>OX596168.1:9083209-10569459 GCA_951394245.1 Cyclophora punctaria
ACATCCTTATATAATAGTAACAGAATATAGGGAAAAAGTTACGATTATTTTAAAAAATCGGATTGAAAATATTAGTTGTTGTTTTTTGTTTATGCGGCAATTACTGGCATTGAGATTGGCGAAGCTTGGGAGAGTCTTTTGCCCAGCAGTGAGGAAGTATAGGTAAGAGGTAAAACGAAAATAAGAGAGTGGGGTTTGAGTAAAGCACCGTCAAATTCCCACGGGATAGGATGACTGTGGGTAAAACTAATGACACTGCACGTTCCATGCAATTTGTATTTCGTTGAAGTAAGTACCTAAGAAATATATCTATATCTATAAAATCCAGTGTACATACCTATGTTACTATTTCGTAATACAAATGTAATAAGCTCTAGGAGACATTTATTAATGAATGTCCTAGTATATAAGGCAAGGCAAGGCACGAGCGGTATTTCAAACATGTTTGTGTATGAAATAATTGGCGTATGTTAGGACTATTTAAGCGTTATGCGCTATATGTAACGAGGTTAATAGTTTTAATTAAAATAGAGGACATAGTGAACATTTAATGCATACGTGTAGTTGCGTGTTTGATATACTAACCACTTAGATAAACATTAAGAAATATATATTTTCAAACATGTTGTTTATTAAAAAACATTCAAGAACTTGTTCACATTAGAAGAGTTAAGGCGGGTTCTAATCGCAATTGGCAATCTAACATAGATCTAATATATAAAATTCTCGTGACACGGGGTGCGTAATTGAACTCCTCTGAAACGGCTCGACCGATTCTCATGAAATTTTGTGTACATATCGGGTAGGCCTGAGAATCGGACAACATCTATTTTTCATCCCGAAATTCCCGCGGGAACGGGTACCGTGGTTGAAGTCCTCTGAAACGGCTCGACCGATTCTCATACAATTTTGTGTACATATCGGGTAGGCCTGAGAATCTGACAACATTTATTTTTTATCCAGAAATTCCCGCGGGAACGGGTACAACGCGGGTGAAACCGCGGGGCGCAGCTAGTAATATGTAGATAGATTGTCTACCGTCAAAATGTTATATTTATTCACATATAAACATGTTAAATGTGGATCTATTTTACATAATTAATCGATCAATTGATCAATATTGGGATCTCACTTTTGTAGATTAGTAGAGTACTCTATTCTTTGTCTGTCAATGTAGACTAACATTTCATTGGTAGAGCAATGGTAGAGTAATTCTTCCTATGGTATGTTCAACTGTTACAAAAGGATACATCTGCTTAATAAAAAAATATATATGCATAATATTCTATTCAAAATAACAGGCTATAGAACTGTGTCGCATTAACATTTTACGTTGTAGACAACCGAACAAACTGCGATTATTTAGCCATTCATTAAAATGATATGGTGCTAACGATATGGTAAATGGTGTTTGTCTCATTGCAGGCTACTGAACCGTAGTTAGAATATTGAACAGACTAATCGATTTCACGCATCGTCTATTTTGGAAAGGATGATACTTTACATGTAAGGAATTCATGTTGAGTGATCTTTGAAATATACTCGTTCGTACCGATATACCCTACCCGTTAAATCTATACTAATATTATAAAGCTGAAGAGTTTGTTTTGTTTGTTTGTTTGTTTAAACGCGCTAATCTCAGAAACTACTGAACCGATTTGAATAATTGTTTTTGTAATAGATAGCCACATTCAACGGGAAGGTTATAGGCTATTTTTCATCCCGAAATTCCTACGGGAACGGGTACAACGCGGGTAAAACCGCGGGGCGCTGCTAGTACATATATATTTATTTTATAGTTAGGTAGTATTTCATTAGTATTTACTTTGTAACTTAAATTACTTTGTCCACGCACTGTTTGTTTCCTTGGCATTGCACGGTAGTTTTTAAGGATCGTTTTAACTCATTATGAAATTCCATGACACGATCAAATTTAGTTCAGTATCCTCCTCGCTGTTCTAATATCTTTATTGAGATGAGAGGCCTTTGCCCAGCAGTGGGGTACAGGCTTATTTTTACCTAAAATTTACTATTTATGGTATCTATGCACGTATCGAAGATTTTAAAATGAACGTCTTGTGTGAATCTAACTTATTAATGCAAGTATGCCTAGATTATGTTTAGGCACGGTAATGTTTTCTATAGTTAGGTAAATGCAGCTTCTAGTTATACATTGGAATAACGAACATATAATAGGGTAGGCTGTAAATATCCTATCCTACTAATATCATAAATGCGAAAGTTTGTGAGGATGTTGTTTGTTACTCTTTCTCGCAAAAACTACTCAAGGGATGTTTATCAAAATTTACAGTAATATAGGTCCATACATCAGAATAACACTTGGGATACAGTTTATCCCGGAATACCCGCGGGAACGGGTACAACGCGGGTTACACCGCAAGGTGCAGCTAGTAGGTAATATTTCAATACTGTGTAAATATGTAAAAAAACCGTTCTGTTCTAAAACTATTTATTTGAATAGATAAAGTTAGTAGAGTATCTTACAAAGTAACATTACGTAAGAACTGGAGTAGTAGATAAAAACTATCTAAGTACAAGCAAACACGAGCAGTGTTAAATTATTCATACAAATCATAACAATGGGTAATTTACGTATAAAGAAAACCTGCTTAAATGAACCAACGTTAGCTTAGAGTAGCGCTCGTGGCGTAGTTTGTCTAATACGTGATAACTCATTGCGATTGTTGAGCACCGTGCTGGTCCCTACTTGGATGGGTATCCGATAGAAGCATTTCTATATGAAGCTACCGTGTATCGAAGGGCACGTAACATTGTCAGTCCTGGTTGTTTCAATTCAATCGTTGGACCATTTCAATCGGAGGCCATTAGGCGGTCTTAAAACTCCGACACCAGGTTTGGCCACAATGGCCGCTAACCTGTTCGAACTTACTTGCTACTATTACTTACCTATAGAATCATCCCGCGCAAGAGCCTCGTAGCCTTCATAAGCGGTCGCGATTTTATGAAGTGTGGCCAATCGGTGGACTCGATCCAGGTCCTTCCCTGCGATGGCCAATACCTTGTGTTGGTCTGCGGACAGAGTCGCCATGGCCGTCAGGAAGTCGTGGGTGATCATACCCACTCCTGCTATGCCCCATTTGAGAAGGATTCCCATCTAGAACAATGGGGAAATTGTGAGCAAAATATGAACTTACTTGTTTTTTCGAAGACTACTAATTTTGAATTGAAACTACCTGTCAACCTGTCTTCCGTTACCACGGTTCCGGTAAAGGAGCCGAAGCGTCAAATAAAAATGTTAAATAAAAGCGAAGTTTATCCGTTAACGTAGTTTCAATTCTACGTCAACTTAGTCTTAATATTAGTATTGGAAAGATTCCCATTTACAAGTATTCCATTTTGGCAAGAGTTAAAAGCAGGTCAGGGTAATGCCCTCCTAAAATATTATTCCATCCTTCCTCATAAATATAACTACTTATCGACCCACGAAAAAAATGTACGAACAAATCCGAGGATTAGTTTTAAATGTAGCGAAATCGTCTGATTATATTGGTATTAGATAAATATTGTTTACAAACCAATATGCACTTCAATTATAAGTATTTATTTAACCAGATATAAAGTTAATCAAACAGGTTGTTAACCAACTTGTTGAACGTAAATTAAAGCAGCCTGTAGCCTTCCACTGCTGAGCAAAGGCCTCTCATCCCACTCAAAATATCAGTACAGTGAGGGGGATTAGGCGTAATGCACATCAAGTATTGTCCGTTTATTTTTAAACTTTTGAAGTCAAGTGAAGTATCACAAACATTATTATGAATGAGTATCTATTCATATGTAGAACCGAAGGATTAATGGGATTATCCTGAAAGTCCTTTGAAGGATAATACTCATTGAACTGAATTCTACATAACGGATGTTGTTGTTAATGGTTGTTTAAACAATACGTTAAATAGGGTTTCGTTGAGTCATGTAGGCTTCATCCATTGTATACCTTTATTATTTACGCTTGTAAAGAAATTCTACTTTACATTGTTAGAGTAACTCTACATATGTTACGCTTTTACATCTAAGCCAGTTAACTTATTTTAATGAATTTAGCGTCGACGAGTGACTACTTATTGTCCCGGTACATGCTACGAGTACTTAAATTCCAAAATTCCCACGGACTCTTTAATTGTGGAGGAGATTCTTTTGATAATCAATCTGTATCCAATGAAACATCTACAGATTTTATTAACGTAGTACCCTCACATATTATCGTCACTTTATGCTATTGTACATGATGTTGTTTATTATATTGTAATTGTATACTTCACTAAGCATTAACGCTCCACTAGCGTTGTTTAAACCGGAAACAAAAGACTGGTGAAAAACTCGACCTTGTGTTAACGACCGATCAAGTGTGCAGAACATTATCAATAGAAACGAATGCTAATGTTTCAGTAGCGCTGTAGCACGAAACATGCAAATAATTTACTTTGTACATGTAAATATTTAATACATAGTTACATTCCATAATATACTGGCTTGTATAATAATAAATAGGTAAATTATGTAGCAGTAATGTTTCCAATTCAATGTACACAATAATAATGCAGATTTTGTGCCTCTGTCCTGTTTCTTAGTATGCCGCAACGAATTGAGTTTTAGTTTCAAAGATAATTTGAAATCTGTTCGAGTATATTCTATGGAGTATTTATGCTATACTAGCTGCGCCCCGCGGTTTTACCCGGTTTGTGCCCGTTCCCGTGGGAATTTAAGAACTGCTCGACCGATTTTGTGTAAACTTCACATAAACCATCTACTAAATAGTCCGAACACAAAACATTTGGTTTGGATAGGTGAGCCCGTTCTTGAGTTATAAAATTACAACGAAAAGTGGCATTGATTTTTATATATAGAGATTTAAGAAACGTTATAATGTCTTCTTGTAAGAACATGTTATTAATGGTAAAGATTAAGATGTAAAGTTCAGTGAAAGTTTTTTGACGAAAAAGATTTCGACTCAACGTCAACAAAATGTTTGTTATTCAACAAAAAGTATCCCATTTCGTACGATAAGCGGCTTTTGAAATAATTTCAATCATTTCAATGCGGGTGATTGAACTTTGACATCAATTTATAATTCAAGAAAGTGGTAATCCAAAGTATGCATGGTGGTGTAAGTACTTGAAATATTTAACAGTACAGTTAAGGCCCACATGTCTTATTCGTCGGCCTTTGGAGGGAGATAGTCGGCTAGTTTTGAAGAGTGATGAGACGTTTTCACACTTCCCTTGTGAATTTTGTCGCTAGTTTGTCAAAGTTTACTTGTAGCGTCTGACAAAGATGACGCTCTACTAAACTGAATCTAGCTATCTCCCTCTAGATGTCGAGAAGCAGGACAGTCGTACACTTAGTATATTTAAAAGGTTTTAATGTTCGTAAGTGCCAGTACTAAATACTTCTTAAATCCATTTATTTCACTTAGCCTAAAGATTTATTACATTTAATTGCACCATTAATATTACCTACTTTAATCGGTTAATGTTAACCCAATGAAATGTAACTTTAAGAAAACTTTCACTGAACTTTACATCTTAATCTTTACCATTAATAACATGTTCTTACAAGAAGACATTATAACGTTTCTTAAATCTCTATATATAAAAATCAATGCCACTTTTCGTTGTAATTTTATAACTCAAGAACGGGCTCACCTATCCAAACCAAATGTTTTGTGTTCGGACTATTTAGTAGATGGTTTATGTGAAGTTTACACAAAATCGGTCGAGCAGTTCTTAAATTCCCACGGGAACGGGCACAAACCGGGTAAAACCGCGGGGCGCAGCTAGTATAGCATAAATACTCCATAGAATATACTCGAACAGATTTCAAATTATCTTTGAAACTAAAACTCAATTCGTTGCGGCATACTAAGAAACAGGACAGAGGCACAAAATCTGCATTATTATTGTGTACATTGAATTGGAAACATTACTGCTACATAATTTACCTATTTATTATTATACAAGCCAGTATATTATGGAATGTAACTATGTATTAAATATTTACATGTACAAAGTAAATTATTTGCATGTTTCGTGCTACAGCGCTACTGAAACATTAGCATTCGTTTCTATTGATAATGTTCTGCACACTTGATCGGTCGTTAACACAAGGTCGAGTTTTTCACCAGTCTTTTGTTTCCGGTTTAAACAACGCTAGTGGAGCGTTAATGCTTAGTGAAGTATACAATTACAATATAATAAACAACATCATGTACAATAGCATAAAGTGACGATAATATGTGAGGGTACTACGTTAATAAAATCTGTAGATGTTTCATTGGATACAGATTGATTATCAAAAGAATCTCCTCCACAATTAAAGAGTCCGTGGGAATTTTGGAATTTAAGTACTCGTAGCATGTACCGGGACAATAAGTAGTCACTCGTCGACGCTAAATTCATTAAAATAAGTTAACTGGCTTAGATGTAAAAGCGTAACATATGTAGAGTTACTCTAACAATGTAAAGTAGAATTTCTTTACAAGCGTAAATAATAAAGGTATACAATGGATGAAGCCTACATGACTCAACGAAACCCTATTTAACGTATTGTTTAAACAACCATTAACAACAACATCCGTTATGTAGAATTCAGTTCAATGAGTATTATCCTTCAAAGGACTTTCAGGATAATCCCATTAATCCTTCGGTTCTACATATGAATAGATACTCATTCATAATAATGTTTGTGATACTTCACTTGACTTCAAAAGTTTAAAAATAAACGGACAATACTTGATGTGCATTACGCCTAATCCCCCTCACTGTACTGATATTTTGAGTGGGATGAGAGGCCTTTGCTCAGCAGTGGAAGGCTACAGGCTGCTTTAATTTACGTTCAACAAGTTGGTTAACAACCTGTTTGATTAACTTTATATCTGGTTAAATAAATACTTATAATTGAAGTGCATATTGGTTTGTAAACAATATTTATCTAATACCAATATAATCAGACGATTTCGCTACATTTAAAACTAATCCTCGGATTTGTTCGTACATTTTTTTCGTGGGTCGATAAGTAGTTATATTTATGAGGAAGGATGGAATAATATTTTAGGAGGGCATTACCCTGACCTGCTTTTAACTCTTGCCAAAATGGAATACTTGTAAATGGGAATCTTTCCAATACTAATATTAAGACTAAGTTGACGTAGAATTGAAACTACGTTAACGGATAAACTTCGCTTTTATTTAACATTTTTATTTGACGCTTCGGCTCCTTTACCGGAACCGTGGTAACGGAAGACAGGTTGACAGGTAGTTTCAATTCAAAATTAGTAGTCTTCGAAAAAACAAGTAAGTTCATATTTTGCTCACAATTTCCCCATTGTTCTAGATGGGAATCCTTCTCAAATGGGGCATAGCAGGAGTGGGTATGATCACCCACGACTTCCTGACGGCCATGGCGACTCTGTCCGCAGACCAACACAAGGTATTGGCCATCGCAGGGAAGGACCTGGATCGAGTCCACCGATTGGCCACACTTCATAAAATCGCGACCGCTTATGAAGGCTACGAGGCTCTTGCGCGGGATGATTCTATAGGTAAGTAATAGTAGCAAGTAAGTTCGAACAGGTTAGCGGCCATTGTGGCCAAACCTGGTGTCGGAGTTTTAAGACCGCCTAATGGCCTCCGATTGAAATGGTCCAACGATTGAATTGAAACAACCAGGACTGACAATGTTACGTGCCCTTCGATACACGGTAGCTTCATATAGAAATGCTTCTATCGGATACCCATCCAAGTAGGGACCAGCACGGTGCTCAACAATCGCAATGAGTTATCACGTATTAGACAAACTACGCCACGAGCGCTACTCTAAGCTAACGTTGGTTCATTTAAGCAGGTTTTCTTTATACGTAAATTACCCATTGTTATGATTTGTATGAATAATTTAACACTGCTCGTGTTTGCTTGTACTTAGATAGTTTTTATCTACTACTCCAGTTCTTACGTAATGTTACTTTGTAAGATACTCTACTAACTTTATCTATTCAAATAAATAGTTTTAGAACAGAACGGTTTTTTTACATATTTACACAGTATTGAAATATTACCTACTAGCTGCACCTTGCGGTGTAACCCGCGTTGTACCCGTTCCCGCGGGTATTCCGGGATAAACTGTATCCCAAGTGTTATTCTGATGTATGGACCTATATTACTGTAAATTTTGATAAACATCCCTTGAGTAGTTTTTGCGAGAAAGAGTAACAAACAACATCCTCACAAACTTTCGCATTTATGATATTAGTAGGATAGGATATTTACAGCCTACCCTATTATATGTTCGTTATTCCAATGTATAACTAGAAGCTGCATTTACCTAACTATAGAAAACATTACCGTGCCTAAACATAATCTAGGCATACTTGCATTAATAAGTTAGATTCACACAAGACGTTCATTTTAAAATCTTCGATACGTGCATAGATACCATAAATAGTAAATTTTAGGTAAAAATAAGCCTGTACCCCACTGCTGGGCAAAGGCCTCTCATCTCAATAAAGATATTAGAACAGCGAGGAGGATACTGAACTAAATTTGATCGTGTCATGGAATTTCATAATGAGTTAAAACGATCCTTAAAAACTACCGTGCAATGCCAAGGAAACAAACAGTGCGTGGACAAAGTAATTTAAGTTACAAAGTAAATACTAATGAAATACTACCTAACTATAAAATAAATATATATGTACTAGCAGCGCCCCGCGGTTTTACCCGCGTTGTACCCGTTCCCGTAGGAATTTCGGGATGAAAAATAGCCTATAACCTTCCCGTTGAATGTGGCTATCTATTACAAAAACAATTATTCAAATCGGTTCAGTAGTTTCTGAGATTAGCGCGTTTAAACAAACAAACAAACAAAACAAACTCTTCAGCTTTATAATATTAGTATAGATTTAACGGGTAGGGTATATCGGTACGAACGAGTATATTTCAAAGATCACTCAACATGAATTCCTTACATGTAAAGTATCATCCTTTCCAAAATAGACGATGCGTGAAATCGATTAGTCTGTTCAATATTCTAACTACGGTTCAGTAGCCTGCAATGAGACAAACACCATTTACCATATCGTTAGCACCATATCATTTTAATGAATGGCTAAATAATCGCAGTTTGTTCGGTTGTCTACAACGTAAAATGTTAATGCGACACAGTTCTATAGCCTGTTATTTTGAATAGAATATTATGCATATATATTTTTTTATTAAGCAGATGTATCCTTTTGTAACAGTTGAACATACCATAGGAAGAATTACTCTACCATTGCTCTACCAATGAAATGTTAGTCTACATTGACAGACAAAGAATAGAGTACTCTACTAATCTACAAAAGTGAGATCCCAATATTGATCAATTGATCGATTAATTATGTAAAATAGATCCACATTTAACATGTTTATATGTGAATAAATATAACATTTTGACGGTAGACAATCTATCTACATATTACTAGCTGCGCCCCGCGGTTTCACCCGCGTTGTACCCGTTCCCGCGGGAATTTCTGGATAAAAAATAAATGTTGTCAGATTCTCAGGCCTACCCGATATGTACACAAAATTGTATGAGAATCGGTCGAGCCGTTTCAGAGGACTTCAACCACGGTACCCGTTCCCGCGGGAATTTCGGGATGAAAAATAGATGTTGTCCGATTCTCAGGCCTACCCGATATGTACACAAAATTTCATGAGAATCGGTCGAGCCGTTTCAGAGGAGTTCAATTACGCACCCCGTGTCACGAGAATTTTATATATTAGATCTATGTTAGATTGCCAATTGCGATTAGAACCCGCCTTAACTCTTCTAATGTGAACAAGTTCTTGAATGTTTTTTAATAAACAACATGTTTGAAAATATATATTTCTTAATGTTTATCTAAGTGGTTAGTATATCAAACACGCAACTACACGTATGCATTAAATGTTCACTATGTCCTCTATTTTAATTAAAACTATTAACCTCGTTACATATAGCGCATAACGCTTAAATAGTCCTAACATACGCCAATTATTTCATACACAAACATGTTTGAAATACCGCTCGTGCCTTGCCTTGCCTTATATACTAGGACATTCATTAATAAATGTCTCCTAGAGCTTATTACATTTGTATTACGAAATAGTAACATAGGTATGTACACTGGATTTTATAGATATAGATATATTTCTTAGGTACTTACTTCAACGAAATACAAATTGCATGGAACGTGCAGTGTCATTAGTTTTACCCACAGTCATCCTATCCCGTGGGAATTTGACGGTGCTTTACTCAAACCC
The DNA here is from genome assembly GCA_951394245.1 of Cyclophora punctaria. NCBI lineage: Eukaryota > Metazoa > Arthropoda > Insecta > Lepidoptera > Geometridae > Cyclophora > Cyclophora punctaria. The sequence continues at coordinate 9,093,523 of OX596168.1, forward strand.
CACTCTCTTATTTTCGTTTTACCTCTTACCTATACTTCCTCACTGCTGGGCAAAAGACTCTCCCAAGCTTCGCCAATCTCAATGCCAGTAATTGCCGCATAAACAAAAAACAACAACTAATATTTTCAATCCGATTTTTTAAAATAATCGTAACTTTTTCCCTATATTCTGTTACTATTATATAAGGATGTTCTATAGTACCTACATCGTAAGATTTAACTGGAAATGTTAGAATTTACCGACATCACCTTGATAATGTTGTTTACCTTAAGTGTATATTATTTTGGTCGTTTACATGTCGTAAACGCCCGAAATATCGACTAGACTGGATGGTTACTGGTAAAACCCGAACACGAAACACTTTACTATCGATAATCATAGATATGGGCTTTATAGATACTGTTTACGTATGGAAATCTTTATCTATACGAGTACTAATATTATACAGAGGTAATGTTTTTAACATTTGTTTGTTTGCATGTTCGCGCTAATCTCGGGAATTCCGATTTAATTCTTTAAGTTTAATAGAAAATCTTTTTATTTTTTCAATAGTAAAATCCTAACACATAATGACAAGTAATTTCGTAACATATTATAGAGTCTGTACAAATTATTTTGATCTACTTATCTTCAACTTTTATCTCCTTTCAGACATAGTATTCGTCAGCGTGCTCAACCTACAACACTACGAAATAACCAAACTGATGCTCGAGAACGGAAAACACGTGCTATGCGAAAAACCATTAGGAATGACGCACAAACAGACCAAGTCTCTAGTAGACTTGGCGAGGGAGAAGAAATTGTTTCTTCTAGAGGGAATGTGGTCGAGATTCTTCCCGGCGTATGAAGGGCTAGGACAGCATATAGCGAGTGGGGGGCTCGGCGATGTATATCATATTAGCGTGCAGTTCGGAGTCGAAATCAATGAGATTGAGAGGAACTTGTAAGTTATTGTTCTATACTTTTTCACTTGTGCTACAGCTTTGTTTTACTTGGTAGCTCGCTCTTTATCTGAGTGAAAGAGAGAGCAAGCAATATGTTATTCAGTGAGAACATGACTTTAGGGTGCGACTCCTTCAGAGCTGTGTAATGTTACGTTTGGATGGACACCTCCATGACTGTGGTACGTTGTAAGGCTACGAGGATAAAAATGTAACTAAGTAGCATATCTTTAGTGTCAAGGCACCTATTGTAGTGAAGAGGGTCGTTGTAAAGTAAAGGTTAGATCAAAGAATTAAATTCCTCCAGGAGTAGTCTGAGCGAAGCCTTTTGGAAGTCATCTTGTTCTTGTAATTTTAGAAATCAAAGTTACAACTCTTGAAGCACACTTCAAATTACACCTTCCAGAATGAAAGACCTCGGCGGCGGCGCAGTATTAGACCTAGGATTGTACATGCTACAGCTAGTCCAGTTCATATACAAGGACCCGCCGACGGATATCGTCTGCACTGGCCATCTCAGCAAGGCTGGCGTCGACGAGTCCATATCCTGCGCTATGAAGTATGCTGACGGGAGAACGGCAACGCTCTCCGCGCATACGAGAGCCAATATGACTAATAAGGCTGAGATTATAGGCACTAAAGGTGCTTTGACGGTGAGTTTGTGTTTTGTTTAAATTCATTTCAGGTTAGTAATCTAGTCAATTCGAGTATTTTAGTGGCCAACCCTAGTGTCGGAGTTCTACCGCCTAAATTTTTCTGACTTTCCGACATTGATGATTGGAACAACCAAGCCTTGCAGTTAGTGTGTGTTCCATTATAGGTTACTAGCTGCGCCCCGCGGTGTTACCCGCGTTGTACCCGTTCCCGCAGGAATTTCGGGATAAAATGCCATATGTAATTGTGATGTATAACCTACATTACTGTAAAGTTTCATCCAAATCCATCCAGTAGGTTTTGCGTGAAAAAGCAACAAACATACATCCATACATCCATCCATACATACATCCATCCTCACAAAACAAAAATTTATAATACTCGTATAAGTAGGATTAGTCAATCCTGTTGTCAGAGTTTGTACACCGCCTAACGGCATCCGACATAGTTACCCGTTTTACCTATTTACTTAAGAGTTTGAAGGTTAGTAGTAGTCTTTTTGTTAAAACGGGCTTTAATCTAATTTTACTCAGGACTGATCAGCTATTTTGTTAGGGTAGCACATATGTTTATACCGGCATTTATCGGCGGCAAAACCGAATCGACTAGTATAAAACTTGCTCTGGGCTTTGCCGTACTACCGTACCATCCCAAACGTGTGTGTTACAAACATCTATACAACCATCCATCTATAGGTCCAAAATGTACATTGTAACAACTCTTCATACATAAGTGGATCTGTTCATTTGTTTAATGAAAACAATTACTCTTACATAAGAACGGATAATAGATAGCAAGGTTATATCAATGAAACTTTACATGACGTATTTTCAACTGTATCACGACATGCCTAGTGTATAGGAAGTTGAGAGGAGTAATATCACTGTGTGGTGCACACTTACTGTATGTAATAATGTAATGTAATGAAAACGATGTGTACACAGTGAATGCGTTTATTGCACTAAAATATAATTAATACTTATAATTAAATGTTAACTTAAGTGCGCCGCGTCAGCACATACAAAATGCTGATGTACGCTTGCTCGTACATGCTGGCGACTTAAGAAGATGTATGAAATAAATGTAAAGGTAAACAAGTAAATGTAAAATCAAAAGTAAAGTAAAATCAAATTAACAAGTAAATAAAATGTAGGAATGAGTAGAAATATGTAAAACTTAATGTAAAGTAAATTGTCAGTTCACGGGGGTGAAGCCTTATCCACCTTCACACTATATAGGTCACGCGGGACCTCACTCTCACTACGTAGGTCATTCGGGACCTCACTAGCACTGTGTATGTCTGTGAGGAGCACCTGCGCAGGAGGCCTTGGCTTGGCCCCTGGTGGAGCCTCCGCAAGCGTTTGTTGCTCGTTCATGTTCTGTGTAGAGATCACTCGTCGATGACTCAGCTTTAGATAGATACTCCAACAAGCGAGTGTGATTACTGCGGCGAGTAATATGTATAGCAGCGCATAGTGGTGGATGTCATGAGTAGATACGTTGGAGAAGGCAGTCTCCTGTTGAGCCTTCATCTGTTCGATTTTCTGATGTAGTTGTTGTAGTTTGTCGTCATGACTTTCCAGCTCGAGAGGGTGGAAGGTAATGTTGTTAATAATATTGTTTACCTCCGGTATCTGTGGTGGTTCATATATGTTATCATTTACTTGTAAAGTTGAATGGTAATTGTAATGTGAGCGAATTATAAATGTGTCACTCTTTAGAACGCAGCCTTGACCTAATGTCATAAGGCCCGTTCCGTTCAATAACTTCAATGTTATGCCACCTTGGCAGAAAATGCGAACGTAGCATTCCTTGCAACACGAGAAGAGCCATGTTACGCCGCTTTGCAGCTGACGCCACATATTGTGACAATTGTTTGATGATTTAATACATGCCGTTGGTTTTCTATTGTTTATAATTTGCGATTCGCAATTGTTGGTATCGCTTTTGACATTATAAATCGGAGTGGTTAAAGGGCATAATAATGTGTTTTCATTAAGCTTAAGGCATGAATTGAAGGTGGTTGTGTCAAATGGTATGATCATGTCCTTTTGTAAGTTTATAGCTACAAGATCGAAAGTTGGTTGTATAGTGACGTTTTTACTACGTCCTTGTTCTCTGGTGCTTCAGGAGGGTGTGTGTCACCCGGGGGTAGCGGTATCAGCTTGACAATCGGCCGTTTTGTGACCCCATTTTTTGTTTTGAGTGTTACTACTCGCACAAGTCCGTCCCTTCCAGGATGTACGTCGGTAACCTTGCCAAGTAGCCACCTACCTGGTGGTGTGTTGTCCTCTTTGATGATGACTACATCGTTAACGTTGAGGTTTTGTTTGACTCTCAGCCATTTTTGTCGAGATTGTAGAGTTTGTAAGTACTCCGTTGACCATCTGTTCCAGAAATCGTGATACATGCTATATATATATTTTCAAAAAAAACGAAATCCTATAATAATTCTAAATTCAATTTAAAAACTGAATCATAATTGTGGGGTAACGACGCAAGAGACCGAAATAGATTTAGAAATGTGTTAAAATTGCAAATAATATTATTGAGGAAGGTTTATTTTTTGCATTGTTGTCGAATGCACTAATTATGTCGCTATATTAAATAAATATTATGATATCATTGTAATTATGATACGTTACGATGTATTCGACGATCAATCATGCATTATGTTATTGATATCTCTGACTATCAGTGCTATTATATGAGTACGAAGAATTCTGTATATAAAATAGCAGGTACCTACTTATTTTACCCCGACGCATAAAACGGGTGTTATAACTTTGAAGTGACTGTCCGTGACATTGTAACTCCTAAACGAATGGAACTACTAGTTTAAAGTGCGTTTCCCTTGAAGCGCAGCTGAGCTGTGCGGAACTAAACTGACCAATCACAATGCAATACGAAACGTAGATGCGTTGTGATTGGTAGATCCGGCTCCACACTGCTCCGCTTCGCTTCAATACAAATGCAGCCATGATGTGTTCTTTGTTTGAAAGCTGGTGTAATCGATATGATTTTTACGTCCTACAAAATATTGAGGCAGGTGTTACTTTTGTTTTACTAATGTAACATCGCCACAAATACGAGGAAGGCTTATTTTACTTCAAAATGCTACTGTGAAACAAATAATTTTGAACAATGAAAAAGCTGTGTCACTGAAGCCATGACTCCATTTTGGAGTGTTCAGCGCAATCATTTCGTTCGATCAATACATAATGTATAGTGACAAAAATCGAGTCATGTTTGAATAGTTTGTTGATGAAATATTCGTTTATATCGTCAAATGATAATCATTATGAAGTACAGGTGAGATTTTTCTTGTGACTACTCATATAGGGCAAATAACCTAGTCATCTATATATAATTTGTAACGAATAGGTATTATGTATTGATATTCATAATGTGTATCTACCTAAACATATAGAACAATATAAAATACCTAATTAAAATGATAATCCAACATTCGTACGAGCATTTATTGTGATAACATTTGTTAGTGACGTCAACTATGTTAGTACATACATAGTAGTTGGTAGCTAAGCTATAATTTAATAACAGTTTTGCAAATAAAATGTGGAATTGTCATAATTTGTGGTCGAGACGCACTTTATTTTTCGTGCTTCATTGTGTACCAAACGTAGTACAATGTTATAGGTTGTACCTAAGAAAAATTTACTAGCAGATATGGAAAACATAAATTAAATTTATATAACACAAGCAGCACCTCGCGGTTTTATCCGCATTGTGCCTGTTCCCGAGGGGATTCGGGATGGCCTATAACCTTCCCGTTGAAAGTGGCTATTTATTACAACAATGATTATTCAAATCGGATTAGTAGTAGGGCGTGCAAAACCGGAAGGTTTTTAAAACCGGTTTTGAATTTCGGTTTTGAGGGCCCAAAACCGGAAACCGGTGTTAGCCCCGGTTTTGGCAACATTTTTATATTTTTTTACATAGTAGATTTTGAAAAAGAAAACAATATTCTTAGATACTTACAAAACCTACAAATAAAACAAATTTTATGATATACCTGTTTTTAATCAACCATTTATGCCTACTTAGTAAGTAGACCACATGAATTGTTTAGTTAACATCAACTTAAAATAATATAAACTTTAATTTAACTAACTGAGATCAAATCAACAACAAGTAAGAATCAAGAATAATATTTTTTAAACATACAAACAAATATAGTTATAATCTTTAAATACTAAACACAACCACAAATTTTAAACACACAAAATACAGTCATCATCTTAATAAGATTTCTTGAATCTTGACTTAATAAATAATAATTACGAACGTATTAACAACATTATTAGAGTATTCATATTTGGCTATAAAACGAGATCAAATCAACTGTATACAGTATACATATTTAAATAAAAATAATCATTTTTTTCCGAGAGATCTTTGTTCTTGATAATGAGTTCTTAAGAACAGTAGTGCATCTAACATTTTATCAGACAGGGTACTTCTTATTTTGTTACAAAAGTACCCAGCACTCGAAAAGGCCCTCTCACTCTCAACACTTGTTGGTAGTACACACATCAAATAATTGTAGGCTTCTGTGAGATGCACACCGCGCTGCCCTCCGCTTTCATACATGGCTTGCTCTACCTTTACAAACCCTGCAAGGTCGAAATCAGACCGATTCTTGCGGGTTTTCCTGCATTTATTTAATGCCTTATCAAGCTGCTCTTGAAGAGTTAGCTCCTCCTCAGCAATAACTTCAACGTCAGATGGTGACGATGGCACCGACCGCTCGGAAACGACTACGGAGGTGGATTGATCAGAGTCCTTGGGCTTATATTTTAGCTGCTGCAACAAGTTCGTAATAGTGTCAGAAATTTCATCACCATTGGGTTTGGGAAAAGTATCATCGTCATCTTGGGTGGAGAAGTTTTCCCAATCGTGTAAATAGTGCAAGACACCTGTTAACAGGAGACGCCTTTCCTTGATGCGACTTCGCAAGTTCATCGCTAGTTTTGAGCTTATAATAAAAATTTAATAAATTAACGGGAAAACCGGAGTTAACTCCGGTTTTGACTCTCAAAGCCGGTTTTGAAAAATGTTAAATTTGTGTCCGGTTTTCCGGTTTTCAGCAAAACCGGAAACCGGGTTTGCACGCCCTAATTAGTAGTTACTGAGATTAGTGCGTTCAAAGAAACAAAAAATCAAAAACAAACTCTTCAGCTTTATTACATTATTACAGATTAAATATATTTTAATTAAAAGATTAATTAATACTCATTAAAAATTAAGATCTCACCTTTCGATACACACGACTCGACACCTTTAAGCACTAAGTTATTCTACGTATTTATCGTTCGTAATATTACACCTGCGACGATTGCGAAATCAAACACTCAATGAACTATAAAAAATAATGTTAACGAACGGAGTAGTAATCTAGTAATCCTTATCAGTAAGATAACAATGAAAAAATGTTATCACAATGCTGTTATCTGGTTATTTCTATTTGGAGACTCTCAGATTTGTCTCGCTATAAAAATGACTGACTCGTAAACTTTACAATGTAAAGGCGTCTGTCTTACGAGACAAAGAATGTAAACAGATTGAAAAAATCAAAATTAATGTATTAGCTTGTATTTTTAGCCTGCGCCAGAGCAATTTCCATTGGGCGATAGCCATTTGCACTTCTATCTGAGTGCTACCAATATAATTCAAGGGGCACGTTACGTTGTCGGACACGATTGTTCTAATCGGTATGTTTCAATCGACCACGACCTCTCCTATCCAAGAGCCCTTCGCACATACCATATATCAAACTTAACATACGTAACAAAACCACCTTCTTTTTGAAGTTAGTTACATATCTACAGTACTCGTGGCCTCAGTGATGTTATAATGTGCTAATTGGTTTGTCGACGCCAGGTAGATCGAGTAGTTAGCTTAGTTTGTTGGTTGAACGAGTTACTATAATAAAGTCACGTATTCACTACACGATAATGTTCAAAGAGAATGTAAACACTATGTTGTTTTAGATGTTTGACCAACGACGTAGGGTCATTTCGCCGGTTTCGCGACCACCTTTAGTAGGCGACCATTTGACGGGCTAAGTTTCTTTAAATCAAGATAATAGTATTTGTAGAGGTAATGTAAATAAAAAATAAATTTTACGTAATTAATAAATAATTATGAAATAAGAATTTACACAGTTTGAAACAATTAGGTTAACCCAGAGCCGAAAAAAAATTGCTCAATGCGCATCTTTATTCAGAGGAGTGTGGAAGTGTCGCGAGTTGAAAAAAAAATAACGCGGGGCGCGGCGCTCAAAGGTAAGTTTTTATTACTTATTTCATGTTTTAGACACAAGTTAGATGTTAAATTGTACAATCGATAAATTTTCGTCATTATTTAGTTGTAATTTGCTATTTTTAAACTTAATTGTAAGATAAAATCCAGTGGTCGGTAACCGAAATGCGTATTTATCAAAAACGTTAGATAGCGACCACATGGTCGCAAACCGACGAATGCTGCAGTATTTTGTTATAATTAATATGACCCTAATGCTTCATACAAGACTATTAAAATTTTGGCTGCAGCATTCTATACGTTTCTCTTTATAGTCCTTTGGTAAACGACCACCAGTTTCTTTGAAAGAACTTTGTTTATTTTACGTACAAACATTAGGTGCTAGAGGTGGTCGCAAACCAAAATAATCGAAATAAGGTTATTGGTTTCCGGCCACCATAATTTAGTATGAGAGAAATAACGGCCGCAAACAGAAATAAGTATGAAAGGTCATTGAGTATGCGACCACGAATGATTATTTGAATTTGTTTGGTTATTGAAATGTCCGTATAATAATTATTTTAAACTTGTTAAGCTCACACGATTTGTTAACATATTTACATTTTACCGGGTCTTAATCGCGTATTATTTTAAATTCTCTTACCCGCGGTAGATCATTGTAACATGATCGAAAGTCGGAGGTAAGAAAATGTGGTTGTACCGTAATCTGACGAAAACTAACTATACTATTTCTCTGTTTCAAACAATAGCTGGATGGAGCTCCCAAAAAAGAAAAAGACTATCCAGTAAAAGGAAGAGAGAAAATGAAGACATGAAAAATACTACACCAGATAATTACAAATGACTGAAGTTGATTATTTTTAATGATATATTAATGAAGAATATTATAATGATTATGAATAAAAATAACATTACACCAAATGATTACATATTTGTTATTATTAAAAAGCAATAAAAATATGTTTAAATTGATCATAAATGTTTCATTGGCCTAATATTTTTCATACTAAAATAGCGGTCGCAAACCAGTTCACTGGTGGTCATTAACTGATAAAAGTGGTCGTAAACCAACGATTTCGCTATATTTTCGGTTTTTCAGCTTTTTATAAAAAAATATATTTGTATGTATTTTATTTTATATGTTTTATCCAAACTAGACTATGTTTAGGACGTATTTACGTTAACGTATACTATTTCGTGTGTAGACAACATTTTTTTTTACTGATCTGAAGTGGGCAACCCAGCTAACTGGTCGCTAACCGGCGAAATGACCCTAATTGCTTTAGGAATTGTACGTAATTAACTATAGTAACTATTTAATACCTGTAGCATATCGTACGTAGGTATATACATTGTTTGTAAATTGAGTTAAATATATACCTTACTAGCTGTGCCCCGCGGTTTCACCCGCAGCCCTCCCGTTCCCGTGGGAATTTTGAGATTTTTATTCCCTATAAACCTCACGGAGCCCGAGACCTTTCCAACGAATGCAAAACCGTGGAAATCGGTTCGTGCGTTCTGGAGTTATAGCGTCAGGGAGGAAAACCCGACTTATTTTTATCTATTACTAGCAGTGCCCCGCGGTTTTACCCGCGTTGTGCCCGTTTCCGTGGGAATTTCGGGATTTTTTTTACATAAAAACCTTCCTCTTGAATCACTCTACCTATTACAAAAAACCGCATCAAAATCCGTTGCTGAATTTTAAAGATTTAAGCATACAGACAAACAGACAAACAGACACGAAACAGAGACGACTTTATTTTATACTATGTAGTGAAGAAGATTTAGCTTAACCTTAACTCTCTCTCGCTTGGCTGGAAATTTTAGTGAATACGCAGCTTTATATAAAGTAGAGATCGCTAAAGAATGCTTTACGTATTTACCTAAATATCGTTACAAAATATTTATGTAATATAACTCAAGTACAAACACATGTTTGTATTTAAATACTTTATTATTACGTATATCGATCTCTGTTTAATCCCTGATACAGGCAGACTCAAGAAGATATATTTCCCATTCATTAAAATCGTTCAATAAAGCTGCCAAAATATTTATAATCCAAGAACTAAATAATGTTGAAATCTAAATAGAAAATGGTTGCAATTAATGTTTAAGAACATAAATGTATAATTTATTGCAGGTGCCTGTACTTAGCAAATTCATACCGATATAGAAAACCCGAACGATCTGATTTGAACTATATGAGATATCAAATACGACAAGCATGCATTTGATTTCTCATGAAGTTAAGTGCGTCATTTCATTGGCAAGTCATTACACGAGTTATCTGATATAAATCCTATATTCTATCCTATACCTACATCTACTAGCAGCACCCTGCGGTTTTACCCGCAGCGCATCCATTCCCGTAAGAATGAATCCTATTCCTGACCAAGTTAAGTTGGATAAAAAAAGAAATCATTACAATTGGTCCGGTAGTTCTTTGGTTATAAATGGTGTAACTAACTAACATGACTTTCTTTTATATATATATATATATTATTTATTGGAAAGCCCTGTTATTTATCAAGTTTCTAAAAACTGAAATATTTTGTAGGTACATAACGTTACTCACTTAGGTGTTCTTGACTGGAAGTTCGAGAGATTTGTGAATTTAAACAAAGAACAAACTTTTCAGATTTATAATATGAGAATATATCTGTTTTGATAGAAACTTCGTCTGATTGTCATTAATTAGCAATTGCATTGAGTGTATGTACTCATAATCGTAAAATATGTTTGTTATGACAACTACTATAAATCATGTCTTTGATACTGCTACAGCTGCGTAAAATGAAAAGTTATTGCTGATCAGTATCAGCCATATGTTGGATATAAACAGTCCTTATTCAAGCCCAACAAGCCCGTTGGCACAGTGGCAGTGAGAGCGCTTCCTGTGTCGGGGGTTGCGGGTTCGATTCCCGCCCGGAGTCAACAATATGTGCAGACATAGTTGTTGGTGACGAAGTCTGGGTGTCAATTATATATTCTTATAAAGTATTTGTGTATGTATAAGTAATAGTATCAGTGAATTAGATTCCATAACACAAGCTTAGAGCTTACTTTGGGTCTAATTAACCGTGTGTGAATTTGTCCGGGTATATTTATTTATTGCAGTAATATAGATATTTATTGTTTAACTAACAGCACCCCCGGTTTTACCCATGTTGTGCTCGTTATGTAGGAGTTTTGGGATGAATAATTATAGGATTCTTCTTGAGTGGGGCTATCTAAATCAAAGATAATTATTTAAATTGGACTGGAAGTTCATCAGATTGAGTGTTCAAACAAACAAGAAACAAACTCTTCAGCTTTATATATTAGTATAGATTTATAGATGATGACCTTTATCTTAGGCTCCTATTAATAATTTAATACCTAGGGTAAGTTATAAATGTGCTAAGGTTCTTTCCCACAAGAGTTATGTATGCTACACTGGGTAGCTCTGCTTGAAAGACACCCATAACTCTTATTGCAATTTAAAATATGTTTTCTTTTTTAAATTAATTCTATAAACAAATAAAAAAGGGGGAAAACCCTGTCTAAATCTACTATTACTGTAAATATTCATGAAATATTTTTTTCTCTCTGTGAAACAGATATTACACGAAAAGTACATAATTATAAGACTTATCTGATTTTATGGTTCACATTAAATATTACCTTGGACCTCTTTAAATATTTGTTTTAAATTTTGTTTACATTTTAAATGCTACAACTATATATTTTTCTATAGGAGAAAGAAATCATTTAGGGCCTTTTCCAACATATCTATTTTATATTTTTGTTGGATGACCCTAAGGGCAGGCTACTGAGGAATAAAAGTATTAACATTTATATAAGATCTTCTTTCTTTGTAACTTTATTTAAGTCTCGTGCTTATCTTTTTACGGCAAGTGATCACTCCTTCAAGGCAATCGGCTATAGCATTTAAATGCTTCAAGGTACGGTACTCAATTTTTACCAAAACAGGATGCTTGATCGCTTCCGAAACAATAAATAAAATAATACAGTAAATAGGTACATTAAAGCTTACCTTATTAAATACGCGAGGAAGGTTCGTGTATCAATAAATTGGCCGGTATCTATCTTTAAAGTTTCAAATTTTAAAACACTATAAAATTCATAATTATATATTTATTAACAAATGTATATGCAATTTGCTTTATATTTATAAAGTTTCTGTCAGATTTAATCACTTTTAATAAAATTAAAAGAAAATTACAAAGTATCGTCCGCCACAACAACCTGTGACAACCACAGGTGACAACAACCAAACGTAAAATGATTTTTTGTTTTTGTTTTGTTCATTCGGTTTATTTGACATTGATGACAGCTGATTGGCAATTAGTCACTAGTTAAGTGTACCCTTGGAATGTACATTAAAAAATACGACAATGCGGTAACGTCAACTTCAAAGTCAATTGGCCATTCGGTTCGCTGTCACACACATCAGATGTGTACAACTTTCTTGCACTGGCATCTGTCTTGTCTTGTCTTTCCATTCCATTCTCGCCTGTGATTCTCGCTTTTACCAATACGCAGTGATGCCAATTTAGCTCTTTTAGAGCTGTTTTTGGCTCTATTTTCAAGTAGTCAGCTCCAAAAATACGCTTTTAGCTCTTTAGCTCCTTTTTTTTCATATATTAGCTCCATTCTAAAACAGATTTTTTTTTCAATAATCGATCTTATGTACTCGAATTTCATGAAAACGAACGCGACAGAAAAAAGAGCTATGTTTAGTTTATGACTAGATGTACGGGGAACATAGGATGTACAACGGGGTTCATTGTTCATTCATTACCGTGTTGACTTTTGATCTTTACTCTTTAGCCGCTCGGTTGTCCCGGCCGCCATTTTTTGGCTAGTCAAGGTGTCCCATTTTGAATATAACTACCGCCCCGCCGCCCCGCGCGGCTCGGGTTTCACAAAAACATTAATTGTGACTCAATTTGTAACTAAAACACTATAAAGTGTTATGTTTATTATGTTAAGTATGAATGAAGCTGTTTATTTATGTATTTTGTTTATTAGTATTCAACTACTGTGTAGAATTACGAGTTATTTTATTTTAGCTCTTTTTTTCCCAAAAGTTTAGCTCTATTTTAGCTCTTTTATGAAGACGATCTGGCTCTCTTTAAAAAAATGAGTTGGCAACACTGCCAATACGGTCACAACAAAGGAGAATTTGGGGAAAATGTGAATTTATTCATGTTTTCATTTTTTTTCTTCAATTTTATATTACTACAATAACCATGTCCTTCGTCTTCAGAAGATGTTTCAAAGCCAACAACTTTTATCTACCAGTGAACGGTAATAAACCTACTACGGCGTTGCAGTTTTCTCGTAACTACAGTGACGACCAGTATTATGGTGAAAATCAGTTCAGCAATAGCTCAATTATGGTGGAAAATGGTTTAAATGTCCAAGAGCTTCCTCTAGTGGTGAAGAAATTAAGAAACTTATCCGATTTTGATCAGAAACAGCCTCCTGAACCGGATAAATATAGGAGTGATACGAATAACTACAAAGTGATAAAAGAAGAATTCAACCAGTGTATGGACCTCCGCGATGTATTTTCTCTGTTAACTAAATGTACGAAGATAACTCCGAATATTGCTCTCGGTGCAATCGAGCGTATTTACGACTTGGAGAGAAACCCAACAGCTATAAGTATTACCACCGACAACATTAGTGTTCACATTAATATAGCAAAAGGGGCTATACTGGAGAAGTTGCTCAAGGTTGTCATGAAGACCGAGGACACGCAGACCATTCTGAACATATTGAACACAGTGTCAATATTCATGGAACCATACAAACCTAAATTTTCAGATGAACTTCTTCTCCGAGTCATAGATAATAAGCTATCCATTGAACAACTTTGTAAATACATAGAGTTCTTAATTAAAAATAAGTCGGAGAAAAACTATACAGAAACTATTGATAAACTCTGGGTTGGATTTCTGGAACGAGAGTCTGATATAAATGAGAATAACATATCACAAGTATTGAACATTCTACATGGCTTTAAATCTAGCAAGAAAACTGTATTGGCATTGTTGGAACAGAAACTTTCAGATATTTGGTTCAAAATAAACGTAGAAACAATGCAAAATATTCTAAATGTATTTGTTCAAGAGAAATATATTTCCGTACAGTCATTTGCTGTGGTTGGTACATGGATGTATGCCAATATTCACGCTTTAGATCAGGAAAACATGTTAGACATTATATCTAAACTAACAAGACTCAATTATTGTGATGACCAGATTGAGAAAACTCTAGAAAAGTATATGAAGTTAAAAGGTGCTAAAATTAATGCTCATGTTTTCATTATAGGCATATTAAATTATTGCCAACATTTTCAGATAAGAAATGAGATTATTTTAAACACATGCTGTGAATACTTTTTACACAATTCTAATAATGTGCCTCTGAGTTTTATGAAATCACTCATTTACCCTTTTGGATATCTTTGTTTTGATCCATTAAAAAGTACTGAATTTTGGAATCTAACTGAAAATATTTTAGACGAAAATTTCTACAAAGTAAGTACCGAAAATGTGTGCCACATTCTATTATCATTTATTTATAACAGGAAGTATCCATCCAAATTTGTAAACAGGCTTTTTAGTTCAGAATATTTATTAAAAGTGAACAATCCACAGACTATGCAGAAACTCCATTTAATTGACACTGCATTGTCTCTGGAATGCCCTGAACACAGTCCAATGTTGCCCAAAGACCAGTGGTCAAAGCCTGTACCACAAGATCCACGAATTAGGAACATAACAGAAAAAGTAAAGGATTTATTTCAAAGCATTGCTGGTGGTCCTGACAAGTTGTCGACATGTGTTATGGTCCCTCACATTTACTCCCACAACACTTATCTGATAGATATTATGATACACCCAGCTGGATTGGGTAGTAGTAATTCTAACTGGAAGTCAAAGTCCAATAGAAATGAGAATATCGCTATCTTAATCCACTTGCCTGACCATTACTGCTCAGATGGAACTTTGATTGGTCCTCAAACTATGAGGAAAAGGCATTTGAGGATTCTAGGAATGAAAGTAGCTTCCCTAAAGTATTCTACAATCAGTCAGTTTTACACTTCATGTAACTTAACCGGTTTGAGGCAGTATCTGGCAGATAATATAAGTAATCCTGAACATTGTATAGGTAATTAATGACAATAACTTTGTATTTAACTAATGTGATATATCAAAATATGAACTAACAAATAGTTATTTGTAGAAATATAAGAATATTTTTGAACATATACACACTGATAATGTGCCTTATATATGAGTGATAAGGTCTATTTTATGTGTTAAGAGTTGTAGTACAAATGATAGGAATTGTACCAAATATCTATTTACTTTGTTATTTTTAAATTATACTCACGGTATAATGTAATGACATATTATTAAAATATATGTGCCAATTATAAGTATAGTACACAATGTATTTGTTTTTGCTTTGTATTTCTGTCATAGGTAGGTACAGTAGAGTCTCACTCGTCCGGCATAATTAAGAACCTGGGCGCCGGATTATCGAAGTGATCGGAATACTAGAATATACAGGGAGATTAAAAGAACGTTACCGCAAACGCGAAACGCGGTATAGGAAGGGGTGAATGAGGAGCGGTAGAAAAATACCGGATTATGGTCGTGCCGGATTAGTGAGGCTTTACAGTACATAAAATGTATATGTCTAGTCTGATTGTCAATATATATTTTCATATAGTAATAAAGAATGATTCAAATAAATAAAACAAACCTGTATGTTATAATTAATTTAATTCTTTATACTCTTAACATTTTCATCTTATAATTACTCACTGACTAAGTTCACTAGATTTATTATTATTATTTGAATATTTCAATACATAATTTCTTAAACAATTCTCATATTTCGAAATATTTCTATGAAAAACTTGTTCTTGATCAAAATGTTTCTATTGAACCGTTCGAACTCTATGGTTAGCGGAGAGTTGCGGCCCGGTTGTAAACACGATCCGGTTCAAATAGTAAAAGACAAATACTAGACAGTAGACAGGTAGTATATCGCCGCTCATCGCACGATACATAGACCCTATAAAATAAGTTTTCCAAAATATTCTCAAAGTACAGACAGCCTTAAATTTTCTTGTTATGTAATTGATTTAGGTACAATAATTAAGAATACGGTGTAGAGTTCCGAGTGATGGTTGTATCCACGTTCGTGAGTTCAGGTGCTTCCACTATGCCCCAAACATTTGATCCTACTTTTGGGTCAGATTCCAAAATTAAAGTCGATTCAAATCCCTCTAATTTTTCGTAATTTATTACAATATGCGAGTTAACAATTAGCACAAAGTTTAATACCTTTTTTCTGTGTTAGATTTTAGGTTGAGGTTTTCGAAGCTGAAATTTTTACAATGGAATACTGGGATGAAGTAGATTTCAACTTTGACCAAAGGCAGCTTGGGCATAGTAGTAGCGCCCGTGTGTTCGGCGTCAGTGTTCGGCGGTCAGGTGCATCTAAACATTGTTGAAATCACAGATAGATTATGGCATTGTACACGCTCAGACGAGGACGTCACTCTTTGATAGCCAGAAATGACTACACTATAATTTTATAGCCATATTGGTGTATCACAGCAACTCTAGCTTGAACATTAAATCGTAAAGAAAGTGTTTACGCTGACTCGCAGCCTAATCTAAGTAGATTTATTTAATTACACAAATATTATGTAATAATTGTCAAAACTATTTACAGTCGCTTAGTTTTATTTGTACCTGATGGCACGGGGTTGTTCTTTCCTCTCCGCACTCATTTTGAGCGGGAAGATGAGGATACGATCAAGTCAAAAGCAATTCAATTTGCAAGGAAGGCGTTAGCACGGTTTTAACTGTTGCCCAAAAAGCTACTAAGGTAAATGTGCCGAAAGCCGTTTTATTAAAGCTTTTGTTACAAATAAGCTTAATAAACAGTTCAAAATGACTAAGGAGCTTACATATCGAGCCTACTAACTTCTCATCACAACAACTAAAAGTCTATTTGCCGATCTTACGAGTAAGTGAAATAGGCCAGTTAGTTAATGATGGAAATGTTAGTAGAACGGTGTATTGTCTCCTTAATAGTTACCTATCTTCGTAGTTTGTATCTCGTATTCATAGCTGTTGATTTGACCGTAATCAGAAACACACAATACAACTAGCGACTGAACTATTTAACTCTAAAATGACAGAATTACAATTATTTTTATTATAATCTAATCTGAAAGGTAATTAATGTGCATCGTTATGACAGCTATGTATAATGTGATTTTCTAACACATATTTTATTAGTATTTAGCTTCACGAGCTATCATTAAACAGAGTTATTGAAATTACGAAATTACTTCTATAATTTAATAGGTTTACTATTCTACTTAACAGGTAGGTACATATAGACTGCCATATTCTACTAATCAAGTATTGCCATCGAGTTTAAATTTTAAATGAAGTTTTGGCACACTAGCGTATCGTTTTACGCTTTACCTGGTATCTGGTACTGGTATGGTGGTAAGGTACCTACCAGGATACCTTACATTTAGTACCTAATTCAAGATGTTACCGCTAACTAACTTTAAACGTTTGTTCAAGTAATTTAGTACATTATACCTAGAATGTTGCTAGGTTCAAACAACTCCCGAATAAGATAACTCATATTAAAGTAACTAGTAAATATTTGGTGTCCAGAACCATGAAAGTAAATATGTTTAAATATCTATTTCTTTTAATAAATCATTGTTTTTTAAGATGAAATTCATAATTTCCTTTAACATCGGTACCTATAGGTAAAGAGATTAATTTTAAATATTAGAATAATTTTCAATTAAACCATCCATTACCTATTTAGTAGGCATAAATAAATGTATATCATGGCATAAATATTTTTATTATTCGAAAAGGAAGATATGTAATCACTATTTTATTTAGTAAATATTTTCGTATTTTATATCACTACGTGATAGAACACATTGAAGAAATCAAACACAATTCGGTATATTTGAGATATTAAAATAAATGTTTAAGTTTTATACTTAATTTGATTAAGTTAGTTAATCAATCTGAAGTTGCGATAAAACTTGCTCTTAGGTAACTATTGTGACATCGTCGAGCGAAGCAGAGTTACCTATATCTACATATTTGCCATATTCCTTCTAGGTAAAATTTTGCTCAGTTAAATATTTGTGAATTATTCAAAATTTTCATTTATTTAAATAAATAAGCGTCCTAGACGATTTAGTATGTTTGGAACTACACAAGCGAAATCAATTATCACGAAATTGTCCTTTGTTGGACTATATACTTTGGTATACCGTAGAGATAGATATATTTTCTTAATTTCGTATTAAATAAGGTCACAGCACGCAAAGTGTTCAAGCGCCTTGATTGTTCAGAGTCTTGTAATATCAATAGTATTGCCCGTCTTAGATCCGCTCTGTCAAGCGCATAGTTAAGGATAAGTTATATTTTAAAAAGGTAATATATTTTATATAGATTATCCAACTAGATTAGAGTACTTGGGAATTAAAATCTCCATTGTAACTTCATAAATCGTAAAGTCCAATATCATCAAGAAATGTTATTAATTAGAATTTTAATTCAAGTTGTTTATGTAGCTGACTTAGAACTAAGATATAATACAACATCGATACCTATTTGGCAGTTATCTAATAATTAGGTATTTTATGAATTACAATTACATTAATTATTTTGTGATGGAAATTAAATTGACAATTTGTAAGACCTGAAGTTTATTTCGTAAATGTGTCTATTCAAGAGGTCTCAATAGTCGATTATTATTCAAAAAGGATCAATTTTATAATTCAAAATGTCTTAAATTATTAGGACCAAAATGGAATGTCAAAAATGATCTAGCTACTCAACGCACTAATATTCATTAATTTTAATGGTAACGTTAATATTTTAGTGATTGGTTTAAAGTAGGTAGATACTTTTTAATATTATTTCTACTGTGGTTACTTTAATCTAAATAATATAATGGTACTAAAGAACTGGAACTGTCGAGTTCCCGTTGAAGTGAATAATGCCGGAGACGATCACAGTAAGAAATAATCTAACTACGCGAATGTGCGTCATAAGTTCAAAACAACGCCTTTATAACAGCGAATAAAACGATTTATAATAATTATCTATTACACACGTCACTAACGCTAGTTACACTTTAAATAGCTCTTAAAGAACTATTCTATTTGAGATAATAATCTACTCGTCGTAAACCTTCGGAGGAAATGCTGTCAAAGATTTTAATTAAAATTAATAATTTGGTGTTAAAAATACTACATCGAAAAGTGACTAGATTTCAAATTAATGTCGTACCAATGCGTTCGCGAGTTTGATCGGTGTTGGGTTACACGGGTACGTGCGTACACGTGTACACAGGTACGTGTACATGGGTACACGAGTTTGGGTACACAGGTACGTGTACACGGGCACATGGATCGGGTACAGAGGTACGGGTACACAAGTATGAGGTCACATGTACTGGTATGGGTACGCTTACACGGGTACGGGTACACGGGTACAGGTACTGGGTTTCACAAGTTCGGGTACACAGGTACTTGTACACAGGTTCAAGCGGCTCGTGGCTTGTTCTCGTGGCAGTCGCACGGTCAGGTTTAACTTGAGCAGATAAATCTTAGAACAGAATATTTACAAAATATATCGTCATAGAAATATTCATATTAAGATTATAAAACATTATAAAGTATTCTCTAACTTCATTTCAACGTCAATAAAAACAAACAAAAAATATAAAAAACTGCTACAAAACACTATCTATTTTGATGTACTTACTATAAGTAAAGTAAAAACGATATAGCACAATGTCAACCGAGAAACACTTAGATATCTAAATTAACCCTTAGCTAGTCTAACAACAAAACAAACTTAGAGCTAACCGACAGTTTTAAGGCTCCTCTTTAGACTCATACATACTCCATAAATATCTATACAACAGTGAATAAACTTCAAAACAACACCACTCTAAACAGTAAATTCAACAAAATTTATCGTTACGTCGAACTAACATTCTAGTCAAACAAACAAGTACGTATGGAGCGCGACGTCGAGTGGCGACGTGACGCGCGTCGCCACGGTATCGCGGACGTCGCGGCGACGCGGCACCGATTACCCGGCCCGCGGACTTCGATCAAGTAGCACTAATAGAATCACAAAAGGTTTCATAGACGCGACGTGAGTCGTCGCTTCTGCTAATAGTTCAAGAGAGACGCTTTATATGGCGAACGCGCACACCGAATCTCTGATAGCGTTTAACACCCTATAAACAAGCATGAGATCTGAGTTTGCTCGTAGTTTTTCCGATGTGCGTGTGGCCGGTTTGTGTGTTGGATGTTCGTGAACGTAGCGTGTTCACGAGTAGATGGTGATCACTTCGCGACCTCCGCCGCGGACCATCAGCACCTTCTCTAGGCCCTCTGTCAATACCTCCAAGAACTCCATGTCTAGAAAATAGCAAAAAATAAGGATGTTAAGCAAGAAATACACAAAATAAAATACAAAAACAAGTTTTTTTCGTATGATTCTAAAACCAAACGTTACCCAAAAACTCGTCAATCGGGCCTATAATTTTTAAGTTCTAAACTGACAAGATTCGAATATAAATACCGGGTCAAATTCAAGAAAAACTTGTGAATGCAACTTGCAAACTACTACGAAAACGGCTACGGCTACGAGGTATGGCTACGAACAAAATCGTCGTTACGTAGCGGCGTAGCAAAGTCGTAGAGTTGCCGATAAAAAGTAGTCGTGGAACATTGAGCTTCTGTTAGCTTTTATTTATTACAAGTATTGTTATTTAGTTTTACACGTCCCGTTTTCTGTAATATAGTCTCGATAATTAAACGTCCATGCATGTATATCTGCTGATTGATCACCGAGTGACAATGTACGCTAAGAAATATATCTTAAAACCCTTTTCTGCGTACTTACAGTTTGATTCGCGTTCGAACTTGGTGTCCCTGGGGGGTCCGGGCAGGTTGAGTATGACTAGTTGAGAGTCGTGTGACCGTGACACTATCACTTCGTTCAGCTTCACGGCGGTATGCATCCGTCGCACGGTGCCTTCGTCCCTATTACGTGTGACATTTGGTTAAGTTAAATGTTTTAATGTGGGAAAAAAAGAAGTATTGTAAAATGATGTCAGTATTATTTGGGTGTTTTAAGTATTTTTATCTCCTTCATAGAATAGTATGTTTTTTAAGTGTTTCTATTTCCAATTTTCTAAGTTCAAGTTCTCTTCAAGATCTCTAATTTCGTATACTCAATATGAATGTTGACACTAAAATCATGATTGGTTTTACATTTCGCGGCACCAGAGTTGCACGTAACGGAGTCAACGCGAATAAAACCGTGATGTCATACAATATTTCGATTGTTGGTTTACTATCGAACATTACTATGTTAGGGTAGATTAGTTGTGTAAATAACAAAGCTAATTGTAATACTCACGGAGTGATGTCGGACATGTTGGGTTTGGGCTTGACCGCGTCGCCGTTGGAACCTGCCTCCTTGTGCTTCTCCTCGGGCGGCGACGTGGCTCCCTCGCACTGCGACCGTTCGTCGGGCGAGTCCCACATTGAATCGATTATGTGCAACAAACTACTTCGAAAATCGTCCTTTACACCCAATTTAGTTCCCATTTTGTAATATTCCAATCATTCCGCGGCACCAGAGTTGCACATGACGGATTCAACGCGAATAAAACACGGGATGTCATACATTATTTCAATTGTTAAACAAAACACTACTGACAAACATACTTAGCTAATGCGCTGAACGCTTTGAGACTTTTGGAGACTCCACTTGAAAGTGACACAAGATATGCTGTTACATAATTTGTGTCACTTTACTAGTGTACAGTCAATAGCTATTGTGGTAATTCGGTCCATTCGTTTCCTATGTCACTGACAGGTATGGAATGAGCCGAATATAGCCTCAACGTGTTCAGCGCGGCATCGTGAACAAAAAAAAACTAAAGTGACACAAACTGAACATGAATGAACTCGGCAAACATATGACCACCGTGTGTATTCGCTAGGGCTCGTGACATTAACATGGTTAATGAATGCCAAAACAAAATAAAATATCAAACCCACACAATCTGTTATACTTAGATTTTGGCAAACTTACATAAAACCGATCTCAAAGTTTAAACATAAATATATCTTATTTATAAAAATATTGAATATTTGCATCGTAATACTGGTGTATTATGTGTATTATTTTGATGATTGAACCCTCAAATACTTTCCATGGGAGCATTTGTCTTTGAGATCGATTAGTTCCATACAGTATTTAATAAATAAAAAAACAAAAAATTAAGCAACTTGACTCTACTAAATGATAAGCACTTCGAAATCTTCCATTCTTTAAAGAGCTATGAATCAGTTAAATATTTCATTAAATCAGGTAATCTATTGGGAACAATGATAGCTTATTGGAATGCCAAATTTGATATTTAAACTAGGCTTTTAAGCTTGGATTCACCAAATCAGTTGATCTAGTTATTTGGAAAGACTCTTTGATTACAAAGACTTTCTTTCAAAAGTATTGAAATTCCTGTCACAATTATAAGATTTTTAGTGACTCAAGCATTATAAGACATGCTGATATGTTCACCTTGTCATCCTTGTCTTTTTCATCGACCTCGCTCAGTGGGGGGGATGGGGGGTCGTCTTCAGCCGGTGGGTTTTCACCTCCTGGCTCAGCAAACCGAACCTTGCTAGCCGTCTTGACGTCAGCATGGTGATGATCCACAATAGCTTGCACCTATACAATGTCAATTTATAATTTATAGAGCAATTTAATTCTTCATTCATTTTAAAAATAATATTTTGATGAATGATGGGCTTTATTGATAGATTGATAAGATAGTAAAAGATTGGTGATTGATAAGTTATAAAGATATCTCCGTGACGATGATAATGTTTGAGAGATATTTTTAAAACTTATATTGAATAGACAAAATCATTTGGTGCAGGTTAAGAAGAAAAGTGTTACTATGGAAGTTTAAGAAGAAAAATGTTACTACAGAAGTTTAAGAAGAAAAATGTTACTACAGAAGTTTAAGAAGAAAAATGTTACTATAGAAGTTTAAGAAGAAAAATGTTACTATAGAAGTGTGGTGGATGAAAGAAAGGCTTATTCAGTAGAATAGAAATAGGACACAATAACGCAGATATGTATACTGACTATATAGTGAAATTAATAGCGTTTGGGCGTTGGAGTAAAAGTAGCTTACATTTACATGGCATAAGTTTAGAAATATTAAATACCTCATAAAGATAGCATTGCAATATAATTTAAATTTTTAGCTTTAAATATGTAAAATTTAATATAGGTGATTTATAAATAAAACATAGAGTGACAATGAATAGAAGTGAAAGTTGAACAATAGTCAGCTATTGAGCATTACCTTCACCACGACGATTCAGGAAAAAAGAGTGATAGAGTACTGATAAAATATGATAAAACATCAAAAGCATACACATTCTAAGCATACCAAATAATGTTTCACCAGAAGTAGAGAGGAGATGGAGTTACAGTGAAATGAGTCTGAGCAGTGAAATACGATTCCACATCGATATACGACATATATCTAATAAGGTATCAAAAACAAGCTAAAACTAAACATTTACCTAAACAGGTATAAAATAATTAAAAATCTCAATAAAAATAGCTAAATAAGTGGACTGAAATCGGGTTAAATTGTCCATTTTACCAGAGGTTGTTTTTCCTCAGCATTTTCACGATAGTCCACGAAATTTTGCATCTGTATTGTAACCGATAAATGTGTTAGTTTGTTTATATACAGCTTCCACAGGTTAAGCAGGATTAGACGTAGTAATAGTAGAATAAAGACACAGAAGGCTTGTTTTTAAATATAAGTATTAGTAATTAAAATAAAATTTCTCGTTTTTGGTCCCAGAGTCTAAAAGTGAAAGACTGTATCAGTCGTTTTTAAATTATTGCAAGTTTCTTCTCATCAAATTAAAATTTTACTCTTGCCCGTCGAATCCCAGCAGGTGAAAACAGCATTGAATAAATATTCTTTGAATTTCTCTGCCTTTGAATCCCAGGTTGCACTGTATAAAATATATTAGAAGAAAAGAGTAATTTATCAAACCGTACCATTCCCAAGGTTTCTTTCTTGTTGAGTCGAAGTTCTCGGAGCATTTGGTTACGTTGTTCCATCATCAGGGTGCGCTCGTAGGTGTAAGCAGATATGTCGCTGTCCGTCTGAAATATTTTATCGAATGGGTCAAAGAAGTTATCAGCAGTAAAAAGTATAATATAAAAGAAGGAGTTTTGACCTATTGAGGAAATTTTGCAGTTTTCGAAAAAACATGTGGATTTAATTCAAGCCACAGTGAAAAATATGTTAGGTATGCAAAGACTTCTCTTTCCTTTAAGTTCGTTCCGCCATCTGTGCCTTAGTCTGCTGCTACTCCGAGAACAGGTAACGAACAGGACATGTAAATAACATGTTCTAGTAATCAATAAAAACAATACCTACTTAAATACGATGAAACCACAAACCATCTCAACAACTTCAACTTCAGCCTCAAGTCGCAGCTGGTAGAGGAACATCTTGAGATCCTTCTTCATCTGGATGGAGTTGTCTTCCATCTGCGCGACGGTGAAGATGCGCATCTTGCAGTTCTTCCAGGTGCGGTGCTGTTTCAGAAGGAACGGCAGCAGCATCAGCATGCCTCCGTCGTGGACGATCCACCAGATATCGATGTTGCCGGAGACCTGGATATGGATAGCGATATTTAGTAGTTTGTAGAGCACTTTTATTTGTATCAAGTGGGAAATAAAAAGCTTCTTTAAAAATAAATTATCGTACCAGAGTAATACGAGTAAAGTTCCTATTATTTTCAATTTTATTTTTTGCCGGTTGGGGTCAGTTTGGAGTGTTTGAGTAAATCAGTGAGATAGCATGATATCATATCTGCTAATATTACTAAAAGAAAATAGATGATTAATCAATGTATTGTAAAGTTTTCAACTAGATCCATTAGTTAGAAATTAGATCCTGTCAATTTTCGCAACCAACCTTTTCAGTAGAGTCAGGGAAGAAGTTGATGCCTTTAGGAACAAGCATGGCCATCTTGGAAGCAGTGACAGCTCGCACGGTGTGCAGGAACCCGCGCCAGCGAGGCTCGCAGCCGTCGCTAAACTGCTGCTCCGAGTGCCTCCAGCCGTAGGGCCAGCCCACGATCACCGTGTTGGGCTTCAGACCGCCAAGACCAGTGGTTTGGACCCTGGATGGAAGTTGTTGAGGTTAGAAGGATTTTTTTTGGATCTACAATGTAGATGAAGAATCATCTGACATCACATGACTATGTAGATTCTACATAAATAAATAAATAAATAAATAAATAAATGATTTATTAGCCAAAAAGAATTTTACATTTCCAATTACAATGTTTTGACTATATAAAGCATTGAGTTATATGTACTACGTACCAGAGAAGCCACTTCAAACAAGCTTCGTGAGAGACATAGTCATGTGAAGTCAGATTATTCTTCTTCTTTTTCCAGTCAGTAGGTAAACTCGGCTGTCGAACTTTTTTCACCGCCTAAAGGGCTTTCGACATGGCCTAACGATAGAAACAACCAGAACCGACAGTATCTTAATCAGTATTATGTCTATATTCAGGTACGTTTCTTCTTAGCATACGTATTTGTTTGTCAAAGTTTCAAAAATCTGAACAGTCAGAAATCCTATTTACTACAAATAATATGCAGTTCAATAATTCACGTTGATGTTTCCATCATTATCTAACTTACAAGTGACTCAATCCGTCGGGAATGTTAGGCGAGACGAGTACATCGACGAAGCCCTTTAGTTTCTCCTCTTCCATGCAGCGGCGCAGATTCTGCCGAGCCGTGGTCGCGTCATTGGTCCGCCGAGGGAAGTCTCCGCCCAACACAGACACGCATACTGTCAGACCTTTGCCTGTAGACAAGTAGCAAAGGTAGAATAAGAATTACTGTTTTCTGCATGTGTGTTGTTTGTATAGTGTGACTTAAGTAAGTAATATAACCATTAGTCTATAATGTCCCACTGCTGGGCAAAGGCCTCTCAACTCACTGAAAATTAGTATAGTGAGGAGGACTAAGCGTAATCACCACGCTTTGATATATTTATGTATATCCTTGTAGTGAGTGGCCTCATTGAAATAGTTTTTAAAGTGGTCGTCTGGTAGCCCCGAACTAAATTAAAACTTCTACCTCGCCGTGCATTTTAAAACAGCAATTATTTACTTTGCCCCTACAAACGCTAGCTCTATTTGCAGTGTGCAAACTGAGCAGTCTTCTTTTATTTATGTTACCTACAACTTTTGTTTATTTTGCATGTCTTGCGCAATCATACATAAAGTTTTAACCTCTCTGGAGAGTAATTTGGAGCTAGGTAAGAAAAATACAGTGAAGGGAGTGGCTGGGCGGTGATTTACAGGGCTTGAAGCTTCCACACAAAAGTTTGAAATAAAAAGAGTGGCAAATAAACTGAAAAAGCAGTCTCCGTCATTATTTTAGTCGCTAAAAACTAAAAGTTCAGCACGACTTCTTCTGTCTGTTTTTTATTCAACCCCAATCTCTAACTACACCAACACAGTATCAGACTCACCAGCTTTAAGTTGACTAGCGAACGCGAGCATCCTCCTATAAGTCGGCATGAGTTCATTGTTCAACTTAGCCAGCACCAACACTTGAGGACGCCAGTTCTTGGTGTGAGGAGGACCTTCTTCCAGACGCAGCAAGGAGTACCGAGCAGCTGACAGTGCCAGACCGCGGAGACCATCTCCCCATTCCTTCTCGGCTCTAGAAAGGGGAAATGTATGAAAAAGAGAGGAACAAAAAAGGGTTGTTAAAAGAGGAAGGAAGATAATATTTATTAATTGTCTAGAACCAACTTTATATTGTTAGTAATCAAAGAACCGTCTTGATTGCTGTTTATCCCACTCTTGGCTTATTTTTAAGTATAAATCTCAATTTGTTTATGTGATGATGTTAAAAACTGTAGACCAGCGCTGCGCGACGGGGCGCGGTGCATTATGTTAACCGCCTTACTATATAAAATCTATCGGTAAAAATATATTAGGGTAACTTACCCTCGGTATTCGATGTATTTGTAGATGAGTCCAGCCATGCCCATCGCGATGAGGGCATACAGCCATGAGGTCATGAACATGATTGAAATGCAGAGTGTGAGGCCGGCCAGGGACAGAGACCTAAGCATAATATATGATAGTTAATAACTTAATACGATATATAGGTATTATCTTATTGATTGACAATAATATAATCTCAGCTCCGTTCTACCCCACTTCTAGGAAAACGTACTTTTACGTTGCTATTATAACTTTTAAAGGGTACAAGAATACGGCCTATTTTCATTAAGTTCCATTTATCAAATACGTTTGCTCCTTACCAATGGTAGTACTTGAACCGGGGCCTCCAGTTGGGGGTCTTCAGCAGGGTCTGCAGGGCGCAGGCGAGGTTCACGAACCCGTAGCACATGAGGAAGAACATGGACAGCAGCGGCGCGAGGATGTCAACGTTACCCAGGAGGATGCCGCACTGGCAGATAGCCATCGTCAGGAGAAGGGCCCTAGAAAGATTGACTAGCACGTTGGCACAGTGGCATGTGAGAGCGCTAACTTACTTCGATTGGAAAGAAAGATGTAGGATTTTATTACAGCCAAGACAGGTGCAATCTAAATAAAAAGGTAGATATTTATTTATTTATTTTATTCCTGTTTTTTTACGTGAATTGTCACGAAATCATAACGTTAGTTACCAAACAGCTCCATCGGACCCTGGCAAATGGGTCACCTTTTATGGTAGAAATATGACGTGGGTGGGGCGCATTAATGATCTATTAATCACACTCGAATTAATAAAACCTTTCTCGTTTTAACTAATTGGATTCCGATGTGACTACGCCCTTTAGAAAATATTTGACTAATATGTTTAATGTCTTTCCTTTAGATTTTATATTTAGAAGGGAAAAGGATATTAAATTAGCGTTACATACTTATTTATTTAATAAACGAATATTTCTATATTTGGAGGCATAAAGGATCAAATACCATTACATATAATATTCTGTTTCTTTTGAATACCTATATAGTATGTATATTAAAGTGAAAAGACTCACCTAGTAGGTTCACCCCTGCTTGAAGACTTAGCGAACGGCGCCAGGAACGGAATGATCTCATCCTTCGCGATAGCCTGGAGAAGCCGGGGGGCTCCGGTCAGGGACTGCAGACCAGCGCCGAGGGTCGAGAGGAAAGAACCGATCAAGATCACCCATTGATTGGGCCACGCCATGTTAGCTACCACCAGCTTACCGCCAATTGATTGACCGAATCTGTTGATAAGATACGTAATGGTTTATAGGATATGTGTATAGTTTTGGCTGTTTAGTTTCTCAACAAAAATATTTTTTCTTTCTTTCTTGGGACATACTAAATACAAGAACTCATAATAGTTTCAGAGTAGTGAA
This sequence comes from Cyclophora punctaria, assembly GCA_951394245.1. NCBI lineage: Eukaryota > Metazoa > Arthropoda > Insecta > Lepidoptera > Geometridae > Cyclophora > Cyclophora punctaria. The sequence continues at coordinate 9,122,004 of OX596168.1, forward strand.
AGATTTTCATAATAGTCAAAGTAGATCAATACTAGTCCAGCTTAAGTGATAAGGTCGAATTTGCAATGTTAGGTTAAATTAACGCTTTTCTTCGCTTCGGCTTACGCTAGTATAAATTCATCTTAAACAACCTATTTATTCAATTACAAACAAAATAATACACTATCGACAAGTTCTCCCACAGTCCAATACAATTTTCATTGCGAATATCAGCTCTCAACGACCTAATTCACATACAAAAAAGCATCTTATTCTCGAAAATTCTCGCATCGATTTCAAATCATTTTACTCTCAATGTATTCTCGCACCGTCTCCAAATACTCCCTCGATACTCACTTATCACGCAACAGAAGGTTATCAACGGTCCCTGCGAACAGGAGCACGCATGATAAATACACAGTCGAAGTCGTCAGAATAGCCCCGATTGTTCCAATAGGGATGCTCTTTTGGGCATCAGCCAAGTCTCCCGATCGATTCGAGCCAGCCATGATCCCTGGAAGTAAACACAACGTTTAATATTACAGCTATGGATACGCTTTACTTTGCATGTAAGAAATGTGTCTGCTTCTATTAAGGTGTGAGTTGGATCAGCGACTGCAGCAGTCGACTGCAGACTGCAGGCAGCAGGGCGTTGCAGTCGTCCGCAGTGCAGTCTGCAGTCGCTAATTCACTGCCGACTGCACACCATATAATCAACATTGCCAATGTGTGAAAATTACCCCAAAATGCGGGGAATTACAATCAATTAGAGATTCAATAAAACTATTTAAACGTAGTAATGGTCAACTCGCACATACCGGAAGAATTTACAACTAACTAAGAACCTGAATGAAGTTGATTAAAAATAAGAATACCTACGTAAATCGATTGATATCGTAAAAAGCCTCGAAAAAGACCACTGGAATTCGAATGTATTAAATTTTCATGAATTCGAAACTATTATTCCGATCTGATCCATATCCAATTGTTATTACATATTATTATTTAATCCCAGTCCGATATCCTAAACTCCATAGGCTGATAACTGATCTCCTATTCATTGTTCTATTCATCTTTCGATACAGAGGTAGATGAAAACGGTTTCTACATTAATCAGGTTTTATTTATTTACAAAAAAAAACTAAAATAATATTATGATCACGACGGATAAGACGATAAAGTCAATACAGTAAAGTTGATACTGCTAAAGTTTATTATTTTATATTTAGTTTTTTTTGTTTTTGGCATGATGAGGTTGACTTGCCTTTATTAAAAACAAATTAGGAACAGAATTTAAAATTGAGTATTTTAACCTAAATATTTTAACGCTTCGATACATTTAAAGTTTTGCCTCCGTGGTCTTGTGGTTTGAGCGCCCGGCTGACGATCCGGAGGTTCCAGGTTCTATTCCCGGTGGGGACAATATTTCACAAAAATCTCTTTGTGAGACTGTCCTCAGTTTGATTAGGGCATTGCAGGCTGATTCACCTGATTTCCCGAAAAGTAAGATGATTCCGTGCTTCGGAGGGCGCATTAAGCCGTCGCGTCGATCCCGGTTACTTTCTACGGATAGTAGTCGATACATGAGCCATGTCAGAAGCCTTTGGCGGCTCAATAAAGTCCCAAATTTAAAATTAATAGTTATTTTGTTTTAGGTATAAAATTATTTATAAGTGTACCATGAAATCAAACGACTAATTATGATCTCAATACAAAAAATTACTCTTTTTAATAAATAAATTGAGGAGTAATTATTTTGAAAAATGGTAACCCAAATTCATTTTTCAAATTTTGACATAATACAATTTATGGTCGGAGAGCCGATCGCCACATTTGCTGCCTACCGTTGCAGATACAAATATGATAATAAATAATCGAACGTTTTCAACACAATTTGAAGGAACAAAACAACGTCGGTGACAAAAATAACATGGCTTTTATTAAATAAATTATAGTTATTAAAATACTTTCGTAAAAATTAAATTAAACTAAATTTGTTTTTGTTTTTATTTTATGTCTGTCGCGTCGTTGGAACTAAATTTATATTTAAACCTCAATATTTCATTGAATTGATATTATATTTTTTGGGGTATACAGTCAAAATGGTCTTTTAAAAAAATGGTAGTGGCTGTCAAAAAAGTGAAGTTATATTATGCTTTTCAAGTTTTCATTATACTACATAGCAGAGATAAAAACCACGACACTTTGATCTATGCCACATTCGTCAATCTTAACATAATGATTTTCTATTGAGTGAAATGATTAATCATTACTAAGCAACCTAAATTATATTAAAAAAATAACATTAGCTCCTACACTATTATTTTAGTTCGTTTTTCAAAATATTTTTCTCTTATCTGCTGTTGCTCTACGTCACGACTGCAGGACAGCACTCCGCGACCGCAGCAGAAGTGTCACCGCGCGTTCGAAATTTCATAGAAACTAGTAGTGAAGCTGTGTCTGCAGTTGCAGTCGACTGCTGCAGTCGCTTTACCAACTCACACCTTTATTGTTGCAATCCGCATTTAGTAAGCGTGGTGATTATGCCTAATCCTCCTCCCTGTACTGATATCTTTAGTGAGATGAGAGGCCTTTTCAGATGAGTTGTAATGTTTTTCAGAGTATGTAGGTTATTGATTACACCCTACATAAATACAGTACAACACAGTGTAGAGAAAACATGTAATGAAACACATAGAAAGTCTCTTAAAGGTACTAGAATAAACACATACCATAATACTAAATGAAACGGGTCTATATCGCGTTAAATAATATAACGAATTTATTAAAATACGTACCCAACGTTCGAGGAAATTACACCACTCGTGGTCATCCCGTGACCAGTATAATGAGTGCAAATCGTGTGAGTTTAAAAAGTAAACACATACCAGTAACAGACGGGAAGAATATGCCGATCAAAATTGTGAAGGTGGTGGTGAGGTCTGCGTAGATTTGGTTGTAGGTCGGTCGTTCCATCTGTTCGATATCCTCGGGCTCCTTGCCGTAAGCGACGTACTGGTTCAGCTGGAGGAAAGAGTCTTGCAGGTTGTCGAAGAACACGCCGCTGGACAAACCCTGAGAAGAGTATGAAGGTTATTAATAAACTAGGTTTGACGTCGTAGAGTAAGGTCAGACATACGATTGATTGTGTATACATATATTTGTACTAAGTGCTCGTATTTTCTTGCTTAATATTGTTCCCATGGAAATTTCGGTATAAAAATAGCCTATGTGTTATTTTAATGTATAAGCAATATTACTGCAAAGTGTCACTAATATCGGTTTAGTAGTATAAGAGTAATCATCTATCTATCCTTTCAAACCACGTTTTTTACAAGTTGGAAACACCTAAGATAGTATTAAAAACAATTAAAAACCTTCCAGTACTTGGTTTGAATCTAACTACACTCGATACATACATTAATCTATGGTCACAAGCTTTCACGTTCATTATAAGATACAAAAGCTTTAACAATTTAAAACCTCGAACTTATTTTGGGTCTTACTATTCGTGAAAGATTTAGTTATACAAATATATATTTATTTATACGGAGTCGTTTAAGAAACACAAGTTTACCAGACTATGAACAATATTATGTTTAAGAATGTATAATGTACTATGTCTACTCCTATCTCGAATTACAAAGTTGTTGTATTAACTTTAACTTTCATACCTTAATACCCTGAACAATAGAGATGTTATGTGTCAAGTAGTAAGGGTCGCAGGTGTTGTTCCGGCAGAACTCGAGGTGCAGCGGGCCGCCGACAGTCTTCGTGCAGTTCTCGATGTGGATGTCCTTTAGTAAACGCTTGCCCAGGACGCACATCCTGTGAAAAGTTGTCTTTGAAGCATCTAGAAGAACTGTTTTTATAATATTTTCTTTCATGAAAAACAAGGACTTTTGATTGCACAGGAATCATGCTAGTCCTGTCATAATAATACCTTTAAGGGTAAATTTTTAAATTCGTTGTCTATTAGTCATTTTCATATTTTTTAGCTGAACCTTTGCTCAATAAACTGGACTCACCGAACCTAAAAATGTGGTTTTGATATCTGTTCAATAACGACCTTACTATCTATTAGAAAGTTTAGCCATCCTTAAGTTCTGACGATTAAAACAATTAGGATTAACAAATGATTGAAAAGGGAAGTTAATCGTTCAATTAAGACCGACAATTCATTAAAAGAAGAAAATAAAGTAATACGAGTATAAATTAAGTCGTCGGCGTCCGTCCGTCGCACTCCGCATAAAAAGAGATTCTGTCTCAATTTAGAGTGTATGAAGAAGAGGGATAGCGGTACTGTGCCCCTGTTGACATCTTACTCGTAATTAAATAAATATTATTATATTTTGGGAGAGCGGGGGGCGTCTGAAAACCAGCGATGTACCGCGATCTCGGCTTCTGTAAAGCATCAGCTGAGACGTCTCCTTTCGCTGCAATATTTTAGCTATCGTTTTGTATTTCGATGTTTATATTTTTCTTGTAACTGTGGCAATAAATGATTATTTCATTTTAGGTAATTTATCACAGAAACTTACTGCAACTTATCGTTTCCATTAAAGTTGACGAAGATGCCGACGTACACCGCAGTAATGGACAACAAGACGCAAGCCAAAGCGACCGTCGCGAACTTATTCACGAACTTGACTCCGACGAACACCACCATCCCCATGATGAGGAGTAGACCGGTTCCGTACACGCGGAAGTTGTTGTACATAGCTTCAGGGTCCTTGGTGAAGTCGCCGAATATAGAGATCCAGGGTGCCATGTATGTCTGTGGAGGAAGATTTTGTTTGAAAGTGCTGTTAAGTGTTGAAGATAATATTTGTTGAGTTTAGGACTTTGTCATAATACAATTTCACTGCCTAACCAGGATCCTTGGAGCATAAGTCACTGGACAGTGAACTTGTTAAAGTTCTATAATGCATACTATCATATTAATAATAATTTCTTACCAAATTTGTTACATGACAAAGTATTCAAGTGCTTATTAAGTACATGTTGTTGTATAAGAGGGTACGTTATGTGCTTATTATTGTTTTGTCGTAATAACGTGACTTAAATTTATGAAACTACGTTCTTCATGGGTACTTCGTTACATTTAAAAGATCTATTCTTAATTCGTGCGATTAACCGGGCATTTAAATAGGAATTTGGGTACCCAACATTCAGAAATAAAGTGTTTTCACTTAGCAGAAAGCGATCGTACTTAGTTAAAACTAATAGAATCAGTTTCCGATCACAAAACTGATGATAGCGCTTAAGCAGATTTCAGGGTTTAATTAACTGAAACGTGCTGTTAACCAAAGCTGTTGGATTTGAACCGCAGTTAACAATTGAGCTATAGCTTAACAAGTTTGATAACTTGCAGCTATTCGGGGGCGGTTTCGATTCTAGAATCTAAGGTTAGATTAATCTGTAATAGTCGATTCTGTAACGGAACTAAAATCTTTAATAGGAATCTATAGATATATAGCAAAGTAATGTCCCACTGGTGGGCAAAGGTGTGTTATCTCACCGAAGATACAAGTACAGTGAGGAGGAGAGAAAGACAGATAGTTTGATAGTTTATTCAAAATGTTACTACCTATTTCGGTTACAAGAATATAAATGTACATTCAATAACTATTCGACTACGTACGTACATAATGTATATATCAATTTCCATTAACATTTAATGAAACATTTTGTTGTACAATTCGTTTGTTTGTACTACAAAAACAATTTACAACTGACGACACGTAATAAAAAAGGAAATCATTCCCCAAATTGCTGTCATTCTGCTCGTGTTATTATAAAAAGTTTTGGTAATTTCGGCTGTTATACAAATAAATGGGTGATTTGGACAGTTTTATATCTCAACTAGAACGGGGTTGCGAGTTACGAGAATCTTGAATAACGATCCGAGTTAAATTAGCGAAAGAGACCCTTTTACGCTTCAATGTATGCGGTAATGTAGTTTATAGAAGAGAGGGCATCAAATGGTAAATTGTATTTCTAGACCTCTACACTCGAGTGGCAGTGTTTTCTACTCGTCGAGCTTCTGCGGTCTTCCGGTAGGCTGAACTTGTGTTAATACATTAACCAACAAAGAACCCTTTTCCTATTACCGTAACGTCTATTTTATGCGCTGTTTCTTAAATTCTAACCTCGAACGCATAAATTATAAACTCTCTTTGTAAACTGGGAGATATGATAACAGAACTTTGTATAGCCTTTCGGAACACCGCGATTTAACTATGTAGTTCAAATTGTTTGTGTTAAATAAAGTTTTGCTACCATTTCCCGTAATCCTGTTTGATTTGAATTTGGTTCTTTAGTTATTGCAATTTAATCTATGTATTCCTTACGATGTACAACTAAATTACATAGATATTATGATTATTTAAGGTGAAAAAAATAATATTTTCGTTGACAAGCCCGTTGGCACAGTGGCATGGGAAAGCGCTTAACCGTGTGTGAATATACGAATAGTACGGGTGTATTCATTTTTTACAAATAAAATTCTATTTACATACAAATATAAATATTTCTGTACAAAAACAGTTTATTATCGGTCTGTCTGTTCAAATGTAACGTTTATTCGGTTGAATTGATCTTGTTTGAATTAACGAACGCAAATCCCTGAGGGCGCAACCCCACACATGCCGTGGGCAATGTACAATATTCATAAATGTGCCTTAATGGGTTCATACATAAGGCATATAATCGTAAATTATAAATAGCTAGTGGAACTCGCGGTTACGCCCACGGTGAAGCCGGACCTGTGGGAATTTAGGTATTTATTTAAGTAACCTATGTGTTAATCTAGTTAGGTTCGCCTCGGTATTTAATAGTGTGGGTTATTAATAGATTCTTGACCGTTGACCTTAAAAAAACCATCAAACCCGTACAATTTGCATCGGTTCAATTCAACTTGGGAACATCCGAAGCGGTAGATTGAATAAGTAGTAGAACTTTGTTGTAGATATTAGAAGGTTGACTCCCGCATATTCATACCCCACAGAATATTACTTAATTCCTACAATTAGTCGAAATTGTATGAATATAGCTGCTACTTAATTGGAGTGTCTTCAAAATATTTGAGGTTAATCATGAACATAAATAATTTATCAAATAATTAGTTTATGAGAGCACATAATAAGTACTTTTACAAAATTGGATAGTTGATTAGGGATTAAAAGCAAGAAACCATTTTAGATAATCATATTACATGTCAGATTGACTATCAATTTGTGTGCAGCAAAATAGTGCCTTGACTTCATGTGCACCAAGGGTGTTAGGGTGGCAATGCACTGGAGCGGTCTCGTCTAAATTGCTTTTTTTGTGCCATCGACACTAAGAAGAAAAAAGGTTACTTACCAGTACGATTTCAACCGCACCGACGATGTACATGGCAGCTGCAAGCGTGGTCCCCGTGTAGAAGAGCATACCAACAGCCCCCCCGCACTCGGGGCCCAGGGACCGCCCGATCATGAAGTACGACCCCCCGGCCGGCACCACTCCGTTCGTAGCAATCGCAGACATCGAAATAGCAGTCAACATCGTCTATTAAACAAAGAGAGTACAGTATTAGCATTAGAGTACACTAGAGAAACTGTGTAGCTACGCATACAGTTACTCTATCGAGCGTTCTTAGGAGCGTCCAAAATTGCGCGTCAACTTGTACGATTAGTAGTGCGCTTACCTTTACCAGCGCGTTATTTCGCATACGATGATGTTTCACGCGCGATGGAGTTACTTGGTAAAGTAAAGAGGGCTAATGTTAGAGGTCACAAGTATACAACAAAATATGGTCAGCCGTAATCTTTGCCACGTGTAACGTCACTTTTATTTTCAAGTCCTTTGTTAAGTAACAACGGGCCCTTATAATCCCTGTCCTTTATTAAAACAGGTGATAAAGATAATAGGCTTGTTGGAGTCCAGACAAGTTAAATTGGATAAGTTGGCGAAGTAATGGACGCTAAGGTAGATGTACTGCGGCCGCACCTTGCGAACTAAGCTCGAGCCTCGAGAGAAATCCAGTTATGTAGCGTAGGTAACAAATGTAATCAAGGCAGAATATAAGCTCGCGGATAGACGCTCCGCTGAGACGGTACCTTTGTATTCGCTTTATTGAACTCGTGATTTATATTACTGCACTAATATTTGTTTTTTATGTTGTTTACGCGGGCCAAAGTTGGAAGGTAAGGCAATTGGGTCATGCGTAATGTATGAAGTTACGTAACAAGCGTTTAAAGTATCAACCGGCTTCAATGAAATTTATATGAGACCATTCCGGTATACTCTTTCGAATAAAATAATTTATAAATCCAATCATAAATTACAGAGTTAAGTAATGGCCAGGCATTCGAATTGAGAACCGCTTCCTTTTTTGAAGTAAATTAAATATATCAAAGTAGTACTTACAGTACAGCAGCAGGTAAGTACAATCAGGAATCCTTGTATAGCGCCAGCCGTTCCCACGACCCAGGTAAGACGGATGAAGAGGATGACACCGAAGATGTTCTGGATGCAAGGGAGGTAGACGCCGATGAGCGTGCCCATGCGGGCGGGCGGCGCGGGCTTGGGCGCGTCGGGGTCTGCAGCCGAAGCCGTGGGGATCGTGTTGGAGTAGTCCGCCAGCGAGCTGAGGAAGGTGGCGGCCCGGGGACGGTCTTCCAGCTCCTCCTGTTGTGGAGAAGAAGAAGAAAACGGTTATGTCACAACACTAGTCGATTATAAAAAAAGAAGATGTGAAGACTTCCTCCCTCCCAAAAGCCATCTAACGGAAGTTAGCAGTGAAGTGATTCGATATTTTGACAGGTAATTTAAAATAGTTTGCCACCGAGCAGGGGAAGCTTGTGTATACAACTTATACTTCTTATAGTAATCTTATTATATACCTACATTATGTATACCTGTTTACTAATACCGTTGGAGAGTGAAAAGGAACTAACTTATCATTAGTTTGCCTTTTTTCCTTAAAAACCTATATAATGATGTTAAGTCATGTAATAAACTTCGAGGACCATCGTCGGCGCCTACATAAAACATGTTTTGGAAGCTGTAGGCACCATAATTATTTAAAGCATCCAACTCGTCAGATAAAACTAAAGTTATTTCAACCAACAACTTCACATTTCGTAACTTCGTGAGAACTGAAACCAAGTTTCAAGTCTCAAACTTTATCATTACGTAATGTATTCTAACGTTCCGGTGTACGAAACTCATACTTAAACCTATTTTAAGTTTTTCGATCACAAGTGTTTACTGAGAACTTAAGAATCTCGGCTGTTACAAGTAGTTGCCATGGGAACGAATTTGAATGAAAATATAGCTTTAACAATGGTTTGAACAACTTTCTATTTCAAAGTTGGTATCGGAAACGTTCAGCGAGGTAGTGAACGTGAATTAAGTTCCGGAGCACGTAACAGACGTGAGATATGGTTGCTATTTGTTGAAGAAAAATGGAATGCGCGGGTATTTTTTGCTAAGTCAGCCTTTTTGGTGTGATAAAGGTAAGTATATCCGAATGTGCGAGCTGGTTAAACAGCGTTATTTATCAGGTACTGGTTTTGACGCGCGATTTTAGTTGTATTATCCTTGTATATGTATACTTCGATCAATATTATACCTTTGTATGTTATGTATCACATCGACCTAATATACAGAAGAAATGATAAAGCTCTTTGTACTGGTTTTTTAATTAAGAAAAAAAAACAATTTTACATTTTCAATTTCATTTTATATATTCTCTGACGTTTCGGCCCCTTTACAGGATCACAGAAAACCGCTAATTGTCTGTATATTACACTAGCAGCGCCCCGCGGTTTTACCCGCGTTGTGCCCGTTCCCGTGGGAATTTCGGGATAAAATGTAGCCTATAGCCTTCCTCGATAAATAGACTATCTAACAGTGAAAGAATTATTCAAATCGGTTCAGTAGTTTCTGAGATTAGCGCGTTTAAACAAACAAACAAACAAACAAAACAAACTCTTCAGCTTTATAATATTAGTATAGATACAGAAACTGACTTTGCATAAGTAAAAGTAAGTTCACAAGTTAGTGACCAACCCTGGTGTCAATGTTTTTAGACCAGCGCAAGGCTTCTTACATGGTCAATCGATTGGAACAACCGGGACCGACAACGTAACGTGCTCTCCGAAGCACAGAAACAGGTACTAAGTATCAAAAAAGAAACCTGTATCGTCGTTGTTAGGTTGGTTCGTATTTTATTTACGTGCCATTTGCATTTCACGTCGCCCGGCTTAACATCGCTCCGTCGAGGATCGTAAACCGTCAAATATACAGAATTACGCTCTCAGAAACTTATATGTATGCAACTCTGTATCGACACACATATTGCTACACCGAGAAGGAAATGTAAAGCAAGCAAAGCGCACCGAACTAAACGGTTTACTGTATCGAGAATATATTTTCATATTTCAATTTTTCATGCAAATATTACGTAAATTCACGCGTCGACTACGGAATATTTGGTATTTTAAAATTGTAATATCTTTTAAACAGTTTACAGGAATACCATTTTGTTTTTGTTCTGATTTCGTATGTTTGTATTGTACGAGTGGAAATTCAGTTCCTTTTATTTATTAGATGAGTGAGGGGCCCCGTTTACAAAAACATGAGCGATATGTATTCATATTGTTGAATTAAAGGTAATGTAAAAGCGTAGATACGAGAACCTTCGGAGAATGAGAACAAAAACTTTTGTTCATATAATAATAAATAAAGTAGCACATCAAAGAATTTTCTAAGGAAGGTTTATTATTGATGTATGCCTTATTGTATTTACGGTCCGCTTATAATAGGTTCCGATCCTAGTCACAAGAGTCCGTGATATTTTCTTGGAAAAACACCCGAAGGTCATCTGTCCTCATCACTGACAAGAAAACATAATCCAAATCACGAGGACTAAACATTTTTATTTTGTCCTCAAGTGACGTAATTTCGTCGCTCCGAATATACTCCGAAGCCGTTTCAGGAAAAATGTCAATCAGCAAAAAAGGGTGTCAGATTAATAAATTTCAATAAAATCATATTAAGCAAATTGTGACAATTCATTTCGCCTTTTGGCGTAATCCTTTTTAAGCAGCATCCATTGTCCTAAACACGCTATCGTAAATTACTGAGGCCCATAAAGTGAAAGCATACAACAAACAATTTATCGCTGGCGCTCCTATTTGTTTTCATTTGTGTTGTCGACATCATTCACCACTTTATTTGGCATCCGATGCGGGTGTGTTCGAATCGCAATCGTAATGAACTTCTTTGTCCGGGAATCAGAAGAGGCAATCCACGCGCGCGGTTCACACCCGCATTTCAAACGAATCCGAGAGCCCCGAAACGGATTGATGCTTACCTAAATAATAAAACACCACTTCAGTAATAGCTATCTGTTGTTAGGTTAACATTGAACCTTCGCCATTATCGTATATATGGCTTACGGCTTTACATACAATCTTCATTTAGATAACAACGCTTGAGGGGGAATACGTAGGTACAAGTAAAATGTTTATTCTGTATTCGAATATGTATCTACGCTACGAAATTAATACGTAACATTTGAATACTTGCCCGAGTTAAGTTAATATGATGTTTAATTAAGCTTCAACATTAATCCCCAATCAATTGGGTATGGCTTCGTATTTCATTGTGTAGCGATGTTAATTTCCTGTGTTTGACTAACGCGTCTATTCACCCGCTATACGAGTGTGTCCAGGTTCTTAATTATGAACCGACGCTCCGCGCTGGTGACTGTTTGCTCGGAGTCATCGAGTCGGCAGGCAAGCGGACGAGTGTCCTTTATAAACGTCAAGTTTCTATCCGACACCGCATAATGAAGTGTATAAAATCATTAACAGAATATTCAACGCTGAGTCGCGAGTCGAAGAGGGCTTGACCCCAATGAAGATGTTTTAAAGCAAACTCGCATTCCTTTCGGTATAGAGCGTTCGGTGGAATGGAAACCTTGACACGATGGAGAGGCGCTCTCGCTGCGAGGGTGCTTCGAGTCATCGAGGCCACCTTTGCCTATCCAATATCCGCTTCGGATACAACAACCGCGTTACAACTTTACATATAAACAACCTGAATATAAGTTAATTAAAGTTGCGCTATACTCCCCGCATAATGGAGCAATTCAGTCTGCCTTAGTTAGGTAATTGAATTAAGATCTCGTCAGAACACCGAGATAACGGGATGAAGTTAAATTATGGTTTTGGTTGAACAACTCCTTGTAATAATGTTTGTTTCCTTGTGACGGAGAGTCCTTAAGATGCTAATTGGTGTTATTTATAGATTGACTTTAATACAACCTGATTTCACTTAAAAATGTTCGCCTTGAAAACTGAACAAACTTGTACGACTAAACTTACTTTTAGTAGCAGAGTTTTAAGGCTTGTTTTAACCCAGTTTTAGTGTTGGAAGCAGTCGCACGTGGATCGTATTTAAAAATATCCTCCTAGCTTCGTTCGTGAAGAACTTGCAGACCGATAGTTACTTGTTACAGAACTTGGTCGATAGTTGGAACTTGGACATTCTCCAGGTGACGGGGAGTTAGGTGGAACTTGCGACAGGTACAGCGAGGAACAAACACAGGCGGTGTCCGACTTGAACAAGTTCACTCGAACATGTTTATTTTAGTAGGTTTAAAAGCTTTAAATAAACAAGGGGTGGGACAACACATCAGATGGTAAAGCTCTGTGTACACGGTAAACTTATTCACTCACTGACCATATAGAATTGAAATGTTGTGCATCTATCAAGTATCAACATTTTTGATACTATTGCTAGTTTTAATAACTTTGTACTTCAATATTATACAGTAACAAGTCGAATATATTATGTATTATACATAATGTAATATTACGAACAAGAGGACATGTTCGCAATGATCGTACACGGAAAATATTCCAACGTTGCTATCAATTTGGGCAACCGCGCGAAGTCACGCGTGGCCCAAATGGCGCGTGAATTATATATGAGATTGTAGCAACGGATTGTTCCAAGCACTTTGCACGCCGCAGGTGTGGCCTCGCCTTTATACGGTTAACGACCACCTTTTTATTAAAAGAATAATTCTCTCTCATCTCTCTGCCCGCGGAATAATAAGAGATGCGCGCTTTTTATGGAGATAGCTTTATTTTATTCTAACCAAATAAGGATTTTATTTATGTTTTTCTTGTATTCGTATTCGTATAACTCTTTCGTTGCTGAAGTTGAACCAATTATGTAACTACGTACGGGGTTCATACGAACCTATTCAACGCACATTTATTTAAGAGACATTATTTCCATGTTCGAGTAAAAATATAAATTTAAAATCGTTTGTAAACTAGAAAACGCTGCGACAGTCGTTTCTTATTTAATTAATTCAGTTAACATCGAACTGAGACTCGGCAAGGAAAATATTACTTTAAAATCTTAGGAAGTTGAAAGTAATTAATTGTAGTAGCAGAAACGTCGAAGTTTGTGTAACTAAGCTAAATGTAAGTTGAAGTTGGACGTTCTAGCGGTCGACCGATAACAAGTGGAACGGTCGACTCGAACAAATAGCGCAAGAAATTGAAGTGCTACGAGCTCCGACCGCTACGAACTGGCTACGAGCTACGAGAACGCTACGAGTGCGCTACGGGTCATCAAAACTCACATATACCTACATTTTCAGTAATAGGTAACTCAATCTCAATAAGCCGCTCGATTTATTCCGTCAGGCACAATTTTGATATGAAATTGGGTGCCACAGATGTACGAATAATCTTGAATTTCACAGAAGTGGAGTTACAGACTTGATTTCAGATTAGCCAGTCACAAAATAATGATTGATATTGAATTCTAGATCGGATATTAACATTTCTCATATACGTTTCAGTATTCCTTATCCGAAAACGTCGTTAATAACGTGACAGAGTAACGGAATTAAAGTCACGTAACACGGAATGCCCAAAAGAGCTAAAAAGTTAATTTCGTTTAAAATAAACCCGAATGTGTACGTATGGGTTGATGTTTATAATTACTTTGGCTAATTATGTTATAATTCAGTGTAATTAGAGGCATGGGGAGAGAGGAAAATAATGAAATGAATTAATTATTAGGAATTATCGTCCTTTGTAACTTGGTTGATTAAAACTCAGGAGGCGAGTGGGAGCCGGCGGATATTAAAACGTTACTCAGTTATTATATCCACTGAAACTTGTTGTGCGGAAATATTAGCTTTTATACAGATTTAACAACGTAAATAGAGCTGTCGGAAGAAAATTGATCCTTTTCAGCGTACTTTGAATGTTTTGAGATGAAAATTGGAAATACAAGAAAATATTTATGTGTTGGAGTTTTAAATTAGTTTTTAAGCCTTCTATTCTATTCGCAGTCTATGTTGTGAACCTAAATATAATACATCTAAATAATACGTATACAGTCTTCAATCAATAATAATTACAATCTAATATCAGCTACATTAAATACCCTAAAAAACTCTTATTCTCAAAAACTCAGCTATTTTCATAAAAGAGTCTATGAATTTATAGTTGCCCTCATATATAATAGAGTCATATAAGGGTATTTGAATTCCCGTTCAATAAAAGTAATGCAATAAAAAGCTCCGTATAAGCCGCGTACACATTTGCGAGTCCGCAAGTCCCGGGGGCCTCGAATAAACATTACGACTAAACGGGTGCCATAATTTTCTCAAGACTTTTACGAGTCTTCGCAACAGTTTACATAGTATTATATAATGTACATTAAAGTGAATTTGTTTCTGGACTCGTGGGATAACGCTGTAAGTTAAAGATTAGCTGATTTACGCTTTACATTAACATCAAAGTCGCTCTTGTATTCCTTGTTTTATATTTGACTTGACGGGTTAGGACCGGTCTCATTAAGGGTCATGGTTGCGCAACCAAGCTTATACAAAACGAGGGTCTCTCTATATAATTGTTTACTCAGAAAGTTAAATATCATAATGTTTAAACGTAAAACCTGACTTTGAAATACATGTCTATAAAAATACTATATATTCTTATAAAAAGAGTTTTTTGTTAAAAGTAGAAAATTGTTTTGTATCTTCAGTATATTGTGTTCATTATTAATCAAATAATAGCATAAGTACACTATAATTAAGAAAGTCATGAATACTTGTGAGTTTTAAGGAGCGTATTAGAAACGGCACGACACAATATGTAGCACAGACCATTTGTCTGTAACATTAAATAATTTCTAACCAAAACTGATGTTAGACTGTTTAAAAACAGCTTTAGTCCCGACAGTAAATCTAAAGGTTGTGTATAGTGGGTTCAGGCTCTAAGCCGATAGTGATGTGATTATCATTAATTTCATATAAGGATCCGAATCTAGCCCGAAGGCTCTTTAACCTAATGGAATCTCAGTGATGTGATACGGATATCTTCCCAAGTAGAGTAATAAGATAAGGTTTATTATACAGCCTAAATCATAAAATCGTTATCTTTAGTATCGTTATACCCGTTATAGAAGAGTAGTGTCCAACCCTGGTAATATAATTGGTAATGTCGATATGTCAATATTATTAATTTTATATAGAGACTAGCCGCGCCCCGCGGTTTCCCCCGTTTACTTACTTACCCGCTTTGTACCCGTTCCTGCGGGAATTTTGGGATAAAATGTATCTCATGTGTTATTCTGATATATAACCTATATTACTGTAAAGTTTCATCCAAATCCGTCCAGTAGTTTTTTCGTGAAAGAGTAACAAACATACATCCATCCTCACGAACTTTCGCATTTATAATATTAGTAGGATATATGCCAAACTATGGATACTTTACACTAAGAATATTCGTACCCAAAAGGGTAAAAAAAAAAACCCAAGGTCAAATATTTAGTCCAAGTGCTTCTCACTTAGACTGGGCCCTAAATAATGATTATTATATTGATACACCAACTTTTTTGAATCCTAACTTCCTAACTAATATTATAAATGCGAAAGTAACAGTGTCTGTCTGTCTGTTACGCTTTCACGCCAAAACTACTGAGTCGATTTGAATGAAATTTGGTACACAGTTAGTCCAGAGCCTGAGAAAGGACATAGGCTACCTTTTATCGCGAAATTCCTGCGTTAACGGGTACAACGCGGGTGAAACCGCGGGCTGCTGCTAGAAAAGCTATAAGAATGAAAGCTTAACTTACATGGTACAGGTAGAGGTTAGTGTCGCAGCCCTTGTCCTTATCCGTTGGTAGTCCATGATCGTCCGCGTCACCTGTAACCAATTGAAAAACGTTTAGAAAACCGACCTTATAACCAAAGTACGTAAGGCTTAAATTCCATCTATATTAGATGATAAAACAGCTCCAAAACTGTAGATATACTTTTTCAATGTCTGTTTAGTGCTATAGACAATTAGAGATAGATAAAGGATGCTTTTCCACCAATGTTTTGCTACGCTATCTATACCTATGCTATATTTTATATAATCAGTGAATACCTAACGTAGCATTACATAGTTATGGTAAAGCGCCTAATTGTTTGTGGAGAAATACTCTTTTTCCTTTGATAAGGAGGATGTAACTAGTAAATATATTACTAGTCATCTCTATAAACATTAGTTCCCGAAGCAGGCACATCAAATAACATTTTTTCTCTCATAAACCAACATCAGAGGCAACTAGAGCGTAAAAATAATTTACGTAATAAGGTTGGATACAAAATTATTGACGGAGCGTCGTATGTGAGGCCAACAAAATTAAGTTAGCCTGCGTTCAAGCATGGAAAATAAAATTATACCCCCGCCGATATACAGCGGCGTATTTTGCTAAAAATAAACTATTCTTGGTATAATATTATACACGATTGACGTAATACAAGTTCCGATTAACAAACACTGTTTGTTTAGGAGCAATTTCGAAGTTAGTTGGAACGTTGGGGTTTGTTTTCTTATAATATAATTAATTATAGGCAAACTATACCTCAATAGATATTATGACTTCAAAACTAATTAACAAAAGCTTTGCTGTTCAATGTTATATTGATAGGAATACTATTGTTATTAAAGTACCTTTAAAGTAAAAACGGATGGACTGATTTTTACCAAACAGCTTTACCGCAGGTTTTACTCGCGAGTGCCCGTTCCCGTGGGAATTTCGGGATGAAGATTGCCAATAACATTTCCGTTAAATGTGGCTATCCATTAAAAAAAAATCAATATTCAAATCAGGTAGGTTGTGTCTAAGATTATCGCGTTCAAACAAACAAGATTAAGGGTGCTTTCAAATTATGCGTTTCGTGTCGGACCGCTGCGGTGCCGAAGCGGTGCGTTTGTCGTATTGTGAACGTACGATCGTGTGTTTTCATACAAAACGAGCAGTGCAGCAACAGTGCGTACTAAAATTATTTCGCGGTACCGACGCCGCACTGTTGCCGCACTGCTCGTTTTGTATGAAAACACACGATCGTACGTTCACAATACGACAAACGCACCGCTTCGGCACCGCAGCGGTCCGACACGAAACGCATAATTTGAAAGCACCCTAAACTCTTCAGCTTAATATATAAGTATAGATCGGCAAGAAAATATCAGTAGGTACTGAATCAAAGTATCTTTACCAAGTGTAATCCAAGTATTAGTTAGGAGTCATTGAAACAAATAAAACAAGTTAAAACTCGGGAGGCTGTGATTGTCGAGTTTCTATGACCGTGTTCCGGAGGCCTGGAGCGCCATAATTTTGCATTGTCACTGTATTTATACTTTAAAAGTTGACTCCGAACACCAAGAAATAGGTCACTGTTATCTCGCAAGAGAAGTTATTACAATAATGAATTGCAGTGCAGTTCAGTTTAAAGTTGAGTTAATATTTCGTAATTGAAAAGAATGGATAAATGAATATTAAGTCATTTTCAAAGTATTATGTCGGCACAATGGTGTACAAAATATTAAATGCTTACTCGTATACCATTTTACATACATCCCAATACCTGTACATCCTTCCTGTAGCACCGAATACAATAACAATATTAAACCTTGACGCTATCCATCAAAACGATGTCTATACATAAAACATTTCATAACAACAAACAGGAGCCCACATCTCAAATATATTTTCATATAAATAATTAATTCGCTCTGCAGTTATTCAGAGGTGTTAATATTTTATGTAAGACAACTCCCGTGCGGGCCGTAATGTATTCATGTCGGTAAATATGTATACGAGAAGGCAAACAAACTGTTTGTCTGTGTGCAAGCCCTCGTTTTACTTACATAATCGTACGTGAGTGTACGTTAGGACCTACACACCTGTTTGTACAGTGCCGTATACACACCTGAAAGGTTCGCCCTGTATACTAAACTAGATTAATATGCATAAAACGTGGAATAAAAAATAAACATGTACATGTTAAGAAATTCCTGGAAATATCCGTCTTTTAGTACGCGCCTGACCTTGTTCACATATTATACTTCAAGAGAAATGGCAACAAGCATAAACTTTAACAAATTAAGCTGAACCATTTGTTTGAGAAATGTGTACAGTTGAAAATATGCGAAATATGTTTGAAGCACGTTTCAGTGAGTATTAATATCGAAGCCATGAAACGTATAAGGCATTGAAATGAGTGTCGTTAAGGTGCGAACACACAGGCATAATTACCAGCGGTGGTACAGTCAGGGAGGCACATCACCAAGTAATCCAGAATTACGAAGAGGCAATTAATTCACATGCGAAACTCGCAGGATTTCTTGACATAATTCAAGGTAAGTGAGTAACGTCTTAATGTATCCGAATTGCGGCGAAGAAAAAGCCAAATATAAGTAAGTACTTACTAAGAATATTCGAGAATTTGTACGCATTACGTCGAAAAGCTAAACTTGTGGAGACGACAGCAATTCCCAGTAAAGATTCAGGTTGTTATCGAAAGTTTAACAATCAGAGCATGTCTCAAGTCTTGCCGCGTTCTTAAAACTTCTAGACCAAGGTTGACCGTTAACCTACTTGAGAATAAACAGAAAGAGTACACACCTGGATTGTGAATCGAATATAAAAATATCCAAGCACTAGGTATC
This sequence comes from Cyclophora punctaria, assembly GCA_951394245.1. Lineage (NCBI taxonomy): Eukaryota > Metazoa > Arthropoda > Insecta > Lepidoptera > Geometridae > Cyclophora > Cyclophora punctaria. Next base: position 9,141,017 of record OX596168.1, read on the forward strand.
ACAAACAAAATCATTCTGAGTTATAGCATTTAGCCTCTTTGTGGTTTTCAATGAAAATTCACATTTCAGGTTCAAAGTAAATTATATTAAAGTGGGACTACAAAAGAGAACAAAAATCAATTTGAGGTAAATTATTCATGAAACTGGTGTTATACGTTGTTCAACTTGTTTGATGTTCGTGGTCCGTCACAGTTTAACGAAAATGAGAGGATATTAATTTATTAAAGTTTTTTTGCTATAGAAAGTAGGTCTGGTATAAATATTACTTTATTTTTAACTTGCACTATTATGAGTATCTCCCCTAGCTAATGCGTTAATGAAGCCCCCTTATACCTATAATTATCTGCTTTTATAAACAACGTATGTTGTCAGCCAATTAAAATTAAACTCGTTCTTAGAACCTTATCACATTCAAACTTCTAATACCTACTTACATGTAAATGTCAATTTTCAAATTTTGTTAATGTGACAAAGTTCATCATTTGGTGTACGTACATATAAGTAAACGCAATGATATATTTGTACCTCCTGTTCTTCCAAGTAAAGTATCAAGTTATCTTTATATCGTAGGGTGTGAAAACATTCCCGGAATATCATACGGATGTCCCTAAATATATTTCTGGAGATTTCTTGACACACACACGGGTACGAGTTTGTCTCACGCATTTACACAAGTCATATTATGAAATGTCACGGGGTGACCTTTACTTATTTATATAATGTATGACGTATTCGTGATAACTTTATATATTATGTGTGTTTTTAGAAAAGATACAGTGAGAGGACGTGTAGCGTATGTATACAGTGTACACATATTAAATAAAATAAAATAATACACCCAGGCAAAATCACACACGGTTAATCTAACTAACTGATACTGTAGCTTTATATGATACTAGCTGTGCCCCGCGGTTTCACCCGCAGCGCCCCCGTTCCCGTGGGAATATTGAGATTTTTATTCCTTATTTTTCTTATATAAAAACCTTGTCCTGACAATAAGGAACACATTAAAAAAAGAATCATCCAATTTGGTGCAGTCGTTCTGAAGTAATGCGGTTAGCAACAGATTCAGCGATTCATTTTTATATTACAAGATTGTAAATGCAAATATTTTCTTTCTGGCTATCAAAAGTAAGGGCGCAACCCAAACAAACCTAAGAAAAAAACGATAGCGTGTTCTACCTCGCACCCTAGCGCCATCTATTGGTCGCGGGCGGAATCAATGTGTAAAGAAAGAATAATACAAAGTTTAAAATGATCGAACAGAAAGAACAATTCGAAGGAATCTCATTAATTATATTATTGGTTCTGAACCAGGTAACAATATAGTTTTAATCCATGAATAAAATATGTTTTGCCTTCCATTACCTCTCCTTTTTACGTGGACCACAAAGGTCAGAGGAGATAAATGTCGGGAGCCTATTGTTGTAGTTCGGTTCACAGTATTGTGGTCGACCTTCTTTGAATCAATAGGATTATGGAGGCTTAGACTCATTGTGGCCATCTTAGTTCAGTTTAATTATTTATTCAGGTAATATTGTAAAGAAAAGTAATCCCAGTGCAGAAAGGCCTCTTGCACACTGAAAATATCAAATAAGTTTGTTGAGAGCAGTACTTGTAGAACCATTTTGTTCAGAGTAATTATACTCTTTATAAAATTGTGAACTTACTTTATTTTTGGGGAATTTTTCAGATCTATATTACTCAACACTCTCATCACTGGGTTGTGGAGATTAGGCGTGGTGATTACACATGTTTCTCTTTACTGTACTGATATTTTCAGTGAGATGAGAGGCCTTTCTTTCTTTAAACAGCGGGCCATTAAGGGCCTTTTACTGTATTTTCACCACTTTTGGCACAATACAAACATTTTATCAATGAACTGTAGCAACAACATTGACACACAATTTATGAAGCTGTATCTTTTAGCACACAAGCAGTACAAATAAATTGTATAAATAAAGAGTACCGGTGACGTTTCCTGTGTATTTATATTTACCTGTTTCCGCTAGGGGAGGCAGGGTACACATTTACGCAGTCCTCTATCGGCATACAAACGATGTGAACGCGATTTGTTCGCGCGTGCATTGAATTTTTCGATAAGTCTGTATAAACGGGAGCGTTCATTTGCGCGAGCGTGCAATATCACCGCACTCTCGTATTGTGTGCCCGGGATTGTGGCTGAACATTTCAAGGGAACTTTTTCAATAGGCCGCTCGTTATTTCGATGAATACGGTTATAGTTATGATGGGATACGGTTTCAATTATATCTGGCCTGCTGCATTGAAGTTTTTGTTTTGTTCTACCTAGCTGTCGACAATGAAGTTTTACACTGAACAAATTGAAACTATACGAGGTCTCAAGACGTGGCGTTGTAGAGGCTTGAAGAGGCCTTTGGTTAGTAGCGGAACCAAGGTAACGGACGTGCTTCGAATAATGTAATGTTGATGAAAATTTAGATATTTATATTACAACAGAAAAGCTCAAAGTTTGAAAAGAAAGTGTCTAAAAGAGATATTTCTTATCTTCCTATTCTGTACAAACTGTATCTCGGGTTGGTAAAAAAAAGGTTATCATTTCGTTTAAAAGCCTTGGCTAAAATTTTTAATACAATAATAAAGGAATGAGCCCGAATACAGACGGGCACGGCCGCCGGCAACACAATGCGAAAACGAACAATAATTGAAACTTTTTCAATAGCACCTTTTATTTTGAGAGATTTAATTACCCTCTATCCTTTGATTGTGTTTTATTTGTACGTGTTCCAGCGGGGCCGGGTATTGTTTCGATGCCCGGAAAATTTATCCTTTCTTCAATTAAATACTTTGTGTTTGTGTGCCACCGAATTGTCGAAAACAATTTTGAATTGAAACTACGTTTACGGACATACTTCGCTTCTATTTAATATTTTTATCTGACGTTTCGGTTCCTTTACAGCTACAATGGTCACAGAAGACTGAAACTTAAGAAGTTTAGAAACCAGTGTGTCATTGACCATACAGCACGTCGTACGTAGTTCGGTTACAGCACGGACACGGCTCCCCACGGGCTTACATAATTCATCCTTTATTAGATTTAGAATACATCAAGCTACAGTAATGAACTAGCAATTTTCGTATCGTATATTTCGCTTCGTAAAAAGAAAATGTATCTGTCTCCAAGGCGCTTTAAATTAATCAATTTAGTTTGTACGTGAGTGCTTAAGATAAAGTGGCAATACCGACCGCATTAGGGAAGTCGGATTGATTGATGGCAGCCCCAAGATTTAATTATAACGCAGCAGTTTGTTTACGGGGAGCTCTCGTTTGTGGACGTATGGGAGATGATGATACTTTTATGGTTTCTCCAACACTTGTGGGGTAGTCTTGATGGGAAAACAATGGGGGATAATTTGACTAAGGCATCGTTAAGATAAATAAGAAATGCAGCAGTGAAATAAGTTATTTATCTGCTGCAAAAATGTTTGTATTGTTTGGAAGGGACCTTTTCTCAGTAGTGGTTCATAATTAACTTAAACAGAACAAATTGAAATATTTGAATCGATATATTTTCTTGCTATTGTTATTATACTTTTAACACTCAGACCAATTTGCATTACACAAATAAAGACATAAATACAGTCAATCGTACAGTCAGTCACGTATTTTTGTAAATACATAATAGTTCGAACGCGTTTCGTCCCGGTTCGTTTATTGTAATACTCATTTTAATCCATGTCTTTCAACCAATCACGTGCAATTAAGAATACTCGTACATTATTTTCGAGATTTCAATTTGGGAATAAAGGGCCTTTTTTATCCAGAGGTAGCTGTTAAAATATAAGCCGAATTCTACGAGCCAAATGTTAAAACAAGATTTGGGCTACGTAATAATTTAAGAGTCAATTTTCGTAAAGTATTCGATGTCACTGATTCAGGTTGTAAATCAGATCTTGAATTCAAATACTTAGGGAGTGAGGGAATTTCAATGAAGCGGTGGCGGTACCGCTCTGCCGGTATAATTGAGGTCCCCCAAAGAACTTTATAGCTTTCCTAGAATATATTTGCATAAATTGTTAAGCAAAATAAGATGTCGCTTAAATTACCCGCTACTTTATGTTATGAGAGGACATGTGTAATGTTAGCTTTGAAGGTTTCTTAACTTGGAAAATGGTTTAAGTACTTTTTTATACGTGATATATGAAAAAGGGATAGGCATAAGGTGTGTTTTGGAAAAAACTATATCCATGATAAGAAAAATGCTTGTTCTAGATCTTTAAGATCCTCTAGATCTCTAAAATACCAGTAGATACAATAATTACTTTGACTTGTGTAAGTAATATGAAAACTTATAAAAAAGATCTCTTTAAATTAATTTAATTACTCGCAATAAATATCAAAGTGTTTATTAATGTGTTAGCACTCATGGCACAGTTTGATTGAGCGATATCAACTCATCGCGAATGTTAAGCAACGTGTAGGCTCGGCTACAACTCGCAATTTTGTCCAATAGTGGCATTTCTAACTGAGCGCTACCGTGCTTCGAGCGCTTGTTAAGCAGTCGATCTCAGTTATTTCAATCGTTAGACCATGTCGGAGGTCTTTAGGCCGTCTAAAAACTCCTAACACCAGGGTTGACCAATGACCTATTCGAAATTAATGAATGAACGAATGAATGAATGCATGAATGAATTAAAATTATATCTTAAAGAACGATTAACACAATTTGCTGTTTTATCACCCAGTAAACTATGTAGATACGGAAAACAGAAATCCAATTAATATTTAAATGTGAGTTCAATTGGAATTGAAACGTGCGAATCCCAATTATCGGAATCGGAAACTGCTTTATCATCACTTTTTTTCATGACTCAGATTTGAAGAGCCGAAGTTTCAATTAGTCTCATTATTTGGAATATGGTACTGGAATTCATTATGGAAGTGTTCAATGAATTTTATTAATTACTAGCTGTTCCGCGCGTTGGTTCCATTTGCAATCCAATAGATGGCACTAGTGTAAAAATTTTGTTGTTTGCGCTTATGTTATTTTCTTAGATCTATTGGAGTCGCGCGAGAATATTATAGAGAATATAAGGATATTTTATTTATAATGAATATTTGGGTAAGAAATTAATGTGGTTTGTTATACGAGTTATTTTTATAGGTCTTCTTGATCTCAATTGAAATATATATATTTTCAATGCCTGTGTAATTCATCATTCGAAATTGTCTTTTGAAGCGGTATGTAAAAAAAGAATACAATACGATTATTCCCGATACGTATCTATATTACACTAAGGAATTCCGACCCGCATTGAAAAAATAAAACCAAGTTCGTATTTTGTTTTTAAAAAGGTCCGTAATAGAATTTTGTGCAGCCTCAAGCATTTAGGACTACGTCGATTAGCCATTCAGGAAACGGGTGACCCTTGGGTCTGAGGGCACAAGGGATCATTGATACATAATGGAGGAAAAAGGATTTAAAAATATCGATAGAATTATGTAATACCGAACAAAAATACTTAAAGAAAGCCATTCTGAAAAATTAGTTACAAGAACAAACCTGCAAAACATTTAATATTTACTTTCTTTAACTTTTACTTCCAAGAAAAATAATTAAACAATTTTATTCTCGACTGTCTTATTAAATGTGTTTCGCGTTCTCAAAGATATGCGAACTTTAACTTAACAAAGAGGTTGGTAGCGAAGTTTCTCGGGCACGCATCGTCGACCAATCCGCAGTGAAACTTGCCTCTTACGAGATGTTAAGGGAATTCCACACTTCTGATCGGGAAGACGACTGGAATACCTAACTACTCTCGTAAATTAATTTTGGAATTGGAACGTTTTTCTTATGTTTTTATTTCATTGTTCCCTATGGAACTATAACTAACATTTTTAAGATTTTGAAAGTAGAACAGCTGAAAATAACAGTTGATTGCGTACCATATTGCTACGCTAGCTAGAGTATCACTTTAAGTATACGAGTACTCGAAAGAAACAGAGAGAGAAGAAATAGAGAAACTAGTATTTTTGTGAAAGGTCTCATTCAATTTGTGTACAAATTGCTCCACATTCGTAAAGTTATGCTCTTAAAATATGCTGATGTACATATAAAGTTGTTCCAAGATGTACGACGGGTCCTGAGGGAGCGTCGTTAGGCTCAGTTTCACGTAGTTATCAGACTTCAACCCAACCCATCCGTTCCCTGGTTCAATTTCAAATTCACCCCAATTCTAGAAAATTATGTAATAGTACGTTACGTAGTATTACGGTGTGGACTCTTGAAATGTTGTGACCATAGTCGTATTTGATAGTACTTAACGGTAGATGGAGATATCTAACATAGTATATACTGCGAGAGCCCACAATTAGACTAAAGTTCGTTAACGATATTAGAAAAAGGCTTTAAAATGCTGTCAAAAAACAGCTATCAAATGCTTTGTCCCTTTCCAACCTACGCTATTTTTCAAAGTGCAGAAGATACAAAACACTTTTAAAAAGTGTTTTAGTCACAGAGCATTTATGAATAAGTCAGTATGTTTTCTGAATTAATACATGTCTTATATAGAATGGTTTCTCGATAAATGATTGAAAATAAGTTAAATTAAGGAATTCTATCACAAAACGACGATTTATCAGAAAAAAGGAAAACATGAAATTGGTTCTCTTTTATTTAGTTTGCGGGACACGTCCGGGTCAGATCGTAGAGGGGAATTTATTGACATCTGACCTAAAAACTGTCTCGAGCGGACTGTCTTTGTGCAGTTTATCACTCACAACGGCCATTTCTTTATACGAGAAAATAGATACATTATCTCATCTATCACATATGGAGACTAATATTTCATATAAAAGTCCGAAAGCCGTACCCTAATCGCTGAGTACCAAAATATATTACCAACTTATTTATATTTTCCCGATTTGTCAACGTTTGGTTAAAGTTTGGTCCGCAGATGTGAGTTTTAGGAAAACTCGGCCGCGAATGGCGAGTGATAAGTTTTATTGATGAAAATTTTGTCCCAGTTTCTGGCGTCACGCCAAGAGGCATAGTTTTGTCCCACTAACGATACGCCGGCCGGGACTTACATATTTTTACTACATAATCAAATATATCATGTTTTATGGCGATTGCCACTGCTTATCTACGGTATACTTGAATGAGGAGCCATAAATCCGAGATGTCTATTTCTGATTTCAATAACAATCCTTTTAAAACAAACTCCTAAAACAAAGTAATCGCGTAAGCAAGAATAAATTACATTTATGGAACAAATAACACGATCAATGTTGATACAGAACTTACAATTTGAGTCAACATACTAATGCAACCCTGGATTAACCCTCAACATTTCAAACAAAAGTTTTGATTAAACTATTTAAATATTAACTTGTACGTCTAACTGGATGTTCTGAAAATTTACGACGCTTAAACCTTTCAAGGGATTAAGGCCCATCTGTTTGCAGTGGCGATTTGGGCGAAATCCCTCATTCTCGTTCTCTTAACTGTGTCACTCGAACTTGTCCTCAGACCGTCGACGCTCTTAACCATTTCACATTTTAAATTTTTGTTTTTACCAACCAGGATTTGTGAGCGAAAGTTTGTCTCAGTGAAAGCCAATGCGACGTATTTAGACTGAATTTTTTAGACGGAACTCGGCTTTGTCACTTTGCACTCTCTAGACTTAAAATTCGTACTTAAATCCTCTATTCCGATGAATACATATTTAACAGCTCTAAGTTGGTTTGGAGACAAAACAATTTGTTATCTCGAAGTCGGTTTGTACTTCGGATTTATCTGCAGGCATCATTACGTCATTATTTCTCCACTCCTATTTCTATGCCACTTTATATTCAATTGAAAGGAGAGACTTCTTTATTCTATTTATTTGTGAAGAAAAGCAAAATGGCGGGCGATAAAGGTAACAATCGGCTATTTGTGTCACTCTTTGTAAAGAGTTTGTTTGGGGCGAAAAAGTTTTGGGTCCGAAACAGTAGGAGTCCGAAACAGTTGGTGAAGTTTTAATTAGAGATGTCCCAGATAGTTAGCGCACAGGTTATTCAATTAAGACGCACAACTCGGGAATAGATAAACTGTGTCTTTTGTGTGATACATATAAAGTAGATAATGATGTAAGGTCGTAGCACACATATCAACTCGGAAAGGGATCGTCACCGTATCGCCTCGCCGTCAACCAGGCGTCAACCAGGCGTCAACCTATCGTAAGCGCGTCACCGTGCGATCAGCAGCTCCGAATCGACTCGGCTACGGCTAGGCGACGCCGCGCTTACGGCTCGCCGGTCGCTGGTTGACGACGGCTGGGCGGGGTGCCTCGCGGGAACGAAGAAACGCAAGCTAGGGTACGGAGAGTCGTAAGACAGCGTACGGAGAGACGTAAGCGCGGGTACGGCAAGTCGACCACGCACCGTACTGCGGTTTGTGAGCTTGTCCCGAGGCGAGGCGATTACGTTACGATTCCGATAAGTGTGCGTTGCAGTAGGGAGTTTCATACAAAGAATACTGAACGGCTCGAGTTGATACGTTTACGTTCCGTTTACGAGTTGATATGTGTGCTACGACCATTAAGTTCCTTCTCGGGGCGCCACAGTATGGTCGAGGGATTTTTTGAAAAAAGAACACAATCTTATAGCCTTTAGAGCTATAAGCGAAAAAAGACAAAGCGACGCATAGTTTGTACAGTGGCAACCCGATCTATCTCCAATTAAAATCATATATAGTTAATCTTTGGGCATTAACCGTTCAATAACTTATCCATCTTATAAGATGATTATCATTATACTTGACTCTTCCAAACAAAATTAAAACACCTAGTAATAGAACCAAACAACAGGGTAAATAAGGAAAATGTCAAGCCAAAAAGCTTTCATAAGGTGAAGTGACGAACAGTAGCATGTTAGAGGTTACACATGATTGTTATGTTATGTGAGACACATACGGGATTTGGGTCAATGTGGTAACAATAATAATAAAATATAATCACGTACCATTCACACCACATGCTAGAAAATGTCTCGCGTTGACGGCGACGTATATAGACCCGTAAATCATGATATATGTTACGTACTGAAAACGTAAGAAATCAAAATGTCTTTCCTTTCAAATCGCCTTGAGTATTAAGTTCTATCGAGACATGAGTTTATAGGAAGACTTTGTTATTACATCTGAGAGCCAGCTCGCAGATCTGCACTGCTTTTGCTCATAACATAGTTGAATTATATACAAGTGAAAATGCATAATTCTTTACTGATGGGGCGGTGTGGTCGCAAAGCAACAAAGCTCTTTTTTGTATGGGGTTGGAAAAAAAAAGTTTTCTACATATTAGCCTAAAATCCGAATGCCTTTCCTTTAAGAAATCGCTGCCAGTATTTAGTTAAAAAATTAATGGAATTATTTTGCTTTCTAAATATCATGAGGAGGACCCAAGAGTGAAACTTACTACTAAAGGACCGTACCTGAAGATAACATACCTACATAATGTGGAGTAATTACGTAGATAGATGTAAACTATAGTAATTGAGAGAAAAATCATAAACAATCTTATTGATGTTAATATTAGTTATGAGAAGCACTCAGGAAAGAAGCTCTGAAATTAATTGAAGAACTTTCACAATGAGAATAAAAATATAACCATTGTTACAATATGAAAATATTTTCAATCTCATCCATCCGCTGTAACCTACATTGAAATTGTTCAAGTTTTCAAGAAATCATACAAGAACAGAACGCTCTGCGTTTCTTTATACTCGACAAAACTTGGGTTTCTTTATTTAACAGAATTTGTTGCGAAAAGAACTTTGTGTCTGTCTTGTACATGACTCTGGAATACACTTATTCTATTTAAAAAGAGTGTACTTCGTTGAAAGCTGTTATACGTTATAAAGTATGTAATTCAAATTAGTTTGAGGTATTTTGACCGTCCGTTTTAGTGCGTTCATAAAATAAAATGAATTTTTGTAATAGTATATATTTAATTTATAAAACCTCCTAATATCCTACTATCCTTGAAACTACTGATTAGATTTGAATGGAACTTTACAGTAATGTAGGTTATACATCAGAATAAGACATAGGATACATTTTATCCCAAAATTTTTGCGGGAATGAGTATGAGGCGGGTAAAACCGCGGGGTGCAGGAAGTTAAATAAAACTTCCGTACTGTGTTAAAGGACCTAGGTTTCTTTGATGTCTATTCCAGTTAATGGTGGCGATTCGGTGTCCTTCGAACTAAACTAAAATAAGTTTAGTCCTGTCAAACTAGGTTTTGGTATTCGGACGGCCACACGATTAAACTAATTTGAAGTATGTCGACTTAATCGGTTTTAGTTACTCAATTTAGTTTAAACGCAATTCGGCTGCACACTTTTAGTGTCATTTTTAGTCCAAAATTATGATGCCAAACGTCATTTTAGTTTTTATTTGGTCGGCACGTAAAAGATCACGATTAAAATTAGTTGAAGGAGACTTGTATGTGTTTTATTTGTTATATCTTCATTTAATCGTCAAGTGTGGACGAATTTGTGGTGGCGGCGACCGTTAATTCATTGGAAAGGTATGTAAAAAGCAAAACACCTATTTTTCTTGATTTACAGAACAAGTTGTTAGTTTGTGTGTTGTTCAACTACTTCGGTGATAACATTCGAATCTAATTATTTTTGCCAATAGAGACTTTGATTATGGAATATTAGGGAAGCTTCAAATCCTTTTAAAAATGAAGAGGAATTTAGGAAGCTATTTCGAGTTTCAAAGTTTGGAGCTCAACAGTAGATTGGTTCTCTCAGATTGAGGTTGTATATCGTGGCCTCCTAATCAGCATGTCATAGTATAAAGAAGCTACATTTATATCTGTATAATAAAAATGTATATCACTTTGCAGATGAGGATGACACTGGAGACCAGTTACAGCAAATTGAACCAGCTCTTGATGCAATAGAAGAGACAGAGGAAGATCATGATCATGATTTTCTGTCATAAGCCAGATTAATACAATAATATTTAATTGCTTGTTTTTAATAAAACAAATTGTAATAAAAACATCATTATATACTAATAATTGTTTATTATTGTAAAATTATTTCATAATTATTAGGGTTCAGGGTTAAAGAAGTAGGGTTGGGTGTTTAATGAGCTTATTGCTGCGGCTATAACATATGCAGCCTGCAGCACAATCTCTCCAAGCTTGTCCGTTTTCGTTGAGAGCCATAACTAAGGCCTCACTTGTTGTTGGGCGTCTGGATCTGCCACGACGTGACCGAGGCTTCCTTCCGAATAGTCGTGGCAGATCAGAACTGCGGGATGCTGACGCCTGGATTGGGGAAGAGTGGCACGTTGTGAGTGTGGGCTGAATCGGTGCAGGTTGACTTGGTTGAATGGGTGTCTGTATATTATCATATATGACTGGGAATTCATCCTTGAAAGCACTCGATGTACATGGTACATCGTACGCAGACAATCCCTGCACTTGTACTTGGTACATGAAGTGATTGTCGCTTAGTTGATGACTGTATACCCTGAAAACAAAATAGTCTTTTAAAAAATGAAATTAAAAAATAAGTGGACATGTTTCTTTTGTTAAAGATTAATAAAGTTACTTTATTTTGGGACTGTAGATAAGTAAAATCCACGGTATAGCGAAGTACTTACTGCGTAAGTCTAAGTAGAGAAAAAGAGCGACTTCTAGTAGTTGCATATGGATTGCTTACCTCTCACAACCTCGATGTTGGCGTGGAGTCGCTCCAACATCACCTCTTTTTGCCTTTTGTTGGCTCTTTTCTTGTTTATATTCATTATAATGCTTTTTTATGTATTTTACTATTTGTAAACATCCAATTTAGTTATTTAAAATATTTGAAGTTTGAACCATAGATAAATATAATAATACCTATATGGTTCAAACCTCAAGCTGAAACCAGAGTAAAATGTGTGATTATATTCTCTTTGTTACAAACTTTTTGACGTTAATATTGCTACTCGCCACCAGACGGCGTAAGTGGCTCTACTCAATTTAGTTCATCTTAGTCGTCGACCAAATTTAGTTCGAAGGAAACACCGAATAGCTTTTCCACTAAACTAAACTAAACTAAAAATTATAGTTTGACATATTTTAGTTTAGTGCGAAGGACGCCGAATCGCCACCAATGTCACTTTTGACACTGTTTTAACAATAAATGGTTTAAGTTTAACGTTAATTCAATATCTCTCTCACCTCTCATCTCTATTTCCTGTTCCTACGACCCAATTCTCCGACAAAACCCAAGGGTCACTCTTTTGACAGTGACATAGATAAACATACATTTACAAGGAATTGACCACCGCAAGATTTGCGAGTAAACGAATACGTCCTCGCATTATTCATATGGCATTGGACGCTATCTGCGAACCTTATCGATATTATGTTTGCTAAGGCGTTTTCAATATTTCAGATATTTACTGCGTTTGACGCTCCTTTCTTAACCTCGCCTCAAATGTAATACTGAACGTTTCTGATTTTATTTGAGACGTTTTTGCGTTATAACGTCGTTATATCACCCAGTTATTGCCTTGTATTTTTATGAATTTCATATAGGTACGTTTGAGATTTAATATATTGAGACGGTGATTTTATTTATTGGGCGTCTCTGGGGTTATTTTTATCAGTTCTCCTTTTTATGTTTGAACAGTAAGTAAAGTAAATGAGTAGGATATAGAAAACGTTTAAAGTTTTATTATTAGACATGTATGGTTGTGGCTCTTTCACGCAAAAACTACTGAACAGTTAGGATGAAAATTTTACATTTATAAAAGTTATACATGAGAGTAAGACATGGAATACATTTCATCCCCAAGGTGTACTGTTAAGGTTTATTAATACTATTTACCAAAATCTATTTTTGATCAAGAAGTTGCCAAACCTTGCAAATACTTTTCAAACAAATAACTTGAATACTCTTCAAAATGTAAAAACATTTCGTAGTAATTGAAACATTAAAGTTGTCTCATTCTTCAGAATGCAAAATTGTTAGACATGAAAATGGAAACATTAATAATAGTTCCATCTGTTTCATTAAGTACATAACGAATAAACTATCTAATACCTATTGTGCGGAGGTAGATTAAGCTAAGAACTTTAAGATAAATTGCCCCGCATCTGACAACGGCTAAGTAACGACCCTCGCTGATTGTATTGTCTAGAACTAGTTGAATTAATGATGTCACTGAAACTAAGCGACGCAGCCTCCTCAGTGATTTAACAAGGAATTACACTTAACTGGCATTAAGTTATGAAACTAAATGCAAATAAATACAATAACTCAAACTCGTAGTTAGTTTGCATAATAACTTCTTGCACGAATCACCTTTTTTCATATGCACAGGTTCATAGGATTGCCATTAATTTCCAGTAGGTCAGTGACCAACCTTATTAGCGTTTGTATGCCGCCTTAAGTCACATATGAATTGGCAATAATTTATAAACAGCTTCTTGAATTAATCATCTATTTTCATATGCATTTAACAGGTTCATATTGCCATTAAAAAGTAAGTAAGACTAGATTAGTGACCAACTGTAGTCTCTTTTATAGGCTAACTAAAGTCACACATGGTTGGACAATTGAAACAACCAGGACCGAGAATAGTGTGTCCTCCAAAGCACCGTAGCGCTCCAATAGAAATACTATATCGAAAAGTAAATAAAAATAGATTCCAGCTTCGTAATAAACAAGGTTAAAACACCAAAATCAATAAGATATATAAACTCAGCATCACGGTTGTCATAATGCAAAATGATTGATAATACTGCATAATATTGATTCATAGTTGAACTATCTCGTATAGTGAAGCGATCTCGAATGCAAATAATTAATGAAAACTAGCACACGAGGAATTGTTTCATTTGCCGGCCTAATTAAACACCGTTCATTAGTAAGCGGTGATTATGGCGGCTCATAAATTGTACTAATTAATTACTCTCACGGAATCCAAATGAAAACGAGCGTCTAGTTGAGTTGACAACATGATTAGATCATAGTATTAAACTGTAGATCTATAGAACAGTAGTTTTGACTATGAACAATTCATTTTGTACTACTACGAATTTTGGAATAAAAAGTAGTTCAAACTCCTCTTCATGGATGAAAATGTTCGACAAACAAACAGTGGCGGTGAAGGACTTTGTTTTGTAAAAAGTAAAGCACAGGACACACATAGTGCGGCTGCGTGTCGGTTGCGGGTCACATGACGTTGTATTCCTTGTATTTGTATGAAAGGGTACAGTATGAAGTCATACTGGCCCGCAGCGGGCCCGCACCCACAATATGCATGTTGCTTTAGAGTCCCATTTCACCAAAAACCTGTGCTATGGTCAAGCGTCTTATAATAGAAGATCCATAGATACATAAAAGACTTCTTTGTTATCGAAGCCAGTTGGTTCGCATGGATATGACTATTAGTAGTCATAACCATGCATCTTTAAAATATGTACGTGTCAAGACGAAGTGTCTAGAATAATATTCTTACATATTTTGATCCTACAAACTGATAGAATGCGTAGCGATTGCCACCTGTCAAAGGGGGTTGCTTATCGACTTATCTTAACAATGATATAAGTATCAACAATGTTACAATACTGAACAAAGAAGACTTAATTCAACTGTCAGAAGGAAATATCAAAGTTGTTAATTTCTTTGCGAACCACTGGGTAACTTGCTTGAGATAACATGGCACTCAGACAATACTCAAGTTTGGAACTGGTGCTAATGTTTTGACAAATAAATAAGTGAGAGTCAACACTTCTTGTTAGTTTGACGACAGTCGTGGTGTTGAAACGAAGGTCAGGGTGTTTTTTGTGCGTCTGTCTGATAATGTAAATATTGCAATAGACACTTGAAATACACAGAATTACTTATGAATCACTGTGTTTATTTTACATATTATAAAGCACAGTCCCCAAAAGCTGTCTGTCTGTATCTTATAGATTTTCTCAAAAACCGCTGAATGGATTTTCATGTGGTTTCGCCAACACACAGAGTGATTCAAGAGGAAGATTTGTACTGACTTCTTATGTACTATGTTTTTAACTTTTTATGCTAAAATTTCCACAGGAACGGGTACCTAGAACGGTTGAAACCGCGAAAATTCTTGTCAATTAGACGTTTAAGTACTTATCTCCGAATAAACAGTCGCTTCTTAAATTATGAGGTAATAAGCTTCAATATTTTTTTCTAATCTGACAAAAGACAAAAAAAATATCTCTATAAAAAAATCTGTACTAATGGAATATATAATGGAATAAAGTCATAAGATTGTTCCATTGTTTTGTACAACGCGGGTAAAATCGCTGGTCCATGATAAAAAGTAAGGAAACCACTGTAAAGCAATCAATCCTCATCTTTTACTACCACGTAATCAGTGCAGGTATATTCGGAATGTCTAAACGGTTTAATTAAGACCAAAACGTTGTAATTAGCGCTCAGAATGTTCTAGGGTGATGTTAATTGACTGGATACGTCCCATAGCCTGTGGCGGGAGGGACTCATTTGCATGATAAGGCACCCATCCCCAATGCGGGACATTTGAAATTATAATTCAGGCGTAGCTTTGTCGAGCTTCACTGCGCTTCAAATTGGTTCGGACAATGCCGGCTGTGTTTGTATCACAACTACAATGAAACGGACCAATGGAAATCTGTTATACTTGCTAAAATTGCAGTTTCAATTTACGTTGGCATGTGAAACACGGATTTCGTTGATGGAATTACGATTCGCTCACAATTTTATTACTCTAAAAATCAAATTGGTTTTAGCTTTCCATTTTAGAACGGATCTATTTTGTTCTCCCTTTGACGAGTTGATCAATAGTTTATTTAGCGTTACGTGTGGATGGAATGAGTTCCAATATTTTTATAATACGTCTGTATTCGTGAAAAACGAAGCTTTTGGCAAATTATCGATGTAAATGGATCATTGAATAGAAAAATTCGCTAACAAGATAGGTGAAGCTCTTGAACCATCAAAGGATTCGATATTCAGGACGTTAATAGAATATAAATATTCGTATCACTGTAGAATATTCAAAGGTCTTTTGAAGGAATCAATATTATATTAAGACGAATAACGACGGTTATATTAGATGTGGAAGGAAAAGGTATATATGGTTGCCATAAATAAGGATAACTCAGTTGTTTATGAAGTTAAACAAAAGAACCATTAAAATATACAGTGATCCGAGATTCACCAACGTTTTCTTCCTCTCAGGAGCTTAGAATTTTATTACCAAGAAGGCTTTTATTCAACGTTGTTAACACTGTGTTCACAATATCCAAGAATAATGTTTATTTTTTATGAAAAAAAGAATTTTAAATGAATATTGTTCGCTTTTTGCTCGTCGGATTAAGGTTCGGTTTCCAGGAGATTTGTACTTAAATGGCGGCTGGCTTTCGCCCAAATAGCGTTTGAACATTACTCGCGCCCTAATTTCTAATTTGCTACGAAAAATGACCCGCGATTAAAAGAAGCCTGGATTAGGTACACTACACCGTTATTACTGAACAGAAAATGTATAAGACATAAGCCTCTGTGCTATTGACCTACTTCTTCTACTTTATGTTAATACTCGCACCGAAATGCTTTGTCTGCACTTGTGAGAGAACATCCACATTTGGCAACTTTCAGCAGAAGGTGTTTTTATATGGAAGTGCAATTTATTTGACAAATGCTCGAACAACGTTAAGGTGTGGCAAAGGAACGCAATCTTCCTTAGTGCCTTAAATGAAAAAGTATTCGAATGGTAAGTATAACAAAAAAACTGTACCTTTACAAATTATATTTAATCTATACTAATATTATAAAGCTGAAGAGTTTGTTTTGTTTGTTTGTTTGTTTGTTTGTTTGTTTGTTTGTTTGTTTGTTTAAACGCGCTAATCTCAGAAACTACTGAACCGATTTGAATAATTCTTTCACTGTTAGATAGTCTATTTATCGAGGAAGGCTATAGGCTACATTTTATCCCGAAATTCCCACGGGAACGGGCACAACGCGGGTAAAACCGCGGGGCGCTGCTAGTGAACTATAATTATTAAGGGAAGGTTAGTTCTTAGTTAGCAGGTTTGTAGCCAACCCTGGTGACAAAGTTTTGAGATCGCGCAAAACTCCGGTATGGTCTAATGATTGAAACAACCAGGACCGACAGTATAACGTGCCCTGAAGCACTCTTGTGTTGTAATGGAAATACTTCCATCGGTCCTATGCATCGGCCACACATCCAAAGAGAGATTATACTACCGCTTAACAGTCGCGATGGCTAAACATTGCTTAGTTAAACTATACACGACCATATATCCCATACAGCGACCGCTATAACTATTATAAACTAAATATAACGTAAAACTAGAAGACACCCTGTTACAAATATTAGTTAAACACTTTAACAAGGTAATACGTATTTAAAACTGTGTTTGTGTTTGTAAGAAGCCCTAAGTGGTTAAGACAGAGATTAGGCGAGGTCCAGTGTACGTAATCTTGCGGTTATGTTTACGTAACGAGACGTCAAGACAAGGGACCTTTCTTGTAGGACGAAATTATGTTGAAAAGTATATTCACCAATTATTTTAATGGGCATCAGGTAAAACTGAATTGTAACAACGAAGGTACAGCCTCCTACAACTATGTACTTATATAAAAATGGATGATTAATGATTATGATGTTACTTATTCATTATTTTCCACGCCTAATCGTCCTCACTGTCCTGATATCTTCAATGAGATGAGAGGCCTTTGTGCAGCTGTGGGTCATGACAGGCTACTACTTTACTTTGCTTTATAGCAAAAGAGATTTTTTTATTTTATAAGTATGACCGAGGAAGCGTTGGCGGGTCGATCTTGTCGCTTTCTTGGCTCTGATTGGTGGGACGAAAGATACGGACGGTTGGTGATGTTTAGGCGAGGCCTTTGCCCAGCACTGGGACTGTATAGGAAAGATAAAAAAAGTACAATTCTGCCACTAAATATATTGTCATCACTGTAGATGTTCAAGGAAAACAAGATCCATTTTGTCAAACAAATCGTTAAGAAATTAGAACACATCACTACCTGTAGTTTTTACGACGTAACTTCCTAATAAAATAGGAACCGATTGGTGGTAAGTGGTAATAAAGGCTTCTACATTAATTACGGGTATTCTATTAACGACGATACAATGTGGGTGAAGTTTAACATCTAGATGATATAGTCAAGTGAAACGTTATTAAGGGCTAAGGCGTCTCATCTCACTGAATATATCAGTACAGTGAAAACAAAGAGAAGGTCAATTATGAAAAAATTGTCAAGTAATAAGCCTGTAGTGTCGATTAGGTAAAAAAGAATTATTTTTATAAACAGTGGCATTAAGTTATAAAAAATATACATATAAACCGTAGTACCGCCTGTAGTATAAAGTGTAATCAAAAATACTTAATAAAAATGTTGAATTAATGATACTTAATAATCACATGGGATGGGAATCATTCAATATGGACGGCATTATAATTTTAATTTCCCATTGAGTTTTTGTATGTTTAAACTAGCTGCGTTTGGCTCTTTAATTAATTAAAATATTACCAAAACTAACTATCACAATAAAATAACCATTAATTTGCTACCACAGTTCCATAAAAATAATAACATTTTACGTAGAATCAACGTTAACGTCGATACAAAAAGAATCACCCTGCTACATGCAATAGATTGCATGCAAAAACTGTTCCATAATTGAAACGAATCGCGACACTTTAACAAAGAACTTAACGAGTTAAGACAGAGCGTTCAACTGCTTAGAAAATGTTTAATGAACCGTCTTAATGCACTTTATAGGATGATAGAAAGGATTGCTGAAAGCGAGCTATTAGCAGGGTCGTTACGTACCTCGCTCCACATTAATGTGTACCAGTCTGCTTTGTCACGGCCGACTCCGTAATGACTTAACTCTACTTGCAGTCTCTACATAATGCATGATTTTACAGTCGAGAATACATTATATTGTGCATTATAATGTTGTTGGGATCTTTAGTACTAAGTCATCAGGGTACCTCCATAACCTACTTAACTAAGTCATAACTACCTACCTACATAACTAAGTCATCAGGGTAGTAGTAACCTACATAAATAATCTTCTTTGTGTCGATGGCACAAAAAATAATGTATATGAGCTCGCACTAGTGCATTGCCACACCACGCCCTTGTCGTTGGCGCACATGAGGTCATTTAGGGTGCAGCTTTGAAGGTTGGAGGAGGCAGTTCCGCACGTGCTGCAAGGTTTGTTCAGGCCCCGCAGTTGTACTGAGTCTGATGGGGATCTATCATGCCCCTTTCCCAGGTTGGATCTGCTACGACAACCTGTTCTTAACCTGCCTAATATTTTCCACATAGGCTTCGGTAGTAACTCTGACTAGCGGGAAGAGTTTCAGTAAGGTTTAAGAGTTGTGGAGGTGGGGCATTTTTCACCTTCCACGAGTTAACCCAGAGGTCTCTGGAAAGGTGTGGAGGTGGACTTAAAATAATGGCGGCTGTTTAATCTATAGGTTGAATTTACGAGTTGATGACCTGTTTCACCCGTCGTTCCACCCGCTATCCAATAGATGGCGCTGGTGTAAAAATTGTGTAGATCGCGCTTATATATTTTTTTCTTAGATTTAGTGGGGTCTTGCCTAGATATTGTTATGAGGGAAGGAAATTTTCCTTTTTGTATTTAGTATAGATATAGATAGAGTTTGTATATACGAGTGTGTGCAATCTGATTTCTGTTTTGATTTTTCAGTAGCATAAATAATCTAATATAATTAATGATCAGGGTACAAAGCAAGGTAATCATCAGGGAATAAACGATGTTAGAATGACATTCAACATTCACAGCAATGGCAGCTATTACTTCGGTACAAATACGCGTTGGAATTTAATTTGATTAAAATTGTATTAGAGTCACAGCTGTCAGTAATTCTGATATTCCTACCTATAACTTTGAGTTAGTTTTTGAAATGGAAGTAATTCATTTTTTAATTTTCCGCGTTAATCCAAACGTATTCTGTGTAGGTAACCTACATAAACAGAGTGGCTGCGTACATTACTAAAGGTACAAAAATTCTTTTCATAAGCATTTGAGGGGACAAAATATTTGAAATGTTTTCAACGCGCGTTTATCGTGAGTACCCATTTATTCAGTTTGAGCGCTGAGGGTAATGTCAGATAATCCACATTTTTTGCCTTGTCACTGTTATTATAAAGAATATTATATGATGACTAGTCCTACTTCAGGCATAATGATATATTTTTAATATATATTTTTTTAATCTTAGCAGTATTCTGCTTAAGTATACCTACCATTAAAATAATTCACTTACACTTAGATACTGCATGAAACTCTTAGTATAATTCTAGTACTAATACTATGTTCCGAATTATTTGAAAACATGTTTATTTATGGATTTGCTCCAATTTTTAACCAAGACTTCTCTTAACCGATCAGATTGAGAGGCGATAGTTTCATCTGGAACCGTACCAAATGCTTCGCTTTTCAATTTGTGTCAAATATTCCATTTAACTGAAACTCTTTATGAACCGTTGGAGCAAACAAGTAAACAAACAACAGTATAACTATGAAATAGATTATTAATTTTGTTAGAAACTGATCGTGGAAGTAATACAAAACACCCTTTCGGATTACGTTTCTTAATCCAATGATATTCTAAGATTACGTAAGCGACACTTCTATTGAAAGCCCAAAGAAATTACTGTTAACAAATTGTGTCATAAAATTCATTCAGAATTGGAAACCAATTCCAGCATTCAAAAGCCTGCGGGCAGACGTCGTGATAGAGCAACTTAATCTCTTTCCGGCAACCGAAACCATTACTACCGGCTCACTTCTCGTGAAACTTTTTATGAAACGAAATTAGAACACGTTGCACTGAGTTCTGTAGTCAACTCGGGATTAAATGTTCAACGGACGTTAATGCAGACCCGTAAAATGGCGAAAAGCAGTTACGTAACGTAGCTACTGCAGACGAGGATTTGTTCACAAACTACACTCACACCAACAATGCTTTTCCAACTGTCGAGTTTCAATTACACTAAGGGGACGTGTTTAGCGCTTGAACATTACTGGTATGGCCGTGTTAACAATTTAGTTATTTATGGGCGAAGTAAAGTGATGTGGCTTAGATGTGAAAATACTAGTGATAGACGAATATGTGAAAATAAAATGTGATTTGTAAAAATATTAGGTATAAAATACCTGTACCATTTCTAAGAAACTCCTAAATCAAAATCAAATAACATTCGTACACGAAGTAAAGTTAGTAACGTAGTTTCAGCCTTTCAAATAAATACCAGCAATTGGCCAAACTCGAGTTATTTATTATTTACTCTTGTAACTAAAAGTAGGAACTTAGTTTAAGTAGTCGGAATCAATTTAAAAAGTTTACAGAAGTTGGAACTTCGCCGACCTTTTTTGAGTGTGCCGATTCAAACTGTCTCGCTGACCATAAAATTGGAGAAGTGGAAATGACGGCCAGTAATCATAATGATTCATGAGCCACTTTAATAAATCAGTTTAACAGTCTTTCGGGGTCTCAAACAGTAAGCTTCACCGTGTGAATTTGAAAAAGTTTTAGTGTTATGAGATGAAAATTAGGTATAAAATATTGGGGAATGTACTAAAGATTTTATTGGATGAATTTTTTATTCAAATTTGTTGAAAAAATGATAGATTTTCGTTATGGTCCCTTGGTCTTATTTATAAATTCTCCGTATAGGCCGATGACTGACAAGGGACTGACCTCGTGTTACGGGTTATCTGATTATGACATTGCTCCGGTGGACGTCAATATTTCGAATCCCTTCGTGAATTGATGACACAATAGGTTTGACTTTGAATCAACCATCGCATTTTTATTGTCAGGTGTCTATACGATTTAATGTTAGGTATACGATTTTTAATTTTGAGCAATGCAGTAAATCGTAGCTCAGATGGTAAGGCAC
This sequence comes from Cyclophora punctaria, assembly GCA_951394245.1. NCBI lineage: Eukaryota > Metazoa > Arthropoda > Insecta > Lepidoptera > Geometridae > Cyclophora > Cyclophora punctaria. The sequence continues at coordinate 9,162,999 of OX596168.1, forward strand.
CTAAAAACGAACAACCACAAACATAATTTGAGCAATATGAGTTTTTATTTATTTTACAGCCGTGTATGGTTGGTTGGTATCTTTATTTAAAAATACTATTTTACCTTTATTTTTTATATTTTAACTCCGGCCGCTGAAATTGTGTTATAAATCATAATGTTTTTTACCGTCGGTTTTTTGGTACGCATAACATTTTTTGATACGAATACTCGTTCATTTAAATCGAAAATGGAAACAACACCAAACAAATACTGTATACAACCACATAAATACGATTCAATTAAGTTATAAAGCGGTTTCATTGTGGTGGTTTGATTAAAATTGCTCAAAAGTAACTATGTGGTTTAATAATTACTGAAAAACAGATCGTTTAGTAATTGGAGCATCTTGAGGACGCCGCGAGACAATGGTTCTGAGATTTCCATTGTTGACAAGCGACCACAACACGCGCGGTCTAAGCAATGGCTATTTACTTAAGAGTTCAAAGGAAATACTTAAAAGGCGAGGTTATAATTACGGCATAAAAGCCTTTGGGACTGCTATTCAGTCATTGAGGGCGGTTTTTGTGAACGCACAAAGGAAGTTTAGTTTGAAACGAGTCGCTTGTTGGAAGCCTCTGTTACATTATCTCCGACTCAAGTTTGTAGAAACAATTGAAAAATTGTAACATTTAAATGCATTTGCTGGAGGAAATATATCCAATAAGAGGATTATAGGCTTATGGCATTTTCACTTCCGTTGCTTATATTGGATTTTTTTGTTATCTTTTTACCCACGATCAATAGATGGCGCCAGGGTGCGAATTAGAACATGTTATTTTTTTCCTCAGTTTTGTTAAAGATGCGGCGCGCCCACGAATTAAAGAAGTGTAACAGTGAGTACTTCGCTCTTTCGCCCAAGCCCATAGCAACTATATTTTGTAAAAAAAAATGTATATTTAATAGGGACGGATAGTGATCTAGGGATTACTTGTTACATTTCAGTCGAAATGCGTACGAATATAATAATTTATATGTATAAGGAAATCAGGACTATATTATTTAAAAAAGGTTTAATATTGATTTCCTTCTTTATATTAAACCAAATAAAAAAGACGTGTGGCACTCGGGGACTGCCGCGGTAAAGCTATTGCATAGTTATTTTTTTATCACTAGATGGCGTTAGTGGGGAGCGTGAGGTTTTTTCATTGTGAGGTTTTTTCATTACGGAATTTCTGGATTCGGTCCCCGCGCTCAAGGCCCGCGATAGAAGCTATGCAATAGCTTAAAACATCCGCCATCTCATCACTGTACTGATCTTACTCATGTTACTGATCTTATCTAGGATGTGAACCTTTGCCAGCGGCGGGACATTACTAGTTAATACTTTACTTTTATAAACTTTCAAATTGGAGACAATTTCCCTGCCTCGATAACAGTTAGAAATACCACATTAACAACAAAGTAATAACGCGATGCATGCTTTGTTTCGACCTCATATGAGTAGCTGCAGCCCCCGCTTCGCTTCGTGGTTCGTGCTTCGTGGACTACCCCCATTTAGGGTTGAATTTTATAAATTCCTTTCTTAGTGCTCACTTACACCACGAAAGGAACCTCAGCTAAATTTAAAGTTTCTAGGTACAGGGCGTGCTTTGATATATAAGTCAGTAAGTAACTGAGCCATCACGTCAGTCAGTCAGGTTTGCATTATATGTTATAACTAGCAGCGCCCCGCGGTTTTACCCGCGTTGTGCCCGTTCCCGTGGGAATTTCGGGAATTTTTTTATATAAAAACCTTCCTCTTGAATCACTCTACCTATAACAAAAAATCGCATCAAAATCCGTTGCGTAATTTTAAAGATTTAAGCATACAGACAAACAGACGCGACTTTGTTTTATACTATGTAGTGATAACCCGCACCCAACGCCTCAATAACGTTATTACGTTTATTTCACGTGCACAAGAAGCGTCGCGATCCCTAACAACTGCGTCAACGCAAGGTGTCACTAAAATAGTATTATATGTGGTGTAAATATGTGCAAAAGAGTGGTCAGATAACTGCAATCACGTTGCACTATGTAAGCGGATCATTGGCTTCGACATCAAGGCGTGAAGCCTCTCAACTGGCAACTTGAAATAAACTGAGCGTTTCCGCGTTGCTTCTTTGCCTTTGTTTTAAGTGATGAAGGTTGCTTGTATGTGGAAGTAACAAGTTTAAAGTATTGGTCTGAAATGTTCCACTGTTGATGTAAGTCCCTCGTCTCAGTAAAGATGGTATTTGAAAAAAGTATTTGAAAATACATTTGTGATGTGCTGAAAAATGAAGTCTGCCTGTAAATGACCAACTGCTGGGCAATTACCTCTCATCATATGAGGAGGACAAAGCGTATTCTCCAAGCTTGCAAACTGCGGGTTGGTGATCCACCAACCTTGCCACCATCACCACGTTTGCACAAACCCGAGGCATTTTTGAATAGTAAATTGGAAAATGTTTTGCTCGACCCGGGAATTGAGCCCAGTATTCCAGTTTGTATGAAATATTTTTTGTATATATACACAACTATAAGACCCAGTAAAGGCCAGCATGAGTTAGCAAAATTAAACCAACTTCGAAAACCAAGAGGAGGTTTTCATTTTGGGTTTCTACGTTTTTATTAACTTCTTTCATGAACTGATTTTGATATTCATGTGATATGATAGTATTCAATTCACAAAAAAAGTAATTTTTAGTTACCTATACTTTCATTGTAAAACATTATCATCCCAATAATATATTTAAAATTAATTAAGCGATCTGCGTCATCTGCGTGAACTTTTTGCCAAAATTCACCCCTATCCGCCAAGTTAAGCTTGTCAAAATGACAAATACCATCATAAAGTTTCGCGTTAACAAAAACTGTACGAATGAGGAAAATAAATAAAGCAATATTTTTCCGATGACGTTCAAAATGCAATTTATAACACAAACAAATATTCTCGCGTCGTCCTCTTGAATTGATAACAATCACAGAGTGCAATTGATTGTAATGATTGCTGCCAATCGACGACCTATAAAATTACTCTTTATATTGTTTATAAATATTTGAATCGTTACACAACGTTATCTTCATAAAACAGTTCATTAAATTCTTCCACTAGATAAGCTGCATTAACCAGGGTTGGTAGTTAATCTTTTCCGTAGTAAATGCTACGGTGCAGGCAAGCGAAACGCGAATAGCGAGTTTTTTGAAAAAAGAACACAAAATTGTAGAGCGAGGGCTAAAGTTCTTTTTTCAAAAACTTCGTTTGCCGCCGTGACTATTACTTGCGTCCGTTAAGTCTTACATAAGGAGTTCCGTAGTTATAGATTCTTCTTCTTATATATAAAATTCTCGTGTCACAGTGTTCGTTCGCGTACTCCTCCGAAACGGCTTGACCGATTCTCATGAAATTTTGTGAGCATATTGAGTAGGTCTGAGAATCGGCCAACATCTATTTTTCATCCCGAAATTCCCGCGGGAACGGGTACAACGCGGTTGAAACCGCGGGGCGCAGCTAGTATTTTTATATAATTCAAAAAGCATAAATATTATTCAATTAATAACCTCAATGATAACTTGAGACCGTGATTTTAATCTCTGCGGCATCCGCAAATTGCTTGCGTTCAAGTGAAATGTCTATTTAGATTAATGTCGGGTGTTAATGGAAAATACCGTGAAGAACGATTCCTAATTCCTTGGGGACATATTGCTACCATTCAGTCACTGATCTTGTATCGAAAAGGGGTCAAGTCCTATCGAATAGAGAGGAACCCTAACAAACAATTAAATTGATTTATAGATGAATCTATCTGTTCTACATTCTTAATGGACCCGAACTGGAAGATATACCGCCGTCAGAATGTGACATTTAGACTGCAAATAATGAAAAAAAAAAACAATTTATCAGCTTTAAAGAAACTGAAACGAGGTAAGTACATACTTTCATTTATGACTTTTTAGTACCTTAAGAAGGTGTTAATAATCATAAATGAAAGCACCCATTGCCATAGCACCATAGCGCTATAGTATCATCATTTTTTGAAAAAGGAACACAAAATTATAGTCTAATGTTAAATGATCGTTTTATACGCAAGACGGCGAATTTTTGAAAAACGGACATAACCGTTGCCACGTTCGAGATGAGGACCGCCGTATGTACGGACCTAATGTAACTTTGAAGAATAATGTATAATTTGTTGAAAGTTGAAGAAGATGAGTCTGAATGTCGTTATCTAAGTTACCTTTCTTCCCAGGAGAGGTGCAGTTGCTCTTGTTCGAAGGCGACTTCACTTCGGCGGCTGCCATTTTCTCTTTTTCGGAGGCCATAGCGATGCGCACACGCACTAGGAGTCCACGTCCGAACTTAACAACCGAACGCGCCGGCGTACATTACTTCCTATTATAAACCAGTTAAAATACAACAAATTACTCCGACATTCGACCGCACCGCCAAACACGGATAATGAGCGTTGAGTGATTTCCAATGACTAATTTGGCAAACAGCCAACACTATATTGACTTATGCGGACAAAAACTATACTAGATTATAGTTAAAATATGGAACAATATTTGATTTATAATATTAAAAGAATTGTCAGCAGCAAAACAACGTTATACTGAGAAATCTATTAATATTTGTAGTGTGTTGGTGGTGTGTTTGTAGTTTTATGTGTCTTCTTGTACGTGATGTATTAATTGATGTGATCACGGCTCGGGCGCCGTGACTCGCGCTGTTAGTATTGTTGCAGGACTGCGACGTATGAACACCCACCTTAACTTGCGCTCAGATAACTCTTATTACGACCAAATAAAGACCATTTTCGTGAGTGATTCCGGTGAAGTGTCAATTGTAATGAGGCTCTTCAAATGAGTATTTACGCTAATCAAAAGGAATTACAAAAATTATGTTAATTGAAAATTAAATATGTTTAATCTTAATTATGTTTAACCATCGTGGGGGAAAATAGGTAAGAATTTGTTTGACATTTTAATTTGTGTTTGTTAGGACAGTGTCACTTTGTTACACTGTCTCGTCGGCGAATAAAGAAGATTATCCTTTGTTCAGTTTCAGCGATAATTTTAATCTGAAGTATTTTTATTTTATGGATAAATAGCCAATTAAGTAGGTCTATATTTCTGAAGATAACATAAAATATTTTGCCTTTTTTAAACTTATATAACAAATAAACCTAATATGTATAAGGAAAATCTTACAGTATCAAATAATATTAAGCTATCTTTGGTAAAGTAAGAAAGCAATTTAAATAAATACACAAATACTTAACATGTAAAGCCCTTTTCTAGTTATCATTCATTGATATGATTAACTATTTTATAGACACTAATAAAGTAACACCAAAGAAAAACAAAATCATAAAAATATCAGCTCAGAGGTCTATTTCCAATGGCTAAAGTTTTCTACTAAAGATTTGGCACTCTATGACAAGAGAAATAAAGTCGCTAATACAATGAAATGTTTCGGAAGCTGTGATGAAAGGTCCGTTTGATATGGATGTTTGTGCTCTTAACTACTCGTAGCGGACAACAGCTAACTACAAGATAACTAATGACAGAAAATGAACATTAAGTGGTAATATAAATACTGAGCGCAAGTTCAAGGTGGGTCCGTGGAGTGATGCTGGAGGCTGCGGGCCACTGACACACATAACCTGTCGATACGCGCGGGCGTTACGTAATTCACGATCAGCGGTATAACCTGGAGCACGGCGTGCGGTGTGTATGATTAGCAAGTTGAGCGGCGGCGGGCGGCTGTGGCGGGCGGTGTTGTCGCGATGTCGCGTTGGGCGCTACGAGGCCCGGCTCGCCGGAGGCCCGGGCGGGATCGATGCGGGCGGCGGGCGGCGGCGGAGTGCACCAGACGGGAGGCTGCGCCGCGCCCTCCGCCGCCCGCGCATGCGCACCGCACCACCCGCCGCCCGCCATCTGCCCGACTCTGCATCACTCTCACCTCATCATCTCTACATCTTAAACTCTCTGCCATTGTTCTGTAAGCGGTAATCATCAACCGGACCGAATCATTAACGGCTTTGTGCGACGCTCCGGATTCTATGCTAGTGTTATGAAGTATGAAAGATGGAGTGTTGGGACTTTCGTGCTCATTCAAGCATTCTTTCAATAATGAATTCTTTTAAGGATTATTTTTCCGAATAGGTACACATAAGTTTTATCCTTGAAAAGCTTTGGTTAATCCAAGGAATGGCGGGTTGCTTGTGTAACATAAAATCTTATTATTTAATAACAGCTATCGTAGCGCCGCGGCGAGTCGCTACAACATCCTCTACTACAAGGCCGTCAGTTCAAATTATTTTCGGAGAGCTTTTGGGAACTTCGTTAATCTCTACCTCTTACCAACAAGATTACGGTTATATGTCATCGTTTTATTACACCTGTTGGTAGGCCTTCAGACCCGGTCTAAGGTCTTAAACAAGTTTCGTCACTAAACTAGAAGAAATAATGATGATTTGATAATGAGTACTTGACTGGGTGTCAGTTAAATCATTTATGTATAACTTACTAACTTACTGATACCTTAGTAGGTCTAATAAACCGTATGTGGTTCCTAAGAAAAAATATTCGTATATTTCATACTCGTAGTTTAAGATCTGCCCATAAAAAGCCACGCAGTATATTAAAAGTAAAGTTTCACATCATTAACTGTAGACATAACTACGAACACTGGTTAGATAATCTCCTTTGAAACACATTTCAGGGAGCTCATTTATTTGTCATTGGATCGAAAGCCCTCGAGTTTGGAAACCGCGTGACTTATCAGTTTCAGCGCTCTGTGGTCTCTTGAGCCACTTGAGCCGGCGAAAATTTGAAATATGTCAAATCGGTCGCCCTAGCGGCGGAGTTGATAACTGAGTGGCAATCTGCGGGCGAAGTCGCGTGTATTTGTATAGATGGTAGGTTAAGTGGTTTGGCCTGGTCGTAGTGAATAGTAGGATTTTTTATAGGTAAATTAAAATAAGTTGTATAATGTTTGCCGTCTTTTGCTGTAGCTGAGTTTGGTCAATCGTCAAATATGCTTTGTTTAGGAATAAAATTCGAAACCATGGACAAGACTCGTACTTGAATTTCGTATACACATGTCAAAAAATTCTTTATTTCACTACATAGTATAAAACAAAGTCGCGTCTGTTTGTCTGTATGCTTAAATCTTTAAAATTACGCAACGGATTTTGATGCGGTTTTTTGTAATAGGTAGAGTGATTCGTTTTAATGTAAAAAAATCCCGAAATTCCCACAGGAACGGGCACAACGCGGGCAAAACCGCGGGGCGCTGCTAGTATATATATATATATATAAAAGAAAGTCGTGTTAGTAACACAATTTTCAACTCGAGAACGGATGGACTGGATTTTAACGATTCTTTTTAATATATTTATCTTGGTCAGGAATAGTCCCACGGAAAAAGGCGCGCTGCGGGTGAAGCCGTGGGGCACAGCTAGTAATATATGAAATTGAGCATTTCAATTCTGTGTGATGATTTGCACTAGAGCGCCATCTACTGAGAAAAAAAAACAAGTCTCTTTGTTTTTGTTAGATACAATTTTAAATAATGATGAATGAATCACCGCTATCACAAGTTATTTTTATCAAAAGTTTCAACAATAACGGCCTCATATACACGGTCGAAACCGGAGGTCACGTCTAGGTTATCTAACAACTACTAAATATAAATATTCAGTATAGTAATGACACTAGAAGTCACTAAAGATCTTCAGATAGATGCTTACAAAGCTATGCATAACGTTTGTTCATAATAAAGAGTCTTTGTAACAATGTCGTTTTTATTTAGGTCTCATGTTACAATGTGTCTTTACGTCTTCGTTTTATATCGAGATTGGATGGGAGACAGTAAAGGCTTGCACAAACGACAGACTTTAAAGGTGATAAAAGTCCAAGGAGTTTTTTGTCCACGAGGTCTATTTCTTTGTGTGCATAATCCAGTTTGTGCATGGTTCTGTATATTTGAAAAGAGATAATAAAGTTGATTTAAAGTGTCAAGTGACGATATTGTTGCAGTGTCTAATAAAATAACCAGCCAGCAGCGCCCCGCGGTTTTACCCGCTCTGCCAGTTTCCTTCGAAATTTCCAGATGAAAAGTAACCTTCCCGTTGATGTGATTTCCTATAACCTATCCATTACAAAAACAATTATGTATTCAAATCGAATTTGTAGTTTTTCTGAGATTAGCGCGTTCAAACAAACAAAAATAAAAATAAACTCTTGAGCTTTATAACTTTAACTTAGTAAGCTTTAACATTGGTAAGTATAGATATAATCTAGTATACCAACATTAAAACCGAAATATTCTATCTCGATATTTAAAAAGCATCTGCTTTCGTTCCTAAAACCTCCCCGAACCCTGTAATGATTAATGTACCAAAAAAATGATCGCATTTTTAAGCTCAATGATAAACGTACTGTAATCTAGATTAAAATGAAAATTCTTGGGAAATGTACATTATCATAAATCATTTGATCTCGTTACAGAAAAAACAGCTTCGAAATAGAAATGTTAAACTTAAGAGGAAATAAGTTTGATCCTTTGACAAGGAGGGGTGGGGAAAGATTAATTTTTGTTCTTTTAGATGTTACTGAATGTTTACTCTGGTGGCTGTGTGTAGATGAATACACGCATACATTATTTATTCATTGTCAACTATATAACAATAACAGACAATAATGTCATTAAAACTTTGTGTTTGTAGGTGCCTATCATGTCACTCTATATACTTTCCTACTTAAGTTACAAACTAGCAGTGCTCCACGGTTTTTCCCGCGTTGTGTCCGTTCTTTGGGAAATTGGGGATAGGAAAATAGGCAATAACCTTCCCGTTGAAAATAGGTATCTATACTAAATATACCTATTCAAATCGGATTCTTTGGCGCGTTCAAACAAAATAAAGTAATGACAATATTTTAATAATCATGATATGTACATATTGTATCGCTAATCTAGACGGGACTTAATCACGAATAAAACATTGTAGTTTTAATTCAAAGTCGTTACTTGAACATTTTCAAATATATTTTCAATTCAAAGTCATTACATGGACAAGGCACTTTACAATGTGAAATAAAAACCGGTTGAACCAGACGCTCGATAGTGGTTGCGGTTGCAATCAGAATCGGGTGGGAAAACTTTAGAAACCCATTAAATTTTATTGATGGCCTCCGACGTCCGGCCAATCCAGTGGCCGGCTCTGATTCGCTCACATTTTATTTCCTTTTTCGAGTTATTTTCGATAACATGAAGCTTTCATTTTCGTGTTTTTAAACTTTTGAAATAAGAGCGTTTAATTACCGAATTGAGAGTTTTTGCGAAGCTTTGTAGATTTCTGGAATAAATGATAAAGAGACACTTTTTGAAGAACAAGGAAACTCTCTGAAGTCCCATATCAGTCAGAAATACGAGTAGCACTACCGTACTATTGAATGATACTGACACGCAATATCCTCCGCTATTGACCCTGTTATCGGCAAACACCTGTAATTTCACGCCTCTTACAACGCTATAAAAATTCCCGCTGTCCCTTTGACTATCCAGGGAAATAAGAATCGAATTGCTTTCGATTTAGAAGACGAAACTCAAAGAACTACGAACATTTGGAAAGGGGACAATTAAACTTTGTTGAAACGTACCGAATTCGATAATGCGATAAAAGGCAAATACTTTAGGAAATATTCTTTGTCTTTAAATGTAACTTTAGGTAGCGGAAACGACCTTGGATGTTATTCCAAATAAAATACTGTTCATTCATCCATTTCTAAAAACTCGGGTTTGCCACTAACCTGCTCGAAATTAAAGAATAAAAATACTGTTAATGTTAAGGGAGATTGTTAAGTCCATGTACTTTGTTGTGATATTAGAGACGATACTTTGACTAGTAAACCTGTCGTTTTCTATATTATCAGACTGACACCATACATACTGAACATCGAACTTATTACAAGAATTTAATGAGTAACACACATATTTAGATTTTTCAGGTTCTTAATCTTTCAGAATGATCTGTAAAACATGACTGAAAAAATTCCGTTTCTTTATTCAGAAACTGAATTCAGATAAAAAGTTTTAAAAAATCAGATATGTTTGGTGCCAGCCTAGGTTTAGCAGCAATTAATAAAGATGTTCCGGTGAACACGGAACAAGAAATAGTCATTTAAAAATAATACTTTTGTATTACTGTCTTTTAGTGAAAGTAGCATGAAAATCCGTTCAATAGCTTTCAAAATCAACAAGAACATATATTATAGACAGGGTCTTTTGTTATATACTATGTGAATATAAAGATATACCCGGAAAATTTATTTACGTTTATAATTACAATATAAGATAATTACTGTTAGTAATAATCAGTTTTGAAGCTATTAAATAGAACATCACGGAAAATACAAAGCACATTAATGTCGCTACTCGAGATTTGTGGTCTCGCGTGAGTCGTAAGGGCTTGTGTGCGCGCTCAGGGCCTTCGCTACCGACTGAAAGACCATTTGGCTATATAAATACAGTAAGGAAGACATGGCGAACTTGTACCAATACTAATAAAACAATTCTGGTTGATTCAACAGTTTTATCTACCTTTGATAAATATCAATTCAGTTCAATTTTAATACGGGCTCTGTAAAGTTGTGTCAATTTCGCCAATGTCAGTTTTCTCGTAAGGTCTAAACATGTTGAAGACGTTCAGAAAACATGGTGGTCAAACTTGGTTAATAAGCCCGTAGAAATATACAACAATCACAAAACTACAACACCCAGTTGTCCAACTGGTTCATGTTGTGTTCCCATAGTAATTTCAAAGTCAATTTAACAAAAAGCCAATGTATAGCTCCACTGTCTTGTATTACCTCGTCTTGTGTCGACATCAAGCCACAATACTGTCAGTCAGAGGCAGCTGTGACGTCATCGCACCACCACAGCTATCGTACGGAATTATGTCTTCGACAGTACCCGTCATTTCGATAACGATTCTGTCACTGAAGGTACTGGTGCGAACAAATACATTGTTGTGATCTATATTCATGAGACGTTGAAAGTAATTTGTGGCAAATATGAATACCTACGCTGATATTGAGTGCGATAGGAAAAATACATTTTATAAATGGCTAGGGCTAAAGATAGACGATCAGTTTTTGTTTTAGGGAAGGCTTCATTTATTTTGAAAAATGGAACGACGTGTTTCCTGTTTGTTATGGACATGCCATTATTTGAAGCGGAGGGTCTCTGTGACGATCGAATGAACTGCCGTTCACGGGCCCAATTTATAAAAAAGGTTTACAACTTTAGATGTTTCCATCCTTACCTTATGAAGTAATTTAAGGTATATTATTAGATATACATCATACAGGAGTACATACATCTAAAATTGGACTAAAAATGTTTATCATTAAGAGTTATATATGAACATATTTATATCTTATATTTTAAAATAAGTTGTAAGTTAGAATCGCTAAATGTTTAAAATGACTGGTCCAATTTAGCTAATTGTGATATAAAAATTAAAGATAAGCGGTAACGGTATTACGAGTATAACAAGTGAAGTCGCAGGACACAGGTTATAAAAGTAACGAAAAACAAAACCACATTTACACAACAGTGTATAAATAAATGTATCAAATTACACCCACTCTCAAAATTTGTCTCCTACAAGGTAAATTATATGGTAATAATTCACACAGTTTGTATGTAATGTATGTCTTGGTCGGTGAAAAGGAAAATACAGTTATTTCCATGTACAAATAGCTAGGGAATGTTACAGAAGAATTTAGCTTGGTACAGATATGTAGCGATGCGACCAAAGGGTCTTAACTTTGTTAATCTACACTTGTATTAAGTACTGTTTCGTAGGTCATCTTTGAAGAGTTGGACACTTGACCAGTGATGAGAAATTTTGACGAAAATTTTGATAAAATTGTCAGCTGTACTGATGTTTGTGATAATGGATTTGCTTGTGTGAGCGTTTCAAATGAAACCTTTAAAGATATATTGGTGTCTTTTCCGGTTGAGGTGTAATTTATCTCTACCCAATTTTATCAATGGTTCAGACGTGAAAGAAATGGCATTTAGTTAGAGTTACTTTAGGTGAAGTATAGATTAATTTCACATAATTTTCACGAACTGTATCTAATACAGGATCTATATTAATATGAAGAGGTACATTTTTTAATTGTGTTTGTTTGTTGGGGTTAATAAGATTTTAGAATCTCTAGAATTACCAGTTTTATCCGAATAATTATTTTTGTATTGGGTAGATATTCAAGAGGTTATAGGCTACATTTTATCGTGAAATTCCCACGGGAACTGGCAAAACGCGGTGAAAACATTACGTAACACACATATAACTCTCGTACTTCAGTATTATGAACTAAGAACTAAGATTCCAGTTATAATTTACAATGTTTGACTTGTTGTCTTGGGAAAGCTTCTCAAACAACGGCCTCCTGAAAGCTGAAACATGGCTGCAAACATTCATAAATTATGTTCGACATACCTTGTTTGCATTGTTAGAGGAATCAAATAATATATCGAATTATTATATATTTATTTTTATTATGTACAAATATGTGTAGTTATATTATTAGTACTAGAAATTATGTAAAGAAAATATGGTAAAGGTATATTATACGAAGTTAGGGTGCCGTCCATTGTAGCGGAGCGATGCTGCGGAGCGGAGAAATGGAGAAACTTAACCAATAGGGTGGCATACAATTTCTTTCAAGCAAGGCTAGCGATAGGGTTATGCGTGAGTAAAATTCGCGGTAAGATCGTTTCGGATAGGACCTTTTTGACTCGGCATTTGACATACAAAGGCGCCCTAATTAACATTTTAATTAACATAGTGCAAACACGCCTTTACTTGGCAACTGATTTGTATTTCGGACCACATCCTTTGACAGTTCGCTTTCTTGAATATTTGCGCCCTGATTTTGTTAGCTAAGAATTGTGTGGTATAAGAAAGCTGAAGATTTTTGTTTGTTTGAACGCGTTAACCCCAGAAACTTCTAATTCGATTTGAATAGTTATTTTTGTAACGGATAGCCACATTCAACGGGAAGGTTAGAGACTATTTTTATCCCGAAATTCCCACGGGAACATTGCGGGTAAAACCGTGGAGCGCTGCTGGTATCTTCATAAAAAGTACACCGCGAACAAGTCGCTAGTATACAAATACACGTTAAAATCTTATAAATGATTCTCAATTCTCTGGAGTCTACAAGGGATGTCGGTGGTAAAGTTTAATTCGAGTGAGTTCACGGCACCGCGGCATCACGGCCCGCCTGTCACAGTAATGACAACTTCAAATAAATTACTCTAATGAACGTCCCCATCGCGATATTGATTCACTCCGTGCTAAAGGAATGACTAGTGACCTATTTTTAATTAAAGCGAAGATTTTTGCGTCTCAAAGAGTTGTTGTTCGATCAGGTTCAAGATAAACAGCCGACCGACTCATGGTTCTTAAGTAAATTGGATATCGTATCTACTATTTTCACGCTTCCAAGCTACTTCCAAGAATATAGTCTCAGTAGGTTTTTTTCTTATTTTTAAGTAGATTTAAAATGCAATTGAATATATTTTTGATATAATAAAAAAGTAAAGTATTAGCCTGTAATGTCCCACTGTTGGGCAAAGGCCTCTCGTCTCACTGAAGATATCAGCACAGTGAGGAGGTTTCAGGCGTAATCACCACGCTTGCCTAATGCGGGTTGGTGATCTCAAACCCGAGCCATGTTTGAAAAGTAGGAAACATGTTTTCGCTCGACCTGGGAATTGAACCCGGGACCTCAGTCTTGGCAGGCGAGTGCACATACCACTAGACCACCGAGGCGATATAATAAATAATGGAAAAATATATTTTTAAACTGCTACCACCTTATAAACAAACGCGGCCCTTAGGGCCTTATTAATATACACGTATTAAGAACATTTTAGCTAGAAAATGGTTTGTCACTTTCTGCCATACGCAATTTTTCGAAGAGCAATAGAGACAAAACACAGTACAGACAAAACCTACAAACAAACAAACTTACAAATGTTACCTCATTATAATATTAGTATAGATATACGTCATATATTCATAGAATTTTTCATCGTCTGATTTATTTACATAATTCCACCCGCAGCGATAAAATATTTGAAACGGGTATAAATATATGATAGAAGGCGTCTCGGTCGGGGCGATACATTGTTCTATCTAGAACAATTTACTATTCAGGTTTATCTTAACCTTATCCGGTATTCACATAAAACATCGGAGCTATCAAATATTCTGTGTAAACGTCCGTTGATAAAATATGCACCGAGTCCAGTGGCGCCTCTGGTTTATGCACAAAATTTTATTCAAACAGCTTCAACTCGCTTGATAATACAATTTGGCCGTAAAAGTGAAGATTTTGCGCTTTTATCTCGAAAAGAAGACGCAAAATTCCAGAAACAGCTTATTAGAGGAACGTCCTCTTTATTGGATGGAACAAAGACCATTTTACTGGTATAAAATGGAAGTCGTAACATCTAATACTAATATTATAAAACTAAAGAGTTTGTTTTCTGTTTGTTTCAACGCTTTTTGTAATGGAAAGCCATATTAAGGCTATAAGCTATTTGTTTCCGAAATTCTCACGGGAACGGGTACAACGCGGGTAACACCGCGGGGCGCTCTTAGGGCTCGTGCTGAGAGTCGCGGGGCGTTGCGCGGCGCCAGTGGCGTTGAGCGACGCGTATGGCTTTGCGCGTTCAGTTCAAACATACTTATAGCAATAACACATTACCATATGTTTGCAGTGCGTTCAATTGATGCCTGATCAGTGATCTTGCTTGTTTTGTTTCATACATTAGTTACGCCGTGGAACTCCATACGCAACACGCAATGCTTCACGTCTTAGTTATGCTTACATAGAGATCGGCTGCCCAAATTCAAAACCTAGTAACAGGTGATTTGAAAAAAAAACGGTTTTTGTCATTTTTCGACCTACTAGACAGTATTAAAGTGATGTGGACCTTAAAACACCCAGTTTCATACTTAATTTTAAAAATTTTATTTAGCAAGTCTAAGCAATTTGGCGTGATTACGAAAATTTCCTTCATATACAATTTCTAAACTTAGTATGTCAGAATACAAATTTAAAACCCTAGCAGGTCAAGCGACTTACTATGTTATGAATTTGAAATACCAACTTGCTATGTTTTGAATTTGGCGCCGATTGTAAAATCAATGACATTTCGTTTAGTAAGTCCAGTGATAATAATACTCTGGGATAAGAATACTCTGGGTCATTGTACTGATGGTGTTATTACCGAGCTAAGTAGAGCTTTAAAACGGAAACCCTTTTACGAATCAGTTAAAGAGAATCGAGGTGGTAAGAAACCTAGGCTATCAAGAACACCGATCGAAGACCATATCATGAGCTATAATCCGGCATTGAGGCACTACAGGAGAAACAACGCACCGTTGACACGGTACTTGCCACGAACGCTTACGCTGCAATCTATGCACACTGACTTCATATCAAAGAATCCTGATATCAAATGTTCCGTTGAAACCTACAGAAATACTATGAAATCAATGAAAGTTTCCTTAAAATATCCCAAAGGAGACCAATGTGTTGATTGCGGAGTATTCGAGGAAAAGATTAAAAATGAAAGTGAGGCATCAGCTATCGAAAGTTTACAGAATGATTTCGCTCAACACAAGATTAAAGCTGAAAAAGCTATAAAAAATTACAAAGAAGATGCGAAAAAGGGCAACGATACTATGGAACACTTTTTTTCTATGGATCTTCAGAAAGTGACATTATTGCCAGATATGCCAAAAATTAAAGATTCATTCTTTTTGAGCCGTCTAGTGGCTTTCAATTTAACATTTGCACCACTATGTAAAGATGCAAAGATAAACAGCAAGTGTGTTGTGTGGCATGAAGCAATGATGGGTCGAGATGCCAATAATATAATTGATGCGTTGATGGCTTTTCTTATTTCAGAAAGAGATATAAAAAAAATAACACTGTGGTGTGACAACTGCACTGGACAAAATAAAAATTGGTTTTTATTTACAGCGCTGGTAATGATTGTGAATTCTGAGTGTATTAATATTGATACTATCACTCTGAGATTTCTCACTAAAGGCCACACCCATATGTCTGCTGACGGCGTACATGGAAACATAGAAAAAGAAATGAGGCGTAGAGATGGAGTTTTTGATTATGATGACTACAAGTCTATTATAGCGAACTGTAGAAAGAACATTGAAATTATTGAAGTGCAAAAATCATACCAATGGGTGAAAAAGAAACGAGTTCCACGGCGTAACACAAATGACGATCCTCTCAGCAAATTTTTGCTAAACCCAGTGGTTGAAGCTAAATTCGTCAAAGGATCACGAAATCTGTTCTATAAAACAGATTTTGATGAATTTTACCAAGAACTGAACTTCTTGATGCAGAGATTTAGTGTCAAAACTATCCCCCCACTTTCAGATACTATTCCTCGGGGTGAAATCATCAAAGAAAGATGGTATTGTTTCAAAATTGGTCCCCCTAATGCCATTGAACAGAAGGGAGTTTTGGCTGAATCTACCCACGAGTGATAACTCCATTGATTTGCAAATTGATGGTCAAATCGTTACCAATAACAACGAGTAGTTTTTTAACATTGTCATTAATAATGATTTTAGCATAAGTTTATTTTTTTAGCTTTAGTTGACTGTTGAGAATTTGAGTCATGTTTTAATTAAAGAGTCCTTTGAAGTAAGTTAATAAACATCTTTTTATAAGTCAACAGGACTTTTAATTTTATTCTGCATTCATAGGTACGGACAGCCACACATCAATATAAACAAATCTGTCAAATTTCTTCAATCGATTCTCACTTTAATGTCAAACACGTTTTTCATTTGACTGATTGTAGTAACCAGCTGATGTGTGGCTGTCTGTACTTTGGGATTATTTTTTATTCTTATAAACACTAAGTACCTATAATGAATTTTTTAGTCTACGTTTACAATAGAAAATCAAATTTATAACCTAGTAAGCGGACTTACTAAGTTTTGATATTGTTTTTCCAGTCATATTTGGGTAAATTCACAAATAAAAATAAAGTATGAGCGATTTAAGTGTAACTTTAGTCTAAAACGATTACAAGTATTGCAAATTAAAATGTCAACGATATAGCACAACTTTTCGCCAAACATCCAAATCGCTATCTCTTTTGGTTTCTTCGGGCGAACGAATCAAAGTAGCCAACACGTTTTTTGGCTCTCCTGAACATTTTTGTTGGAACGAGTTACTATGTTTTGATTTTAAGCAGCCGAGATGTATAAGATCCCTTATTATAATTGTAGTAACAAAAAAGCTTTATACTATTTATGTAAATAAAGTGCCTTCAATCCCCAAGATATATTACGAATAATTTCCCTTTTATTAAGGTCCAAGTTCAAAGTAAAAGAAGAGACTCGATAAAATGAAATTGTCTTCACTAAATTTTGTTTCATACATATTGAGTAAACATTTTGGGTCATTCGAAGGGACGGAACCCTCGTTAACTCAAAATTAATATCTGAGTTACTTTCACGAATATTTAACCCTTGAGTAACATTAAAGCTTATGTAATAAACTTGTACGATGTTGTCAATTACGATTTGAAAATCCAGAGGTCAGGGTTACTCGTGCTTTGCCGGTCGCTACTGGACGTCAATTGAAACAACAGGCTGATTAACATTTAAAAGACTTAATGGACATGATTTGTTGAATTTACATGAGTTGCATCATCAATGGTTTTCACTACGTTTAATGTAGATACTTTTTTCCTAAAACCATGAACAAAATCCTACCTTAAACGTGAGATTTACAAAAAAATCGTTAGTCATTATAGTGCATACACATACATATACTACAAGTATCTCCAAAACTTGTTCAAATAAGTACCTAAAATACATATTTCAACAAACACAAATACGCATTCTATTTGTAACAATGATTGATATTGCTAATTTTACGCCTCCAAAAAGTATAACAATTATTTATTTACTTTTGCGAAGGTTTGTAATAGCAATAAACAATAAAAATAACAACAGTTCCGAGTCGCCGCCGCCATCCCTACTGCGAGTCTCCGAACAATTTCCGACTTTAAAATATTCACCGCCTTTTCAATGTAAAATGCCAGGAACAATAAAAGGAGAAAAGTCGTACAGTTAATGTGTACGTGAAACAAATTTAGATGGATTACTGTGTTACATTGTATGTGTGTAATTACAGATATTTGAAGGGAAACGTAAGTGCTTAAAACACAATGTGTTTCTGTAGAACATAGCTGTTAAAAGCTGAATGACGACAGATAAAGGATACATTATTTTAATCAATACATTTTTAAATGGGAATTACCTATTTGACCCTAATCGTAAGACCAGAACGCCTACATTTACAAGAGGTCTCAATTAAGCCGCGCTTTCGTTTAGTGTTCAGAACAAACCTGTTCAGAAAATGTTTCTGAGACATTATGTTCTCAGAATAGAAAACACATGTCTAATCAGCAGTTACTTTTAGTTCATCACTGACCGAACATTATCACTTTCTCAAATGTTCTCATTCATCGCACGAACGAACAATTGCTCGCTAGAATACAGCTTTGCAATGTAGCAATAAATGTGAAATAGTTGAACTTATGACCACTGTTTAAAGCGCAATATTCACATAGTGCGGGTATGGACTGGGTGCGGCTCCCGTAATGTTGTATTAGCGCAGCTGGCCAACGTGACTTCTTTCATACAATCACAAGGAATATACCATTACGCGATCCGCACCCGGCCCGCACCCGGCCCGCACCCGGCCCGCACCCGGCCCGCACCCGGCCCGCACCAGGCTCGCACTCGGCCCGCACTCGGCCCGCAACCGCACTATGTGTGTCTTGCATTTTACCGAAATGACAAAGGCGATACCCAACAAAGTCGACAGTATGACTTATATACAGTCGATAGTCTAATGTGCATCACCGCACACAATTTGTAGTACGTAGTTTCATTTTAGTACTTACGCTTACCGATGGTACAAAGTCAACTCTCGATACAGTACCTGAAACAAAATGGAAGAATAAATTACTCAAATTCAAGATAAACAGAAAACTGGAGCACTATAATAATTAAACCGGTCATCGACTCAAAGAAATGGGAAAATAACAACAATTTATTATCAACAAGAAAGTTACATTAATGGACAAATTCCAACTCGAGTTTTAAGTAAAGATATTAATTTTGTGGAACCTTTGCAAACTGAGTTGTGTCGTAACGTTACCTTCGGGCTGTACCGATTTCAATTTGCACCGAAATAAGATTTTCATTTCATTAACATGATAGGTTATTTTGGTATTTTGCGATGGTACAGCCCGTTCCCACTTTTAATCAGAACAGCTGTCATATTTTAATCAGAACAGTTTATATGAAGCACTCATAAGAAACAAAAAAAAACGATGACTCCTGAAATTCGAAGCTAGTAGCCGACTAGTAGAAACAGCCTTCTTGTTTATACGTATTCTCTATGTTTATGTTAATATTAAGGGTCTAGACAGACGGACTGCAATTCAACTGCAATCCGACTGCCAAATTGCAGTTCAGATGCAGTTTGAATGCAGTTGGCTCGACTGCAATCAAACTGCACGTCGACGGGCAGTTGGCGTGCAGTTGGATTGCAGTCTGAGTGCAGTTACAACGACTGCAATCAATCAGACTGCAATCCAACTGCACGCCAACTGCCCGTCGACGTGCAGTTTGATTGCAGTCGAGCCAACTGCATTCAAACTGCATCTGAACTGCAATTTGGCAGTCGGATTGCAGTTGAATTGCAGTCCGTCTGTCTAGACCCTTAGATAGATAAATAAAATAGGTCAATTGTAAAAGTTAGTAATTCTTATTTATCCCCATCTGAACAAAGCCTTATTATCTTAATCCTATCCTATCCTACTTCCTATCCTACTAATATTATAAATGCGAAAGTTTGAGAAGATGGATGTATGTATGTTTGTAACTCTTTCACGAAAAAACTACTGGATGGTTTTGGATGAAATTTTACAGTATTATAGGTTATATATCAGAATAACACATGGGATACATTTTATCCCGAAAGTCCTTCGATAACGGATACAACAGGGGTAACAGCGCGGGCGCGGCTAGTTCTAAATAAATAAAGTCTTCATTTTAATAGACAAACTATTCGCTTTGTATTAATATCAATGTACGAGTATTCACAGAATACTAAAAAAACAAGTTAACAGTTTTATAATATAACAGAGTGCTTTCGTGAACGCGGCGTCATACCTACAACGCTGGTTTGTGTCGCTACTGTGACACTGTATGATATATCGGTTCGTTTATAAGTTAAAAGAAATGTCTCTATTGCAAGTTTTAATACATTGCTTAACTATGACATTTAGGTATCAAATTAAACAATATTGTTGGTTTCGTTTATACGTTGATATAATAATATATTATTTAGATAAAGTTTATTCATAGAATAATTTAGAAAACCTAATATTACCTACTCGCAACTCTGTGAAAAAATATTATCTGTGGGATAAAAGTTGCATGTGCTTTAAACAATTGGCCCTGAATGTATGTATAAAAACTACATGTCATTTGTTTTACTTTGATTCAATCGATTTAAAAAGAGGTTCTCAATTCACGTGAACATTTTTATATGCCAGTACCTATTATTAAATGAAGTCTTCAAAAGCTGTATATCTTTATTATGTAATCAATTTCCTCAAAAACTACTGAAAGGATTTTCAGGCGGGTTTCGCCAACATACAGAGTTATTCAAGAGGAAGGTTTGTAATTAATTTTCATGACAAAATTCACACAGGATCGGGTGCAACGCGGGTAAAAGCGAGAGGCCCTGCTAGTTTTTGAATATGAATCCTAACTAATATTCTAAATGCGGAATTAACTCTATCTGTCTGTCTGTCTGTTACGCGTTCACGCCAAAACTACTGAACCGATTTGAATGAAATTTGGTACACAGTTAGTCCAGAGCCTGAGAAAGGACATAGGCTACTTTTGTATCGCGAGATTTCTGCGGGAACGGGTACAAGGCGGGTGAAACCGCGGAGCGCTGCAAGTTCAAAATAAAACGTCACAAACATTAATAAAGCATTATGTTCGGTCAATAGTGTATGACGCAATAACGGTTACCCGTCAATAAAAACTAATTACCTCGCCGTGTTAGTTGAGCTAGTGGTTTGCATTTTAATTATAATGGCACGTTTTGCGGCCCCGTACTTTAACGTACCATCTATCATTACAATGCATAAAGTTTGTGAGGATGGATGTATGGATGTACGAGTATGTTTGTTGCTCTTTCACGTAAAAACTACTGAACGGATTTTGATGAAACTTTACAGTAATGTAGGTTATACATCAGAATAGCATATGAGATAAATTTTATCCCGAAATTCCTGCGGAAACGGGTACAACGCGGGTGACACCGCGGGGCGCGGCTAGTTTATCCATAAATCTGAACATATAAATAAAATTGGAGTGTCTGCAATATTAAAATTACCGCTTTTTACTACTTTTTACTAATATGCATACCGTACATATACCAAAATAATATCCTTTACATTTTTTGTCTGTCTGTCTGCCTGATTGTTCCGGGTAATATCTGAAATGGTTGGATCGATTTTTGCTGGCAGGTAGCTGATGTAATAAGGAGTAACTAAGGCTACTTTTATTTTATGAAATACCACGGCAACGGGCACAATGCAGGTAAACCCGTGGGGCGGTCTATGTTCTTTATAAAATCTCACCAAAATGTTTCTATAGATGAGGTAACAATGTACCTAATAATCAGTAAGCCTTTTAACCTTATAGAAGGAATTATCTTTTGTTAGATAAGCCATTATGTTTGTCTTCTACACCAACCAGAAAAAAACCATACTGACATAAATATGTGCTCTGTATAAAAATATAATTGATTTATTCTCATACTAGCAGCGCCCAGCGGTTTTACCCGCGTTGTGTCCATTCCTGTGGGAATTTCGGGATGAAAAATAGCGTATGTTACTCGTGGATAATATAGCTTTCGAATGGTGAAAGAATTTTTTAAAACGGTCCAGTAGTTTTTGAGCCTATTCATTACAACCAAACAAACAAAGTTTTCCTCTTTATAATATTAGTGTAGATTAATAATTAGATTAGATTTAAAATTACTGATTTTATTTTGCTTAGGTAACCATGACAATCAAAAGAATACGATTTGAGTACGCTTACACAATGTTCAGAGGTACATTTGTGGGAAAATCATCTACAGAAACGAATTACTAACATAATCATCTCCAACCTTATTATTTTATTGTACTAACGTTTCAATGTCACCCATAACGTCATACGACTCTCAAAAAGTAATTGATTAACCAACTATTTTTGAAGAGGAAAAAGGTTTATAATATTAGTGTAGATCATATAATGGCACCCCACAGGTAACTCTAGCAGGGGTTTAACGAAAATAGATTGTTAAGCAACATGCAGCTGGGATACTTAGATGGGTGGCTGATAGTGGCATTTTTATCTGAGCACCGTGCTTCAGAAGGCCCGTAAAGTTGTAGGTCCCGGTAGTTTCAATCGTTGGACCATGTCAAAGGCCTTAAGTCGGTCTAAAAACTCCAACACTAGAGTTGGCTAATACCTATCTATTTTTTAACTAATAAAGTTTTCGATCAACAAAACACATAGACGTCGAGTCGGCGCAAAAAATACGTCTCGGTGAATAAGGGTCAATTCACACCGAGACGCGACGCGACGCGACGATACTCAAAGAGGCCAATGATTTCGCGCTACGCCGCGCGTCGTCGCGAGACGCATCGCAACGTCGCGAGGCGCATCTTAAAATCGTAGCAGGACGACGCCTCGCTGACCGGCGATGCACCGCTGCGTCACGATACGTCGCGCTACGCCGCGAGGCACCTCGAGGCGCAGTGCTGCGTGGTGTAATGTTTCTCACAAATTCTCACAATGTAATGTGTATCTTTTCGTGTAGTGAATAAAGTATATTCTGAGTCGCTCTATGAAAAATGTGCGCGCAGCGTCGCGCCGCGTCGCGTCTCGGTGTGAACTGACCCTTAGGCCTCATTTGAAAAGTGAGATCTTATTTTATTCATAAGATTTGCTACTTTATTGCCAGGTGTCATGGTTGTAATTAGGTTGAACTTCGAACTGTTTTAAAACTTTTGTTTCAGTTCGGTAGTAAACAAAATAAGCCGTCACACGTCATCCACGCGGACAGTATTTAGCTTTGATTTTGTACGTGACCCGATTTCTAGTTGTGTTGTGTATTGTTGATCCAAGAAAAAAGTGATTAAACATACATTATTTTATTTGCTTTTCGCGATAAATGCAACTATCGTTATCCATCAGATAAGATTCACATCGATTGAGTTACGCGTTGCTCGTCGCGTGCGACGACCCGGCACGCGATGTTATCACAGGCTTTATTTTCAAACTGATTTACTTGCAGATTTCGCGTGATTTCAATGCTAATATAAATCTTTGAATAGCTTTGTTTCGTCTTGAAGAATGTTATTGATTAAGTTTGACAAGTCCAGGGCCTTATCCTCCTGAAGACCTGGACAGTGAACTTGTTAAGATAATTTAATCGTTTTAATTGATTAAAACAATAAATAAAATTGATTAAAACAATTAATGTAATCTAGTAGTAATAACGATTACACCTAATCCTCCTCACTGAACTTATATAAGAGGGCTTTCCCCAGCTGTGGGATATTTCAGTCTTATATTATACGAACTCATCTCGAACCATAGCTAAGCTACAGGTCCTCTAGAGTTTTTCGAATCACTCCTATGTATGTTCCGCGATAGTTTTCTTGTTATGAAGCTTTTTTTTAAACATATTACACATATCTATAACTTACACAAACTAAACCGCTTAGCAGAATTCTTAAGTACCTTAAGAACCCATTAATGTCTCACATCTTGACATTTAGACACTTTAATACCGGGGTACCTCACATACTAAGTAAGTAAGTTCGTATACGAACTTACTTTTACTTATTTTTAGTCAGTCTAAAGGCCTCAGACATCGTCTAACGATTGAAACAACCAAGACTGTCAATTTTACATGTCCTCCAAAGCACGGTAGCGCTAAGATAGAAATCACTGTATCGGAACCGATTCAAGTAGGGGTCGAGGTGCACGTTGCTTAACAATCGCAATAAGCTAATAACATCGCTTAGTCGAGCGCTACACACGACACGTATTAAGATTACTAGTTCATTATGTGTGCGATAATACTGTTCCACCCAACTGCCTCATAATTAGCAACAATTCAACGTTTAATTTCCCGCCGAATTCACAATTCAGGAGAATGCGAGTTAATTTAATATTATTACAGTTAATACCGAATATAATATTACATTATTGTGAATTATGGATACGTGCATACATGTGTGAGTTTAACATTAATTTACATTTGTATTAATGAGAAAGATACGTGGTGAAAATACTGAAACTTATTTTCAGGCGATACATATGTAAATATTTGAGTTTCGTGCTGAAATTCAGTTATGATTTGCTATTGGCCCCAATATTTAATTGATTGAAAAAAGTAATATGTTTTGAGCTTAACAAAAAACCACTGTCGCTGCACCGTTAACCTTAGTCTAATATAATATAATAGTCTAATGAAATATAATATAAAAGCTGTGAATACTTCCTAAGTAGTAGTAGTATAAGCCTGTAATGTCCCAGTGCTGGGCAAAGAACTCTCATCTCACTGAAGATATCAGTACAGTGAGGAGGATTAGGCGTAATTCCCACTCTTCAATACTAGTAAAACAAACTAAAATATAAAGACATCATATTCACAGTAAAACCGTAACTTTATTCAATGTTGCGCTGAGAAAATGCTAATGGTTTTTGGGTTGTACACTGTCAGTGTAAGCCCGAGTGTCGGTAAGTTATAGCGATGCGTAAACAGATTTTATCAGCAAACCTGTCTCCGGTGTAATCCGGCAGATGTATCGATCTATATCGTATTTGAATTTACAACAAGGCTCTTGAAATTTACAAAAGAAGAGCTGTAGAGTCCTTACAATACGAATTTTCGCCCTTAATAGACTAAAGGTTGTTATAAATGTCTATCTTGACATTTTTGACAATGTGATTTGTAAAGAGGAATAGTTAAGATATCTTCTTATATCTTAATTTATTTTATCTGCATACCATGTAAAGGTATTAAATTTATGTTATTTACTATTAGATATTTAAAATAGCTATATATGTGCCGTTTTAAAAGACAAGCTAGCTGCCAATGTTAAATAACAGCTTATATAATACGAAACGTTATAAAACTTGAGTTTCTCGTTTGTATCTTCATAAATAATTTCGCAGCATCACAATAAACGCGGAATAGTGAATAGGATAATTTGAAGGCACGCTGTCTGTCGGCGACCTTATTACTAGCTCCGTAGGTGCCTCTATCAGCATGAGGTCGGTCGGTGTTTGCCCTATATTTACTCTTTTTCACACCCGCTCATTAGACCATTCGCCATCTCTGTCGTCGTGACGTCATCGGCTCACGCAGCCCCCAGTGTGTATGTGTGCGTGCGTTCATTACGCAGCCCAGGCCTGTGTGTGTAATCCACGGCTGATTGTAATTTATTCTAAATTGTTAGCGAAATAATATTTTTCTCGCATGGAATATTAATAATGGCAACAAATTAATGAAATATAATGAAACCGGAAACATAAACAAAGCAAAATATATTGTTGATAGTGTTGTTAGCATAACTAAACTCGTAGTAACAATTGACTTAATTTTTTTGCAATTATCTAAAAATAACGAAAAAGTTAATAAAAAAATGGCATTCATAAAATAAAACAAAAAGGTTGTATGTATTTGACAAGTTCTCGTAGCAAAACCTCGTAGCGGCCGTAGCCTCCCGTAGCGGCCGTAGTAACGTAGCCTTTGGCTACATGAAATGGCTTTGTATGCATGAGTTTGCGTATACGTGAACAACGGAACTAGCCTACCAAACTAAGCTCACACTGGGTTTAACAGTTACATTAGTATAATGGCTTTGTTATGTCTACATTAACCGTCTACAAAGATGATTTTGTTAGAAATATTAAGGCTACGTTAATACAATACTAACTAAAAAATTGGATTACAGAAATTTGGCTTTAAAGTTGGACTTGATAAATGAATGTATCTTTCAATAACATTTAGCAGGTGGTCTTAACAAAGCTTCAAAGAATCTTATTCAAAACTTTCCAAAGCTTTCATCTGTACAATTAATTAATAACTGCCTTCGTAACGACAAAAATATACCGTGGTTTCTATATATACATTGATAAATTGATAAAAGATAAATTAGAGTAATTTGCTTATGAAATCAAGGCGTTTATTGTGATAAAAATGGTGAAAATATTTTTACGAAATTGCGAACATGGGTTCGAGTCAATTTGTCATTTCTTCTCCAAGTTACATAATTGTACATATAATTGCAAGATTGTGTATACAACGAAGATAAATTAATTAATATGACTCAGCAATCAATAATACACAAAGGAACACAATAACGTTATATAACAGTAATTGGAGATAGGTAATACATACTGATCACAGAGATATTGTGTATTCTGGGTCAGTTTAACCTTATTATCTATTGTGATATGAAAGGAATGAGTATATATTATATTTATTACACAGACGTGTATCAGTGTAAGGTTTAATCACATAACTAGTAATGACCTGAGGTTTTACCCGCATTCAATTATTTATCGCGGGAATTCTGGGATAAACAATAGCCTACTCTACACTTGACGGATCTTTCGTTTTCAATTTTCCGCTACGGAACGCCAATAAGAACATACTATTGCATATCATTTACGCCGTGATGGAGCGACCGATGTTCCGTGTAGTGTTACTGTTATTTGTAAATTGTATACAACAACATATTGGCGTTTCCGTCACGGAAGATCAGTGAAGGAAGATCCGACAAGTGTAGCGCTGGCCTATCTATACTTAATATTATAAAGAGGTAAAATTTGTAAGTTTGTTTGTTTGTTTTTATGTTCGAGGTAATCTCGGGAATTATCAGTCCGATTTAAATAATTCTTTTTGTAATAGATAGCCACATTCAACGGAAAGGTTATAGGCTATTTTTCATCCCGAAATTCCCACAGGAGTAGGCACAACGCGGGTAAAACCGCGGGGCGCTGCCAGTTAGTAATAAAAATAAAGTAATAGGCTATTACTTTCTTTTTGAATAATCTATCCAAGAGACAAGGAATTAATCGATTGGTAGTTCCTGAGAAACGAGTTCAAACAAATAAAGAATAAAACTTGTACAACTCGGATGTAGCCGCAAGGCACTGTTAGTGTCGTAACAAATACTTTAAATGAATATTGAAGTTGCATTATGATCTTACTATCCTATGTATTAGAGTTGAAATTTCATATATACAGAGAATCTATTTTAATATGAAGCTCAGATAATAATTGTGAAGTGCAATGTTCCGAACGTCAGCTGCAATGAGACGTTTGCTTTTAATTTATTGTTGTTTGTCTCGTGCACGATTGGTCTTAAATAAGAAACTTGTTATTATGGATGCGAGATTTTAATAGCAATTTTGAACCATAAATCCTACTATCCAACTAATATTATAAATACGAAAGTTTGTAAGGATGGATGTTTGTATATATTATGGATGTTAGGATGTATGTATATTACTCTTTCACGCAAAAACTACTGATTATATTTGGATAAAACTTTACATTAATATAGGTTAGACATCCGAATAACTAATGGGATAAATTTTATCCCGAAATTAACGTGGGAATGGATACAACGTGGGTGAAACCGCGGGGCGCGGCTAGTAAATCAATATGAACGTGACATTTTCTGCTTTTGAAGTATAACCGCCACCACATCCAACGGTAGTGCCGTTAATTTTAACGAAGTGTTAATTTTGAAAGATAATGCGTACTATGACGTTTTCAAGTGAAATACGACTTCAAACCAATTTTATGGGAACTGCCCCTTTTTGTGAAATCTAATTGGGGATGAAAAGTCCCGAATTTCCTCCGGGAACAAGTAGAACCGCGGGAACAAGTAGAAGTGGGTAAAACCGCGAAGCACTGCTAGTATGTTCATAAACCAGAAGATTGTTTAAACTAACTGACTGACCCCATTGAGTTTCTTGTTAGTTCTTTCCAGTAGGTGGCGCGTTGCGAACTAAGGTTAACTAAATTTTAAGCTGACGATTATAAATAATTGTAATGATCTGATATAATAAACTAGCAGCGCCCCGCGGTTTTACCCGCATTGTACCCGTTCCCGTGGGAATTTTAGGATGAAAAATGGCCTATAACCTTCCCGTTGAATGTGGCTATCTATTCAAAAAAGAATTATTCAAATCGGACTTATAATTCCTGAGATTACCTCGAACATACAAACAAACAAACAAAGTGCAGATATATTTGAATTTGAATTTGACTGTGTAGCCTAAACTATTTGCTCAGATTCTTACTATCACAGCATCTTGGAGGGTTGTAATATTCTGACGAATATCATCGCGACACTGTCGTACATGTTCTGCAATGTCAAACATGATGTTATCTGTCACAGCCCTCGGAGATCTTGGAACGACACGTAAAGTTATCTTAATAATATAAATAAATAACCGATTCATTTTACAGTTACTTTTGCCCTTCGTTCGTTATTTAGGTTATCGATTTTGTTTGAAAGTGTTAACACATTCTTTGTGGTATTTTTATCTCTTATCAAACGATTAATTAGTTTAGTAATAGTTTAGATTTAATGTAACTTGGTTAGTTTGTGTGACTTTAATTTGATAAAAAAACATTTATGAAGAATTATTCTGCCTCTCATCACACTGAAGATATCAGTACAGTGAGGAGGATTAGGCATAATAATAAAAATAAAATACAGAATATTTTAAATGAATAGATAGCTCATAAAATAAAAAAGTTGTTTACTGAGCGACTTGCAAAAAAAAACTATGTATCAGAAAAGCATTGCCAATCATTGCTCTGTCTTTACCTACACATAATATATAGGGTGGCTTTTTTAAAACGGTCAATATGAGAATTGTTCTTAGATCTTATTTCGGAGACATGGTTCCTAAGAAAAAACCTTTGTATCTCTCGTTATTTCAGACTAGCCCATACTGTCCGTTTTAAAAAAGCAAGATATATGTATACAAACAAATATGGCTAAAAAGAATGAGAGCTTCCTTGTCCTAACCAGGTAATGTTGATAACACTCCAGGAAGCTAGTCCGAATGACACTAACCTCTATTCAACATAGCCTCGGCCGCGCCACCATCCCTATCTTGCCCTGACAGCAATCTCATCGCACAAATCACTAATCAATCCTTAAACAAATATAGTTAAACTGCCCGTAAGATTGTTAGGAAATCATTATATAGGAGGGAATCTAGGTTATCCTTTATCGAGTTATGCTCATGTGACTGATACAACAGTAAACAATAGGGTGTTGAACTTAACCAATTACTGTTGCAATAAAATCAGATAAAAACGATAAAGATCTATAAAAAATGATTATTTAGTGATAAGGCGTAGACGGTTTAAATGAAAGGCGTATATTATAGTATTTTTGGCACAAACTCTTAAAATGATATTGTAGTCCCATAAAGATAAGTAATCAAACCTTTTTTGTTTCAAGAAGTTCAAACAAAATAAACAACAAGGAATATTCTTACGCCCGTACTCAGAGACATGAAATGCTTAGTACTCGTAGAAATATGTATAAATGAGTGGTTTTGATAATTTATGAAAAAAAACGAAACGAAAAAAACCATTAGTTAACTATTGATTTAATGGTCATAATATCTGAGTGTGGCAGTATATTTATTTTCTCTCATCTTTCTCGCTTGAGATAAAAAAACAATTTAAAATTTATGGTGTGAGTAAGGGTCTAGAAAGACGGACTGCAATTCAACTGCAATCCGACTGCCAAATGGCAGTTCAGATGCAGTTTGAATGCAGTTGGCTCGACTGCAATCAAACTGCACGTCGACGGCAATCAGACTGCAATCCAACTGCACGCCAACTGCCCGTCGACGTGCAGTTTGATTGCAGTCGAGCCAACTGCATTCAAACTGCATCTGAACTGCCATTTGGCAGTCGGATTGCAGTTGAATTGCAGTCCGTCTGTCTAGACCCTAAAAGTAAAAAGTAATGACCTATAATAAGCCTTATAAGGTCGCACCGCAAGCCACTCGCTCGCAAAATTATCAAATTAAAAGTTAAGCTATTTAGGTTAGCTATGAAGATATCGGTTGAAGGTTTTACAATTTTACGTTCAAGTTTCCTTTAAATATACAATATGAAAAAATTTAATAAGTTTGTATGTTGCGATGTAATCTTCGAAAATCGAACATTGTTTACGAATATTGTTTACCGAATACAGAATAGCGTGGCATGGTCAAGAGACTTGATACTATTACTACAAATATTCTTAATAGAATCGCAGCTTGTTTATGACAATATCTTTATTTATGGACTACGATTTTTTTTAAATCAGTTTTTGTTCAATGAAAATATTGAATTGAGAACTTCCTGGTTTTATGAGGCAGGTTCAATAGGTAAAATATTCTCACCTGCATTTCCACTGACCAATCTTATCTGTGGATCCGAATCTAACATATCACTTATTTTTTCCATCAATAATTTAATCCGTCTCCACTTACAAAAAAATCTGTATAACAGATTATAATCTGTTGTCCATATGCGAACTTCCACCGTTTGGGCCCGGTTTTAATATTATTAAATGAAGCAAGTCCTTACTTCTACAATATTGTTATAAAACTGATATTGTGCTGTTAAATATGAATCACAGGATTATTGCACTCTGGATTGCAATATTTGTTTTGTTTTGATATCAACTTGTTTTTTATACCGGTGTGTCGTTAACACAGTTTTTTATAAAATTCTGATTTGTTCATAAGGTTACCGTGTTCTCCGTAAGATGAGTGGACTTTGCCTTGCAGTGGGAAATGACAGGTATACGTATACCTTTATACATATGTACCTTTTTCAAACTTTGAATAAGTATTTTTCAAACTGATAAGATTTCTTGATTTTTTTTTGTAGTTTTAAGTTTACAACTTATGTTACAATGGACATTTAGTTAAGGAACTACCTAATTATATTAATGTTATAAATTTTATTGACGGGTACCTATTTATGCAACAAATACATGAATATTCATGCCTTATAACTCAATGTATTTTATTTTTAATTGTAATTTACTGAAATAATTATTATTGAGTAAAGTATGAGTTTAGAGGTCTGTTTATATGATTAAAAATATCATTTAATCATATAAAAAGATGATTAATCATACAATCAGATCTAAAATTACGGATGGAATTCGATAGGCAAAATATTTTTTTTCAATGTAGGTACGTATTGTAGTTAAATTATTTAGTTATCATTATCAAAACGTTTACAGATACTTTTATTAGTATGAATATGGACGTGATACTTCCTATCAATAAATTACCAATGAAGATAATAATGCTATTTTATGTGAACGCCTGTCGAAATTGTAATAGAAGAGCACTAATGAATTATTGCTCGATATTTTTGAATACTATTTTTCTAAGCACAGACTAATTCTACTTTGTTTTTTTTTTTTTTTTAAGAAATTACCAACCCGCATTTGGCAAGCGTGGTGATTATGCCTACTCTGTGTGATGAATGCGCCTTTTGACACTACAAGCTAATACTTTTTTAAAGAAATTAATCTGTTTTTAATGTATTTTTTGGAAACAGTATACCATAATCTTCCGATCTCCTTCACTATCAATGCAAAACGAATTTTCAAATTCAAATAGTAGTTCCGGTGATTAGCGATCACAGAAACTCAGATCACCCAGATCACCCAGATCAGACCTTGAAGCTGACAATCGCTTTATGAACATAATTGTTTGTTTTAGCGCGGTAATCGAACCTACAGTACCTACCGTACAGTAAGCTTTGTCAGTTACCACCGGACGTCGCGTCGTTGGCAACATCTTGTCAACCCTAAGTACTCTTTTTGCCATAGAAACTTTAACAATAAATCAAGACTTGGAAAAATGAACGATAACTTTTATCTTTGGAAGCTGTATTTTTCGAACAAAACTATGTTTAATAGCGCTGATAATAAGAACTAATGAAATCGAAAAAATTGACTCACCAGTACTTTGAAAACCATTTAAAGGAAAAAGCGCTTGCTGCATGTAGCAAGGTTCAGTGACTATACTCTGAGAAACATACTATAGAAAGAAGATCCGACGTTTGTATTAAGATTCAATGTAAACAATTCATAATAAGTATTTATACTAATATAATAGAGCTGAAGTGTTTTATTTTGTTTGTTTGTTTGCACGCTCTAATCTCAGTGACTGCAGATCCGATTTGGATAATTATTTTTGTAATAGATAGCCACATTCTACGGTGATGTTATAGGCTATTTTGCACCCTGAAATTCTTTTGGAAATGTTTCCAGTTTAGATAGTAAAAAGGAGCTAGTTTTCGATTTTAATTCCATATTATCTTAGAACAATCGGCGACGAATAACTCGACAACAACACCATGACCATACATTTTAGCATACGGGGCTTCTGGGGGCACATAGTAACAAAGAAACATAATACTTTATCTATTATCAGTTACGTGTTATAATTTATTCCTCCATTCAGGGGGCGATTGTTGGTTGCCGCCTTCAATCGTTTTAATAAAACTTTACTGTGCCATATACTTATATTATAGGTGCTATTACGAATACTGATAAAACTATTGAAACTGTTCGACTGTATGTCAAACTGTAAAGAAGACAAATGACCTTTATTTTTCTCGAAGATCTTTAAAAAGGCCATTTGCATCAACTACGTTTATTTCCGTAATCAAAATCAAAATATGAACTCTATTTCGAAAACTCAAACCAGATACTTCTGAGAAAAAGGAGTGTTTTTAACCCTCTTTTAATGTAAAATTTACTTTGCGAATAAGGGAACAACAGTATTGTATTTTAGACAGTTTATTTCAGTATAAATTCAACCGAAGGTTCAGATTTTCGCCTATTGCAGTACTGTGATAAGATGCGTCACTTGGTGTTGTTGTTGGCTTTCGGCCTAGCCGTCGGGACGGGTAAGTTTGGTTATATTTTACAATACTTTATTTATGTATTAACAGGGCCCGCGTTGTGCCCGTTCCCAAGGAAATTTCTGGATGAAAACTAGCCTTTAACCTTCCCTATAGTTGAATGCAGCTATCCATTACAATATATGTATAAATCATTATTCAAATCAGATTTGCAGTCACTAAGATTAGCACGTTCAAATAAACAAAAATAAATCATATTATTAGTATATACAAGGCTTCCGTTACTGACTGACAGACAACACATTGTACGCTGTATGATATGTATATTCAAAAGAGAGTTTAGGAGGGGGAGCACTGAGAGACATTTTCCCGAAATTTCCACTGGAACGGGCACAATGCGAGTAAAACTGCGGGGCACCCTTAGTAAATAACATCAGTTTGTAAGCTGTAAAGTAAGTACCTTAGCTGTAAAGCTGCAGTTAAGCTAAGCACAGACAATAGTCATGAAAGTCTTAAAGCTACCGTTTGCAGTCCTTCTCTGTGAACTTATGAGGCGCACACTCAAAAGCAAGACGTCTTATAGGCTACTCTAGGTTTTTATAGATCTAAAGTTAGTCTAAAGACTATAATCTGCCCTAACCCTTCTTTGATAAGTCGATTCCACTGCAAAGCCGTTTCTATTAAAGTTATCGGACGATGAGAAGGATTAAGAGATTACCATCTCGTGCCACGTTTAAAAAGTAATTTACATAAACCTTAACATAGACAAATATAGATTGCTGTAATCGGTAAAGGACTTACATTAAAAAATATAACATTTATTTTAGAATGAAAAATCAACGACAAACAACAAACGACAACGAGATAAAACAAACCATGATTTCATGATCAACATTGAACCTAAAAGCTCTTGGCAGGGAAAGCGATGCAGACATAGTTATTGGCGACGACGTCTGGGTGTCAATTGTATATTCTTATAAAGTATTTGTCTCATAATATATGTAGTACTTAGTATCAGTTAGTTACATTCTATAATACAACATTTGAGCTTACTTTGGGTCTAACTAACCGTGTGTGAAACTGTCGGGGAAGTTTATACTAATAGAATTAAGCTGAAAGATTTTGTTTTTTGTTTGTTTTGCATGCTTATCTCAGAAACTATTCATAAACATTCAATGGCAACGTTATAAACAATTTTTTATCCCGAAATTCCCTTGAGTACGGGCAAAACACGAGAGGCACTGCTAGTAAGTAAGTATTAGTCTGTAATTTCGCACTGCTGAGCAAAGGCCTCTCATCTCACCGAAGATGCGAGTATCAGTACAGTGAGGAGGATTAGTGATTAGCCAAATAGTGTTAATATATTTTCCTTGATGTTTCAGCGGTCCCCGCTCAAGAGGGCAGGATCGTCGGCGGGACCGAGGTGAGCATCACCCAGTACCCTCACTTGGTCGCAATGCTGTTCGCCAACGACATGGTCACATTCAGCCAATTCTGTGGCGGCAACATCGTCAACCTCCGCTCTATTATCACCGCTGCCCATTGTATATTGTAAGTACTTAACCATTCTCCGCCTTATAAATAAGAATTAATGTGTCTCTTTTGCTCTTCGGAAAATTGCGTATGTCAGAAAGTGACAAATCATTTGATAGCTATATGGCAGGTTTAACCAAAACTAGTATTGCATAAAGATAACTTTAGCATGTTCGCTCGTGGTGTGGTTTGACTGAGCGATGTTATCACATTGCGGTTGTTAAGCAACGTGCATCTCGACCCCTTGGATGAGTGGCTTTAGCAGCTTTACTATCTGAGCGTTACCGTGCTTCGAGGCATGTTAAATTGTGGGTTCCGGTTGTTTCAATCGTTAAACCATGTTGCTATAAATACTACCTGGGTTTGTCGCTGACCTATTCAAACTAACTCACTCTACCGTGGCATGAAATAGATGTTATCTATTATTTGGCTATCGACTTTTACGAGTATATGGTAGCTAAGATAAATCATAGTATCATTGGACCTCTTGAAAACTGTAAGCAGATACCTACAGGAGCCGTAATTGTCATAATATCGAAGTGGGTTATCTTATTACCCACTTATATACATCCGTCATAGTTGGTAGTAAGATTAGATTATGTTTTATTGGTCAATGATAGCAATGTCATAAAATAATTATTAAATTACGAAGAAAATAACCTTATTTTGAATTTATATTGTTTTTAACCTATATGTTTATATGACAACTAACAACTCGTAGTTTTACCCGTGTTGTGCCCATTCCTGTTGAACTATCGGAATTAATAATAGCCTATAAGCTTATGAGCTTCCCGTTGAATGTGGCGGTAAATCCATTTTAAAAATAATTATTCAAATCGGATTGGTGGTTTCTGAGATTCATACATGCGTTGATACAAAAAATCCAAACTTTTCATCTTTATTATATTAGTATAAGATTACGACCGAGGTCCCATTTGACTTGATCGTAATTAAACTTAGTGTCAAAACTGGTTTATAAAACACTGTCGCATGATCAAGCGGTTAGTACAAAAATCTTGATACTCGTATTGTAGGAAAAGAAAGGAATCATTGTATACCTAATATGATTGGAAAGTTTAGATAAATTAACCTACCAAGCCTGTAGCGAATTGTTAGTTGCTTTTGCATCACATTAATAACTCTTCCTATTTCACTTTTCAGTGGCAATGTATTGGCTCAATACCGTATCCGTGCTGGGTCATCGTATGCCCACAGCGGCGGTACCCAGTATCACATATCAGAATACTCCGTACATCCCGATTACGAAGTTGTCAACTATATGACATATGTCAATGACATAGCTATTCTGCGAGTGGAAGGTTTCATCACCTTTATACCTGGTGTGGTTGGAGCTGCCGCTTTTGCTAGCAGTAACTACTATCTTGGAGACAACCAGCCTGTGTGGACTGCTGGATGGGGCAGGACTGCGGTGAGCATCAGAAAATTGTTCTTGGTGCCCATGGCACCCTTAGTATAAAACTGTAATTGCCTGTAATGCTGCTGGGCAAAGGCCTCTCACCACACTGAAGATATCAGTACAGTGAGGAGGGTTAGGCGTAATCACCACGCTTGGCTAACGCGGGTGGTGATCTCAAACCCCACACGTTAGACACATATTTTCGCTCGACCCGGCAATTGAAGCCGAGACCTCAGTCTTGGCAGGCGAGTGCCACCACTAGACCACCGAGGCGTTAAATCTAAAGATGAATGAAAATGGACCATTCGTTTAGAATAAACTTTAAGCTTTACAACATGAGCTAAACGGTAATGTTATAATATCGCTTTTTGCGTCGCAAAATTTTTAGGAAACACAATAGCTATCATTGGGATTTCCAGATGTAATTTAGTCACTGCATACTAATGATTGGGAATATCTAATCAGGGTTATTGGATTAACTGGCTTTTAAATATCCGAGATAATATTTTTACAAAAAGTATTTACATAACGTCACATCTTTTTATAACTAATTGGTTTTATAACTGCTTATATTCATACACAAATATAATTTAACTTTAAAAGTTTGTTTTAAATCTCTGTCCAAATGGAAAAACATGTTTGGTTCTTAAGTAAAGCTACATGACGTCTGTTATAAGCAATTTTTTTCAACCTTTTATCTCCAAATTTTCCCAGGACTGGGTCCAAAACAAATGAAACCTCTACTACTTTTATAAACCTATATATCTTAACATCTACAAATCCTTCCTTCACAGTTCACCGAACCCGCCTCAGAAGTGCTACGTCACGTTGAAATCTACACCGTGAACCACGAAGAATGTGTGAGGAGATTCGATACCATCAACCGTGTGGTGACCGACGGTATGGTCTGCGCTGGAGTCCTCGATGTTGGAGGTAGAGATCAGTGCTACGGAGACGGCGGCGGCCCCCTCCAGCACCACGGAGTGGTAGTTGCCATCGTTTCCTGGGGCCACGAATGCGCCAACCCCTTCTTCCCTGGAGTCAATGCCAGGGTTTCCAACTTCGCCGATTGGATCAACGCTAACGCTTAAGTGCAGTTTTTGTATTAAAAAATTGTTTCGTTTTATTAATTTTGCCTTAAATTATTGCAAACTTCTGATTTAGTTTTACCTAACTTTTTAAACTCACACGAAATCATTATACTAAATGAAATGGGTCTGTATCGCGTCAGATAGTCGTAATTATTAAACCAGAGTGGAAACCAGTGCTGTGGGGTGTAACAACCCCATAGCGTACATTGAGTCTATCCTCTACATCACTGCGACTGTACTTAGTTTTAATTTCATATATTTTAGTATTTAGTTCATAGTGTATATAGTATTGCTCCTTTTTCATGTTCTTATTTTATGTGGTGTATGGTTTAAATGGTTTAAAATACGTACCCGACGTTTCGAGCGGACTACACTGCTCGATGCTCGTGGTCACGGGATAACTCTACGCTATATTATAACGCGATACAGACCCGTTTTATTTAGTTTTACCTGTCTCAAAGTCTGTAAAGTAATGTGGTAAATTTTTCACTCCTTTCCACAGGCAGATTGAGTTAGGTAAACTTATTTTTGGTTAGAAAGTAATTGATACCTTTCGCAAGGCCAAAGTCTCTCATCTGGAGATCAGTATTCAGTACAGAGTTTGTAAGATACTAATATAAATTTTAAAAGTTTTGTACCTTGTAAAAATAGCACCCTTATTAAAAATACATTGAAAATGCCCGCAATTAGCTGCCGATATTATTTATTTTATGCTTGCTTTAATTTCATTGCACCTACAACACACAAAATCAATTAGAATTTAATTGATTATTATGAAATATTTATTAATTTAGTCGATTTTGAAATGTCAAAATCACACATAAAATCTCTGCTAAGGGTGCATAATTGACTTTTTGACAGGCGTTACTTATTCTTAAACATACTTCATTTTCTCGTTATTCATTCTTAAACACGCTACCTTTTTCCTACAATAGTTAAGTAAGCAAAAAAATAAAATATCATGAAATGGAAGCACTTAACATTACATACCCCACTTAAAACTTTTGATTAAATAGAGAGATGCAAGCGCGAACTAATCAAACCAAACCAATAGTTTGAATTATGATGGCACTAGTTCGTTCTAGTGTAGAGGGCGTTAGTAGTAACTGGGAGAGTTATCGCAAAACTCGGATAGTTTCCAATTTGGCGTATAACAGTTGCCGGCCACTTTCAAACCTAGCTTCCGTTAAACTTATCTGGAACACTGTAACAAAGCCGTTTTAAACGATACGGAACTGTCAACTTTCTATTGTTTCTATAACGGCTAATTGCGTGAGCCATTTAACGTGGATTGCTATTACTCGTAATTGTCATTTCTGTTGGTTAAGCATCTTTGTTACTGAACGAGTATATATGGTGCAAGCTTACGAGGTCTATAGAATGCCTGGGCTAGGGTAGTTTTATTAACAGCAGCTTTAATGCAAGCAATGGGCGAACTGAGCGAGTATAAATATATGCTGTAAGTTGACGAGGTCTATAGAATACCCGGGCTAGTATTAGCAACAGTTTTAATGCAAGCGATTTCATCTTACAAAAAATGCGACTACTCCACCGTTTGTAAGGCAGTTTATTATTACTACTTTTTTCCCTTTGTTATAACTTTTTGCCTCCTTTAACTATGTAAGGTTTACATATTAAATGCCAACAACTGAATTTAGAAGTAACAACCGTATTTATTTTGTGGGCTTGTGACCCGTGTTTCAGACCTTTGAGGGTAAACAGTTTGAGCTTAGTTGCATGAAATGTGTTGCTAAGTACTATATGATACTGTCTGCTTTTTACAAGAGACACAATAAACTGTTTAAGTTGGTCGAAAATATTTAATGTCTCAAGTTGTTAGTTTAATTAAGACATTCAATCTATATATATAAAACAATATCTATATATATCTATATATTATAACTCGAGATCGGCTGGATCAAGTGAGTGAAGAGTGAGTGAAGAATAAAGCTTGTTGATTTTTGAATACTCAATAATTTCAATTAAATAAGATTTGTTATCCCTTAATTCTCAGTCATTTGTTTTTAGATACAAACTGGCTCTTGAAAAACGCTGGTGTTCTTAAGCACTCCATAATACTAATTTGATAAAACCATATTAATTTCAAATACCCAATAAGCACCTATATAAGTACCTGTCAAATATTTATGATTAAATATTACGATCTGTTTACACATTAATTAAAATTAACTTGCTCAAATAACGAAGTATAGTCGAATTACGAAGAAATATATACTTTCGGACTAAATCAGACACTTAAGTTAGTTAGTTAGACCCAAACTAAGCTTGTGTTGTGGAATCTTACTAACTGTTATAGGTGCAAACCATATACACACAGTTTGTGTATATTAGACACTTAACTAAGTAGATAATGGTTCATAAGGTTCATAAGTACCAAGATGAAGGTAACTTTTAGTAATATTGTTTTTAATATTTGCTATATGACTGAAATAGCTTACTGTAGTATTAATAATTAGCTCTCACAATTACAACTTTTAACCTCTACATTATCCACACAAACAGCTGTTTCTATGAATGCCAATGTCACAAACGAATACGTCCGAAGTACACCGAGCGCCGCCGACTACCTGAATCGATTTTTCTACTTGAACTTGCCTTGCTTCAGTTCATGTATGTTCAATGACGATACCATTTATAACTTAAGGTTATGGATGATACAAGGACACTGCACAAGGTTGTATCAACAGTTACACCTGTATGTACTTACACATAGTAAAGTGTATGGTACAGTCAATATACATTAATAATTTGTACCTTGATAAAGGTTGTTAATGTTAAAGGAAAGAAGGTTACGTTTGAATATGTAATGCCTACATTGTTTTAATGTGTAAGTAAAGTAAGTAAATGAATTGTGTTCGTAACTATCTACATAATATATTATAAGGTCCAAGAAATGTTTCCGAACTTCTATTTTCTCTTCGAATGAACAATATAAAATAAAAAAAATAAAATAAAAAAATAAAAAATCATTTATTGCTTTTTAAATAAATCAAACACAGAATCACAATTTTAATAACATTTAGCAAAAGGCGATGGCTCAGCTTTTGCTGCCCAGGGCGAGACACCCCGGGCAGCGCTGATTTTCAGCCACCCCTGTTCCCTAAGGTGTTGTGCGGGAACTGGGAGTTAGGGTGCTACGTCTTAAACTAAAAAAAACTTACAATCTAATATAATAAAACTCTTAAAATAAAAAATAATTAAACAATGACAATTAAGGGGATTAAACATATTAATTAGTTATAATAAACATTTATATATTCTTATCTCTCTATCTGTGTGTGTGCGTGCGTGCGCGTGGGGGTGTGTGTGTGTGTGTGTGTGTGTGTGTGTGTGTGTGTGTGTGTGTGTGTGTGTGTGTGTGTGTGTGTGTGTGTGTGTGTGTGTGTGTGTGTGTGTGTGTGTGTGTGTGTGTGTGTGTGTGTGTAACAAAGAGGAAATGCATATTTGAGGCTATTCAAAGTAATCCTTTAGATTAAGGTTTTTGGCATAGGTATGTGTCAGATTCTCAGCAGCGAGTTGTCGTTTTATAAGAGCGGTTTTAATTTTCATTTTGAATGCGTCTGTGCTTAACTTTTCTCTAAGAGGAGGAGGTAAATCGTTCCATATACTCGCTGATAAGAATCTGAAACAACCTTTAAACCGTGCTGATTTGTGAGCTGGGACTTTAAGCAAGTGTTTTGTAGCTGACCGGGAGTTCATTACTGAGCGATTTATCCAAATTAACTTCTCGAAAAGATAGTCAGGCTTTTTGTTGTAGATTACTCTTTGAATTGTGCATGCATATTGTAACTCTCTTCTAGCAGCCAATATAGGGTAAAACTGAGCGCTACCGTGCTTCTGAGAGCACGATAAATTGTCGGTTGGATTGTTTCAATCGTTAGACCATGTCGGAGGACTTTAGGTGGTCTAAAACTCCGTCACAAGGGTAGGCTACCAATATACTCGAACTTAATTAATTATGATTCTTTATTTTACTACGAAATGTAATGTGTAGTGCTCTTAACAACGAGTGCAGTCATTTAATGAGTGTATTTATTTGTCTCTACCTCTTCAATGAATTGTTATCAATAATTAGTAATGCTCGACCACCATTTCACCGCATATATTGACTGACACTAATTCAGAAACCTCAATAATAATGTCATTTAAATTTAAGCAGCAATTTTTTAAACTACTCATAAGGTTTATATTTACATATTTATAATGTTTAAATTACACTTAGGGTCTGTTGTTCATTGTTCCGTTTTGACTCCTAAACCGCTTGAATTTTTGGAGATAGGTAAATCCTTAGAAAGCAACATATGCCATTTTTATCCTGAAATTCCCGTGGGAATAAGTACAACGTATAACCACGGGATACTTTAACCTAAGAAATATAATAGTGAGTTAACTTCTTAGAGACAAAAGATTTAATATTACAGATGTCTTACAAACTATTTATAAAGACATATTAAACAATTATTATGTAATAAAACCATATTTATTACTCTGCTACTGTTCGATAGTTATTCGGGTAAAGTAGAAGCTG
This sequence comes from Cyclophora punctaria, assembly GCA_951394245.1. Classification (NCBI taxonomy): domain Eukaryota; kingdom Metazoa; phylum Arthropoda; class Insecta; order Lepidoptera; family Geometridae; genus Cyclophora; species Cyclophora punctaria. Next base: position 9,204,756 of record OX596168.1, read on the forward strand.
CTACCGTAAAGACCCTAATGATAAGTTATCGCCTCTCTGTTGATATTAATGTTATTCCATAATACTCAGAATTATATAAATAATCGTATTGATTAGATAGCCAATAAGAACGTGCACTTGGTTAATAGAAGTAACTGATAAGTACTGGTAGGTTAGTTGGCTGTTGACAATTTTAAAGCGAAAATTGATGTTTGGATTTCAATTCTAACAATTTGTTATCCATTCGATTCGCTTGTTACATGAAACGCATTGAATCATTCATTTCGAGTATATTAATGCCCAACTCTGGGATCAAAGATCGATCGCTTAGGGGCTTTCGATATAGTCCAACGATTGAAACAACCGGGACTAGGGATGAAACGATACCTTTGAAGTATCGATACTTTTACTCAATACGGTATCGGTCATCGAGTATCGATACCTACTCGGTATCGATTGGAAAGTATCGATACTTACTTGGATCGAAATGTTTTTGGAAATTTTGAGTTAAAACCACAAAGAAATTAATTAATATTATTTATTTATAATTAGGTAATACATAACATACTGGAAGTGCTTGGGGGAGACCTTTGCCCAGCAGTGGGACGACATGGGTTAAAAAAAAAATACTAAGTATAATAATTTTAAGAAAAGAAATCAGATTTGGAGGTGCTCCCCAAAAATATTAATTATTCCAAATGCTTGCCAGTGAGACGATTTCTAGAAGCAGTGATTGTTGCTCCAGCTTAGGAAAACAGTCTTTCACAAGGCACAGATGTACCAACTACGTTTAAATATAAACGCGCTAGTTTATACAGAGCTGGAATAGTAGTAAAATAGTAATAGACAATCATGCTTGCGAACTATAAACTATAGAACTAGGATGCGTTCAAAAAACATATGAATATTCATGGGGTCGCTCTTAGAATATATACGGCTATAGAAGTAGTGAATCTTACGTCATAATTGCTAGAACGGTCAAGAGATATTTAACTTCGCCCAGGAAAGAATGAGACAGAACTACTAATCGTGCATCCCTTTCGCGTAACCCATTATTTTTACTGTCACAAGTTAAAAGTTGTGACATACAGTACAATTCTGTTGTTGTGCCAGTGTTATAATTTAAATTACAGTGTGTATTTTATGAGATATAGACTCCATTAGTTAAGATTGTGCTAAAAACAAGTTTACGGTATGGTTGGATGCAGTGTGTTAGGCTGCCGAAAAAATATATTGCTATCTAAAAGGGGCACGCGAACGCTACTTCTATAGCCGGTATATATTCTAAGGGGTCGCTGGATTTTTTTCCGTTGGAATACTGATATGAGTACTTTTAACCGATACCTACTCGATACTTGGTTACAAAGTATCGATGCCAAAAATACTTGGTATCGATGAAAAGTATCGAGTAAGTACTTGTATTTACTCGTATCGTTTCATCCCTAACCGGGACCGAACGTACCCTACGACGCACTCTCAGCCGTCCAAGTACAGAGCCGAACTGCCAGTTGCTTAACAATCGCAATAATCTAACATCAAAGTCAAGTCAAAGTCAAATATTTTTATTCAGTTTTGGCCCCAAAGAGGCTCTTTTGAACGTACCACCCATTCGGAAGAACATCAGCAGACAGGAATGGGCAACAAACTCTGCTGGTTATTTTTTTAAATAAGGTTAAAACACAATTGAATACTTATAGGTATAGATAACATGTCAAATCAGATTATGTTGGATGTACCGGCATTTTAAACCAGACATCTTTGTCCTCAATGTTACCTCTTACTACGCCACGAGCGCTACATATAAAGAACTATGCATGAATACGCTGAAGAGGAACAAAGGATTTTCAGCTTTAACTCGTTGACCGACAACGACCCTGACTGTACATAATATTTGGAAACACCATATTATATACATAACAAGACTTATACCATCGTATATAGGAAGTAATGTTTGAAATGCGTCTAACGTAGCGTTGGCACCTTTCAACAGAAAAACTTTCTGACAGGAGTTAATCCACCACGTAGAGGAAAATATAAGAGCTCGTATATTGACATAACTATAGAATCTCGCGGATTTACTTGTATTGAACCAGTTGCGAAAGGAATTTCAGGGTAAAAGGCAAACTATAGTCTAGCTAAAGGATGTATAGCAGAAAGTATATACGTCAGAAACCAATACTCATTTGTTTCTTTAGATTGTCAATTAGATTTAGTTAGGTAATTCCAGTTTGTGTTTAGGTCATAATTATGAAATATTAGCAGCACCCCACGGTTTTACCTGCGTTGTGCCCATTCCTGTGGGAGTGTCGGGAATTTTTATACATATAAACTTTCCTCTTGAATCACTCTATCTTTTTTTTAAAAACCGACTTTACCTTAGGTTAGGTAAAGTCGGTTTTGGTTCTTTATCGTAATTTTATCTTGGACCAAAAATTAATGTTTAGTTTCGTTGGTTTATGATGTTGTAGGTATGATTAAAGATTTATATTCAGACGTGACGTTATGCGTAAGCCTAGTAGAATTTTGATTCCTTAACGCAGGTTATAAAATAATTAGTAGAGATTACACACATTATCTTTTATTTAGAATACAGATTAGTCATGATATTAAAACATTGGAAAAACCAAATATACTTATGATGCTCTGATATCTGATCATGACGTAAGTTGTAAGTTGATATCCAAAAGTTTGTTTGTTGCTTTTTCTGGTCTAAACAATTGTATGATATACCGTATAATTATCATACACACACGAATCGCCTAGAATATTATAGATAGTACTTTTCACTTTGCACTTTTTTCTTCATAGCAGTGAAAACGCACAATTTTCACACAATATATAAAGACCTCCTCACTGTACTGATCTCTTCAGTGAGACGAGAGTCCTTTGCCGAGCAGTGGGACATTACAGGCTTATGCTACAACAACTACTACTACTGTATATACATACTAGCAGCACCCCGAGGGATGAAACATAGTGTGCCTTCCCGTTGAATGTGTGGTTATCCATTACAAAAGAATTAATACAGATTAACTCAACTCAATTTAATTTATTCAATTTATTTAGATTTAGATTAGCAACACATTATCTCTTATTAGGAATTAGTAGATTAGTCATGATATTAAAATATAGGAAAAACCAGCGGTATGACTCTCTGATAACTGATGATGACGTAAATATAGTTATACAAAAGTTTGCGTATATGTTTGTTGCTTTTTCTGGTCCAAAGTCTATACGAATTTATTAAAGGAAGGGTTTACTTTTTCTGTTTAAACGAGCTTATGTCAGAACTACTAAATCAATTGGATTTTTTTGATGAATAGCAACGGGATGTGTGTAACGCGGTTAAGTATTGGAAGACAAGAAAAATGTACAGTACCAATTTACACTGGATTAATTAGACCTTAACTAAGTTCTAAGCTTGCGTTATGGAATCTAGCTAACGTAACATTTTATTAGGCGCTTCTCTTAACGAAAACCTCCAGCATTTTCGTCTAGTGTGGCAATGAACGCACAGGCCGGTGGCTTGCCAGGAACTTAGAGCCTAGCTAGTCATCTAGGTAAAACGAACTATCGCGAATGTTCGCGACCGGCCGCAGTGCGCGCTAGGCGCTTAGCCGCGTTGTTTATCTAGAATTTAATGCAGCGCCAAGCAAGCCGCCTCTGTCTACTTTCGTAGCCTTACACTTGAACTAAAACGTTTAATCGAACATATCGTACACATTTGAATACGACATAATCCATTTTATCTGCACTATGTTTAATGAAAACACATTTTTAATCGAAAGTTTTATCATACTACAACTCATTGAGCTAATAATTAGCCTGTGGAGTGTATTATCAATCAATTAAGAAGAGGTAATCAATTTGCGGCAATGTTTAACGTGTTAAGTCTAGCTGTTAAAATAAATTAAAGGGAAAAAGCAGATATATCTTTTATTTATCAACCTGTAGTGTCCCACTCCTGGGCAAAGGTCTCCATCATCGATTTCCAGTCATCTCTGTCCAAGTCCAGCTGTGACCAGGTTGGCTCAAAGTACACTTCCGTAGTCTTTTATTATGAGAAAAAATAAACGTAACTACGTCTATCCGTTAATACGCTACCGGTTTACTAAAAGTTAAGCTCTCAAGAGCTATGCATTAGTAAGAATAATGTTTGGCAAATAAAATGTCTTGCCCAGTATTTAATATTACTATTAAGCCCCAAAATGTATGAGAAAAGGGAAGCTCTTATTAACTATGCCCTTTAAGTTAACGTATACCTAATGACCGTTAACTGGGATGTCTTTGAGATTGAAACATATTCATTCTTAAACAAGAGCTTTTACGTGATTAGCTTAGATATTAGGCAGAAAGGAGATAATTACTTGAACAGTTACAGATTACTGAATAGTTGCTAAATGTACTATTTTCTTAGGAAGGAATAATAGATTTAGAATTTAAACCACGTTTACGGATACACTTCAATTTTTACTTTGCATTGTTATCTGACGTTTCGGCCCCTTTCGGTCATACAAGTCTCAAAAGGGCCGAAACGTCAGATAAAAATGTAAAATAAAACCAATGTCTATCCAGTAGTTTTAATTCGAAATAAGAAGTGTTCGTGTAATCCTAAGAAACCAGTAGTGAGATTAAACCGGATACACGTGCCTGTAACTTTTGTATAGCAGTTCCTGGCAGGTCCTTAAATGTGTAATTTCGTAAGCCAACTGGAATACCGGCGTCTGTGTGTAACTTCCATTTGCAACATGTTTATTTGAGTAAGTTCGCATAGTGTCGGAGTTTTAGGTCCTTACTCATCTATACTAATATTATAAAGCTGAAGAGTTTGTTTTGTTTGTTTGTTTGTTTGTTTAAACGCGCTAATCTCAGAAACTACTGAACCGATTTGAATAATTCTTTCACTGTTAGATAGTCTATTTATCGAGGAAGGCTATAGGCTACATTTTATCCCGAAATTCCCACGGGAACGGGCACAACGCGGGTAAAACCGCGGGGCGCTGCTAGTGTAGTAGGTAGAGAGAGCTGCATAATACAAAACACATTTTACGCATATATTTTTGAATGGAAGGCTTAAGTTTTTAGACCGCCCAAAGGCTTCCGACATGATCTAACGATTGAAACAACCGGGACCATCTGCTTCACGTGCCTTTCGAAGCACGGTAGCGCTCAGATAGAAATGCCCCTATCGGCAATTCATCCAAGTAGTGACCGAGCTGCAGGTTGCTTACAATCGCAATGAGCTAATATCGCTTAGTCAAACGCCACGAGCGCAACGCTTTTTAATGCAAAATGTGTTTTAAATTAATGTCAGTCCCGGTTGTTTCAATCGTCAGACCATGTCGGAGGCCTAAGTGTAGGGCCACATCTGCGGTACGTACAGCGCCGAACCTTCCGCTAAATACGCTCGTAGTGTATTTCAAGTTATCTATGACACATCAGTACGCGGCGTAATTTCGACTGATGTGTCATAGAGCGGAAGGTTCGGCGCTGTACGTACCGCAGATGTGGCCCTACACTAATGGTGCTCTAAAACTTCCATAACAATAGTTAGCCACTAACCTACGCAAACTTACTTACTTTTACTATATAGGTTTTATTTGTTACTAGCTGTGCCCTGCGGTTTCATCCGCATTAATTCAGTGACTGCTTACCGTTTAAACCTTCCAGGGAAGGTTTAAATGGTAAGCAGTCACTGAATTATCGTAGTCCAGGGACTACGACAAACATTTCAAAACTAGAATCAGCTAAATCCGTTCTCGAGTTTTAAGCAGACTAACGAACAGCAATTCATTTTTATTCATATAGATATGCAAAAAATACTGAATATTTCAACAATTCTCAATAGAATTGTGAAACGTATGAAATGCCAACATTTTTCATCTTGAAACAATAAAAATATTATTCGGAAGTCAGCTCAGATGAAAAGAAAGGTGCCTCTCCGGGGAATAGCGAGAGAATTTTATTATTTCTGGCCCCAGGCGGTGTTTTTAATTAACCTTATCCTGTGACTGAAAGGAACACTATGAAATTATGGCGTCAGGTGTAATTCAATGGTATACGGCTAATGTTTTAATTAAAAAGTAAAGCCCAATTGTCCACCTTAAATTATTTCATTAAAACGCGATTTTTTTTTATACCTATTTAAAACAACACTTGAAATGTCTTCATAGCATTTTTGTTAAGATTATGTTACTTAATTGTAATAGGATTGTTGAAAGTATTTTTGGGTCAGCTCAACTAATTTTATTGCTAACCACACCATAAACTGGGTTAACAGTCTTCGTGCTTAAAGCGAACATTTGTGTTTTAAAACAGGGTTTTTGTTCTACTACCATTCGCAGTTGAGATTAGTTAATATTTTTACTTTCATTATAATGGAACTGAATAGGACATGTTTGTCACAGGCCTAAAAGTCTTGGGCAAAAATTGACACTTTGTAGGACCCAGATCCATAGAGACGAGCCGTGGTAGACCAAAAGGAGATGGCGAAACTTTTGCCATGAAAGCTTTATAAGATGTTGATAGATGAAGACGGAAGCAATGGGAGGAGACTTTTGCTCATTTGGGAAAGAGGCTAATATAGTAGAAGTATTGTAATGCCTGTAATGTCCCACAGCTGGGCAAAGGCCTCTCATCTCACCGAAGAGTACAGTGTACAGAGTAATAGGATAGGATTTTTGAGGCTAATATATAATATATTTTTTTAATGATTAAAATTTTTTGTTTAACTTTCCATGTCAGTCCATTACATAATGTTTTAATTTATTTTAATGGTTCATCACCAAAACATGAACAGACAGAGGTAACTTTTAATAACAAATGTCTTTGTAAGAACGATTTTTTTGATAAAAAATACCTCATTTGATACTTTGATGATCATTATTAATCAAGCTACCTTAATGAACCTGAAATAAACTACATTAGATAGGTAATTATTTTTTCAGGTACACGAGGAAAAAGGTTTAACAGAAAAGGTTGTTTGTTTATCCGTATTAGTTGTTAGTCATATTAATAAAGATAGATTACCCGATTTTATTTATCATTTTAAACAACAATAAAAATAATAATCAATAATCAATTACAGGAAATAAATTCATAAACTCGGGTATTACTGCCTGACTTTTAAGACAGAATTTTAAGACTGATAACAGATATCTTTGGTCAACTTAATTGCACACTACTTTGGAATTCAAACTATGCGATATTCTACACTTGATTATTTATGGTTTCCACTGATGTTTGCGACTTCTGGAATAGCGCTTATGCTATTTTTAATAATACTAGCCGCGCTTCGCCGTGTTACCCGTTCCCGCGGGAATTCCGGGACATTTTTGTAGATCTTTTGAAGACCATCTTTGTAATACATACTTTTGGTGTATGAACGTATGTGAGGATAATGTTCGAAAGCGCCTATTTTCATCCGACTTGCTTCAAATTTATCGTCACTGCTCAGCTCCTATGTGTCTTAGCGTTATGTTATATAGCCTATAACCTGCCCAGGAGTATGGACTACAATCGTAGTTTATACTACCAAGTTTGGTTAAAATCCCTTCAGTAGGTTTTGACCCATGCATGCACATACACAGACAAAAAATTTACTGATTGAATTTTTGGCATCAGTATCGATCACCATTCATCCTCAAATATTCTACTAACCTTAACTAAGCCAAAGACAGACTTAATAATGGTAGTTAAACGTAGTTTAGTTTTTGGGTTTCTATATGGTCATATGGTCTTACTAGATGATTTAACATCAAGTTGAGTAAACAAAAAGGTTAGTAGTACAATGGCAATTTTTATTTCCTCCGTAGTACTACTAGACTGCTTGGTAGTACAATGGGAAAAATTTGTTGCCCATGATACTACCAGTAGTGCCAAGTACAAAGGTAAATCAACGTCTTGTCTACAAAAAAGACGTGTGGCACTCGGGGACTGCCGCGGTAAAGCTATTGCATAGTTATTTTTTATATCACTAGATGGCGTTAGTGGGGAGCGTAAGGTTTTTTCGTTACGGAATTTCTGGATTCGGTCCCCGCGCTCAAGGCCCGCGATAGAAGCTATGCAATAGCTTAAAAAATATATACGAAGGCATCGTGTAGAAAGAATTTTTATTTGATATCAAGCAAAATTCAAGAAAAGTGTAGGGTGGTGTAACTGAGTACCGAACGTACCACTATTGCTAACTGCATTATTTTTTAAACTAACAACATATCTTAAGCAATGTGGCCGATATTCCAATCAAAGCTAATTCCTTCTGTACAAGAAAATATATTATATAATACTTACTTACGAATGTGTTCTAATGTGTATCCTATTGTTCTTAAGGGATATGTTTGATTAACTGCAATGAACCGTAAGCGGGTTGCTATTCGATGTATATTCCTTTGATCTTACTGTTCTATTCTACGGGATATGTCGATTAACTAAAACGAACCATAATTGGGTTGCTTTGCGATCTAAATTCCTTTGATCTGTCGATCTTACCTTGTGAGACGTGACAGTACCCATCCGGAGTCATCAAAGGAGTATTTCCTGAACTGAACATGATTCTTCACATAACTAAGACACCAAAAAATATTTCAATTTTGGTTGATTTAAAAATCACTCAGTTCATTTTCTTCTTATCAAACTTAGCGCCAATAAAGTTTATTTCGCATTTTACAAAAAAAATAACACAATAGTTTGTAGTGACTCCAACAATTTAGAGTTTATTTTAATTTTCAGTAAGAAACAAAAATAATAATAAAAAATATGCCGAAAGACAAAACACTTAATATAAAGTATCTCGAAGTAAAAACAATTTTATCCACAAACTTAACAACTTAATTAGTTCAATACATAATATGGAGTTTATTAAGTAATAACATTAAGGGATATTTTACGCATAATTACAATAAAAATCATTCCAAAATTCCTGTATAAAGCTTTTAATTAATACCTGCGAAAAGTCAATAGAGGTCCTAAATAAACTTCGTTACCAAGTTATCTAAAACCTGCCGACTATTAAATACAGTCATCGACTTATTCATGACTTAAGTTTAAAATTAAATTACTCGTCAAGGATATAACGTAATTTATGTTTAACAAAGTTTACCTTTAACTTAACCTAATTATAATTCAAACACGTGTAGATAAATCCTGAGATTTAAACAAGACAAAAAAGGCATTGGGACATAACACACACAAAATGAAGAAAAAAAACATAAAATAATGAGAAATAAATCGATATATTTCACTAAAAGTTATGGTTGAGATACACTATTTTTTCACATCGATATTTTTTTCTATTTTTGTTGAGGAAAAGCGTATTTTTGTCTATTTAATTCGCGTAGTAAGCCTGTAGCGGCCGCGCACGTTTGTTCCACCTGGTGGTAGGTCGCCACTGCCACCACCCAATACCCTTCGTGATACCACCTTATGGTTCGTTCAAACCTAACATTCTATCGACCTCACCCTTCTCATGATATATTTTTTCCATGCGATTTTGTCATAAAATTAATATCATTCCACCCGCTACAATGTGTTCTATTAAATGTGGATTTAATTATTCAGATAAGATAGACGTTTTAGATCGAGGATTAATTACGTATTTATTAGAGTAACGATAGGGCTGCCACCATTCGTTTAAAACATATTTTAGAAGATAATATTATAATTTTATAGGTAATTTCTAAGAAAATGTACTTATTGTTTAAATTAGAGGACATAGGGCCGTATATACTTCATACAAACATCGCTTCGCTAAGCAGAGACAGTATATTTGGTACTAATAATATTTATTACTTATTATTAATATTTAGTCGATATTGGGCTTATTTAATTTATTAAAACTGTCTAATATAAAAAAAAGGTTACTTAAAATTACTACACAAAAAGAAACAAGAAAATCTATAAGGTACTTTTACAACTAATATTTTTTATTTTTTTTCCTTATGCAACTACTAACTAAAATTTAAAGTCAAAGGCAAAAGCCTTTTAATACGGCTCCTATTGTGGTGACACCATTAAATACACCAAGCCGTACACTTGTAGGTCGGGTCGGTATTCGTAACGGTAACAGGTCGATTTGCCAACGAACGACGTAAATCAGATTAGTCACAATACCTCCCTAACCTTGTGTTATGTAAAAAATCATCAGCAGTATTTTGGACTGCCAATTTTATATGTAGGTAAATAAAACTATCATTTTAACTACTAAAAAGTAGGTTTGTGTAGCTTACTGATTGCCAGGTACCAGGTAACAGAGTTTTCAGACCACCTAAACGCCTCCGACATGTATTGACAAAGATCGACTATTTACCGTGCCCTCCGAAGCCCGGGAGCCCTCAGACAGAAAAGTCACTATCGGCCACTCTTCTAAGTAGGGATTTACCACTACTGCATACCTAGTATATAAGAAATTTGCTCAAAATATCAAGCTTAAATTACATAATACTGGATTCGATTCCCGCCCGGAGTCAACAATATGTGAAGACATCATTGTTGGCGACGACGTTTGAGTGTCAATTATATATTCTTTAAAAGTATTTGTATATGTATATGTAGTAGTTTCAGTTAGTTACATTACATAATACAAGCTTAGAGCTTAGTTTGGGTCTAATTAACCGTGTGTGAATTTGTCCGGGTAGATTTATTTATTTATGACAATAATCGATGGAATAGATCTATCTATAGATAGATAATAGATCACACGGGGCCAGAATCAATCGGTAGTTAAAGGTTATTTTAGTCTGGATAGTTATTGTTTCACGGCCATTACCTTGGCCCCGACTTACCCCATAGCGCTGTCCTTGTTTAGTGTACACATGAATATATAATGATGACATTGTACTTTCTATCGATGGATTCCAATCCTGACCTTTGGTAAATCTATTTATGTCAACAGAATATTGTAGGTTCCACGTACGGTTCGAATCCGTCTTATAATCGGGTGTATGTGAAACTTGTATTTTTTAATGATGCCGATTTTAAATTTAAATTTCTTTACCATAATGTAAATACATCACCCTGTTAGGGCACTGCAAACTAAAATATAAACTAACTTAAGAATTAATAGTAATCTAAGAAATGCATAACTAATAAAATAACTACAGAAACAAATATAACTTACATATCAGGGGTTGTTTTTCCACCAGAATTGTGCTATGGTTCGTGGCTATAGACACGTTTCATATCCATCAATAATATTTATTAGTTTACATAGCAAATTTGGAAATCGATTCAATAATGCCATGTTTTTTGCTTCTTCACACAAGTACATACATAATTCAAAGAAACTAGACACATGGCTTTGTAGCTTAGCTTGTAGGTAAAAAGACAAGTAAATTGAAAATAAATATTAAACATTATAATTCCTCATTTTCCATCGGTGGTAAAATATGGCCATCACTAACGATTTCTAATAAAAATTTGAATAACACTACCAGCGCCTAAGTTATTTATATCCGCGTTGTGTCCGTTCCTGTTGGAGTTTGGGGATAAAAATTTGAATTAACTTTCCGTTGGATGTTTAATACATAACGAAAAAAATATTCCAAGCAAATTGGTAGTTTCTGAGATTAGCGCGTCAAACAAACAAAAAGGCAAAATATCCAAGTGTTCAGCTTATTATATTAGTAAATATAAGTATAGATTCGAAACATCAAAATGTCAAACGGGGCAAAGCCCTGTTTATTCATATGAATTAAAATATGTATCTTTCATTTCGAGGAGAGGACATTACTAGGCATTGAGTTAATCTATTGATAAACTATTGGTTAGGAACATACGTTTGTGATAAGAAAGTGTTATTAGTATAAATAAGCTGACAAATACGTTAGATGTTACCATTGTGGAGCAAAGTGAAAATGCGTTTCCTCGTTGTATTGGCCCTGTGCCTGGCGGCCGTTGCTGGTACGTTGAAAAACTGGTGCATGTAATGAATTGGTTGGGGTTTCAAAGTGCACCTATTCTCATGGGGTGCCTTCCAGCAATTTACCGATATAAAAATATTTGTGTTTTTAACTCTATAGTTTAATCTATAACATGATAACATATATTGCTTTTCGTGATTGCAGCGGTCCCTCAGCACCCTCAAAGGATCGTGGGAGGATCTCTCACCACCATCGACCAATACCCTAGCATCGTCGCTCTCCTCTACTCTTGGAATGGAGTCAGCTTCCGGCAATCTTGCGGAGGAACTATCCTTAACCAGAGAAGCATCCTCACTGCTGCCCACTGCACTATGTAAGTTTGGTGATATATTAGTAATGTCACCTTTCTTCGAGCCTGGAGGTGGTGCCCATGAAAAGAGAAAAAGAGAAAAGAAAAGATCGCCTTTGAAATGATTTTGTTAAAAAAAAACTTTATTTGCAGCGGTGATTCGCCTAACAATTGGCGTGCACGTGCTGGATCTTCGTACGCTAGTAGCGGCGGTACCACCTACAACATGCAACAACTCATCAACCATCCCAGCTACGACTCATGGACTATGGACAGCGATGTGTCTATAATGCGCACAACCACCAACATCGTCTATAGCAACTATGCCAGTGCTGGTTTTATCGCCGCCGCTAACTACAACCTCGGTGACAACCAAGTCGTGTGGGCCGCTGGATGGGGCACTACTACCGTGAGTATAAGAACTAGCCTCATAAGAATGTGACTGTTAAAGGTAATCTTACAAGTCAAAAGGAAATCATAAATGTTTGTGTATTTACAGCAAGGTGGACAGCTATCTGAGCAACTCCGTCATGTTCAAATTTGGTCCATAAACCAAAACACTTGCGCTCAGAGATACGCCAATTTCGGTTGGCCTATCACTGCCAACATGTTGTGCTCCGGATGGTTGGACGTCGGCGGTCGCGACCAGTGCCAGGGTGACTCTGGCGGCCCTCTCTACCACAACGGCGTCGTCGTCGGTGTCTGCTCCTGGGGCTACGGATGTGCTCACGCCGTCTACCCTGGTGTCAACGCCAGAGTCTCATCCTTCACTGCCTGGATCACTGCTAATGCTTAATTTACTTCTGTTGATAAAGTAAACTGAATAATTTCTAAAGCATTTTTTTATTACTTCTTATCATTAAACCAACTCCAAACCAAAACCGACTGTTAGTGGAAAATAGTGTACACAGTAATCAAAACGATCTGAATTAGAGGAATCAAGATTTAGGCCGTGTCCACAGAAGGCAAACTGTTAGCGGCCGACTGAGTTCGCGGCGTATCGATTTAGTACGCCCTTCCATATATTTGAAATGGAGTGTCCACAGTTTGCTAGTTTTGCGCTTACTGTAAGCAGTTTGCAGCGTTACGCGCGCCGACTATCTCAGTGAGCGGCCGACTCCCAGCAAAACTAGTTCTAGTCGGCGACGGCGATATGGTTATTCGCCGGGCGTAGTGAGTCAGTTTGGCGCAAACTGTTCATGCGGACAGTTGGAAAGAAGCTATCAACGTGTTTCGACGTGTTTTTTTTGCATCGCACCTAACTCAACGCACACATACCATATCCATCGTGACTAATACAACCCTTCGTACAACAAAAGTAAAGTTATCATTCAGTCGGTCGACCTAAATAGCGGCTGACTCATAACAGTTTGCTTGCGACGCACGAAAATTGATCTGAGTTTGCAGCTAACTCAAATTTCAATTCGCCACAAACTTGCGGCTCACTCAGTCGGCCGCTAACAGTATGCCTACTGTGGACGCGGCCTTAAACAAAAACTTTAAACATCTTTTTATAGGTCCCCAAGTAACATATAAAAATTTAGCTTTTATACTATAACGAAATATAATAATAATTTATTAAAGTTAAGTTCCCGTTTGAATACTAGTATTATTATATATTATTTTATACACCTTTACTACATGTTAACTGCCCAAGTAACCACAACCCAAACTCTACAGTCGCTGGTAGTTCTTACCTGTGTTGGGAGAGTGCGCTGACAAACTTTTATCTTTATAAAATGACGAAGGTCTGGGGCTCACTGGCTCTGGGTCTATTACTGTTTCTGTGTTTTTACCATAACCACATAATGACAGACACACAGATAGTCTTTTTGATTAACATCCTCCAAACAAACACTTCTTAATCGTCTTTCCCTTTCAGGGCGATGCAAGAGACAATATACTCAACCACACAAAGGCCTTAATCTCATAACATTCCTGGTTTTATGTCGCGAATCAATGAACAATAAATAAAATTACGAAAAAAAAGTTAAATAAATTTAAAGTAATCGTAGCCCTAGATTTTTGATTGCTGCTTCTTATGCAGCAATAAAAATTGATACTTAGTATTGATGAGTACTTATCATCGATTGATAGCTGTTAATTTCAGTGCTTTAGGAATTAATGATAACAAAGTGTTTTTAGTATAAATAAGCTGACAAATATTGTTAATTTAGCATTGCACAGTGTTGGGTTAAGTAAAAATGCGTTTCTTCGTTGTATTGGCTTTGTGCCTGGCGGCCGTTGCTGGTATGTAACAAACATTTCATACGAATAAGTAGCGTATTAAATATAAACGAATAGTGTGGTAAGCATGTTGGCGCAGTGGCATAGGAGCGTGCTTACTATGTCGGGGGGTGCGGTACGATTCCCGCCTGGAATCAATAATATGTGCAGACAGGGTGTCAATTATATATTTCATATAAAGTATTTGTGAATATGTACATGTAATTTGAATTTGAAATTTGAATTTGAATTTGAATTTTTAATATTATCAGTTAGTTAGATTCCTTAATACAAGCTCAGAGTTCAGTTAGGTCTCACTAACCGTGTAAGAATTTGTCCGGGTATTGTTTAGCAATAGCGGTATTTCTATCTGAGCGTTAAATTGTCGGTCCCGGTTATTTTAATCGTTTGACCATGTCGGAGGCCTTTAAGCGGTCATAAAACTCCGATACCAGGGTTGGCCAATAACGCACTCGAACTTACTTAAACTTATCTAGGTTTATGTCAATTTGGTTCAGGTAAAAAAGATATTTGTTAGTTTTATAATTCGATTGTTTTTCCTAATTGCAGCGGTCCCCCAGCACCCTCAGAAGATCGTGGGAGGAGCTGTCACCAGCATTAACCAGTACCCCAGCATCGTCGCTCTCCTCTGGTCCTCGAATGGAATCAGCTTCTGGCAAGCTTGCGGAGGAACTATCCTTAACACGAGAAGCGTTCTCACTGCTGCTCACTGCACTGTGTAAGTTTGAATCTACCGATTATCGAATCTGGGGTCTTGGTTTTACATGAATCTATTTTTTTGTATGATTTAAGAACTCAGTAGTGGGTCTTGGCTATTTGACAAGTTATTTTTTATTAGTTGATCCGGCAAACGTTGTTTTGTCATATAAAAATTAAGGAGTGGACCACTAATCACTCACTAAACACTATAAATTAAGATGTGAGCTATCCTATCTTTCAAGATGGATCAAATTGCACACGATGTGCAAATCAAATTTAAAATAAGTTCATTAGTTTAGGAGTCCATCGCGGAAATCTATTAATATTGCTATCTGATTCAAAGTGATTTTTACACCGCACTAACTTACAAGCGGACTACATACAAGTATTCAAAATAGGGCAGTAAATTGTCAAAAGAACTATTCCCGTTTTGTATTACTATAAACAAGAACTAGTATATTTATTTTGGGTACAATATTTTAATAATTTTCCTCCACGTACCATTAAACTACATTGGAACACCAAATTTATAAATAACCATATTTGCACAATTTTGCAGCGGTGATGGGCCTAACAATTGGCGTATGCGTGTCGGCTCTTCGTATGCGAGCAGCGGCGGTACCACCCACAATTCCCAACAAATCATGAACCATCCCAGCTACGACTCATGGACTATGGACAGCGATGTGTCTATTATCCGCACAACCACCAGCATGGTCTACAGCAACTATATCCAAGCTGCATTCGTTGCCGGCACTAACTACAACTTGCCTGACAACCAATCTGTGTGGGCCGCAGGATGGGGCACTACCTCTGTGAGTATACGAACTTGACCATGTCAGAAAATGGCTTTTAGAATGAGTTTAAAAATATGTAAAAACCAGACAAGTGCGAGTAAGCAAATCTATTTTTTTCACCAAACTGTTCGAAAATTATTTAAATTACACGTTTGTTATTTGATCATTTAAACTTATTCCATATCAATAGGTAAAGTACAGAATATACACGCGTGATCGTATAAATACAGGGATGTTTTACTACGGCACTTAAGATAGCCAAAACGTGTTTAAATATGTCATTTCTAATTACAGCAAGGTGGTCAGCAATCTGAACAACTCCGTCACGTCGAAATCTGGACCGTGAACCAAAACACTTGCGCTCAGAGATACGCCACTTTGGGCTGGCCCGTCACTGCCACCATGTTGTGCTCCGGATGGTTGGACGTCGGCGGTCGCGACCAGTGCCAGGGTGACTCCGGCGGCCCTCTCTACCACAACGGCGTCGTCGTCGGTGTCTGCTCCTGGGGCTACGGATGTGCTCACGCTTACTACCCCGGTGTCAACGCTAGAGTGTCTGCCCTCGCCACCTGGATCGGAGCTAATGCTTAACTCTAATTTTACGACAAAGTAAAGTAATGACGTTTTAAAACATGTTTTTTTATTTTTTCAAAGATGTTTGATATTAGTAAAAAGATAAGTATTTTGGACTCGCTAATGCTCATATGTATCATTAGCCGCCACATTTATTTTAGGGTGCCAAACGACTACTTTTTTAGCACATAATGGTCTTTAGCGCCTATTGCATTTTTCTCGGCAATCACATTTTTTATATCTCATACTATTACATAAAATGTGTATACATTATAATTATGTATGCGAACTCTAACATATTCAGTCTGTGAATATCTGTAGGGGAGATCAGTTTAATAATATTAAGACTTAAGTAAGCATTTGTACCCAAACTGAAACAAACTCGATTCGCTCATTCAGTCCACGGCTCTGTCTATAATTTTGAACACAAGGGAATGACAATCAACTGCTTATTTATTGCCAAAATCTTTACCAATGACAAATTTAATTGTTACATAAGAACACTACTAACGAAATGATGCATGTGTACCCGTCCGGTTCAAATAATTATTTTTGCATTGGGTGGTTATCTCAAGAGGTAGGCTATTTATTATCCCAAAATTCTCACGGAAACGGGCACAGCGCAGGTACAATCGCGGGGCTTGTAATATTATGAACCACCTTAAACACAAGACAGATTTCACATGAAACTACTTCTTCTTCTTCTTCATCGAGTGGATGGCCAACTTGAACAATCCTGGTGTCAGAGTTATTGAGTCGCCAAAGGCCTCTAACATAGCTCGTGTAACGACTACTATCCGTGGAAAGTAACCGGAACCGACGGCTTAACGAGCCCTCCGAAGCACGGAATCATCTTACTTTTCGGGCAATCAGGTGATTCAGCCTGTAATGCC
This sequence comes from Cyclophora punctaria, assembly GCA_951394245.1. Classification (NCBI taxonomy): domain Eukaryota; kingdom Metazoa; phylum Arthropoda; class Insecta; order Lepidoptera; family Geometridae; genus Cyclophora; species Cyclophora punctaria. The sequence goes on from OX596168.1 coordinate 9,222,148, forward strand.
AAAAAAACTACTTCTGTAGTAAATTAAACTGAAGATAGCACACAAAAGAGGCGCAATTTTGGTATACTTAACTCAACTGTCTGTTGGAATTGTGGACGATAGAACGTAGGTCGGTTGCTATCGTTTGGATTAATGGATATGCAATTTCTGCTTTGATAATTCGAAATATGATAAGTAAAGTCTTTATATTCAAAGAAACTATCAAAAAATGAAAATGAAAATATATTTTCTAATTTATTAATAACAATGAATATATTCATTTGATTCTCGTCTATAGGACCCTTATCGGAAAATTTGGGCTTGTAGATCATCAACCTGCTTCGTGGGGACATAAAGTCAGTACGAACAAGATCTAGCAAATCTTCATCAGCTCATAACCGCCTCATTTTTGGGGACCAAGTCTTCCAGTCGCCAAGTAAATGTGACTAAGAGTTCGTAAAGTATCCTATACGATACGGTCCGACAGGAAACGATACGACTGAATGGAAAATGGTTTGATTCTATGTGATTTCACAGATTTTTTATTTTTGAACTATCCTTTTTGAATCCTTGCATTTTTGATGTAAAATAATATCAACTCCGTCAATCTTTAAGAACCCTAGACATATCAGACTACACATTTTACCATCTTCAAAAAGCTGCAATACTTAATACATGCCGAATAGTACGCAAATTTTTACAAACCGACCAACCTACTTCCGAAAACATAATCATAGCCACCACCTCATCACACTTAACTGATGTACACTTGGCTTAGGCCCGTGTACATGGTAAAACCGGTGTTTCGCCGAGAATTAAAAAATTTAAACAAAAAATAATAATATTGTTTCAACGACATGCTTCTTTGATCTCAACTAAACAGTAAAGAGTAATTTGGTACATATTATATGTGTTTTACCGTATATAATTATGTTCCTATCAAAACCCATATCCTGTCAAAGCTAATTTGACTGGGTGACTTGGTCGTCTTATTTTGACTGATTGTTTATTGCTGCTTCTTATGCAGCAATAAAAATTTATACTTATTATTGATGAGTACTTATCATCGATTGATAGCTGTTAATTTCAGTGCTTTAGGAATTAATGATAACAAAGTGTTTTTAGTATAAATAAGCTAACAAATATTGTTAATTTAGCATTGGACAGTGTTGGGTTAAGTAAAAATGCGTTTCCTCGTCGTATTGGCTTTGTGCCTGGCGGCCGTTGCTGGTATGTAACAAACATTTCATACGAATAAGTAGCGTATTAAATATAAACGAATAGTGTGGTAGGCCCGTTGGCGCAGTGGCATAGGAGCGTGCTTACTATGTCGGGGGGTGCGGTACGATTCCCGCCTGGAATCACTAATATGTGCAGACAGGGTGTCAATTATATATTTCATATAAAGTATTTGTGAATATGTACATGTAATATTATCAGTTAGTTAGATTCCTTAATACAAGCTTAGAGTTCAGTCGGGTCTCACTTAGGCTTCGTTCACACGGCATTGTCCTGCACGTTTTTTTGCAGTATACGTCTAACGTATAAATAGTGACCATACAACGTACATAGACCCATTCACACGGCGATTGTACTGCAAAAAAACGTGTACCGCTTATTCGTTTAAACGCATCCTCAACGGACTTGTCAAGCAAATCGAATGAACTTTGACGTATTCGGTTCGCAGTGGCATATGGTATAGCTTTATCTCCTTCACACGACACGATGTCATACGTTTTTTATTGAATAGCAACCGAAGACCGTTGGCGCCTTCGATACCAATATAAAAGTACAACCAAGCGTGGAGCCATCAGTGACGTCTACTCACTGTGACAACTGTGTGGAAACTGCGGCTATTCGTTTTTACACGAATGAAAATTTACCATATGAACGAACACCCGGTTGACAATCGTTAAAAAAACGATTACAAAAAAACGTGCAGGACAATGCCGTGTGAACGAAGCCTTACCGTGTAAGAATTTGTCCGGGTATTGTTAAGCAACGTGCAGCTCAGTTGGGTCGCTGGGCCGATAGCGGCATTTCTATCTGAGCGCTACCGCGCTTCGGAGAGCACGTTAAATTGTCGTTCCCAGTTATTTCAATCGTTTGACCATGTCGGAGGCCTTTAAGCGGTCATAAAACTCCGATACCAGGGTTGGCCAAAAACCCACTCGAACTTACTTACTTACTTAAAGCAGGGAACTTATCTAGGTTTATGTCAATTTGGTTCACGTTAAAAAGATATTTATTAGTCTTATAATACGATTGTTTTTCCTAATGGCAGCGGTCCCCCAGCACCCTCAGAAGATCGTAGGAGGAGATGTCACAACCATTAACCGGTTCCCCGGCGTCGTCGCTCTCCTCTGGTCGTCGAATGGAGTCAGCTTCTGGCAAGCTTGCGGAGGAACTATCATAAACCAGAGAAGCATTATCACTGCTGCTCACTGCACTGTGTATGTTTGAATCTACCGATTATCGAATCTGGGAACTTGGTTTTACAGGAATATTTTTTTTTTATGATTTAAGAACTCAGTAGCGGGTCTTGGCTATTTGACAAGTTATTTATTTATTAGTTGATCCGGCAAACGTTGTTTCGTCATATAAAAATTAAGGAGTGGACCACTAATCACTCACTAATCACTATAAATTAAGATGTGAGCTATCCTATCTTTCAAGATAGATTAAATTGCACACGGTGTGCAAATTAAATTTAAAATAAGCTCAGTAGTTTAGGAGTCCAATGCGGAAATCTATTCATATTGTTATCTCGATTTTTACACCGCACTAACTTACAAGCGGACTACAAGTATTCAAAATAGGACAGTTAATTGTCAAAAGAACTATTCCCTTTTTGTATTTCTATAAACAAGAACTAGTATAGTTCTTTTGGGTACAATATTTTGATAATTTTCCTCCACGTACCATTTAATTACCCGTTTCATCAAGTATTATAAATTTGGTGTTCCAATCGGAACACCAAATTTATAATACTAAATGAAACGGGTCTGTATCGCGTTAGATAATTTAACGTATTTTACTCTCCAGCCAGTTATCCCGTGACCACGAGCGATGTAATTCGCTCGAAACGTCGGATACGTATTTTTTAGTAAACTACGTTAAATTATCTAACTCGATACAGACCCGTTTCATTTAGTATAATGAGTGCAAACCGTGTGAGTTTAAAAAGTATGTTACCAAATTTATAAATAACCATATTTGCACAATTTTGCAGCGGTGACGGGGCTAACAATTGGCGTGCTCGTGCCGGCTCTACGTTCGCGAGCAGCGGCGGTACCATTTACAATACCCAACAAATCATCAACCATCCCAGCTACGACCCATGGACTATGGACAGCGATGTGTCTATTATCCGCACAACCACCAACATCGTCTACGGCAACTCGGTCCTAGCTGCATTCTTTGCCGGCTCTACCTACAACTTGCCTGACAACCAATCTGTGAGGGCCGTAGGATGGGGCACTACCTCTGTGAGTATACGAACTTGACCATGTCAGAAAATGGCTTTTAGAATGAGTTTAAAAATATGTAAAAAAACCAGACAAGTGCGAGTAAGCAGATCTATTTTTTTTTCCATATCAATAGGTAAAGTACAGAAGATACACGCGTGATCGTATAAATACAGGGATGTTTTACTACGGCACATATGATAGCCAAAACGTGTTAAAATATGTCATTTCTAATTACAGCAAGGTGGTCAGCAATCTGAACAACTCCGTGAAGTCGAAATCTGGACGGTGAACCAAAACACTTGCGCTCGGAGATACGCCACTTTGGGCTGGCCCGTCACTGCCACCATGTTGTGCTCAGGATGGTTGGACGTCGGCGGTCGCGACCAGTGCCAGGGTGACTCCGGCGGCCCTCTCTACCACCACGGCATCGTCGTCGGTGTCTGTTCCTGGGGCTACGGATGTGGTCACGCTTACTTCCCTGGTGTCAACGCTAGAGTGTCTGCCCTCGCCACTTGGATCGGAGCTAATGCTTAATTCTAATTTAACGACAAAGTAAAGTAATGACGTTTTAAAACATGTTTTTTTATTTTTTCAAAGACTATGATATATTTTTGGGTACACTGGTTGATATTAGTAAAAAGATAAGTATTTTGGACTCGCTAATGCTCATATGTATCATTAGCCGCCACATTTATTTTAGGGTGCCAAACGACTACTTTTTTAGCACATAATTTTATTTAGTATAAAAAAGAAGTTAAATTAATAGAATAATTATTTCTTAAGTTTTCAAAACAAATGCTTAAACAAGCTCATTAATTAAGTTAATTATTTTTATTAAATAAAATATTATCTCAGTCTTTAGCGCCTATTGCATTTTTCTCGGCAATCACATTTTTTATATTTCATACTATTACATAAAATGTGTATACATTATAATTATGTATGCGAACTCTAACATATTCAGTCTGTGAATATCTGTAGGGGAGATCAGTTTAATAATATTAAGACTGAAGTAAGCATTTGTACCCAAACTGAAACAAACTCGATTCGCTCATTCAGTCCACGGCTCTGTCTATAATTTTGAACACAAGGGAATGACAATCAACTGCTTATTTATTGCCAAAATCTTTACCAATGACAAATTTAATTGTTACATAAGAACACTACTAACGTAATGATGCATGTGTACTCATATGTTATGTACATGTACATATACGTGTATAACATACATCACGTTCAATTGTACCCCATACTAATTGCTTTAAAAATATTTTAGGCACTAGGCATAAAACAAATAGGTGCTATAACTTTGACGTCGAATAATACATATTTTTGTGTGCATGACTGGGGCGTCGTAGCTCTCGAACAGTTAGCCCAATTTTGATGCGGATTTTTTCATTCAAAAGCCAGTTTCCTTTCAGTGAATCGGCTTTTAGTGTACAGCCCAAAAACTTATTAGCTAGTCACCATTGCATCTCAAGTGGTCATCTTTCTATTTTGTGTAGGTTAGTAGCCAAATCTGGTATCGGAGTTTTTAGACTGTCCAAATGCCTTCGACATGGACCGAACCATTGGAACAATCGGGACCGAGTGCTTAAATTGCTCTTTGAATCAGGGTAGTGTTAGAAATTGTATTTTCGGCCACCCTTCCAAGTATCATCCAAGTAGGTATGTTTGCGGCGACAGTATAATATGATTGCATAAAAATATAATTAAAAAGTTACGTTGAAGTACGATTTTTGATTATGAAAATGTAAGTTACTTTGTAATTCACTTTCGGAAAAATTTGCTTAGGGCCGAAACTGCGCTAAGCGGGTGCCCTCGCGGTTTCATACAAAAGTAAACCGTCGCGGGCGCACGGTGCGAAACTGCGAAACTGCGATAAGCGGGTGCCCGCTCGGTTTCATACAAATAAATGTTGTTTATACATAATACGGGCAGCGTTCACTTTGACCTGACCGCAAACTGCAGAACGCATCCAGTGTAGCAAATCCTTTAAACACCACATTGTTTTGGACGCTTGTTTCAACCCTTGGAGAAATTGCTACGTATAAATGAAGTTAAAAGAGTCTTGTAGAGAAACTTTTAAAGGGTGTTTTTGTGAAAATAAATGTCTTTTTAAATTATTGTTATTTGTTTCATCTATCCCCGTGTCTGTATAAAATAGTCTAATAAAGTTCAAAATACAACGTTCTTCAAACGGGTTTAGGTTTGCCACAGTTTTAACAGTTAGGTTTTCGTTTGAAGCCAAAACTGCGGCGATAGAATATGTAAACGCACTTGAAGATAATAATATGATAAGAATAGTTGATAACACGATATCATAGTCTGTCTGAGAATTTTATACAAATTCAAGATGCAATTCACTAATTTAACAAGTCGCGTTAAATTAGTGATCCTGCCAATCTATCCATCATAGCTGTATGGATATACTATGTTTTAAATGTTTGGGGGAAAGCAAGCGTAATATGGTTTATACATCTATATATTATGTATTATAATATAATAAAGGTGAAGTTAGATTTCTTGTATTTATTTTTGTTGGAAAGCTCTTAGAAACTACCAATCCGATTTGAATAATTATTTTGTTATACTTATTATAGCCACATTTAATGGGAAGGCTACTAGCAGCACCCTGCGGTTTTGCCCGCACAGTACCCGTTCCCGTAGTAATTTCGGGATGAAAAGTAGCCTATAACCTTCCCGTTGAATGTGGCTATCTATTGCAAAAACAATTATTCAAATTGGGTTGGTAGTTTCTGATATTAGCGCGTTCAAAAAAATGATTCTTCAGCTTTATTATATTAGTATATATTTTTTCATCCCAAAATTCTCATGGGAAGGGTATAATAACGCGAGTAAAACCGCGGGGCTTATGTAACAATTGACAATTTATTATAGAAACAAAGAATGTATATTGTTGTAATCATGAAATGTGTAATGTAATCATACAATCTTATTGTTTTTATAATAATTGGCTAATTTTGGAAATTACTTGTCGTTATCATTTAAAAGAATTTGGGCATGTCAGCTGTGTTTTGATCAGGTCTCAGTTTTAACTATTTTAAGTTTAAACAGGTAAAATATGTTATTTTGTAAGTTTGGAATACTTTTCGAGCAATCAGGTGATTCAGCCTGCAATGCCCTAATCAAATTGAGGGCAGTCTCACAAAGAGATCTTTGTGAGCTATTGTTCTCACCGGGAATCGAACCTGGAACCACCGGATCGAGAGCCGAGCGCTCAAACCACAAGACCACGGAGGCTGTTATTTTGTAAGTTTGTATGTTCGGGCTAATCTCCGTTAATTACCCGTCCGGTTCGAATAATTATTTTTGCATTGGGTGGTTATCTCAAGAGGTAGGCTATTTGTTATCCCAAAATTCTCACGGAAACGGGCACAGCGCAGGTACAATCGCGGGGCTTGTAATATTATGAACCACCTTAAACACAAGACAGATTTCACACGAAACTACTCCTTCTTCTCCTTCATCGAAGTGGATGGCCAACCCGACCAATCCTGGTGTCAGAGTTATTGAGCCGCCAAATTCCTCTGACATGGCTCATGTAACTACTATCCGTAGAAAGTAACCGGGACCGACGGCTTAACGAGCCCTCCGAAGCACGGAATCATGTTACTTTTCAGGCAATCAGGTGATTCAGCCTGTAATGCCAAAAAAACTACTCTAAATACTCTATAGTAAATTAAACTGAAGATGGCACACAAAAGAGGCCCAATTTTTGTATAACTCAACTGACTGTTGGAATTGTGGACGATAGAACTTAGGTCCTATCGCAATGTACCTAATACACATTGTGATAGACAATCAATTCGTTTTGTAAGATAATAAAAACCCACATTATTTTTGCTATCGTTTGGATTAATGGATATGCAATTTCTGCTTTGATAATTCGAAATATGATAAGTAAAGTTTTTATATCCAAACAAACTATCTTTACATACAAAAAAATAAATGAAAATATATTTTCTAATTTATGAATAACAATTAATATTATATTCATTTGATTCTCGTCTATAGGACCCTTATCGCCAAATTTGGGCTTGTAGGTCATCAGCCTGCTTCGTGGGGACATAAAGTCAGTACGAACACGAGCTAGCAAATCTTCATCAGCTCATAACCGCCTCGATTTTGGGGACCAAGTCTTCCAGTCGCCAAGTAAATGTGACTAAGAGGTCGTAAAGTAACGATACGATCCGACAGGAAAAAATACGACTGAATGTAAATAGGTTTGATTCAATGTATATTGTTTCAACGTCATGCTTCTTTGATCTCAAACTAAAGAGTTAAGAAGTAATTAGGTACATATTATGCGTGTTTCACCGTATATATGTTCCTATCAAGACCCATATCCAGTCAAAGCTAATTTAACTGGGTGGCTTGGTCGTCTTATTTTGACTGATTCTTAACAGACTTCGAAAAGCAAAGGCTTTGATTTTACTGGTTTGTATTTTTTCCAGTTTGGTTTTGAACGAAGCTAATTTAAAACTCATAATAAATGAAATTTCACCCATATTTAGTTAGGGTTTTGCTTAAGATGTTAATCAAAACTTTAATCGCCAAAAATCTGTCAAAACCAGTGTTAATGTTTGGGCAAGGAAAATCCTTCACGGTATCATTAGCATCGTTTGATTTTACCTTCCTTTTTTCATCTTTCTGGAGACACTCGAATGGGAGTTATTAAATTTTGAATGTTATTGACGGACGGAAGGAGATCGGAATTTTTATTTGTAAGTATTATATATTTACCTTCTAAAAAAATATTATATTAATAATGTTCTACCACGAAAAGCAAAATTAAACACGTGTTAATTTTAAAAATAGGTATTAAATAATCTCTTGATCTTTTAATCGATCTTTACTTAATCTTCTCCAATACTGTTCACAATCACACCTAGTAGATAACAACGCATGCCAAGTGTCGTATAAATAGATCGGTAATTAGTATTAAATTATCATTGTGGAGTCGAGTTGTGAAAATGCGTTTCATAATTGTATTGGCCCTCTGTCTGGCGGCTGTTGCTGGTACGTAACCATAGAATTATTACTATAATAAAAAAATTACCACCATTGAGCTTTGGTCCTAGTCCGTTCCGTGTAATGAGACTTGCAGGCTGTCAAAAGCCTAGGCGTCTACATCAGGACCAATCAAGTTACCAACATGAATGATCACACTAAGTTAACTGTGACGTTGAAAGTAATTTACGTCACTCTATTAAATCTGAATATATTGTTTGATCCATTTCTTATATTCGTCATATTTTTATTAATCAGATTGATTTCCTTTTTAGCTGTCCCTAAAAATCCCCAAAGGATTGTGGGAGGTTCGGTCACCACTATCAACCAGTACCCCAGCATCGTTGCTCTGCTCTACTCGTCCAACTTGGTCTCATACTGGCAGTCATGCGGAGGAACTATCCTTACCGCGAGATCAGTCCTCACTGCTGCTCACTGCACGATGTAAGAAAAACTTATCATATTTAAAGTACATACTCTATAGCCTCAATAAATATTTACCTTACATTATAAAATAACTCTCTGTTTGTTACGCTTTCACGCACAAACTACTGGACCAAGTTTCATGACATTTGGTAAGGAGGGAGATAGATTAGATTTTGAGAAAGGACATGGGCTAGCTTTATCCCAAAAAAAACACAGAAATAGCGATAACGTGAATAAAACCAGGGCTCTAGTTTAATTAATTTATAATTTTACAGCGGTGATGCGGCCAACCGATGGCGCACACGTGCTGGCTCTACCTTCGCTAGCAGCGGTGGTGTGGTCCACAATACTGCATCCATCATCAACCACGGCAGCTACAACCAATGGACAATGGATAATGATGTGTCCATACTCCGTCTAGCCACCAACATCGCTCTCGGCAACTTGGCCCAGGCTGCTCCTATCGCCGCCGCTAACTACAACCTCGCTGACAACCAAGTCGTGTGGGCCGCTGGATGGGGCACTACTAGCGTGAGTATACGATACAATGTTCTTTTTCATCGGAGTCTAGATTTTTGAATAGTTTTAACTTTTTAAAATATTTTAGCAAGGTGGATCACCATCGGAGCAACTCCGCCATGTCCAAATTTGGACCGTCAACCAAAACACCTGCAGGAACAACTACGCCAGTGTGGGCATGACGTTGACTGACAACATGTTGTGCTCTGGTTGGCTCGGCGTCGGCGGTCGCGACCAGTGCCAGGGTGACTCTGGCGGCCCTCTCTACCACAACGGCGTCCTTGTGGGTGTCTGCTCCTGGGGCCGTGGGTGTGCTCAAGCTAACTTCCCCGGCGTCAACGCTAGGGTATCTCGTTACACCGCTTGGATCAATTCTAATGCTTAATTTTCTTTACACGGCAAAGTAAACGGAATTATTTTATATAAATGCATTATTTTTTTATAAATCCTGATTTATTTGTATCGATCCCTATGGAATACTTTTTTGAAACACCAATAAAGTACCTTTACTGTACATTCTAGAAAACTATTTAATGAAATCTATCATATCAGTTGACTTATTTTTGGAACTCCTAGATACTTCCGACGGACGACCAAACCAAATGTAGGTAGGTACAGATAGTATTACTTAGGGTACGTTTTCATTGAAACTGAGCGGAGCCGTACGGAGCTCATTCGACCAATCACAACGCATTGAAATTGTCAAACAAAGTGTTGACATCACAGACAACAGATCTATGTCTGTGGTTGACATTGTTAAAATAGGTATTTTCAATTCACACCTTAGGTTCCACGTTGGTTTTAAGGATTTCATATTAGTTAATTGCTATCTATTTTCAACAAGGAGAAATGAAACGCAGTCCTTGCTAGGTACAGTCTTGTTCGGAAAAAGTCGCCAGTTTTAAAAAAAAATCTTTACGGACAAGCCCGTTGGCACAGTGGCTTGTAAAACATCATTATTTATTTATTCATTTAAGCTAAATACAGCTCAGATTATAGAATTATTCTGTAATCCTAAAAAGCAGAATTTACACTTAAGCAAATAAACTTATAGTTACAAGCTGTTTGGTAACGATGGCATTGCATTGTAATGTGAAAAAATGAAAGTAAAAGTATTCATTAGCCTGTAATGTCCCACTGCTGGGCAAAGGCCTCTCATCTCACTGAAGATATCAGTACAGTGAGGAGGATTAGGCATAATCACCACGCTTGTCAAATGCGGGTTGGTGTTCTCAATACGATCTACCTATGCTTGAAGTAGGAAACATGTTTTCGCTCGACCCGGCAATTGAACCGGGGAAGTCAGTCTTGGCAGGCGAGTTGCACATACCTCTAGACAAGCGAGGCGAGAAAAAATTAAACCTTCATAAAACACTTTTTTAATGAAATACAATTTAAATTGAAATGTAATTTAATGAACTACTTTTTTCTTAACGAATCACTTAATGGTTACATTATTTGTTACATACGTGTACCGCTTGAACATTATCTTTAAGATCGTGCTTTAAGTGTGTGATGCGATGACACGAGTTATGCAATATTGATAAATAAAAAAAGAGGTGTGATAAACATTTGAATACTGAACTTTATGTAAAAATGTTAGTAAGGCCTGAAACTACGTTAAGTGCCAGCTCGTGACGGGGATCGTCGCGTTCCCACCGTGTCCACGCTCGTAAGCACGAGGCGGTTGCCCGTCCGGGCGCCTGCTTAACGCAGTTTCAGACCTAAGGTCTATTATGAATAGGAACCATACAGGATTCAGATTATAGATTCACGCGGCAGGTCTTCCACTACCTATCATTGGGTTTTTGGTCATATACGTGATACAAGCAGAATTGGTCTTAATCATCCGACTATTATAATTATACGAAAGTTTGTGACAATTTATGCTTAATATCATGTGTTTTACATCTAAAGGTCTTATACGACACCGCTCCCAACCGGCAAAAATAATATATGTAATTCTAATATGGGCTTAAAGTTAAGGGCTCTTTAGATATAATTTACACTGGCAACACAAATTAGCAGACAGCTCGCTGACCATGATGGACAGTTGGACATTCAATTCGATGTGATGCCACTAACTTATCAGGGGACTATGACAATTATAGAAGAGGAAGAAGACGAGGAAGTAGAAGAAGAAGATCTCAATTGCCAATTAACGATAAAACGATAAAGAAGAAGAAGATAACAAATGATCATGTTTTGACAAAAACAAATTACCTTATTGTTTTGGCTTCGACCTAGTGTGCGGCCACAGTGAATGCGCGGTGGCTTACGCGGTGACTTACGCGGTGGCTTACGCGGCGGCGGCGGCGGAGGTGGCCACACTGAGGCGCGAGCTCTAGTAGCGATCAGACGTATATCAGGGGTTGCAAACAATTTTCGATCAACAATACACAACTAGATTTCGGGTCACGTACAAAATCAAAGCTAAAAAATGTCCTCGTGAATTACGTGTGACAGCTTATTTTGTTTACTACCGAACTGACCAAAAAGTTTTAAAACAGTTCGAAGTTCAACCTAATTACAACAATGACACCTAGCAAATCTTCAAATATTTAAAATTACTACTGTCACTTAGAAACGAAAAGACAACATTTAGTGTGAAATCAACCTTAACGACCTACAAATAAAGTATTTTATTCCCGTGTTTACCTTCCTTTCGTTTCATTTCTTTTAGAAGAACTACAGATGGAATGGAGTCGTGTTGAACACTTAAATAATTTGTAATATGCACGTAAAAGTTTACTTAAAATTATTTATGTTTTGGGCTATCTAGGTTTGATAGTATACATACTTGTTTTCATTACGATTTTTTTGATAAACTTGATAGTATAACTCTGCAAATATAGATCCTAGCGTATATATTAAATAATAATGATCAAACTTACTGTCATTTTTGCTCTAGAGTTGAAAATTAACGAGTTATTTCAGAAAAACTAAAAAAAAATGAACTTAAAACAAGATGGCGGCGAATACTCTACCGGGATTAGTTACAAAATCGAAATTTATAAGTCCAAGTCGTGGGGGGGTCCCACGACATAAAAAAAAAATCGCCCCCCGGATAAATAAATTATTACTACAAAACAAATCTACTCCATGTTTCTGCTGTTCTGTTTCACAAAATTTGCGCCAACGTTGGCCAAACATTTGTAGCGGTGACTTCAAATCAGTATTTTTTTTCAAAATTTGATATTATTTTGTTTAAAAGCTTAAAATATAACTTATTCTACATGTACTCACAGAAAGTATGACACTCCGGCCGTTAAATTGTTTTTCCGGACATTATTTTTGCAACTTTTTTGGCTGTGGTTCGAGGGAACTAAATAAAAGAGTGGCTCACTTTTCAAATGAGACCCTAAGCACCCAGACGTATTATTTGCGCTGACCCGAAATCTAGTGTGTATTGTTGATCGAAGCCATTTTACGTCAAAACGCCGAGCGGTAAGACCACTGGTTTGATACACCTGCCACCCGCTTGCAGTGTTGCCGTTCTAGAGACTTTGTCGCTGGATCTAGCGGAATTCATAAGTGGTTAGCGGCAAAAAAAAATGAGCTAGCGACAAAAATATATTTAGAGACTTCTAGCGGATTTTGAGCCGTTGTAAATGTGACTTTTTTTTCGAAAATATATGAAGAATAATGTGTTTTTTAAGACCACCACTACACCTTAACAACCATAAACATCCGTTCTGGCACAAAATATTCTATTTCAACCCCACAATGTGTCTCGTTAACAATCTTTTTCTAAATAGATAATATACCTGGTTTAATACTTATTCATATTAAGCTATTGCATAGCTTCTATCGCGGGCCTTGAGCGCGGGGACCGAATCCAGAAATTCCGTAACGAAAAAACCTCACGCTCCCCAATAACGCCATCTAGTGATAAAAAAAATAACTATGCAATAGCTTTACCGCGGCAGTCCCCGAGTGCCACACCCACGTCTCTTTTTTTTAGCTGATTTTCAAATGTCCTGCTGGCAACATCCACGTAAAATGATACTAAACGAGAATTCCCCTGTTGTGATTTTTTGAATAAATGTGTTGATTTTATTTTTTTGTTATTTTTTGTGAAAAATGAAAATATTTGCCAAAATTAAACGATCGGCGCCCTCTCAAAACCCCAATTTATAAGGCGCGAACTTCGAGATTAGACTTGAACGTCAGCGATAAGATTTAGCGACTTCTAGCGGATTAAAAAAAATATATTTACCAATATTTAGCGGAATTTTTCATATTACTAGGGACTTTTAATTTTGTAGAACGGCAACACTGCCCGCTTGTTAAGTCGCTCGCCGCCTAGGCCCGCACTGTGGACACAACGCGCGGATCGGTGCGTTTGAAATCACCGCGCGCGGAGTCGCTCGGTCTTGTCGCGCTAGGCTTCCGCCTAGTCACTTCAGTATGGACACTTACACGCGTTTCATACGTTTGATATTTCGCGCCCGCCGTCGCCACCGCGCTAGGCCCGCAGTATGGACGCACACTAGTCTGGTCATTACAAGGAGAAGTCACTAGCTACAGATAATTAATAAGTTAACGACCAGATGATAGAACACACAATGAAAATTGTTTTATTCATTGATCAATTTAATCACCTTTAATATGTTCAAATTAAAAGATAGCAGAGAAAGTCATTTGTTTATATTTTGTATAAATACATCGGTAATTAGTTTTGAAAATCAGTGAGAAATTGTCTAGCAAAAATCACAGAGCAATAATGCATTTCCTGGTAGTGTTGACTCTTTGTCTGACAGCAGTTGCTGGTAAGTTAAAAAAATAATTATAAAAATTACCGAATATTTCCCTGGAATTTTAGGGGGCTACTTTAAAATATTTTTTTCATTAAAAAATGGAAATCCTATCATACATGATGGTAAGCTCATACATAACAAAGCTCCTCTTTTTGTAGGTTGATAGGTAAATAGCAAGAAAGAGATTGATTCAGATTGTGCCGCAGGTTTACCTGTTGAGTGAAAAAATTGCACTTGTTAAGTTCAACCAGCTGAATTCAAGTTTTCAAGGGGAACTTAAGTTAAAATGTGGTTATCCTCATCTAATACAGGGCGGATTGCGCAGGCATTTTAAGGACCGACACTGCGTTAAGCGTGTGCACGCCGCGGTTTCATACAAAAGTGAACCGTCACGTGCGCACGTTTAACGCAGTGTTGACCCTTAATTATGTTTCTTAATCATATTGCAGTACTCAATAGATTTAAGAGTTCTTGTGCAAACATCTCTAAGTAACATAAGCAAGTAAAAGGAAAGCTGAAGATTTTAGATGAGAGGCCTTTACCCAGCTGTAGGATAGCAGGCTAATATTTTTGATCCTTTTTAATACGCTTATCACCATTTTATACGATTTTAAATTGCATTTTTCAGCTGTCCTCGAGACCCCTCAAAGGATTGTCGGTGGATCCGTCACCACCATCGACCAGTACCCCAGCATGGCTGCGGTGCTCTTCTCCTGGAACTCCGTCACTTTCTCACAATATTGCGGCGGAACTATACTCAATACAAGAAGCGTTCTCAGTGCTGCCCACTGCATGTTGTAAGCAAATATTATTGTTATATTCGTAATTACATAATTCAAGATAGATTTTGTAAAAAAAGGCGATAACAGAGTTTATATAATTGCAGTCTTTTTTGTATTTCACTTTTGAAACATGGCTCGGGTCTATGATTACCTCCCAACAGGCAGGTGTAGTCAGTATTCTTTATTCTACTCAATGTATGAATGATAACTTCAGAAAACGTAAAGGCTTAACAGTTAGCCACTAGCCAGCCCATTGCTTGTATCTTTCAACTTTTATTTTTTTTTTGCGATGATGTACTCAACCGATGGCGTATACGAGTCGGGTCTGCCTTTGCGAACAGCGGTGGGGTCGTCCATTCCGTTCAAAATTTCATCATCCATCCCAACTACAACTCAAAAACTTTTGAACATGATTTAGCTATATTGCGAACCACCTTCATCACCTTTAACAACGTCGTGGGTGCTGTTTCTATCGCCGGGTCTAACTACAATCTTGATGCCGACCAAGTTGTATGGGCCACTGGATGGGGCTCAACCAGCGTGAGTATACTAGACCATACAGTTTTATTCAGTGCATTCCAAATTTAAATCAATTTACCTCTATTACATCTATAGGATTATAAACACAAGTCATGGAACTTAATACTGTATTAGACTCTTTCTGTATGGACATGGATAGATCGTATAGCTGTGCTTCCCCAGCACCCTTACCACTTACCACCCTCTTACCTAACCCTTACCTTTCTGTTTCTTCTGTTCAGTAAAGATAAAAAACACCCATAAACTATCCTATTAAGTAAAAAGCCGTGCCCATATACTAACATGTTCAATAACGATAGATAAAATCTTTCATACTAGTATTTTAATTACAGTACGGTGCGCCAGGATCAGAACAACTACGCCACGTTCAAATTTGGACAGTTGCCCAAAGCGCTTGCGTACGGAACTACGCTGCTGTTCGAATGGTGGTGACTGACAACATGTTGTGTGCCGGTTGGCTCGGAGTCGGCGGTCACGACCAGTGCCATGGTGACTCCGGCGGCCCTCTCTTCCACAACGGCGTCCAGGTCGGCGTGTGCTCCTGGGGCACTGGCTGTGCCCAACCCTACTATCCTGGGGTAAACGTCAGACTGTCTCGTTATACTTCTTGGATCAATGCTAATGCTTGAGTTGCTTCAGCTAATTCTTTAGCATTGGTCCATGTAGTAACTAGAGGTTATGTTTGTAATGAGCAGAATTGTTTTTAATGTGTAGTCGTGTCTCCGGACTCAATGTGTGCCTTTATCTATCATAAGTTTATTATGTTAAACATTTTGATAAAATAAATGCAGTACTCGTATTGAATCTGATTTGAATAATAAAGTATTTTTGTAATAAGCAGCCACGTTCACCGAAAAGTCTATAGGCTTTTTTCATCCCCAGATTCCCACGGGAAACATTACATCCCAAACATTAAATTCCTTTTAAAGTATGTATATTGAATGATATAAAAAACTACTACTACTCAAATAGGATCTGGTAGTGAAATATATTAGTCATACAGCCATACTCTTATTTTAGTAGTAGTATAGTATGAGCCTGTCATGTCCCACTGCTGGGCAAATGCCTCTCATCGCACTGAAGATACAGTGAGTGAGGTACTCTTATATTAGCCAACTTACATTTATAAGAGATAAAGTTATAGAATCGATAGCAAAAAAAAGATACACTTCTGTAACAGATTTGATTGTTTTACAAAGAATAGATGTAAACTAATAATATTATCTTTTTGTCAATGAGGATTTTCCGCATCACGGTATAAATCTAGACTAAGGCTTCGTTCACACGGCATTGTCCTGCACGTTTTTTTGCAGTATACGTCTAACGTATAAATAGTGACCATACAACGTACATAGATCCATTCACACGTCGATTGTACTGCAAAAAAAAGTGTACCGCTTATTCGTTTAAACGCATACTCAACGGACTTGTCAAGCAAATCGAATGAACTTTGACGTATTCGGTTCGCAGTGGCATATGGTATAGCTTTATCTCCTTCACATGACACGATGTCATACGTTTTTTATCGAATAGCGCCTTCGATACCAATATAAAAGTACAACCAAGCGTGGATCCATCAGTGACGTCTACTCACTGTGACAACTGTGCGGAAACTGCGGCTATTCGTTTTTACACGAATGAAAATTTACCATATGAACACCCGGTTGATAATACATTAAAAAAAACGATTACAAAAAAACGTGCAGGACAATGCCGTGTGAACGAAGCCTAAGTCTAGACCACCTAAATGTGTCAGACATGATTTGACTTTGAATAAAAGTTATGACTTTGAAAGAACAGAATATTATACCTACTCAATTTTCCTTAGTAACAGCTAAAAAGAATACATTTTTAAATGTGCTATTTCAGGGTTTACCTTTGATACTAAAAACACATCCTATCTTTGAAACCTAAGGCTTTACCTAAAGACTAGAGGTGCCAAGCAAGTCACTTGCCTGTGTGGGCGTTCACACCCTTAATGATGGACAGTCGGACATTCAATTCGGTGTGATGCCACTACCTTATCAGGGGACTACATATATACCTCAATTATCAATTTATGATAAAAAGATAAGCAAGTAGAAGATAACAGATGATCATGTTATGTCAAAAACTTATAAACTAAGGACGACTTGCACAAAAACTGTTAAATCTAGTTAGTACCTTAATATGTTTAAGAAAGAAAAGCTAGTAAATATACCTGGACAAATTCACACACGGTTAATTAGACCCAAAGTAAGCTCTAGGCTTGTGTTATGGAATCTAATTAACTGATACTACTACATATACATACACAAATACTTTATAAGGATATACATATAATTGACACCCAGACGTCGTCGCCAACAACTATGTCTGCACATATTGTTGACTCCGGGCGGGAATCGAACCCGCAACCCCCGACACAGTAAGCGCTCTCACTGCCACTGTGCCAACGGGCTTGTCAGTAATTTTCAGCATGTTAATAATGATGTTTAGGTTAGTGGCCAACCCTGGTGTAATTGACGACATGTTTACATATCTTTTTTAAGATGATGTCATTATTTATTAGTCAAGTATTAATAAACTAGCAGCACCCCGCGGTTTTACCCGCGTTGTGCCCGTTCCCGTGGGAATTTCGGGATAAAATGTAGCCTATAGCCTTCCTCGATAAATAGACTATCTAACAGTGAAAGAATTTTTCAAATCGGTTCAGTAGTTTCTGAGATTAGCGCGTTTAAACAAACAAACAAACAAACAAACAAACAAACAAACAAACAAACAAACAAACAAACAAACAAACAAACAAAACAAACTCTTCAGCTTTATAATATTAGTATAGATTAGTCACAGTAATACTGGAGGCAAGATACGCTGACAACTGCAGGTCTGTCATATTTATTCAAGTTTGTAAGAAAAATTTACATCTGAATGCCTCCTAATCAAATATTATTAAAAATGCAGAACAATATATTTAAAAAAAATTCACAAAGTATTTCATGAATTAGTCATAGGTATACGAGTATAAGGGAGATTCATTATACTGAAAGCAGTTCATGTTTGGCTTTTGACAATTTCAGTTGAAAGTTTCTTAGTAATTTGTGATCATGACTAAACTAGCTTGTTTCATATTGGTGGTGGTGTTTTGCTCATATGTTGTAAGTAAATATAATATATTTTATTAGCTTTATTAATTACTCGCCCCGCAGTTTATAGGAGGACTTTGGGGATGAAAAATAACTGATAACCTTCCCGTTAAATGTGGCTATCCATTATAAAAAGAATCAAACCGAATTGGAAGTTTCCGAGATTAGTGCGTTCAATTTCAACAAGGATTTCGAATAATTGATGACATAATTGTAACTCCTTATATATTCTGTAGCGCTCGTTTTGTGCTAGCCACGGTATGAGGTGACAATAGATGTCCGTATGCATTTTGGACGATACAATGTTGATGAAATGTTGTCCAAGACACGTTACAATGCTGGTCCTGGTTTTTTGATCGATAGTATAATGTCAATTTAATGTTCGATTAATTTAGTCTTTTCATTACCATTTCGGTGGACTAATATACCCATAGCTTACACACCGTTTAATTATATACACTTATACATAGTTTCTATAGTTAAACCATTAAAAATATATTTACTTTTCAGGTAGCAGACGGCATTATTGCAGCACCAGGTAAATACTTAAAAAAAGAACGTTTTAGCCTGTAATGTCCCACCGACGGGTTAAGGGCTGTAGTCTTACTCTAGTCTCACCCTAGTGAGGAGCGTGGCTTAAAAAAACTAACATAAATGCCACCTCGAACAGCTGGTGTATTTCAGTTTTAAAATGATCATGCTGTATAAAGCAAGTAGCGCGGCTCCAGCAGGGGCGGCACCCGCGGCAGTTCCTCCAATTAACAACTTCAAAAACGAGGCTCACAACTCTGTTGTTTCTGTTTGTGAACTGACAAAACCGAAGTA
This sequence comes from Cyclophora punctaria, assembly GCA_951394245.1. NCBI lineage: Eukaryota > Metazoa > Arthropoda > Insecta > Lepidoptera > Geometridae > Cyclophora > Cyclophora punctaria. The sequence goes on from OX596168.1 coordinate 9,241,608, forward strand.
TCAGGTCATCAATTTGCAGGTGTTTTTAAGTTGAAGCCTACTTTTTTTTGTTCGTTGATAATAGAAAGAAGCACATTTTGAGATTGTGCCCCAGGTTTTCCTGTTGAGTGGAATAATTGCAATTGTTAAGTTCAGCCAGCTGAGTTAAAGTTTTAAATTAGAATCAAAGAGAACTAAGTTAAAACGTATCTTGTGTGGTTATCCTCATCTAATACTAAAGGCGGATTGCGCAGGCATTTTCAATTATGTTTCTTTAACATATTGCAGTACTAAACAGATTTAAGAGTTCTCGTGCAAGCCTCTTGAAATATAAGTAAGTAACACAAGCTGAAAATTGTAGATGAGAGGCCTTTACCCAGCTCTGGGATAGCAAGCTAGTATTTTTGATCGTTTTTAAAACGTTTATCACTATTTTATACGATCTTAAATTGCACTTTTCAGCTGTCCTCGAGACCCTTCAAAGGATTGTCGGTGGATCCGTCACCACCATCGACCAGTACCCCAGCTTTCTCACAATATTGCGGCGGAACTATACTCAATACAAGAAACGTTCTCAGTGCTGCCCACTGCATGTTGTAAGCAAATATTATTTAATTCAAGATAGATTTTGTAAAAAAAGGCGATAACAGAGTTTATATAATTGCAGTCTTTTTTGTATTTCACTTTTGAAACATGGCTCGGGTCTATGATTACCTCCCAACAGGCAGGTGTAGTCATTATTCTTTATTCTACTCAATGTATGAATGATAACTTCAGAAAACGTAGATGCTTAACAGTTAGCCACTAGCCAGCCCATTGCTTGTTTCTTTCAACTTCTTATTTTAAACTGTTTACAATTTTTCAGTGATGATGTACTCAGCCGATGGCGTATACGAGTCGGGTCTTCCTTTGCGAACAGCGGTGGGGTCGTCCATTCCGTTCAAAATATCATCATCCATCCCAACTACAACTCAAATACTTTGGACAATGATATAGCTTTACTTCGGACCACCACCTCCTTCTCCTTTAACAACGTCTTGAGTGTTGTTTCTATCGCCGGCTCTAACTACAATCTTGATACCGACCAAGTTGTATGGGCCACTGGATGGGGCTCAACCAGCGTGAGTATACTAAATCATACAGTTTTATTAAGGGCATTCCAAATTTAAATTAATTAGCCTATATAATACATCTAAGTATACATCCCATCAAAAATATTCTGTAAAAAAACTGGTCAAGTCTCGATGGAGCTGCTTGTTAATCTCTAAAAAGTAATGAAATCTAGACAAAGTCGGGCCAAGTTTAAGGTTCCTTACTGCGATTTCTTTATTATTTATAGTTAATGTTGTGTGACTTGTCCTGATGATGATGATGATGATGACTTGGATGATAATAAACATAAGTCATGGAACTGGATTCTGTATTGAACTCTTAATGTATGGACCGTCCTTTCTGTTTCTTCTGTTCAGTAAAGATAAAAAAACATTAAATAAACTATTCTCTAAAGTTAGAAGTCTGTGCTCAAATATGTTAAATAACGATAGAGAAAATCCTTCATTATATTATTTTAATTACAGTACGGTGCACCAGAATCAGATCAACTCCGCCATGTTCAAATGTGGATAGTTGACCAAAGCACTTGCATACAGAACTACGATACTGTTGGAAAAGTGGTGACTGACAACATGTTGTGCTCTGGTTGGCTCGAAGGCGGCGACCACGATCAGTGCCAGGGTAACGCCGGCGGCCCTCTCTTCCTTAATGGCATCCAGATCGGCATATCCTCCTGGGGCACTGGCTGTGCCCAACCCTACTATCCTGGAGTAAACGTCAGACTGTCTCGTTATAATTCTTGGATCAATGCTAATGTTTAAGTTGCTTTAACTAATACTTCAGTATTAGTCCAGATAGTAATTAAAGATCAAGTTCGTAATGAGCCGAATGGTTTTTAAATGTGTAGTCATGTCTCCGGACTCAATGTGTGCCTTTATCTATCATAAGTTTATATTGTATAACATTTTAATAAAAGAAATGCAGTATTCATCAAATTTTCTTGTATTATTATTAATCTGTTGATTAAATGTAGTAATTATTCTTTCATCGTTTCTCAAAGTGAATTCCCATACGCATTGGAAAACATCTTCTTTTTTTGTTTCAATAGTTCGTCGTTAGTACTCGCCTGAAGGGCCTCTAGGTCACCTTAACCGCTAACCTTTAACAAAATGATGTATAAATTAAACGATGAATAAATTACAGATAATAAGTGTGAAGTGAAACGAAGTTAGTTTCTTTTTATATATAGTTATCGACGATGTATTAGTCTCTGATACAAAAATCGGAACTAGGTAAAAACCCAGGCATTATCATTCATTGTTTTTAGCAGTAGATTAATGTAATTCAATTAAAACACCAAATCGATACTTCCATAATCGATCAACAGTTTAATGCGATAAAAATAAATTTAGTACAGGGGATTCCGAGAGATTATACAAGTTGGCGGAGTGGGGTACTAGTAGCGGACTGTTTGCTATGTTCTGGGTTTTTCCTACCCATATCATCTTTCTTTATGGTGGGTAGCAAGTAGCGACCCACCCTCGCTTTGCTATCGCTATAATTTTGTTATGAGACTTTTGTCCGAATACGCTTATAAGAATATTCACATGAATCAGCCTGCAATGAGGGTTTTCACGAAAACGACACTTTTGACAGATTTCTAGACCTCACGTCTCAGTGCTGCCGCCTAGTGGGTGACATTTCAGAAAACCCTTAATCCATACATTTCCAACAACTAAATTCCCTCGGGAACAGGAAGACTTCTATCATGATGAAAGAGTTTTGGAATTTGATTTAAAAACGAAGGAGATAAGCATTAAAACACATGTACGAGAATTTTAATTCAACTCTTGGTTATTGAAGTTGGTCAAAAACGAGATCTTTGTTCAAGTTTCTTTCTTGCCTTGGTGGAGCAACTTTTAAAAACTGTCCTGTTTGCCACTTGCGTATTTAATTGGTGTGATAAAAATAATTGAAGACTGCATTATATGGTAATGTTTTGATCATATTTTAATGTCATATGCTTGTCATGTAATTCCTATAATTGATCGCTTATATTTTGCACACGGTTAAGGCAAGATGTGGTTGACCAGTTTTAATCATTTTTTGATAATATTCACTTAATGAGCTATGAAAAATTAATAGTTGTTTTCACATTGGACATTCGTCCAATCGTTAGAGTCTACGATGTAGTTAAATAGACTCCTAGTCTTTGAAACAGCATGTGGAGGAGTGCGCACAGAGACAGGATGTCCCTCGCGAAGAGCGAAGCACTTACTGCTTCTTTATTTCGTGGAAAGGCATTTTTGTCCGGAGACTACATAATTTGTACCAACAACTATGTAAGACTGACAAGATAGTTTTATTCGCATCTAACAAGTCGGTCCAAAGTTAGTGTTATTTATTAGACTTGCAAGCGTGGTGATTACGCCTAATCCTCCTCACTGTACTGATCTTCAGTGAGATGAGAGCCGAGAGATACTAATATTATACGAGTAAATGCGAAAGTTTGTGGGAATGGATGTATGTATGGATGTGTTTGTTGCTCTTTCACACAAAAACTACAGAACGGATTTGGATGAAAACTTACAGTACCTAATATAGGTTATGCATCAGAATAACATATGGAATAAATTTTATCCCGAAATTCTTGTGGGAACGGGTACAACGTGGGTGAAACCGCGGGGCGCGGCTAGTAAATGATAATTATTATAAATTATTATCTTTGTTGTGTTCCACCTTGGTGTGAACACACCTAACAGTCCTTATCGGCAGATCGTCATAGATATTTTACGATATTACACATTTCGTTAGTAAAACTGTTTATTAGTCAATTCACTTAATTTGATTTGTTTCTCTAACAACCTTCATCGTAAACGGAAAGAAATGATAAGGTACATATAACATTTAATTTGCGATATTGGTAGTAGAAATGATTGAAAGACTGGGAGGAATCTTTGCCCAGCTGGGGGATACAACAGGGTAATAATATAAGTGTATCATGTACACATTATACTCTATGGCATTAGAATAGTATATAGTACTAGCTGCGCCCCGCGGTTTCACCCGCGTTGTACCCGTTCCCGCGGGAATTTCGGGATGAAAAATAGATGTTGGCCGATTCTCAGACCTACTCAATATGCTCACAAAATTTCATAAGAATCGGTCAAGCCGTTTCGGAGGAGTACGCGAACGAACACTGTGACACGAGAATTTTATATATAAGATATCTTATCAGTTGTCACCTTCTGTCACATTCTTTTTTTTGCGGCTGTAAGGGAAAACATACAGAGCATTATTATTTTTTCTTATCTAACAATTTTCCTAATCTTTTGTTTTCAAACACAAGAGACGATAGCGTTAAGTGCATTGACTGTGTACAACCGAAAAATAAAACAGAAATGCAACTCACACAGACAAAGTTGCCTTCGTTAGCGAACGCACGCGAAAGCTCCAATACAATTTTTCGTCGGTATACAAATGAATGATTTACAGGGATGCAACCCAAAGGCGTGGCCCATGTTAAATGGATCAATAGTAGATACATTAAGGTGCGGTGCAGTCAGCTCGGCTTGACGGGTTTATAGCACTTCCACTCAGAGTCTCGTTCCGAATACACGATTCTATTTCGCTATAAAACTCTATTCAAACAGGATCGGATTTGGCATAGAAATAATGGTAATACGACCGGATACGAAGATTTGGGTTAAGACTTGTAGAAGACAGGCAGCTTAGATAAGAGGGCGAATATCAAATCAGATGTAATTCAGTAAGGGCAGTGTTATTGTCAGTAGAATTTATAGTACGATCGAAGGTAGACGAGTTCGTTTTAAGGGTATTTTAGTTATTGACAATATGAAATGCTAATGAAAATTTTAACTGAAGCTAAAAAGTATACTCCCCACTATTTATATTTGACTTCTTCGCTGAGATGAGATTCCTTTGCCCAGCACTGGGATATTAGGCCAATATTTTATTTTACTTTACTAAAAATACTTACCTAGAAGTTATTTGTTTAATACTTACTAACTACATCTTTAACCATACTAGTGTTAAAACTACTTAATGATAATGGTATACCGCAATAATTACGCAAGATAAAACGTGGCACCATCCCCGAGAATTACAGTTTATTTGTATCGTCGGTAGAACAAGTGGAAACTAAAAGGTCCGAAGTAATTTACCTGCATGGGACTCTAGAGGATATTTATCGCTGTAGAGTCAAGAGATTACCTTCTGTCCCGAACTGAGTTATAGATGCTTTATTTAGACTTTTATAGGCTTAGTAAAGCGAAGAGTCTTTCTTTTACAGTCCACTTTGTAGACAAAAGTTTAAAGGGTTTTGTTTACAGTTTTACAGTCCTGTCGCATAGTAAACTATTTTAAGATGTAGGTAATATCGTTTGGTAGAACCAAATGCTTGAAAACTTGTGCAGAAGAGTTCATGCGATTTATTTTCAACGAGTACAAGTATTGATCTCTCTTACATTTTACGGAAGTGCTCTAGTACAAGCATTGGCGAAAGCGATAGCTTGTTTTAAACAATGCAAAGACAATAGGAATTAACTCATGAACAATATTTTTAACGACCACACAGAACGTCAAATGCTTCCTTAGTAGATATTTAATGAGTGATATTTACAGGGAAGATGTTTGGACATCTTTTACGACACGACGAATTTATAAAAACTATAACAGAAGGACACATAGAGGCAAAGAGAGGAAGAGGAAGGCCAAGAAGGGCATATGTAGACCAACTGAAGGAAAGAGCAAAAGTCGTGTCGTACGAACAGCTGAAGAGGATGGCAGATGACAGAGGAAAGTGGAAAGAACTCCATCGACAAGAGCCCAGCTCTTAAGTTTAGAAGAAGATTAACATGGAATGTATGAAAAATTACGTAAATTTAGTTCAGTGTCGATTTAATAGATGTCTCTGGGTGCGGCAGTAAGTTCTTTTAAAACGCTGGTCATTGTCACGTTTCTGCATTGTGTTTATCTCAAAGTTCAAAATCATCCAACACATACACGTCACTTCATAAAAACGAACAATCATTGAAACAAACATTTTATATTCTTATCTAGAATTCAACCGATTTAATCCGCTCACTGAAACGTAAGACTTTAAAGATAAAAAGTAATGACACTTTATATTACTTAATTCATTGATAAAACTAATAACAATGAATTAAATAGATGTCTGCTATATAACTGTAAACACAAATATAATGGGTAATCACAAAAAGAAATGTAAATTGCTTTGTAGCCATATATACGAGTATAACACTGAATAATTAATAATAAATAATTTATAATAACTTAATAACGAATTATAATCCTACTAAATAAATGCGAAAGTTTGTGAGGATGGATAAATGTATGGATGGATGTATGGATGTATGTTTGTTGCTCTTTCACGTAAAAACTATTAGACGAATTTGGATGACATTTTACAGTAATATAGAATATACATCAGAATAACACATGGGATACATTTAATCCCGAAATTCCCGCGGGAACGGGTACAACGCGGGTAACACCGCGGGGTGTGGCTATTTAAATATAAACCCACAAATTTATTGTTGAAACATATGTATGTATATAACAAAAATATGCACAGACTGAAGACTGTATAGGCTTGTAGATTGTTATACATACATATATATTAAGTTCTTTGTTTGTTTTGCGCACTGGATGCTAATATATTTGAATAAGTACATAATTAAGTAGGTACATAGTTACAACCGCGGCGGGCACACGCTTAACGCAGTTTTGCCCTTTAATGGTTTAAATTTAACTAAGTCATCAACATAGTGCATAATGTTATCAGATAACAGAAAAGGAAGCATTTGTGTCAGTCATGTGTTATCTTCTTTATAGGAGAACATAATTATAGTTAACCAAATATTATTGCTAAAATCTATACTAATATAGCTGAAGAGTTTGTTTTCAACCAAAGCCAAGGAGAGTAATTTGCTGGATTGTTAGAAAGCGCTGATGTCTGGAAATATCAGTTCAATTCGAATAATGATGTATGTATTGGATAGCCACATTTAAGAAAAAGGTCAGGGCGTTATATTTTGTCCCGAAATTTCCACGTAGACGGGTATAATTTGGGTAAAATCACGGGTCGCCAGTAGTACTTTATAAAATATAGGTATAATTGACACCTAGACGTCGTCCCCAACAACTACAATTTCTCTTCACATATTGTTGACTCTGGTGGGAATCGAACCTGCAACCCCTGACACAGTAAGCGCTTTGTGCCAACAGGCTTGTAAAATATCATATAATTACTACATTAAAAATCTGACCAAATTCTTATTTAAAACTTTTTACTTTCAATCCTGTTAAAATTATTTCTATAGTTCAGTGATATTTACTAAAATAATATAATCTTGGCTATCAAGTCTAAGCACATGGTAATTTACACCCAATTATGAATTACGTACACAACAGTTATCTTAAACAGACGCTATATAAGCCTTCTTAATTATGATGTGATTATTAAGGGTAGGTCACACTTAAAAAGGTGTATCCTTTAGCATTACCAAGAAAAACCATTCGATTTTTTAGTGGCATTTCTATCTGAGTTTGCTTCGGGTACGTTAAAGTGTCGGTCCTGGTTGTTTCTGCGATATACCATGTCTTAGGCGGTCTAGAAACTTCGACAACAGTATTGGAAACTAACCTACACTTGCTTGTTTGTATTGTTCAAGTTTGATAGAGAATTGGATCAAAGCTAAAGTGCCAATCACACAAATGATAATTATAGAACGGAGTTCCCAGTACGTCGAAAGCAAACCGCATAATTTCCACATTAATTGGGTTTCAGATGAACAGCCCACAGTAAGCAATCTTGGTTAGATCAAGGGGTCGTCGCTCATCGAACGCCCCGATATTTGACCAGCATCGCTTAAACTGACGGTGTCATATTTGTATTTTTTAAGTCTCTAGTTTTATATGTCTATCTCATTCATCCTTACGAGAGAACTTCAGGTGCGAATGATGAGCGAAGACTTTAATACGGATATTCCCTTTTTGTCGAGTGTGGTCGATATGTGAAATCCCAAGAGTTTATTCTTCTTCAAATGTTGCTATGTCTTCGCTTGTATTCCCGGGAAGTCGAGTTTTGGTAAAGTACACTAAGAAACAAAAGTCATAATCAGTCAGTTTTATTTAAAATCACAATATTTTTAATCGTAGTACGCTGTTAAAAGTTTGCTGCTGATATTTATGTCTAATAACTACAAATGTTACAATAAAATCAAACTAAGTATTTTTAATGATTTACTCTCTAGTATCCTTGAGACCACAATTCCTATAAGAACGATGAAAGGACTACGAATTTTAAAGGCCCTTTACCTATTAATTTTGTTTGCCATAAAATCTTCGTAACTGAACAATGTAATGTATGTAAATGAAGTGTTTACTCAAACGTGTGTAATATGCCTAATACACAAGATCATAAAGATACACAAGCAGACAAAGATCATAGAAACCTTCAGTATTGTGACAAGTGTCAAAGATGGGTGTGAAACAGAGTGATGTCGAAATTAAGAAGTATAAATTGGTGGCTCCTGATGGAGGATGGGGGTATCTCATTTGTGTAGCGTTTATCTTGGTTCTTGTGAGTATCCTTGGCCATTGACTTGGCTAAAACATGGTCTCCGTTAAACGATCAATGGTATAATACCCGTTTCCTAATGTCTGGAGGTTCTCCTTGTATTACGGGGTGTTTCCGTTTAAGCGGAGCTGCGCAAAGTGACCAATCACAAAGCATTACAAAAAGATTTTGACAATGATTGACATTGTCAATTGGCGTTGTTTGACAATTTCAATGTGTTGTGATTGGTCGATGGCACAGCCCCGCCCCACATCGATGGAAATTCACTCTTAAAGTTTGAAACTACTTGACTTTAACGTCATAGATTCGATTTCAGGTCCAGTATTCATTCAGTCAGTCATAATTGTGATCAATAAAGTATATTGTTCGGTGTAACTTGTTATATTTAAAAAAAAACTTAAAGTCTTCATAGTGTAAGGATGCGTTTCCACTGAAGGGGAGCGGAGCTCAACTGACCAATCACAGCGCATTACGAAAAGATTTTGACAATGTCAATGCGTTGTTTGACAAACAATGCGATGTGATTGGTGAATCGGGGTCCGCTTCTCTCTCTTCCGCTGCAAGTGAATAACTGGTTTATTTTTCAAATTTACAGGGTACACAAAGTTTGTTTTTAGCATGTTTCGGGATGCTATACGATGACTTCTTGAAAGAAATCGGTATAAGTTCGACTGGAGTCACTTTTGTTACTGGCTTTAATGCGCTTTGTTTCGCTATATCAGGTAAAACACTTTAAAATACCTACGAAGCTATATGTATGTTAAACTAGCAGCGCCCCGCGGTTTTACCCGCGTTGTACCCGTTCCCGTAGGAATTTCGGGATGAAAAATAGCCTATAACCTTCCCGTTGAATGTGGCTATCTATTACAAAAAGAATTATTCAAATCGGTTCAGTAGTTTCTGAGATTAGCGCGTTTAAACAAACAAACAAACAAACTTTATTTCGAGTAGGTTAGTGGCCAGCCCTGGTTTCAGAATCATAAACCGCCGAAAGGCCTCTCACTTGTTCTGAAGATTGATAAAACCGGGCCGACAGCTTAACATGCCCTCCGAAGCACGAAATAATTAGAACCTTTTGTAAAAAGTACGACAGCTGAAGATATCATATTATATTTTTCTACCGAGACTTTAATTCTTTTCTCAGAAATATTTATGTTAAGAATTTTGAATACTTCAAATTATTCGACAAATTACAACACTAGCTGTGCCCTGCGGTTTCACCCGCATTTATTTAGTCAATGCTTACCGTTTAAACCTTTCCTGGACTTTTATGAATATTTCAAGACCAAAATTAGCCAAGTCGGTTCAGCCGTTCTCGAGTTTTAAGCAGACTAACGAACAGCAATTCATTTTTATTTATATAGATAGATATTCAGATTCTGATGTCCAACTGTTGTATAATATAGATAAAATAAATAATAAGCCTCTTTGTTTTTTACAGGTTTCTTGACAGATGCCATGCTGAAACTATTGAGTAAAAGAAAACTATCTTTTATAGTAGTTGCTCTGTATAATTTATCAACTATAGGAATGATTTTCGCCAAATCAAAGTACGAGTTTTTCTTGCTACAGGGAATACTGCCGGTGAGTTTGTGTATAAAAGGCTTTATATTAAATTGCTATTATGGCATTTGTGAGACTGTCGCTACGTAAAAAACATAGGTACATACACACCTCAAAGTCATAAACATTTTTTAACATCAGATGCCTGTCCATTGTAGCGGAGCGAGGCTGCGGAGCGGAGAAACGGAGAAATATTAACCAATAGGATTGCATTAAATTCTTCGCTCAGAGATTAAGCAGTCCTATTGGTTAATATTTTTTCATTTCTCCTCTTTAATGAACAGGCACCCTAAAAATGGACTATAGTTAGATATTTTGCTATTAGATTAGTACTCGATATTACCAGTTCTGAATCAAACTGAATCATTTCAAAAGTATAAAGTACTAGCAGCGCCCCGCGGTGTTACCCGCGTTGTGCCCGTTCCCGTGGGAATTCCGGGATAAAATGTATCGCATGTGTTATTCTGATGGATAACCTATATTACTGTAAAGTTTCATCCAAATCCGTTAAGTAGTTTTTGCGTGAAAGAGCAACAAACATACATACATCCATACATCCATCCATACATACATCCATCCTCACAAACTTTCGCATTTATAATATTATAGGATAGGATATAGGATAGGATAGGATAGGATAGGATAGGAAGTAGGAAGTAGGATTTGTAATGTCCCACTGCAGCGCAAAGACCTCTCATTTCAATGACACTATCAGTACAGCAAGGATTAGGCATAATCACCACGCTTATACGAATCATGTATGAAAATGTTTTCAGGGTCTTGCTCTGGGTGCAAGTTATAACACAATAAGCACAGTTCTGAATGAGTATTTTGATAAGAAGCGGTTATTCGCCTTTAGTCTTGTGCAGTTTTTTATTGGTAAGTTCATTCAACATTTATCACTATTTTAAGCATCACTACATAGTATAAAACAAAGTCGCTATTTTTGTCTGTTTGTCTGTATGCTTAAATCTTTAAAATTACGCAACGGATTTTGATGCGGTTTTTTGCAATAGGTAGAGTGATTCAAGAGGAAGGTTTTTATGTATAAACATTCCCGAAATTCCCACGGGAACGGGCACAACGCGGGTAAAACCGCGGGGCGCAGCTAGTATAATATAATAGGGACTCGTAGAATGGTGCCAATTATTGGTTGACTTATTCGTTTCTCACTAGAGCGATACGCCGCGATCGTGGCTCAAAAGAATTCACAAAACGGCCCAGTTAATGATATCTTATTGCTAATAATATGTTGTGTCAATTATTTATTAGGATTGTTTAAGAAATGTATGGTAAACCGGGAAACTGTAATGGTGGTTGTAAGTGATGTATTTGGAAATAAATTATTTTGATCAGGATTTTCACCTTCACTAATGTTGTACAATTCAAGAGTATCTTGCCATCATAGCTTTGCTGTGTTCACATAATTGGTGGATTCCACCATCACTACGGCTAACTAAGCCAACGGCTACTAAGTTTCTATGCGACATTTGATTGATATTTTAGTTTATAAGTATTTTTAATATGTTAAGCACGCTGTGGCGCCTAAAAAAAGTTCATTTATATTTTAATTTTGTGTTATGTATAGTATAATTATAGTATGTGTATGGTGTAACTTTTACTGGCTGTTCTAAATAAATAAATAACTAGATAGATAGATATGATAAATACCAAACGGAGCATAGCATAGCTCCGGTGGAAAGGCAGCTTTATAAAGCCAAGTGTGTCTGAGTCATTGTCATATTAATTCCAATACAAAAAACTATTGTATGAGCAAGACCATAAATATAAATAATCCGAAGATAATACATAATGTCATAATAAATATCATTATTAAACTATTTGGAATGTAGTAAAACATTTAAAACGAAGAAAAACAAAACCGCAATTAGTTTCCTGTTTATCTTTGACTATTATTTACAACATATGCGGTTCCTAATTAATATCCGGGAATATGCAAAACAAACACGAATTCGGGACGGAGTTCTCCCGGGGAAAATTAACGGGAACTTTTACTGATAAAACCAGAAATTATCTGTCTAAGTAATACCCATGTGAATTAATTTTAACTTGGAACAATAAAACATTTAGTAAATTAAACATTTTAATAAAAAAATGCATCTGTTATGATGGCGATTTTACATATTTCATTCATGCTTAATCTTTTTAAATTACCTGTTCTCATGTTTGAATAGGTCACAACTATTGAGATAACGATCGAAATATGTATTGTGAAAGGTTACATTCGATCTACACTACATAATATAAAACAAAGTCGCGTCTGTTTGTCTGTTTGTCTGTATGCTTAAATCTTTAAAATTACGCAACGGATTTTGATGCGGTTTTTTGTAATAGGTAGAGTGATTCAAGAGGAAGGTTTTTATGTAAAAAAATTCCCGAAATCCCCACGGGAACGGGCACAACGCGGGTAAAACCGCGGGGCGCTGCTAGTACAAGATAAAAATATCTTAATTTATATCATACTAGCCGCGCCCCGCGGTGTAACCCGCGTTGTATCGGTTCCCACGGGAATTTCGGGATAAAATGTATCCCATGTGTTATTTTGATGTATGACCTATATGACTGTAAAGTTTCATCCAAATCCGTCCAGTAGATTTTTCTTGAAAGAGCAACAAACATACATCCATACATACATCCATCCATACATACATCCATCCTCACAAACTTTCGCATTTATAATATTAGTAGGAAAACAATATAATTATAAAACAAAAAGTCACCAAAAGCTGTATATTACAATGATTGATGTCTCCAAAAATACCAAACATATTTCCATGCGGTTTTTATAAACATACAGAGTGATTCAAGAAGAAGGTTTCTACTTTTATATCAAAAATCCCTCAGGAACGGGTAAACCCGCGGGGTACTACTAGTTTTGAGTAAAAATTAAGATAGATATCGACGAAAATGACAATTAGTCTAACAACTATGTACAATGCGATGTCTGCAGCAGTAGAATACACTCCGCTGAAGTCGGCAAGCGACCGCTGTTGTTATATTACCTTATTTATTAAGTTGCATGCAGTTGGCGGACAGTCTTATGTAAAGACAACGTCAGGAGACCGCATTAAAAAAAGCAAAGAAAATAAAAGCCCCTCATTCCGTCATCAGCCCCTCTTATTTCACCGAAGATGGTTCAGTGAGGTGGTTTAAACGTACTCAAAAACCTAATTTGTGTATTATGTTCCAGCGGTTGTAGCGATGGTGGCTCCTCTATTCGTAAAGTGGTCACTCCAAGAGTTTGGGTACCGAGGTACTCTTATCCTGATAGCTGGCATATCAATGCATACTCTGATTGGGGTGTGTTTGATACAACCAGTCGAATGGCATATGAAGCGAGAGGAAATCTTATCTACGGAAGGTAATTTACTAATTATTTGATATATTAATTTACTAATTAATCGACTCACTCACGACTCAGGAATTTGGGAATAAACAGTAACTTATGTATTATTCTGTATTCTAATCTATCTCTTCCCATTTAGATCACAATAGTAGTTTTTGCGTGAAAGTGGAATATACATTCAAACATACCTACCTTATAAACTTTTTAATTCATGATTTTAGTAGGAGTAGGATTCAATATGGTTGTAGGAATAGAATGTAAATGAATAATATACGAATGGACATGAAAGAAATACACCTATTAGTCAGAAGTTACTTTTATTTTACCATCGTTTTGTTGTCCGTGTTTATTTTGAGGGGCCGCTCTGCTGTCTGGCTCATTCTGTTGGAAAAATACCGATGCTTTTTAGGGTTCCGTACCCAAAGGGTAAAAACGGGACCCCATTACTGAGACTTCGCTGTCCATCTGTCTGTCCGCCTGTCTGACCGTCCGTCTGTACGTCCGTCTGTCCGTCCGTCTGTCACCAGGCTGTATCTCAAGAACGGTGATAGCTAGGCAGTTGAAATTTCACAGATGATGTATTTCTATTGCCGCTATACAACAAATACTAAAAGTAAAATAAATCAAATATCCATACAACAAACGTGATTTTTACCGTTCCTTTGTGAGACTGTCCTCAGTTTGGTTAGGGCATTGCAGGCTGAATCACCTGATTACCCGAAAAGTAAGATGATTCCGTGCTTCGGAGGGCACGTTAAGCCGTCGGTCCCGGTTACTTTCTACGGATGGTAGTCGTTACATGAGCCATGTCAGAGGCCTTAGGCGGCTCAATAACTCTGACACCAGGATTGGTCAGGTTGACCATCCACTCGATAAGAAAGAAAAGAAAGAAAGACCGTTCCTTGCTCGATAGTTATAACGGCGACAGGTAGGCGCTTAAACTATTCACAGAATATTTAGTTTTATGTTCTCTTTAAATATAATTCATTAAAATAAAATAAATGGTACGGAACCTTTCGTGCGCGAGTCCCACTTGCACTTGGCCGGTTTGGTTTTATTTTTCTGGCGAGCTGTTCGCTTATTTCTGGTACAAATCAATATCACTAATGAACAAACAATAAGTTTACTCGGAAAAGGATTTTTTTTCAGTTCTGGTATAGCAAAGCTTTTTTAACTTCATTATGAGATTAGTTCTTAACTTCTGCTGCTTTTACTGAAACTTTTATACAAGGAAGGAATTTGATACTTTCAGAAACACACGTTCTTATCTTAGAAGAGAAAACATTGATCACTCCTTCAATACAATTGGGGGATGAAGACGTAGAAATAAACAAAGATCCGTTGACCGTCTTACCGGTAGAGGCGAAAAAATCGGCTATCATGTAAGTACATACTCATGAAAAATATAAACTACTAGCTGTGCCCTGCGGTTGCACCCGCATTTGTTCCGTCAATGCTTACCTTTTAAACCTTCCCTGGACTTTCATGAATATTTCAAGACCAAAATTAGCCAAATCGGTTCAGCCGTTCTCGAGTTTAAAGCAGACTAACGAACAGCAATTTATTTTTATTATATAGATTATTCTGAATGACTTTATTCTTGTACTCATTGAAAATGCTATTAAAAGTATACAAACTGCATTCTTTTGTCATGAATCTTACTGAGATATCTACTGTAATAATATTTTGTAACTATTCATTTCAGAAACGTTATAGAACTGTTTGTGGACACATCATTTGTGAAGAAGTTCGTCCTGTCTTGCGCTTGTATGGGGCCGGCGTTATGTAACTTCGCCGAGGCTACCTTCGGTTTGATATTGCCTCAAGCTCTTTATGCAAATGGCTGGAGTCAGGTAAGAGGCGATTTCAAAAACAGCAAAGCATTCAGGGAGAAAAAAAACCCGAAACTGGGGTCTTTATTCAAACTAAGTAAGTTCGTGTAGGTGTCAACCTTGATGTCGGAGTTTTTAGACCGCCTAGAGGCCGCTTCCTTGATTTTGCCTTCTATAGCAGTAGTTTGAGACTGAAAGATGAGTTTGAGGTAGAAGTAAAAAAGTATTAATCTAAAATTTCCCACTGCTGGGCAAAAGCCTCTCGTCTCACTGAAGATATCAGAGCAGTGAGGATGAATAGGCGTAATCACTACACCTGTGTGTTGTAACCTAACCCACGATTCTTTACGTTTAACAACGAGTAAATTAAAAAGCTCTTATCTATATTTCAGACTGAAGTAGCATTAGCCATATCAATTTATGGATTCGGAGATCTAGCGATGAGGACTATATTTACACTTACAAGCAATTTCCTGTTCAAGATTGGAAGCCAGGAGTTGTATATAATTGGGCTCGTAATTGGATGCATTTCAAAGTTTGGTAAGTACCTTCGTCGTAGAGTGGTTTATTAGGGTTCCGTACCCAAAGGGTAAAAACGGGACCCTATTACTGAGACTTCGCTGTCCGATCGTCCGTACGTCCGTCCATGCGTCCGTCCGTCCGTCCATTTGTCTGTCACCAGGCTGTATCTCAAGAACGGTGATAGCTCGACAGTTCAAATTTTCACAGATGATTTGTATTTCGCTGATATAACAAAAAATAAAATAAAACAAATATTCAAGGGCTCCCATACAACAAACGTGATTTTTTGCCGTTTTTTAAAGTACGGAACCCTCCGTGCACGACTCCAACTCGCACTTGACCGGTTTTTGTAAATTTTTACCTTCAACGTGTGTTATCACGTAAATGTAATAGGAGCTATTACTCTCAAGGTAAACCCTTGAGGTGAAGGCTGAATAAAACTAAAATAACGGCAATATGTGTAGAAGTTTCATTTATGTATGCTGACTAATTCACATCTTAGTAGGACTAATAGTCCAGGCTTGTACAATGTGTAGACTTGATAGGCATTGGTTAGGTATATTTATATGTTTGGGTGTGTAGTAGCATATCTGATGTTTTTCGTACGTTTGGTTATATTGTTTGCAGTTAGTGCAAAAGTACCAAAAACTAAGTCAAACCAAGCAAAAGTAATCTAACTTAGCATAGTTTTTAGTCTGCAATCCCATTATGTCGACATTATGACTCTATGCAGAAATCGAACCCTTAATCTGAAAATAAAATAAGTCATCAGCATCACTAAAGCTGCAGAGTTTATTTGTTTGTTTGAACGCGCTAATCTCTGAAACTACCAATCCGATTCGAATAATTCTTTTTGTAATGAATAGACACATTCAACGGGAAGATTATAGGCTTCTTTTCATCGAAATTCCCACAGGAACGGGCACAACGCGGGTAAAACCGCGGGGCGTTGATAGTCAAGTAATAAATGTGTTAGTAGGTTAGTTAAATATTATCATTTCCTTGATCTATTTAATGAATAATTATTTATTTTCCAGGTATGATATGGTCCAAAAATCAGATACTCACATACGTGTTCATGGCAATTATGGGTGTGTCAAGGTGTTTTGTATTCGTGCTCATTTCAATGGTGCTTTCGGACACAGTGGCACCAGATAAGTTCACACAAGGCATGGGCGTTTTCATGTTGGTGTGTGGGGTCATTATGGTTGTTGTCGGTCCTATAATTGGTAAGTAAGAAGGTATATATGTATATGTGTATATATAAGGTGTATATATTTGATTTTATTGCCAATGATGAAGTGAACGCACTTGTCTGTGGAGAAAATGCATAGTATAGTCAAGTGAGCAATAACTGTTATTCTAAGCATTCGCTTAAAAAATAGGTACTCAAAATAAAACTCCGTTTTTACCACTGACGTATCCGTATCACTTCATTAGTTACACAGGGAAACAGAACAACATAGAATGTAAAGAGAACTTGGTATTCCACGGTGCAAACGTGCAAAATTCCGTCCAATCGGACGCCGAATAAAGTCAGGCATTTTCCTCGCTTGCTGTTCTGAAAATTTGTAATAGTGACCTAGTTCTTTGCAAAATTAACTAGTAGCTACAAACTCCATCATATAATCAATATGATTGGCGGAATCAAGAAACTCAAACGCTCTGATTGGCCCAAACGTAATCTGGGGAAAATGAAGCACCAAAACGTAACAAGAAACAGCTGGTATCAACTCATAAAGTACTGTTGTGATAATTATATGCTAAACACATCAAAAGTTACTAATTTTGAGCAAGTTAAATAATTCAAAGCCTTTTGTTTATTCAAACTTGACAACTTTGAAGTGAAACTTCTGTAAAGTCACGTAAAGTTTTAAGGACATTATAAATAACGTAACAGATATTGCCGGGAACTTGTTAATTTAATCAGGGGTAGTAATTATTGGATACGAAATGGAAGAGGGTTCAAGGTCGAGCGAATTGGAAAATCAATGAACCGGACAACGAGATAAACAAGTGAATGAAATATTATTGCTTACAATTTCAGTCATACTAAAACAGCTAAACAAATGATTAGATTGACATTATCAACTGTAATAGACACAAACAAAAATAGACCGAGCAGATAATTTAAATAATCTAATCTACTAAATTAATCATACCTGCAGGTTAAAAAAATAACAAAGACTCCTGCACAAAAAGTCTTAGCAACGCACTAGTAAATACCTTTTATTTTATCAGGCGTTTACGTTCCCTCAATTTAAACGTTTACTACACTTGAACATTTCTGTTGCAGGTGCAGTTCGAGATCTCACTGAAAGCTACTCAACGGCATTTTATTTCCTTACTTCTCTATTTGCTATCACTGTTTTGTTCTGGTCAATAGAACTGTGCTATAAAAAGAATAAACATAAAAGGAAGTCTACTAAAACAGAAAAGTCAATATCGTTGAAAGGAAAATAAATGTATTTCTTATCTTAAGTTAATATAAGAAAGTTTTTGATAAATATTGTATGTGTAATATAATTTAATTTAGAGTTGTTTATATTATGCCAAATACTATGAAGGGTGAATAAATCGTTTTAATTCCCACAATACAATTTCTTTGAATACTATTAATGCCTGTACTGCCATCTATCCAAGTAACGGCCGAGTTGCACGTAGCTTAACAATTGCTATGAGTTAACATCGTTTAATCAAACGACCAAATTTGCTACACCAAATTTGTAAAAAAGTTACATATTTATGTAAGTTTTACGTCAGTTACGTAGTCAAACTATACATACTTCCATGTATTTTTTTACAAAATTGTCAGATTATAATTTTCAAAATCCTGGTGGAAAGACAGTCTTCGTATTAGCTGGACAAAAGTCAATCTTCTTAATCAGTCCATAGCTGGACAAACGTCTCTCTCACTGTTACAATTTCAAGTCTCTCTCACTGTTACAATTTCGCAAAGTCAATGGTTTGTAAGTCTTTTAAGTTATGCCCAGTATAATACACCGTTTTACGAAAGGGAAAGTGTTTCAATGTACTAACTTACGTCGTAATACACTGGCCTAGGGCGGGTCGGATTACACATACTTACCCTCGCGAGGCCAACAAAGACCGGAGTAAACCCTATGATTAGGAAAGAAAATAAATTGAATACGTGAATTGTGGTGTTTTGGCAACTATCTGTATTATACTATAGTGGAGTAGTTTGACTAAGCGATGGTATTTCAATCCTTCATCGAGTGGATGGTCAACCTGACCAATCCTGGTGTCAGAGTTATTGAGCCGTCAAAGGCCTCTGACATGGCTCATGTAACAACTACTATCCGTAGAAAGTAACCGGGACCGACGGCTTAACGTGCCTATGCCCTGTGCCCTGTTACTTTTCGGGCAATCAGGTGATTCAGCCTGCAATACCCTAACCAAACTGAGGACAATCTCACAAAGAGATTTTTGTGAGACATTGTCCCCACCGGGAATCGAACCTGGAACCTCCGGATCGTGAGCCGAGCGCTCAAACCGCATGACCACGGAGGCTGTTAATAAGGCTGGTATTTCAATGCGATTGTACAACGTGCAGCTCGGCCTCTACTTGGATGGGTGACCAGTGTTGCCATTTCTATCTGAGCGCTACCGTACATGAGTAGTTAAACCGTGCTTTGGAAGGTTCTAATAAATTGTCGGTTCGAGTTGTTTCAATTGACCATATCGATGGCCTTAAGGCGGTCTGAGAAGTCCAACGCCAGAGTTAGACACAAACCTAATCGAACTCACTCACTACGTCTACGATTTAATACGCACTGTACCCGTTTCAGTCGGATTTTGGGATAATCAATTTTAATTGAAACGTACGTTAGTGTCATTATTATTTGTTACTACTGGACCAAGAGCCCGCGAACCCCAGACCTTCGTTATTTTATAAAAGCTGAAAGTTTGTCAGCGCATGCTCCCAACACCAGGTAAGAACGATGGACTATTATGAAGTTTGGGTTATCGTGGCTTTGGCAGGTATACGGTACTAAAGGTCAATGGTCGAAAACACCAAGTTGGCCATATACGGGAACGACGGATCTTACTGTTCGGAGTTCCTCAACACCTTCAGAAGGTGGGTGAATCGAGAGCAACAGCGTCTCTCCTCGCATCTGCGGTGTTGAAACGTGTTGAGGAACACTCAACTGTAACCTCCGTAAGTTCCCGTAATAATAAATAATAACAAGTAGTCTGTCCTGTGAATAAGGCTATCTAATAAAAAAGTAATTATTTGAGTCTGACTTGCTTAATTTATTATTTTTGTGACTTCCAAGTCACATATAGTCCCAGAGATAACCGCGATCAAACAAACTCTTCAGTTCAATTTCATTAGTAGGTACCTAAGTATAATTATGATTATAGTTTTTTAGTTTTCACATAAAATGTTTCCGAGTTGCAATCGCTTGGCATTCCACTTGGTTGCTACTACCAAAATGTATCGGAATGTCACATATGATATTCGTAGTCACATTAGCATATAATATTACTATATTTAGTGGGATATAAATTATTAGCAAAAAAAAGGTAGACTACCTCGAATACCTAGATCTTAGATCATAATCGAACTGACATTATAAAATAAAACATATATAATATTTTTAAAGGATAGGACCTCTATATTTTAAACTACAAGCAGTGTCCGCGGTTTTACCCGCATTGAGCCCGTTCCTATGAGAATTTCGGGATGGAAAATAGCCTATAAGCTTCCCGTTAAATATGGTTATCTATTACAAAAATAATTATTCAAATCGGACTTGTAATTCCCGAGATTACCTCGATCATAAAAAAAACAAACTTCAAAACAAATTTAACTTCTTTATAATACTATAGTATAGACTAGCAGCGCCCCGCGGCTTTACCCGCGTTATACCCATCCCCGTGGGAATTTCGGGAACTTTTATACATATAAACCTTCCTCTTGAATTATTCTATCTATTTAAAAAAAACCGAGTCAAAATCCGTTACGTAGTTTGAAAGATCTAAGCATACATTCTGACAGACAGACAGCGGAAATCGACATTGTTTTATATTATTTAGATCGTATCTATATTTCAAATCAAGATAACTATCTTCAAGTCCAGTTAGAAAATAGAATCTAAATGTCGCTAATTAAAAACGCAAAAGTATAAGATTGGTTTTAGTTTAAGATTGGATCTATCTATATAATTTCACGCAGGACTGTGTGTATAATAAATTCATATCAAAATGGAAGGATTATTCAGTTTTGAAGCTGTATAACTGATTATATTTACCGATTACCAAGTAACACAAACGAAGACTTGATAATTTTGAGATATGTCTGTTTGAATCTGTGTGTCTGTCTGAAATGGTAAAGCTCTAAAAAGAAAAAAAAATTAAGTTTCAAGTTTTAGGTTCTGTTTTTGACGGGGTAAACTTTGAAATAGATGTTTATTCATTACCTATACATAGTTTTTTAAAGCTGTGTTTTATATTGCCTAAGCTGGACGGAAAAGAAAAGCAACGGCGATAGAAATCAGGAGAGGGAAGATGTTAGGACATCTTTTACGACACGACGAATTTATAAAAACTATAACAGAAGGACATATAGAGGCAAAGAGAGGAAGAGGAAGGCCAAGAAGGGCACATGCAGACCAACTGAAGGAAAGAGCAAAAGTCGTGTCGTACGAACAGCTGAAGAGGATGGCAGATGACAGAGGAAAGTGGAAAGAACTCCATCGACAATAGCCCAGCTCATATAAGTTTAAAGAGAGAGAAGATTCAGGGCATGATGGGCTGGCATGGCAATGGCAATTTACAATTTTTATATATAAATAATTTGTTATTTATAAAAAATATTTAATTGACAGTAAGTAAATAAGGCTAGTGAGGCCATTAAAATTTGGTTTGTTTTGTTTCCTTGAATTACCAAAAATGGCTGTGGCTATTTCCTTTCCATTTCTGTTACCTTGTACAGTGTAGATTGTTGGCATGGCAATAGCGCAAACCAATAATTGGGCAATGTACTAATAATAACGCCAAGACTATAATAATAGTCACAATTGATGATGTTGAATTGATGACAATTTTGTCTAGTATTGAACGGGTGATTGACTCTCAATTCGCAACTGTTCATAACATAGTAGGTATGTAACATTAATTTAGTACAGAGAGTAAGTATTATTTGAAGATAATATAAAAAACTGTATTTTCTGTTCTATTGCAAGATTTAGTAATGTTGTGCAATATTACTTAATGGTGTAATCTATGGCTTGAGCTGGTCTGAGCTGCGATAAATTACTTATGATTAGTTATTTCTACGCTTCAAGAAGGACTGGCAATTGGTGGCTTTAATTCGGAAGAGAGTGGAAGTAGGTGGAGGCCTATGCCAAAGAATGGGATGATGTTATCAGTAACAGTAGTAGATTTCAAAGATATAAATTAAGCTAAGGTAAGCTGATTATGGTTATATCTATTGAGTCATAATCGTTTCTTCCTAACTGTCCTATGGAAGTTTGACCCGAAAAAGGCCTTGATTCCTTCATTGATCAGCGAAGGGATCGAAACATCTTGATCAGACTACTGGACAACTCAACTCCGATTGCATTGCAATGAAGGCGAAGACATGTTATGCTTATGTATGATAAAGGCTGAATGTTGATTGGTGGAATTTTAAAACTCGAGATTTCCTCCTATCAGGAGTATTCTACTTCGTGTTCTGTTACATTGAACCACGTCATTGGACTAAACGAAGTTCTAACTTATAGAACACCTGAATTCAACTTATGGCACATTTTATATAATACAGTACATTTCAAAAAAAATATTTCTCAGGCAATGTAACGGGCAAAGCTTTGCTTATTGAATAATTATCTTTATGAGATAAATAAAACAAGATCAATTGATTTTATCTTGGATGCCTGACACTGTATTTACATACGAGTGCTCAGATAGAATCTATATAGGGTGACCGACCGGAGGACTGCATCATAATGAACCGACGATTTAAGTTGAAATGGTTTCACTATCAAGTGCCTACATATCTTTACGATCAATAAAATATATCAAAAAACCCGACCGTTCTCCTCAATTCTTGTTTTTTTTCAATAATTGTTCCTTGAATAATAAACAATTAAAATTACAAAAAAATAACACGAAACGGTATTCAATAATTACCGCCTTACTTGCACTTGTCAATCAAACGAGCAAAAAGTTTTGAAGCAATGACAAATGGCGCTCTTTTATTTGGCAAACTGATGAATACCACCCGGTATAATATTAATGATAATGATGATGGTAAAAAGAGCTTCAATTATCTCAACCAGTTCATTCCAGATACGACCGGTGCGTGTGCGACTGACCAAACTGGATTCACACATTAATTTCAAAATCTTTAAGACAATCTACGATAGTTGTTTGATAAAAAACTGTTATGAATCTTTTTTGAGATCCATTTTTTCAAACATTCTTTAAAATAAAAACGTTTACGATTGTTATTATGAATAGAATATTATTGCTGAATAATGTAGGTATTAAAAAACAGTCCTAAAAGCTTTACGTGTAGTACAGCTTCCGGTTTAAAAAAGTTCGTAACAATTAGGACAAGATAAATGAATACAGTTGTCGACGATTAAATAGGCAGATAGATGTATTAAATCCGCAGTCATGTAAAATTGGTATATTATTGAGTATACGTAATAACCCTTCGCCAGAGTCTGTAACTGTCACAATAAATGTAATTAGATATTCATACATATAAAACAAAGTCCCCAAAAGCTGTCTGTATGTAATCAATTTTCTCAAAAATTACTGAACGGATTTTCATGCGGTTTTCAGTAACGTACAATGTAATTTAAGTCAAAGGTTTGTTACTACTTTTTAAGATTCATATAGCGCGGGTAAAACCGCGGGGCACTGGTAGTTAGATATCATTCTAATTACAATCCTGAAAGTAGCTCTGAAATATGCATATCAGTTTTTAGCAACACTATGTATATTATGTTTACAAAATAAATTATTATGATTATAACTATCAACCTATTAAAACGCTACTACATTACTCTTTAAAAATAAATTAGTCATCTAACTTATGTCAGCTTTGATCTATAGCTAGACCGAAGGCCAGAGCTGGTAAGTTTTTACATACATGTTGTTCTAAATTCGTATGCGGTCTATTATAAGCTTCTATTAATAAGTTAGTTGTAAAGATCTTGTTCCTGGCGCTAGTGTGTGTGTAACCTTTAAAGGTAACCTAAGGAATGTTACTGAAGTAATAAAATTCACGAAAGACAAAACCTGTAAGTATTAGTCTGTTATGTCCCGTTGCCGGGCAACGGTATCTCACCGAAGATGTCAGTACAGTACATGAGCCATGTCAGAGGCCTTTGGCGGCTCAATAACTCTGACACCAGGATTGGTCAGGTTGACCATCCACTCGATGAAGAAGAAGTACAGTATGGTTTAGGCGTAATCACCACGCTAAGGCTGCCTGTCCATAGAAGCGGAGCGAAGCTGCGGAGCGGAGAAGCAGATTAATATTAACCAACAGGATTGCATAAAATCTACGCTTAGAGATTTTATGGACAAGCACCCTAAAAATGAGTCTTTGGTATTTTAACGAATATTAAATTTCCATACATATTACCTCTCAGTACACGTAGTCGAACTTAAATGCCTGGAATGCGCAATTCTTCATGTTTTTTTGAAAATCTTTGAAGAGAAAACCTGAGTAATAAACCTTGCATGTTGCTCAGAAGCTTAAAGCTGCTGAATCTCTAACAGATGCACGCCTAATCGTCATCAACCAACAGGACTTTCAAACTATCTAGTTTCCAGAATGATACAAATGAATTGATAACAAGTCTATAAACAGCCGGAGTGAGCAATTAATCAATCATCATAAATTATACTCGTATAAAATTACACAATATTACGCCAATGACGTACCTTGAAGTACCTTCCTACGTAATATAGTTAATAGTTTAAATTCTGGTTAAATTAATGACCTTAACAGTGTTAAGTTACGGAAAATATACGGATTATTATTTATAGTTAATTTAGAATACCTGTTTGAACGATAACTTATTTAAATCATCACTTAGTTAGGTACTTATTATCATAACTGCGTTAATTATAACATAAAACTTCTTTTACCTTCTGTCTGTTTGTTATTTTAATATAATATTCTTAATACAAGTAAGTAAAGAATAACAAGTTAACCATTAAGTAGGTAATTATTAATAACTAATAACTTTCTTTGATAGTCAGTGCCATTGAACATTACCGACGGAAAGATTTTTGTGTTGTTATTCAAAAGAACAGCAAAATGACGTTCGATCACAGACTGGATCAATTTGACATGTCAAGTAGTACAGCTGTTCTATATAATTGGCTCAAAAAGTCATAAAGAGTTACAATACCCTTTTCTTACACACTATAATATCGTTATCACAATATCATATGATACGCGGTGCTCCGGAACATAATATGGCGAACTTGCTCTCCTGCCCGTCAAGCCCCATCAACTGCACAAGTGCAGATCTCATGAAGGCCATGGCTGCCATAAGCGTGGCTAACTTCTGGCCCAAAATTTTGATTCACTAAGGGCCGACACTTTAAGCGTGCGCACGCCGCGGTTCCATACAAAAGTGAACCGTCGCGGGCGCCCGCAGCGTGCGCACGCCGCGTGTGGCTTCATGCAAAAGCGGCGGGTGCACGCTTAACGCAGTGTTGACCCTAAGTTTGGCTCATTGAAACGAGAAGAAGATGAACTCAATATCCACTTGATACCACAATATCCAATCGACAATATCCTATAGACTATTTCTATTCTTACGTAGCATGTACTTAGTTTTTAATGAAGACAACAACTCATAACGTCAATCGTAATCTAATTTTAGTCACGTTTAAAATGATATGATAAGTAAAAAAACAACAATATTTTGACAAATATAGTTCCATTTATGACCCATATAAAACTACCACTCTGTTTTAATCTTATGGCAACAACGTATTTTCCAGCAGTATTTGTAATTCACTACCACAGTAATAAATGGATATAGATAAATTATTTAACTTTAACTTACCCCTTGGTAACTCGAATAAACAAATAAGTAAATACCTGTAATAAAATAAAAGGATTTTATTAGTCATACATAACATGAAACATGATTATTTTCATCAAAATAACGACTGAACTCAGAGATTTTAAATCTACACTTAACTACATAATGGAAGTTAATTTTCATCCATTACATGTCAAAATCACTCATTAAATCTCTACTAAGGAACCATTTGACGTCTCTGAGTACGGGTATTAGGGCCGACACTGCGTTAAGCGTGCGCACGTCGCGTGCGCCCGCCGCGTGCGGTTTCGTACAAAAGTGAACCGTCGCGTGCGCACGCGGCGGGCTCACGCTTAACGCAGTGTTGGCCCTTAGCTGTTTCACATTAAAGTTAAAATGAGATGATATCGCGGCCTCTCGTTACCAACAGTGACCCATTTGAGAAGACGATTGTATGAAAAACATTTAATTCATTTTAATGTTGTGTAGTATCAATGAGAAATGGCGGTACATTCTGATAAGGTTAAATCAATAATAAATAATTCTGAATTAATAATAAATATCATATTATGTTGGAGTCGGATCTTGGTGATGGTCGCGATGGGTGGCGATGGTGATGTTAAGAGTCTGAATCCAGGATTGACTACTAACCGGTAACCTCTGACCAAATTCAATTCTATGTAATGGTAGTTTGATGTAATTAAAACAGTTTGGAAAAACCAAGAGACAAAAGTAGTTCAAATAAGCAATATAAAATATTCCAAATTCATCAATAGATACACATACATACATTGTAGATAATGTCAAAAGAACATTAGTTATCGATACGGAATCTGAAGGTTTATGCTGGTATAATTTTTGCATAATATACTAGTATCTAACTAGCAGCTCCCCGCGGTTTTGCCCGCGCTATGCCTGTTCCCGTAGAAATTTTCATACATGTAACCCTTTCTCTTGAATCACTCTATCTATTTAAAAAAACCGCATCAAAATCCGTTGCGTAGTTTTAAAGATCTAAGATCATAGGGACAGACAGCGAAAAGCTACCTTGCTTTTATGTAGTGATATGGAAATAGCTGTTAGGGATGTGAATGATGATATAAAAGATAAAGAAACCAAAGAAGTAAAAAAAAGTATTAGCCTCTATTGTACCAAAGGTCTCTCCTCTCACCGAGCATATCAGTACAGTGAGGAGGATTAGGCGTAATCACCACGCTGGCCTAATGCCGGTTGGTGATCTCAAACCCGAGCCATGTTTGAAAAGTAGGAAACATGTTTCCCGCTTCACCTGGGAATTGAACCCGGGATCAGTTTTGGCAGGTGATTGCACATACCATTAGACCACCAAGGCTTTAAGTTCGGAATTAATATACGTGATAAAATTTGTTGTACGATCTCCGAACAGACAGGTTAATATACCTACCAAGTACAAATCGAAATCAAAAAATATTTTGAGATTCTTAAAACTGATAATAAAAGTACTTAAGTATATATGATCTTTTTATGATTATTATAAATACGAGCAAAAGATAAAGCGTCATTTACGTACCTATATTTAATTTCCTTAATGTTTTTTTACTCTGTAACCATGCCCGTAGGATTTTGTTACGAAAATAAGCCCTAAAGGTCCCTTAAAAATATTATTTATGTTTAAAAAAATCTTGCAAAAATCCATTCACCACTTTTTAATCTATTACGAACATACTAACGAGCGGCAATTTGATTTTATAATACGTAACATACCATATTATTAGATAATAGATTATATCAGTGATGTGAAAAATTACTGGAAAATGCGTGAAGAAATGTAATTTGTGTAGAAAATGGAACGGACATCCCTATTCATAATAAATAACATAACTAAGGTTCGATTTCACCAAACATGACTTTACTCGAGAATAGCTATGCCCAGAATATATTTATTCTTATATTTTACTCTCGCATAACTTCGTCCACGTTCCACCACTCTACACCGGAGTAAATATACTCTCGGATAGATATTCCGTGACAGTGAGTGAGTCCGAATATACAGTATGTATAATACAGGTCAGTGGTCCGAATGATTGAAATGAATGACTGTATAATCCACCCAAATTCAATTGCTCGTTTCCCCTCTAATAAGCAAAGTGTATTGCGTATTATTCTATTCGGTAGGGTTATACCTATGTCAAAACTGTCAAAACAGAAATTCTAACCTCATTAATCATTACCCATGGAATTAGTAAATACTACCGTTAGTACTTACTAATTCCATGTCATTACCATTTAGTTTCCTGGTCTATGATTACCATCCTTGTAATCCACTGACCTGTAGTCATGGAATTAGTAGTTGTACGGTAGTACTTACTAATTCCATGCCTGTAGTATATTGTAATCACAAGGATGGTAATCATAGACCAGGAAACTAAATGAATGAGAAACTCACTAATCAGTGATTACCATTCTTTGACTTCGAACCTTATATATAACCTTACCTTCATATTGAACTTATCCTTAGTATAAGCTCGCTGTTCCTTAAAAATCGGCGGTGTAGAGATTTACCCCAGTATAAACGTTTACTCTTGAATAAAGTCAATGGTGAAACGTAAAAACATGTTATACTAGGAGTAACTGCTCATATACTCTCGAGTAAGATTTACTCTTGTTTGGTGAAATCGACCCTTAGTGATCACAATTATACCACTGGGTTATGAGTTCAAGAGTCACGATACACATAGAGATAGAAGCTATTTTAATGTATATCTAATTCGCTAAATATCTTCCTTGACATTGCATTTAAATGAAAGATGATATAGGATATCTGCGGAAGCTATGACATTTTCAGATAAGAAGTTCATTCTTTGGAACCGACATATAAGATAACCTATCTGTTTATATGAATTACCTATATGTATATTTATTTGATATCTACCTCACTGATGACCAGTGGGATGAGACGCCTTTGCCTAGCAGTCGGACATAACAGGCTTTACAATACTTTAATTTGCAAACGAACGTGCAGTTTGACCACTTCTTCGATGGATGATAATTTAATCTGAGGATACCATGCTTTATTTTGGAGGACACGTTAAACTGTCGGTCTTGGGTGTTTCAAGCAGAGTGCGTGATTGCGTGAGTGCGTGAGTGCCATTGAGAAGGAGCAGAACTGTATAACTCAGTCGACCAATCACCGATCACGAAATGGTTTTGACAATGTCAATGGCTTCTTTGACAATTACAAATGCGTTGCGATTGGTCGAATGGGCTTCGTACAGCTCCGCTCTCGGTATAAAACTTCGATCAACAATACACAACTAGATATCAGGCAGGTCACGTACAAAATCAAAGCTAAATACTGTCCGCGTGGATGACGTGTGACAGCTTATTTTGTTTACTACCGAACTGAAAAAGTTTTAAAACAGTTCTTAGTTCAACCTAATTACAACCATGACACCTAGCAATAAAGTAGCAAATCTTATAAAATAAGTGAGAATAACGCCTCACTTTTCAAATGAGGTGTTATTCACCGAGACGTATTTTTTGCGCCGACCCGACATCTAGTTGTGTATTGTTGATCGAAGGTTTAAACAACAAGCTTGCTTCGCCTATCATAGCAAAGTTACAAATTTCGCAAATGAAATGTGTTATTACTTCTGTTGTTGTTGTTCGATTGCTCTATATCTGTTCCTATTTGCATTTAGATAAAATAAGTAAATTTAATTACTTTTTACGTGAAAGAGAACAACATCTACGCATCCATCACATTATTTATGAATTTATAATAATACTAACAGCGCCCCGCGGTTTTATTCATTGTTCCCGTTCCCGTGAGAATTTCGAGAACTTTTATACATATAAACCTTTCTCTTGAATCATTATATCTATTTAAAAGAAACCGCATTAAAATCCGATGGGTAGTTTCAAAGATCTAAGAATACATAGGGACAGACAGCGGACTGAACTATATAGTGATCTATCGATATATAATCTATAATATAAAAATGAATCGCTGAATCTGTTGCTAAACGCATAACTTCAGAACCACTGCACCAAATTGGATGATTCTTTTTTTAATGTGTTCCTTATTGTCAGGACAAGGTTTTTGTATACGAAAAATAAGGAATAAAAATCTCAAAATTCCCACGGGTACGGGGGCGCTGCGGGTGAAACCGCGGGCACAGCTAGTAGATAATAATAATCAATGACACGAAAAAAGATAAAAAGGGTATTCACACGTCGTCCTGGCAACTAGACTTATATTGATACTCGTACTGCCATTTACTTTCATCACCTTATTTTGTAGTGTTAATGATATTTATTAAATATATTAATCACATATATTACTTTAATTTATTATTATAATAACCGAGGGCGTATACTCATTGCTATTTAACTTTTTTATTATGAAGGACTTTTAAGTAAGTAACTCATACTTGGGTATCACAAGCATAAGAAAAAGTCTTAGTAAGTTAGTTTGTAATTAAAATGATACTTAGTAGAATCAAATAGAATGAGGAGGAAAATTAATTATTATTTATAACAATTAGGCAAATAATACTAATATTACCTTTATTTAAGATAATGGAAGCACGATACGCTATTTAATTTGCATAAGGTTTAGCAATTTATAACTAACATTGTGCCCGATGGGATTCCCCATCGTACCGT
Source organism: Cyclophora punctaria (assembly GCA_951394245.1). Taxonomy (NCBI): domain Eukaryota; kingdom Metazoa; phylum Arthropoda; class Insecta; order Lepidoptera; family Geometridae; genus Cyclophora; species Cyclophora punctaria. Next base: position 9,272,241 of record OX596168.1, read on the forward strand.
TTTCACGCTATTAGTTCAGTTTTCATTTCTCACTTGTAAACTAATTCAACCCCTATTCAAATCTTCTAACGTTTAATTAACAAATATATACCAGTACATTTATAGAGACATGCTCGTACAAACCAAACACTTTATTTATGTTTTCAAGTTATCAGATTTCTTGCAAGTGCAAGTACAAAAAAATAACTTCCGCATTCTTTTTTTGAACATAAACAAATGAAGACCCAATAAATTATGTGTAACATTCCAAAACACATTACGAACTTAATCCATCTGACAAGACACTTAACTAATGAATGATTACTTAAAAAGACGGCAATGCGATGCCCTCACCAAACTACTCGAAAGTATAAACAAACGAGTATTCAATACGGGCGATCATTGCCGGCCAATCTGTGGACTTAGGTCCGACATTTATATACAAACGCGGCAACCTCTATAATTAAACTACATATCGTTATATCTTTATAGTTTTTAAGTTCACTATACCATCTTCTATCCGACCGTCCGGCTTGAATGACGTTAACGCCCGACTTACGCTTAACGTAAAAATAATATCAAAGTTCCTAAACAAAAAAATATTTTTACATAACATATACCTATGTAACAAAACTTAACAATATTTACAATAACATTAATTTTAAATGTGTTGCTGTTGAAGTGTGATATCAGTTTGTTTGTCTGTTTGTGGGAAATCCGAGGGTGGTGTTTGCTTTGCAATAAATCTGCGAATCCTCAATTGCGGTGGTGTAAGCCTTTATATAGTCAGTATATAAACAAGTGTAAATTGTAAATAATTGTTTTATAGACCTCCAACGGAGCTGTGATATAGTCTTGTATATTAAGGCTGATAGTTTTGGTTGCGAATAGTGATTCCGTAGTGAAGATGTGTGATAAAGAAAAGGAGAGTTTTAGCAGTTTGCAGTATGAAATGGTACCACCAGAAGGGGGATGGGGGTACGTCGTGTGTATCGGCCTTTCAGTTATATTCGTAAGTACTTTTATAGTCTTAAAAAATAAGCTTACATACTAGATTTTTGTTTGTATTTTTTAACTTACAAAAAAACCCGCAATGAAACAATTTAATATTTTTTCGACGGTTTGTTTTTTTTTTACAAAAAAAACACGCTCTGATTTTTTTTCTTTTTATTGATGGGAATATTATTTAATTTATTTACATAGACTTTTTGCAATTGTAAATTACATTTTTTTTAACATTCGGATTATTTATACCATGAGTTATTTTAAAAATTAAAGAGTCAAGGTAGTGCCCTCACCAAGATCGACTTATGTATTTTTCAAAGCAGTTTTTATTTATTTTTTCATACTTAAATAAGGTGTCCTTTAATTTTTATTTTTATGCAAAATTTAATCCAATAATTAAGAAATGTTAACTCATTAAAGATTTAAGAGATAAAAATTATCGCGCCTTGTAATATTACTTACACATATAATAAATGTGAAGAGTTTGTTTGTTTGAACGCGTTAATCTCAGAAACTACCGATCCGATTTGAATAATTATTTTTGTAGTGGATAGCTTAATTCAACGGCAAGGTTATAGGCTATTTAGCATCCCAAAATTCCCTCGGTAACAAACACAACGCGGGTAAAACCGCGGGGCGTTACTTTTATTACTAATATTTTTTTATTTATTTTAAAACAAGAAACAAGTGGTTTATCTATAGATTTAAACTAATAGTATAAAGAGGTATTCCTTCTATGGCTAATTTCGAGACCTACTAGTCCAATTCTAATAATTCTTTTAAGTTACAGGCTAAAAAGGTAGGCTTAAAAGTTACAGGCTATTTTTTATCCTGAAATTGACACAGGAAAGGTCATAACGCGAGTAAAACCGCGGGGCGCAGCAAGTGAATTATAATGCATAAAAACATGTTAGTATAATATATAATTGTGGAACACCTTGTAGAACATATATTTACTTTTAATCAATTTAATTGGGAATCCATTTAGTTACTTAAAATGAAATGAATAAAAATAATATGGTTTGTTTTTGTTCAATTTAATTGTAGGTAGGTATATAATAATAAGAGACGTAGTACACCAAGAATGTGTATAATAATACCTAATGATACTCGATTACTAATCGCAATAATTAAATGACATTTGTTACATAATACAATCAGTATACTATTTTATTAAGTGACACGAGTTTAATAGAAAGACGTTAAATAGAAGGAGTATAATTTATATCATAATATATAGTACTAGTAGTGTTAGCCTGTAATGTGCCTGTAATCCTATTGCGGGGGAAAGGCCTAAAATCAGTACAGTGAGGAGGATTAGGCGTAGGTAATCACCACGCTTGAGCATCACATAACTTTCAAAAAATTGTTGATGTGTTAATTGGTTTCTTTTAAGCGAACACTACTCATTTAAAATGGAAACTACGTTAACAGGACTGTGTGCACAGAAGACAGAAGACTGGGACTGTGACCACGGTTCCTGTAAAGGGACTGAAACGTCAGATAACAAATCTATACTAATATTATAAAGCTGAAGAGTTTGTTTTGTTTGTTTGTTTGTTTGTTTGTTTAAACGCGCTAATCTCAGAAATTACTGAACCGATTTGAATAATTCTTTCACTGTTAGATAGTCTATTTATCGAGGAAGGCTATAGGCTACATTTTATCCCGAAATTCCCACGGGAACGGGCACAACGCGGGTAAAACCGCGGGGCGCTGCTAGTGAAAAATAAAAGCGTAAAAGTAATTTCAGTTGCTTAAAATTCGATAACAAATTTTAATATCATAGAAGGCATTCGATTTTTTAGTTAACGTGCTACCAATAATAACGCAGTATTTTTCATATCATGTTTTGTCGCCTTCTGTCAAGTTCGTTGTGTTATGGAGGCTGCCAAAAAGTGGAGTAGTTTAATTTTTGATGTACAAGTATGTAGCTAAAGTTTCTAATAACTTTAAATAAGTATTAATTAAAATCTAAATTTTCTAGCCGCCATATTGAAAGGTCCCGAAATTATATTTTCAAATAATAATTATATAACCTATAAATACAATGTCAATGCCAACGACAAATGCTTCACATATTTGTTGTAGAAATTAATATTAAATCTGAATACAGACATAATTTGAATGTATCTATTGTAAATGGTACGCTTTTCAAAGTCGAATTTGCAACAAATTGAATAAGAATGTCAAATAATCCATATTTTTATAATTTATTTATTAAATAATTGCTTTGGCATTCAATAGACACATAAAATATAAATGTGCAGATATATTCCATATTTATAATATTATGTATGGTTATAAGACACAAATTAAGCTATTTACACTTGGATTAAATAAGCTATAAAATTTATATATTGTAAATCAAATCAAATCTCTTATAAAAAACATGTCACTATCATAATATTATCATTTAGATGTCGCAGCAAAAAACTTAAAAGTGTCGAAAGCAGTAGGACTAGGATGCACGCCCAACTTTTTGTCTTTATAATTTTTGCTACTTATGTCTATGTCAGAGAGAGAGAGGAAATAGTGATATGACTAAAGAGAAAGAGATACGAAGACAAAACCTTTGTCTTGACGTGCATCTTAGCCCTGCGAGTGTAAATAGAACCCGCAGCTCTCGGCATAATAACACAAGGTTTCGTCTAGAAAAAACTGACCTCATTACAATGTACGATTTTCAAGTAACCTCTCTCGAACAAAAATAATTTAAACATACGTTAACTAAATCACAAAGGAGCTATTTTCGTTTGTCTCTTATCTAATCCCTTTCTCTATTTTTGAAAACAAGAGACAAAAGATACGATAGACAAGATAAAAAAAATTCTTTGACGGGCATATTCGATTGAGAGAGGGAAAATGGAGGGAAAATAATCGAGTTTTATTTTGGCTATCTTCAGTTGGTACTTGATCCAATGTTTATACCAACATTCAAATTGACAACCTCCTCCTTTTTGCCTATAGTCCACTTTTTATTTATATTTAAGGTATGGTTATCATTGTTCCAGATAGCAGGCACAGCTCACCAGCCAGTCTTCGGGTTCATTTACAACGATTTCCTGGATGAATTGGGAGCAGGGACGGGCGCGGTCACGGTTATATACGGGGTGTTCCAAGTGACGTTAGCTATATCAGGTAAAACACGCTGAATAAACACTAAGGGCGGGTTGGTTAAGCTTACGATCACGCACCAGTAAACATTAACACAAAATGCCAGATGTAACAGTCGTTAGAAAATAAAATATCATAGCTCTCTGGCAGCTCGAATAACTTTAAGAGACTGTTATTTAACTTATGAAACCACGCTTTGTATTTAACAGAATTTTAAGTATGTCATGAACTTTAACGAACGTATATAACGAACGTTTATGAGCTGAGTAACCTTTGATCGGACAAACTTATATTCTAAGGGCTGACACTGCGTTAAGCGTGTGTAGGCCGCTGTTTCATATAAAAGTGAACAATCGCAGGCGCCCGCGGCGTGTGGTTTCATACAGAAGTGAATAGCTGCGTGCGCCTGCCGCGTGCGCACGCGGCAGTCGCACGCGACGGGCTCACGCTTAACGCAGTATTGGCCCTAACAGGATACACGCAACAGAGAATTAATTAATATTTTTTAATGAAGCACAGCATTTCTTCAGCTCAGTTACTAGAAATATGAAACGAGTAGTGAAACTTGCAATGAGAAACAACATATCATCACGAGTATTTAAGCTATACATATATTGACTTCGCCTGTATAAGTAAGTGTCAGCTTCTGCCATACATGGAAGTGTGGTTTGCGGAATTTCTATTCAAGATGTTATCATTCACGGCTATACATACGTCAATTAAAATATTATCTGTTCTAAAGTTATCGAAAAACTCGTATAAATTACCTACAAAAAGCTATCGGAATCATAATTGACACATAATGCACCTGAGTCTGCAATACAATGAAACATGGTTTTGTCTTGTTCCTGATTCGCGAATACTGTTCTGATACACAATCTTAAAAATATACTTTTTTCTTGTACATTTTAGTACAAACTAGCAGCGCCCCGCGGTTTTACCCGCGTTATGCTCGTTCCCATGGGAATTTCAGGATTTTTTAATACATATAAATCTTCCTCTTGAATCATCTATTTAAAAAGGAACAAAATCCGTGCAGTAATATTTTAGTTTATCGCGAACAGACAGACAGACGCGGCCGGAGACTTTGTTTTATAATATGTAGTGATTTAATTGAACGAAACATTCATGCTATCGTGCGATAGTATCGGTTTTAAATGTCATTTTGAATACTAATTTGTTTTGATATCGATTCGGTTGAAACAAGATAAATTTAATTGTTAGGCTGCAAGATATCAAAGACCTCATACCATGTTGTGAACTTTAATTAAAAATGTTGATATAAGTTTCAAATAATAAGGCAAATTACATTCGGGTCTACTATTATTATTTAAATCTCTACTAAGGCCATTTTACGTCTCTCAGTACGTTAGTAACGTTACCATCTTCCGAATTATTGTTATTGAACTAGCAGCGCCCCGCGGTTTTACTCGTGTTGTGCCCGTTCCCGTGGGAACTTCGGGAATTTTTGTACATACAAACCTTCCTCTTGAATCACTCTATCTATTTAAAAAAAACAGCGCCAAATTCCGGTGCGTAGTTTTAAAGATTTAAGCATACATAGGGACAGACAGCGGAAAACGACTTTGTTTTATACTATGTAGTCATGCATATACGTACAGATAAGAAACGACCACATACCAACCCCCTCTCCCCCCTCCCCTATTTCACCGTTACAACTGAACTCGATCAGTTGAACTCAATCCTAGTTCACGAGTTAAACTGAGAATAAAACTTCAAAATTAATACACTAAAACCGAGTTCAGTTGAACGTGTTTTGATATAGAAATGGTGAATTTGGCCCTTATTCTTTACTATCTCTACATTTGTGTTCCAATGTTTCCCACTGGGTCTTAAAAAGAACCCCGTAGGTAAAACCATTTGTTATACGAAACCAAGATCTAAGCCAACTAGTTTGCAATGTTTTGGGAATCTTCCATTTCCTTCGGCTCTTATTTTTGTTTACTTCCGAAGATTTGTTGATGAATATGTATTGTTATTTAACCTTAATTTTGTATAATGATCTTATCTATATATATCAAAATCAATAGTCGTTCTCAAAATTCGAGAAATACCGATTTAGTTGATTCTGGTTTTGAAATGTTTGTCGTAATCCAGGGAAGGTTAAAACGGTAAGCAGTGACGGAATAAATGAGGATGAAACCGCACGTTAGGGTGCTTTCAAATTATGCGTTTCGTGTCGGACCGCTGCGGTGCCGAAGCAGTGCGTTTGTCGTATTGTGAACGTCGTACGATCGTGTGTTTTCATACAAAACGAGCAGTGCGGCAACAGTGCGTACTAAAATTATTTCGCGGTACCGACGCCGCACTGTTGCCGCACTGCTCGATTTGTATGAAAACACACGATCGTACGTTCACAATACGACAAACGCACGGCTTCGGCACCGCAGCGGTCCGACACGAAACGCATAATTTGAAAGCACCCTTACAGCTAGTCTACACTAATATTATAAAGAGGAAAACTTTGTTTGTTTGTAATGAATAGGCTCAATAACTACTGGACCGTTTTTCACAATTCGAAAGCTACATTATCCACGAGTAACATAGACTATCTTTCATCCCGACATTCCCACAGGAATGGACACAACGCGGGTAAAACCGCGGGGCGCTGCTAGTATTATATAAAATTCTCGTGTTAGTAACCATACTCCTCCGAAACGGCATGACAGATTTTTATGAACTTTTATATGCATATTCAGGTGGTCTGAGAATCGGCTGATGGATTTTTCATATCCCTAAGTGAATAGGGTTGTCCACCCGTAACTTTTATTATACGAAACAACGTCTGCCGGGTCAGCTAGTGTATCAAGATCTATGTAATGCGAAAAATTCAAAACGTAGGCTATTTATATACAACTGCCCAAATACTTATGGCTGTATAGAGACATATTGAACAATGAAAATGTTTTATTAGATTAAGTATATGTAATATTGAAGGTCAAAGAAATTAAAATTCATTTGTCTGAAATATTTCATACTCTTTGCACTAAAATACTTCATGTTCTGGGCTCAATTGATTTTCAGCTTTTGATTCCATTCTGGAATTTGGTATAACTATTCGAATAAGCTGAATGGAGGAAATGGGAGGAGGGTTTTGCCCAACAATGGGACACTTAAGGCTATTATATAATAATTATAATTCGAATGTTTAGTTCTTCACTACATAGTATAAAACAAAGTCGCTATTTTTGTCTGTTTGTTTGTCTGTTTGTCTGTATGCTGAAATCTTTAAAATTACGCAACGGATTTTGATGCGGTTTTTTGTAATAGGTAGAGTGATTCAAGAGGAAGGTTTTTATGTATACATTTTCCCGATATTCCCACGGGAACGGGCACAACGCGGGTAAAACCGCGGAGCGCTGCTAGTAATCTCTAAACGATTTAGAGAGATTACTTAAACCCTTACAAAGCCGACAAGTTGTCACCTAGATGTCAAATTGAAAAGCTGTTGTTCCGTTAACATTACAAACATATGTAACTTGATAATTAACATTACAGGTTAATCCCTATAGCTGGTTTTCTCATAGCAACAGAAAATGGAAGATAGTTTGTTTTCAATCTATACACGTGATACTCCAAATAATTTAACCAAAGTCTTTTATTTTTATAATAAAACCAATATCTCATCCAGTTATTGATCAAGATAAACTGATTGATATAAAGATATTCATGACCTTTAAGTATAAATTATCTCATACTTGAAGCTGTTAAGTAAAGATCACAATCTAAGGTATTTTCGTATATTTGAAACTGATACCATCTAACTGACAATTATAAAATTGAATATATTAAATTAGTGAATTTATTTCCTTCTATGCTAAAAAACTGACAGATTGATACACGTGTCAATCAACGTGTCGAGTGACGCCTCAAAAGATTTCTTCAGTTCGTTTTATTGTATTTTTCTTCAGCTCAATAGCTCTTGTTTCCTCACATTTTTACAAGATCATCTCGGTAGCTCTTCCGATCACATCGGGAATGATCAACATTTTACGAGAGGGTTTTTTTTTATTATTTATTTAACGATTCTGTGATACAATTTTTACGTATCCATGACCTTGTTTTTAACGATGTCTCATTTATATAGAATCTCTCACAATGTAAGCTCATAATGTTCATATTAAGCTTAGATCCTACACCCGAATTAGCGTCAACGTTATAACAACAGAAATATCTCTATTGTTTCAGGGTTTTCAGCAAACATTGCTCTGAAAAGACTGACATTACGGCAAGTGGGCTTAATAGGGGCGTGTATATACACCCTAGCGTCGTTTCTTGCTATATTCGTCGTGTCCACAACACAACTAATAATAACTAATGGACTCCTGCAAGGTTTAGGAATGGGGTTACTTATTCCAGTATCATATACGAGCTTCAACGCTTATTTTACGAAGAAAAAAGTGCTTTATCTCAGTTTGTGTAAGGCTTCTATTGGGTTGATTACAATGGTTTACCCTTTGTTCATAAAGTATACGATTAGTGAATATGGATTCAGAGGGACCTTAGCGATATTGTGTGCCATATCTGCACACAGTATATTTGGAGCGATGGTGATGCATCCGGTACAGTGGCATCTGGTGAAGCAAGTGAAGCCTTGTGAAAAGATTGTATGTAAGTATCGTACGCTTTATGGCTAGAAACAAGATAATTATTATAATCTTATACTAGGCGATTCAATTTTGTTCCACGAAACTCAAAACCATTTCTCACATTACAGTGATACCGCCAACACCCGCAATAGAACAAGAAAAAGACAAATTCAATTTCACCAAAACAAATGGCATCCACCACTTCCAAAACAATGCAAAATCAGTCGAAAATCTATACCAAATCAATCGGAAACCGAATCCCAAATCAGAATTGCTTTTCGTGCCAAAATTGTCTGACTCTAGGCGGCTGAGCATCCCCGTGGTTTTGATTCCTGGCGATTCTAACGTAGACAGCAAATTTAATTCAAACGACGATGTTTATATGGAAAATCTTTATAAAGCGGCGTCCGTATCGAGTTTGGGAAACTTCGGTAACATTGCCGCAGAACCGATGCCTATAATAAAGAACAAAGAGGGAAAATGGTAAGTAACAAACGCGTACGAATTAAACGGAATGTTGTACTTAATAAAAATTCAAATAGCGTCCTGAGAATAAAAAGAAGATGGTTTTAACGGAAAGAAAAGTCTTGATTCTCAGTTATGAGATATCTTAATGCTGTTTTGAATAAATTAGAAATATATTACACAGTCTGATCTTGGAATAGCTTTTAACTTTCAAATGTGTGACGAGGGACGCATTTCAAGAAGTTGTTTGAGTAGCCAATAGTGAAACAACACTAATTGAGACTTGTCATTTTATAACACGATGTAAAATATAGTAATAATAATAAATCATTGACGTTTTTTTCCACTCGACTTGAGAAATCATTCGTAACTCAATCTACATAATTCAATTGCGTCAAACATTGATAAGGATCTCAACTTGGAATGTAGTTTTTCAAGTGATCTAAAAACATTTTTTTTGCTAATAGAAAGTTAGATAATTTTATGTATTTAGATATAATTAAAATATGTTGTTAGATCTAAAGTTCCCGAGGCTAAACGTAAGTTTAGCTGCCTTATACTATGATGATGACTGATAAAACAATTCTAAAATAGCCCTTAAAAATATTGTTTCCCCGACTCGATGGAACATTGATAAATCTCAAAGAGCAATTTTCTTAGCGTAAAGCCTCTTATTTTAAATACATTTCTTTTTCAGGCAAACAGTGGCTGAGTTCCTGGATCTAACCTTGTTAAAAGATTTAGTGTACGACAACATTATCATCGGATTGTCTTTGACTTTCTTCGCAGACCTAACGTTCTTTACATTGGAGCCACTTTTCCTCAGCAAACATCTGAATCGGGTAAGCCTGTTGTTATTTACTTGTGATATATTTTGCACCTTGGAATTTCCAAGCCATATTTAGTAGATGAAAGTAATAGTTTGTGTAGTTTAAATTTAAGTATTTGATAAACATTGTGTATGACTTGCTGTCTGCTGTTTTATTGCGGTATTAAAAATGATATATTACATAGAATAAGTATTCCTTCCGAAAATATTGAAATACCAAAATTTGTCAAGTCGTTTTCTCTTTCACTATGCTCTTTCTCTCTCCTTGTCATCACTACATACTTTCTTTATTTCTGTCTGTCTCTCTCTCTCTCTCTCTCTCTTCCTCTCTTCATATATATATATCTCTCTCTCTCACCCTCTCTCTCTTGATCTATTTTGTAAATATAAACAAGATCAAGTAAGTCACTAACTAGCAAGTCGGAGCTTACTGTATTGCACCGTGTTGCCGCTTTATGTAAAGCTTTACATAAAAGCGCTTTAAGCGCCTTGTGACTTAAACCTGGCTAAAGATTATTTTTAAGATCGAGATTAAATCTACAGCTTTTAAATATTTATTCAAATATCTTTGTACCTAATATTTGCGTTTAATCAAATCGTTCGTAATGTGGTTGTCGAACTTAATGATATCAACTTCGGTCGGCGAAAATTGTCTTCGCTCAACTGACTGCAAGAACATTACTAGGCGAGTTCTGGCGTCGCTTGCCAAATGCTACAAGCTATCGTATTCGACAATATTGCGGTCACCACATATTCTAAGTGCATGATCATCTTAATGTCAAACAAACTATTGAGAAACGAGAAATTCGATCCCAATACATCTACGCCTTAATTAACACTTTACAAATCATTGAACTGCAAATACAATTTGTTTTGACATCAAATGACACCGAATATTATTTCAATCTATAGATAATTTCCTGATAAATCATAAAATATGCGTTTAACAGAAATATGATACACCATCTCTTTTATATTATTGGACATGTAATACGATATCTTCTATATATATAAAATTCAAAGTCCTGACTGACTGATAATCAACGCACAGCCTCAACCGCTACACCAAGAAACATGAAATTTGGCAGGAAGGTTTTTCAAGTGACGTAAGTGCACACTAAGAAAGGATTTTAGAAAATTCCTACGGGAACGGGCTCAACGTGGGCAAAGCCGCGGGGCGCTGCTAGATGGTATAAGTCGATAACAGACAGCAGACCGCAAGCTGCAGCGACTGCAGGCGAACGACTTTTTTATATGAAACTAGCCGCGCTCCGTGGTGTTACCCGCGTTGTACCCGTTCCTGCGGAAATTTCAGGATAAATGTATCCCATGTATTATTCTGATATAAAACCTATATTACTGTAAATTTTCATCCAAATCCATCCAGTAATTTCAGAGTAACAAACATAAATACAGCCTCACAAACTTTCGCATTTATATTAGTAGGACTGTATAAATCAGATCACATCTGAATGTTCAAGGTACTGTCCAAGATTGACTGCACGGCGCAGCTGCAGACTGCATTCACAAAATAAAGATACAGACGGAAAAACGAGGATTTTTGGCCAATTTCATTATCTCTATTACAGTTTCACATAGATTTACTCAAAGCGGGTTGCCGCCGCTTGCGCTTTGCAGTACTTCTTGGACTCGAACCTGTATCATTTAGATATGATCTGCATAATATTCTTTATACTTATATAAATCGACATCGTTATGTATCCAATGATTTTATCTTCCTTGGCAACTAAATTAGTGCCGTGTTTTCACATTTTTTTAGATTTAGATTTTTTTGCCATTTATTTTTTAGCTCTTATAGATATAGATATTATATATATCTAGATATTTTATTAGATACATATTGATATAATCATTGATAGATCTATAAAATATATAAAGCACTTAAGTTATAAAGTCTAGTTAGTTATACGAAACTCAAGGACTTGCAGACAGGTTTAAATGAACAAATGAATTAGTTTATCTGTAACCACCATCGATATCGGCAAATACGATCCAAATTGTGACTGATTTATACGAATTCCGGACGATCCAATTTGATCGTACGATTTTTGCATTAGATTTTTGTCATAGAGAAAATTTAATTGTCGTTCGCACTTTCTCGATCATGCGGTAGTGGTTTGAATACTAGTTTTAACACGACAAGTTTAAGAGAAATGACCATTGATTCGCTCATAAAAAAATAATCACCGATTTTGATTTTATGCTACTACTAGCAGCGCCCCGCGGTTTTACCCGCGTTGTGCCCGTTCCCGTGGGAATTTCGGGATTTTTTTTACATAAAATCCTTCCTCTTAAATCACTCTACCTATTACAAAAAACCGCATCAAAATCCGTTGCGTGATTTTAAAGCTTTAAGCATACAGACAAACAAACAGACAAAAATAGCGACTTTGTTTTATACTATGTAGTGATGCGAAAGTTTGTGAGGATGGATATAAATATGTATATTTGTTACTCTTTCACGCAACAACTATTGAATGGGTTTGCATGAAACTTTACAGTAATATAGGTTATACATCTGAATATTATAGGTATATTATGATGTATAATCAGAATAACACATGGGATACATTCTATCCCGAAATTCCCGCGGTATTGGGTACAACGATACACAACAGAAGAACACGCGTTACTAATTATAAAATACTCAACACAACTTTAAAAATCGGTACAATAAAATTATTAATTTTAACATAAAATTACATTTTTGTTTTTAACTTACAGGATGAAATTGCGAACATTATAGCGATAGGGGGCGCCACAGATACTACGGCCAGGCTGTTCCTAGGATTCGCTGGGACCTTCTTCGCAATGAAGAGTAGATACATGTTCTTCGCTGGCGCTTTATTGACGGCCATATTTAGATTCGGTAAGTCATGATTGAAACTATTGACTTAATCAATATGCGTATGACAACCCAAGTTTGCGTCTGACAGTCCAAAGGTTAAAGTCTGTTTTAAAGAAAAATACATTATGAGCCTTATTCATAAAAGTAAAAAGTAAAGTATTAGCCTGTAATGTCCCACTTGTTGGGCAAAGGCCTCTCATCTCGCCATATTCATAAAGCTTGTTAAAATGATTTTAGCAATCAAACGGTGTGTCCCTTTCTGACTTACGCTATTTGTTAAAGAGCAACAGAGACAAGACATTTTACAACAGCGTTTTTAATGAATAAGGCCTTAAGTGATTAGGAGGTTGAGGACTTTAGTTATGACATTAAACATCTCCAAAGGGCCTCTACGAGTAGGATCTGTATCCCCTCGGACGCCTCTCAAAAAGATCGGGCTTGTCCCGTGACTCCGAAGAAGAAACACTATAATAATAATTTTATTCATAAAAGTACATTGATATCTTAAATCTAGTTGCTAGTTTCCCCTTTTAGGCGTTAGTGCCTGAAAGACCTCGCTCTTCCATACAAGTTTTACATTATTGATATTTTGTACATTATTCGACATTTAAAGCAAAATTTAATTTTAATTATTAAATTTGTAATAATAGTCAAAGTCATGTTTTCGCCTAGTAATTAAATACAGTGACCAAAATTCCGTGTCTTATTATATTATGCATAAGACTTACTATCACAACATAAATATCCTATTAATTTCGTAGATAGAACAGATATTTTGCATAAGATAGAGTAGAATTATTTTCAAAAACCGGTTTTCCAAATTTAAATCTAAAAATAGTCACGCTTTTGAATCAAGGTTACATTTTAAATTTCGAGATCATGAGTCAACAGCCTCTTGTCATAGACAGTTAATGATGGCTATTTATATTTTTTTTGTCTATGACATAGAGCTAAATAGATAGGCATGGAAGCGTGACTCATATTCTAACGGCCTATAGCATCAAACTGTAGGGATAAAGCCTCTCCATCGATGAGTTTATAAGTAAGTCGCCGTCAAATATATGTTCAATCTTTTCCACCTTATTACAATGCTATAAGGTATAAAATTGAAAACATATTTATGATATTGCCTGTACACTAATTAGTGAATAATTATTAGTCATATTTAAAAGGAATAAAAACTGTTAATGCTTCGATAGCGGTAGTATATAAAGAGAAAACTGTGCTATTTAAGAAAGATTCATGAGGTCAACTAAAGTTTATTAAACTAAGAGACTAGTGTCCTACCTCTTACTATTTTTAAGTATTCAATGAATTAAAATCTCTTGGCCCTTGTAAAAAGTTCATTACTTTTAATGACGCCAATTCTAGACCAACATTGATGAAACTCTAACGCCCGTACTCGGGAGACATCAAATGCGTCATCTACTTACCAAGTTTCAACAGTGTAGTCCTTACAGTTTCGGAAAAAGTGGCTGTGACATACGGACAGACAGACATGACGAATCCATAAGGGTTCCGTTTTTTGCCATTTGGCTTCGGAACCCTAAAAAGCGTTATTCCAATCAAAGGTGTCGAAGGAAACTGTGTTATAGGTACATAGTTTGTACATAGTACAAAAAACGCGTGTTATACGTACATAGTTTGAATTGGTTACAAATTAGGATTGTAAAAGTAAATATTATTTTTATGGGTTCAAAATTCATTCACGGGTAATAAATAATTAATATTTATTAATTTTGATTGCCATCAATCAAAAATATTAATAAACTTGTTTAATTTTGAATAACTCTCCATCAAGGCCAGTGAACTTTTAGAGTTATATGTTTAGAGTTCCTTATGTCTAAAGGAAAATGAGGAACCCGTTGAGGGCCATTCTTGTGTGTTTTAACCGATTTACTGTAAAACCACTGTACTCAAAGATGGACATACTCGTATTATCCTACTAATATTATAAATGCGAAATATTGTGAGGATGGATGTATGTATGGATGTATGGGTGTTTGTTGCTCTTTCACGACAAAACTACTAAACGGATTGGGATGAAACTTTACAGTAATATAGGTTATACATCAGAATCGTATGTAATACCCAAGTTTTAACTTGTTTTTATCTCGCCAACCTGCCATGACTGTATCGCCAAACTGTCATTATTGTGTGACAGTTTGGTGGTAAGTAACTATCTATACTAATAATTTTAATATGTAGTTACAAGTCTAATGAATTATTAATTAATAATTACACTTTAAAATTCCTTAATTCCACAACTTATTGCATAACATAATGTAACATTCAGTTGGTGCTGTCAAAGTCTAAAACATATACATTCCACTTATAATAATTTATCTTAAACAATTTGACTCAAAGATTTTTTCACAACAATCTTAACCGAGGCCACAATTAGAAATATAAAAAAAACTGGATTTGTTTATGGTATTTATGCTAATAGAGGTTTCATTTTCTTATAGGTAATAAGTTTTATAGGCTGATCCGGCGAACTTTGTTTCGCCTAACAGTCAATGAATATTAAAAATATAGATTTTATTGCTTAATATTCTTATTCCGGACGACGATAAATCAATAAAAAAATAAAGAATCATAAAAATCGGTTTTGCCGTTTTCGAGTTATAAATGGTGAACTGTACAAAACATAAATAAAATGTAACGTAAAATTGTTAGTTAGTTCGTAATATCGTCCTTAGCAAAACGGCGGCAATGGCGTTTACAATTTTCTGGTGAGATATACGAAGAACTAGCTTTTGCCCATTTAGGCCTATCACCAACTACATCTTAATTACAAGAATGGTTAAAGTCGTATATTTTAATATGCGTATGAAATAATTACACGATATACCACTTACCTAGTATATAAAAAAAATGAAAACTTAACTAGTTTATTGTGTCATTAAGATTACAGAAGACTACCAGAGCCCTTTTGTTTTACCCGCTTTGTACCCGTTCCCGTCGGAATTTTGGAATTAAAAATAGTAAATAAGCTCTCAGTTAAATGTGGCTATCTATCTATAATATAAAAATGAATCGCAAAATGTGTTGTTAAGCGCATAACTTCAGAAAGACTGCACCAAATTCGATGATTCTTTTTTTAATGTGTTCCTTATTGTCAGGACAAGGTTTTTATATAAGAAAAATAAGGAATAAAAATCTAAAAATTCCCACGGGAACGGGGCCGCTGCGGGTGAAACCGCGGGGCATAGCTAGTTACAAATATAATTATTCGAATCGGATTGTTAGTTTCTGAGATTAGCGCGATAAAATAATCTGAGTCTGATCTGAGTGCGGCACTCACACTTATTTACGTCCCTTAACATATTCCAATCGTTCTATACTAAACAAAATAGTGCTTGACCACGGAAGAGCGAAGAGTGTGCTTGACTACTTTCAAGCATCCCAGATCAGACTTTATTACATAATACCCACGGTTTTACCCGCGTTGTAACCCGTTCCTGTGGGAATTTCGAAATGGAAAAATAGCCGTTGAATGTGGCTATCCATTACAGAAAGAATTATTCAAATCGGATTAGTAGTTTCTGAGATTAGCTCGTATAAACAAACAAAGTTAGAAACTTTACGTCTTTATTGCATTTAATAATTATCATAGATTCCATAATATTTTATCAATTTTTATCCTTTTTTTGCAGTATTCATCCAGTTCACGACTTACACGCCACTTCTCATCCTGACGGGTATACTCGCGTCTCTCCGGTCATTGGTCCACATCGCGCAGCCAATAGTGATGGCAGAGCATGTGCCGATAGAGCGATATCCGTCGGCCTATGGCCTCTACATGTTGTTAGCAGGAGCCGTTAGCCTTAGCGTCGGACCTCTTATCGGTAATACTTTCTTAATACTTGTTTCTTATTTGTTTTTCCTTTATTTATCACTAGCGATGTCCTGCGGTTTGATGTGTTGAACTCGGTAATAAATTGAGTAACAAGAAGTATACTTAGGTCTTATTCATAAAGGCTTACTAGCAGCATTTTAGCTATCAAATGGTTTGTCCCTTTCTGACATACGCTATTTTCTAAAGAGCAAAAGAGACAAAACACTCACTAACAGTGTTTTAATTAAGAGAGCGTTTATAAATAAGGCGGTTAAAGTATGAATGAAGTATAATTTTTAAACTCACACGATTTGCACTTATTATCTATACTAATATTATAAAGCTGAAGAGTTTGTTTTGTTTGTTTGTTTAAACGCGCTAATCTCAGAAACTACTGAACCGATTTGAATAATTCTTTTTGTAATAGATAGCCACATTCAACGGGAAGGTTATAGGTTATTTTTCATCCCGAAATTCCTACGGGAACGGGTACAACGCGGGTAAAACCGCGGGGCGCTGCTAGTATATACTAAATGAAACGGATCTATATCGCGTTAGAATATATAACGTGTTTATTTAGTGAATGAAGATGATGGTTATTTAAACAGTGGTCTTTATGAGCAAGATTACTTTGATGGTTTTGATAAAAATGCTAATTTAAAGTAGTCCCTATCTAGATGATACTGCTTTTTCAGCAATCTACTATGAATGGTGTAGATATAATTACTCTTGACGTCCAAGAACATCGTGAGCTAACTTAAATAATATTTTCCTCCAGTAGAGCGTTCTTCAAGTAAATATTTATCCAATCCAACACATTTACCCATCTGTAATATATTAATAGTAGGATTAGTATATGGTAAGATCAGCTTCACGAAACTTATATCATCTTACGAAGTTTGCTTTCAGGACTTATTTATGTTCATATAAAGTGTAGGAGAGTGAATTAGGAGTCATCTTAAACAAACCTATCGAGATAAAGTACTTCATATCATACAATTGATCAGACATCAATAACTATCTTGACACAAGTCAGATTAGAATAGTAGAAAATATTCTACTTAAGAGTTATGCTCTTGGCGCTTAAACTAAGGCATGCTTTTCCATTTGTTTTTACTAATATCACCTTTACATCTCTATACGACATAATTGATACCTTTCCTTAATCTGGCTCATATAATTACTAATCCTAGGTCCACATTCCTCTCCTCACTTTCTTTCAACTTTACCCTCCATGATGTATTATCTATCTGTCGTGTCGTATAAGATGCCTTAACATCTTTCCTCTCCAGAGAAGGACATTGTTTAGTACAATAGAAAATATCTATTTTACTTAGCAATGTCCCTCACTTTCTCGCTAATTCTCATACGTTTTCGTTTGAATGTTCCTATTGACCTTATAAAAGCTACTACGAATATTTCATTAGTGCTACTTCATTTTATTTGTATTATAAAAACAAGAAATAGTAGGTATTATTAATTACTGCAAGGAAAAAACTGGTTTGAATTCATTCAATTAATAAAATTTAAGTTATGTCGTCAAGACGTCTAGATAATTTGCATAAAGTTGCATAGCATTTTGGAGTTCTGTCTGTCACTCAATCGATAGATCCATTAAATATACCTTTACTTATGTCAATGACCTTGTCTCGTCTAATGTCCTTGAACGAAATACGTCTTATAAATAACCGTTATGTGTAACCACATAATAGTGTCTACAATTATGTAGCCGACTTAGCGCCTTGTCGCATTAATGACTAGTCACTGATTGATATATTTCTTTAACGGTTGTAAATAAATTTGTAATGACAAAGTTCTATCGCGACCATATTTATAGAACTATTTATAAACACGTGAAACATTTATAAAGTCATATATCTATATACTATTCTGTAAATGCCACAATATGTAATCATTTATATTCAGAAACGGATATAAATACAATAGAGAGATTTAATTGCTTTAAAGCAAGTTTACAAAAAAAGGTTTGACAAGAATTTGGTCGTTAAAAAAATGTTACGAAATATTATGAAATAGGACATTTTCTAGTTAGTCGGTTCTCGGTTATTAGAGGCCATATAGAAGGTTTCGCTTCCTATTTCGAAATCGTTGCTAAGAGGCATTAAATGAGTTCATTGTGGACTAAAAATATTCAAAACTAGTTAGACGAACCGTTTTCTTTGATAGATATGATCAACTATACCTGGATCTATTCAATTAACGGGTTTGAAAACTATTTCAACATATAATTAATTATAAATTACCTGCTATGTGTTCTTTAAACTTTATCTAAGGAATTCGAATTTGTCTGATTCATGACTGATAAAGCCACAAGTATTTGTGGTTCAAAGAAGTCATTATTATATTATGAAGAAACTAGCCACGCCCCGCGGTGTTACCCGCGTTGTATCGGTTCCCGCGGGAATTTCGGGATGTTTAACCTATATAACTGTCAAGTTTCATACAAATCCGTTCAGTAGTTTTTACGTGAAAGAGCAACAAAAATACATCCATCCTCACAAACATTAGCATTTATAATATTAGTAGTAACATGGTATTTTTGTATGTTTGTTGATCGCGATCTCCGTAACAAACAATCGTATTCAATCATTTATTAATTAGTCAACTTATTTTGAAATATGACTATAAAATATTTTTCTTTTCAGGTTTCATCAGAGACTACACAGGTAGTTACAGCATAGCTTTCAGCATGCTCGCAGTATGTAACCTCATTTGCGTAGTCAACTGGACAACAGAAGGTCTCTTAAAACACTTTAAAAGAAACCAAAGTTTGAAGTCTTGAACTATATTCATTACACTGTGGCAAGATATGTTAGAAACACTGTGATAATAGTCAAAATATGTAATAATAAGTGATGGGCAAATAGGTAACTGGGTTTTGTACGTGACGAGTTTTTTATAGAAACCAGTGTCGCCAAATTCATTGAAACCACTGTGTTGTTATGACCCTTGGGTCAATACCATTGAAGCTACAATCACTCAAGCCTAGTCTGAGTCACTATGATCGTATCAAATAGTAAACCCGTGCAATAAATTGTGTAAAAAGTCATTAGAAGTGACAATAGGTGTCATATAATATAAGTAGAAGTACTAACGCCTGGATGGTCTAGTGGTATGTGCACTCGCCTGCCAAGACTGAGGTCCCGGGTTCAATTCCCGGGTCGAGCGAAAACATGTTTCCTACTTTTTAAATATGGCTTGGGTTTGAGATCACCAACGCGCATTTGGCAAGCGTGGTGATTATGCCTTATCCTCCTCACTGTACTGATCTTCAGAGAGATGAAAGGCCTTTGCCCAGCAGTGGGACAGTATAGGCTAATAATTACTTATTACTTACTTTTCTTTACTAACTCCATTCTTATGTAGTAGGTCGTTTGTGGACGTTTATATTTAAGGGAACAATAGGAATTATAGATGGAAACCTGTTATATAATTGTTAATGTATGTTTAAAGAGATTAAATATTGAATACTTAGTAGTTTTTAAAGATGAATACTTTACATGTTCAATACAATATGTGCAGACATAGTTGTTGGCGCCGAACGTCTAGGTGTCAATTATAAATTCACATAATGTTTTTGTATATTAATAGTAGTATCAGTTAGTAAATTCCATAATTTAAGCTTAGAGCTTAGTTGTGGTCTAATTAACCGTATGTGAACCTGTCATATATTTATTATTTATTTATTAATACCTTTACTGTGTGTGTGTACTGTCGATGTCATAGTTATGTTTACACTTTTTTGCCTTATGCCATGTAGTAGCTCTTGGCATAGTTTGGCTAAGCTATGTTAACTAATTGCTATTGTTAAACAACGTACAGCTGTGCCCCTACATAGATGGGTGGCCTATAGTGGCATTTCTATGTGAGCGCTACCAGGTTTTGGAAGGCACGTTAAAGTGTCGATCCCGATATTTCAATCGTTAGTCCATGTCGAAGGCTATGAAGCAGTTTAAACGCGACACCAGGGTGGCCACTGACTTAAATATGTGCTTAAACGAACTTACTTATCTTATGTCATTGTGATAAGGAGAAAAAATTTAAACGTATATACGACACCGACTGTACTAACAAGTTTGTTATCAACTTCATGTGAATCTAATGTCTGATACTAAGTAGTTCGCTTATAACAATACTGCCTTAGAAATACGATTTTTAAGTAAAACATAAAGAGCCAATATCAATGTTACTAGTGTAGAAATAAGGTTGATTATGCTTAAACAAAACGTATAATACTTATAAAAAGACTGGATTATTATTAACATTGTTTGAAGTGTTAACACTATGTTCTTGTAAATATTTAATAGAATTAAGGATAAATTATTAGTTCTATAATATGTTGCAATGAATAGTTATTTTGTATTAATATATTCATAAAACCGGAGCAGGCGAGTTTCCTTTCTCCTAACACCACTAAAGTTTATAAGCGTCATAATTAATTAGCTATTAATAATAGATAACAATAATTTAGTAGATGGGAAATTCTGATAATTATTAAAGTTAAACATTTTGTTTGGAGAATTCTGTGAAAGACTTCTTTATAACTCTTTAACTTACTTTGTTAGCTCATTGTAATTGTTAAGCAACGTGCGGCTCGGCTCGATTATCTGAGCGCCACCGTGTTTCAGAGAGCACGTTAAATTGTCGGTCCCGGTTGATTATCGTTAGACCATGTTGGAGGCCTTTAGGCGACTACTGACTTACTCGAACTTAAGGGTCTAGACAGACGGACTGCAATTCAACTGCAATCCGACTGCCAAATGGCAGTTCAGATGCAGTTTGAATGCAGTTGGCTCGACTGCAATCAAACTGCACGTCGACGGGCAGTTGGCGTGCAGTTGGATTGCAGTCTGAGTGCAGTTAGTCGTTGTAACTGCACTCAGACTGCAATCCAACTGCACGCCAACTGCCCGTCGACGTGCAGTTTGATTGCAGTCGAGCCAACTGCATTCAAACTGCATCTGAACTGCCATTTGGCAGTCGGATTGCAGTTGAATTGCAGTCCGTCTGTCTAGACCCTAAGTCTTTGAAAGTGTGAAAAAACCGACATTGTCAAATTTCGTGATGCGCCGTGATTGGCCAGTTGAGCAAGATGAGATAGACATAGTTGTAGATCTATGATACCACATATTGAAAGACAGAGATAGGATGAGGTGGCGCTTTCTGCTCAAGTGTTGGGACTTAAGATGAGTGATGCCCTAGCGTTATTAGCGCTTACTAGAAAAACTAAAAAAAATAAGTATGGTAGTAATATTTTTATTTAACAAAGCAAAGCAACGGTCAATCGCTAGTATTAACTAATACTTATTTATAATCGTCTTCATTTCTTATGCATCGCATAATTAGCTCTATTTTATTGTATCTTAAAATATAACAATCTAACGGTGATACTATTTTCAAATGTTAAAACAATCACTTTTTCAAATTATACACAAATCTGTATAAAATTTATGACAAAATAATGGATCAATATCATTAGTAAACCATTATTTATCAATAAAATTCTATCAAAACGATGATTTAATTTAATTAAAAGGTTTTGAAATATTTCCATAGTAATTGTAAATTAATAATAATAACGAATGAGTGACCAACTGTCATTTCTACTCTGGAAATCGTTAGGTACAATATGTAATCATTTCGGAAACCTTTTACCTTCCTATAGATAAGTGGAAATAATTTCGCATATATTATACTACTAGCATCGCCCCGCGGTTTTACCCGCGTTGTGCCCGTTCCCGTGGGAATTTCGGGATAAAATGTAGCCTATAGCCTTCCTCGATAAATAGACTATCTAACAGTGAAAGAATTATTCAAATCGGTTCAGTAGTTTCTGAGATTAGCGCGTTTAAACAAACAAACAAACAAACAAACAAACAAACAAACAAACAAACAAACAAAACAAACTCTTCAGCTTTATAATATTAGTATAGATTTATACTTCGCGCTTGGAATATGTTATGACAGATCATCTAGCCCCAATTTTACCGTTACAATAGAACTCGATCAATCAAACTGGTTCCTTAAGTTTAAGCGAACACTACTCATATTGAATTGAAACTTCGTTTACGGATAAACTTCGCTTTTATTTTAAATTTTTATCTGACTTTACGAAATCGATCAATCAACTTAATCCTAAACAAGAGCTAAACTGAGGTCAAAGTCTCAAATTTTATTCGATTTTATTTCCGAGTTCAGTTGATCGTGATTAAGTTAGTTAACATTCGATGTAATAAATATATTTACCTAAATAATAACGTCACAGCGCCTTATGTGAAGAAAGTCTTAGCGGTTATGTGAAGAATATACTTAATTTTAATTTTCAACCCGTGGAAATTTAGGGATGAAAAATAGCCTATAACGTTCCCGTTGAGTGTGGCCATCCATTACAAAAATAAATATTCAAATCGGATTGGTAGCTTTTGAGATTGGCGCGTTTGAACAAACAAAACATTAAGCTTTTCAACTTTTAGTAGGTATAGAGAATTAGTATAGATAATAGTTTGTTTGAAACGTTTGTGGTTAAAATCGCGCGGCGCTGCTAGTTGCTGTTGTAGTTACCTAGTGCTAAAATCGTACAACATCTATTTATATACTCGGTATCAGAACATTATGTTCCGTTATAATCACTTATCTGCTTCACTAATACAGAAAAAACACCTGTTCATTCAGTTGTCACCACAAAGGGTCTTTTTCAGTTAAGAAATGACATCAGCGCACAACAAAAATATACTCTTTGTAATATTATTATCGAGTACCTACATTAAAATGTATTTATTTGTAATAAACAGCTGGTTTCTCCTGAGGCGTAGGTAGTGTAAAGAGTGAGGCGTACCAAAGAGTTAATGGCTTAATCGTCCATCCATAATTTGTAGAAGATGAGCAAAGAGCTCAATGAATTGGCCTGTGGAGATGGCAGCACTGTGCCTGTGTGTTAATTATCTATCAAAATTAGCCGTATATATTCTAAGATCAAAATAGATTTTTTTTCAGTTCTATTTGACAACTGTTTGAATCTGACACCTATGAAGCGCCCTCTGGTGGCAGAAAAAATTAAGTAACCCTAACGACCAATCACAAAACATTGCAATGCAATGCAACCGTCGCTCGGCTGAACTCCAACATAAACAAACCCAAGAACCACAAAATACTTCGTCTTCCCATCCACTTGAATTAGTTAGTATTAAGATAAAACAGAGATAGTAATGTGACAAGACAAGCAAACAACAGCCGACATTGAACAAAGGAAATTACAATACGATAAACGAAAACCAAAACGATGTAACCGACTTAACTATTTAAAGTACATACTTTATACTTGGCAATACACTTGTCTAATTGAAAACAATACGTATTTAACAAAACGTTCTTCAATATAATGTCACATACACATTTCTTATAACCATCAGAGATATTATATCGCAATTGCATTGTTTCGTAGATACTACTAATATTCTGTGGCGGCTAATGCAAGTGTATGGTCTATTAACTATTCAGTATTCTGTGGTACTGGAGTTATTCATAATATAAATATATAACTGTGGAGCAACGTGTTTCTTTATCGGGAGCATCCGCGTAGTGTTTATTGAACAACCACTGGTATTGTGCGTGTCATAATGGAAACTAGAGTGAATAATACGAATAAAGCAGGCGATAAAAAGGATAAAGACTATTGGGGATATGCTGTGTGCTTTGGAACCGCTATTACTTTTGTAAGTACTTAATAATATGACCTTTTGTATCCCTATTGGGTGGTAGTAAACTACGACTTAAAATATTCAAAACTCTAGGTTAAGTTATATGACATTATGCTTTTTCAGCATTGATAGAAACCAGGTTTAAAAGAATGCAGCCACAGTAAAGAGAAATAGTCACAACAGATTTTCTTTTTCTCAATCACTTATATTAATTATTTAGACTTTTTGTTTCTTTGTTTGAACGCGCCGTTAAATCTTTGGAACTATCTAAATTCGTATAGGTTAGGCCAACCCTGATGCCAGAGTGTTTAGACCGCCTCAGACCTCCAATACAGTCTGACTATTGCACGTCAAACCGTCGGTCCGTCTTTCTTCGGATAGTAGTCGTTACATGAGCCATGTCAGAGGCCTTTGGCAGCTCAATAACTCTGACACCAGGATTGACCAGGTTGACCATCCTCTCGATGGAGAAGAAGAAGATTGCAACAAATGGGACCGCTAATTTACCGGGCCCTCCGGAGCACAGAAGCGCTCAGATAGAAATGGTACTATCGGCCACCCATCCATTTTTATATGAGAGCTCCATTCAAGAGGCAGGCTGTCTGCTACTTTTCATCGTGGAACTGTCCCGGAAACCGGTACAAAACGGGTACACCGCGTGGGGTTATATAATGTTCTAATAGATATAGAAGAAGAAGATTCCCTCTGTCAAATTATTGGTGAAGACATATGAGATACAATTAACTTATATTATAAAGAGGTAACGTTTCTAACTTTGTTTGTTTGTTTATAAAGGTTAATCTCAGAAACTACCAGTCCGATTTGAATAATTCTTTTCGTAGCGGATAGCCATATTCAACGGGAAGTTAGACTTTTTATCCCAAAATTCCTAACACGAACAGGCATAACGCGAGTGAATCCGCGGGGCGCTGCTAGTTTGAGATACAATTAAATTATTTTAGCGTTACATTTCCAGTGAAGCAAATAACTAAACCAGTTCCTCGGTTGACATTAAATTTGTAATTAATGCAGACATGATTTGATAGTATGTAAACTATTGCTATCTGATTTACAACCTGTACAAATTAACTGCCGTTAAAATATTTGTGAACGAATAAATTGACTTACAAGATGATCGTAAACAAAAAATAAACTAGAATGATTGATTTAAATATCACTTACTTACTATATTACCAGTTTACCCTACTAATGACTTTGGGAAGTATCTGTGGAAAATTATCATGTTGTAAATTTAAATAATCCTTCGAGACGATAACGTCTGTTATGTAAAATACAATAAGATTATACAAGTGATTGTAACTGTTAATGAGGAAAAATCGTTTCTTAAAACATTATTTAGTTATTTCTTAAGAATTATCTATATATACATATAAAAATCAATCATGGTTCGTGTCTCGCTAAACTAAAACTCCTATCCTGAACGGCTGGGCCGATTTAGTTAATTATGATTTTGAAATAATTGTCGAAATCCAGGGAAGGTTTAAACGGTAAGCAGAGACGGAATAAATGCGGGTGAAACCGCGGGGCATAGCAAATAATAAATAAAATTAACATGAAGGGCAATGTTCGGACCTATCCTGACCTGATGCAAGACAACGACCCAGTATTACAAAAACTGTGGCAGTGATCTCTCTTGCTTACGTACTACACAGTATATAAGTTAGCAACACATAATATGTACCAACTAGCAGCGCCCCGCGGTATTACCCGCGTTGTTCCCGTTCCCGTGGGAATTTCGGAATGAAAAGTAGCCTATAACCTTCCCGTTGAATGTGGCTATCCATTACAAAAAGAATTTTTCAAATCGGTTCAGTAGTTTCTGAGATTAGCGCGTTTAAACAAACAAACAAACAAACAAAACAAACTCTTCAGCTTTATAATATTAGTATAGATGATGGACCTGAAGGGCAGATATACCTCTATCTCCGTAACATTATCAATAAATAAAGATTACGTGTTGTCACTATGCTGAAAATGCCCAATTCATGTCAACTATCTGAAACCCGTGTCATGCCAATAGTAATCATTAACTCAACTTTGTAAAACATTATAACACAGAGTGTAATGCTCGTGGCGTAGTTTCATTAAGGGATGTTAGCTCATTGCAATTGTTAAGCAACGTGCAGCTCGATCGCTACTTGGATGGGTGGCCGATAGTGGCATTTCTCTCTGAGCGCTACTGTACTTCTGAGAGCACGTAAAATTTTCGGCCCCGGTTATTTTCAATCCTTGGACCATGTTGGAAGCATTTAGAGCGTCTAAAAACTCCGGACGCCAGGGGTTACTGACGTATCCAAACTTGCTATCTTCAGTAACACAGCTAAAAAATACTTCTCCAGATAGCAGGCATCGGTCATGTCAACTCATTCGGACTAATATACAATGACTTCATGAAAGACACAAACTCTACAACAAAATCCTTGACAACGGCACATGGTGTATTCGCAGCAATGCTGGCTATTGGAGGTATGTATTAATAACAATGGTGAAACAATGAACTTTCTAATAATAACACTTAAATATGTTAGTGGATTTCAAAATAATATTTGATATCATATCATGACGACTCACGCGGTAATCAAAGGTATTTAATACATTAGTACACGTTGAGCTGATGGTTTTCCAATTAAATACCATTTGTATGTTTACCAGTGTTTACCATAAACAAAAAATTATTTTGGTACCGATTCACTATAGAATCAGTTGAATTGAAATCGTAAGTTAGGAACAAAATCGATACATTATCAAATCAAATCAAAATTATTTATTTGTTCGAATACGGTTATACATTAAGCATTGTATAATGCCTTGTTCTAAAACTCTTTTTCCTATTCCTATTCCTATTTTTATTCCAGGAATAATTCTCAACGCAGTATCAAAGAAAATATCTTTAAGAGGAGGAGGAATTTTAGGGTCCATATTATTTGTCGTCGGATCATTTTCAACGGTAGTGATATCAAACACCAACCAACTACCAATCACGTTTGGTTTACTACAAGGAATGGGGTTCGGGATGATGGTGCCTGTCAGTTATTCTACGTTAAACTACTACTTTATAAAGAAAAGAACCACAGTAATGAGCTCGATAAAAGCTATCCAAGGGTTAGTACTAATGTGGTACCCTCAAGTCTTGAAGCTGATAATGCAAACTTACGGCTTCAGAGGAACTTTACTTATACTATCAGGGATTTCTTTACACACATTCCCAGGAATGATGGTCATGACCAATAATTTGTCAAAGAAAAAGGAAGCAATGAGAACAGCAAGTATTTTTATCTTGATTTAAATTTTGTTTGTGTGGGAACCGAGACGAATATAAAAATAATGTTTTGTTTATAGATGAGGAGAATGTTGAGAAACGTGAAAACGTCGAACTTTTACATGGTAATGACGTGAATGAGAAACATCCGGATAAAAGGCCGAGGTTTGAAATTAATATTAGGTAAGTAAATCGTATAAACGAATAAGAGACATATAAATATGAGTTCATGTATTTTGAGTGAGTTTACAATCTGCGTAAACATGAATTCAATATAATGTAAACGTTACATTATATGGCTAATTCAAATTATCTTTAGGATTCTTCGAATCGACTTGTAGCAATCCTTTACAGAAAATTGACAAGCCCGTTGGCACAGTGGCAGTGAGAGCGCTTACTGTGTCGGGGGTTGCGGGTTCGATTCCCGCCCGGAGTCAACAATATGTGAACACATAGTTGTTGGCGACGACATCTGGGTGTCAATTATATATTCTTACTAGCTGCGCCCCGCGGTTTCACCCACGTTGTACCCGTTCCCGCAGGAATTTCGGGATGAAAAATAGATGTTGTCCGATTCTCAGGCCTACGCGATATGCATACAAAATTTCATTAGAATCGGTCGAGCCGTTTCGGAGGAGTACGGGAACGAACATTATGACACGAGAATGTTATATATAAGATAAAGTATTTGTGTATATACCTATAATGTAGTAGTATCAGTTAGTTAGATTCCATAATACAAGTTTAGAGCTTAATTTGGGTCTAATTAACCGTGAGTGAATTTGGCCAGGTATATATATATATATATATATATATATATATATATATATATATATATTTTTTTTATTTAAAATACGCCATCTTCGTCATCAACATTCAAAAATATGATATTAATATTATTTTTTTTAGGAAAAAGTTGATGGAAATCCTCAACATAGACGCCCTGAAGGATCCAGTCTACAGAAACATTTGCATCGGACAGAGCTTCGTAAATTTTTCCGATTTAACTTTCTTTATTCTACAACCAATGCTTCTATTTCAATATGGATATGACACGGTAAGTCTATATCATCATGTTAATTTAGTAAATAGTGTTCGAGATATGCAAACGATTATTGCTTTATTTGATGACAAAAAAAGATAATACACCTTTTACCACGTGATTTAGTTATTTTTATAAAATATTTTTTAGGATTAGAAATGGTATTAATATTTAGATTTGAAAGCTGATAACCTTGATGATTGGTGGTTTGATATTATAATGTACGAAAAATTGCGCCAAATAGTTAATTGACAATTAATGAACTGAGTGCGTTAGTAACCTCTACTAGGTATATTTCCTACCTACATTGTTGAACAATATGTCAAATAACTTCTAGATACACACTTAAACGTGGATCGATTTCGATAGTGTTATATTTACTATGAAAACAAATTCTTCTATAGTACAATATATGACAACCTTATTTTATCTTTTCCAGAGTCAAGTAGCAACCTGTATATCGATATGCGCAGGCGCCGATGTTGCTGGGCGTTGCATACTCGTAGTAATCAGCAGTATTACCAATGTTAATACTCGTCTGTTGTTCTACGTGTCAACTTTATTGACTTTCGTCTTCCGGTTAGGTAAGTAAATATTTCTATCATTATGTGGTGTATTATTTGTTCTGCTGCATAAATATTTGTGGCGCTGCAATACATAGAAGAGGTTTTGAAGAGACCTACTCAGCATTGGGTGACTACAGGTGGAAGAAGAAGAATACATATGGCACCTTTTTCAATATACTGCTGTCAACAAATGTCATCTTCACGCTAGACTGTCTAACGACTGTGGACATCTTGTCAGTTGGCAGCTGCAGTCAGTTGCCGAATGCAGCCCACTACCGTATTTTTTATACTGCTGTGGCATGCATAGCATGTTGCATGCAGCGAACGATGTAATGTTATTGAATTAATTTATGCACTGATTAATTAACGTGCAATGTTGGTTAATAAGTTAAGCATAGGTGTGTCGATGAGATATTCATTCTTTATCAATTTGGTCTGTGAGGTGTAACTATTACTTTTGTTGTAGACAGATCTTATAATAGGTTAGGTTAGTTATCTTTTGAGCCCATTTGACATATACAATTATAATCATACATTTTCCATCAAAGTTAACTGCGTTGACTGTCTGTACCAATGAAATCAGGTTATCATGTTACGTTAGGTGTGTCATTGTATATAGTTTTCGTATTGGGGTTACTGCACTCAATGCGAGCGAGGGAATTTGGGTTAACTTGATAATAGATTTAGCCGGTAAGTGCGAGACGGACTCTCATACCGAAGTTTCCGCAGTATAGGTACTTCACCGGTTTTCATTACTGTGCACTTGAAGAGTCTTAACTAAGCAAGATATAAGTCGAAACCCATAAACTTATTATTCGACTAGCAGCGCCCCGCGGTTTTACCCGCGTTGTGCCCGTTCCCGTGGGAATTTCGGGATAAAATGTAGCCTATAGCCTTCCTCGATAAATAGACTATCTAACAGTGAAAGAATTATTCAAATCGGTTCAGTAGTCTCTGAGATTAGCGCGTTTAAACAAACAAACAAACAAACAAACAAACAAACAAACAAACAAACAAAACAAACTCTTCAGCTTTATAATATTAGTATAGATTTGGCTGGAGCTTGCAGCTGGACACGTTAGCATATATATATATGTCAGCGCTTGTGGCGTATATTGACGAAACGATGTTAGTTCATTGTGATTGTTAAGCAACGTGCACCTCAGCCCTACTTGGATGGGTAGATATCTGAACGCTTCTGTGCTTCGAAGGGCATATGAAGCAGTCAGTTCCGGTCGCTCCAATCGTTAGACCATGTCAGAGACCTTTAGACGGTCTAAAACCATTTCACAATCTGTCGACAGTTTACGATTTTCCGGTGACATACACTCAAACATACAGACAGAAACAGATATATTAATACAAAATAAATCCCAATTTTATTGTAAGGATTCTATTCTACAACGATGCCGGTTTTGTCATGCAATGTTTAGTTCTTTGCATTTGCTAGGTCTGGCGCAGTTAAACCTTCTTTTTAAATACCAGTTTCGACACTACATTGATACAATCTTCATTATTGTGATCGCGTAAGAAACCTGAGATATTAATTAATGGACTATGCAAATACCAGACTCGCCCGATCACATGTTTTAAATTTATCAAGCTACCAAAAAAACGTGTTAGGTATTGTCACGTTTGTTCCCATACTTATAAACCTACGCATTCTATTGATAAATAACCAGATTGAGGTATCTGAATAAAACCAGATTTAGATATGTGGTTTTGCCTAAATACAAAAAATATTTTTATGCAGTTTTCACATCAAATATTCCAATAAATGTAAAACTAAATGAATATATTGTTCCAGTTTATGTTGAGTAAATATATGTGCATTTTAAATAGATAATAATGCTAAATTACGGAATAGCCGCTCCCCACGGTTTCACCTACGACCCACGTTATGCATCGTAGGAATTGATTAATAAAAGACGACGCACATCACTTTTTTATTTAGGTACATTATTTGGATTATGCGATGTTTATGCCATTATTGTTTCCACCTAGTAGCGATTCTACACAATATTTATTCCACACATCTGCAGTTCATGCGTTATTCTTCAAAGTCATTATTTCAACACAATCTTGACTTTATTAATTAGCTGCATTCAACATGCAGTAACTGCAAAATTCAGTAGTCGGCCGCAGTTGGCTAGCGATAGCAACTTACATTTAATTACGTGTTACGTGTAATTACGACATAAAGTCTAATGGGAAGACAAACGTTTGATGACTGAAATGGGATGAAACAAGTTTGACAACCACATAACATTATGTAAACAATTTTATTACGTCAATATCCGAATGCACAAGATGTTGTTTTTCAATTAACCGTTCATTTATGTAAGTCTAATTGCCAGTTTGAAAGGCTGCAAGCCTTGTAAAACAAGTCACTTTTTATAATGACGAAGTATCACTTTAGTTACGGATTTGGATTAGGTATAGATGTTTTACTTCATGAGCACCCCTGAGCCATACTTTTGTAAGGAATCGTACATACATAATGTCTTAGTGTGCATGATGGTCCTGTTAAAATTGGCTTCGAAGTAGCGATAGATTGGTAGGTTTGATTAAACCTAAGAAAAGTCATCAATGATCATGCTGATGGTACTGACAGTAACGCACACAAAGACGCATGTCTATACTCATACAACGACAAGAATGAATCGAGGGCGGTCGTGATAATTATATGACAAATACGAGTATAAACAAGCTACAGAAATTTCTTTTTGGGTCGATTTTGATATTTTTTACTTCAATCGAATGGTATTTTTTTACAGTAATACTCCAAGTGCAAAGTTTCATATGGGTAGCCGTTGTGACCGGGGCTTTAGGTGTGATGAGGGCGTGGCTCCACATCGCCAGTCCCTTGGTGATATCAAACCATGTATCACACGAAGACTTTCCTGGAGCTTACGCGCTGTTCATGCTGACTGCTGGAATCGTCAATGTGGCTTTATCGCCTGTAATTGGTAAGAACAATTATGCAATATTTTTTCTAGATATATTGTTTATGACGCAGCTTTTATACTGCAGCTACACAATAAACGAAACAAAATAAATCCAAATTAAATCATACACAATATAGTCTAACTGCAGACGACATGCTGCTACTGCAAACTGCAGGCTATTTTACTAGTTTCTAAACTTCTCTTTTTTCGATGTCAGTTGAAAAGCTGCAGTAAGTATTTAAAAAAGTTATCTCGTAAGGTTTATCGTCAAATAGCTCTACTTTTGAAGAGTATCCTCTTATGAGTTAGTGAAGTTTTCAATGCCTTGCATCGTATCCCACAGAACATTCGGAATTGGTCCTTATATATACACTGATATTATCCTCAACACAAAACATTCCCCAATCTCATTCAAAATCTTAGCACTTACATATTTTCCTTAAACTTTTTTTACTACAAAGGTTCAACAATCTCTTTGAAATAAAAAGATGAATAATACATTTTCTTTCCCGAGATCATATATCATAGGATTGTATCAAGTCCTATAATGGCAATAAAAAGGCTCCTAATTTGTCTTTGTAAGCCGTCAATTCGTATTTCATTAATCAAGTGAAACTTGCTCCCTCACCGATATCGTCGACTACAGATGAAACATTTTTTCTAAAATCACATTTGCTTTTTAATAATATAGACTCGGTCTAGAGATCATCTACTTCTATAGACAAGTGGCAATTAATTGGCATTCTATTTTATTGTCTACTGTTAATACATTAGAAATCTATTAAGACCATGTCACTATCATGCGTGATTTGTGATTCCGAGACATTATAGTAGACAATCGAATGGAATGCGAAGCGATTTGCTACTTTCCTAGGGAGTTGAAAAAAGCAAGCGTAGTGATAATGTTTATTCCTTCTCACTTCTCACATATAATGTGAGAGTGTGTAGTGAGCGTTGCCTTGTCCCGTAGTTAGACATTGCAGGCTGATACTTTATTTTACATTGAGTAATATTTGCAGCAAGAAGCCTTTTTCCTTATTCCACCTAGATGTTTTTGTTGAATTTTTAAGCCTTGAGTTTTATTTAATGCAAACGTTTTTCGAATGCACGATTCGTTATTTAAAAACATATCAGTTTAATCTGTCGGTAATTTCAAATATCTAACGCTGAATTGATTTAATAAAAACAGGTTCAGGAATTTTCCACGTATAAAATTTGACTTGTTATTAATATTCTAATTATCGTGTTAACAGGCAATGATAGGTATTCATAATTTTTTATCGCCACGAAATCTTTAACTATTTTAATTTTAATAACAGTTATGATCCTAATCTTTACAACTTAAAAAACGGTAGGTATTTAGTAAAATATTTTACATTTATTTATTTTATGTACAAAAGAAATTATACTCAAACTTATATAAGTAAATTTACATAAGATGCTTGCATACCGTACCTCGTCTTTTGAAGTCGGATTATTATAGAGGTTTTACCATTTTATAAAGTTTTCAAATTTTGGACTAACATTAAACATTCTTAGAATAATGTTTTATTAGGCTATAAATTATTAAGATCACCTCACGAGATAACTTTTATAATTAATACGTGTAAACACGTGCTTGTAGATGACATATTGGTTTAACAGCCCCTTGCATATTACGTCTATACACGTGCTCTTAGTGTGTTCTATACCTTTTGCTTTAGTTGTCACTTTTTTATAGTCCCTTGCATGTCAGTTGACATGCCTAGCTTTCCAGCCAGTGCACTTGCACTCACTGTTAACATGCAAGCTACTATTCTGTTTAATCACGTGTTTAGATAAAATATAATTAAGTTTACTACTGGTTTAGTAGGTTTATTTCACAAATTTTAATTGAAACTACTTTATTTATACGCAGTATTAAGATGTCTGACAAAGTTATAAAATAAAAGTGATGTTTATCTGTTAACTAGTTTAACAATCACGGACATATCCTAATATGAAAAAGTTTTTTGGGTGGAAATTATTTGACTTTAATAAGATTATTACGAGAGTGGCCTATGCCTAATCCTCCTCACTTTACTATAACTTATAGTATCTTCATTGAGAAGAGTGGCCTTTGCCGAACTGTTACATTACAAGCTAACTTACTTTACGTTACTTTTACTTTTTCCTCAGGTTTATTGAAGGATGTGTACAATGATTACTTTCCGGCGTTCTACGCTCTCACGTTTTGCTGCACGCCGTGCCTTGTGATCTGGCCAATAGAATACTTTGTACTAAAATAGATATCACACATAATTCGATAATTATTATGGAAGCTGGCTTCAAACTTATTAAATGTTGGAAGTAAGAATGCTATTGTTGCATTTTTTATATTATTTTTGCTTTAGATTGATTAGGTATTTATTTATATTCGTGATAATTAATAATTGGTGGCAAACACGTATTAGTAGAGTTTATTTGTATCATTAGATGGATGTGTTTTTGATGTTTAATTAGATTTAACTTTGTTAAAAGTAATATAAAAATATTCCAACCTGATTAGACATTATGTTTTAAGTAATATAGTTAAAGTAGTATACATCGTGTGTAGTGATTTATATTGGACTAAAATGGAAAAGTATTAAAAAGTGTAAATAAATAAAATATTAAACTTATGTATTTGAGTTTTTTTATTAAAAGGCAAATTAAAAACCTCTGCGCAGAAATTACTGGACAGATTTTTACCAAAGTTAGCAAAACACCACCGCAAGGAATCTGGTGATTGAATTGTATAAACCGCATTGAAATTGGTCCATGCATTTGAGAGATACAATGATATAGGATACACAGTGCGTGTTAATTATAAGTTTGACGTCGATGTGTGTGTATGACACACATATTATAAAGGGTTCTTACGTCTTACTGCGTGGCGCCCGGAGACAGCAAGATGGCGCGCGGCGTCGCGGCAGACCGCGCAGGCGGTGGCGGGACGAACTGGACGCCTACAAGAGGGACTGGCAACTGGTGGCTTCGAATCGAGAAGAGTGGCGGAAATGGGGGGAGGCCTTTGCCCAACAATGGGATGATACAGGCTAACAGTAACAGTAACAGTATGTTTAGTCCAAGCATTTGGTAAAAAAAAGGGGGTTACCTGGAAAGTTTTCCGGGAGTTTTGAAAATTGGTTTATTTATAGATTTGGGTATGCTCTTTTCGAATTTCAACTTTGCCACCTCGTAACCCCGCCGCTCGCGCCGCCATATTGAAAAAATGGCGCCTAAAAACGGTTTTTTGGAAATATCTCTTTTCCGACGCATTTTACGACAAAAATATCTATGTACAAAATTAAACTAGAGAAAATTTCCTACAATTTATGTATTAATAATTTTTTTCATAAAATCAATCATCTTTCATCACTACATATTATAAAACAAAGTCCCCGGCCGCGTCTGTCTATCTGTTCGCGATAAACTCAAATACTACTGCACGGATTTTGACGCGGATTTTTTAAATAGATAGAGTGATTCAAGATGAAGGTTTATACGTATAAAAATTCCCGATATTCCCACGGGAACGGGCACAACGCGGGTAAACCGCGGGCGGTGCTAGTCTTTCATGATTCATAATTTCATTTGGTTTACTCAAAGCACAACCGGGTCTTGTATACATTAAACAGTAGGTATAGTACATATTAACCGCGAGTTAACGTGACTCCGACTTTATATTAGAACTCTATTGACCTACAAACGTCATAACTATCCCGGTTTTATATATGGAACAATTACACCATCATATGTTTGTATACACTAGCACCGGCCGCGGTTTTACGTGTTGTATCATTTCTGAAGGAATTTACGGATAAATTAATATCCTATCGTAGTAATATTATAAATGCGAAAGTTTGTGAAGATGTATGTATGTATGTTTGTTGCTCTTTCACGGAAAAACTACTGAAGAAGAGATTCGTATGAAACTTTACAGTAATATAGGTTATACATTAGAATACCACATGGGATACATTTTATCCCAAAATTCCCGCGGGAACCGGTACTAAGTGGTAAAACCGCGGGGCGCGGCTAGTTGATAGATATAACTTTGACATTTGTAGTCACTGCAAAACAAACAATGCTTAGATCTTTAAAACTACGCAACGGATTTTTATGCAGTTTTTAAAATAGATAGAGTGATTCAAGAGGAAGGTTTATATGTATAAAAATTCCCGAAATTCCCACCAGAACTGCCACAACGCGTAAAACCGCGGGGCACAGCTAGTTTCAGATAAAAATGGTAAAAAAAAGCGAAGTGTGTCCGTCACGTGTTGTTACGCGCGTTGTACCTATTCCCGCGAGAAATGCGGGATAAAAAATATCCCATGTGTTATTCTGATGTATAACCTATATTTCTGTAAAGTTTCATCCAAATCCGTTCATTAGTTTTTGCGTGAAAGAGTAACAAACATACATACATCCTCACAAACTTTCGCATTACAATTTTGTTAGGATTACCATAGTATACAATGTACAGTGAACAACGAGATCATAATTCCATAAATACTTCCGAACACAACGCATCAAGGTCGCTCTAACAAGGCATTAACTAACAGATTGTAATAATTATCCCACGTGAAATCGATTGGACTCGACTGGATTATACTAGCAGTGCCCCGCGGTTTTACCCGCGTTGTACCCGTTCCCGTGGGAATTTCTGGATGAAAAGTATCCTATAACCTTCCCGTTGAACGTGGCTATCCATTAAAAAAACAATTATTGAAATCGGATCGGTATTTTCTGAGATTAGCGCGTTCAAACAAGCTCTTCAGATTTATTATATAAGTACTAGCAGTGCTCCGTGGTTTTACCCGCGTTGTACCCGTTCCCGTGGGAATTTCTGGATGAAAAGTATCCTATAACCTTCCCGTTGAATGTGGCTATCCATTACAAAAAGATTTTTTTAAATCGGACCAGTAGTTCTTGAGATTAGCGCGTTCAAACAAACAGGTGGTGTGGAAATGAGTTTTTTTTAAAAACGTCTATTGAAATCTACTTTGTGGCGCTCGTACGCCAAAAACTATTGATTTTATGAAAAAAATATTAATACATAAATTGTAGGAAATTTTCTCTAGTTTAATTTTGTCATAAATATTTTTGTCGTAAAATGCGTCAGAAAAGAGATATTTCCAAAAAACCGTTTTTAGGCGCCATTTTTTCAATATGGCGGCGCGAGCGGCGGTGGTACGAGGTGGCAAAGTTGAAATTCGAAAAGAGCATACCCAAATTTATAAATAAACCAATTTTCAAAACTCCCGGAAAACTTTCCAGGTAAAACTACCAAATGATTGGACTAGTTGTCAAAAGATAAATTAAAATAATAACTATGTAAAGGACAGGGCATCTATACATTTGATTGTTTGTTTGTATGTTTTAATCATAGAAACTATCAATCCAATTTGAAAAAACTTTTTATAATAAATTGCTTCATTCAAGGAAAAGATTATAAGCCATTTCTTGTTTCACAATTCTCACGTGAACACGCATAACGCGGGTAAAGTCACAGGGCACTGCTAGTATCTTGTATTAAGCAACTATGTTTTATTCGCACAAAAAGAATACACCAGTGGGTACTACGCTAATATTTCAACGTTAGTAAAGTATTAGGGTACCAGGGGTCTGTCATTATTAACCCGTGAGCTTCTCTAGGCTCCGGGAAAATCTCCAGCATTTGACCGCATCAATCTTCCTAACGCGCCGTAACTTGCATTTTGAAAAATAAAGAATTTTACAAACTTTCTTTGTAAAATAGGGTCTTTATATCACTACATAAAGACCCAGGCCACGTCTGTCTGTCTGTTCGGGATAAACTCAAATACTGCACGGATTTTCACGCGGATTTTTAGAGTGATTCAAGAGGAAGGTTTATATCTATAAAAATTCCCGAAATTCCCACGGGAACGGGCACAATGCGGGTAAAACCTGTTAGTATATTATTAATTTAATTAGGACTTTCACTAACATGTGGTCTGATGATTTGGTGAAGGCAAGACCTCTGACATGGCTCATGTAACGACTACTATCCGTAGAAATTAACCGGGACCGACGGCTTAACGTGCTCTCCGCAGCACGGAATAGTCTTAGTTTTCGGGCAATCAGGTGATTTAAGCCTGCAATGCCCTAACCAAACTGAGGGCAGTCTCACAAAGAGATTTTTGTGAGATATTGTCCCCACCGGGAGTCGAACCCGGAACCTCCGGATCGTGAGCCGAGCGCTCAAACTGCAAGACCACGGAGGCTTCTCAGTAAAACTAAGATAAGATACCTATTAAGTAAATAATAAGACCTTTAAAGAATTAGGTCTACATTAATATTTACTCATTACAGAGATCGTAATGTAAAATTAAAAGCTCCAAAACGCCACATTTATCTTCATAATCATTAAACAAACATAAATAAAATATTTGAACGCAAAACCTTTAATTTACGATGTTGTTAATTTTAATTATACGGATCATTTCATAGGGATTAGTTAAGTAGATGGTTTAAAATAACTTCTTTAACAGAGTTTAAGGTCGAAATCTATAAAACGTGTTTTGATTAATACATTATTTAGAATATAGTCAATGAAGATACTTATCTAAGTAGATTTTAAATATAGACATTTCTCAATAGGAAACCATATTGATTGGCATTTCATTGACGGACAATATTTGGTTAAGTATATATGTACCTATATAAAACTACGTAAATATTGTATTCTCTTCATTATACATATATTCTATCTATAAATATAAAAATCAATCGTGGTTCGTTAGGGACCAAACAAAAGTGAACCGTTCGCGTGAGCCCGCCGCGTGCGTCCGCGACGGTTCACTTTGGAATGAAACCGCACGCGAGCGCACGCGACGTGCGCACGC
Organism: Cyclophora punctaria; assembly: GCA_951394245.1. Taxonomy (NCBI): domain Eukaryota; kingdom Metazoa; phylum Arthropoda; class Insecta; order Lepidoptera; family Geometridae; genus Cyclophora; species Cyclophora punctaria. The sequence goes on from OX596168.1 coordinate 9,311,379, forward strand.
TTAATGCAGGTTCGGCCCTTAGTCTTGCTAAAACTCGAGGACGGACCAATTTAGTTGATTCTGGTTTTGAAATGTTTATCGTAATCCAGGGAAGGTTTAAACGTTAAGCAGTGACAGAATAAATGCGGATGAAACCGCTGGGCACAGCTGTCTAGTACTAAAATATAAAGCTGAAGAATTTGTGTTTTTTTGTAACAGGGTCATAGAAACTACAAACCCGATTTGAATAATTATTTTTATAATGGATTGCCATATTCAACGGAAATATTACAGGTTATTTTTATCTCGAAGTTCCCATGGGAACGGGCACAATGCAGGTGAAACCATAGACTGCGGCTAGTTTAATTACTTATATAAGTTTATGAAGTAAAGTAAATCTCATCATTATAATCTATCCATTATAAAGCTATCTATAGATGCTTTGTCCTGAATGAATGATGGATGATCCATCGTGGATCAACGCACCGCCTAAACTGCTGATCGTACAGACCTGAAATTGGGAGGGTGTGTTCTCGATTATAACGCAGGAATACGGTAGGAAAGGATTTACCGAAATTCTACCTCCAAAGAGGAGAAAAAGGAGAGCAATCTTTGTATGGAATAATGTAATAGGTCAAATCTACTTCAAAGGCATAAACATTCTTAAACGAAATTTCTATAAGACTTATTTCGTATTTTATTCAAATTAATCCAAATTAATGCATAAAATAAATAAATAATCAAACTCTACGAGTTTACCATACTATATAAATCTTCAACAATCGAGAAAATGTCTACCAGACTCTCCTACAACCTTAAACAGAACAAATATTTACCTACCGTATTGTAATAACATATTATTATAATTACATTGCTATCATAATATTTTGCTTCAGTTACAATAAAGATTATTATAGTCAATACAGAGTACCGTCATATATAATCGTATCTAGACATCGTGGTAGAATATGTGTAACAGGCTATGCCATATCTATACTATTAATATATAAAGCTAGTGTTCGATTTTTTGTTTGTTTAAACACACTAATCACAGAAACTAAGAATGCGATTGTTATAACTCTTTTTGTAATGGATAGCCACATTCAACGGGAAGGTTAGATTACGTTTTTATCCCTATTTTAGTAGTAAATCTATACCAAATGTCTATCAGTCTTCCCTACAACAATACCGTTATTGCCTACGATATCATAATAATTACACAACCTTCATCACATTTTGTTTCTACGTTACATTACAAATCTTTCTTTTCGTTAAAAGATTCAATATTCAATACAGAGTATCGTTACATCCATAGATATCTCAGTAAGTATGTATAACACAGGCTATGTCATATACGAAGATATCGCAGTATATAGGTCTCTCAGGCTTTGTGTGTTGTGCGCGCTAGACTATCCCGGGCAAGCTCTATCGACCGACAGTTGCCTACGTCACTCCTGTTACATACTATGACTTATTCTGTTGTCGGTTTCAAATGGACTAGTAAGCCTATGAGAGTAAAATGTTTTTTAGTTGTGGTTGAGAGTAATGTTATATATAAATATGAATGGATTGAAATGGTAAACTGTAATTTGTTTTTTGGTTTAGATATTTTTAAAGAATGTTTTTTTATTTGTTTGAACGCATTTATCTCAGAAACTAACAAATCGATTTGAATAATTATTTTTGATTAGGATAGCCACATTCAACGGAACCGTTAACAGCTATTTTTAATCCCGTAATTCCCACGGGAAAGGGATAACAAAAGCGCCTAGACCTATGATGAAATGGACTACTTCATGAAACGAAAGCCCAAAAAAGACATTGATACTTTATTATCATTGATTAACAGTGAAATAAGGGTAAGTATAACCCCACAGTGGGAAATAACGGGCTTAAAATAAATATGGCCGCTGGGCCTGAAATACCTACATACACTAAATGGGCAATATTTATACTCAACTTACAATATTTATAACTCGAAGCAACTACATACATGTTTATTAATATAACTTTTGCCTAACACACATTTCCCTCGAAACTAGAACCTAAAACTAGGACTGAGCTAGACATCCTAACGTATACCTAAACCTAAGTCTAACTAGGCTTCTCAAGCTCTTTATAGAAATGCGCTCAGATTTTCTAGACTTAACGTGTGACCTAAACGACTTACGAACTGGAAATCTTAAATTACGCTTTGATATATAAAACCTGTGCTTGGTTTAACATTGAAGTTTTATGTTGAATATAGTTTTCTAGATAAGTTAAGGACTTGGTCGAGTGTATGAGTTAGTGCGAACTTTGAAAATATATGTATTTTGTTACATACTTAGATAGACAAGGTTGGTTCACAAGATAATCTATAATATAAAAATGAATCGCAAAATGTGTAGGTAAGCGCATAACCTCAGAACGACTGCACCAAATTGGATGATTCTTTTTTTAATGTGTTCCTTAATTGTCAGAACAAGGTTTTTATATAAGAAAAATAAGGAATAAAAATCTCAAAATTTCCACGGGAACGGGTGCGCTGCGGGTGAAACCGCGGGGCACAGCTAGTACATTTATAAAAGAAGGTTTCATACTTTAAATAAACTTTAATATTAGAAAATATGAAACTCAAAACTAATTGGAAATAGTTTACAAGACATTGGTGCATATAGCAGGTTGCAATGCACATTGGTAACATACATCTATACTAATATAATAAGCTGTAGTTTTTTATGTTTGTTTGAACGTGATAATCTTAAAAACCAATCATATTTGTTTTTTTATTTGATAGCTACATTCAACGGGAAGCTTTTTTCTTCCCAAAATTTCCAAAGGAACGGGCACAACGCGTGAAAAACCTCGGGGTGCAACTAGTACTAATATTATGAAGCGGAAGAATTGGTACCTATCTGAATAGTCTAGTATTGGTCTAGTCTAGTACATCAGCTTCAAGTCAAACTTAGAAAGCCAAGCCACCATATTATATAAAAGCTTAAAAATAAACATAAAATATTCTCTACAAAGATCTAATCACATAAAAAGGGTGATGAAAATTCTCTTTCACCATTTTTACAATTCGTCATAAATCCGACAACATTTCAATAAACCGAATTCCGTCAGACCCTATTATAACAATTCACGTTTTTTGATATCCATCGGCTGTACCGTGTTTTATCCCTTCAACCATAGAAAAACAGTATCAAGGTAAATGGTTATTTCACGCAGAGTTGAACAAAGGTGGATGGTGCAAAACGCTCGCTTTACTACCATTAGGTCGTGGCTTTGTCACCGATTAAATTCCTTTTGAGGTCTTTCAAAGGAATGGGGGAATTATGAAAAAGATAAAATTAGATTTTAATGACTAGACGAAACTAGCGAGGGTTCTTAACGGTTTGAATTAATAAGAGGTTTTATTAGCATAAAACGGTTTTTTGTTTTACGAAAATTGTTATTACCAGACTTGAATGCTGCTTTTATTAGACTGTGAATATTTACATCAGTTGTGATACTGATAAATGAGAATATAAAGGAGGTGTATAGACCAATCTAAGCAAAGTATGAAGTTATTAACTTAGAACTTTTAATATTCCAATTTTGAAAATATGCAGGTTGATATTTAAGAGAAATTGGCCATTGGGTTGAGCACTAACCTATATGAACGAACTTTCTTTATAATAAATTAAAAGGTACCGTTCCATATATATTCAACATATACTGCGTCTTTAAGAAAAGAAAACCTTTTTATCCTTTGTATCATATTTGCCATGATGGAAAAGCAAACTAATTAACAAAGTTAACCCATTGCGATTGTTAAGCAATGGGCAGCTCGGCCCCTACTTGGGTGGGTGACCGATAGTGGTATTGCTATCTGAGCGGTACCGTGCTTCAGAGAGCACGTTCAATAGTCGGTCCCGGTTGTTTTAACCAGTAAGCCATGTCGGAGGCCTGAGAAGATCTAAAAACTCCGACCAGGGTTGGTCACTTATTTACTCGAACTTACTAACCCATTTAAGAAAAAACTTCAATAAAACAGAAGTGACTTTCTTCTGCTTACCAAAATCCTGTAAATGTGTCATTCTTTCCAAATAGGACAAACGACATAAATGACTCCATCCATTGACACGCTGTTTTCATTTTCTTGGAAGCTTTTAATGAAACGTGTACTAAGAAAACTTTTAATAATGGACCGTCCAATTTTCAACGTCACCTTTGAAAAGATTCTTTGCAATATAGTTTTTATGTTCGTTAACTTAGTAAAAAGCTTATTTTTAGGGTTCCGTAGCCAAATGGCAAAAACGGAACCCTTATAGATTCGTCATGTCTGTCTGTCTGTCTGTCTGTCCGTCCGTCTGTCCGTCTGTCTGTCCGTATGTCACAGCCTTTTTTCTCCGAAACTATAAGAGCTATGTTGTTGAAACTTAGTGTGTAGATGTATTCTGTGAACCGCATTAATATTTTCACACTAAAATAGAAAAAAAATAAAATTTTAGGGGGGTCTCCCATACATAGAAATGAAAAAAATATTTTTTTTTTCATCAAACCCATACGTGTGGGGTATCTATGGGTAGGTCTTCAAAAATGGTATTGAGGTTTCTAATATCATTTTTTTCTAAACTGAATAGTTTGCGCGAGAGACTCTTCCAAAGTGGTAAAATGTGTGTCCCCCCCCCTGTAACTTCTAAAATAAGAGAATGATAAAACTAAAAAAAATATATGATGTACATAACAATGTAATCTAACACCGAAAATTGGTTTGAACGAGGTCTAGTTAGTAGTTTTTTTTTTACGACATAAATCGTAAACCGCAAAAAAATACTGATTATTCATTCAATAACTCAAATGTAAATAAAAAAACATTTATTTCAAGAACTTCTTTATTATGTTACTCGCTGCTACGGAACCCTTCATGGGCGAGTCCGACTCGCACTTGGCCGCTTTTTAAATTACTTTTGACAAATAGCTTGCGTTTGAAAGCACAGGTGAAGCGAAAAGATGAAATAACTATACATAGGTATCTACATCCAAGAAATATGTAGATAAGAAAATCCGAATATCCAACGATGGAAAGAGCTCTCTACAACCCGATATATCGCTCGCACGGAAGCCTAATTTAGTCATGAAACTTCCTAATTAATAACAAACCTATTTACTACTACCATATTATTTTGTTCTACTTCTTTGGATCCTTACTCACAGTTAAGTATTCTGGACTAACCCAAAAGAATATCCAAAAATAACGATCTCAATAAAACATATTCGAGAATCCTTACAAATATCAGTTATAATGATTAATTTTCCCTTCTCCCTTTGTAAAGAAAACTAACGCTCAGATCCGGCGCAAACCCTCACCAAATTCCACAAAATGTAACATGACAAAGAAACTATCAAAGTAAATATGAGCGGCGTGAAAGAAAAAAAGTCGTTGTATTTTTTCGCCAAATCGCGATGCTTGCCTAAATCATTGTTGTCCCATTTTCGCAGTTTTTCTCCGGGCGTCGAATTTTGACCAGCCTCTTTGGCGTTGAGCCAACTTGGTTTATGGTTTATATTGTGTTAGAAGCGAGGATATCGGTAAACGTTAGCTGTAAGCAATTTGGTAGGTAAATGATTTATGATTCTGAAATGCCGATATGAAGACCAGTGATGTATTAAAAATATCATGTTTGGAGGCTTGGTCAAGCTGTTTCAATGAGCGAAGAATTTCAGTCTATTTTTTCCTTTTAGTTTTTATTAATTTAGATTTAAATATTCGCTATAGGGCACATAATGAGAAAGATAAATCTATGTTGTATTTAATTTCTAGAGTAAAGAAATGATGCTATTATCAGATAATGTAAATATTAAATAAAATACCACTAGCGTCATCTAGTGAAAATACTGTAAACTAAGTAGTTTACAGTATTTTCACTAGATGACGCTAGTGGTCTTCTAAGTAGAAGACTATGCCATCTAGTGTGTTTGACAACAAACATCTCACCCTCCGGGAAATTAAGAACCTTTCGAGCACGTGGTTCGGGAAACCTCTCATAGATGGCGCTAACACAAAAGTAGGAGTAAACACATAATTTTATTTCTTGTACGTTGATTCAATACATTGATAGAGAATTAAAATATAAAGAAATAAATGGTATTTCCAGTACAATATTTCTCATATATATCATTTTATTACTTATGATTAATTATTAAAACTTTGCACATTACAGCTCTTTGCCATTCGTAGGATCTCGTATATAGTGGTAGTAGGTATATTCAAAACATATTTAGAGATTTCCTAGAGTTGTTTTAATATTTGAGAGCAAAAAGCACTCAACAAAGTTAAGGGCTATCTTTTATAACTTCTGAGAATAATTTATTAAGTTATTCATACCATTTTATTCGCTAGTTGATTACATAGAATTTCATTATTTTTAGGCGATAAATGAACCTTGCTAAGTGCCTACTAGATAGGTAGGTAGGTATAAATCATTAACAATTAACCGTTACTTTATGAACTGTTCTCTACCTTAATATTAAACTTACTTACACAAAATACTATTCCGTACTATCTATATACCTAAGTATCCAATAGGTATTTCATTGTTCCCGATTGTTTTCAATTTAAGCGGACCTGAATGCAATCAACATCCATTCCATATCAGAGCCGCGACAAAAATAATTAAAGCTCCGTTCTGTAGGGAACTGAAATAGCTTAGAGGTCAGGAATAGCGGTCATGGCGCTGTGAAATAACAATCGTCTTTTATACACCACTATACCTATCTTGTTCGGTGTAAAGTACCTATCTAAGTTCGAGTAGGTATTTAAGGCCAACCCAGATATCGGATTTTTGCAACTGCCTTAAAGGCTCCGATATGGTCTAGCGATTGAAACAAGATAAAAGTGCCCTCTGAAGGGCAGTAGCGCTCAGATAGAAATAAGATATCAGACACCCATCCAAGTAGCGATTGAGCTGCATGTTGCTTAACAATTGCAATTTTTTTGTGGGACTATTTGGTTAGGAAATATGTATGTTAGTTTTCGGGGATTTAGAAACAATTTCCAAATAAGGGACAGAGATGAGATGGGAGATGTACAAGTATAAACAGTAATGCCCCGGTTATGAGCAAAGACCTCTCATCTCATTGAGTAGGATAGTGAACAAATAGATTTACATTAACAGGGAGCATTTAAATATAAAAAAACCGGCCACGTTTGTTAATGTAGAATATTTGTTTTATTTTACATATTTTTAGTATTTTTTGTTATAGCGGCAATAGAAACACATCATCTGTGAAAATTTCAACTGTCTAGCTATCACCGTTCTTGAGATACAGCCTGGTGACAGACGGACGGACAGACAGATAGACGGACGGGCAGCGGACGACGGTATAGTTTAAAACTGTGCGTGACAAACTCTTTATTAAAAATTAGCCGTGCCCCGTAGTTTTACCCGCGTTGTGCCCGTTCCCGTGGGATATCCGGGATGAAAAATAGCCTATAAACTTCCTGTTGAATTACAAAGAGAATTATTCAAATCAGACTGGTAATTCCCGAGATTAGCTTGAACATACAAACAAACTTACAAATGTTACCTCTTTATAATATTAATAGTATCGCGCCGTGGTATTACCCGCGTTGTGCCCGTCCCCATAGGAATTCCGGGATCAAAAATAGCCTATAAACTTCCCGTTGAATGTGGCTATCTATTACAAAGAGAATTATTCAAATCGGACTGGTAATTCCCGAGATTAGCTTGAACATACAAACAAACTTACAAATTTTACCTCTTTATAATATTAGTATAGATTAAATTTAATGAGTTAGGTAAAGTTTTAATTATTCAAACCAAATATGTCAATTATCATAAATATTAGATTCACTACCCGTATGCGGGTGTGCGTTGCACTATTAATATTTTATCGTTACAACTACAACAATTTGTGCTAAATAACGTAGGTAAAAACATCATTATCTAATATCATTCATAAATCTTATTATTGCCTATCTATTGACACCTGTTATCATAACGCCTCGGTGGTCTAGTGGTATGTGCACTCGCCTGCCAAGACCGAGGTCCCGGGTTCAATTCCCAGGTCGAGCGAAAACATGTTTCCTACTTTTCAAACATGGCTCGGGTTTGAGATCAACAACCCGCATTAGGCAAGCGTGGTGATTACGCCTGAAACCTCCTCACTGTACTGATATCTTCAGTGAGACGGGAGGCCTTTGCCGAACAGTGGGACATTACAGGCTAATACTTTACTTTACTTTATCATGACAGCTGAATACACAATACATTAGTCGGTCGTCGTACGGCGTAAAGGCCTCCGACATGGTCTAACCATTTAAACAACCGGAACTTACTTCTTAACTGGCTCTCCGAAGTACGGTAGCGCTCAGATAGAAATGCCGCTATCGGCCGCCAATCTAAGTGGGGGCCGGGCTGCGCGTTGCTTAACCATCACTATGAGCTAACGTCAGACGGTAGTTTAGTCAAACTACGCCGCCACAAGCCCGACAGTTATATACTATTGAATATCGTCACTGGTTTTGATTGAATATCCATATAATAATATAAAAAGTACAAAAAACCACGCTATTTAGGCAAGTGATTACGTCTAGTCCTTTTCACTATACTGATATTATCAGTGAGACGAGAGGCCTTTGACCAGTTGTAGGACATTACAGGCGTATACTTGTGCTAAAGCTTGTCTATTATAAGTATACTAGCTGCGCCCCGCGGTTTCACCCGCGTTGTACCCGTTCCCGCGGGAATTTTGGGATGAAAAATAGATGTTGGCCGATTCTCAGACCTACTCAATATGCTCACAAAATTTCATGAGAATCGTTCGAGCCGTTTCGGAGGAGTACGCGAACGAACACTGTGACACGAGAATTTTATATATAAGATAAGAGTAGTACTTTATTTTGAATCTACGTAATCCGCAAACATTTATTTAACAAGCTTTAATTCGAAAACTTTAAAGTCACCTGCACGTTCTTTAATTCCAAGCAATGTTTTGAAGAAAATCTTGAGCGAAATCCCGTCAAAGTTAAATACATTCTTGACCTGAATTTCCTATTCAGAAACTGTGAATAAAAAATCCTTTACACACGAGGTTACTGAGTTTCGCACGTTTGATAAAAACCAACGTTTTTTTCGAAGCATCAAGTGTCGTACATCATCCGATGACTACGATATTCCCCGAAGGAATATCAATCTGATACGAGAATATAGATGGCAAGAACTTGTGTAATTTTGCTTGACTTATTATACGCGTTACGTTTACATAAATTAGTTTAAAGTAGGTTACGTAGTTTTAGCAAAATTGGTGCTTGGCAACTTTTAGGTTCTCGCGGGTAATTAATATTGTTTTGTTATACTGAATTTGGCAAGCGTGGTGATTATGCCTTATTCTCTTTACAGTACTGATATCTTCAGTGAGACGGGAGGCCTTTGCCCAACAGTGGGACATTACAGGCTAATACTTCACTTTACTTTGTTTTACTTTATACAGAAAGAACCATAGGAGGTTTTAATTCGCATGTATGTTTGTTACAAAATATAACCGTTATTTCGGGAATTCTTCAGATCGGTTAAAAAGGAACCAATCTGACTGAAGATTGGTTCCTTTTTTACTTTTTTGCAACTTACCATATAATAGTTATTACTCTGCAGTAGGGAACAAGAAATGCAGTACATACCTGAAATCAAAGAAAGAAAGATAAGTCTTAAGTTTATACTTGTGAAAGTTCTAAAAGTTAAAAATAATCCATCAAGTTGCAACAAGCAACGTTACCTCTAACAGTGTTGCACTGTAATATTGGGACCAAAACATTATATGATAATCCAGCAAGATTATCACGATCTGATATTATTCCTTATTAACGAATTCAAAACGATATTAATTTTATCCTACTATACACAATCTTTAAAACTATATCCTTTTTATCACACAATAATTAATTTGTGCTAAAACCTCCTGCTTCGTCATACACTACGTTCGTACGTCGTCTATACTAATATTATAAAGCTGAAGAGTTTGTTTTGTTTGTTTGTTGGTTTGTTTGTTTGTTTGTTTAAACGCGCTAATCTCAGAAACTACTGAACCGATTTGAATAATTCTTTTTGTAATAGATAGCCACATTCAACGGGAAGGTTATAGGCTATTTTTCATCCCGAAATTCCTACGGGAACGGGTACAACGCGGGTAAAACCGCGGGGCGCTGCTAGTTTTAAATAACTCTCGTAGCTCTTAAGACTTCTTCTTCTTCTTGTGGAGTAGGTCAGTGGCCAACCCTGGTGTCGGAGTTTTTAGACCGCCTAAAGGCCTCCGACATGGTCAACGATTGAAACAACCGGGACGGACTGCATCACGTGCCCTCCGAAGCACGGTAGCGCTCGGATAGAAATGCCACTATCGGCCACCCATTTAAGTAGGGGCGAGCTCAACGATGCTTAACATTCGCAATAAACTAACATCGCTCGGTCAAACTACACCACGGACGCTCATAAGACTAATATGTTAAAGTACATAATTTCAGGAACTCAAAAACATTTACCGTTTTCAAATCCATCTTTTAATTAGTCGGGAACGAAATAAAAACAAATGAAACTTGAGTTTCCATTATTCTCTACTAAACCAATTAACTCTCTATAACGGGTTGAATGTAAATAAGAACGAACAAATGAATGAACGAGTAAAAGAACGGAATATTGAAAACAAGTTGTTTGTGGTAAATAGTACTGTTTTATTAATTTCTCAGTCTTTACTGAAATAGCTCATTATTCACTTCGAAGAATTTTTCAAAGTAAATATACTAGAACAAAGAGGAAGAGTTTGCCTGTTTGAATGAGTAATTTCAGAAACTTTAATATTTTTTAATTGATACCCAACTTAAAAGGAAGGTTATAAGGTTACTTTTCTTCCAAGCACAGGTACAATGCGGGTACAATAAAACCATTAAATCTTTTTTATACTATCCCCCCAATATACCGGAATCGATTCATAACGACGAGTTTAATCCAACTGCCTGATATTTATGTCTGTGATAACTCAGAAGGACTTATCGACCTACTAGCAGTGCCCCGCGGTTTCACCCGCGTTGTACCCGTTCCCGCAGGAATTTCGCGATAAAAAGTAGCCTATGTCCTTTCTCAGGGTCTGGACTAACTGCGTACCAAATTTCATTCAAATCGGTTCAGTAGTTTTAGCGTGAAAGCGTAACAGACAGACAGACAGACAGAGTTACTTTCGCATTTATAATATTAGTTAGGATAATCGTATCACAATATTATATCATCATGAATAAGTTCGAGTAGGTTGCCCAACCCTGGTGTCGGAGTCTTTAGACCGGCAAAAGGCCTCCGACATGGTTTGACGATTGAAACAACCGGGACCGACTATTTAACGTGCCCTTCTAAGCGTAGTAGCGCTATATATAAATGCCACTAATGGCCACCCATCGCAGTAGGGTCGAGCTGCTCCACTCCGCTTCTACGCCGACCATAAGAAGCGGTCATATACAGCGAAATTTCGAGAAATCTATCTACTCACACCTAACGCCTCGGTGGTCTAGTGGTATGTGCACTCGCCTGCCAAGACTGAGGTCCCTGGTTCAATTCCCAGGTCGAGCGAAAACATGTTTCCTACTTTTCAAACATCGCTCGGGTTTGAGATCACCAACCCGCATTAGGCAAGCGTGGTGAATACGCCTGAAACCTCCTCACTGTACTGATATCTTCAGTGAGACGGAAGGCCTTTGCCCAACAGTGGGACATTACAGGCTAATACTTTTTTTTATCACCTACTCACTCTACACCCTATCAAGTTACTTATTCACACAAAGTTACATAAAAACCTTAAACCGTTTCTTATCATCGTACACACATTTCGGTAATAACTTTGTCTCCCAAACTCGAGCAGAGCTCATCAATCATTGTGTACCTCGGGGCTTGCCGCTCGAGCCAGCCGGGTTAACACCGTATTGTAAAGGATTAGTGGAAGTCTATTGTGGTGGATTTGAGGTTGGACTCGGCTACTGTTTTTGGATGATACACTTGTTTTGGAAATGGTATGGGTTGAATGCGAGCGGCGTTTGGGCAAAGGTTGCTTGGATGATATATGTAGAGGTGTACAAGGTGAAAACATAAACTTAACCACCCGTGACCACGAGCGGTGTAATCCGCTCGAAATGTCGGATGTAACTTATTTTAATAAATCTATTATTATATACCTATATTTTAACACGATATAGAACCGTTTCATTTTATAAACTTATCCATATCTCAGACCTAGAAGCATAAAGTGATACAAAGTAAAGTAAATCAGTCAACGTAATACTGCTATATGGGTTTCATTGTATTAACTAATTCGTAAATCTTAAGCTGTGTACAGACCGGCCCAACGAACGCCAACGAACGGGTTTCGTTGACCTTCGTTGCTGCAATCTGGACGGCTTAGCGAAATGCTATCCTATCTATCTATCTATCCTATCTATCTAGATCCTCAATTCTCCGTTAGGCATTCGCTAAGCCGTCCAGATTGCAGCAACGAAGGTCAACGAAACCCGTTCGTTGGCGTTCGTTGGGCCGGCCGCCGGTCTGTACACAGCTTTACAAGAACGTTACGACTTACTACAATGCTGCAGTATATTCAACAAGAAGGTAAAATAGGCAGTAAAATAGTAGGTATAAAGTCGAATTTCATTAAACCAAACATTTGTCATCTACGCTGATTCAGGCGTACCTTTTGTTTCCTCATTTTGATGTATTTCTCTTTAGAGCATTTATCGTTCACAAAAGGAGTCTTATATTTATCCTATGGTATTGTCTTACCAGGGTTTGGATTAGTCTTAGTGTGCGAGAGGCGCTGGAGGTATGTTCGTGTGGATAACGGTATATAATGTTACCCTGTGTTAGGGGAAAGGGTCACTCCGGGTGAAATGGGTCTAATGGGACATATTTTACGAATAAATAACCATAAATAACTCCTACTATAATAGGTGAGATGGAACTGTACTTTAATGGGTTTTAGGAGATCTTTTGGGAAGTTACTTATGCATTGTTTGGTGCAACCACGAAAGAGCGAAGCAATTCCTGCTTCTTTATTTCGTGGTTGCAACCATAATTTACTTCTCAAACTTCTAACTTCTAGAATTCATTAATATTTTTGAAAAAGGTATATAATTGAATGTCATTATTATTTGTTGAAACGGGAACTTATGTACGACGGAGGTTGCTGTTGATTAAGGTCGCCGATCGTGATCGAAACGAGTGAGAAACACGGCGCACTCAACAGCAACCTCCGTCGTACGTAAGTCCCGTTTCAACAAATAATAATGACAATAACGTACGTTTCAATTAATAGTAAAATATCATTTAATGGTTTTTAAAACAGATCCATTAAGAATGATCGTGGTGATGCATAGAGATTGTAAAGCAACGTTCAGCCCAGACACAAATTGGATGGGTGACCGGTAGTGTAATATCTATGAAAGCACTTCTGAGCTTTGGAGAGCACATTATCTTTGTTATTGGCATTCGAGATAGATCTATAAACAATCTTGAAACTCACAAGAGAAACCTTGAACAACATATTTACTTTCTATATGAAAAGCTTTAAGCTCTCCACTTCAATTATTTTTCGAAAAAGTGAAGTGAAAACATCGTTTTGTTTCAGCTTGCTGACTTGGTTTCCTGAAAATGAATTTCACGGCGGCCGAGCCTCCGTACATAACTACTGCGAGTACGCAACAACAGCAAGATAACAATAGGGGTGTATTAAGGAACCTCACCGTTGGATTATTTAATGAAATAGAAAGTAGAGACAGAGAAGGTACACGTATTGGATAATCAAATTATCAAAAAAAGACGTGTGGCACTTGGGGACCTGCCGCGGTAAAGCTATTGCATAGTTATTTTTTGTATCACTAGATGGCGTTAGTGGGGACCGTTTTGCGGGTTTTTTCATTACGGAATTTCTGGATTCGGTCCCCGCGCTCAAGGCCCGCGATAGAAGCTAAATGAAAATAATGTTAAAAAAGCAATGCGGTCGAATTAAGAAACCTCTTTCCTTTTTGAAGTCGGTTAAAAAATAAGTAAGTACATTGGACAATCGTGTATTATAAAACAGAGTCCTCAATCGCTGCTTGTATGTAATCGATTTTCTCAAAAAGTACTGCACGGGGCAAAAATGCGGTCTAAAAACTTCGACACCAAAAGGTTTTCCCAAAACCGCGAGCCATTGCTAGTATATGAATAAGTACGAGTAAACGGTGTGGATTACACACAACTTAAAAACCGGAGCTAGTTATAATAATAACTAATCATTTCGAATTGCTACTACGTTTACGGATACACTTCGCTTATACTACTACATTGTCCTAGTTAAAGAACGTTACGATTTACGCAAAGAGAGCTAATACTAACAAAATGTATTTGGCAACAGCTTTACACCGCATAACACCTCAACCGTCTTCTGTGACCACTTTTCCTCCAAAGAGGCCGCAACGTCAGATAAAAATGTAAAATAAAAGCGAAGAGTATCCGTAAACACAGTTTCAATTCAAATTGAGTAGTGTTTGCTTAAACTTAAGAAACCAGCAGACTCAATCGTTTCTTTTCTAAATACGTCCACCCCACACAACAGTTAGCTATATCCAAACTGTTAAACAAGTTACGGATAGTTCTCGTTACTCACCCATATTACGTGCAACTATGATAGACGCGGTAACTGAGAAGTTTCATATTCATCGCCTCAAATGATCCCTTGTTAGCATGATATGAGGTCCTACACAACGCTAGTGGGTCAAACTAACGTGTTAATGCATTGTTAGTAACTTGTACAGTCGACGTCATAATGTTTGCAGTTTTTTATCTTATATTGAAAGGGCGCCAATATTTAAAGAACGTGAATACGATTGTGTAAGGTGAAAATATATTTAACGTTGATTGTGCTCTTAGTGATGCTATTCCTAGCGACGGTCATGCTATTAGTTGCCTTAGTATGCTGTTTATAGCCTTGTTTATGCTAGTCGTAGCTCAAGTTATGCTATTTGTAGCACACAAGCCATGATATTCGTAGCGATGATAGACTTTGTTTATGCTATTCGTAGCCTTGACTCTTCTAGTCATGGCTTTGTTTATGCAAGTCGTAGTACATGTTATGCTCTTCGTAACACTGGTTATGATATCCGTGACCTTGGTCATGCTATTCGTAGACTTGGTAATGCTACTCATAGCCTTGGTAATGCAATTCGTAGCACAAGTCATGCGTAGCGATAGTACGTCAGTATCTTTAATTAAGTTATCAGTGCAGTGTGGAACTCATTGCTGGTATCTTAAGGAAGTAATCTGAATTTTAAAATAATATGTCTATCTACGTTGAACCACGACTTGAAGTCCCGGGTCAGTACTTACTAAATAATTTTCAAGAACTTTTTCTTTGCGAACGTTATGAAAAATCAACCTTATTTCTAATAGTCAATAAGGTTTAAAAGGACATTTTCGAACGATTCCAATCTCAAATTAATTGTTCGCAAATTGATATAAAGTTTTTAATTGAAACACTGATTTACTCTTAGTAGTGCGATGAAATTCAGACAATTGTAGAATGGAATCTAATTGCGTTTGGAAGCAATTATTTTAATTACTAGAAAGTGAGAAAATGAGGTCCGAGAGAGAATCAGATAATTTCGAGTACCTAACAATAGTTTCTTAGCCTGTAAAGCATTGAAAAGCCTGGTAGTGAACTGTCGGCGGCCTAAGGGCAGTCAGGCTTGCCACTCTACAGGATTTAGAAACAAAAGCAAAATACCTTTTTGAGTCAAACATAAAGAATAAATCGTCCTCAGTTTGAAAGGCAGCTTTTTCATAGGACTAATAAGAATTAAGAGAGAGATTATGTGTGTTCGGTTGTATAGCAATGTCTTTGGAAAAATAGGCATATATATAGGCATTTGTTGTCTATAGGTAGACGATGATGACACTCCTATCTCCATTATCAACTTCACAATAAGTGAGATACTTCATTGTTCTTATTTTCATTAAAAACCTCAATTTCAGCTTCGCAAAACAAACTTGGTCCTCTTAATTCACCATATTTCGGTTGAGCGTAAACAATAATAAGTCTTGCTGAGGGCAGGATAATTAATTGGAGTCACGTCTTTGGAAATATAATGACTTTCTTCTATTCAAGTCTGATAAGACAAATATTTTGGTTTTTAAGATTCCTTATTTTACATTTTAAGAGGATACACCAAGGGCTAGAGAAATGAAAAATAGGTATTTGTAAAATCTATTGCTGTCGCGCGGTGCCCGACCAAGCAGCTATCAATGTGTAAGTGTGACTGTCAATGTTTGCGTGGCATACCGCGCTGCGCCGCCGCGCCGCCCCGCCCCACCGTCCACGCTCCCAGATTGCTTGCAGATGCAGTCGGCAAGTTGATTTCGGCGTTTGCGGAACATTTGTTCGTGTTATTATTATATTACCTACCTGCACTTTATTTGACTCAGGCTTGTTTACTGGACTTGCTTGTTTCTTTACTTGACTGTTTTGACTCGGCTTGTGTATTGAATTTTGAGAGATCGAACGGAGATAAACCGTAGGTAAGGAATTTTTGAATTATATAATTTGGTAGCTAGCTTTCTGTGTTTACATACCTACGCTATTGTTTACGTATCCACTTTTACTTTATTGAGATGAATAAAACTTCACGTAGGCTAAAAAGATACTTGCAATCAATCAATCTGTTCAGGACGACTATAGCTAGACATAGGGATAGCGATATATAATAGTTACATAGTCATATAGCATAGTTCCAGTTGTAATACAACACATAGAATTGTATAGAACTAACTTTTCGATAGATATAGAATAGTATGGAATATTCTAGAACAATATAGAACTTTCGGGAAAGTTCTAGAATAATAGTATAGTCAACCGAAAAAACTAGAAACTGCCAGAAAGATGTAGAACATTCTAGAAAGTTAAGTAGAACTTTCTGGAAAACTCATTGTATTATAGTACGGCAGTTCGAACACTCTGGAAATTCGAAACTTCTTGGAGTTCGAAACTCATACTGCTGTATATGTGCTAGAAGTGCAAAATTGAATATAGATGTCCCTGAACACAGATGCTTTAAAAACTGGAATGACAGCGCCAACGCCATGGAAGCGGATATAATAGCAGAAGGGTTTGCAAAAAGTATGGAGATGCATGGAGTTAAGTATAATAAACTAATCGGAGATGGCGACTCCAGTGTAATGAAAAAATTGCTATTGAATAAGCCATATGGGCACGACTTCACTATAACTAAAATTGAGTGTAAAAACCATTTGCTCCGCAACTTTTCTAATAAAATAAAAGCATTAGGGAAAAAAACTAATAACCACAAAGGCTTTGTTCCAGTCCTTCTAAGAAAAAAAGTTGAATCCAACGTATTGCGCATGAGGAAAGCAGTGGTTGGAGCTATAAACTATAGAAAAGATCAAGATAATGTTAATCACGGCGATAAAATAAGAAACCTTAAAATTGACATAAAAAATGCCGCCAACCATGTATTCGGAGACCATAAAAATTGCGCGTCTTATTATTGTAAGCCGGAAAAATATACGAATGACACAAATTTGGTACCAGATCTCCAAGCTTGTGGAATATGGACGGATATTCAGCAGTACCTGTTGATGTTGTTGTCTAATGCAGAAAGCCTTATTTTAGACATTACCAATAACACCGTGGAGCAATTTAATAATGTTATTGCCAAATTTATTGGCGGCAAAAGGGTGAACTATACTGCTAGAGGTTCATATCAGGCACGGTGTTTTGGTGCAGCAATATCATGGAATAGTGAAACGGCTATCCACGCACGTCTATCAAAAAAAATTCAAGATTGTAGCCCTGGCAAATACACCAAACAATTCATAGATAAGAAACGGCGCTCCAAAATAAATAGAGAAAGGAGTCGAAAGAAAAAAAATTATTTCGGTGAAGATGTACCGAACAAAAGAAGAAAAGTTACTGGACCCGATGAGAATTATGGTCGGTTAGATTTAGAACCAGATATCCCACCTGAGATATATGAGCAAAAGAAAAGTGAATTTATATTACAGTTAAATAACACCAAATTTGATGAGCTTCAACAAAACACTGTTGGTCAGAGCGAGAATAAGTTGTGGGCAGTTGAAAGGCGTAAACGCCTAACAGCATCCAACTTCGGTCAAATTTGTAAACTACGAAAAACAACATCAGTTGCAGGACTATTAAAATCTTTGCTGTATTCTCAATTTAAAGGCACTCTTGCCACAAATTATGGTAGAGAAAAAGAAGATGAAGCAATACAACAATTCATTGAAGAAACCGGACTACAGGTGTCAAAATGTGGATTATTCGTCGACAAGCATAAACCGTTTTTGGCAGCAAGTCCTGATGGTCTTGTTGAAGAAGATTCGGTAGTGGAAGTTAAATGTCCTTACAAAATTGTTGATTTAACACCTAAAGAAGGAATAGAACAAAAGAAAATAGACTTCTGCGTATTTAAAAATGACACCCTACAATTAAAGAGGAATCATAATTACTACTTTCAAGTGCAGGGGCAACTACACATAACCGGTCGAAATTTCTGTTATTTTATTTTGTGGAGCCCTAAAGGCTTACTTTACGAAAAAATTAAGAGAGACGATGTATTTTGGCAGAAAATGGAACATATATTAGAAACCTTTTACTTCGAGTGCCTATTACCAGAAATAATCGACGGTCGTATACCACGACATTTAGCAGTAAGAGAGAGAAAAGGATTGGCCACGGAATAGTGACGTAATAATTTATCTACAAAATTATGAATATTAGTGTGATTTTAACATTTTAATAAAGAAACTGTCGAGAAAATGGTTATTACTTTTGTTTATTAGTTTATTACCTTTCAACAATCGAACCTGACAATCAGCTAAATACACTTCTCGCAAAATATTCAACTAAAAATATCGATATCGATAAACAACACTAGGTTATCGATAAAATGATCGACTACATGCACGTCACAAGTGTATACGTATTAGTCCGCGTCTCCCGAACTTCAAGCCTCCCCCCGCAGAGCGCGATAGAGACAACTGCAGATTGGACTGAAAATACCTATGTAAAGAACAGAAAATCAACGATTCGTTGTCCCCTGATTTCTTCTCCAAAACTTAACCGATTTTTAAATAGTTTTCATTCAAAATTAAAGAAAGGCTTGAGCTGTGTTTCTATGTTTTTTTTTTTTTATATAATGTAGCCAATTTTTTTTTCTGGATGTTTGAACACAGCGGAAAATCTGGCCATTTTTTTAGGTTTTTGAACGTTCATATCTCTTATAATAATTTATTTATAAAAAAAAGGAAAACATAGGGACATCATAATAGTGGCCATAGATATTCAGGAAAAAAAGTATAACTCTACCGGCATTATCCAGGGAGGAAACAGGGGACAGCGTTTGTATGGAAAAACGGCTCTAGTGATTCCTCTTAATGAGTAATCTCTCTCAAGTGTCAAAAGGCCTTTTTTTAATTTCGACATAATAAGAATGTTTTTTCCACCCGAGCTATTTTGTTCAGTTATGCTACGAGGTTGTACTTGCTTAACTACGAGACTACGAAACCATTAATGCTACGCTGTGTAGCAATAAGAGAAGGTGCTACGAAGTTGCTCCGCCGCATCGTAGCCCTACGAGGAAGATCGTAGCAAGTGGTATGATGTACCGATAGTTCGGACACTCAAAGCGCATTCATAATATGTATGTATCTACCTAAAGCGTACATATTTAATTTAATTAAGTTTATTATAAGTACTAAGAAACTATTGTAATGTCTTATAATATAAATACACTGACTTTTCTATTAAAAGTGTAATAATTATTGCAAGTGCAACAAAAAGACAAAGTATTTTCTATATACATCTTGCGTCGTTATTAAAAATAATACCTCTGTTTTACCCTCTTCCTACCCGACCTTCTACCTCAAATTGGAATTTCGTAATGAAAAATAGCCTGGAAGTTTCCTCTATAATGGGACTACACTAAACCAAGAACTATAATCCGATTTGTAGTTCCAGAGATGAAACGTTCCAAAAACAAAGATCTTTACTATATTACTATGATTATATTATATTATTAGATTGTATGCGAACAATGGATCCCGAAGGAACGCATTAATATCTTTAGAAACATTCTGCGGCTATGTGTGGCTATGTGTATTGATAGCGATATACAATTATCTGGAGCAACGTTATATGGAGTAGAAGTAACTTTAGATACCTCTGACCCTTGTCAAGTCTATAATAGCACGATCAATTAACGATCCTTCAGGTTATCTATGAAATCTTCAGAATAACGTATACCTTAACGTGTTTTCAGCAGAGTGTGGAGCCGTATATTTTTATGTCTGCGTATCTTTATATGAAAATCTATTTATGATAATCCTACTAATATTATAAATACGAAAGTTTGTGAGGATCGATGTATGTTTGTTGCTTTTTCACGCAAAAACTACTGAACGGATTTGGATGAAACTTTACAGTAATATGGGTTATACATCAGAATAACATATGGGATACATTTTATCCCGAAATCCCTGCGGGAACGGGTACAATGCGGGTAACACCACGGGGCGCAGCTAGTTCCTTTATATTTATCTATTTACTGTTTTATTACATTATTAGTAGTGGCGGTTTTACCTGTTAGCGTGTGAATTTGGCATGAAAAATAACCTAGAACCTTCCCGTTGAATGTGGCTATTTATTACAAAAATAACTATTCAAATTGGATTGGCCGTTTCTGAGATAATCGCGTTCAAACAAACAACAAACTTTATTATCTTACTCTAGCTTTATTACGAGTATATTAGTATACTAGCAGCGCCCCGCGGTTTTACCCGCGTTGTACCCGTTCCCGTGGGAATTTCAGGATGAAAAGTAGCCTATAACCTTTCCGTTGAATGTGGCTATACATTACAAAAAGAATTTTTCAAATCGGACCAGTAGTTCCTGAACGCGTTCAAACAAACAAACAAAAAAACTTTGCAGCTTTATAATATTAGTATAGATTATTCATTGTTTAAATAATTAAGTGCGAAAGTAACTGTTTGTCTGTTACGGTCTCGTGATTCTCGTTTGTTTGAATAACTACACTGGTAAATAACGACTAAGTCATTGAAGCCAGACTTAGGCAATTTTTATCCCAATATTCCCATGGGAATGGATAAACTAAGAGTCTACCAGCTAGTTAGATATTAAACTACAATCACAAGTGGTTTAATTTCCTTTTAAATTCCAATTGAAACCGGAGTTCCAAGAATGTGCATTTTACGGCGCGTCGTAAATGTTCTAAAATCTTATTGTTGGGCTGTGAAGTGCGAGTTATGCGCGTCAAAATACGCATTGTTTGCACTGAACCGAGTTTAATGCGAAAATGACAAGAAATAGTTACTTATAAATGTAAGGCTGAAGCTGGAGATTGATTTTTTGCTTGTTTGAACAGGTTTATTTTAGGAGGTGTCACACATACCACCACACCACGTGGGGGCGCATATTTTGAATTGAAAAAAGAATTGTGTAATTTACATGAACCTCATTTTGCCGTTATTATCGACCACGTAAATAATACTGAATACTGACCAGATCGCATCCAAAACATGCGAATGCGAAATTTTGTGAGAATGTACGTATGTATGTATAATAAACATGCATATTATGTATGTGTTTTACTCTTACACGAAAATCATTTTCAACAGTAAACAGATTTATTCAAGAGAAAGGTGTTGACTACTTTTCATGCTAAAATTCTACAGGATCGGATATAATGTGGGTAAAACCACGCGGCACTACTAGTACAAAACATAATTAAATTCAATCAACACCAAAACAGTTTCAACACATAACCAATAATCAAATAATGAAGTTTGATATTCAAAACTAATTCATATGTACAGTGTTATGAAAATTTGTATTACACAATGTTGAAACCACAGCCCCTGATTCAATTATGTTGAATACAATTAGATTGCCCTAATCCCACCTGGCTGGTTCAAAATATCAATGTTTTGTCCAACATTAATTTCAGGATTGGCGAACTGGGATATAAATGATTTCGTATTTCATAACTCGATTATCAACTGCTGGATTTATGTTTTGTTTTACATTTTGAATCCATGAATCCTTTATTTTCGAGTGTCCATTTGTTTTAGCTAGTCTGTTATCGTGTTTTGTAAAACATCGTTCATTTTGTAACTGAAGGGAAAATGAACAGTGGTCCAATTTGAATTAACCGATTTTGTTTCGATTTCCGTATTTTCTTTCGCATTTTTTACATCTACGAGTTATATCTATCTATATATATAAAAATGAAACCCGTTTTTTGTTGTCGTCGCATCACGCGTGAATGGCTGGACCGATTTCCACGGTTTTGCATTCGTTGGAAAGGTCTCGGGCTCCGTGAGGTTTATAGGGAATAAAAATCTCAAAATTCCCACGAGAACGGGGGCGCTGCGGGTGAAACCGCGGGGCACAGCTAGTACTGATATAATAAAGCTGAAGAGTTTATTTTGAACGCGCTAATCTCAAAAACTATCAATCAGGTTTGAACAATTCTTTTTGTAATGGATAGCTACATTCGACGGAAAGGTTATAGACTGTTTTTCACCTCGAACGGGCACAACGCGGGTAAAATTGCGGGGCGCTGCTAGGTATACTTTAAATAAGGGCAGAGATTCATATTTCTCTGTTTATTTTTCACTATAACAATAATATTCTCGAAGACAATGTTATCTTCTGTGTGCGGGGAGAGACGCTGTCGCGAGTGCTTCACCCACCTCTTGATGAAGGTCACCGTATGTGACCGAAACGTGTTGAGGGACACTCAACAGTAACCTCCGTCATACGTAAGTTCCCATTTTAACAAATAATTATGACATCAACGTACGTTTCAATTAATAGTAAAATGTAATCTTCTGCATTTTTTAAGTTAGCTGTAACATAAAATCCACTTAATTGGTACCTACTACGTTCTTGTATTCATACTACTAGCAGCGCCCCGCGGTATTGCCTGCGTTGTGCCCGTTCCCGTGGGATTTCGGTTTTTTTATACATATAAACCTTCGTCTTGAACCACTATTTATTTTAAAAAACGCGTCAAAATCCGTTGCGTAGTTTTAAAAATTTAAGTACCTATACATAGGGACAGACAGACTGACAGACAGCGGAAATCGACATTGATTCATACTATGTAGTGATTACATATCTACTAACATATTTAACATATTTCTCGTGGATACAGTGAGATAAACGATTCCAAGACAGACGGCTCGTTTGCGTTATGAGGGCTCATTCACTAAATCGAGGCACATTTTATGGGAAGTTACAAGAGCGCCCTATATTCTACTACAGGTTTAATGCATACATTAAGAAGTAGATAGGTACTATCCTTAACGTACTAACGTAGTAAACCTAGCATCTTGCCGTGGTTTACCATGGAAGAACGAAGTACTTTCTGCGTAATAAGTACTCATTTTGAATTAAACTATGTTTACGGATACACTTTCCCTATATTTTACACTTATAACTGACGTTTCTATGTGGTCATAGAAGTGTTTTCGATATATTATATTAAATCATTGAGTTATATGTACTACATATAACTCAATGTATTAAATCTATGAATTTTTACGTAATTTTCGTTCATAAGATATCTTCTACTATATAAAAATAAGTCGGGTTTTCCTCCCTGACGCTATAACTCCAGAACGCACGAACCGATTTCCACGGTTTTGCATTCGTTGGAAAGGTCTCCGCCTCCGTGAGGTTTATAGGGAATAAAAATCTCAAAATTGCCACGGGAACGGGGGCGCTGCAGGTGAAACCGCGGGGCATAGCTAGTTGTTCATAGCCTTTAACGTATATAAGCATGGCTGTTCTGTTACGGCCGACAGATTCTGAATTAAGAGACCTTTTGGGACTCTAGCGTAAATACGTCTGAAAAATCAGATTGAATGCTTGTCAGAGTCATTCTTACATCGCTGTGAAAAATAAAGATTCTCAAAAACCGGAATCAGTGTACTCGTTACATTCCTTACAATTCAAGGCGTTCTGAATGAATTACAGATTCTGGATTCAGATCGGAATTTCAGCATGTATGATGCAAGCCTTAGGCCAAAGGTGATACCATCGAGTAATAAGGATGTTTATGAACAAATAATTTGAATTTGGACTTTACTCTTTGGTGGAATCTGTAATGTCATGATCATGACAAAGAAACATTGAATCCATAGAGAAATATATCGTATAATATATGCACGTACGTTGTACATATTTAAAAAATAAAAATATTATTTTTACATTAGTATTTTAGGCCCTGCTAACAACTAATAAACGTTATCAATACTAAGTAGTGTTACGAAACATTAAAATGAATGGATCAAGTGAACCTAGTACAACTTCAAACATCAATATTCCTTCTGTAGATGATTTGGAGAATTTTATTCCTTATGTTTGTAAAGCCTTTGAAGTGCCGGAAGATGTCTTAATTTTAAAGGAAAGTAAGGAAGACCTAGTTACATTAAAGTTCCACTTCCCCGAAAATCAAACTTAAACTATAGGAAAATGAATAGGCTACTGAAGAATACTAATATGTCCCCTGACTCTTCACTCTGATTATTTCAGAACCTCTCTTTCAAACCGGATCCACTTGTGATCATGTCAAAGGATGTAGTAATTATGATAAGTTTGGTAGTTCATGTCTAAGCGCCATAATTTGTTAATACCGCATTGAATTAATTATGCTTCAATAGATTCATTATACCATCTTTATAATTTTTAGCCGATCTCTATAACATCGTAAATAAAAAAGGAAGTAAGAAACCAATTCAGAAAGCCAGTGGAAGTTGGAACAGTAACAGTACTCCCAAAGACAATAATTACTCTGCTGCCTTTGATGAAGATAAACTTTTTTACATATTAAAGTGTGTCTACGACACTCAGTCCAATTTCGTCAAGCTCAAACTTGAAAACAACAAAACGTGTTCAAGGAAACTCTTCAAAGTGATAAATCTAGTACTACCTTATCACAAACATGTCTACTCAATATGGATTAGAGGAGGGATGAACATTGGACTATTGCAAGAATTAAAACATATTTTGAATATATCAACCATAACTGATATTTGTCTGGATGACTCATATATAAATGGCGGTCCTTACGAAATCTTGCTCGATCCTCCTTCAAATGTTCACTATTTATCGTTGTGCAGATGTGGAATTACTGACGAGACAGTAATTAAAATTGCCGAAAAGTTGGAACACCTTTCGTATGCCTCCAACACTTTATGCACTTTGAATCTATCTAGCAATTTGATTACTGCTATCGGATGCAAATATTTAGCTCACATGCTGAGAACTAATAGGAAACTTAACTACTTGAATTTGTCCAACAATCGACTCGATGATGACGGAGCTATCTATATACTTAACTCACTTATGAACTTCCCACTGACATATGAGGAAGTAATAGGGTATAGACAAAGACTGCTTCAACATTACATAACCGTATCAGAAAGAGTGATAAGGGACCCAGAGATTATTGAGAAACCAAAACATAAGGCAAAAGTAAAGATAGTGTCAAATAAGAGTGAGAAAAATATAGCGAAAAACATTAAACAGGAAATACCTTTCCATGATCCATTTGCTGTTAATGAAATAGTTATTGAAGATGATACAATATATTCGTTGGGTAACAATGCTATTAAAATTTTAAATTTAGCATACAATGACCTTACTATGCTGTCTTTAAAAAAAATCTTGGAAGTAGTTAATTGTCAATTAAAGAATGACAGGAATCCTAGGGGTCTAATTAGCCTGAATATTGATGGGAACTTTTTACCAGTGACTTGTATCGAAATGTTAAAGATTAATGAAACGTTGGGAAATGAATTAAACGCTACTAAGGCAAATTCTACGAGAAAAATATCTAAATTCTAAGTTATTAGATTTCAGTTATCTTGCTTCGTAGGTTTTGTATGAAAAACAAGAACTACCGTACGCACACAGGACTATACAACCACGGCACGTAGCAGGACGAGTAAGAATTTTGAAATTGAAAGATCCCTAAGAAAGGTCGCTAGTGTGTAAAATTACCAATTTATAATGATCATTCATAATGATTATTTACTTTTGAGAGTCACCATCACATTGGATAGAATAACGAGTGATGCATCTTTTTTACATAATTGGCTTTACTTTGGTTAATAATTTAGATTTAATAACTCTTTTGTCAACTACAACGTAATCATCAATCATAGTTATTTATATTGAGAGACATTATGATGAGATGGAAAATGGAGTTCCGATGCTATTTGATTTTATGCTTAACTATTTATTTTGTTATTTTAGTATGTAATTCTTGAATGTTTACCTTTAGTATGCCTATAGGCATGTCCATTATACTATTAAGAGCGGCCAACCCGTCTTACTTTTGATACAAACGCTCTTACTTGATTACGGCGTTATAATAGATCCTCCTTTGAACTTTTTTAGCTAATAACTATCTTATGCACTATATCTAGGTTTTTACCCGTGTTGTGCCCGTTCCCGGGGGAATTTAAAAACCGCTCGACCGATTTTGTGCAAACTTCATATAAACTATCTACTAAATAGTCCAAACAAAGCCTAAACATTAGGTTTGGATAGGTGAGTTCGTTCCTGAGTTATACAATTACAACGAAAAGTGGCATTGATTTTTATATATTTCCCTAATATCCACACGTATGCTCTCGCGAACTTATTTGTACGCAATAATGAGTACTTTGATGATTCCGTGCTTCTTTGTTACTTTCTACGGATAGTAGTCGTTACTTGAGCCATGTCCAGTCCATGCCCAGACGCCTTTGGCGGCTCAATAACTCTGACACCAGGATTGGTCAGGTTCGCCATCCACTCGATTCTTCTTATCGAGTGGATGGTCAACTTGACCAATCCTGGTGTCAGAGTTATAGAGCCGCCAAAGGCCTCTGACATGGCTCATGTAACGACTACTATCCGTAGAAAGTAACCGGGACCGACGGCTTAACGTGCCCTCCGAAGCACGGAATCATCTTACTTTTCGGGCAATCAGGTGATTCAGCCTGCAATGCCCTAACCAAACTGAGGACAGTCTCACAAAGTGATTTTTGTGAAATATCCCCACCGGGAATCGAACCCGGAACCTCCGGATCGTGAGCCGAGCGCTCAAACCACTAGACCACGGAGGCTGTTAAACCATATCCACTCGATGAAGAAGAAGAAGTACTTTGATTATGTCGAAGATTGTTTTTATGTATCATCAATAGATAGATCTTTATATCATACTAGTTGCGCCCCTCGGTTTCACCCGCGTTGTACCCGTTCCCGCGGGAATTTCGGGATGAAAAATAGATGTTGGCCGATTCTCAGACCTACTCAATATGCTCACAAAATTTCATGAGAATCGGTCAAGCCGTTTCGGAAGAGTACGCGAACGAACACTGTGAAACGAGAATTTTATATATAAGAAGCAGCGCACGCCAATAACCAATTTATGTGGGCATATATTTCACACCTTTTGGGTTACATTTCAATTTGAATACGGATCCCTATTTAAAAAATAATAATACCTCATCGATGTCCGTACCTAAAGTGTACTTTACCTATAGGCGAAAGAATTTTTGAAATCGGATGAATAGTTCCGATGATTAGCCAGTTAGAAACTTTACCCCTTTATAATATTAGTATAGGTAGCTATGAGCGCGTGAAGCGAGTAGCGAGTATCGGTAGTAGCGAGCTAGCGAGGTGCGCGTACAAGACGATATCATCACAGTATAGATTAGCATTCCAGTAGGTATATATCCTGCATACAAACGCACGAAACTCGAGTTACAACTACACACCTCGATCTTGATACGTACTTTTTGAAGCAGTGTTTTTTATTAAAATAAATAATATGGCGAAGAGCATTAATCGATTATATTGTGCTGTTTTTGGTTGTTTGAGTTGTTCATTAACTCATTCAGAAAAAAGATTTTATAAATTACCTATAAACAGCATGCATTTTTATTCTACACTTATTATTTAATTAAAAATTTCATTTGATTGAATTAATACTCACAATCAAAACACTAGAAAAAAATATAAAGTAGGTGTAAAAAAATATCAAGATGCAAATAAAATAGTGTAGGCGGGCAGCCCTATCGCGTCTGTGCGTTCAGCGCGAGTGTAGGTATAAAGAACAGAGCCGAGTTACATTACTGTTGTTACTATACTGTGATATTATCATAAATGGCCCATCGTACGTATCGTCAACGGCTGTCCGCTCCGGGTGAGCGACGAAAGTTAACGAATAACTTCATGTTTTATTCTCTTCTTTAACTATGTGTTAGAATATATTATTGCATTTATTGATAGTTAGTTTTCAATGTTTAGAATAATTTGACCTAATTTTAATGAATATTAGTTTTATTATAAATGTTATAATTATTTTAAGATTTTAATAAATATAATATTACTTAACATGTTGTTTGCTATATATATTTGCGAGTTGCTTCAGCTTACGCTAACGCACCAATAAATGTTAAAACACAATGTTAGTCTCAACAGACGTAAGATAATGAAATGTCCCGGACTATC
This sequence comes from Cyclophora punctaria, assembly GCA_951394245.1. NCBI lineage: Eukaryota > Metazoa > Arthropoda > Insecta > Lepidoptera > Geometridae > Cyclophora > Cyclophora punctaria. Next base: position 9,339,981 of record OX596168.1, read on the forward strand.
AAATAACGCTTTGTATTAACAGGCATTTAAGAGCGTAAAATCGTGAACTTTTTAACGAAAGTACATCACGATAATCAACCGTTTAAAACATCCCACCCTAAGTTATATTATATCCTTTGAAGAATGGTCAGTAGAGTATTTACCTATGACGAGATTTGAGCGATGTGTGGTTGTAATACTGACGTAACATTAGTATATTAGTTGCTAACTAAACATTGGTAGTATGACATAGTTCACGCTCTAAGACATTGATTGAAACTTTTAAACCATTTAAACCATTTATTTCTACACCACGTAAAATACAACATGAAAAGAAACAATACTTATATACTATGAAATAAATACTAAAATATATGAAATTAGAACTAAATACAGTGGCAGTGATGCAGAGGACAGACTCAGTGTACGCTATGGGGTTGTTACACCCCACAGCACTGGTTTTCAGTCTGCCCCTTCTTCTTCTTCACCATCCAAAACTATCTCTAAGCAAGTCTTTCTCCCGGTTACTGTATTGTTATTTTTTAAGAATTCAACTTAATATTTATTCGTAAAAACAAACTTATTCTTGGTTATATCTCATCTAGTACACAGATATGGGAGCGACATATTGTGTGATTTTAGTACGATAATGTCTAGCGTGTGAATGAATTCCCCGAGTGGCACACACAAAGTGAAAATATGTTATGAAACAAAATATAATAAGTATTTTAGCAATTTGTGAGAAATGTATATTACCTATATGCCTATATTAATGACTTGCCCTGTGGTATTCCCCGCGTTGTGTCGTCCTCATGACAATTGGTTAAATATAAGCCTTTTAAAGGGGCTATCAAATACAAAAATAATTATTCTCTATTATAATTATTATCTGATCGCAAACAAAAAAAAGTCGTTAAATATAGGATATTCGTAATCGGAGCATTTTTAAAGGTGGCCTTACCTCCGACTACGATAACAATTGTTTTAACTATTTGTCATAATTGAATTAAACTGAGGGTTGATTAATTTGTGACATTTATCTGGTACAAGCTCAAGTTTTTTCTATGTTAAATCCTAAGGGAAGTGTTTACTCATTGGCTTAAAGATGCTTCCCTTTGATCGTAAATATTCATCAGTTTCCACGGTTAAGGATATGGACGATAAATGATTCAAGAAATCGATCTAACTCGCTTGGAAAATAAGGTTTAATAAGAAAATATTGCACCTTTTTTGTAGACTATGAGTAATGAAGCAAATACGTAATTAGTTGCCTACCTAAACGTAAAAAGAGGTGATACTGTACGGCAAAGATGTGTGTGAGTGATTACTGATTATGATATGAAACACTAGCAGCGCCCCGCTGTAAAAAGTAATAATGAATTTAAAATTAAATTAAATTAAATTTTGGGGTAATACTGAATTAAATACAATACTTACTAGTTGGCGAATTATACCACCCGCGCCTCGCGGTCTCACCCACGTTGTGCCCATTCCCGTGGTAATTTCGGGATGAAAAATAGAATATAACCTTTCCATTGGCTGTTAAATGGCTATCCATTACAAAAAGAATTATTCAAATCGGATCAGAATAACACATGGAATACATTTCATCCCGGAATTCCCGTGGAAACGGGTACAACGCTGGTGAGACCGCGAGGCGCGGGTGGTATAATTCGCCAACTAGTAAGTATTGTATTAAATTCACTATTACCCCAAATTCGTCAGTTGAGGCATTACAAAAGTCTTCATATTACGACACGTCAGACTAAACAAATCATAATGTACTGCTCATCAAAGATCAAAACTTGAACCAACGAACTATCGACATACTCTATTCATCCATACGCAGACCTGCTTTATTAAACAAAGTTAACAACACAATACCCGCATGAGCTTTCTCTTTATCAAAATCGATACATCATTATTGGCAGAGATAATGTAATGGTATCGGTGACATTGTTTGTACCGCGTCAGAGTTAACCGACACCCATTAGTTAGTTAATTGTTCACCGTTTTTCTTTTAGACAGTATCTTCGTTTTCTTGGAGGAAATACGGTGTGTGTAATTGACAGCTATCTGTATATTAAGCACGGTTATTTATCCTTATATATGCTACATTATTAATTTTATTTCTTTTTACTTATGTATTGAAACTTTCAATTCAAATATTTATTTTTTCTGATAATTTGTTTAATCAACTACCTGATACTATTTATATAGCACTTTCCGTGCGAATTTCGGGATTTTTTTTATATATAAACCTTCCTCTTGAACCACTCTATCTATTAAAAACCGCGTCAAAATCCGTGCATAGTATTTGAGTTTATCGCGAACAGACAGACAGATAGACAGACGCGGCCGGTAACTTTTTTTATTATATCTATACTAATATTATAAAGCTGAAGAGTTTGTTTTGTTTGTTTGTTTGTTTGTTTGTTTGTTTGTTTAAACGCGCTAATCTCAGAAACTACTGAACCGATTTGAATAATTCTTTCACTGTTAGATAGTCTATTTATCGAGGAAGGCTATAGGCTACATTTTATCCCGAAATTCCCACGGGAACGGGCACAACGCGGGTAAAACCGCGGGGCGCTGCTAGTGTTTTGATATACAAAGATATTTTTTGTTTAAAAGGAGATGTTAACAATGGTATTATAATGAAATGTGTTATTACTTACTAGCAGCGCCCCGCGGTTTTACCCGCGTTGTACCCGTTCCCGTAGGAATTTCGGGATGAAAAATAGCCTATAACCTTCCCGTTGAATGTGGCTATCTATTACAAAAAGAATTATTCAAATCGGTTCAGTAGTTTCTGAGATTAGCGCGTTTAAACAAACAAACAAACAAACAAACAAACAAACAAACAAACAAACAAAACAAACTCTTCAGCTTTATAATATTAGTATAGATTAATAAATCATAATTTATCTAAGAAATACTAAGAACACCAGCAGCGCCCCGCAGTTCTATCCGCGATGTGCCCCTTCCCATTGAAATTTGGGGATGAAAAATGGCCTACAACCTTCTATCTATTACAAAAAGAATTATACAAATCGGAAGGATAATTCCCGAGGTAAGCTCAAACATACAAACAAACTTACAGACTTTACCTCTTTATAATATTAGTATAGATTACCATTTGCCTAAGTTAATACAACAAATATTCATATCACCCATTACCCTGTTACATAGCATCACTACCTTCACAAATTACCTCTACTATGGTCCTCATCATTGCATACGTAATGTAATTTACAGCGATAGATCCATGGTAATCAAGCTACATATTTGAAGAGTCGGATTTGGACCAATTATTTCCCGGAAATGATGCCATCACCATCGGACCATCAGTCAGCCTAGTTTGCTGGAGCTAACCAAGTTTGAACTGTGTGTGAATTTGAGCGCGTTTCGTCGGTGAAAATCACGTCACTCACTCTCGGCTTTTTGAGCTTTTTATAGCTGCTGGACGTAAAAGGGATTTCAGAAAGGTATTTACTTACTTTTTAGTTACATTTTTAGCCGTGTGTTCTGGACAGAATTTCCTATATAGAATGGGACGTGTGGAGTTTCACTAAAGTGTGACGCGCATGCTACTTTGAGAATATTGTAGTGGATATTTTTTGAAGTGCGTTGTTTTACGCTTCTATACTACTAATATTATAAATGCGAAAGTTTGTAGGATGGATGTATGTATGGATGTATGTTTGTTGCTCTTTCACGAAAAAACTACTGGACGGATTTGGATGAAACTTTACAGTAATATAGTAGACCAGATAGATGAGTTTGGTGACCACATTATTCAAACTTGTAGCAAGAAACTGTTAAACATTATATTCTTCTTCTTCATCGAGTGGATGGCCAACCTGACCAATCCTGGTGTCAGAGTAATTGAGCCGCCAAAGGCCTCTGACATGGCTCAAGTAACGACTACTATCCGTAGAAAGTAACCGGGACAGACGGCTTAACGTGCCCTCCGAAGCACGGAATCATCTTACTTTTCGAGCAATCGGGTTATTCAGCCTGCAATGCCCTAACCAAACTGAGGAAAGTCTCACAAAGAGACTTTTGTGAGATATCCCCACCGGGAATCGAACCCGGAATCTCCGGGTCGTGAGCCGGGTGCTCAAACCACAAGTCCACGGAGGCTGTTAAACAACATTATATTAAAGCGTTCAAACAGAAAAATTATTGAGTTCGAAATACAAAAAGTACTTATATAAAACCTTATTTTCTGTCCAAACAAAGGTGAAACAGTTATGTTCGCAATACACAACGCTAATAGACATAAATGATGCCATTGTACAAGCCATATTGAATAAAAATGTGCCTACACAGAATGAAATCCAATTCTTTTACTGTATTGTTCTGTTCATACGCGAGGGAAGCCTCAAGGGCAGGGGTCTGAGGTACCAAATGAATATTCTCGTACTCCATCAAACGAGAAAGTGTATTTCAATCCCACAATTGTTTGAGACAGAGCGTGAGATAAAGCATTTAGCCGACTTCAAAAATGTGGAGTTACGTGTGCTTTGGAAGGTTAAATGATTTCATGATTATTTTTTGTAAAATGTTTGTGTCATGTCTATGTACGAGTAATGAATTGTTTTAAAATAGTATTGTATTAATACCTATTTAGTTTTTACAGAAATCAAATTTTAATAACTATCTCTTTGCGTTGGGTTATGAACTTGCGAATAAAAAATCAAAAGTTCAATCAAAATAATTTTACAAATTTTAACGGTAAGTATGTTTGATAGGTGCTTTCCAATATTTTCAGTTTATTTAAAAATCGATCGCCATTTTCCAGTAACTTAATATTTCATACAAATTATATTTTATTGTACGTTTAAATTAATTTCATTTGCATACACTTCAGTTACGCAAAATATCTTATAAATTTTACGTTATCTTACCAAAACACCCATGTTAGAGCTACGATGCCCTACTATTAAAATAAATATTAAATTCCTCTTACAATATTCATCGGAGTTATTCCAAACGAATACCAGGTATCAGGGACGGTGCGAGCCTGAAAATGTTTATCATATCTCAAATTCTTCGTCACCCAGAGTCTTATCATTAGAGATTATGAGTGCGCTTCATTAGACGTAGTAATTAAGTTTAATGAACATGCCTGTATTATCTATATATTTTTTTAAAAAGGAGGATTTTTCCTTGCTTAAAAAAATGGGAACCCACTAAAAATAGGAAAATAAAAGTAAGCGCGATATTAGAAACTTTCATACTAGCGCCATCTATCGTATCGCAGGCGGTACCACTAGGCCAAACAGCTAGTTTATTTTTAATAAGCAGGGCCCCGCGGTTTTACCCGCGTTGTACCCGTTCCCGCGGGAATTTTGGGATGAAAAATAGCCTTTAACCTTTCCGTTGAATGTGGCTATCTAATACAAAAAGAATTATTCAAATCAGACTGATAATTCCTGAGATTATCTCGAACATACAAACAAACAAACAAACAAACAAACTTACAAATTTTACCTCTTTATAATATTAGTATAGATTAAGATACAATTTTCTTGCACATCTTAAGTTTACCTGTTCTTAATTTCCTTAATAATTGGTGATTTAAGAAATATTTCATTCATCATTCATTGAAATCATTACAAAATATTAAGTCGGCTATACCTCATATTTAATATGACCTGTAGTCTAGTAATGCTGGGAAAATGTCTCCAAGGCAAAGGTTATTTCAATCAATCGTTCCACATTCAATTATATCTTATTTACACTAAGTAAAATTTTAGACACATTAGGACTTTGTCACATTATACATATTTTAATTAGGTCTCAAGTCGGAATTATAGTTGATTAAATTTGATAAGGTTCTAAGTTCGAAAGTTTACGGATTTGGGTCTTAGAATATCACATACAAGTAACTTATATTATGCCAATACATCGTTCATGCAAGCAACTGTAATAAATAAAAAGAACTGACAAGCATTTGAGGTAGGTATTCCTTAATGGAGATTCTTGTTCGAGAAGAATGTGATAATATAACAGAAGAGAAAGACTATAAATATGTCACAATAAACTTGTTGGTTTGTTTACGGGAGCTTAATTAAATTGTTTTGCACAGTACATGGCACATTGTCACTCGAGAGTAAGTATGCGGTACATTCCCCTCTAGTTTTATCAATGAAACTAATAAAAGAACTAGTGTGAGAAAAGACCAGATTTACTACAGGAAAATTGGGATGAATTGCATTCCGTTCTGATTTGCTACATGGATACAGGGTTTTGTGAGGGTACTGAGTAGTACTGAGTACTGAGTAGAGTGTCGTGGGTTATGTCAATTGCCGTCCGTAGTACACTAGGTGTCAATTATATCTATACTACATAGTTATACTTAGATCAGTTAGATGCCATAATATAAACTTAGAGCTCGCTTTAGGTCTAACAGAAGGTATGTGGATTAGTCTAGCATACGGCATCTTCGTATCGTCTATAGTTTCTGATTATTTTGAAGCGGTCAGTTGGTCTCGGTCAGATGACATGGTTCCTAAGAAAAGATTTTCGAATCTTTTGTAGTTTCAGAGTCACTCATACTGACCGGTTTAAAAAGCCTCCCTTTACTTATATCTGAACACTAGCAGCGCCCCGCGGTTTTACCCGCGTTGTACCCGTTCCCGTAGGAATTTCGGGATGAAAAATAGCCTATAACCTTCCCGTTGAATGTGGCTATCTATTACAAAAAGAATTATTCAAATCGGTTCAGTAGTTTCTGAGATTAGCGCGTTTAAACAAACAAACAAACAAAACAAACTCTTCAGCTTTATAATATTAGTATAGATTCCTGAACGTCAGTGCTGACCTGTGGTGCTGACTGTACACGATACGGTCCGTACTGTGTCATGAAAACGATGTGGAGCGGATTATGGACAGCAGCCATGATTGTAGGCTTGATTGACCAAAAAAGTAAGTGAGTTCGACTAGGTTAGTGGCCAACCCTGGTGTCAGGAGTTTTTAAACCGTATAAAAGCCTTCGAAGTGGCCAGACGTTTGAAACAACCAGAACCAAAGTCAAAGTCAAATATTTTTATTCAGTTTTGGCCCCATAGAGGCTCTTTTAAACGTACCAACCGACAATTTAACGTACCATATGAAGCAAGGCGCTCAGATTAAAATGCCACTATAGGTCACTCATCCGAGCTGCACGTTGCTTAACAAATACAATTAACTAACATCGCGTAGTCAAACAACGCCATCAGCAGTACACTATATGCTCACATCTTAACATACTGTCTATCCAGGCGTACCAACACTTTCACATAAAAAATATCAGTTTCCATATAAACATAAAAAATAATTTCGAATATACAAAAGCTTGGATACGAGACTAAAGTAAGCCTAGATCATCATATCCGAACTAGTCAATCATTTTCTTGTATACCTGACCCTTTTTTCAGATCAACAACTTTTCACATTACTTAGCATACCACTGTTTCCTAAACAATATATCCCTAATACATATCTCTAACGTATAAAGTAACAACAAACTTTTACGCACTTTCAATATGAAATTTGTCTTTGATCTGTCGCTACACTGATAAAGCTCCTTCCAAAAGCGCCGTAAGCTGTCTCACCCAAGTTATATGTTATCTAAACACGTTTTTATCTCGCGTATTGTATCGTACCGTTTTATGAGAATCCAATATGTTTTATTGGGTCAAGTTCGCACTATATGTAGAAGGGGTGAATCACTAAACGTACCAATGGAACTTGTTTTATTACTCTCTTTTGGATTCTTGTCACTTTTATAATGTGTTTAATGTGAGGGTATTTAGATTTACGTAACCGTAACTTTTTGAAGTGAAAACCCGATTTCAATCTGGATTTTTATGAGAGACCGTTACTCAAAATCAGACCGAATAGAGAGCCCATTAGTTACTTAGTATAATAGCTCTCAATTTATTACAAAATTGAAGTGAGAAAAACGATTCTTTCTGACTAATAGATATAAACTTAAGTTATGGCCTGTAACATAGTAGGTACATATACTTCAATAAAGCCTAAATTCGCCTAAATAGGTGTAATCGGACTTGTTTAATGCAAGATTTAAATCTAAGAATCTTAGATTTCTTTAAATTCTTGTTTGTTATAAGGTTACAGAAAAATGTTACTTATTAGGATTATGTGCGTTTCATAAATCAATATATGTACCTAAGTATTAATCACTGTAGTTTTCTTTCACTAACAATACCAAAATCTGGGAACGCGAAACATGTATCAAATACAAAAACTTCGCGAAACGTGACAAAGGCTGAATACAGCATTTAATAACTTGTACACACATTTACGATCTATCATAAGAAAAAACTTATTTTATTATACATGGCAATAAAAATGTGGTTTCTACATATTTTGTATTCTATTTTACTCAGTTTTACAGTTTCATAATTCGTCAGGTTTATGTGTGTTACGCGATATCTCCACCAATTAGGTATGACGAAGCTTTTTCGTGTTTGCGAATGAATGAAAAACGAAAAGGAACGAAGTCGTGAAACAAATGACTATCACGGAATGTAAAGAAAATAATGTATAGCCTCGATGTTCGTTTGTTTTTATATGATAATAGATAGCTGAAATTAAAATGTCCCGAAATCGCTGCATTTTGAGTCTGTTCAGATTACGCGAGTATGAACACTTTTTAATGCCTACCTTCAGTGAGATGAGAGGCCTTTGCCCAACAGTGGGACATTACAGGTTAATACTAATACTACTACTACTATTAACCCGTGAAATGAAAGCAACATGTATTTTTGCGCAGATAAACGACTTTTTATTCCACAAAATGTACACTAGATACCTTTCCTAGAAAACTCTACAAAGATCTGAAGGATATTTTAAAAAGATTGCCTCATACTTATCCCCCGTTTCGAAGAACTAAGTACCTACGAGGGTAACCTCGACGCATAGCTACGGTTGTAAGTTGCCACGGCAACGCGGCGACGGCACGTGTAGCATTCGTATTTGTTAAGCAACGTGCAGCTCCACACCTACTTGGATGGGTGGCCGATATTTCTTCTGAGCACTACGTGCTTCGAAGCACGTTATATTGTCGATTCTGATTGTTTCACTAAGACCCTGTCGGTAGCTTTTAGCCGAAGCAAAGCAGAGATTTATTACTATGCCTAAAATCATTTCACAATAGATTATTGTACTGTACTGATATCTTCAGTGAAATGAGAGGCCGTTGCCCAAAATTGGGACATTACAGGGTAATACTTTACTTTCACTCACTTAAAAAAAATCCGAAATTTCAAATCCGAACGTAACACAATCTTTCTAATAGCTTAAAACATTAAATATCCATAAATCAAGCATAATCTAACTTGAAATGTAATCCGAATCTGACTTAACACTTGGCAGACAAGAATCTTTAATCCAGATTTGTTCGTTTGACAAATGAAATTTGAAGTTACTTGTTACTTTTATCCGAGACAATTTTGAATTTCATTGTGAGTTTTTGACTGGTATTCAACTTGGTTTTTAAATACCTAGTTTTTTCTTCGATTAAGGGCTCCCCCACACGGGCCACCGGCCACAACCACAAAACGCCGCCATTTTCTTATAGTTTTCATACATTTTATATGGACTCGCCGCACACGGTGTGCCGGTGGCCGCCACTCGCTACACGCCACACGCTACAGGAAAGAAGCCGGTGGCCGCGTTTTGTGGCTGTGGCCAAGCTGCTAACTGAACCGGAAAACGTTGTTTTGCCATATAAAAAATAAGGGGTGGCCCACCCTTAACATTCAGGGGGATGAAAAAGAGATGTTGTCCGTTTCTCAGACCTACCCGATATGCACACAAAATCATGAGAATCGGTCAAGCCATTTCGGAGGAGTTTAACTACAAACACCGCCACGAGACACGCCACGCCACGAGACACCAGAATTTTATATATTACATAATAAAGCTGAAGAGTTTTTAATGTTTGTTTCAAAGTGTTTACTAAGTAAAACTACCAATCCGATTTGAGTAATGATTTGTGTAATGGACTATTTTTCATCCCGACATTCCCATGGGAACGGCTATAACGCGTGTAAACCGAAGTGCTCTGCTAGTCTAATTATAAAAGCGAGCGAGGGCCGCTAGTTTATCATATTCACAGTATCCTTTCATTATTATAATTTATTTTGTACTCGACATTGGAATTTCCTAACGAGTTTCTCAGTTATCTTATTAGACACTTGTATTTAACATCGTGTATAATTACTATGCCGCCGTTAACCTCTGGTTAAATACTCTGCTGTCGTTACAGTTAATATCATTTTCGAAGAAAAGAGCGCTTCATAAGTGCGTAATCACGATTATTATTGTTAACGTTTTGCTGGATCCTTTATGGAGGTGTAATTGATACGGAGATGGAAAATTCTTGAAGAAAATAACTTTTATAATATACCTATTCGTAATGCGATTTTTGGTATGCTAAAGGTCCTATATGGTTATTTCTCTTTCGCAACCACAGATGGCTTGCGAACATTGATGATGCAGTCTGCGGTCGCGTGCGGTTGCGGTTCAAGGCGAACTGGTGAAATTTCTGAATAGAAAGAGCCACAAAGAAAACGGTTACTAAGGATGATTGTCTAGAAATCCGAGGACAGTTGAATTCATCATTGACTGGGTGATTTTGAATACATACAAATAAAAATATTTAAAATAAAATACAATAATGGTTACCTACTTTGATAGATATTTAACCTGGGTGCAGGGTGCGTAAAGGTCATCTTTACGCACCCTGCCTTTAACAAAACAAACTATACCAAAGTCCTTGAAACTCCTTCAAAGTTTAAATAATAACAGACTTATCTTTTACATAAGCAGACGTTTTTCTAAGATTTTATTCTCACATTTTCGCCGAAATTCATTGAGTTACCACTAATGTCTCGACTTGACGGGTTTGGCCATCCATCTTGCCGACATCGAAGTGGTGCCTATGAGTTATTTCTCTTATTTACTCTAAGGGATTATTGGATTTATCGCCTCATAAGAACGTCTACCCTGGACCGTCGTCGAGACGATCATCTCTTAATATTTAGAGACGTTATGTGGTGTAAAACTGATGTTAGTTTGATGAGAACTATACTATTATTACAAAGAGGTAAAGTTTCTGACTTTGTTTGTTTGTTTGCAAGGACTTATCTCAGAAACTACCAATCTTTTTCGAATCATTCTTTTTGTAATGGATAGCCACATTAAGAACAGTTTAGCTATCCAATGGTTTGTCACTCTCTGACATACGCAATTTTCCCAAGAGTAAAAGAGACAAAAACAGTATAACATTGTTTTAATGCTGATGGTCAGTTGCATTGCGCGCTCTGCAACAGGACCTTCAAGACAATATTTGTCTTTGCAAGCCACATCCGAGCTTAAGCCCCATTGACGGACACGTCACGGAGGACGATAATATAATTCATACTCATACAAGTATGTATCACATTTTCGTACGAACATGTTCAATAAATTAGCATAGTGGTTTTTTTTGCAGACTGAAGAATTTTAATTTCTAAAACTTGACTATGAAAAGGGGTTATATAATGCGAATTTAATACATTTAATTATGGTTTAAGTACCTCACTGTACTGATATCTTCAGTGAGATGAGAGGCCTTTGCCCAGCAGTGGGACATTACAGGCTAATACCTTAGTACACATACTTATACTTAAGTCAAACCGATAAATTACATCTCCAGGCCTCAAACAAAAGACAAAAATCGAAATCCTTACTTAAACTTGATTTTAACTTATTTCAGTCACGTTCTTACTTAGTACTAAGTTAACAAAGAAGTTGTATACTTCATTAAGTAACGCTTACCCTTAAATTTGTTCTAAGTTTTGGCTTCTAGTCTCCAAGTTAAAAGTTAGCCCTTTAAGTACTTAGTCACCCTAATTAGAGTAGAAGTAGGAGACATTATTGCCCTAGGAAGCTAGATGTATGAGCATGTGGGTGATTCGGTGGAACTTTAGTTTGGGTCTGTTAGTCGATATCATTAGAAACTGCTCATTAGTTCTTTACTTTATACGTTTATGTGAATACATTTCGAATTTAGAACCTCCTCCTACTAATAACAATATAAATATCTACCGAAATAATTGTTTTACGTAATGATTTTTCATGTCACGCTACTGGGCCTAATAAAACCCATTGGGCCTTACTGGGCACAATGGGCCTATATGAACAGAAAGCTTTTTTAAAATGTCTTTTAATTGGCCGACTTCTAACTCATTCAGGTCATATGCGATGTCATAATCATTGCTTTTCACTACATAGTATAAAACAAAGTCGCTTTCTGACCACTGTCTAACCCTATGTATGCTTAGATCTTTAAAACTACGCAACGGATTTTGATGCGGTTTATTTCAATAGATAGAGTGATTCAAGAGGAAGGTTTATATGTATAAAAATTCCCACGGGAACGGGCACAACGCGGGTAAATCCTAGGGGCGTTGCTAGTTTCAACATAAAAAACCATCAAAATTATTACATTTGCTACTCTTATTATTGTGAGAAACTCCAAATCAAGTTGACCGTGTTTCCGTACCTCCAATTTAGGGAACATAAAATGAGTTACATTCACTGGACCGTGTATCTGAGAGGTACGATTGCTTGGAAATTGTACTTACGTGGGCTACGTAATGAGGTCCTACAGTTAACCGCTTTGTCCTAACTTTGTAAGATTACGGACTTGTTTTACTGTTGCTACTTTGACCCGTGATTGTGCTTTGTGGTACTTGTTGTTAAGTAGTATCCTTAAGTTGAAAAGAAGTAGGGAAATATAGAGAATAGCGTTAAAAGAGATGATGAGAAAAACTGTTTCATAAGTAGAGAAAAGAGGAAAATTGACGGCGACTATATAGTCATTTAAAAAAAGAACATTAAATTATAGTGCCAATCGCGGCCACCCAATCTATACTAATATTATAAACAGGTAAAATTTAAAAGTTTGTTTGCTTGCATGTTCAAGCTAATCTTGGGAATTACCAGGCCGATTTGATAACCACATTCAACGGGAAGGTTATAGGCTATTCATCCCAAGATTCCCATTGAAACGGGCACAACGCGGGTAAAACCGATGGGTACTGCTAGTGTTCAATACCTCAATGTTCTTTTTTCATAAGCTCATTGCTGAAGTAACATATTTCACATATATGGTGGCTCGCCTGTTAATGAATAAATTAACATCGATAACCATGAGTACAATAAGCCCCACTCGAGTCCACTCGATTATAAATTCGTTAACAAAATGAGTGTATCGTTCAGTTAATCGAATTTGTTTCACCAATGCTGTGGCCGTGGCATTGTTCCCTGAGTCCAATCAGTTCATGCTTCAGTGTTAAGCTAATTCTAGTCTAAACTTTCAGTCTAGGTCAATCGGATTTCAAGGCTCGCTTTGATTAATACTCGCGATGTCTCTCGGAATTTTATAACAGCGTTATGAAAAATCGCATTTAATTTGTGTTGATATAATTAGGCTGAACACTTTTTAATAAAATGAAGTTTAGTTCGCATGGAACAAGGTAGCCGTGTCTGGTTAAGTGTTTATTTCGGAGGGTATTTCGGGATAAAATGTATGTGTTGTTCTGATATATGTATAACCTATATTACTGAAAAGTTTCATCCGAATCCGTTCAGCAGGTTTTGACTGAGAGTGTCATAAACATACATCCATCTATTCTCACAAACATTCGCATTCATAATGTAGGACGTTACTACAAAATAAAACTTTCCTACGTCATAAATGCATTTCACAATACTGCTACACTTAAACAACGACATCCAAAACAATACACTTTGTTTCTAGAATATGAAAGACAAGAAGCATTTGTTTGTTATCTATTGCCGCCACAACAGGCACTGTTCATGCCCTCAAGAAGTACTCAGACGTCAGTCTATGCGCATTTGATAAAGTGCATTAATATTCACTTACAAAGGCCCTTTGGTTCAAGTCCTCTCGGATCTTGAAATGAGGTCAACGATTGGGGAATATCTCTCGATAATGTAAATTATAATTAGTTGTGTACCTGAGAGGCGGTTCTTGCTTAATAAGCAATTTTAGATTTCTTAAAACTGGAAAGTTCTTAATTCAGGAACATTCAAGCTTGTGTTAACAGACTTCAAAAATGTTAGTAGTTGGTTCTCAATGTGAGTATTTTTTAATTCATATTCTTACTAGCCACGCCCGAAATTTCCGCGGGAAGGGGACAACGCGGGTGAAACCGCGGGGCGCAGCTAGTAAATACTATAATATGCTTTCGTACTAAATACTTGTATCTACAAATCCATATATTAAATGGGCACCACAAAATGCAAGTCCAAGCTAAATATCATTATTTGTTTTGAAATTAGAAGGGTAGTTTCGGGGATTATATCCTATGCCAAACTTTACCTCTTTACCATATTAATATAAACTGTAACTGTATATTAACTGTCCCACCTATTAGGTTCTTTGATTCGGGTATATTTCACTGGGAGTTATATAAATTACTAGCCGCGCCCTGCGGTGTTACCCGCGTTGTACACGTTCCCGCGGGAATTTCGGGATAAAATGTATCCCATGTGTTATTCTGATGTATAACCTATATTACTGTAAAGTTTCATCCAAATCCGTTCAGTAGTTTTTGCGTGAAAGAGCAACAAACATCCATACATCCATACATACAAACTTTCGCATTTATAATATTAGTAGTTATTACTAGTTGTGCCCCGCGGTTTCACCCGCGTTGTGCCCGTTCCCGTGGGAATTTCGGGATTTTTTTTACATAAAAACCTTCCTCTTGATTCACTCTACCTATTACAAAAAACCACATCAAAATCCGTTGCGTAATTTTAAAGATTTTAGTATACAGACAAACAGACAAACAGAAGACAAACAGACGCGACTTTGTTTTATACTATGTAGTGATGCTTTTTGCATTTAAATGGTATTAAAGACTGTAGATAACTCTACCCTAAGTCTTTCATCCAATGTGTCTGTTATTGTGTTTGTTTTCTGGTTTTTGTTTGTGTATGTTTATTTGAACGCATTGTTTTCAGAAAGTAATCCAATTTGAATAGATATTCAATGGATACGACATTCAACGGGAAGCTTAAAGACTATTTTTCATCCCGAAATTCCCACGGGAAAGTGCACAAAAACCGTGGTAATGTAGACGAGATATGAAATAAAAAGTTACAAAACATGTTGATCTGTACGCATCCTTACGATAAACCCTCCACATTCAGCAATTTATTTTGTTAGAAAATAAATAGCACAATCTTATAAGGACTCAGCTTGATAGTTTGCGACTTGAACAAAATGTAATCCAACGAAGTGCACAACCCTTGCGACGTTTATTCTCAAAGACTTTGAAACGAGAAAAGTTTTGAGTAAATATGTTGTAAAATATTTATAATAAGACGAAGAAAAAAGAATGTTTTATGGCTGAAAAGGCAATGCATTTGCTTTAGTATAAAAGATGGAAAAAATATTCTTGCTTAATATTCTTGATCACAATCTTGACAAAAACAAAAAATAAATAAATTCAGTACTTCAGCTTTATTATATTACTAGCAGCGCCCCGCGGCTTTGCCCGCGTTGAGCCCGTTCCCGTAGGAATTTTTGAAAATCCTTTCTTAGTGTGCTTTTACGTCACTTGAAAAACCTTCCTGGCAAATTTAATGTTTCTAGGTGTGCGGTTGAGGCTGTGCGATGATTATCAGTCAGTCAGTCAGGACTTTGAATTTTATATATATAGATAAAGATATATAAAATATACATAGAGGCAAAGAGAGGAAGAGGAAGGCCAAGAAAGGCATACGCAGACCAACTGAAGGAAAGAGCAAAAGTCGTGTCGTACGAACAGCTGAAGAGAATGGCAGATGACAGAGGAAAGTGGAAAGAACTCCATCGACAAGTTTAGAGGAAAGAAGATAAAGATTAGTATAGATAAGTACCTAAATTCTTTAATCCACCTAGAGTCTTGCACAACTAATAGCAACTCATCTCTCTATTGTTAAATAACACAATTTCAGAATAAAAATCGTCGTACAACTCCAAGTTGTTTTGAAATTCAAATCACGGCATGTCTTGACCTCAAATTGAAATCCTATTATCGATGAATGCCAACATAAGCTGTTTTCTGTTTCCAAAGGAAATCAGATACAATTCGGTGTAAGCTAAATTACATCGTGACCTTTCAGTTGTTATAAATAAAAAACAATACAATGTTAATTGAGACATGTCTTATATTGATTTGAGTGTTTGGACTAATCTATACTAATATGATGAAGCTGAACAGTTTGTTGGAACGCGCTAATAAAAGAAATTACCAATTCAATTTGAATAATTCTTTTTGTAATGGATAGCCACATTCAACAGGAAGGTTATAGGCTATTTTTCATCCCGAAATTCCCACAGGCACGGGCACAACGCGAGTAAACCCATGAGGCGCTGCTAGTCAATATACGAGTATATAAATAGACTAGCAGCACCCCGCGGTTTTACCCGCGTTGTACCCGTTCCCGTAGGAATTTCGGGATGAAAAATAGCCTATAACCTTCCCGTTGAATGTGGCTATCTATTACAAAAAGAATTATTCAAATCGGTTCAGTAGTTTCTGAGATTAGCGCGTTTAAACAAACAAACAAACAAACAAACAAAACAAACTCTTCAGCTTTATAATATTAGTATAGATTTTACACCATTTTGACACTTACTTAAATCAACAGTAGCTAACCGAACAATTTGTAACATTATGTAAAGTTCCTAACTTTGGGTAGGATTAGAGAGGTAATATATGATGTAATTTCCTGTTCTAGACAATCTATGGAGATGAAACTTAGAATTATGAGACGTAGGTATCTTCAGATTAGTAAGCTCGAAGACTTAGACAAAACTCGTACATTTGTATCTATCGTAGCTTTTCAAACATATTGTATGTTAACATAGTATAGATTCATAACTTTAAAAACCGGTCAAGTGCGAGTTGTCCTCCCGCACGGAGGGTTCCGTACGTTTGTTGTATGGGAGCCCCCTTTGAATATTTTTAGTATTTTTTGTTATAGCGGCAATAGAAATACATCATCTGTGAAAATTTCAACTGTCTAGCTATCACCGTTCTTGAGATACAGCCTGGTGACAGACGGACAGCGAAGTCTCAGTAATGGGGTCCCGTTTTTACCCTTTGGGTACGGAACCCGGAAACTTTTCTCATTTTAAGTGTAATAATTACCTTCTAAGGAAGATATTGGCTTAGACTGTGGTCGAATTAGCTTAATAATGGTAATTGAGTTCAGATATGTTAGTGGCGGTCCACCTTGGTGTCAGAGCTTTCAAAGTCAAAGTGAAATATTTTTATTCAGTGTTGGCTCTAAAGAGGCTATTTTGAATGCACCACCCTTTCGGAAGAACATCAGCAGACAAGAAATTTCAGACTGCCCAACGTCGGACATGGTCTAACGTTGGAAATGACCGGGACCGACCATTTAACGTGCGTTCCGAAGCACTGTAGCGCTCAGATAGAAATTAATAGTGGTAGAGCCCTCTAAATAGTTAAAACTATTATGGTATGTACGAATGCCTGGTGCGAGTTGGTGTTTTAACTCAAGCAATTTTTTCAAAGTAAATTGGAAACATGCTTCGCTCGATACCAGTACATGTTGAAAAGTATTTTGGTCTTAGCAAATGTATGTACAGAACCATTACACCACCGAGGACTCCAACGGTCATAAAATAAATAATGGCAGGTAAAATCTACGAGTCGTAATAATGAACACACTAAAATATTCCGTTAACCCCAATCTAATCAAGTGCCTATATTTTCCTATCTCGTATAATTGATCAGGTATCTTCCATTAAGATCCTTAAAGCACTCCCAGGTCTAATAAGATTATGATCTTGGCGAGTATTTGCATAAATA
This sequence comes from Cyclophora punctaria, assembly GCA_951394245.1. Classification (NCBI taxonomy): domain Eukaryota; kingdom Metazoa; phylum Arthropoda; class Insecta; order Lepidoptera; family Geometridae; genus Cyclophora; species Cyclophora punctaria. The sequence goes on from OX596168.1 coordinate 9,357,881, forward strand.
CCTGCAAGCGAATGTGCACTTTAAATCAAGGTGAATAAATGTTTAATCAGTTTTATGTAGGGTTCGTTGTTGATGGGATTGGAGTGTCTGCGAGATTTCATTCGACGTAGAGAAGAAAATGGGGAAAGTTAATGAATTAATATTTCAGTTTAGGTTTATAGGAATAAAGCTTTTATTTTTATTAGCATAAGGACACTTTTCCATTTGCCTAATGCTCTCAACTAATTTGTTTCAATTCAATATACTTCATCGTCATCGAACGTGATTTTCACACTAGATTGTCCGCCGACATCGGTCATATAAATTAGTCAATCCAATCCTCCTTATTTTCTCTTCTCCCATTAATTTTACAACATACCTACACAGTTACACCTATACAATGAAATGGTTTCGACGCCTGCAAAGGAGAATTTTATTAAGAGGTAGATTTTTTACCTCCTCAACAAAATGTATAAGTATAGTTGGAATATAATTCGACCCCACTAAATCTGGTAAAATAACGTAAGCCAGTGTGATCTTTTTTTTACACCGTGCGGAACAGGCAGTACTGAATATAACATTTTAATTTCATTCGAAGCATATGTTGATCCGTGCTCGAAGGAAACATATTTCTATTTTTTTTTAATTAACTATACTACATCAAAGATTTGTATAAATAGCAAATTTCTATGTAAAATAATTAATATATAATTTCTATGTAAAAAATAGGTTATGTCGGACTGACCCGTTTTGTTAGTTAGCGGCCACTCTAACCAGCCCTATTGTTTTGTTAGGGCTCTTGAGACCGCTTCGCAATTCAGACGCACCGACTGCGAAGGGAAAGGTATGATATTGAAGAACTGGGGTTTCTGACTAATTTTAATTTTCATCTATATTAAAGGGTCTTTCAACAAGGACGGGTCGATGTTAAAATTGAATACAACAAGATGTGTGCAAGATATTAACGAAATTTATGTTTTATTTGAAAGACCCATTTATGCCATTACGGATGGAATATGACATCGTCCAAATGTCCGCCGCGGCCTCGTATGGTGGCACGAATCCGAGAGGTCCAATTTTTAATGACTGCTGTATAATAGATCTGACGAGTTTTTTTTGTTTGTTTGTTTGTTGTTTGTTGGTTTGAACTCTCTTATCTAAAGAACTCTCTCTTATCTGACCAGTCAGATTCGAATATTATTTGAACTGGATAGCTTCATTCAAGAGGAAGGTTACAGGCTATTTTTGATCCTGAAATTCCCACGGGAACGGTAAAAACTTGGGTAATACCGCGTAGCGCTGCTGGTTCTTTTATAAACGTGAGTAGAATTTTATAGAATGCAGATAACAGCATGTAAAGTTGCTCGATTTTAAAATACAAGTCTCAAGTTAAATGTAACTTTGACGTCTAGACTAAAATAATTGAAAGTCAAACTAAAATGACAACTGAAATAATTGAAAAACAAACTCCACATTACATCTATACTAATATTATAAAGCTGAAGAGTTTGTTTTGTTTGTTTGTTTAAACGCGCTAATCTCAGAAACTACTGAACCGATTTGAATAATTCTTTTTGTAATAGAAAGCCACATTCAACGGGAAGGTTATAGGCTATTTTTCATCCCGAAATTCCTACGGGATCGGGTACAGCGTGGGTAAAACCGCGGGGCACTGCTAGTTCAATATACTTTCCTCGAACTTATTATTCAAGATTAGGTAATCGTAAAGGCAAGAGGTTCCAATTTTGTAAAATAAAAACAATATCGATTCTACACACTGGCTGGTTTTCATTTGGGTTTTTTAAACCCAAGAATATAAAAAGTCGAGGATGAAGCCACTAAAGTATAAAGTGAGTCCATGGACACACTCAATATAAAATACGTGGACGGTCGGACACCGAAAGCGGATTAAATTATACAAGTATCATATCGGACAAGTACACTTTTTAAACGAAAAAGTTAGAACAGGTTTGGCTGAAATTGAAAGAAAGTTTTTAATTCAAAATGTGATTTTAAATAAGTACCTATATTGTTTAAGTTTGTGATTTTATACTAAGATTGTTTGTAGTAGTGTAAAAAAAACTATATGTGAAACTATAAGTGAAGCTATGTAGTTATGGTTCATAAGCATATGTACGAGTATAAGCGACGTGTACACGCTATAAATGAGAATATGTATTAGCGACGTGAACACGCTTATACACAAGAATATGTATAAGCGACAAGTTCTATATTCCCCAATTATAGAAATTAATGAGGGCTGGAAATATCACTATTATTGAACCATTACAGGAGTAAGCCTCATTTGAATTTGAAATACGGTACAACAATAATTAACAGGCCGATTAAAACGTTTATTCAGTTAAAATCGATATCACTCGCATAGTTAGGACATGAAAGGTAACATAGAGAAAGTTGTGATTTCTGATTTGTATTTATTATTAACGATAAAAGATAGAAATGCCACTACCGGCCACCCATGCAAGTAGAGGCCGACCTGCACGTTGCTTAACGTTCGCAATTAACTAACATCGTTAGACAAACTACGCCACTATCGCTACTTTACTACTTTTACATAGTTTAATAAACTGTGGTATATGAATATAATTACACCCTCATAAGTGAATTTCATCTCACTTCATCGAATGTACGTAGATTTCATCTCATTATCACTAATCGAATTCTACCAAACCGAATGTTTCATGATACCGAATTGTCAAACGTCGAATCGATAAGTAATTCTAATAAATAAACGAACAAACCGAATGGCGTATTCATTCAATGTCATTGTTGGGATTGTGGTGAAATATAACATTTTCTTTTTATATTCAAGTAGTAGCGCCCCGCGGTTTTACCCGCGTTGTGCCCGTTTCCGTGGGAATGTCGGGAATTTTTATACATAAAAACCTTCCTCTTGAATCACTCTACCTATTACAAAAAACCACATCAAAATCCGTTGCGTAATTTTAATGATTTAAGCATACAGACAAACAGACACGAAACAGAGACGACTTTATTTTATACTATGTAGTGATTCTCATTAAAGGCAGGTTTTCGGCGCAATCTTTTAATATTTTCGACGTTGCTGTCGTTAATTGATTTATGAGATTCAGGTGTTGGTTTTCAAAGATTAGCGTCATTATTCCGTTGCGTAAATTTAATTTTTGTTGTATTGTTAAAATTAATTCATAATTTAATATTGCTTGTTTTACATATATGTAATTGTTTCTCATTATTATTTTTTTACTTGTTGGTTGTTTTTCTAGCAATTACGTCCAAGCTTACCAAGTTACCAAGGAGTGGGGGGGGTAAGAGCCGGCGCACACTATACTTACTTACATCAGTCTGACTTTGGACTTAACCTGTGGACTTAACGCTGACTTATCGGTACATATTCTTTACTCTAGAAGACAATAAAGTAGGTAGCGCACATGAAAGTGTATATTGTCTTAAGTGTCTTCTAGTTACTTCTTCAAAATTTAGCAACGAACTATCTGAACATACACAACGTAATTTCTCTCAACATCCAATAAAATCTAAAACCCTGCTCACATAGTCGTCAAAACAATCGTTTTATAACAAAGTGCTCTCTAACTAGCGCCCGTATGCAATGTGCACACACCCTAACAAGTCAGGGTGAGCAATCCAATTACTGGATTAGCCATCACTAAAGTGGGGTGAAGTGAGGCATCGCAATATCGTCCTCGGCCAACATTCGGGACCTCACCTGACGTTTATATACTGATATAATAAAGCTAAGAGTTTTATTTATTGTGGTTTTGTATATTTATTCAAACAGACACATCTCTGTTCTGGAACTACCTACAATTCTTCAAGTCTGATTCTTTATTGAAAAGCCACTTTCAAGATTTATTAGGCTTGTTTTTAACTTGAATTTCCCGTTGGAACGGGGGCAATGCGGGTTAAAACGCAAGGAGTGACTAACAACCCTATATCTAACTATACAAGTACAACTGTAACAAAACACCTTTATACGGATTAGAACCGTATCAGCACACAAAACGTCACAAAAATTGTGACTCTTTTCCCACTTTGAACTATTTTGACTTTGACACAGTTCCACTTAACCTCCTCTGTGTGTTTGTACCTATTTTTATAGAACCATGTCGTAACACAACACATGACATAACCTTTGAGTTTTGTTCTTCCTTTGGCCCGTTTTTGCTGTGAGATGGTACTACGGTTAGCGTCATTATGAATAGGGGGTGCTATCTGGGGTTTCAATACGGTTGAGATCCTTTCACTTTGCCTAATGACTGATATCGATCCGGCTCTCGTTATTAAAACGAGGGTGCAGTTCAAACACTAAAGTATTTTAGCCGACTGCAAAAATAGGAAAGGATTCTCCAACTGGACGGGTTGCTTCAGCTTACGATCACGCACGAGTAAACGTCAACATAAAATGTCAGTCTCAACAGATGTAAGTACAATTTACTGTACTTATATCTTCAGTAAGTCCTTTGCCCAGCTGTGGGACATTATAGGTTAATACTTACTTTAATTGCAATTTAGTAAAAAAACACACCGCAAGGGTGTTTGCAAAAACATTAGGTAGTAACGAACGAGGTACTTATTTACTGACTATAATATAAAATTATGGGTATTATTGCAAACAGTAATAAAGACAAACCTATATTATTTATCGATATATATAAAAAAAAGTCGTGTTAGTTACACTAGTTATAACTCGAGAACGGCTGAACCGATTTGACTGAAAATTGGTGGGGAGGTAGTTTAGAACCAGGAGACGGATATAGGATTATTTATCCCGTATTTCCTACGGGAACAGGTGCGCTCTGGGTGAAACCGCGGGGCACAGCTAGTACTAAAATCAAAACAGATAATATTCCTCTTGAATCCAGTAAAGGAATATTTGTTTGTTCCTGCACCATTTTGTGCTAGTTATGTGTTCAAAGTTTCAATATTGGTTCCGATAACGCATCCTGTTCGTTGCTTCAGGATATTGCAAATGTTGTGGTATGTTCGTAAAGGTTTCCGTAGAGGGAAATTCTTGTCTTTAAAAGGCAAGAAATAGACCTTCTCCGACTAATGGCTGGTGCTAATAAGCGATCTCCAGTCTGTGTTATCTTATTGCTTTTTATTTTATTTATTGTGTCAAAGGATAATGGGCAAAGATAGATAACGTCTTCCCGATAGTTAATGACTGGAAATGTATATAGCTTTTTAGGGTTCCGTAGCCAAATGGCAAAAACGGAACCCTTATAGATTCGTCATGTCTGTCTGTCTGTCTGTCCGTCCGTCTGTCTGTCTGTCTGTCCGTATGTCACAGCCTTTTTTCTCCGAAACTATAAGAGCTATGTTGTTGAAACTTAGTGTGTAGATGTATTCTGTGAACCGCATTAATATTTTCACACTAAAATAGAAAAAAAATAAAATTTTAGGGGGGTCTCCCATACTTAGAAATGAAAAAAATATTTTTTTTTTCATCAAACCCATACGTGTGGGGTATCTATGGATAGGTCTTCAAAAATGGTATTGAGGTTTCTAATATCATTTTTTTCTAAACTGAATAGTTTGCGCGAGAGAATCTTCCAAAGTGGTAAAATGTGTGTCCCCCCCCTGTAACTTCTAAAATAAGAGAATGATAAAACTAAAAAAAATATATGATGTACATAACAATGTAATCTAACACCGAAAATTGGTTTGAACGAGGTCTAGTTAGTAGTTTTTTTTTTACGACATAAATCGTAAACCGCAAAAAAATACTGATTATTCATTCAATAACTCAAATGTAAATAAAAAAACATTTATTTCAAGAACTTCTTTATTATGTTACTCGCTGCTACGGAACCCTTCATGGGCGAGTCCGACTCGCACTTGGCCGCTTTTTTATGAGAGGCCTGCCCACACTACATACAAATTTGCCTATTGTCCTTTAAATATGACCGATCCAAAATTTGCAGTTCATGAAATAAAATCGGTTAATGGGACTGGCTTTAAACGGTTAGACATTTCTTCGCGTTCTATTTTTGAAATGATTATTACAACAGGCACTTATCTTTTTATTCTTTTTTATATTGGCCAGTCCTTAACAGTCTTGTTACCATCTGGAGCTCTGTAATGGTATTTTATCATTACTAAAGGCGGGTATTCGTTACGAGGGGTAATGAAATGACAAAGACAGGAAGGGTCGATCATTTTTTTCAAAGATCCGCTCGTTGCTCGCTGCGAGGGACTGCACGAACGCTCGCGGTGTAAATCGTTATATTAAGCGACGGTCAGTACACGCCTTTTAGGGTGCATTTCCATACGAAAACATTTTGACAATGTCAATGGCCTGTTTCACAATTTCAATGCGTTGTCATTGGTCGATTGAGCTCCGCATAGCTCCGCTCCGCTTCAGTGGAAATGTACCCTAAGGTGATGTTTAAATTATGCGAGTTTAAAAGCTGCTGCGAGTACGAGAGCCTATTAGAACGGGAACGTCAAACGCATGCGAATCTACTCGCTCGTTCGCGATTGAAGTCGCCGGCTCTCCGCTTATAGCTCAAACTAGCAGCGCCCCGCGGTTTAACCCGCGTTGTGTCCATTCCTGTGGGAATTTCGGGATGAAAAATAGCCTATGTTACTCGTGGATAATGTAGCTTACTAATAGTGAAAGAATTTTTTAAAACGGTCCAGTTGATTTTGAGCCAATTCATTACAACCAAACAAAGTTTTCCACTTCATAATATTAGTGTAGATGTAGACAAAACGATACCTAATCTTTTTTCCTAGAGACAATGTAAAAGTATTACATTATATACAAAAGAATATAAGTATAATAAATGAAGATATATCGTGACTGAAGTACTAGGGCTTCGCTACAACAACCAATTAAACGCTTTGAGAATACTCCGACGATCAGGTGTCAATCACGGCCGGCTGGAAATAGAATGGAAAAAATATTACGCGGTTTACGTATTCTTATGGCTCCTTAATACGAGACGAGTTTGAGGATAAAATACGTATATAAATGCGTATTACTCACGCACTTAGCTAGGGATCTATATGCGAAAATGTGTGGTTGAACTAGATGCAGGTCATGTTGTTATTCGAACTACGCGCCAATGTAGTATGGATAGGTAATAGTTACTATAGGTACTATAATCAATTTTTTTTGGATTGGCATAAAATGTGGTTAAATATCGTCAATTTTCTAGTCGAAGACTGGAAGAATTGCTTCTGAAGAGGAAAAAGGTTTAGAGATAGGGTAAGAATGAAATAAAATCACGAAATCAACGATGTACGAAAAATTACGTCAATTAGTTAAGAGTCAAACGAATGGATGTCTCTGAGAGCGGCAGTAAGTTACTAGGATTACTGCAAGTTGAAACCTCTTTTGTCAACAATCCATTAAGTGTAATGTTGTAACCGTTTTTAAAGGTACGTCGTATTTTTAATGTTCTTGTTTACCTGCTCAAGTCACGTTATAGTTCCGATTATTTTTCTTAATTTTAATAGCTTACGCCTTAATACCTCGGTGGATGCGGTATGTACCCTGGTCTGCCAAGACTGAGGTCTCGGATTCAATTCCCGGGTCAAGCGAAAACATTTTTTCTACTTTTCAAACATGGCTCAGGTTTGAGAGAACCATGCGTGGTGATTAGGTATGCCTGCTCCTCACTGTACTTTATCATCAGTGAGATGAAAGGCCATTGCCCAACAGTGGGACATCGCAGATCAATCTTACTCACTTACAATAGAAGCTATTCATTTATGAGAATCGTTGGAGTTCTCCGTTACAAAGCACTGCAATAAAAACGTGTTGCTGGTGTTCAAAGTTCGATCCAGTTCCAATTACTGTGACAGAATTCGAGAAAAACAACAAATACACATTGAACAGGGCTCAAATGCGTTAAGCCTTTGAACCAAGCAACTAGCAGAGTTCGTAATGATCGTTTATTCTCTCTCCCCTTTCATACCAAAGTACCCAAGCACCCACTTCTACATAATTTGGTACCTAACTCCTCAAGCTTTTCTTCCATCTTTGAAGTATCTTTCAAATCATTACCTCGGGAAATATTGGGGCGTCTATAAATATTTGCTATTTGACCGACCCTTGGTGCTCCCGTCTTAGGGAAGAAATATCATCCGGTATTTGAACAGAGTGTAATAGAAATAAACATTGCGTGATATAATATTTTATGAGACGAATCTTTTGGCGAATTTCTTTTTGTTTATGAAGCGAATGAAGTAAGTCTACTTTGAATTGTATGTAGGGAGGGTAAAGTGGAGTTACGGAGTCTATTTTAGAAGTTAGGTCAATGGCTCGCTGTAGTGGGCGAGCTATGTCAATGTAAACACAGCTGATAGAATTTCCAAGTTGTGAGAGCTACTCGTGAGATAGTATTTAACACTTACATCTAGTTTATCCATTCAATTGACATTTAAATGTAGCCATTATTATGTAATTGTATAATTTGTATAGTGGTTACTAATAATAAATAATATACCCGAAAAAATTCACACACGGTTTATTAGATCCAAAGTAAGCTCTAAGCTTGTGTTATGGAATCTAAGTCACCGATACTACATATATGCACATACACAAATACTTTATAAGAATATATAATTGACACCCAGACGTTGTTGTATGTCTTCACATATTGTTGACTCCGGGCGGGAATCGAACCCGCAACCCCCGACACGGCGGTAACGCTTCCTCAATACAATGGAAGATGCCTTTGCCCAGCTGTGGGATCTTATAGGCCGCTGCTGGTTTAGTCTTTATTTATTTTTTTACTCTAACCGCGAGCCAGCGAGTTAAAAACGCTGGCGACTCAATTATTGGCGTGTTTCTTTATCTCTTATCAGTGATATACATTATTAGCATCTATGATACTTAGATCAAACGTGGCGAATATACCTACTTACACTCCTCCACTTAACATAAATCTTTGGACATACATAAGTGCCTCTTTGATGACAATCCTGAATAAATAATATTGAATTTCAATTTTCACTGCTCGCTCCATTACGGGTTGAAATTAAGCAAGCCCTTGACACGAGACGGGTCATATTGTACTAAAGTAATGACAGTCTTTGGCCTCCGGGTCAGGCACAGAATGTTACAGTAAGTACACGTATAAATCATTTTATTACGGCTAAACGATGTATTGTGTCTATATCCGTAGTTCGAAAGATGTTTGATGGATGAATCACTGTTGCCGGTTGATTTGCAGGTTACTTGGTAACGCGATGAGTACAAAATGATGTTGAACTCTGTAATATGAAATACTTTTATTTTGTTTCTTTAATGTAAAATGCTAGCAGCGCCCCGCGGTGTTATCGACGCTGTATTACCGTCAGAACTTCAAGAAAAAAATTGGCTTATAACCATCCCGTTGAATGTGGTTATCTATACTAATATTATAAAGCTGAAGAGTTTGTTTTGTTTGTTTGTTTGTTTGTTTAAACGCGCTAATCTCAGGAACTACTGGTCCGATTTGAAAAATTCTTTTTGTAATGTATAGCCACATTCAACGGGAAGGTTATAGGCTATTTTTCAACCTGGAATTCCTACGGGAACGGGCACAACGCGGGTAAAACCGCGGGGCGCCGCTAGTACATTATAAAAATAATTATTCAAATCGGACTGGTTGTTCCTGAGATTATACCGAACATACAAACAAAATTATAAATGTTCCTCTTTATAATATTAATTATAGATGTGCCAATAGCCTACTACATACTTAGAAAGTATCTATTCGCACGAAAATAAATTGTCTTTGTGCGAGTCGACTACAGAAATAATAATATTTTTAAAAGGACTCGCACTATTCGGCGCTAAAGGCGTGCGAATCATCTACTAACCTGAAATATTTTCATGTTACTATTATTATTGAAAACGTTTTGTTTGTTACGACTTTCCAGCCAAGACCAATACAAATGCTTGATATTATGTAGATGGAAGATAAAAGGTTTGGGAATTATAACGAGGCGGGGGGTAGAAATAGTTCGTAGATGGATATTTGGGGTAGTATGTTTGTACTTATATTTGTCTCATTTTCCGTAGACAGATCTGTACTAATATAATAGAGCTGTGTCTTCTGTGTTCACGGTTCCTGTAAAGGGGCCGAAACGTCTAACTACTAAGTTTATTATATAATTATAGATATTCTATAAACAGTTCTGTGTGTGTCTGACACTGGCATTATTGTACGCATTATGAATACGTCAGCTATAATTAACTGCAATGTCAGCATACAATAGAAATCAATTAGGTATTAACATCGGAGACTTTATTCTAGAGTCACAATATAGAATTGTCCATAGAATTACAACGCTCGCTCTCGTTCTATGGAATTGTCCATTTCATCAGCTGTTTGATCATCTATCTATATATACTAATATTATGAAGAGGTAAAGTTTCTACCTTTGTTTTATTGTAAGGGCTTATCTTAGAAACTACTAATACGATTTTAATAATTCTTTTTGTAACGGATAGCCACATTCTACAGAAAGGTTATAGGCTATTTTTTATCCCGAAATTCCCGTAGGAACAGACACAGCGAGGGTAAAGCCGCAGGGCGCTGCTAGTTCATGATATGGCTATAGCCTCGTGTATTTAAAGTTTGATCTGTCGAATTCAATAAGTCTTACTTTTGTTGGCTGAGTCAGACATGTGGCAAACTTTTTTTTTTGTTTTTCAACATACTGCTTCTCATCTAAACTCAGTATATATACATTGTGAAGGACTGAAAGTACTGTGGAAGTGATTTATGTATACTATTTACCTATACTATACTTTTCACCTATGCCATGGCAATAAGGCGAAAAAGAATGCCAACTATACATGGATTACTTGAAGGTAGATGTTTTATTACGAATCATTAAATATATAAATATATATTTACATTATACCTACGCACCTTGTTATAGCACTTAGCTTTCTGACCCACTTAGTTATCAACGGACATTATAATATACTAGCAGCGCCCCGCGGTTTTACCCGCGTTGTACCCGTTCCCGTAGGAATTTCGGGATGAAAAATAGCCTATAACCTTCCCGTTGAATGTGGCTATCTATAACAAAAAGAATTATTCAAATCGGTTCAGTAGTTTCTGAGATTAGCGCGTTTAAACAAACAAACAAACAAACAAACAAAACAAACTCTTCAGCTTTACTAGCAGCGCCCCGCGGTTTTACCCGCGTTGTGCCCGTTCCCGTAGGAATTTCGGGATGAAAAATAGCATATAACCTTCCCGTTGAATGTGGCTATCTATTACAAAAAGAATTATTCAAATCGGTTCAGTAGTTTCTGAGATTAGCGCGTTTAAACAAACAAACAAACAAACAAACAAACAAAACAAACAAACTCTTCAGCTTTATAATATTAGTATAGAAATATTAGTATAGATACATAGGTGTATGGACTGTATGGTATTAAGTCATAGTCCAGATACTCGACGAATGGCAAGGGAAGCCGACAAAGATGTAGACGCGTTGTTATATCGCTTGATATTGTACTCGTTCTGTCTGGCGAATGTCGATACATTTGTTGCAAGTTTAACTGCAAAGGAATCGTATAGACCCGAGTGCGCGCGAACATCGTGAATAAGCGAGTGTGTGAATGGGTAATATCGTTTCATATCGCTTAGTTTGTGTTGCAAAAATAAGGAAAATTGTATAATAATTTAAATGATTAAATTATTTAACGATGCATTAACAAGTTAGCCTTAGTACTTATATTAGTTGCGATGTCCATGATAATGTTTACATGTACTATGTAAATGAGATACTAAGTATGCTATGCCATAACTGAGGCCATAAAGTATCAATTTGTTGCCTGTCAAACAGTGGAATTAATTATTTGATAATTGATACAGAAACCAATAATAGGCTTTGGTCTTCTGATTTTAAGTAGTATTAGTGCTCAAGTCATTAGATAAAGTAAATCCTAATGCCTTCTATCATGTTCGTTGTTCAAATTCAAAGTCAAAGTCAAATATTTTTATTCAGTTTTGGCCCCAAAGAGGCTCTTTTGAACGTACCAATTGAACACATTGAACGAGTTTACAATCAAGTATCAAGTAATTTGACATGTGTGTGGCATGTGTTTGACATGTGTGAGGTGTGTGTGTGTAACTCTCGCTCATCTCTCGCTACACACACTCACACGCATGTCAAATAATTCATCACTACAGATTGTAAATCTGCTAAATCTCGGCATCTTGTGTGTACTTGTAGGTTAGCGGCAAACCTTTGGCTCAAAGTTATTGAGCTCACCCAAAAGCCTACATGTCATGACTACTGAAACAGCGGTATAATTGTTAAGCAACGTAGCAATCCGAGTAGTTCAACTGCAGACCGCAACCCTAGAGTTGGTTTACATACATCGATTACTGTATGCAGTCGTATTCGGTATGACAACTAAGTTTCTTAATTCTTATATTGATATCCAATTCAGTGTGGTCTCACAAATGTTGATACATCATTCGCGTAAGAGAATTAGTGAATAATCCGGCACGGCTATCGGTATGGCTTCCGATGAAATGGGTCAAAGGACTCTTTAAGGGCCGACTGGGCATGTAGGTGACACTATGACGTCATTTTATAATTGCATAAGTTTTAGTCGAGGATTTAGTATGGGTGATTCTGATTACACTAGTTTGTTCGCCAAATACGGTCGACGAGCTTGTTTCAATCAACGGTCAACAAATAATGTCGAACATTGAACTGTACTACACCTAATTAGGTGACAGGTGCTGTCTCGCTTTATGAAACTAACTGACTATTGTATTTTATCTACTGTTGTGGTCTCCGAATGTTGGATGCAGCGAATGTTTTTTTCCTTATAATCAGCCGTTGATACATACAGATTACATACTCTCTCAATTTTCACCACTGATTTTAGCAAAAACAATACCAACGATAGTTTGAGTTTTCTTCAGTGTAATATCAAGGAAATCCCTAGACGCGGTTGGCACACAACTGCAATTGTATCTCACATATTTCTTCAGGTCAAATGAAGTGTGGCGACCTGTTGAACTCGGATAAATAGATCCAACCGCTTCCCATTTGTTAAGTTTTGGCTCCTCGCCAAATGAAAGAACCACAAATGGTACTCTGGAAATGTTCTGATAAATATTATAACTATTATTTACATTTCGTTACTTGTTGATTTTACAAACTATCTTTAGAGCTTGTGATGAAATTTCGATGAATCTGGTGCGGATTATACCGCCAGGAATTATAATGAAATACCTAAGAAGAGCAATATAATATGCAATTACTAGCAGCACCCCGCGGTTTTTTACATAAAAACTTCCTCTTGAATCACGCTACTTATTTTATAAAACTGCGTCAAATCCGTTGCGTAGTTTTAAAGATCAGACAGCGGAAAGTGACTTTGTTTTCTACACTAATATTATAAAGAGGAAAACTTTGTTTGTTTGGTTGTGATGAATAGGCTCAAAAACTACTGGACCGTTTTTAAAAATTCTTTCACCATTCCATCAGCTACATTATCCACGAGTAACATAGGCTATTTTTCATCCCGAAATTCCCACAAGAATGGACACAACGCGGGTAAAACCGCGAGCGCTGCTAGTATACTATGTAGTGATATAAGCAGTTTGGTCGCGCAAATGGCGTAGTTAGACTGACAGACGTTAGATCATTCAGATTGTTAAGTACCATATAGCTCAGGATGGGTTACAGATAGTGGCATTTCAATCTGAATGTTACGGTGCTTCGGGCGGGGCACGTTAAGCAGTCGATTGTTTCAATCGCTAGAACATGCCAGAGGACTTTAGGCGGTCCAAATAATCTAATACAAGGGTTGGCCACTAACCTACTCGAAATTAATGAATGAGGAGTTCGATTATTCCTAAAAGCTTCTAATAGCTCAAAGTGAGAAAAAGCCGAGGCCTTAGCCAACAATGAAATAATAAATACACCCGAACAAATTCACACACGGTTGATTAGACCCAAACTAAGCCTGAGCTATGGAATCTAACTAACTGATACTATTACATTGAGAAACACAAATACTGTGTATGAACATATAATCGACACCCAGGGGTCGTCTCCAAAACTATATCTGCACATATTTTTTACTCCGGGCGGGAATCGAACCCGGAACCCTAGACACAGTAAGCCCTCTAACATGCCACTCTACCAACGAGCTTGGGTAAATGGATAAGTTTGTTAATAAGGTATAGCTCTGGATCTAACTCCAGCGACAAGAGCTCATGAGAGAGCCTAACTTTATCCTAAACTAGCAGCGCCCCGCGGTTTTACCCGCGTTGTACCCGTTCCCGTAGGAATTTCGGAATGAAAAATAGCCTATAACCTTCCCGTTGAATGTGGCTATCTATTACAAAAAGAATTATTCAAATCGGTTCGGTAGTTTCTGAGATTAGCGCGTTTAAACAAACAAACAAACAAAACAAACTCTTCAGCTTTATAATATTAGTATAGATCTATTGGTTGATTTCAAAGTTTAAATGCTATCCTTATACCACTGTTTTACTTAGGTATAAAAATTACAAAAAAAAAGACGTGTGGCACTCGGGGACTGGCGCGGTAAAGCTATTGCATAGTTATTTTTTCTATCACTAGATGGCGTTAGTGGGGAGCGTTAGGTTTTTTGCGTGAGGTTTTTTCGTTACGGAATTTCTGGATTCGTTCCTCGCGCTCAAGGCCCGCGATAGAAGCTATGCAATAGCTTAAAAACATGACCCGTAATATTATAATGTTAGATATCCCATATACAACTATTAGTACCTGAAACACAGTGTGCATAGTGTTATCATATCATAGAAAGATAACCCACCACACATCTAATTACATATAATAGTTATTAAAACCACCGATATTACCAGTGTTATCACCTACATACATACAGACATTCCACTCAAATAAGTATTGCATTACAGTCACGAGACCATTTAAATCATGTGACTCAAAGTATTATCACCTGGATTACATAAATACCAACATCAAAGACCTCTCCATTCATATTTAAAACTTAAAAAGCAAGTCCATTATAATTTAGTTAAACCAAAGGCACTGTACCTACTAAATTCACAAACTAAATTTGCATTTCATTGTTGTGTAAATATTTATGCAGCTGTTGAGGTCACATGATACTAAGCACTGTTTATTGAATAAGAATACTATGCCAATGGTGAGCTCAGTTTATAGCTGTCAATAGACATTACATATTAGATGATATTAGTTATGAATTATCGAGTTCAATAATGGCCTGTGTGTATCACGCTTTTACACTAACATTCTAACAGACAAGCCCGTTGGCACAGTGGCAGTGAGAGCGCTTATTGTGTCGGGGGTTGCGGGTTCGATTTCTGCTTGCTTGGACAACAATAATGTAAAGACATAGTTGTTGGCGACGACGTCTGGGTGTCAATTATATATTCTTATAAAGTATTTGTGTATGTGTATGTAGTAGTATCAGTGAGTTAGATTCCATAATACAAGTTAGTACTAGTAGTAAGTAAGTTATTAAATAACATAATAAAGAAGTTCTTGAAATAAATGTTTTTTTATTTACATTTGAGTTATTGAATGAATAATCAGTATTTTTTTGCGGTTTACGATTTATGTCGTAAAAAAAAAACTACTAACTAGACCTCGTTCAAACCAATTTTCGGTGTTAGATTACATTGTTATGTACATCATATATTTTTTTTAGTTTTATCATTCTCTTATTTTAGAAGTTACAGGGGGGGGGACACACATTTTACCACTTTGGAAGAGTCTCTCGCGCAAACTATTCAGTTTAGAAAAAAATGATATTAGAAACCTCAATACCATTTTTGAAGACCTATCCATAGATACCCCACACGTATGGGTTTGATGAAAAAAAAAAATATTTTTTTCATTTCTAAGTATGGGAGACCCCCCTTAAATTTTATTTTTTTTCTATTTTAGTGTGAAAATATTAATGCGGTTCACAGAATACATCTACACACTAAGTTTCAACAACATAGCTCTTATAGTTTCGGAGAAAAAAGGCTGTGACATACGGACAGACGGACGGACAGACAGATAGACATGACGAATCTATAAGGGTTCCGTTTTTGCCATTTGGCTACGGAACCCTAAAAACTACCCGTGTGTGTGAGTACGTTTAAACTATACATATATAAAGCTGAACAGTTTTTGGTTGGAACGCACTAATCTCAGAAACTATTAATCCGATTCGGATAATTGTAATGTATAGCTACATTCAACGGGTACCACGCGGGTGGATCCGCGGGGCGTTGCTAGTGTTTTATGTTACTACAACATATTATATTTTATTCGTATTTTCTTTGTATTTTATGGTCCATCACTGCATCACTTTAATTGCAATGAACACAGTCCATACTACCTTCCTTCCACTGCAAAGTGCAGCCATCCTTCTTTCTCTTCTCCTTCTCTCTTCCAGCGTATTTATTTAAAACATTTAACCGTCTCAATAGAAATATAATTCCAAGGATATAAAAGATATTATTCTTTTGTTATGTCCCCTCTTACTTTACAAGAAACCCGTGGTGGTATACAAGTTTCAGCCGGTTCTATCCATTGTATGAAGTATCTATTGAAATATCACGGTTAACGTAGTATTACAGAATATACCTACTTGTAATGTAATAGATTATTTCTTGAGATATTTCTGGTAAATATTTCGTCATATTTCCTTATTTTTATGACGTGAGGGTGTCAATATGATACTCGAAATGATCTTAGTTGACAAATACTCAAGTGTTCACAAGCTTGTTAAGTGCGACAACCCTACTGATATTGCTGATGCTACAAATCCATTGTTCTAGGTATTTCTTTATAATAAATATTGCACACGGCCCCAATTGCAATTTCCACGAGGCAACCTGCAATTCAGCAATAGATCCATTTACGTGTTTACCGAGTTTACCTAGATATTAAGTTTTAGAATCTAAGGCACTTTTGTAACCAACTTTGTTCAATCGTCACTACTGTAGCAATTTAAATAAATTAGTTGAAATAATTTTGGTTTTTTTGGAAAGTGTCTTGCGACGAAATATAATTGGCGCAGTCGGTAGGATACTCAGGAGTCGTTCTACAGATTGAAGTCTAATTGTGCTTGCTTTCCTCCAGAATACTGTGGAGCCGCTCCGTGGTTTTCAAGCCACATACGAGTATCCGAATCTTGTCGTCGCAGGAAGCTGTATCCGGACATAGATACGCCAGGAAACCAGATAATGTATATGTAAGTACCTAGAATCTAATTGTGCTTGCTTTCCTTAGTCCGTAGTCACATATTTTCCAAGATTTTCCATCCAAGGCAATCGAGGACCCCTAGGGTTAGTGCTAGCAATAGGTCTAATCATTTAGACGCAAATAGGAACTTAGATTATATTAGTGAAATAGATAGTAATACCGTAATCGGGAAAATGGCCGATTTAGATGTTATTTTCAAAGCTCTCCGTCTTTTACCCGATTTTGATGGGAACCCTAACGTTCTCACCCGGTTTGTGAAGCTTTGTGATCAGTTAGTCGAGCAGTTTGCCTCCGGAGGTCAATTAAATGAATTAAACAACGTAGCATTGATTAACGGCATATTAAATAAAGTAACAGGACCGGCAGCCCGTTTGATTAATTCTAATGGAATACCCGAAACTTGGCATGGCATCCGTAGCGCGCTAATTAATAATTTTGCGGACCAGCGTGATGAGACCGCTCTCTATAATGATCTAGCCCTTTTAGTTCAAGGACAGAATTCCCCTCAGGAATTCTACGAAAGATGTCAGAATATTTTTAGTACTATCATGACATATGTATCACTTCACGAGTCTGTGCAAACTACGGTTGACGCGAAGCGGGATCTTTATAAGAAACTGACGTTACAGGCATTCTTACGCGGGTTGAAAGATCCTCTAGGGTCTCGCATTCGATGCATGCGCCCCGAAACGATCGAGAAAGCTCTCGAATTCGTTCACGAGGAAAGTAACATATTGTATATGCAAAACCGAAATGAGCATTTAGATAAGAAGCCCGTTCTACCATCCACGTTGAATGTTAGACCTCAGCCTTCGTTTATGCCCCCGCATAGCCAACCCTTTTTCATGCCAACTAAGCCTTTTAATATGCCCGGACCCTCAAGGCCTTTTGCCATGGCACCACAACCAAGTTGGAAACAACCTTTTAATCAGCCGCGGCCATCGGGCCCCACTCGGACTCAGCAGATGTTCCGAGCTGCACCCCTTAACTATTCCCATCAGGATAATGCTTTTAGACCACCCCCTCGCCCTATGCCGGCGGTAACACGTCCTATGAGTGGCGTTAGTCACTTCACCCCTCGAGTTCTACCCCCGAGTCCATTCGGTAACGCACACGACTGGCGTAAATCTGGAAATCCTCCTCCCTCAAACTACTTTAAAACAAGGGAGATGAATTTCAATGAGTGTATGGGATATGAACCTAACTATGAATACGAATATTATCCCGAATATGAATATCCTGATTATAACTACGGACCCGACAGACAGCTTGATTATTACCAATATAACGAGGTTACTGACGAACCTGCGATTGTCGAAGAGTTCCCGGCTCAATCTGACAATGCCAATCAGGATTTTCAGAAAACCCCCCAATCAGACAGATCAAAATAGAAGTGAATTTGCAAACCCAACGCCAACTTCCATATATTGAGATAGAGTCACCCCCCTTAAAATTACTTATAGACACTGGAGCAAATCAATCCTTCATTAGCCCCTCTGCAGTTAAGAAGTACTTTAATAACTATCCACTAAATTACACCCCGTTTGAAGTAAGTAACGTACATGCCACCACTCGTAACGATTACTCCATAACTATACCTTCGTTTCCCGAATTAAATGATGAACATGAAATAACGTTGTTTGTCTACAATTTTCATAATTACTTTGACGGATTGATAGGGTCAGATTTGTTAAATAAGTGGGAAGCCACCATTGACTATAAAGATAAATTACTTAAAACTCAAAATGCCTCTAACCCCATCAAGGTATACGATTCAAGAAATGTAAATTTGTATGAAGACATTATTCCAGCCGGTTCATCAAAGTTAGTTAAAGTTCCAATCAATATAAAGGATGGTGTAGCTTATGTTTCTGAACAGTTTTTATCAAATTGTATTATAAGCGAATGTATGACAACTGTTGGTAAAAATAGAGGAATTATAGAAATATATAACCCTACGCGTAATGATCAAATTTTCTCCATGGACCGCGCCATCAGCGCCGAGGTCTATAATGTCGAGTGCACACGCACTGACCACGACCAGCAACGAGTTAATGACGTAATTTCACGCTTACGGACAAGCCATTTAAATCCCGAAGAGCGGGTTAATTTAGAAAATCTTTGCGCTAGTTATGCTGACGTGTTTTATGTAGAAGGGGAACCCCTTACTTTCACCAATCAGACAAAACACCGCATCAGAACAACCGATGAAGCCCCAGTATATACCAAAACCTACAGATATCCTTTTGTTCATAGGCAGGAGGTACAAGATCAAATAGGGAAAATGTTAGAGCAACGAATAATTAGGCCCTCCCATTCAGCATGGAGTTCTCCCATTTGGGTTGTCCCTAAGAAGGCGGATGCGTCAGGGAAAACCAAATGGCGGATAGTAGTAGATTTTCGCAAAGTCAATGAAAAAACTATAGACGACAAATACCCCATCCCAAACATAGCAGACATTTTAGACAAATTGGGCAACTGCCAATACTTTACAACATTAGATTTGGCAAGTGGCTTTTACCAAGTAGAAATGGACCCCGCGGATGTGCATAAAACGGCATTTAACGTTGAACACGGTCACTTTGAATTTTTAAGAATGCCGATGGGCTTAAAGAACAGTCCTTCCACTTTTCAAAGGGTTATGGACAGTGTGTTAGGAGATTTACAAAATACCATTTGTCTCGTTTACCTCGATGGCATTATTGTCTTTAGCACCTCACTCCAGGAGCACATGGTCAACCTGGAAAAAGTATTTCAAAGACTACGCGAATCGAACTTCAAAATCCAAATGGATAAATCTGAGTTCTTGAAGCTGGAGACCGCCTACCTCGGTCATGTTATCAGTAAGGAGGGAATAAAGCCCAATCCTGACAAAATAACAGCTATACAGAATTATCCATTACCAAAAACTACTACCGAGATAAAACGATTTTTAGGTTTACTGGGATACTATCGAAAGTTCATTCCTGACTTTGCGAAACTCACTAAGCCCATGACTCAATGTTTAAAGAAAGGATCGAAAATCAGTTTGTGCAATGACTATGTTGAGTGCTTCGAGAAGTGTAAGACACTTCTCATTAACGATCCAATACTTCAATACCCAGACCTTTCTAAAGAATTTATCCTCACTACTGACGCTAGTAACCTAGCATTGGGAGCAGTACTTTCCCAGGGACCTATCGGGTCAGATAAACCTATTTCATATGCCTCCCGAACATTAAATAGTAGCGAAATTAACTATAGCACTATCGAAAAGGAATTATTAGCGATAGTCTGGGCCACAAAGTATTTCCGTCCCTATCTGTTTGGTAGGAAGTTTAAAATAGTAACGGACCATAGGCCTCTCCAATGGGTCATGAACCTAAAGGAGCCGAACTCTCGTTTGACCCGCTGGAGACTCAAACTAAGCGAGTACGATTTTACCGTTGTATATAAGCAGGGTAAGGCAAACACCAACGCGGACGCTCTCTCTAGGGTAGAAATTCATAACGATGAAACTAACTCTGTCGCTGTAAATGTCTCAGAAAAGCCACCCAGTCCTAATGGTTCAAGTACAGCAACCGTTCATACAGACTCCGAAAACCCAATTCTTAACGTACCCATTACAGATGACCCTCTTAACAAGTTCCATAGACAAATATCAATTACAGTAGTAGATAATATTAAAAACCGCCCTACTGTTTCTAAGCCATTTGAAAATCATACGAGAACAAATGTCCAAGTCTCAAGGAATAACCTAGAAGAAGACGTAATCTCTACAATTAAAGAGTATGTACATCCGAAAGTAAAAACCGGTTTGCTAATTTATCCCCCTTTAGAAATGTACTCCATCATTCCTATAATACAGAGTACATTCCGAAGTTCCTCAATGTCTCTCTTTTTATGTAAATCAGAGTTAGAAAACGTCAAAGATTATTTGAAACAACAAGAGATAATACGGAACTACCACGAAGGTAAGACAAACCACCGTGGCATCAACGAATGTTACCTTTCTCTATCAAGTAAATTCTTTTGGCCCAAGATGAAAGAGCATGTCACAAAATACATTAACGAATGTAACATATGCGGTCAGGCCAAGTATGATCGCAACCCAGTTAATCAAAAGTTTCATATAGTTCCACCCCCTGTAAAACCGTTCGAGATAGTTCATCTGGATTTGTTTAGTGTAGAAAGTCAGAAGTATTTAACCATCATTGATAGCTTCTCAAAATATGCTCAAGCATATTATTTAAGGGATGCTACGGCAGTTAGCGTCGTGCAAGCCCTCTTACTTTTCTTCACTCACCACGGAGTTCCATTGACTATAGTAACAGACAGAGGCCCCGAATTTACAAATCAAATATTCCTTGAATTTGTTAGAGTCCATAAAGTAATCCACCATAAGGTTTTAGCTTATGCCCCCAATGAAAACGGGATGGTAGAGCGATTACATTCGACGTTGTTAGAACATCTCCGGATTTTAAAATTAGAGCATCGGGGAGAATCGGTAATAAATTTAATGCCTTACGCTATTTTAGCATACAATAGTACTATCCACAGTTTCACAAAGTGTCGACCTTTGAATATTATAACAGGACACATGGACCCTCGCGACCCGCTAGACATTAATCTCTCAGAGAACGTATTGCAACAATATATGATAGATCATCGTAAACGAATGCAAAAGGTATTTGAACTTTTGAATGAAACTTCACTTCATCGCCGAACCGAGATCACAGAGAATATTAATAAAAACCGCGAGCCCGAAATAACGTATTCACCTGAACAGCACATCTTAATTCGTAATCCCGCAGCTAGTCGACAAAAACTTGCTCCCCGATTCACGAGTGACACCGTTTTAGCAGATCTCCCGATTCATGTGTACACCAAAAAGAAACGAGGCCCCGTGGCCAAATCAAGGCTTAAGCGCCCCCCTAATAGCGCGAAGTTGTTACAGGATACTGTTTCTGATGCTGAGCCTGACGCGAGCGGAGGAAGTAATACTAAGCAGCCTGGATGAAGGACCGGGGATCCTACCATTTCACATGGGACCTTCGAAGGTCATTTCGCACTACCATTCATTCCTTCAAAAGATTAGTTTGTCAAATATAAGGGATAGTGTAGAATCCGTTCAAAATCAAATAAACGAACTTAACCCACTACTTAGTAACAAAACCCGTTCACTTTATGAACCGCATATAGATTATCTAGCTTATAAAATTAATAGGGTCTCTGATCAACTACGCACTTTTGAAGCTAGCCGCAATAAGAGAGGTCTCATTGACGGATTAGGTTCAGTAATAAAAAGTATATCCGGAAATTTAGATTATACGGATGCTGCTAAGTACGATAACGCTATTAGAATTTTACAAGATCACGATAATAGTCTAGTATCTGAAGTTAACCACCATATCAGTTTAAGTAAGCACTGGGCAATAGAAAGTACTAAAGTCATTGAGAAACTTGTCGATAACCAAAATAAGATCAAGAAAACTATAAATTTAATATTGAAAAATGAAAATACTCGTGATGCAGATCTTGTTCAGTATTCACATCTAGCCCAATTCCTCGCAATTCTTGGCGATAATATAGATCATCTTGCAGATGAGTTGTCTAGATTGGAAAGCGCTCTAGCATTCATAAAAATAAAAACCACTCATCATTCTTTAATTAATTTAAAAACATTTAAAGACATATTAAGTAAGTTAGGAAGTATATACAAGAAGGAGGAAATGTTAGAAATAAGCTTTAGGGAATGTTTTGACATTATTAAATTAGGTTACTATTATAGTAATAACGATATAGTTTTAGTTCTGAAGGTTCCGATTGTCTCTCCTATAATCTATAGCCTCTATAAACTGTCCTCTGTTCCTAACAAAGATAGCAAAGTCATAATTCCTCCCTATCCTTATGTAGCAATCCACAAGGACGATTTTAGGTATATAGAGGCAGAATGCCCGAAGGTCAACCAATGGTTTCTCTGCGAACGTGGAGGCCACTATATGACATCCAGCCAGAAAACGTGCATCCAGCAGCTCATCACAGAACAACAGATCGACTCAACATGCAATCACACCCGAGTCACCCTCACCACAGGAGCATTCGAAGCTTTGGACGAGAAACATTACGTCATCAGCCTGCCAAAACCGACCAAAGTACGTACATTTTGCACACAGGACCAATACGACACGATAAAGGGTAGTTACTTGGCTATCATACCTAAAGGATGCTTAGTACAAACCCCGCAATTCACCATAACCAACATAAATGACCGCATTAAGGGACAAGCAGTGAAAATTATACAACTGCCAATTGATGACGCCTCGAACAAACGTCATAGTCAGCCAACCCTAACACTTAACTCTATCAACCTCGCGAGCCTGCAAGCCAAGAACAACGAAATAAACCTGCAACCGACATTGACCAGGAGCGACGATACAGCGAGCAGCGTTTACCATACCACAATACCAGTCTACGTTATCCTGACCATTATCCTGACAACAGGACTAATTCTAGGAGCCCGGCGATGTATCCTGAAACGCAGGAATATGATGACCTCTGATACCCAGAACAAAGATGAAAATCACACTGAAATCTACACAGAGATTGCAACCACCAAAAATCCAAGTCAAACTCCATTTTCAGCACTATTTTCGGCAAAAACTCTCAAATAGGTGCTGATCTTCGGGAGGGAGATGTTAAGTGCGACAACCCTACTGATATTGCTGATGCTACAAATCCATTGTTCTAGGTATTTCTTTATAATAAATATTGCACACGGCCCCAATTGCAATTTCCACGAGGCAACCTGCAATTCAGCAATAGATCCATTTACGTGTTTACCGAGTTTACCTAGATATTAAGTTTTAGAATCTAAGGCACTTTTGTAACCAACTTTGTTCAATCGTCACTACTGTAGCAATTTAAATAAATTAGTTGAAATAATTTTGGTTTTTTTGGAAAGTGTCTTGCGACGAAATATAATTAGCTCATGATAACTATACTTGGTTGGTTAGGTTTATTATGTTACTAGCAGCGCCCCGCGGTTTTACCCGCGTTGTGCCCGTTCCCGTGGGAATTTCGGGAATTTTTTACATAAAAACCTTCCTCTTGAATCACTCTACCTATTACAAAAAACCTCATCAAAATCCGTTGCGTAATTTTAAAGATTTAAGCATACACACAAACAGACAAACAGACGCGACTTTGTTTTATACTATGTAGTGATGTTCATTATAACAGTGGCATTGTTATAACAGTGTATAGGTTTAATATTATTTTAAATAATGTTAAGTTTAAAAAAGAAGTAGCCAATAGTTATCTTGTGAAATAAGTTGTAGGTATATTACTGTTTGTATTATAGTAAAGACAAATTACACCTCTATATGTTTAGAGACGCAGGTATCATGAAAACTGTGCATCCACTTTCTGTGCTTTCCAATATGAATAAAAGGACGAACAAGATTTTCTGAAGCGAAACGAGGCTAGTAGTCGATAAACAAAGTAATAGTGACAGCATCCTTTACACAAACAACTATCAACATACGAGTATAAAGTGTATAAAAACTCATAAAATTGTTACAACGTAGCATGAAGAGATTATCGCCCTCCCATCTGGTGTCGGCCTAGTATCGATACTGGATTTAATGGACGAATTTATCCGCCTCACTACATGTGTCAACCAATCTCCAGCCAGTAATTGGAACATCAAGTGGATACTACAAACTAAGCAAGATTCTGCAATAATTTACAGCAAGTTTGGTCAAGCAAGTTTGATTACATGGTATTGATTTTGATACTGATTATTGTTATTATAATACGGTCTTCGCGTAATATGGTGATTGCTTTGATTACTTAGTTGATTTTGATTAAAGCATCTACGGTCAACTCTGACTTTTCAAACATGGCTCGGGTTTGGTATATGGTTTTGCAATCTGTAGGCGTAGTGTCCTCTTTATTACTCCTCACTGTACTGATATCTTCAGTAGCATAAGAGGGCTTTGTCTAGCAGTGAGACATTACAGGCAGTCATTACAATCTTTACAGCCCTGGCTCTTCTTGCTGTTAAAAGCTCTATTCCCAATAGCGATTTTCGTCAAAAATTGTATCATTATGTGGAAGGTTTCTAGGTGGTCCAAAAGCACACAGTATAGTACACAGAGACACAGTATAATTAAAGCCTGGGGAAAACATAGAATGGATTGTAGAGTGAGTGTTCGCAATAAAAACTTTATGATAAATCGGAAAATAACCTCCGTAGACACTTGCACTCCTTACACTTCATCTAACTTAGTGTCAAATGGACTTTCCATAATTTCCTTTCCAATACATAATCGTGAGATGTTTGTATAATTAATTTATAGTTGTATTTTAAGTAATTATTCGTTTTGTCACATTATGTCGTTTGACGGATCCGTGGTTGAGGAGGATGTAGTCGTGGTGGTTCCGGTAAAGGATATTGAGGAGATCTCTGCAGATGAACCTCCGATGGAAGAGTGGACCTCACTGCAGTTTGAGACGGTAGAAGAAAACCCTAAGAAAGTCTTGTTCCAAGCAGGCCTTTACGATCCAGGAGACCCAGAAGTATGTGCCGCATACATAGCTCAATCAGACAGCTCAGTATTCAGGCACCCCTACTATAACTACCCAGCAATCCTTGATCCTGGAATACAGAAAGCTCTTTTAGCACCAGAACCAATAATTTTATACCCAGATGATGGACAAGACCTCTACTTGAGTGTTTGCAAGGAAATGCACATATGTCCCGTTAAAACTTTCCACAGAAGCCTAGTGACTGACGTCATTGATTTAAGATACTATTGCGTTGATCCAAAGTCAATACGCGCTATGGCAATGGCTCTTAAATATAATAAGTATGTATCTACTTTTATTTTAATTGATAACTTTTTAACGCTGGACTCCTGCTACCATTTAACAGATATGCTGACTGCAAATTCGTTTCTAAAAGAGTTGAATCTAAATGGGTGCAGGATTGGTCCTCAGGGCACGAGAATACTATTTCATGGTTTAGCAACAAATAGGACATTGAAAACTTTGCACTTGAACAAGAATCAGATAGGTAACCTTGGGCTCGAACACATTGCAAACGCTGTGTTTTATGGCATAGAAGTTGAAAACTTGCACTTGAGTTACAACGGTATCGGAGGCACCACCGCAAATATGCTAGCTGAAGCTCTGGAAACTCACAACAAATTCGTTTTTCTGGACTTTTCTTGGAACAGCCTTTTCATGGCTGGCGCCTTCTATTCATTGCTTTCAAAATTGTCAGAAAACAATAAACTTCAAGAACTCAATTTTTCTTGGAACTCGTTGCAAGGACCACGAATAGGTCAAGGTATCCAGCTCGTTATGGCCGAGTGTAAAAACTTAAAGTATCTTTATCTCAACAATAATAAACTGGAATTTGATGCCATTAAATACATTGCAAACGCAATACCCAAGGCTAAGAAATTGGCCACCCTCGATTTATCCTTCAACCCTCTAAAGCCAAAAGATGCATTATTACTCTTGAATAAAATGTTGTTACGAATAGTAAAACTGCAAAAGTTGTTAATGGATAACGTATATGTCGACACAGATTTTATAGAGTTACTAGGCGTGGTTAAAGCTTTAAAATTTAGAGCTAATACCACGATAACTTATGGTGGAGTGTATACCAAATTTGTTCCTGTTGGCAAAGATTACAGAGATATCGTTTTAGATAGAGCATATTACCTTGGTAATTCGAAGAAGAAAAACCCAGTTGATGTAGGACTGGTTTTCTTACAAATGGCTAAAGATCTTGATCCCATTCTTGAAATCAGGCGGTTTGTGTATTATGTGAGGGGGCAAGGTGTGCCTATAGACGATGGGCTTGCTGAGGAGTTTGGGGTAGCTTTCCCAGGGGCAAATAAGAATGCAAAAGTCAAAATGGTGGACCAAAGTTTGCTCGGTGAGTTCTTGCAGAGGAAGTGGCCGGACAAGAAGTTACCACCTACCCCACCACCGGAACCGGAACCAGAATTACCACCTAAGAAAAAGGGGAAAGGAAAAAAAAAATAAGTTTCGTTTTTTTAGCTTTAGCCTATTTTACAATTATGTACTACATTATTAATAACGTTTAATTATGTTTTTAATAATAATAGTGTTAAAAATAAAAACGAAAAAAATTAAGGTTGTATGTACTATCAAATATCAAATATATTTTCAGAATCAATCTATTAACGTGACATACATTGCCACAATAACATCGGATCGCACTCATTCAGTTTAAAAGGTTTTCCCAACGTAAAACAATTGATCCGTCTGCTCTCTCCGTTTCGAGTACATGAAATAAAAATTCATGATACATTAACATTGTCCTTGATAAGGACAATGTATTATATTATGTCCTCAAAGTGTGTTATGTAACATCTGTATTCGATCGGCCAATTGATTTTATTAACAACTAGCAGCGCTCTGCTTTTTTACCCGCGTTGTGCCCGTTTTCGTGCGAATTTTGGGATAAAAAATTGTCTATAATCTTTCCGCCAAATGTGGCTATCTATTACAAAAATAATTATTCGAATCGGATTGGTAATTTCTGAGATTAACGCGTTTAAACACAATAACAAACTCTTCAGCGTTATTATACATACCAACTACTCTCGCTTCGGTTAAACAAGATTACGTAAGGTTCGTATAGGTTTTCTGGAATAAAAGGTAACCAATAACCGTAGTCTGGAGCCACTCTATTTGTTGGTGAGCCGCAAGAGCTCATTAGTTTATTAGTTCAACTTTGCGCCAACAGTACAGACTGACGGATAGACGCGCGGACTTGGTTTACACCAACATGACACCAACTTAGAATAAAGATTTGAAATAGTTTGATTTTCGGACATAGGTGTTTAAAAATTATCAAGGGGAAACCTATATATTGTCAAAGACAATCGAAAAACTCTTTTAGGGCTCTGTTTCGTGCCTTCGTGGCACGTGGCATCGATGGCACCAGCAACACATTGGTATCTTAACCAAGCGAGTTCCTTTAGACTTTTTAAGTAGTGTGTAGTGTGGACTTAGTGATATAATGGAGTCTTAATAAAATATTATGATTATTCGTTATTTTAGATTACTATTCCACTCGGCTCAATTAACGCTTCTTCTTCATCGAGTGGTTAGTGCAATGCTGGTGTCAGAGTTATTGAGTTATTTTTGTGAAACATTGCACCCACCGGGAATCGAACCCGGAGTCTCCGGATCGTGAGCCGAGTGGTCAAACCGCAAGACCACGGGAGTTGTTAACGCTAAAAACAATTATTAATACATTTACGTACACAAACGCTCCGGATGTTATCAATAAAATTATTGTTTGTGTTCATTTGAGCCGACAACACAAATGGACATAAATGTGTGAATTCCTGCTTTGTACAAAGTTTGGTAGAATTATTGTGTCTCACAAAGAGTTTATTCGAATTGAAACTAATTTGTTGTGTTTTCATAAAACCTTTATTTAAATTTTCATCAACGTCGAATTTAAACACTAGGTTTCAAGAAATTAGAGAAAATAAGTTAGAAAAATCAAAATATTTTTTGGTACAAACTTTAGACACTTCTAAGCAATAGGTCTCGTGGGAATTAAATTTGAGATCCCTGGGAATAACCCTTTTTAACGTGCTTTATCTTTCTCCAAATAAATGTAACGAATGGAATCATGAAACGTTTATACAAATTGAAACTGGAAACCCTAGGTTATCTCCCGACCGTACTACCCATATCAAATACCAATTCCAAATTGAATCTTGATTGAAAAAAGTTTGCGTGGAAATTGGTAACAAAGTAAAGGTAGCTTGAGGCTCCATTTTGAATATTTAAGAATTCATTTCATATTCTATTGTATTTGTTTGTATTTTTTGTTGGCAATAGAACGCTGTATAGGCAATACATATGTCTTCACCTGGTATTGTATAGTTGAAGGGGTAGCTAATATTGGGTAAGCTATGTGCACAATGTGGACATGTGGTCGATATTCCAGCTGAAGACGGTTACTCTAAAGAGGTAAATGGTTTAGTGATTTCATTCCATTCTTAGCCCATCACTGAACCCTCTTCCTCAATAGCAAATGTTTTCTTTGTTTGGTTGTTATCTACCTAAAGGTGTTTGTTTCTTATAAGTTCAAGTAGGTAAGCGACCAACCCTAGTGCTGGAGTTCTTAGACCACCTCCGACTTGCTGTAATGATTGTAGTTCTATCTAACTCTCTATCTCATCTAACCATTTTATCCCTGGCTTTCTAAGGATTAGTTAGTGTGCAAGCAAGTAGAATTTCTGATATTGGCTCACCGCCAATAGCATCCATAGCCCTGACCTTGGCTGCAACAGAATGCATCTCGCATTTTATGTATTTACATAAAATAATGATTAGTTGCCTTCTCGCGTAGTTAGAGATTGCCATTATATTAGGTACAATAATAGTAAAAGTATGGACTGCATAGCAAGCATGAGTCAAAGAGAATGTTCCCCATAATAAAGTACATACACATTCGTGAGAGACAATACAGTTCCTTTAAGGGGTCTTCTAGATGGTTTATTTGTTTTACGTGTAGTATGTAGTCTCCTTACTAGAGTTGATGGCTCCATAGAAAATCGGAGCAAAAACTGAAGCGGAGTTTAATGCTATGCAGCCGTGCAACCGACCAATCACAACGGATTGATTTTGACCAAATATTTTCTTAATTCTTTTTGATTGGTGAATTGAGCTTCGCACAGCTCTGGTAACCTTCAATGGCAACGCTACAGGCTAAGGTTGACTATATAAGCCACATAGGGGCACACGAAATTCGAAGTCATAGGGAGTAGAATGCCGTCACCATTGCCTATAATAGTCGGAAGCTATATAGGAGTATGCATGTCCTTGTGTGTAACAGTAGCACTGGGAACTCAAACAAAATTCTTCCGTTTGTGCTTAAATACCTTAAGATGGCGAAGATGCACGTCCAAAACAAGGATTTATCTTGGTGTTTCTACATGTAGAAGAGATAATATTGCATTTGCCATCTTTGTCCTATTCAACTGATTCAATAGAGGCGGTAGAAATACTTCAGAATTCTACCTTTACTAAGAATGAAACCCTCTTCCCGATCTCGAAGATATTTCTTTCAATTTTCTGCACATAAAAACACTCGCTATTTTAGCACACTACCTGTAAACACTAGATAGTGACTAGCGTAAAACAGAATATCTATTTATATTTTATCGACGTGAAGAAAACCCGAGGTGCCTATATGAACACGATCGATAGGTTCTAAGAATTGGCCGAGCAAGAGTCCACATTCATGATAACATAAAGAGATATTTTGTCAATATGAAATACGAGTATGATGAGAGTTTCACTTTATGTAGTAGGTATATTATATATGTCGTAGGATAATTTGATACTTCGAATCTTCGCGGAAATCCTAGGGGTTTTGCGAAAACGCGGATAATTAGACATAGGCGAAAAATTATCAAATTATTAAATTCAAAAAAATATAAAAAAAATATATCAAATTATTAAATTATCAAACATGAAAAAAAAAATAACCCTAAGCTACCGAATTACTTACTATTCGGTAGGTTAGGGTTATTTTTTTTTTACTTTGTCCAGTAAGATTTGATAATTTTTCGCCTATGTCTAATTATCCGCGTTTTCGCAAAACCCCTAGGATTTCCGCGAAGATTCGAAGTATCAAATTATACTACGACATATATACAGTTTTAAGTACTTAGACTTACTAAGTGCTGCATTGTTACATTCCGTGGTACGTTAAGTTGTCGGGCCTGGTTGTTCCAATCGTTAGACCATGTCGGAGGCCTTGAGGCGATCTAAAAAATCCGACAACAGTGTTAGTCACTACGACTCTGCGCCAGTATACTCGTAAATTGACCCTAAAGAGTTATTTTTTGTCTCTCACAATGAAATACCACATTACAGAATAAGTTTCCTATCACATTCTACTAATAGGGATTATACGAGTAAATGCGAAAGATTGTGAGGATGTATGTATGTTTGTTACTCTTTAACGCACGAATTTAGATGAAACTAACGTAGGTTATACAGCTGAATAACACACACTTCCTGCAGGGACGGGTACAAATTGTGTAAGGCGTCACTCATAATGAACGGTTAAACGCGGGTAAAATCACGAGGCGCTACTAGTGTTATACAATCTGTTTTATTAAAGCTTAGGTACATTGCACATAATGTACATAAACAATATCACGGTTTCAAAGATATTTCTTTAACAAATTCAAGGAACGAAATTACAATCAAGATAAATGCAGTAACTTCCATGATTTATTGCAAACCGAAGTTTATCACATTTATTTGTAGTTTCGACATTGAATTATAAACGCGAACGTCTAATAACGTTAACCAAATCATTTGTTTTAAACTTTATAATCTAGAATATAGATTAGGTTAGTACGCTTAGATTTAGTATTAAGTACTTGTACAAGGTGGAATTTTTCAATAGCACGAAGAAAAAGCTTAAGGTTGTTCCATTTAGGGGCAAGCTAATAATAAATCTATATAATACCTATTTGTTTTTTGTTTGTTTAAGCGGGATTATACTGGAACAACTTGGATTCGAATAAAATATATTATAACCGAGTAGTCCTTGATCACTTATCATATCAGTAATTCTTTAAAATGGGGCCCTGCTAGTAATCAATATAAGCCTAGTTTCCTTGAAAACCGATCACTTGGTTCATCTGATCAGAACTTTAAGTTCTAAAGACTGTTGGTAAGATCTTTTTCCCGGGACGGAGACATTTTCATAATATCGCTGAAAGAAGCTTTCAAAGAGAATGTACTTCGACATTGTTCATAGTTTACAAGTTAGTTACAATGAAATTAGCACCCTGCGGTCTTACCTGCGTTGTCCCCGTTTCCTTAGGAATTTTGGTATGAAAAATAACCTGTAGTAACTTTCCTGTTGAATTTAGCAATCCATTACAAAAAGAATAATTCAAATCGGATTTATAGTTACCGAGATTATCGCGTTCAAACAAACAAAAAATCTTATTCAGCTTTATTATTACCCGACAAACTTTGTTTTGCCATATAAATTATAATTTTAAAAAAAATTAGGGGTTGACTACCCTTAACATTTAGGGGGATGAAAAATATATGCAGTCCGATTCTCAGACCTACCCGATATGCACACAAAATGTCATGAGAATCAAGTCGTTTCGGAGATTTTTAACTACAAACACCGCGACACGAGAATTGTGTTTAAAAGTTCTATTAAAATAAACATAATAACACCAATTAGACTTGCTATTTTACAAACAACACTTTATTTTCAAGCGCTGCATGGCTATGCATGCATTTCAGTTCAAAATGAATCATTTTATTGCACTTCCTACTACGTATTTACCCAGGCCAATGAACTTTAATTATAACTTAAACAATACCCACCAATGCGGATTTCAATGCACGCGATACAAAAGTACAAGTTGTTCTAATTCTGACATTATGACAGAAAATAGCTGTAAACATTGATTAGGTGCTTATCAGTATAATTATTGAATCAATTCTCGTTAGACTTTTCTAGTTTTGAAATGCTGAATCTAATGAAGTATTCCTTATCAAGTCAAATGTGTATTTGTATGTGTTCTGTAATAGCATGGACCGATATTGGTCCATGGTAATAGTAACGACATGGTTATAATAGCATGGACCACTATTGGTCCATAATAATAGTACCATGGACAAACATTTGTCCATTATCATGGACATGGAGTAGCATGGTTGTGGTGGTAAGTATTTTAAGCTGTTTTTTCTTTGAAATATTTCAATCCAGTATAACAATTTGTAGTTTTCGGTTTATTCAAAAATGCTCAAAACCATAAAAATTATACTTTCGTAATTGGTGGAATTATTAAGTTGCTTTCAAAGCACTTCTAGGCATAGCGAAGGAATCGTAATTGTTATACCGCCATCTTCTAAAATGGCGGTAGTTAAATATTTCCAGTTGTCGTCCGCAGTTGTCGACTTCTCGTTACCAACTCATTTTTCCATGCCACTGAATAATTCCATTCACTCTGATGCAATTCGACATTTTTTCCAAAACCCCCAAGTTTTATCGAAGCGGGAACGATTTTAAAGTGGGAACGAAAATGTTTTTTGCGTACAAAACGCTTTCTTTTGTTCTTTATTGTTTGTTAATAAAAGCAATTTTTCAGAAACTATTGGTCAAACATTTCAGTTACCAGGGTTAGCCACTAACCCACACGGACATTCTGTACTTTAGAACCTATAAATATAATGTTAAAGACATCTTTTGGTACTTATATCTAAACATTACATGTCACGTTGTTTGTCCAGGATGAACTCCTAAACTACTAAACCGATTTTAAATTGCACACCGTATGCAATTTTATCCAACTTAAAGATAGCTTACGTCTCAATTTATAACGTTATTAGGGTGGTCAACCCCTTAATTCTATTACCCATATTAAAGATAATCAAAGTCACACTCATACAACGCCATATTATATTTAAACTAGCAGCGGATAACTGATGGATAACTACGTCAAATTTAATTGTGCTTAGTTTCGGTCTAATCAACTTTCTGTGACTTGGTTTAAGTTATAGGTTTTAATTTAATTCATTGACGTCTCTCAGTACGGCAGTAAATATACTAACAAAGGCTAGTAACTTTCTAATGATCTGAAATAAATAAGTAAACCGTTTCTGCTTAGTAACGAGGCAGTATGAACTAACTAGGTTTATTTACTATTTGTAGCATTGCGCAAAAATCACGCATACAATTACCTTACACTGAGTTGGAACTAATTTCATATTTTAATCGGACATCGTACTGATTTCAAAGCATTATTAGTGTTCAAAAATGTTAGTAACAAAAAAGGTAGAGTTGTTCAGACTGCCTGCTCGGTAACAGTAATTTCAAGATTGGTGTATCAAATCCATTTCATAAAAACTTACAACGTATATGATACTAGCAGCGCCCCGCGGTTTTACCCGCGTTGTGCCCGTTCCCGTGGGAATTTCGGGATAAAATGTAGCCTATAGCCTTCCTCGATAAATAGACTATCTAACAGTGAAAGAATTATTCAAATCGGTTCAGTAGTTTCTGAGATTAGCGCGTTTAAACAAACAAACAAACAAAACAAACTCTTCAGCTTTATAATATTAGTATAGATACCTACTCCTATGTAAACATGACCTAAAACTGTGTTATTTTCTACTATATAAAAATAAGTCGGGTTTTCCTCCCTGACGCTATAACTCCAGAACGCACGAACCGATTTCCACGGTTTTGCATTCGTTGGAAAGGTCTCGGGCTCCGTGAGGTTTATAGGGAATAAAAAATCTCAAAATTCCCACGGGAACGGGGGCGCTGCGGGTGAAACCGCGGGGCACAGCTAGTTTTTATTAATTATATAAGGCCAGTCTTAAGACTCTTAATAGCAGGCTCCCAATAACAAATTCCAATCTGTTATCTCACGTAGCAGATTAATATTTAATATTATTTCTATGTAAATAAATTACCAACTATTTTCCAGTAGCCATTTCATATTTATTGACAAAGGAACAATGTCGTGTTCAGAGTGATTCAAGAGGAAGGTTTTATGTATAAAAATTCCCGATATTCCCACGGGAACGGGCACAACGCGGGTAAAACCGCGGGGCGCTGCTAGTTAGTGATAAAATAAATATGCATGTGTACATATTATAAATGGTTTATTATTAATGCATACCTTTACCTAGTTATGCAGTATCTATTTGCAGCGACACTTTAACACTAAGAACAAGTACTTGAATATGTATGATGCATACTTAGCCTTAGATAATTTAATCAATTTTAAAGCCAACTAAACAAACGATAGATAACTTTTAGCTGAGACATAAAATCAATGAAATTAACTTTAATTATGCTTAAGTTTAAATTAATTATGCTTGAATTTCTCAATATATTTTTCCCTGTCTTATAAGAACGACATAGTGATATTAATGAAGGGAAAGCGGAAGGTAAGTTTGTTTGTTCAAACGCACAAATTACAAGAAATTTTCAAGAAGAATTCAAAAAGCATAATAAGGCTATTTTTCTTTCTGATTATATCAAAGTCTACTATCAAATCCGAAGATACGCGTAGCAACAAACATATTAAAATTCTAGCAGCACCCCGCGGTTTTACCCGCATTGTGCCCGTTCCCGTGGGAATTTCGGGATGAAAAATAGCTTACAACCTTCCCGTTGAAAGTGGCTATCATTCATATAAAGACATATTAATCAAATTAGTAGTTCCTGAGGTTAACGCGTTCAAACAAACTCTTCAGCTTTATATTAATGACGTATATTACTGTAAAGTTTCACCCAAATCCGTCCTTAATTAGAATAAAACTGAAAACTTTTCAGTTTTATTCTTGATTTACATATATGTATCTACATATATGTAGATACATATATGTAAATCAAGTTTTCAGTTTTATTCTAATTAAGGACGGATTTGGGTGAAACTTTACAGTAATATACGTCATAGGTTATTCATCAGAATAACATATGGAATACATTATAAACGGATACAACGCGGGTAACACCGCGGAGCGTGGCTAGTGCAAAAAAGCGAAGTGTATTTGTAAACGTAGTTTCAATTCAAAAAGAATATTACTTTGCAATGAACAGAACACGTGGATTGCTCACTGCTCTGGGCACAAACGCCATCTGAATTACCCCACTTGCTTCACAGCTATTTTTGTTTCCTTATCTCAACCCTTTGTACTCTTGAACCTCAATCAAACCCACTGTTTATTTAAGCTTAAACTTTTATGCACTCCACAGAGTAAAGTTTAAATTTTAACGCTGTTCAGGGCTTTTTAATGTATTCAATGTATAAATGATGAGATAGCAAAATAAGGTACAATAGAACATTTTACCATCAAAGGCTTTTTCCGACTCGTTCAATTTTGGCATAAATTGAAAAGTTAGAATAGTAGTCTAGTATTTTATCCTACTAGCAGCGCCCCGCAGTTTTACCCGCGTTGTACCCGTTCCCGTGGGAATTTCAGGATGAAAAGTAGCCTATAACCTTTCCGTTGAATATGCCTATCCATTACAAAAGGATTTTTTCAAATCGGAGCAGTAGTTCCTGAGATTAGCGCGTTCAAACAAACAAACAAACTCTGCAGCTTTATAATATTAGTATAGATTGAAAAACTTATTAAATCCAAATACTTATTATCTAAGGCTTCGTTCATACGGCATTGTCCTGCACGTTTTTTTGCAGTATACGTCTAACGTATAAATAGTGACCATACAACGTACATAGATCCATTCACACGTCGATTGTACTGCAAAAAAACGTGTACCGCTTATTCGTTTAAACGCATACTCAACGGACTTGTCAAGCAAATCGAATGAACTTTGACGTATTCGGTTCGCAGTGGCATATGGTATAGCTTTGTCTCCTTCACACGACACGATGTCATACGTTTTTTATCGAATAGCAACCGAAGACCGTTGGCGTTTTCGATACCAATATAAAAGTACAACCAAGCGTGGATCCATCAGTGACGTCTACTCACTGTGACAACTGTGTGGAAACTGCGGCTATTCGTTTTTACACGAATGAAAATTTACCACCAAAAAAACGTGCAGGACAATGCCGTGTGAACGAAGCCTAAAACAACTAATATAAAAACTATATTCTTCATTCATTTCGAGTAGGTTAGTAGCCAACCCTGGTGTCGTAATTTTTAGACTGCATATATAGGTTAGGATAACACAGTTAAAGTTAAAATAGTCTGTATGCTGCAATGGTTTGTTTAATCACTTGTTTGCGTTAAGTACTTTAAAAACCAACTAAGTGCAAGTCGGACTCGCGCACGGAGAGTTCCGTACTTTAAAAAACGCCAAGAAATCCCGTTTGTTGTATGGGAGCCCCTCTTGAATATTTGTTTTATTTTATTTTTATTGTATTTGTGGTTATAGCGGCAATAGAAATAGGTACATCATCCGTGAAAATTTCAACTGTCTAGCTATCACCGTTATTGAGATACAGCCTGGTGACAGACGGACAGCGAAGTCTCAGTAATAGAGTCCCGTTTTTACTCTTTGGGTACGGAACCCTAAAAACTGACTGCACATTTTTTTATAACACAAAATATAGTCGATCTAACGTTTTATTTAAATACTTGTTTTAAAATTAGCTAGTCGTATAGTATCCTCGTTCATCCTTCGTTTGCGTAAACTGTCGTATACCTACACTATACACACAGTGTTGTTACTTCCAAACCCAGCTAATAGCGAAACGTGAGCCAACAGGCGTTGTTGGCTCCCTCTGTGTGGCGACAATAAAGGTGGTCTTTATATTTGAACTACTTCGTGTGTGACATAACGAGTCGACCCTAACCATGGGTTTTTATGGTAATAGTTTGGTTAACGTATGATTCTCAAGTTACTTGCGTCTTTCTGATGAAACAAGTTAAACATGAACATATCTCGAGACTTGCAGCTTGTAAGACCGCTCATTTTAAGCGCTATTTAACTAAAACACTATTATAATGTGTTTTGTCTCTTTCGCTCTTGGTCAAATAACGTATGTGGGAAAGGGACAAACCATTTGATAGCTAAAGTACTGTTAATAAAGCCTTAGTCGTTAATAGTTTCAGTAAATGGCGGAAAAAAGTAAGTATCACTTTTAATATGGCGGCTAGCGCTCACATTCCCATAGTCAAAACATGGAATTTTTAATACCATCATACCGAAGCTACGTACGTTTAAGCGTGACGTCTCATCCTTTAAGGCAAAATCGCTTATTGATTGTATTAGAGACGATGATAGTATGTCAAAGAGTTATACAACCAAAATTCTACGCAACTTAAGTACCTACCTACTTTGTCAAAGTATGGATGCTAAAACTTTCATGTAAGTACCTAGGTATTGCTGTAGACGTAAATAACATATGTACCTACTACGTATTCTCAGCGTTTGGATGGGTCTCGTCTTGCTGAGCTTACAAAGAACCATGTCAAATTCAAACTTCTACAGTTATTACTTACTTTCTCACAGAGAACTTTTCAATATATAATTTGACTTAGTGCTAAAGGCGTAGCGCGATTTACCGACTGTGTCTAACCAATACATAAACATTGTTATCAACAGTATGGTAAGTATTACTATAAATGTAAGAGCACTATTCATATTGATTCATATCAATAGCCATATTGAACCCATTTGAGATAACGAACTTGTAGTATGTCTGGTAGTTCAATAACATGCTAACTAATATCATAAATGCGAAAGTAACTCTGTCTATCTGTCTATCACGCTTTCAAGTCCAAACTATTGAACCGACTTGAATTAAATTTGGTACATAGTTAGTCCAGAGCTTGACATCATCGCGGTTGCTTTAATCGATTGACCATATTCGTGGCCCTTAGGCGGTCTAATAACTCAGACACCAGAGGTCACAAGCCTTCTGTAATGTTATATATAAGTGCATCGCTATCAAAAAACAATATAGGTACCTGAAGTCATATGATCATATATATTTTAGCGCTCATGCCATAGTTTGACCAATGTTAACTCATCGCGAATGTTAAGCAAAGAGCAGCTCGGCCAAACTCGGAATGATGACGATAACGCATTTCTATCTGATGCTATAGATATATGATGATAGCTACGATGATAGCTATGATAGCTACCTTGCTTGGGAGGGCACAAGTTGGTCCTGGTTGTTTCCTTTAGACCTTTAGACTATGTCGGATGCCTTTAGGGGCGGTAAAAACTGCAAGGTTGGCCAATCTATAGGTACCAAATGAATGAATGTACGTAATATGTAAGTATCTGCTCTACTTTGAAAAAGCAAAGAATCGTGATTAAAACTAAGTAAGCTTATCTTTATTGCTGTAAGGTAATATGAGATAGCAATGCCTATTTTACCCACGTTAATAAACAATGTATACTGTAATCTACGATAGCATTTTACTGTCAACAAATGATTACTTTTTAATTCTACATTGTGAACTTTACATTACACGCTCCTAACTAACTATTGGGACTTTCCCATTAAATTTGATAATACGCTCTAAAACTGCGATTACAGTCATTTGTTCGATGCATGCAATATGCGGTGACTGCTACAGTGTAAAGAATACGGTATCGGCTGCATTCGGCGAACGTCTGCAGCTGTCAAATAGGGTTGCTTCAGCATACGCTCACTCACCTTTAAACGTATGTTACGATAATCAACCGTTTATAACAACCTACCCATTGTGTGACGATGAAGTTTGGCGACCAAATACATTGAAACTTGTTCGGCGACTGCTTTATGCGAACATGGTTTGGGGCGTAAGATTTGCAAGCAAGTTTTGTATAGAAATGACATCTGTCGCTACTGGCGTTTTTAAAATATTTTTGTACTTTGCGTGGTTAGATTCCATAATATAAGTAAACTTAAGGCCTAACAAACCATCAGTATTAGGCTTGCACATAGATATTTCATATAAAATAGAGATACACACCTACATATATATAGGTTTTGAAACTAGCTGTGCCCCGCGGTTTCACCCGCAGCGCCCCCGTTCCCGTGGGAAATTTGAGATTTTTATTCCTTATTTTTTATATAAAAACCTTGTCCTGACAATAAAGAACACATTAAACAAAGAATCATCCAATTTGGTGCAGTCGTTCTGAAGTTATGCGCTTAGCAACAGATTCAGCGATTCATTTTTATATTATAGATAGATATATTAGTAAGTACATTATAACTCAATGGATCCCGCTACAAAATAATTTCACTGTAACTAAATCAACAAAGGAAACACAAATGACATTGACATTGACACTTACATTCCCGACGTATACAGTTACATGCAGGAGTTGACCACAGCGGCTTCTGTTTACGTTTAGTGACCATTTCAAACGTTCGATCAACAATGTACAGTGGCGCGGTTTAATTAAAACTTCCACTCTCCTCGAAATAATACCTGCACTAAAGTTAGTGTTTACTTTTGTGAATTTCGTTGTTTAATTAAGTTAGGTTTTGTTCTTGTAAGAAAGTAGATTGGGGTAAATCGTAGTGCTTTTTTACCGCAATTCTTCATTCGTTCGGTCGACGTGATTGAAGAATTTGTGTTTGAGTATCTGCCTGTGGTACAGACATAGAAACCTTTTCGTTTCGATGGTCTGTAGCACCATAGGTACTAAACCAATGAACTCAGACTGTGGCTGTATTTTTTTTTCAGAACGATCTGTAAGAATGACTCAAGACTCATTAATCTGATATTTCAGACACGTGTGAGGCAAAAGGTCGCGAAATTCAGTTTCTTAATTCAGAACTTCTTTCAGATCGGTGATTTAGCATGTCTGGCACTGGCCTAATAGAACTCGCATTGTATTGAACTCCTAGATTATACTATACTAGCAGCGCCCCACAGTTTTACCTGCCTTGTGGCCGTTTCCTTGGGAATTTAGGATTTTTTATAAACTGTCTTGGTTCACTCTATATATTTTAAAAACCGCATCAAAATCCGTTGCATAGTTTTAAAGATCTAAGCATAGATAGGGACAGACAGACAGCGGAAAGCGACTTTGTTTTATACTATGTAGTGATACACTGAGCTGTAGTACTATGAGACACGTGTTGGGGTTCATAGTCCAGGAGACCCGCGACGCTTCTACTGCGTCAGGTGCGTCGCCTGGTTCACCAGTTAGTCTTTACAATATGGCGATAAGTATAATCTCAACTACTTGTAAACTCGCCCAATTTAAACGAAACGCAGAATATTTTGCATATTTTAATTAAATCTTTAGCAAGAGTTAATTTTAATTAATGCTTACAGTAGATTGTAATTACTTTAACACCTGCGTATTTTACACTTGCCTAATTACAATAAATAACGGGTCTTTAATGAACAATACTTCTGACACACTTAAATATTGGAGAGGGGAGTTGACCTGAGCGTTGCAAGCGTGGACTATATTCAAGTACTATTGACAAAGCAGACTTTCTTGTTTATAGTATTAGAAAAAACAGACTGTCTTGTCTATGGTATTAGAAAAAACAGACTGTCTTGTCTATGGTATTAGAAAAAACAGACTGTCTTGTCTATAGTATTAGAAAAAACAGACTGTGTTTTTAGAGTTAATTGCGCTACCACACTTAACGCAACTGCTAAATCAAATCCATTCAATTAAGTTTGTTTGACCTAAAAGAGAAAAACAAACACAGAGCTATAGGTACCGAACATATCTGTAACCCGACTCCTCAATAAAGTACTTTTGGAATGTAAACAACGTAGGGAACCTAAATTGAAAGGGCCATCGTGAAAACACTCTCGAACCGTTCTAAAGTTAGTGATTATAAACAAACATTTCCGTTCGAAATGTTAATAGACAAGAAAACTGAATAACTAGAAACAAATTGATGTAGACTCTATTTTTTGACAGGTCAGAGTGAAAACAAATATGGCTGATTTTCAAACCAAAGACAATATCTTCTATAGTTGAGAAACCTTAGCATTTCTACCTCATTATTAAACTATTTTTCTTTTCAGAAGGAATTGTTTATGTTTGATAAACGTTCCAATATTATTCTTTCACAATTTTCCTGAATGTAGTTAGTATATCCGAATTTCGTAGGTTTTATTCGTCAGAAGAAAATACATTTACCAAATGCGTAACACCTATACAATACAACCGTACTATACCTAAGTTTGCCTAAGCTTTGTCACAAAATATAATGAGATACGAAGTAAATAGGAAGCTTGCCTTCTTTTTGTGTCACTTTTCTTTTGATCCGTTTGATGAGAAAGAAAAAATAGGGCCCCAATGCAAGGACAAAAGGGAACCCTCAAAAACGACCTCAATTTTTCATTTTTAAAAGAATGTTGATGATAAATTATGCGTATTGAAAGGATGAAAAAGCTCTTAGTTACTTTTTAAAGTTACTTTGTTATTTACGATTTCTTAAATACCTCAATATCTTAATTTTTTTTCAGCGAAATGCTTGTTAATGTCATAAGTAATGGATTGATCTAAATTACAAGTTCCAAGGTAGTTAATTCTAATAGACCTAGAGCCCGTGAACCCCAGACCTTCGTCATTTTATAAAAGCTGAAAGTTTGTCAGCGCATGCTCCCAACACAGGTAAGAACGATGGACAATTATGAAGTTTGGGTTATAGTGGCTTTGGCAGATAAACGGTACTAAAGGTCAATGGTCGAAAACACCAAGTTGGCCATCGATTTCGATATCACCGTCAAAGGGTGACTTGTACAACTTGTCAAGAGCTTTCAAATGACATAGGTCATGTCACTGTTGAGCATTAGGATCAGCGTCCATAGCATAGGTCAACTTCAATCTTCAATGATCTTCAATGGTCGAAAACACCAAGTTGGCCGTCGATTTCGATGTCACCGTCAAAGGGTGACTTGTAAAACTTGTCTAGAGCTTTCAAATGACATAGGTCATGTCACTGTTGAGCATTAGGATCAGCGTCCATAGCCATAGGTCAACTCCAATCTTCAATGGTCGAAAACACCAAGTTGGCCGTCGATTTCGATATCACCGTCAAAGGGTGACTTGTACAACTTGTCAAGAGCTTTCAAATGACATAGGTCATGTCACTGTTGAGCATTAGGATCAGCGTCCATAGCATAGGTCAACTCCAATCTTCAATGGTCGAAAACACCAAGTTGGCCGTCGATTTCGATATCACAGTCAAAGGATGACTTGTACAACTCTTCAAGAGCTTTCAAATGACATATGTCATGTCACACAAATCATACTTTATTATTTGATGAACTTGATCGGTATTTTACACACCTTTAGTACCGTTTACCTGCCAAAGCCACTGTAACCCAAACTTCATAATTGTCCATCGTTCTTACCTGTATTGGGAGCATGCGCTGACAAACTTTCAGCTTTTATAAAATGACGAAGGTCTGGGGTTCGCGGGCTCTTAGTCCATAAGGACAGTGATGCTCGCATTCTATTCAACTACTCGGCTCGCTGTTTGTAAATTTGCTCAAACTACACTACGTAATAC
Source organism: Cyclophora punctaria (assembly GCA_951394245.1). Lineage (NCBI taxonomy): Eukaryota > Metazoa > Arthropoda > Insecta > Lepidoptera > Geometridae > Cyclophora > Cyclophora punctaria. The sequence continues at coordinate 9,401,104 of OX596168.1, forward strand.
ACAGACAAAAACAGACCCATTAATTGTTTAGTATTTTTTCAAAACCCAAAAATCCCACAACAATTTTACTTTACGAAAAAATGATTAAAAAGTGAAGAGAAAATCTTCAGAGCTCAGTATCTAACCACTCACAATAAATCTAAGAAATTGATTCGTTCAGCATATCATATAACTACTGAACTCATACATTGCAATAAATCGCTAAACAAACAGACTGTATCATAAAAATATTTGCCTCCAGAAGTCAATAAACCATCGAGCATATAAATATAGCATACAATACACAGTACAAATAATATTATTCACGCTGCATCAACCGTAGACTAGCTAAAACAGAGGACTGCATACAATGTAACAAAGCAAAATTACGTTCCGTACTACCATTAGCGTGAATGTCACATGTATTTACAACCAAATTACACTTCGATTTTGTTAGTTTGATGTAAGCTGTCAATGACGTATGGCTCACCATGGCACCACCTGATTTTTTTTGACATGTTTACAACATGTGTTTGTCTTAACAACATGTCAAGACATGTGTTGTAAAATTGTCAAAAAAAGTAAGGTAGAGATGTTTTTATGAAATCGGCTTCACTTGACTGTTGGCAAAGCTCTGTCTGGACTTTTATAATGTAGTTTGGTCTGAGGCATCAACGCAGAACTAACCTGAATCGGGAAGCAATTTCCCCTTGAGTTCGACGTCAGTCTCGGCAGAAGTCGCGCCGTAATTCTTGAACCCTTTCCCTGAAGGCTCATCGAATTTCGTCACCTTGAAGCGTTCAGACATCTTCGCAATCCTTATTTAATCACTGAACACTCACACTGATCTAATCTAGAGTTAACACTAACTTTTATGTCACGAATTGGAGATCATTCACACTGGGATATGGTAATTAAGTTTACACTAGAACTTATTAGTTTAACACTACGATATGACAAATTAGATATGTTTATAAATTGTCACTGCTTAACACACACTAATACAGTATTTTTTATATAATAGGTAAGATTTTTTCACATAGTATTTATGGTATCCGCTTTCCAAATTCAAACGAGAGTTCCGTACATTTTGTGCCTATTTTTTACAGCAGAAATCGCATTAAGGTTTCTGAATTTGTGCCAACTCTGTTACCGGTATTTTGCATGTTTAGTTACTTTTGTTTGTATAACGTATTTTTTGTTGGTTTTCACTGAGCCGGTGGCGCGACCACTTAGTGTGAAGGACAATGCGCGACTAGTAGCGGTACCTACTTTTTGTTTTACATAAGTCATGGCGCGAATTAGTTATATTATTAGTAAAATTAAGGAAAACGGTAATGTGACATTATGTAACTAAATATTTATACATGTATCCTGCTACAGATGGTGTAATTGATATTATTGAATCGGTTTGGTTTAGGAGGAATCTAATTATTTTTACAATAATTTACATTTTGTAAATATGTTACTCTAATTTATCTACCATTGCCAGGTCCAAACTGTCTGTAGACTGTATTTAGTCATTTTTGTCATATTTTGTCTAAACTTTCGTCAGACTTTAGTCATTCCAATAACATATATCAGTATGTTTTAGTAACCATATCATATGAAATAGTTTGTAAGAAGTTTTTTCTTTAATGCGCACTCTTGCATAAGTAGGTAGGTATCACTGGAATTTCTCATGAAAGACAAAAGTGCTTACTACTTCAAGTTTAAGCTTTATTTCGTAGAATTTACAAATCAATACTACAGTAGACTTCGCCTGATATCCATAAAACAACACAAATCTTAAAGATGAAGAGTTTGATTTTATTGTTTGTTTGTTTGAACAGATAAATATCAGAAAGTTGTATTCAAATTCGAATAATTATTTTTGTATCGTATAGCTACATTCAACAGGGAGATTATAGGCTATTTTATATCCCGAAATTCTCACCGGAACAGGTACAACGCGGGTAAAACCGCGGGGCACAGCTAGTGTAGCTATACTTATGTATGATTTCGACGAAGTAAACAAGCAGTTAAAAGACAAGGTGGACGGATGTAGTGTCCAAGGATATGGCTGAATGCAAGACTTCCGATGACGACGTCAATGAAAGAGCGAAGTGGAGGAGAAAAATAAGGAAGGCTGACCCCACCACCATGTGGGACACATAGCCAGGAAGAGAGAGAGAGAAAGAGAAACAAGCAGTTAAAACTATAATTTGGGTAAGTACGCTTTGCATATAGGTAATTTGAATTGCAAATCGATATATTCGTAGAACTACAATAAATAAAGTAAATAGAGTACTTACTTCAAACACGTGAGATTCCGATAAATTATTTACCTATGTTTAATTATACTAAGAGGTGCAAACATTGAAACCGCCGGTAAAATACCTACCACTTTGACGAAATTGTACCGCTACGGAGTAACGTTTTAAATTTAATTTAATTAACTGGAGTTTGTGTGGTGATTCGCGCTTATGCTTCAATTACGTGATGGCATCAAATAAATTGTCATGCCAATGACATAGGTATTTCGGATTAATTTATATACCTATAGTATCAACCATACGGTATTAACAACAGCGATATAAATTAGTGATTAAAATACGACATATATGTTGGATTGCATAACAATTCTTAATTTGATTTAGAAAAAAATATTGACCCATTCTCAGACCTACTCGATATGCAGAAAAAATTACATCAAAATCGGTCGAGCCGTTTCGGAGGAGTATGGTTACTAACATTGTGACACGAGAATTTTATAAATAAGATTTATGTAATTTTGTATTCTACAAACACGGTGGATCGCTTCGCCATGGCAGCCTTTAGATGCTTTGTTTCTACTAACTAACCATAACTATCTTTCTAACTTTCTCCCACAAACGATTTAGGCAATCCCTCCATTGAACTGATACCTACGTACCGTACCGATAATTCCTTTTATTCTTCTTGACAAAAACTATAAAGCATAATGTAAATATGTCGTGTTTTTGTAGCTCGTAACGTAGAATGGTAAAATTGCAATGCGACAAAATTACTTCATACCTAGGGTTATATACCTAGGAATATGAGTGCGCTAACAAATGTTCGTAACTAGTTATTTCTGTATGACATTCGTCCCTAGTATCTTTTTATGAAGCTTAATCTAGTAGTAGTATAGAGTAAAGCTATAAAGTTAAGGAATTGAGTTTATTTTCATGGTGTATGATGGTTGTATGACTGAGTGATACTGATAATATACGGTGCATGTGATGCAAAGATCTGTGAGGTTTGTAAAATCTAAGTACGAGGAAGTAAGATAAAGTCGGGTAGTTTAGTTAGGTTAGAGTTTTAGAACCTTAATAAGTATTATAGCATGTCTGTTTGAGCACTAAGTTTAGTAGTAAGTGGTTCACGATTAAGTGGAGTTTACAAGCTACAAGCTGTCGAGTTTAATAGAACGCGCGCATCATCCAATATAGGATCACATTGGTTAACCTATTCGCAATTGTTTAACTCGCTGGCCTGTGAACTCACTGAAGGTTAAGGTTAACGCTTTACAGAAAGGACATATTGCAATCTGAAATTGCAGTATTCCTTAATATATAAATACTTTTTGTTCTTACTTGCAAGCCGACAACCGTAATCATTACACTGATTCGGTCACCGCATATTGCATGCGATTTACGTAATCACAACTTTAGTACTGCAGTACACGGCAACCTAATACTTACTGGGTAAAAGACATTCAAATTACCTAGTTAAGTTGTATGAAACACATGAGTCGAAACACCTGTCTAAACTCTTACAAGTAGATAGAGTAATAAACCAGTAAACATCACGATGTGTCCACAACGACTAATCCTCATGCTCAAGGTCTTATAGTTCAAATATTTCTACATATACTTACACTTTTGTTCTTTGCATAGAGCTCAAATTGTGGGTAATCTGGAGGTTACTGACGATAAAGAATTTTAAGATTTTTTAAACTTGTGTTACTAGTAAACTGAGCCTTGAGAGGTTACTCTAACTAAAACAATTATTTGAACTAGACTCATAGTCTGGGAACTTGTGTTCTCAGACACTATGATGGCATACTTTCAAATAAACAAAAGTCATACTCTTCACCTTTATTATACACTCGAATGACAAAGATTTGGAATCACCAACACGACGAACTTGCTTTAGCCCACTTCGATCACCGAAAATCTATCTAATTAATTGACTATCGTTCGTCAAATGCGGCCACCGCACATAGCAAGCGGTGAACAAGTAACGGCAATTGCGCCGAACCTATCTCTGAATAAATAACTAAAAGCAGTAAAAATGCTTTTAATTCTAAAAAACTATTGAAAGCCCGTACCAATAAAAATAATAGATGCATTTTAATAAATTGAAATGACCCATCGTATAATTTATTGGGTATCGGTACAACGCTCTGTCAATTGACATTATAATTGATATGTATTGAAAACGTTTAAGGCTTTATTAAACTCGTATTAAGAACATTTTAACCATCAAATGGTTTGTCACTTTCTGACAAATGCAATTTTCCGAAGTGCAAAAGAGACAAAACATAGTGTAACATTGTTAGTTACACCGCCTTTATTAATAAGGTTCTTAGGGATTAAGAAGACATGGCCCCTATATTAAATGACTGCGTTTGCGCATTCGTTATAGGACTTTTAGGTTAATAGAAGGCCAATTATTGACTTTTAGGGTGCTTTTGCTCAAGTTATACCATGGTATGAGCTAAGTTTGATATGATTGGTGGGACATAAGCATTTAAAATACGTAGAAATAGGGTTAAGTAATAAATGAATCACTTCATTTAAACTAATATTATAAAGAGGTAAAATTTGTAAGTTTGTTTGTTTGTTTGTATGTCATCAGTCAGTCCGATTTGAATAATTCTTTTTGTAATAGATAGCCAAATTCAACGGAAGGGTTATAGGCTATTTTCATCCCGAAATTCCCACGGGAACAGGCACAACGTGGGTAAAACCGCGGGGCGCTGCTAGTATTATATATAAACTCAATTACTATAATATACTCGTAGTAGTATAGTAGATAAACTCAAATACAACCGCACAGATTTTGATGCGGTTTTTTAGATAGATAGTGTGATTCAAGAGGAAGGTTTATATGTATAAAAATTATCGAAATTCCCACGGGAACGGGCACAACGCGGGTAAAACCGCGGAGCGCTGCTAGTTCTGTTATAAACGTCATAGACAAAGGTTCTATAGCCATCAACAAACGACTGAAACCAACATTAGATTTATAAAATGAACATTGTATCTGATTTAACTTTGAAATTAATGTAAATATCTAAAATGTAAATTGATTAAAAACATAAGAATTAATTCTCAGACATTCAATTTGTAATTCTAATTAAAATTCCCAAGTTCATTAACAATTAGGCCATGTTTAGTTTTTGTGGAGATCAATAACCTTTTATGTAAGCACAACAATCAAGAACTGTGAAACATTTGTTATGGGTAACGTTACGTAATGTTTCATTGTTTTGAGCGAATAATCTGTCGTATATAATCGTAGATATCGTATAATAGAACTAGCAGCGCCCCACGGTTTTATCCGCTTTGGGCCCGCTCCCGTGGGAATTTTGGGAATTTTTATACTTATAAACCTTCCTCTTGAATCATTCTATCTATTAAAAAAAACTGTATCGAAATACGTTGCCTAGTTTTAAAGATCTAAGCATACATAGGGACAGACAGACATCGGAAAGCGACTTCGTTTTATACTATGCAGTGATATCGTTGTTCGTTTCAGATACCGTACGCCGCACGTTTGCGCTCACTGCATGCTACATGCGGTCACCGCATAAGTGTGAAGAATACGGCAAATGACTGCATTCGGTAAACGACTGCAGCTGTCAACTTGTTAGGTGATGGCAGCCGGCGGACAGCCGAATACAAAGACGGTGATCGGTGATCGAACTAATATGAAACAATTTCGGTAACCGCATTCGGTAAACGAAGTTCTGTTACTGGGGCATTAGTAAGTAATAACTTACTAAGTCGTGACGGGTAGGTATATAAAGTAACAATTTGCAATGTCTTTATTTACATATTAATTCAATAAATGATGTATCGCGACCTACGATATTTCCCTCAATAATACTCAGAGATATTTTAGGACACAAGTCTTTACCAAGTTCAGTAAATAGATAATATTCTTGCTTTAGGAGTTAAGTACTTTAGTACCAAAACGGCATTGAATAGCGCTGTGACGTAGTTTGACAGCTATAATAAGAAATCATTGGAAACATTAAGCAACGATTAGATCGCACATTATTGGATGGGTGGCCGATGCGATAGTGACATTTCTGTCTACCAAACCACAGATTACTAAATAGTTACTACGTAACAGATACTTCACTCTGAAGAAAATGTTCAATACCTACTGCTATAATTGCCTACTCCGTCGCGTCAGCAACCGCTGCACGCTAAAATGTGCCTAAATTCTCAAGCGTACAGTTGTGATTGCTTCGCACCGCGCGATCCCACAGCAATCGCAGGGCTGCCTCTTCGATAAAATTAAATTGGCGACGCATCGCTAAACTAATATTCTAAAACAGAGCTACGTAGTAACTATTTAGTAATCTGTGGCTTCGCTTGCGGCAACCACACTGAATTGGGCCCCAGAGGGCCCGAGACCGCTCGGCCGGGCGGTAGGTAATTATAGCGCGCAAGTACATGGAGTGACGGAGGCCTGACCAAACGCTAAGTTCGAGTAGATTAGTGGCCAACCCTGATGTCGGAGATTATTAGAGTAGATACAGTCAATTAGAAAAGTTGATGAACACATTCAATATTACAACACCTTACAACACCCATGTTAACACTTCCCACGGGAACGGGCACAACGAGGGTAAACCGCGGGGCGCTGTTAGTATTTTATAAATATTTATCATAAAGCAATGACATCTAAGTCTTTGTCAGTCATCTAAAGAATATTATTGCTTAAGAATTTAGTCATTTATCAGTCCCACCGATGATGATCTCATATTTCAAGATAATACTTATCTGAGTACTTAAAGCTATGGGATTAGGTACCTATAGTTTTTGCAAGGAGTATTCCTTGCAAAAACTATAGGTAGGTAACTATAGGTAGACGAGTACGTATATTCTTACACTTTTCTTCTTCTTCTTAACTTAAGAGCTGGGCTCTTGTCGATGGAGTTCTTTCCACTTTCCTCTGTCATCTGCCATCCTCTTCAGCTACACTTTTAACCGACTTTAAATCAGGAGGAAGTTCTCAATGCCGATATGTTTTTATACCTCATAGGTATTACGAACCGATTTTCGAAATAATTTTGGTATATGAAAGTGTTTGCTTGCAAAAGTCAAATTGTGTGTTTATTTATCTAATTACAATAATATATTAGTGTATAATTCTTAAAGTTAATATTATTATAGGTATAAGTACCTATTACATTTTAAAACAGTATTCAAATATGCAAGCCACTTACATACACAGCAATCCCAATCCCATTTGTAAACCGATTTCCGAAAAAGCTATTAGTATGAAGTCAGTTTTTCTTTGAAACATTAAAACAATGTTTTATGTTTGTGTTTTAAATCTTAATACCGGAAATAACAACCAGGAACTATCCGCGGAATAACGTTTACCTAAAACTATTTCTGTAAGGTATGTCCAAGTCCAAATGCCTTTTTTATTGCAAATTCTTGGATTCACTTGGTGTACCGTGAACATACCTAAATACTTCATGTACCTACTTGGATGAATTTCGGTATTTTTATTGGTTTCTTGAGGGATTTGTTTATTAATCTACTACCTACCTACTTGTATAAAATACTGAGAGGTCTGCATTTTATCCACTACATAGGTACAAGTTTTTCAGTTAATTCCGAGATAAAAAGTGAGCCTATGTACCTACCTACCTAACTCCTTTCTATACTTTCTGTCCCGGCAAACGTTGTTTTGCCATATAAAAATATATAAATAACCCTGGGGATAAAAAATAGATGTTGTCTGATTCTCACATCTATCCGATACGCACACAAAGTTTCTTGAGAATCGGTCAAGCCGTTTCGGAGGAGTTCAACTAGGTACAAACACCGCGACCGCGACACGAGAATTTTTTATATCACATTTTTTTTTAATTCGATTTATAGTTCTAAAGATTAGCGCGTCCAACAAAACATCAAACTCCTATTCGATTTCACTGTACTAGAATATTGTTTATTATTTGTGTACCTATAAGGTGCAGGTGATAGATGAAACCTGCCCGCACACTACTGCACAGGTATACAACACGCTATACTCTCCCATATAGTTCAACACAAGCGTTTATCACTACATAGGTACCTAGTATAAAACAAAGTCGCTTTCCTTTGCTGTATGTCCCTATGTAGGTATGCTTAGATCTTTAAAACAACGCAACGGAATTTGATGCGGTTTTTTTAAATAGGTAGACAGAGTGATTCAAAATGAAGGTTTGTATGTTTAAAAATTCTCAAAATTCCCACGGAAACAGGCACAACGCGGGTAAAACCGCGGGGCGCTGCTAGTATGTTATAGCCGACAAAACCCAATTAAGTTACGATAGGTTTTAAACTACAAGCGACCCGTCCTCGCTTAGCTAACATTAAAATTCTGTTATACAATATATTAAACGTTGCGTGACTAACAAGAAGTTATTGGATAGCACAAATATCTTGAAAATAGAGTTTATTTTAAAACAACCACAAAAAAGAAAATTCACAATTATGAAAAAAATAACCTAGGCAGGTATTTAATTTCAGTTAAGGAATGGTATAGGTACTTGCAATTTTTAAGTGGGTTGAGAGACCTTTGCCCAACAGTGGGATATTACAGGTTTTATATTTGAATTGGATAAAGTCACATTCGGTACATCACTTAGATAGGTACTTAGATTAATGAAGTACTTCCAGGATGATTCTACCAGGATTATGGTTATTTAGATAATGGGCGCATAAAGGTAAGTATGGCTAGGTACAGTTTTTTCTTTTCTTTACTTCTGCATGCTTCAACATAATCTATAGATAGGTACCTCTACTATATTATATAGTTACTGAACTCTTAACTAGCGAATTAATATACCATTAAATATTAGGTTATTCTCTTCATCGTTTTGTCATTAAGAAATCGTTGGTTTAAAAAGTTTGTCTTAAAGGTAACCAAGAAAACTTTCGAAGGTAATTACATTATTTATTGTCCTACGGGTTCATGGGAAAACTTTTTAATCGGAAAAAAATAAGTTTCCTACTTGTTGCGCCCCAAACATTCGAGAAAGACAACGTAAAGTTGTTCCAAATTGCCTTTTGATGTATTTTGAGTTTGCAAATTGCTATTTCTGATCACACTTTGTTACAAAACGCAAACCATAAATAGGTACCTAAGTAGATACTTTTTGTTTCAATTAGAACCGAATGTAACAAAGAAAAACGTTTTGTATTTATGTTAATTTTATCTATTTTAACACATCAGTGTTAGCATACCAGATAAACTAACAGATATTCCATTGAAACATTGTTTAGCTTACTTGTCGCATCAAAATTGGCCTATCCAACAATTTACAAACCCAAACATAATAAATGCACAACATTTTGCTTATCAGGACTTTACATTAATTTAAACAAACGGAAACGACTGATAACACGATCGATTTCATCTGGCGGACCTTGAAATACAACTATGAATGAAACTCGTAAAGAGCATACACATTTGAATATGTCCTCCAAGTTACTTGCTTACCGTTTACAGAGTTGGCTTAGCGTATTTAATCTAGTTAGCGATGCACCGTGATGTCACCGGAGTCGGGTGAAAAAAGTTCAACAAACTTAACCTTTATTACAGAAACATTGTTTTATTTTACGCACTGAGTTTAGAGTATTTGTTTGTTTGTGTGCAATGTTTTGTTTGGGGTGAGTTCGAGTCGTGACTTGGAGCTGTCGGCGCGCGCGTCACGAGTGCCCCCTACCGTGGTTGTCAGTGGACTGAGAGTACGGGCTCGATCGCGCGCCGCCCTCTGCGCAATTTCTACACTTCTACATACACTACGCGGTGCAAATGCATCGTGTGATGAACGTTCGATGCCATAGGATGTTATTTGCAGTTTACAACTGTAGAGCAAACTTTTCTTCCGATAGGAACTCGTGAACGTAACTGTTTCCTATTGGATCTAGAGTGAGTGGTTGTTGAGGGTTAAGTTTGTTGATTAGAAGTTCTTATTTATAAATAGAACACTTAAGAACATGTTTCCTACTTTTCAAACATGGCTCGGGTTTGAGATCACCAACCGGCATTAGGCAAGCGTGGTGATTACGCCTAATCCTCCTCACTATACTGATATCTTCAGTGAGATGAGAGCCCCAGCAGTAGGACATTACAGGCGTTTTACGTACATAGTTAATCGGTAATTCTTTTGTTTTGATTTTCAAGACATCATATTATAGTATAGAAGATGCAAAACATATAAACAGTAACTTATCTCATAATTTATAAACTTGACAACAATTATCGACATTTCATTATTTCCAGTAGCAACAGTAATGACATTATTAATGTAGGTATTACTAAGGGTTTTTTCGCACCACATATGGTTGTTTCAGTAAAAATACCTTCTGTGCCGCGAAAAAACCCGTGGTAATACGTTAATAATGTAAAAATCGCGAAAAAACTAAAATTTGTAAGTTTGTTTATTTGTTTGTATGTTCGAGCTAATCTCTGGAATTACCAATCCGATTTGAATAATTCTTTTTGTAATAGATAGCCACATTCAACGGGAAGGTAATAAGCTATTTTTTTATCCCAAAATTCCCATGGGAACGGGCACAACGCGGGAAATACCGCGGGGCGCTGCTAGTTAGTGATAAAGCGATTGATATGATAATGGACATCAAGCTAATTCGTTTATAACAAGGTATTTAACATGGTACTCAAAGTAGGCATAGCCTACAGTCTATACTATAGTGTTCTCTGCATTTACAAATGTATAAGACATTGTTAATCTTTTAGGGCCTATACGCGTATAAAGAAAAGTTATGCAATCAAATAGTTTGTCACTTTCTGACATACGAAATTTACGGAAGAGCAAAAGAGACAAAACTCAGTGTATCAATGTTTTAGTTACACCGCGTATATTAATAGAGCTTTACTATAACCTTACTATAACTTACTATAAAGAGTTTTTTTATTATTTTGACTTAATAGAATTTTTATTTATAGCTTTAATGAGTTGTTATGAAAATCGATTCTCTATTGAACAATCTAAGTAATTGGCTTTATTACGGCTTCCTTATAAACGTTTTATTAAATTATTGAATAGAACGTAAAAGTTTTTGAACTTTATAAGTTCACGGAGATTGTGATCAATACACGGTGAAAACTTATGCATATGTAATGTCTGCTTGGTTACTGAAAATTCAAGCTTCTAGATTTATCAACAACTAAGTTATAGGGGGTCGAAAATGCTGCTTTTTTGCTCGTCTTGGCAATGTCATGCTCCCAGATTAATCTCATTCGATTTTTGAAAGCTGTATAAGATTTTTTAAATCCTGATTGCAATAAGTAAAGAAGACTTCTATGTTATTTTGATCGAAGTATTTCTTGAACAATAAATAAATTGCAACTTACAGCATCCTGCAATTTTATCGGAGTTTCAAGTGTGGAAAAGTCGTCAGCAACCTTCCTCTTATTGTGTCTCTACAATTATTTCGTTCTAGGGATGAGTGCCTTGAAACAACGAACAAAAAACGAACTTTCAGCTTTGTTACATTAGAGGATGGAAACAAGAGTAGGCACGCATAGCCATTCTATTTTCAGTTTTCACGCATATCAATCCAGTTCACAGAACTAACGCAATCTGAACATATCTAAAACAAAAGTATATTTTACTAACACGAAACATAGCTTGGAAATTGTGCGAAAATATCTAAATAATAAGGGTATTTTATAATATTAAATTCAGCGTATTTCACCTCTTTCCTTGAAAAGCCAATTGTCATTAGCACAAAAGGGTTAAACATTTTGAAATACAAGAAAGTTTTACAAGCTGAAAGTTAAGTTGACGTAATTGGTGAAGGTTCTCTGGAAACGATCTCTTTAGTTCAGCAACGTAGCGTGGTGTTAAACACAAGTTATTTGACCTAAAGTTATAGTACACGAGTCGCGTCCCACAGTGATGCCCGCGTTATACCCACCCGTTCCCGCCGGAATTTCAGGATAAAATGCATCCCATGTGTTATTCTGATGTAAAGTTCTATAAACTGTTTTTTCGTTTCTGTTTCATCTAAATCCGTCCAGTAGTTGTTTCGTGAAAGAGTAACAAACATACATCCATACATCCATCCTTACAAACTTTCGCATTTATTAATAGTTATAGTAGTAGTTAATTAGTAGGATTCATGGAGAAATAAGTAAAACTTAAAAAACCAGCAAAATATACTATTCAATGAAGGTGTACTAGAAAAAATAGGTTTCAGAATCTTTTCTTTTTTCGAATAAGTACCTTTTTATTAATGGACTAGCAGCGCCCCGCGGTATTACCCGCGTTGTTCCCGTTCCCGTCGGAATTTCGGAATGAAAAGTAGCCTATAACCTTCCCGTTGAATGTGGCTATCCATTACAAAAAGAATTTTTCAAATCGGTTCAGTAGTTTCTGAGATTAGCGCGTTTAAACAAACAAACAAACAAAACAAACTCTTCAGCTTTATAATATTAGTATAGATACGGATAGGTAAAAGGTAAAGTAAAATTCATATTTAAGCGAACAAAACGCAGCTGCAAAAAGATGGCGATACTCAGATTCATTCTACAGTCATTTCGAGTAGCTCAGTGGCCAACACTAGTGTCGGAGTTTTTAGACCGCCTAAAGGCCTCCGACATGACGATTGAAACAGCCGGGGCCATCTGCTTAACGTGCCCTCCGAAGCACGGTAGCGCTCAGATAGAAAGCTTCCAACATGACGATTAAAACAACCGGGACCGACTGCTTAACGGGCCATACAACACCCTTGTAGACAATAATTAATTTTACTTAAACAAAAATATTGAGGTTAAATATTTTTCCTAGCTAAAGCTTTGTTTTATACCCTCAGTATGCCTTAAGCTTAAGACTGAGTCGCAACGTCCCTGCATTACCGTTTCGTTTTAATTAAGTACACTTTTATAACTAACGCTTTACCTAAAGTTTAGTCATCATTTAAGCTACAGTAAGTTAATATTGCCATACAATTTATTTTGCATATTAAAAGCATACTTATATATAACTAGCAGCGCCCCGCGGTTTTACCCGCGTTGTGCCCGTTCCCGTGGGAATGTCGGGATGAAAAATAGCCTATAACCTTCCCGTTGAATGTGGCTATCTATTACAAAAAGAATTATTCAAATCGGTTCAGTAGTTTCTGAGATTAGCGCGTTTAAACAAACAAACAAACAAACAAACAAACAAACAAACAAAACAAACAAAACAAACTCTTCAGCTTTATAATATTAGTATAGATAATATACACTACCTGTTCACGGCAATTTTACCTGCTATTCCCGTGATTAACAGAACCACCATATAATAATATGATGAAACAAATCCAAACCAGTAAAATATTAAATTTATGAAACCCCCTACGCAAAAACGGCTGGATCGAGGTTTACCAAACATAGCGATAACTACTACAAGGAAAGTAAGTGACTTTCAAATTATTAAAAACCGCATCGAAAAATATAAAGAGGCAGGATAAAGAGAAACTTCACTTACAATGTAACACCTAACCTTATCGTACCTTTATTCGCAAAATAAATGAATATTAATATGAAATCGGTCCTTCCTTCTGAGAGCTACGATGCCGCAGCAGACGCACACATTACGCGCCCACAGAAATAGACGCCAAGCTTACAAAAACACTATTTTCCGTCGAAGTTAATACATTTAGCCATTTTGATAACAGGATTTCCAATGAGATTATTAAGATTAGATTAGTGGCCTCTGACCAACCCTGAAGGCAGATTTTTACACAGCATCAAAGCCTCGAACATAGTCCAAAGATTTCAATAACTGAGGCCGACAATTTAACGTGCATTCCGAGGCTCGGTACCGTTCTGATAGAAATGCCACCTCGGCCACCCACCCTAATATAAATAACACAAATGATTTCCATTGCATAAGTCGTAAGTAGCTATAAAAATGTCTTTTTCGAAATTCTGATGTTTAAAATACCTTTAAAGGACCCTTGAGACGTTACAAACGTATGACCACGACCTCTTACCTTTATGTATTAGCCTGGGACCATTCCAGCGCAGTTTCGTAGTATTTTGAAAACTCTTATTCATGCATTCTAAAGCTTTACGTAAGCATAAACGTTCTTTTGAATAATTAAGGTACTTATATTGAATTTATTTGCTATAAATGCTTACCGTTTTCAACCTACTTGATCCCGTCTCATCGCTTCGCATTTACCTCTCTCTGTTGCTATGAATATCTACGAGTATCTAATATTATAAAGCTGCAGAATTTGTATGTTTGAACGCGCTAATCTCAGGAACTAATGGTCCGATTTGAAAAAATCTGTTGGAATGGATAGACATATTCAACGGGAAGGCTATTTTTATCCCGGAATTCTTACGGGCACGGGCACAATACATGCAGCGAACGCCTTTCTGTAATCACACCTTAATTAATCATCAAATCAATAAAATATTGAACCCTCTAAATTAACGTAGAAAACAATATACATTTATATTGTTATTTATACATTTACTAGCAGCGCCCCGCAGTTTTACCCGCGTTGTGCCCGTTCCCGTGGGAATTTCGGGAAATTTATTACATAAAAACCTTCCTCTTGAATCACTCTAACTATTACAAAAAACTGCATCAAAATCCCTTGCGTAATTTTAAAGATTTAAGCATACAGACAAACGGACAAACAGACACGAAACAGAGACGACTTTATTTTATACTATGTAGTGATAATGCACCGGAGTTTCATGGACGAATCAATACCGTGGGTTTATCGCCGACTATATGATATTATTCAGATTACTGTTCGACGAACTGAAACTCAAATAGCGATATCCGTAGTTAAGTTAGACAGTGTTGAGTAGAGCTCGAACCCACTATAGTCATGACTGACTTAAGACCCATTCTTTAGTTAGTCTGTACTTTTGAGGGGAACAAAACTGACTGTTACAGTCTAACAAGAATAGTCACTACAAATGATTTAGAAATATTTAGACTTATAGACGAAATAGTCTGTGACAGACACAAGAATCAGGGAGTAGAATGTAAGTGGCACACAAAATGTCTGTAGGAGACTAAAAGTCTGGCAGACAAAAAGTCTGTGGTAGATACAATGTTTTAGCAGACAAAAATCTCAAGTCTATATAATATAGTCTACCTCAGATATTTAAATAGTCTGTGGCAGACAAAAGTCTCCGGCAGTCAAAATGTATGTTAGATATCTCGGTCCCTTTCATCGTCATAAATTTAAGAGCAAGGCTCTTGTCGCTGGAGTCCGATGCAGACTTCTCCATCTATTCCTGTTCAATGCAAGCTCCTTCACATCTCTATACGACATGACAGACACTTTTTCTTTAATCTAACTGATGTCCCTTTCATAAACCATTCATAAACGTTTATTTGCAACATTTTAGCCATCAAATGGTCTGTCCCTTTCCAACATACGCTATTTTCCGAAGAGCAAAAGAGACAAAATACTTTTAAACAGTGATTTAGTTATACAGCGTTTATGAATAACTAGCAGCGCCCCGCGGTTTTACCCGCGTTGTGCCCGTTCCCGTGGGAATTTCGGGATAAAATGTAGCCTATAGCCTTCCTCGATAAATAGACTATCTAACAGTGAAAGAATTATTCAAATCGGTTCAGTAGTTTCTGAGATTAGCGCGTTTAAACAAACAAACAAACAAACAAACAAAACAAACTCTTCAGCTTTATAATATTAGTATAGACTAGCAGCGCCCCGCGGTATTACCCGCGTTGTTCCCGTTCCCGTGGGAATTTCGGAATGAAAAGTAGCCTATAACCTTCCCGTTGAATGTGGCTATCCATTACAAAAAGAATTTTTCAAATCGGTTCAGTAGTTTCTGAGATTAGCGCGTTTAAACAAACAAACAAACAAACAAACAAACAAAACAAACTCTTCAGCTTTATAATATTAGTATAGATAGGGTTTGTTTTAAGAGTTAGCTTCTTCATATATTTTAATACAACAAGCCGGTCTAACTACAGTCGTTAGTATAGTATGAACTTGCTCTTAGATACAATGTAAGTTATATAACACCACAGTGCCAGTACAGACTTGCTAGAAATACCTAAGTTTTTCGGCCTTGACCTGACTTCCCGACCTTAAACTATAGACGCCAAAGCATGCCTAAAACAGCTTGGTTTCAGGGTTTAGAATAGAAGGAATTATACCCTTTCATTGCTTACTACATTCTTCATATCGTGGATAAATTGTTTCTCGGTTATTAAGTTATTAGGCTGAATTTGTTAGGTTAATTTGGCATTAGCTAATAAACATTTTTATTTGTTTGACCTATACGTATACACTATAGTGGTTTTTTTTTTTTGATAAGGGCTGTTTTTATTGATAAAGTTTTTTACTGCTTTCATAAAGATCAATTTAGCTTAGCTTAGATTTTTGAAACTTTGATATTTTCAAAAGTGTTCGATTAAGAGATTAACGCCTCAGTGGTCTAGTGGTATGTGCACTCGCCTGCCAAGACTAAGATCCCGGGTTCAATTCCCAGGTCGAGCGAAAAGACGTTTCCGATTTTTCAAACATGGCTGGGGTTTGAGATCACCAACCCGCATTAGACAAGCGTAGTGATTACGCCTAATCCATCTCACTGTACTGATATCTTCAGAAAGATGAGAAGCCTTCGCCCAGCTGTGGGACATTACAGGCTAATACTTTTTACCTACTTTTTTTATTCAATTTTACCCAAATAGGTCATATAGAGCTGATCATGATAAATGGGAAAATAAATTAAAATATTAACATTATTTTATCAATGTACGAAATATGCTGAAATTCAAACTAGTTTTTTATAAATCCTTGAAGATAACCCAACTCTTGCTACGCCCGGAGGGCATTGACATGGTAGGCGGAATTCTAACACGATTTTCCGTGCGAAAAGCAATTCGCCTGAACAAACTTTTACACAAACGACTCTTCAAATAAAAATATTAGATAAATATTAAGTACCTTTTGATAGATAGGTACTTAACTCACGACTCGAAGTGTTCTAGGAAAAACTGATAAAAAAGTACCTATACATTGCAAATACAGAACTCCTCTTATTTTCGTAGACGGCTAACACAGTTTGAAAATAGGAATATGTAGTTAAAACCATAGTAAAAACTAAACCAACACGATTCAACACTGGCTGTCAAAAAACTGCAATTTAAAAACCCATTTCAAATATGGATTATCGATAGCTGTCAAAATTCGTTGTGTCAAACCAAATGATCGCTACGCGGTTTTTGTAATATTTTTCCATTTTTTTACAGGAATAAAAATAATTATTAATCATGTCGGACACAAGTCTTGAGGATATGAGGGACATAGGTATTACGCTGATGACTTTGAGGAAACCAACTGATTTGAAGAAAGTTATTGATGGTGTACCCAAACCTGTGAGAGCTGTACCCAAAAATGGATTACCTTTTTGGTACAAAATGGGTTTGGAGAGCAAACTACCTGTTCCCAAAATGCCTGAAGGAAAAATTGTGTTTTCGCGCGGGAAAATCGGCGACGATGTGAGTAAAAACTGAACTGTGTAACTTAGTTTTAATGGACTTTTTGCAGCAGTGGGTTGTTTTTACGTACAGTTTACTGTGTTGCCCCGCCTCGGTGGTCTAGTGGTATGTGCACTCGCCTGCCAAGACTGAGGTCCCGGGTTCAATTCCCAGGTCGAGCGAAAACATGTTTCCTACTTTTCAAACATGGCTCGGGTTTGAGATCACCAACCCGCATTAGGCAAGCGTGGTGATTACGCCTGAAACCTCCTAACTGTACTGATATCTTCAGTGAGATGAGAGGCATTTGCCCAACAGTGGGACATTACAGGCTAATACTTCTTTTTTATTGTGTTGCAAAACCTTTCGTTGAACTTTCAGTGTTTTTCCGTTACTAAAAATGATAACAAACAATACTTGTGGTAAGTACAATTAATACAGAATCAAGGTATTGTAATAAACTCAAATACATTCAGGTAGGTTAGTGGCCAACTCTAGTATCGAAGGTTTTTAGACCTTCTAAAAGCCTGTCAACATCATCGAACAATTGAAACTAGGACCAACAATTGAAAATGCAGTCTATATCACGGTGTTGCTGCTCGGATGGAAATGTCACAAACGGCCAAACGTCCAATTAGTGGCAAAGCAATGCTGCTTTACAATCAATAACGCTATTTAACCTACGCAACATCACCTAGATACTCAATTTGTGATTATTATAACACTAGCAGCGCGCCGAGGTTTTACCCGCGTTGAGCCCGTTCTCGTGGGTATTTCGGGATGAAAAATAGCATAAAACCTTCCCGTTGAATGTGGCTATCTATTACAAAAAGTATTATTGAAATCGGACGGATAATTCCTGAGATTACCTCAAACATACAAACAAACAAACTTACAAATTTTACCTCTTTATAATATTAGTATAGATCATTATACCAATATCAATCTACCTCATATAATAAAACAGAGTTTGAGTTTTTGTTTGTTTGAACGCGCTTATCTCAGAAACTACCAATCCGATTAGAATTATTCTTTTTGTTATTAATAGCCGCATTCAACGGGAAGGTTATAAGCTTTTTATATCCCGAAATTCTCTTGAAAATGGCCACAAAGTGGATAAAACCGCGAGGCGGTGCTAGTAGAAAAAAACCAGGTCAGGGAGAAAGATAAACTTTAAGACCTGTTGGTTTGTAATAAAACTTAAAGTACTTTATTTCATAAACGATTTGCAACGCAATCTGGCCTTTATACCAACCAGTTGAAAGGTTAATAAACTTTCATTCAAAATTAAGGCTAGGACGTTCTTAAGGTTGTTGGTTTCAGTCTTATCTTTGTTGTTTTAAGACCCTTAAATGGTGGTTTTGCATAAATTTTGACTCATATAGTAACTAAAGTAAACACAGCTAATATCTTCGCGACGCTCCTGGTTTTAGAAGTTTGTCATTTAAATTGTGTGTCGTTATAATAAGACGTGTGGAGACAAGGGGATTCCCTTAAATATACGCGTGTGATAGAGATTTTAGTTACTTAAACAGCCTATAAAACTTCGTATCTTGATGGCTACAAGATTACAGGTCTTATAATAAAACAATCCCTTGAAAGTTTTCGAAAAATATACTTTTTAAGCTACACTATTTGCCCTCATTATTCTAAATTCGTAATACTAAATGAAACGTATAACGTATTTATTAAAAAACCTACCCGACGTTTGGAGCGGATTACATCACTCGTGGTCACGAGATGACCGTCGCGTCGGGATGAACGTCGGGTCCATATTTTATTAAATACGTCTAACGCGATACAGTTCTGTTACATTTAGTATTATGCAAAATAAATTAATAAGTAAATTACTGACAGTTGGTAAGAGAGTCATGTTAAAATTTCCAGTCTGATTTAAATATTTTTTTTATTGAATAAATTACTTTATATCTCGATATTCTTAGGGGAACGTGCACAACGCAGAAAAAACCGTATAGTTGCTAGTGTATTGGATAATTAAAAAGCTTCTTCTTCTCGTTTCAAAAGCTAACTTAAAGGTATCTTTTCATCAAAGCTTTGCCACTTAGCTATGCTACGTTGTTACGCTTCGCTATGATAGAAAAGCACTCTAAATCATCATGTAAAACAGAAACTCTTTTGAGATCAGTTCAAAGTTATTTTCCACCGGAAACGGTGTAATAACGGTCCCCAATATGATCGACTTTCAAGCTTAAATAGGTGTACATCTGTACGTAACATTGTCCGTCAACACTCCGGATTGATACAAACACAAAGGTGGGGTAAATTAGCGGTTGACCTCTTACAACCCTTTTATTGACACATATAAAGGGCTAAATGACGTAAGTGCTTTGGGTACGGATTACAGACCCAAGAAGGAACACATGTGTGTCATATTAGTTGCTTAGAAGGGTCATTTGTTGATATGAAAATATTGTTATCCTGACTTATATTGAAAACTAGCAGCGCTCTGCGGTTTTATCTGTTTGCGTGGAAATGTTGGTATGAAAAGAAGCGGAACCTTTTTGTTTAATGTGGATATCACAGACAATCATATTTTGTCCAAATCCTACTGGTAGCTTAAGAAGTTAACACATAAAAACAAATCTTTGTCTTCTTTCTTTTTTTTTAAGGTAAATAGATTATCTTTGAGGAACAGAAAAACTCACTCGTTCACGCACTTCTCTCACTCATTCATTCATGAATGAATGTTAGAAAAACTAAGACAAAGCTTTTGTCTTGACCGCAACTTAGCCTTTACAGTCTTTTTTATATGCTGTATCGAGCGTAACTACTTTGTTAACGTACACGACTTACAATGTACCGGCAAGGGATAACTAACTAGTCGCTTCGGGATCGTGCTTCTTCCAAATTCACCCACTGATAGGAGCTCAGAGATGTATAATGTAAGAGATGTACTTGTACGGGTCTTTGACCTTTGCTTGTAAATGTACATGTCTTTGACCTATGTAAAGAAGATTGAATATGTTTTTTGTATCATCTACTTATATGTACTATGTGTGAGGATGTTTATAAGTTTGTATGTTGAGGATAATCTTTGAAAATAACAAAAGTTATGAGTGTATGTCTAACAAGATATGTGTGAATAAATTGTAAAATTTAATACGGGTTTATTTATGTATCCATTCGATTAAAACAAGTTTTGGTACCGTCACAATTTTTAAAAGATTTTGATGAGTAGTGTCCCAGTTTTTAGGCCGTCTAAAAGCAGCCTAAATGGTCTAACGATTGAAACAACCGGGACAATTTTACGTGCCCTCCGAAGCACGAGAGCGCTCAGATAGAAATGCCACTATCGGCCACCCATTCAAGTAGAGGCCAATATGCACGTTTCTTAACAATCACAATGAGCTAACATCCTTTCGTCAAACTACGCCACGAGCACTAGATTTTGATTGACGCGAAGCTAGTACGGGTTAGGTTATAGACCTCAGGGACTGTATTATTATCTACGAGTATATCTTATATATAAAATTCTCGTGTCACAGTGTTCGTTCGCGTACTCCTCCGAAACGGCTCGACCGATTCTCATGAAATTTTGTGAGCATATTGAGTAGGTCTGAGAATCGGCCAACGTCTATTTTTCATCCCGAAATTCCCGCGGGAACGGGTACAACGCGGGTGAAACCGCGGGGCGCAGCTAGTATAAATATAATAAAGCTGAACAGTTTGTTTTTTTGTATGTTTCTCACGCTAATCTCAGAAACTACCAATCCGATTTCAATAATTATTTTTGTAAAGGATAGCTACATTCAACGGGAAGGTAATACCTATTTTTCAATCCGAAACTCCCAGGGGAATGTGCGGTATAACTCAGATAAAACCGCATGGCGCTGCAAGTTTTAACTATTGATCAAAATTGTGTGGAAATAAATATAACTTAATTTGGTGGCGTATATTTATAGGTAAGCACGGAAACGGGCATAACTATATCTGGCGAAATGTAATCAATGAATCATTCTAGAGTGGTTTTATTTTAATGACATGTAAAAAACACAGTGGTAAAAACAATATTAGTTTCCCACAGCATAATGTAAATTTATTTTAAAGGTAGCTTTTCCCGAGGGTACGTTTTCTTCGAATTGTATTCCATTAGAACCCTTTTCAGTGGTTTGTGGTGGCACGAGACGCAGACATAATTATCACTAGCATTTTCCAGGGGTTTTTCGTTGAAATTGTTTCATTCAAATTTATAATATTTATTATAATCATATGCTTTTGCCAGAGCCGAGTGGAAGAAGTGGCCTTTGCTCAACAATGGGACATTTAGTGCATATATAATAATGATAGTTGTTATTAAGTTTTGTCTTTCAATTATGGCTCTTTTGAACTTACTCGTATCTCCTATTTAGAATAAAATGGGCATAGAATAAAAGGCAAAACTTTATATTATTTCTTTGAGACAAATGTTGTATGGTCAAAGTCAAGATATGTAGCCCAATGAATGCCGTATAAGTATATATTATCTACACTAAATACTAAATTTATAAGGAGCAAGATTTTTATCTGCTTCATTATATTTATAAGCGTGTCCCCACTTAATTTGGGAAAATAACGTGAACGCGACAAAATGTTCTGCAAAATAAATAATGCAAAATGTTACAATGTGACCATTCATCTGTTGGGTCGTGGATGGAACCACAGCGCGGAACAGCTAGTACAAATAAAATACCTTCACAACGTCTTGTTTCAAGGATTGCGTACAACTATAAGCAACTGAAAAACACATATCTCATAATCAACTCACTTCACTGATTCACTAACTCATAAAAATAATAGGCTCTAAGCATGTTCCAAACTAATGAGTGTATTTGTAACTTCATAACAGGTTTATGCTCGCAAACGCCGCTAAAAGTAACCAGCCTCCAATTCTATATAACATTATTAATTCCTAATTTGAGGAGAGATTGTAT
Organism: Cyclophora punctaria; assembly: GCA_951394245.1. Classification (NCBI taxonomy): domain Eukaryota; kingdom Metazoa; phylum Arthropoda; class Insecta; order Lepidoptera; family Geometridae; genus Cyclophora; species Cyclophora punctaria. The sequence goes on from OX596168.1 coordinate 9,423,751, forward strand.
ATTCAGGGTTAACACTCAAATAATCAAATATCTATGTAGTAGCTCAAGAGTTTGTTTGTTTTGAATCAATCTTTTGTTTGTGATGGATAGTCACATTCAATAGGAAGGTTATAGGCTATTCCGAAATTCCCACGGGAATGGGCACAACGTGGGTCTCTGCTAGTTATAACTATATTTATCAACATTGTATGAAAATAAATTAATTTGAGTGGCGCGTATTCAGAGGTAGGTAATTTTTTGAAAAACTTGGTGAAACAACAAAAAGGCGCAAAAGTAAACCGAGTTTAAACCATATATACGTGGTGGAGAGACGCTTAAAACCTTTTCACGAGTCTACGGCTCTCATTATGGTAATGTTCTGTATTCAGTCAATGAATGGGCGGCCGGGTTTGCGCTACTCTTTAGTGATAAATCTCTTTACCGGCTCCCTTGTTTGTGAAAACAGAAAACATGAATTTTTTCACACACATTTTCGACAGCTGAACAGATAAGATTTGGTCTCTTTTTCAATAATTTATCTTGCTTATTGCTTGTCTTGTCACTTTTCACTTATTCAGTTGTGAAGGTAATTTGAATCGTATTTTAAAACTTGAGTGTTTTTTCATTATTTGATTTTTTAAAACTAAAGTAAATCACAATATATTCTATATTTATGCAGTATTTTAATAAAAAAAGACATCATATTAAATAGTAAAAAATATAAATACTAAATGTGGAAGAGAACAAATTTTACTAAAGCGCAGGCAAAAAAACTAATAGCTCTTGAACTTCAAACCAGTCTGAGTATCATAAAGCTTAATTAACTATCTACCTAAATAGCCGTACGACGTACCTACTCCTTAGTAAAAGCCTCAAGACATTTAATACCTAATAACGTCTTCTACTGTCGAATCTATCAATCAAGAAAAACTAAACTCACCACGTTAACTAGACCTAACTACCTTCCTTCCCGTGAGACCCGAAACATTCTCAAACACATCATAATCACTACATAGTATAAAACAAAGTCGCGCCTGTTTGTCTGTTTGTCTGTATGCTTAAATCTTTAAAATTACGCAACGGATTTTGATGCGGTTTTTGTAATAGGTAGAGTGAATCAAGAGGAAGATTTTTATGTAAAAAAAAATCCCCAAATTCCCACGGGAACGGGCACAACGCGGGTAAAACCGCGGGGCGCTGCTTCTATACTAATATTATAAAGCTGTGGTTTATTTCTTTGTTTGAACGCGCTAATCTCAGGAACTACAGGTCCGATTTGAAAATTTATTTCAGTGTTGGATAGTCCACTTATCGACGGAGGCTATAGGCTATTTTTCATCTAGAAATTCCTACGGGAACGGGCACAACGCGGGTAAAACCGCGGGGCGCTACTAGTAACTAATAACATCTTTTAAAGACTCGTCGCGAAACTGTCGAATCATTCAGCCCCGTCTAACAATAAACGTCAGGTGTTATTCTCCATTTGTTACTGGATACCGCTTCCTCTAAACTTACTCGGAGCCTTTTAACGTCACTTTACCAACTTCCGTTTGCCAGTCAATCAGGACGCTTTATACGAAGCCTGGTTGGCCTATTAAAATGTATAGGCGTATCTTTGTCAAGTAATTTGTGTATATAATTTGGTAATGTATCTACTCGACGTGCCCCTCGGTCTTACCCGCGTTGTGCCCGTTACTGTCGGAATTTCGGGACAAAATGTATTCTATGTGTTATTATGATGTATAACCTATATTACTGTAAAGTTTCATTAAAATCTGTTGAGTAGATTTTGCGTGAAAGAGTAACAAACATACAAACATCTATCCTCACAAACTTTTGCAATTATAATATAAGTTTTGCAATTGTAATATTCTATGACGTAGGCATCCGATAAGAAAGGAATTTCCGAAATTCTACCCCTAGAAAGGTGAAAAAGGTCCAAGTTTCTTCCACTTCAAAGCATAAACATTCTTCTACGTGGACGAAGTTGCGGACTGTTAGTTTAGTATAGACTAGCCGCACCCGCGGTGTTACCCGCGTTGTACCCGTTCCCGCAGGAATTTCGGTATAAAATGTATCCCATATGTTATTCTGATGCATTACCTACATTATTGTGAAGTTTCATCCAAATCCCTTCTGGAGTTTTTGCGTCAAAGAGCAACAAACATACATCCATACATCCATCCTTACAAACTTTCGCATTTATAATATTAAATAGGATAGGATAGTAGGATTAGTAGGATAGGATTGAATTAGTAGGATTACAATTTGGCCCTTGTCTTGCCTAGATATCCCTATGTCTGTAACTATAATGTTATCTTGTTAGTCTCAAGTGACCTATTTCCAAGCCTGCGATTGAACTGAAATTTGGCACACACCGGGTTTGGTTTCTGTGACAATGCACAAATGCAAAACGTTGTTTTTGAAATAGTATGCCTTTGGTTTAATGAAATCAGTTCTCGTAACTTAATTACAAGTTCAAATTATATTTTCAATTCAATTCAATTTATTGTTCAATAAACATGGGTACAAGGGTATTTTGATCTAAATATCAAATTGCTTACGATTTCGTGCTAGTTTTCTTGGCGATTTCTGTGATAATATCATTCCGGATAAAAGGTGTATGTTTCAATTGGCAGTGTCTTGACACCTCTTTCTTTTCACAATCTATCTTGAATAGGAAATAGGTTAAACTAATTTTTCGATTTTTCAAAGAAAACTAACAAAACGTTCCACCGTTCTTATCACGTTTACAGATAAAACACAAAAACTACTTTATTGAATCAGTTTCTCTTGGATACGACTGGTTCTCTCTAGAGACCATACGCTTTTTAGTGTAGATCTTCCTTCTGTTGATAAATGTACGTTTCACCAACTTTTCTTTATAGACAAATCAATTTTACAGACGAAATACTTCACCTGCTAAGGTGTAGGTAACAGTTTTACGTTTATTTTAAAACGATACGATATCTTTCGGTTTTAAATGCGTCTTGCCAGTACCCATGGGAATTTCAGGATGAAAAGAAGTCTGTAAACTAACGTCTTTCCAGCACATACTGACAGAATTAAGATGTAAAACGGTTCCTCATAAATAACTCTCTGTTATAATTCTATTGACGAGAACTACATGAGAATCCATCCACTAATTTTCAGCTTCACTTAACACGTGCAAGCAGACATGAATTATTGTTTTAAAACGTACTAGCCGCGCCCCGCGGTGTTACCCGCTTTTGTTCCCGTTCCCGCAGGAATTTCGGGATAAAATGTGTTCCATGTGTTATTCTGATGTATAACCTACATTACTGTAAAATTACATCCAAATCCGTTCAGCAGTTTTTGCGTGAAGGAGCAACAAACATACATCCATACATACATCCATCCTCACAAACTTTCGCATTTATAATATTAGTAGGACTAGCAGTGCTCTGCGGATTTACCTGCGTTGTGGCCGATCCGGTGGATAGTTAGGAATAAGAAATAGCCTATAATCTTCTCGTTTAATGTACTACAAAAAAAATTATATCGGATTAGCAGAAGAATTCCAAAGAACAGCCCTTACAAACAAACAAAGGAAACTTTAATAATAACATTAGTATAAATTAATACTGTAAAATCGATTATATATGACAATACTGACCAAAATATACCATTATAATCGACATTTGAAGTTATCAATAGATATTTGAAGCCATTGTCAACATAATGAATCCCAGCTTATAAGTAAATAATAATAAAATAAATAAATATACCCGGACAAATTCACACACGGTTAATTAGACCCAAAGTAAGCTCTAAGCTTATGTTATGGAATCTAATTCACTGATACTATTACTTATACATACACAAATACTTTATAAGAATATATAAATTGACACCCAGATGTCGTCGCCAACAACTATGTCTGCACATATTGTTGACACCGGGCGGGAATCGAACCCGCAACCCCCGACACAGTAAGCGCTCTCACTGCCACTGTGCCAACGGGCTTGTCAATGTTATGATATCATTTCAACGCTTTATTAATTTACTTTGTATCTCCATTGAACTTTTCATTCGTGAAATGGAATGTATATTTGCTGTCACAATAATTAAATAGCATAATATTTTTTTGATAGCATATTGAAACCAGCAATCTGTTTGAATAGGTGCAGCAAAATAGGTTGGTGGCCAACCCTGGTGTCGAGTTTTTAGACCGCCTAAAGACCTCCAACAGGTCATACGGTTATAGCACCTGGATCCGACATTTTAACGGTGTATTTATAGACCTTTAATCTTTAAGCCTAAATTACATTACGAAATTAGTGGCATGAAATTAATTTCGTGACATTAGTTTTAACAACAGTTTCACGTGTAATTGAATACTTTCGTAATGCATGCATTAATTTCATGAAAGCAAATCAGTTTCGTGCCCTGCGCGATTTTTAGGTGAAACTAGTGTCATGCAACTAGTTTCATCATGTAAATGCGACGCTAAAGTAGTGTCGCTACAGAATTTCAGAGACAGCAGCAGCAATAGCTATGATATTGACAGGGCCATTATCTCCGCGATACTGATAATTTCACGAAACTATAATTTAAACGAAAGTAGTTTCACATGTGCTGAAATTAGTTTCACGAAACTAGTTTCATCATGCATGACACTAGTTTCGTAATGTAAATCCCGCTTTAATCAATATAATAACGCTGAAGAGTGTTTTTCTTTTGTTTGCTTGAACGCGCTAATCTCAGAAACTACCAATCTGATTTGAATAATTCTTTTTGTAATAGATAGCCACATTTAACGGAATGGTTATAGGATTTTTCATCCCGATAATTCACACGGGAACGGGCATAAACTGCGAGGCTAAAACTTTACTTTACTATTCCTCCTTGTAAACTTAGTTCCTAGTTCGTACTCGTAAACCCAATCTTCACATATTGCTTTTTTTTCTAAATAAGTTAACCCCAGTACTGCTCTATTACATCGTCTTAAATAAACCACTCCGGGAGAGATTGTTCGATTTATAGCACCACTAACACTGACGCATGATCGTTGTAAATCTCAGCAGGTGTGGGCCACTTTAATTTGAAGCTGAGGGTGCAAACATCGTCGATACTTTCTTGTACAATATAAATTACAAATAGCGCCCTATAGTTATACCCGCGTTGTGCCCGCTCCTTGGGAATTTTGCGATAAAAAATACCTTATAAGTAAGCTAAACTAAGATTAAATCTTAATAATTTATTCTCTAAACCCGTGTTCACTTGACCGTGGTTCGAGATGGAAACGGTGTATTTGGCCCTTAGTGGGGTCACACTTTTTGAAGAGAATGAAAAATCATGCTCTTTACACAATTAGTATAGACATAATCACAAATAATATCCTTCATATTTTTCCAGGTTCGTCGTCTAGGGCTTGGATCTGGAGGACCAGCACCGTCCTTCGACTTGACTGACCCTTACTGCAACAACGTCTCCTACGATTACGTCCCAATGCATGATCCACACCTAGCACACTACTTCTACCAGAAACCGGCCAGAAATAGAATGAAAATGTTGGGCTTCATCACCAAGGACGGCCGAGCCATATGCAATCTGAAAGAGTTCAACCAGTACAGGAAGTACCTTTATAACCAGTTTCAAGACAGGATCCATGCGGAGATGAAAAAAATTGTAAGTTGCTGCTGGCCTGCATTTTTTTTTCTTTCTAATTGTTCTTTGTCTGATCTTTGGGTCGATAGGAATTAGATGTTGAGGATCTTACCTTACATAACTTAACTTTACCATTGTTGTAGGTTATTAGACTTGGCTCTTCTCGGATAGATTAGTGGCCAACCCTAATGTCGCAGTTTTTAGACCGCCTAAAGGCTACCTACTTGAACTATCGATTGAAACAACCGGGACCGACCATTTTACGTCATTTTTTTATAATTGTACGGATCTGCTAAGGAAACTTAAGTATTACAAGAAGTCGTCGAACGACTTTGTAAATTATAGTACTGTATTCGTATTATATAGTACTGTATTATAGTACTGTATTATTATAGTACTGTAAATTATAGTACTGTATTCGTATTATCATGAAAAAACGCTGTGAATGGTTTAACCTGGTGCTCAAAACAAAATGTTCTCAAACTTTTGTCCATTAAAATTTGTATACTGAAAAGACATCAGAATGGTGATATATTCATTGCTGACTAGGTATAATATCATTGTAGTCATCATAATCATTGTATACAAGGGGCAAAGTAAGGATTTGCTGGTGTTCAGTGCACTTTAAAAGCTTTTATAAAACCAAGTCTTAACTTTTAAATAATTCCTTCTATGACAAGAAGATAGTCTGTGCATCTTTTTAATCATCTTTTTAAAAAGATGATATACTCTTTATCATCTTTTTAAAAAGACTAGACTACTCTACTCTTTATCCTGCGATTCCCACAGAAGAGGGATTTTGGGATAAAAACGCTTGAAACAGAAGCTTTTTAGGATGAACGAGCTAAAGACGACCTGACTCTGGTCCGAGTGGAGCGCGACGTGGCTCGACGTCAGCTGATCTTCAAGAGGTCGGAGAGGGCGAGGGAACACTTCGAGAAGATCAATAAGGAACACGCCGATGAATTCGCTGAGAAGAAACGATTGTGAGTAGTTGAAGGGTAATAACTTAACGGAAAGTTGACTTGTACTCAATTTTTTTGGGGATGGTCTTCAGTGACCACGTTTTCTGAACTCTAGATTACAATTTGAAACATAGGCGAAGTGTATCGGTAATAATAATGAATACAGTTACTGTAAACATTATTAAACCCACATAAATCCTACTTATATTATAAATGCGTAAGTTTGTGAGGATGTGTGTATGTTTGTTACTCTTTGTTACTCTTTCACAAAAAAACTGCTGGACGGATTTGGATGAAACTTTACAGTAATATAGGTTATACATCAGAATAACGCATGACATTTTATCCTGAATTTCCCGCGGGAATGGGCACAACGCGGGTAACACCGCGGGGCGAGGCTACATAAAGTCCTACATAAACGTTGCCTAACACCAATACACTGATCTCAACCAATCATCTTAAATACTGTTCAATAAAGCAAGTCAACAGACACACACAAACACAAGACCTAGTTGTAACCACGGACTGAAGTAATTTACATGAGAATGGATAAGGTATGTGAGCATGACGCCTTACAATCAGCATATTTGGTAAAGTTTTGGACAGGTTGGTTCTTGGACAGTCCAAAGATACCTATGTCAAAAATCTCAATAATGAAATTGGTAGTTGATTGTAGTTTCATCGGTTTTGACTTATAATAACCCAGGGATTGGACTATTGGTCATCGTAATATCCTATCTCCATCGTCAATCTCAGATTGCCAATCAAGTTTTGTCATGTATCTACTTTGTTTGTATGCAAATAAATAATGCAGAACTGTGTATATACTGTGCCGAATTTTGTTAAAAACAGAGTTGGGCCCATTCCCATGGCAATTCTGGGATAAAAAAATAACCTAAAATCTTCCCGTTGAATGTGGCTATCTATTACAAAAAGAATTATCCAAATCGATACGGTAATTTCCTAGATTAGTTCGAACATATTAAAAAAAACTTAAAAATTTTACCTAATCGCCAAAATTTGGCCTCCATATTCGAATGAGTGAATTTAGAGATATTCTTTGGCATGACATGGCTTTGATAGTAAATCCGTCACTTACTTATTCCATTAACTTCTATATTCCATGGTTGTAACTAGATTCATCGACATTGGGATGCATGCATCGAGTCTGAAGTGATTGGTTCCATATATTATTCATGCAAATTGAGATATCACTATGCAAATCGAATCAAATTTTACTCGAATATCGGCTGTAGTTGTTGTTATTTTGTGTTTCAGTAGCGTATGACGACTTTTTGTGTTTTAAACTACTCTATGTACACTATCCGGTGGTTTTCGGCAGATTTTTAATAGTTCGCTGAAAATCGAATGCCTTGATAGATACCAAAGCAAACAGTAGAGTTAGAAAATGTTTTTAGTTTACCGATGCGGAAAATCAAAATCCATTTGTTTAACCCTATATGTCAAGAATTGTTTTAATATCCGATATTTGGTATTAAGGAAGTAATCTATACTAATATTATAAAGCTACAAAGTTTGTTTGTTTGAACGCGCTAATCTCAGGAACTACTGGTCCGATTTGAAAAACTCTTTTTGTGATGGATAGCCACATTCAACGGGAAGGTTATAGGCTATTTTTCGTCCCGAAATTCCCACAGGGACAGGCACAACGCGGGTAAAACCGCGGGGCGCTGCTAGTTATATTATAAACTAGCAGCGCCCCGCGGTATTACCCGCGTTGTTCCCGTTCCCGTGGGAATTTCGGAATGAAAAGTAGCTTATAACCTTCCCGTTGAATGTGGCTATCCATTACAAAAAGAATTTTTCAAATCGGTTCAGTAGTTTCTGAGATTAGCGCGTTTAAACAAACAAACAAACAAACAAACAAACAAACAAACAAAACAAACTCTTCAGCTTTATAATATTAGTATAGATTAATAAAACATAGTCTATTTTATTACACCATGTCTGCAATGAAAAGAATACGCACATGCTATATTTACTAAAATGACAATACATATATTACGACAAAAAGTGTTCACTACACTTTTAAGTGCAATACACAAAACATTGTTCGACCATATTCTTCTCATTAAAGTTGTTTTTAAAGTATGTTCATAGCACAAAACTTCTTATTTCGAATCAATGGCGCGAAATTAATATTATGTTTAACACGTCGTATGTTTGACTGTTCAGTAAGCCTCATCAAAGTCCGAGGCACAGACAGTAAACTTGTTATTTTAATTTTCCAGTGAAGTATTAGCCTGAAATGTCCCCCCGCTGGGCAAAGGCCTCTCATCTCACTGAAAATATCAGTACAGTGAGGAGGATTAGGTTATCACCACGCTTGCCAAATTTTGCCAGTGACAAACAAAGTAATTAACGAGTAAACATTTGAAAACCACCATCTTCTCCTAATGAGTATCGGTTGAGAATGTTTATACTGGTAAAGGCGGCTTAACCAGACTCACAGAGTGAGTGTGAGACCACGCTGCGTTGATTAATGGTGACACTTTATTTTCATTCGCTTTTATCCAAGTATATACCTCAGACCTAATAAGCAAGACGTAGTGCAAAGAGAGATATAGTGAAGCCGGTGACAATTACACCGTAAACGGCTACGGATATCGCCCTAGTTTAGACGCACGGATCGACTGACCAGTCAGTTAGAATTGAAGGCAAAATTGTCCCTTTAAGTTAACACTGGAAATTGGCTAAAGCACAAAGCAAGTTTACAAATCGGCCTTCACTTCACTATTGGCACTGAGGGCAAAATTGACCCTTTAATTTAAAACTGGGAATTCATTAACGCACAAAAGCAGTTTACAAATCAGGGTCACTACACTGTTCACCGTTTGTCATGTGTTCTTAGATATTTTTTTTTGCCCGGATTCAACAATATACGAAGATATTGTAGTTGGCGACGACGTCTGGGTGTCAATTATATATTCTTATAAAGTATTTGTGTATGTTATATTGTAGTAGTATCAGTGAGTTAGATTCCATAACACAAGCTTAGAGCTTACTTTGGGTGTAATTAATCGTGTGTGAATTTGTCCGGGTGTATTATATTATTATTATTTGGCCTAAGGTACCCTGAACTGTTTACACAGAAAGCCAAATATTTCTAGTACATTAACACATTTATTAAGTCTGTCGTAATTAAGGATTGAGCGCAGTTCTTTTGCTGGCCCCATTTGGGTGGTTAATGTTTGTTTCTGTAAGAATGGAATAGTTCTAGGTTTTGGTTTTTGAAAAAAATATCCTTTATCTACACTAATATTATAAAGAGGAAAACTTTGTTTGTTTGATTGTAATGAATAGGCTCAAAAACTACTGGACCGTTTTTAAAAATTCTTTTACCATTCGAAAGCTACATTATCCACGAGTAACATAGGCTATTTTTCTTCCCGAAATTCCCACAGGAATGGACACAAAGCGGTTAAAACCGCGGGGCGATGCTAGTTTCTAATAAAGATGCTAAAACTCGTGGTTTCGTATACTTTTTGCAACTTTATCATTACGCACAAACGGACCATTAAACTAATCATCAATTTGTGTAATAAATATTTAATCTAGAGCCCCAACAATCGTTTAATTGAACTTTAGACACGGTCGAATTAATGGGAGATACGCACCTGCGTTGCCCGGAATACTCAGAGCATTCGGAATGGCAGAAGTTGGCAGAACTTTGTATTTGATTGAACTTACCTATCTGTAGAAATTGGTAAATACCTAACTTTGGGTACTGCGTAATTTTAAGGAAATGTTTGGGCCATTGTTTGGGCACTTGTTTGTGTGTTAATTTGTTGTGACTGTTTATCGGAAAGGTTTCATTAAAATTCATTAGCTATACATATTATCTTATACTAGCAGCGCCCCGCGGTTTTACCCGCGTTGTGCCCGTTCCCGTGGGAATTTCGGGATAAAATGTAGCCTATAGCCTTCCTCGATAAATAGACTATCTAACAGTGAAAGAATTATTCAAATCGGTTCAGTAGTTTCTGAGATTAGCGCGTTTAAACAAACAAACAAACAAACAAAACAAACTCTTCAGCTTTATAATATTAGTATAGATATAACATTCTCGTGTCACAATGTTAGTTACCATACTCCTCCGAAAGGGCTTGACCGATTTTTATGAAATTTTATATGCATATTCCGTATACTAGGTACTACATATACCTACACAAATACTTTATAAAAATATATAATTGACACCAAAACGTCGTCGCCAACAACTATGTCTTCACATATTGTTGAATCCGGGCGGGAATCGAACTTGCAACCCCCGACACAGTAAGCGCTCTCTCTGCCACTATACCAACGGGCTTGTCAAGTAAAAAAGTAGTTAATTACTATTATTTTCCATTTAATTTCTCATCCAACGGGAAACGAGTGACCAGTTATTTTTGCTCAAATGATGATGTAGGTAGGTAGTAGTGGTCAACTTTATCTCAATTTACCGCAATTTACAATCATAGCGTTAACTGTATTTGTTTGTCAAAAGTTTAGGTGAAGAAACATTTATTAAATTACTAGCTGCGCCCCGCGGTTTCACCCGCGTTGTACCCGTTCCCGCGGGAATTTCGGGATGAAAAATAGATGTTGGCCGATTCTCAGACCTACTCAATATGCTCACAAAATTTCATGAGAATCGGTCAAGCCGTTTCGGAGGAGTACGCGAACGAACACTGTGACACGAGAATTTTATATATAAGATTAAATTGATTAACCTTCAAACATTTGGGTTTGACATCGATAACCCAAGCGTAGTGATTTGGCACGCCTAATCCTCCTCACTGATAAATCTTCAGTGAGCGAAACTCTCCATGGACATACTCGTACAAGCAAGAAACGCTCGTTCCGTCTAAATAGGACATAATAGCTCTTGAATACAATCTCTAACCAGCGCACAGTGTAGAAACGGCACTAACTGCAAATCTTCAAGTTGTAGTAACTCTGCCATTTGCATATTCAACTTGTCCTGATGAGAACTATTCTGATTGAAGCATATTCATAGTTGTTTATATAGTGAAGACGATGTTTGTTTTATACGACTAAAAAACACCGACAATTTTAATTTCATATGCTTCTTACAAACAAAAAACAACTAAAAATATTGTCGAAATGTCCTTTAATATAAATTTTTCTACCTACACGAAACAGATTTTTCAACTATGCAATCGAATTAGGAATTACAACGAGTAAAGTGGCAGGAATCGGAGAGGACTTTGCCCAATAGTGGGACGATACGGGTTAACAGTAACAGTAATCGAATTAGGCTTGTTCAAATACCTAACTAACTACCTTCTCATCTACAATTACATTGAGTGGTAATTATTGGCCAGTTTGTCAATAATGTCTGCACGTGTGGTTTAGACCTAATTGTATTTATAATTAGTAACTACACTCCCGCGGTTTTGATCGCATTGTAAGTATACAGTAGGCTATGTTTATTTCAAAATATTTCACAACTGTTCTACAGTCGGCTCAAGATAAAAAAATATTCTACAAACAAAGCATAGTGACTTGGCTATAATATAAATTTCAATATGGCAAGGTTCTAAATATATTGAACATTCAGGGTACGTACTCACAGGCAGGAGGCTGTCTTGGCTCTTACAGCCTTGCTAGTCTTCTAGGTAAAACTTAGGTTATGAACGGCTTGCGTGGCGCCCAGAGCCTAGAGGTTTTTATTCTCGGTAAGCGACCTAAATAGGCGCCTAGCGCGCAGTGCGGCCGGTCGAGAACAGTCGCGAACGTTCGCTTTACTTAGATAACTAGCTAGACTTTAGGCACTAAGAAAGTCGCGTGCCAGTGCCTTCGTAACTTTAGACGTATTATATTCGATAGAATTGTTATACGTAAAATCAGACAATATTTTGTTTGTTTTTATACCAAAAGTAAGTTAGAATATCGATAAAATATTATGTTATTCGTTTTACGCAAAATAACAAAAATGAAAACCCTATTTGAAACCCCTATCTTATTAATTGTAGGTAACGTAATCCCTTGAAAATCTGTGTGAGCGAGCGTTTTTAATTAAAAAGTTGAGTGTATGTACTAGTAGGTATTACACGGTGGATTTAAATCTTCTTCGGGAATGTTGGATGCCATTCAATTACATAAAGTAGTGAGCATAATGAGAATGTTTGATGTTTTCTTTATAATATGTATTAGAATAAATAAGTTAGTGATGAGAAGAGATAGAGGTATAATAGAATAGGTATGGGTAATTAGATGGTGATTACACCGAACCCTCCTCATTAAGTGAGAAGGGCTTTTGTCTTGCAGTGAAACATTACACATTTACTGACGCACTGCTACAACTAAAAAACTAGTACCAAAGTTTGTATTAAGTTTTCGAACTTTACTCGTAAAAAACTTAGCCTTTTGTGCCGCTTTTGCTGACACAATATCAATGTAGATTTGTTTACCTTATCAAGGTAACACAGTCATAAAAATTAACCGACTTATTCATAACCGCTTTTTAACTCAAACATTGTTCGACTGTTTTGTCTCCTTTGCTCTTTGTAAAATAGCGGATGTCGGAAAGGGACAAAGCATTTGATAGAAAAAATGTTGTTAATTTTTATAAGACTTGGCCCTTGGCCTATAGAATTTATTCCACATATTGAATATAATACCTTATTTCACTGTTTTTTCACCATACTTCTAAAACCCTCAGGGCAAAAGAACAAGAAAAGAAGATCCAAGCTCGTATGCTGTACCTTGCCGAGTACAACGAGACCCAACGTCGAGAAAGAGCTGCCAAAGCTCGTGAGAAACAAGACAGGATCAAGCAAAGAGTCCAAGCTGCAGCAGAACTGGAACTAAGGAGGAAGATCTCCATGATCAGGCAGTGGAGAGCGAACGAGAAGAAACGATTGGCTAGACTGAAGTTTGAGCGAGAAAGCAAAAAAAGAAGAAAGGAGGAGGAGGTTAGGTTTATTATATACTAGCTTTTGTAGATCACGCTTATGTTATTTTCTCTGATTTAGTGGGGTCGTGCCATACATTCTGATGCGCAGGAAAAATCTTTCCCGTTATAAAAGTGATAGACATAGTACCTACACAAAATGTAATAAATTAAAATGTCTATAATTATAGTTTTAACAAGATTGTATAGGATTCATAATGCATCTATAATCGTACAATCTTAATATGACCCTAACGAAAGCGGCGGTGTTTACATATAATTAATTTCTCAGGCAAACAACAAATGGAGTGCACGAGTGTCGGCACAGAATAGCAAGATTCAACAAGAGGCCATGCTTCTGAAGTTGTACACTGAAGACATGGCTGCCAGCGCTCACAGACGCGTTAAGTGAGTACCGATTGCCAAATATTCAAAATAGCGGAAGAATTAGTTTGAACGCACTAATCTAGAACTACCAGCTGGATTTGAAAAATATTTTGGTAACTTTACTGGAATTTCCATCCAACAGAGATGAGCGTGCTCAATTTTATTATGCTTCAACATTTTAAGTTGGTATAAATAAGTATCAATAAATTATTAACGTATAACTAAGGGTTTTTTCGTGGCGCAGAAGGTTCTTTTAGTAAGTATAAAATTTTACTTGGATTTAATCCTACTTCCTACTTAATACCTATTATAAATGTATGTATGGATAGCATGGATGTATGTTTGTTACTCTTTCATGCAAAAACTACTCAACGGATTTGGATGAAATTTTACGGCAATATAGGTTATACATCAGAATAACACATGGGATACATTTTATCCCGAAATTCCCGTGGGAACGGGTACAACGTGGGTGAAACCGCGAGGCGTGGCTAGTACGTTAATAATGTGTAAAAGTAGCTAAAGTTTTAAAAAGACTACGAATCAATAAACATTTTAAAACGTTTGATAAATTGTAGCAGTAAGAACATTTTTACGGTAGCTTCTTCCGTAATAGCGTACATTAGGGAACGTAAATAAAACAATGAGAAACGTAATCCTGATTTATGTAAGGGTTTATTCAGGTCTTTACGGCCATCGCTCACAAATAAACATCTTAATTAGGTAAGTTAGTATTGTGCGGCGTACATGCCCGCAATAAAAAATTGCGTAGTAATATTATTTTTAATGCTTTTGAAACAGTTTTTTTTATGTATAGGTTTGTATCAGTTCATAATTTGCCTTCCCACAGACACACACTCCATTCTTTAAACGTCTGTATTGTTTATTTTAACGTATGTCCTTACTTGCAAATGTGTGTTAATTATAATATTCAGAGTAAAGTATTAGCCTGTTATGTCCTACTGCTGGGAAAGGGCCTCTCATCTCACCGAAGATATCAGTTCAATTATATAAAATCAATTATATAACTAGCGGCGCCCCGCGGTTTTACCCGCATTGTGCCCGTTCCCGTGGGAATTTCGGGAATGTTTATACTTATAAACCTTCCTTTTGAATCATTCTATGTATTTAAAAACTGCATGGCAAAATCCAGTGCGTAGTTTTAAAGATCTGAGCGTGCATAGGGACAGTTAGCGGAAAGCGACTTTGTTTTGTACTATGTAGTGATAAAACTAACTTTACTTTACTTTACTAATGAGCTTCGATCATCTATCAGGAAATCGCAAGCGTATGCTTACAACACCGATTTGGAACTGCAGCGAATCAGATTAGAGAATTGGAAACAAATGCATGGCGGTAACGTGAAGGCTGTAAAACTCATCAAAAAGATGGGCATGGAGTTTGAAAAGGTACGTGTTCAGTTGATTAATTTCTATACCCCGGACATATTCACACCCTGTTACACTTAAACCCAAACTAAGCTCTAAACTTTTGAAATCCATTGCAGTGATACAACTACTTGCATACACAAATACTTTATGGGTCTTATAATAAACGCGTTAAAGAACAGTTTAAATATCAAACGGTTTGTCACTTTCTGACATACGCAATTTTCCGAAGAGCAAAAGAGACAACACACAGTATAACATTGTTTTAGTTACACCGTATTTATTAGACATACACGATTTGAACACATAATTTAAACGTACTCGGTACTCACACGGGTTTTTTCGCGTTGAAATGTTTATAAAGTATGTAAATAAGTTGAGTTCACCCGCGACCACGAGAGGTGCAATCCCCTCGAAACGTCGGGAAATAAAAAGTAAGTTATTTACTTGCTTTATAAACTTTTCAACGCGAAAAAACCCGTTTGAGTACGTTTAAACCGTATTTATTAATAAGGCGGTATAAGTTTTTATTTATTGATGTAAATAATTCCATTATAAGTTATTTAAATTTTCTATGTCCAATATATATGTTTATATAAGTATGAGTATTATTGGACTAATGTATTTGACGATTTAAATACAATTCTTAGATATAATATTCAATTGTTGGTAACAAATATAAGCATTTTTAATACCTACTTAATTACATATGAAGATGAAGAAGATTACATAGGATTAATGTCACAACTTTTGACTTCTTCTAAACTGCTTAATAGTGACGTAACAAATCTTTAACTTACCAAAAAAATTAGTTTATATGTATCTACTGATATAAAGTTAGTTTTACTACCTGAAAAATTCCAGAGAAACTTCACTTGAAATTATAGATGTTAATTGTACCTTCATTACCAAAATAAATTAATCCGAATGAGTATTGTTTTGTTCAACAGTCTAAACGTGGTGCCAAGGGCATGAGTATGGAGTACGCTCAGCAGTTGGCCGTGGAAGCGATGGCGAGCGCCTTGTCTACTCCAGGAGACACCCTCATGAGCCTTGGACGGGCGCGAGCTAAAATGGACGTGGTCACAGTACTGCCTTCGGCGCCAGTTAACCTATTGGAAGAGGTAAAGTTTGCTACATCACCCCGTTTTACCTACGATGTGCCCTTTTCCCTGGGAATCTTGGGATGAAAAAAAAGCTTTTAACCTTTCTTTTGAATGTGGCAATTTATTACAAAAAGAATTATTAAGTAATTTCTGAGAATTAGAAAAAGCAAACTCAGCTTCAGCTACATATTATTATATTATACTTACTAGTAAAGATTTTTTATGAGTTTTGCGAATTTTACAGAACAGTGATATTTTTAATGTAATGTAAGTGTATAAGTGTGGGTTTACAATTTGGATAGGTACGACGATGATTAAAATGTATCGTTAAGTTTAAGCAATTTAGCGATCAACGAGTATTTAGACCTCCGAAAAGTTTCAAACACAATCTTACAATTGAACATTACCAGAACTGAATAATCAAAATGCTCTCCGTATCACGCCACTATCGGGGCCAGCAGCCGAATGACGCGACTCATTCGTAGCTAAATTGCACATTACAATCGGAAAAGCAAAAAGCGCTGCATCGTAACTTATTTCATATACCTAACATCTGGAAATTATCTTTTGCAACGGCAAAATTGTTTACGCAATCTTTAAAATATTATAATTTATGTAGGTTCAGTACAACCTCGCCGTATGCGCGTTATTATTTTGACCCCTCCACGATAAACTCACTTCGAATTTCTTATTCGGAATATTTTCGAACGAATGATATCAAACGGTTTGTGGAAACTACTGAGAAGGCTCTAACAGTTGGAAATTGGTAATGATACAGAATTAAAGGGGCGGATTTTTTCTTTGCAATTCGTAAAAAAAAATCTGCTGCGATCGAATGTGTTATTCCGGTCAGATCCACTTCCAATTATAATTATTCTTTTAAATAAATAAATAAATAATTTTACCGTGGGCTTCTGATCCTCTTTCCATTATATTTCCGATATTTAAGTGCAGTAGTTTCATAATATTTTTCTTATGCTACCTTTGCTATTTTGCTACCTATGCAAAAAATTGTTTTTGTGAGCAAGATTTTAAATAGTAGTATTTTTTTCTGGTTTCCTTAGGCTCTAGAAACTGCGGTAGTAGAGTTCGCTCGAAGAAGGGTTCACCTCCTGATGCGCAACGTAGAACGTTTGGTGCGACAACGAGCTTCGATCGTGTTCTTCCAGAACATAAGGAGGACTCACATTAAGAAAAAGTAAGTGCCCAGTTCTGTATCTTTTAAAAAGCGGCTTAAATGGCTTTGGGTATTTGTCAAAAGACATCGATCTCGTGACCATACCCGGCTTAATATTACGCCACTACTATTACTAATACCACGGACCAACACTTTATATTATGTTGGTCCATGATGGTACCATATATTTTTGACGTATTTGTCAAAACTGGTATGAGAATAAACGTCTCGGATTTTTTTATGTTTGAATGATCGGATACAAAAGCTCATACGCATTATCCAGTAAGTCACATTGTGGCCGTCCTGCATCTGGTTAGTCACAGAAAAACGTAACTTTTTACCTTTCTTATGTCAATGCATGCATTTAATTTACAGGAAGATGGAACCACGTTGGGCTGCGAATTTGAAGGCAGAATTCTCAAAACATTTCGGGGGAGGTCGGTCGAATTCTATCGCATTTGGAGACGTCACTAATATTGTTAATGAGGAGACTACTGAATTAGATATGAAGAGTATTAAAGGCAGAGTTCCAACGCCTGTGGTAAGATATATTTAGTTATTATCCAAATGTCCTATTTCATTGGCGTAGTGAAAACCTCAGATAGCAGATCACATTTTGTTATTGTCTGTACGTATACACATGTAAAAAAAATATATAGGCCCTTATAAAACGAATAACTAATAGCTCAACTTTGATCAAGATCAGGAAACTGACCCTTAGACGTTAGTCAGTATTTTGATATTAACCTTATATGTTTCTCATTAGCCATCCCGGACGAAACTAGCTGAAGTCACGTTTTGTGAGAGGCTGGAAGATCTCCCTGACCCAGTGACAAATGCAGCGCATATGCCAGAGAGGGAGAAACTGCTAGAGGTTAGTTTGACGCAAAGGTCGAGAACGACTGGGCCAATTCAGACTTCAGTCACTTGGTAAGTTTACCTTGAAAAGCCTGAAATACCACGAATTCACCGTTCTTATATGAAGATAAATTTAACAATTAGGCGTCCTTGATGCCCTCATTTTGCGTATGTTGGTTGGAAGGGGGGTCGACCACCTGCCGGTTTAGGTCCCCCAGGAACTTGACGAGGGCCTACAGGCTAACAGTAACAGTAAGTTGATGGTCTAGGAAGAGCAATTTGATATGGAGACAGAAAAAAATATGAATTTAGGAGACGATAGTGTCTCTAGCGTGGATCAAGCTCCTTCCCCGTCACCTTTCCCCCTTGATTAAGGCTCATTTTAATTTCTACTCCACAGATGCTCAGCGCTGCCGCTAAACTGCTTGTGAAATCTGTAACCAAGCGTGTGGAAGTGGGCATGGATGCTATAGTTGGACAAGTGACGTTGCCCAACATGAGGCATCCAAGTTAGTAATACAAAATATAAAAGCATTGTATTACCAACCCGCATTAGGCAAGCGTGTTTTTTTAAATAAATAAATAAATATACCCGGACAAATTCACTCACGGTTAATTAGACCCAAACTAAGCTCTAAGCTTGTAATATGGAATCTAACTAACATACTACTACAAATATATAGGTACACAAATACTTTATAAGAATACATAATTGACACCCAGACGTCGTCGCCAACAACTATGTCTTCACATATTGTTGACTCCGGGCGGGAATCGAACCCGCAACCCCCGACACAGTAAGCGCTCTCACTGCCACTGTGCCAACGGGCTTGTCACTTGTGTTGATTACGCCTAATCTGATATCGTTTGTGAGATGAGTGACCTTTGCCGAGCAGTGGGATATTATAGGCCAATCGTCGTAAAAGGTATATAACTAGGCCTTAGTTATATCTTCTTCGTTATAGATTAAATACACTTGGACAAGGATATAGACTATATTACAGATAAGTCTGTAAATCCTGACAAGTTCTTAGGTAAACCTTAGCAGCCGTATTAGGACAATCCTTTTAAAATATGATAATCACTATATTTTATTACTATGATAGATATTTCATTAAATTAATATATAGATTTAATATCTGAATTATTTATTTTATCCGCATCCTCATATCCTCAGTTAGATGAGGTCCAGTGTAGTGGGGCATTACAGGCTAACACGGTTACTTTTTATATTATCCTCACACATTACTTTTACTTATGTTTTACTAATTAAATGTGCATTTCTTGTTCAAAAGTGGACTGGGGCGAGGCCGTGGAAGGGCTGGCGATTGCCGTGGTGAACAACGCCATCAACACAGACTCTGCTGACGTGAGGCGCACCAGCGAGTTCCTGGCACACCGCATCATGAAGGCTATGAGGCTCGAGATGGTAGAGGAGAAGTTGAAGAAGGTAACCTGGCTTATATTATAACTACCACCGCCACGCGGTTTTACCCACGTTGTGCCCGTTCCTATGGGAATTTCGGGACAAAACATGCCTTTAACCTTCCCGTCGAGTGAAGCTATCCGTTACAAATCAGATTGTTAGTTCAAACAAACAAAAAATCCTATAAAAACACGTCCTCTTCAGCTTCAACAAAGTCGTTTCCCGCTGTCTGTCCCTATGTATGCTTAGATCTTTAAAACTACGCAACGGATTTTGAAGCGGGTTTTTTAAATTTATAGGATGATTCAAGAGGAAGGTTTGTATGTATAAAATTCCCAAAATTCCCACGGGAACTGGTACAATGCGAGTAAAACCGCGCGGCGCTGCTAGTATTAGTAGAAAAGTGTAAATTGGCAAGCCCTCATTTCACTTTGGTTAGTTTTTCTTAAGAATTGTGGCGTACAAAATCATAAACATTCCCCTGGTATCAGTGTCTCTGGGGTTGGCTCGTAACCTACTAGAAGAAGACCTACTTGTGTTCCTATTGGTGAATACCACATGGAAAACCGATATGTAGTTTTTGAGTTTAGAGCGAACATAAAAGATATACGCAGCGGGAGATAACATTTTATACTATGTAAAGATGTACTTATTTGTTTAGTAAAGACTTAAGATATAAAGATAAAAAAAAACAATTTAGCAGGTATTAGTAACATGAATAGGTCATCATGTCAGCTTATGCCTGCTTAATTTGTGCATCCGTTTTGGCATCCAATGATACTAACCCAACGCATTTATAATAACACTAGCAGCACCCTGCGGTTTCACCCGCGTTTCCGCGGGAATTTCGGTATAAAATGTAACCCATGTGTTATTCTGATGTATAACCTATATTACTGTAAAGTTTTATCCAAATCCGTCCAGTAGTTTTTGCATAAAAGAGTACAAACATACATACATCCATCATGACAAACTTTCGCATTTTAGTAGGATTAGCAATAGGTTTCTGACAAAATAGTAAATCGTACTAAATGTATTTTTACAGAAACAGAAGAAAAAACCTAGTCAAGAACTTAGTCCTACGAAGGACTTTTACGTGCCTGGACAGGTTGAGAAGAAGGCTTCTCAAACTACACCTCAAGCTACTCCGGATAAACCGAATTAAACGTAGATACTCGTTTTGAAGGAAATTCGATTGAGTTTGGGACTTTTAGGTTAACCGTCTAGGATATTAGCTTCTTTTCTATAACCGGAAGACACTAAATCTACTGATGTCATGGACATTTTAAGAAGGCGGCGAAGTAACGAGATTTTTCAATATGGCTTTGTATAAATTTTGTATATTATGATTACGTATATCAAGGTGGAATACCCTATTATCAGATATAATAATATCTAAAAACTTCAAAAGTTGTTTTGTAACTGGTTTTCTTTAATAAACTTTTTATATTGTAAAAGATATTTTTATTTTGCCACTGACGGATTGGAAGATAACAAGGGTTGATTAATTCAACCCCAACCCTCTGAGAGTGCGATTCTGCTGAGGAGTTGGAACGTGATTGGGGTTCGATAGCCAGTTGATAAGTTTGGGCAAGTAGCTTGCAAGGAGCTTTTGTTTTCATTCGTGACTCCATCAGAGATTAGGCCAGTATATTGTGCTTAACGTGTTGGGAAGTTTTGGTTAGGAATGTAAAAGTAAAGTAATCTAGGTATTATCGCAGAATACCCAGTGTTTTACACCTACTAATATTTCTTTAGGTAGCCTAGCCTAAACTGAGAGCTAAAATAATTATGATCTTTCGTCCTGTTTTGTATTTATTTATATCTGTGGTTTTAGATTTAGTTTTTAATATGAACCAAAGAGAATAAAAGTGATACCATAGACAGAGGAACGATTGGAACAAACTCATTACAAAATAAACAATCATAAATTAAATCAAAACAAAGTTTAAAAATGGAAATGTCAGAATGATCAGGATGTCCATTTATAGTGATTAAAAATGTGAACATTTAAACAAATTATTGCCACAATTCCTCAAAACAACAAAAAACAAACAGCAATATCTATGAGATGCAGCTCCTTCATGAAAATAAGGGTTTCCCGGTGGCGTTAAAGGATACTAGCAAGGACACAAATCTTTCAATAAAGGTAAGAACTCCA
The DNA here is from genome assembly GCA_951394245.1 of Cyclophora punctaria. NCBI lineage: Eukaryota > Metazoa > Arthropoda > Insecta > Lepidoptera > Geometridae > Cyclophora > Cyclophora punctaria. The sequence continues at coordinate 9,445,751 of OX596168.1, forward strand.
GTATATTACCTACTAGCAGTCCCCCACGGTTATACCCGCGTTGTGCCCGTTACCAAGGCTATTTCAGGATGAAAAATAGCCTATAAGCTTACCGTTCATTGTGGCTAATAATCCCCGAGATTAGCTCAAACATACAAACAAACAAACTTACAAATTTTACCTCTTTATAATATTAGTAAAGATTCTTTACTTATTCCATTATTCAAGTTTTTACTAAGCTAAAAACTACTTTTGTTACTGGTAAGTATCTTATTAGCCTGTAGCCTTTAATCCCCCTTTTAACATATGCAACAATAAGCCAATTTAGTTCAGTTATTATTGGTTGGGTTGTGGGTTCAATTACTGACCTGAGTATAACCCTGAGTTGGTTGCGAAGTCTGGGTTATTTTTTTACTTATGTGTTATTATTAAAAATTAAAATAGCTGCTTTTATTCCTACGATACTTAACACGGTTGTAATGCTCAAATGGGTCCCTTAAAGTTAAGGTACAATTAAGCCCAAATCAAAGTAGGAAAATGAGATTTTTTACGTCCCAATGATACCAGTTATTTAAGTGCTCAACTTTTCCTATATAAAGCATCTAGGTTGATAAACGCGAACTAAACTTTCTCCCCATTCCCATTTACTGACAATTCTACAGATTTCCCTCGAGATAAAAAGAGATTCTACGAACCAAAACGAATTATATTTATTTCAGAGATAAATGAAAATAGAGAAATTTCTGACAGTGTTGGAAACCTGCAATGCAATATTAATTTATTTTTAAACTCTGACGCAGAATATTTAAATTTGATCTAATCTTTGTGTAGTAGTATTTGTGATCTGTTTTTATCTGTCTGATATCTACGGTGAGATGAGAGACGTTTGCCCAGCAGTGGTACATTACATGATCATACTTTGTTTTTAAGAAATTTATTTTTTCAAGGATTTCATCCATTTGTCTTCGATTTTTGATCGACAAAATTACCTGACCATTACAATTAAAATAAAATTATCTCAGCTACGAGTTAAACTAAAAGTGTACCAGAATTTCGTTTTACATCAATTCCCTTCTTATCTTTCAATTCTCATTATCCACCAGGACACACCATCAAGCAACTGTGAAGTGAAAGAAAAGTCCTCCAACTCATCTGTCAAGATGAACCCGGTAGCTAGCGGCGACAATGTGACCACCAGACCGAGCTCTGCGCACAAACTGAAGGAGGAGCTGCCTCCTCTGGTGCCTTGTTGTGAGGGTAAGCAGTTGCAGGTAAGGGAAACGTACAAAAAGTACCTATTGTGACACAAGGTGTAACAATATTGTCCTATATTACACAGGAAATATAGGAAAATAATGGGATACTTCGACTGTTTCCTAAAACTACGCAAGCCTTTTTGGAAATAAGGGAAATGCATTATAGGAAAAAACTTTTTTGAAAATACGCTAGCTTCGCCAAATGCTGCAAATCGAACCGGGAAAAGCTATCTATACCAATTAATACGATTAGGTTTCTCTTAATTTCTTCTTCATGTCGCACAGCCATGAGACACCATGGCGTATAGCGATAAGTACAAATCTAAGAGCACGCTAACGTGGTCTGTGCGCATCATATGAGCGACTTTACATATTGATGCAGTAAGAAATATTAGCTGCCGTGGTAACATATCATAGTAACAAAGCTGTCGATAGTCTGAGATAAATATTTGCAACAAAATTAGCTAGACTTGTATATGCGACTTGCTTGCAATCTGCAGCCGAGCACCCATAATTAAAAACATAAATTCGCAAGCAACGGCCTACAAGAGGGTAGGCATGGAACCAAGTCAAGCGTGGATCCAGTTTTGAAAATCCACGGACAAACTGTACAAACGGCCTTTACTCTAAATTTTCAAATTATTTCCGGTGCAATCTCCTTCCAGTATACCTCATTAACTTTCCTTTTTCATTTGAAAGATTAATGAAGATGTTGTACGAAGCGGCCTCTCTGCAATCTCAGTGAAGCATGACGGAGTAATACAATGCCTGAGCATGTCAAGAGCCTGCGAGAGAATGCCGTTACCTCTCGGTTATGTTAAGGTAATTTCTTTTATAATAACTTATTAACCTCCCAGCCCAGTTTTCTCTACTTTTTAGATAAATTTCTCTATATTTAATTAAAGCATATATTTACATAGAGCTGGTTTTCGTTGAAATGAAAATCGATAATTTGTGTTTCGATTTTACGTAGGAAACCCGTTATAAATAATTCCGTCCCCAGCACCGCAACTCATTCCGATGCCTTCACCGGCCCGACTTGAAAAGAGTCCCATACCTGCGGCGTATGACGCCGGATGAACTGGAAACCTTGTTCCGTGGTTTTGCAGACTTACCTAATGCAGTGAGACACAGTTCTAAAGGTAATTTTATACGGTTGATGCTAATTTGGACTAAGATTTGGATAATACGTTGTCTACACTAATATTATAAAGAGGTAAAACTTTTAAGTTTGTTTTTGTGTTAATCTTGGGAATTACCAGTCCGATTTGAATAATTATTTTTGTGTTAGATAGCCACATTCAACGGGAAGGCTATAAGATATTTGTCATCCCGAAATTCCCAAGGGAACGGGCACAACGGGGGTAAAACCGCGGGACGCTGCTAGTCTAACATAAAAGTATAATGAGTATAGTTGTTATAAAGGTAGATTTTTTTTTGTTAGTTATATTACGTTATTTGTAGAAATACCAGTCAAGATTTGCAAATGTAACAATGTAAGATATTCAGTCTTAAAACTTATTTGTCCAGAAAATCCTGACGCACACGCAAGGCATCCAGTACCTCATGTTGAAAATAGTAGATCTAAAGAGCCACACTACAAAAAGAACGCCGATGTATCCGATGGTAACTATTTAGACTAAGAAGCTTAGTTTGGTTAGGTCAACAAGGATTTACAACCTAATTTAGCTTATAGGTGATCTAGGTTATACAGGTAATCTATTCGCAAAAGTTCCTACGGGATGTAATATTGATAGTTTCTAAGTACTTTCACATTTTCCTTTCACCTTTCTTTTTGTTATATTGGGGAAATGTATTCACGCATCACGGCCGTGAGATGGTGAGAACCGGCAGACAAGCTCCCCCCGCTGCCGGCTCATTGCATCTACCGCAGTAATACCACACTATAACCACCACCGTCTCCGTCATCGCCTTCGTGGGGCGGCGCAGGATCACTTGCTTATGTCACTGCGGACCTCCCTGGCGATTACCCCAAGACAGGGCGCCCCGGAAGACGATGGCGCCCTCAGACCTGTGTGCATTTTCATGACCTGGCGCGACTTAAACCGACCTAAACTAACTAGATTACTTTATAAAGAGTAACAATGTTCACTAACCTCAAATTTCTCTTGTAGCAGGGAATCCTCTTCATGCGATACCGGAAATTCGGCGAGGTTCTGAAGATCTGCCGGCCGGTATGAGGCTGCATGGTGCACGAGCCAGGCTTTATACTTCAGTGCTGGCTGGTGCGAAGGCAGGAGACCAACTTGAGTAAGTGCACTTTATGGTGGAACTAGGAGAATTTTTTACCGATAGAAATGACACATTGACTAGCACGTAAATTTTCACAACCGACTTGAAGTTGAAAGGTACACTTTAGATTATTGGAACTAGGAACATTTTTTAATAGATAAAATACCACACACACACCATATTGACACAAATATTTTCACTAGCACACTGATAATTTGGTAATGGACTTGAATAAGTGCACTTAGATTATTGAAATAAAATTAAACAACAATTAAAAAAAAAACACATTTAACCGGCACGTTTCGACGAACCGCATCGCTCGCGGTCACGGGAAGAATGGAGCGGCGAGTGTTGGGCGCATTCATACCTTCACCTCCAATCTACCCGCATTTATTTTTTATTAAAAAATATTTGTTAATGTTTCGTGTCCGCCAAATATGTTTTGGTTAATATTCGTTTTATGATAATGTTGGTTTCATAACCATATTATTAATTTATGTCCATAAATGAAAGCACAAACATTTTTTAAATAGGTAAACTTAACAAAGTAGCATTTTACGAAATTTTTCGTTATTCCAGTGGAATTTCTGCAAACGAGGAATACGACTCTCAAGTGCCCGACGTGGTCCTCCCCGAAGACGAAGTACAGTTACACGAAGAACTACAAATAATTTTGCCTCCAAAATGCGATGACGTCACGGCGGAATCATCATTGGCACCTTCAACTGATACTTTATCAAATCAACAATGAAGAGACTAACTCAATATAAATACGTTAAAAATAGAATAGTTAAAAGGATCGGATTAAAAGCCCGTAGAAAAATCAACTCTCTTATTAAAAATTCTATGAGAAAAGTGGGAAGAATATTTCTCTATTTAGAATGGATGCTTCATGATATTTTAAATGAGCCATGAATCCTTGAACGGGGATCTAAAATTTTTGTAAAATATTATCGTAAGTAAAATATAGCGTTCACTATTTGTTCTTTGTATTAATATGGAATTGTATCCGTGGGGAGAGTGCTAATAAAAGTAAAACGAAACATATCGAGGGTGAATTTATATTGAAATAACCTTTCTACAATAATATACAGCATACTGTAAACCGCTCACCGCACTTCACACGCACCTACATTATCATAATTTATATCAATATTTTTACATCTCGGTGCGTAATACTTCTAGAAAATTTAATTGCACTTTTCGTAAACAAAATCTATCGAAACACGAAATCAAAATGTAAGCTAACAAAACCAAGCTAATAATATATTTTATTATTTGATGGAATGAATTCATTGTTCTTAATTATTTACCTTAGTATAAACAATAGATAAGCATTCGGAGTAACACATTGAGGGAGAATTTATGGTGATGTTAGAAATAACTAAAGAAATAATATTTTTTAACATACGCCATAATTTCTCGATCCCTGCTTACTAGATTATAATCACGTCTCTACGCAATTATACTAAAAAGCTCAGAATCGTCTGCCCAAATAAATTCAACGTTTCTTTGTTCAATTATTAACAACATAATTTATTGAACAATTTGGACAGACTACAATTTGAAACAAAATAAATAAAAAAATAATCCCAAAAATATAATGTTACATATCACAAGAACAGGTGAGATAAGATTCATTCCTTTTACCAGACGGCAAGTTTTGATTAAAAATCAAATTGAAAAAGACATTTCAATCAACTTATGCGAGTAATCGTAAGCAAATCTGTAGATAACAGATTGATCACCGTACTGCCAACTACAGTTGACACATCTGCATTTGACAGATGACACAACCGCTTTCTTAGTTGACAAATTATAGATTTTACTGTTTTAACTGTACGTGTATTTGGTATAGATCTTTACAAAGTTACACGTTTTCAAGTTAAAAATAAATCAGTTATTAAATCATACAAGCGGTATCTTACCACGACTATATTATAAATGAGTATGAAAAATCAACAATATAATGTCATAATAATAATCTACATACAACGGAATTAGAAACATAAAAAACGTATTGAAATAATTAGCTAAATAGCGTATGAGAACGATCTGATACGGACAAGTTATTTATCTAATGAATGAATGAATGAATGAATGTACTTCATTTAAGCTCTGTATTCCTTTAGACTGAAGTTAGTTGACATTGTCATAAATCATGCTATAGATAGTTCAATTCAACTTGGCACCCGACACTATGAGAGCGGATGTCTGTAATTATACTACGTTCAGTTTTTGTAGTGTACACATAGCCTCCGTCGTACGTAAGTTCCCGTTTAAACAAATAATAGTGTACATACACATAATGCCGCGACTAAACACGAGTTGAACTATTTATTTCACTACTGATTTCAAGTGTCACGATTTAGTGACAAAACTAGTGCTTTTCGGACAACCGTTCGTTGTCTGTTAATAACTTCAGCTAAGGAGGAATCAGGCCGAAATAAGTCCACTGGGATGTCTATACATGACAGACGCTATTTTTTAATGGTATAAACATTAGTAGAAATTATCTTGTCACATTTTTGGACGCAAAATATTACTTGTACAGACACCCTTAACAGAAAACATAATAAACATAACATAGTTTTAAACTTTACATAAAAATAATATTCTGAAAGACAGATTTTGTTATAAAATTCTAAACTTTTCTTTGATAAAAAATTTCTTGATTACAGGGTAGTTTATTAAGCGTCATTCTCGGAATGACATCTGTATGAAAGCGTTTAAGTTCGAAGTAACTTATAAAATGGGCATATATTAGATCCACACTGTATAAAAATCTATACAACAAAAAACTAAGCATTAAGATATCATTTCAACTGATTCTAATACATATAATATAGATTTTGCAACACAATGTGGTAAAATATGTGCCTTATTGTTGTAGAAATCGTTGAACATTCGAACGGCCCAAGCGTGCATCTATACAACACTATCCGTAATGCATTCACACATATTTGTTTAAAATACCTTTACTCCTGAATACTTTATATTGGAATTCATATTATTGATTTCATATAACCGTGACTCCAATAGTATTCTAGTAAATTGAATTACATAACGAGGAGGTTCTCAATTCGATTCGTATATTTCTAATATTGGTTGGCTTTTGCCCTCCTGTAGTGGGATTATGAGACCATATTTTTATAGTATTTATATTCAATTGTATTAAATGGCCTGTAACGTTGTTACAATTTCGCCGATGACAGTATTTCAGCAAGCCCTAAACATGCTATGGATGATTAGTTTCCATGACGATGAACGGTCGAAACTTGATTTATCGTGGAGAACTACAATATTTACTAATTATTAATCTGTTTTTGTTAAACTTCTGCTGACATTTCGTCCCATTCTACCAGTTTCATTATTCCTATTAGAAAAAAAATTGGCCGTATGAATGAAAAATACTGCTGTCAAATTGAAAACTGAAAATGTCAAATATGTTGTCAATTTACATGGTTCCTGGAAATTGCCTGTCAGATTCTAAGTCAACAATATGAATTCACTTATCATTAAAACTATAGCTATCTTTTTCCTAACACAAGTCCCAGATATTATAGTTTTAATTCAATGTTTGCCTCAAATACTGCAAACTACCTAAATTGACAGACTTCTCTGTAAATAATATGACAACCATTTGTCAAAAGTATAGTTGTCAAAAAAATATAAAGATTTATTTGCGTGGCGTTGCAGTACTTCAGGGTTGAGAAGTAAAGATTAGATTCCCAAGATCTACCTTGCTATACATATGCAGGTAAATGTTAACTAATAGGCCGTACGCCCGTTGGATTCCATTTGTACGTGCAATACACACACTTACGAATCAAAATTTCGACATCAATAAAAAAAATGTTTCACATACTTAAGCTTTATTCAAATAACGACTATATTATCTTACATTTAAACTTTGAGACTTCAATATTTCACATACAAAAATCCAACCGGCGACAGTTCCACAATTTAATAAAAAGAACATATTTTACACTACACAAGTAAATTTTTAAATAAACATTAAAAAATAATCAAAATTTTCGTTACAACAAATCTAATAATGATTGAAAATTAAATAATGGAATAATTGATTAGGTATTGTGTGACAATGTATAAACTGTCCACGTTGTTAGCTATCTAAGTTTATTAGTCTGTTACGCGCGCTCTGTTCACAGTCTTGCGATTTGCACCTTCACTTTAGTTATATTTTATTTATAAATCATCGACACTGGGTCACATCGGGGTGACATGTTCCAACGACACGGGCGCAGCTTACTTACAATTAAATGGCATCGATATTCTCACCTGAAACGTAAAACATACAAATATTATTTTAATATTTTGTCAAAGGTAGAAGTTATGACACTAAAAATTACCTTTGTCCAGTGACAAACAGACAGTGACAAATTAAAGCATATTAAAAACAATGACTAAGCGTTGTGGTTACCGCGATCGTCCTTGGTATGTTTAATATACATATTTATGTTGAAACCTTTTGCGAGTATGTAGTGTAAGTAAACCTAGTATAATTAGGCTATAACCACATTTAACGACACGGAATCAAAAAAGTCTTTATGTCTACGAAATAAGGGTGTTACTAATGCCATTCGCATCGGCTCGGCTCAGACGCCGCGGCGTGACGCCGGCCGACGGCGAACCGAGGAGTTTGTCGATTAGCTGATCGCATCCGTACGGCGCTGAATCTAGCGGAACATTTCCGACTGCTCAGTCGATTCCGTGTCGATAAATGTGGTTAGACCCTTATTATAACCCGTGTTTAAATACTGATTTCATGTATGTGTCAAAAGTATAATTAATTGGTTGAGAGGATACAGGGTGAAAACCGAACAGACAAAACTAAACACTAGTAACCATGGTGATTTAGCCTACGCCTTATCGTTGCACCAATAACTTCTTCAAGCTTTTGACATGCACTTTGAGCGAACATCGGAGCATTTGCTCTGTAAATTTATTTCGAGCAATTATTCGCCTAGAACTAAACCCACACGTCAATAAAGGCCGAAACCATGAAATTCACCCGACACGACATGACAGACAACTCCATAATCTGGCTCATATAACTGATTCTAGGACTTCCGCTAAGGCACTAAGGGCGGCTTGCACAAAATTCTATAATTTATAGCATCTTACTTAAGAAACATAAACTGTAAACATATTTGTTCAAAATTGAATTTTATTTTGTACTTAATGGCACACTATTTATAACGATCTTCATTTCTTTACTTATTCAGGTGCCGAATAAAATTCAGAATGCTTGTGCTATCCACCTTTAATATAGGTAGTATATATCATAGACTATGATATATACCACCTATGATTCATAGTATGGGGTTCTACACACCGTGGCGCGGGTACAGTCGGCGGCGTCATCGTGCCGCCTACTCCGCAGCTCATAACTTGTGGTTGCTTGTGAGCCACGTGAGCCCCTCGTACAGGCCGTCGCCCGAGGTCGCGCACGACGGCTGCACGTACCAGTTGCGGTCCCGTATGCGGGTCAGGCCTAACTTCTCTTGTATCTCGTGGGGTTTCATTGCTGGAAATTGACAATTTGGGAATTTTAGGGGGGTTATTGTTTGGTTGGTGATGTTAATTGTTTGTTATTACTTAATTGTGGTGATTATGCCTAATCCTCCTTACGACTGGGCAAAGGCCTCTCATCTCACTGATGATATCAGTACAGTGTTGACCATGTCGGGGGCCTTCAGGCGGTCCAAAAACTCCGACACTGCCAGTGACCTGCTCGAAATGAATGAATGAGTGAGGAGGATCAGGCGTAATCACCTAGATAGGTAGGTAGCGCAGACACAATAAAAAAAGACGTGTGGCACTCGGGGACTGCCGCGGTAAAGCTATTGCATAGTTATTTTTTATATCACTAGATGGCGTTAGTGTGCTGAATGTCTGCATCGCGCTAACGTTGTGTTCTGGGCATATAGGTAGGCAATGTTTGAGGAGAGTAAAGTTTTTTCGTTACGGAATTTCTAGATTCGGTCTCCGCGCTCAAGGCCCGCGATAGAAGCTATGCAATAGCTTAAAAGTATATCTAATATTTACCATCAGGCAAGTCCTGCTTGTTAGCGAATATGAGTATGATAGCGTCCCTCATCTCTCTGTCGTTGATGATCCTGTGGAGCTCCTGTCGCGCCTCGTCGATGCGGTCCCGATCCGCGCAGTCCACCACGAATATTAACCCTTGAGTACCTGGAACGTGACGGGTAAATGATAAGGAACTTGGACAAAACTGCCTTCAAAGGGTACCACTAGAGTGGACAAAACTTAGTAATAAGTAAGAATGTGGCTTAGATTAATCTAAGACATATAATAATTTCGTAACTCAAAGTGGAAAGTTCGGAGAAAAATAAATATGTTACAGATTAATGGAGCGGGTATGGTACCGATAGAGAATGGGAAAGGGCTACTAGGCGCGTTTTACCCATTCCCGCGAGAATTTCGGGATAAAATGTATCCTATGTGCTATTCTGATGTATAACCTATATTACTGTAAATTCATAAAAATTCATTATGTAGTTTTGCGTGAAAAATTAACAAACACACAAACATACATACATGCCTCCTCACAAACATTCACATTTATAATCGTAGGATTGGTTGGTATAACCGTAACTGTGTTTCTTTGCTATGCTACGTTTAATAATACACACGGAGCATAGCATAACTGTGACACTAACCGTAGCATAGCATTGTTAGTCCAAATAATATTAAAAATGCGAAAGTTTTTGTGAAGATGCATGTATGTATGTATGTTACTCTTTCACGAAGAAACTACTGGACGAATTTGGATAAAACTTTACAGTAACATCAGAATAACACATGGGATACATATTATCTCGAAATTCCCGCAGGAACGGGTACAACGCGGGCAACACCGCGCGGCGCGGCTAGTATATATTATAAATTTTATAGAATCCAAGTTACCTGTGTAATAATGCCTCCACAACGGCCGTATTTTGTCCTGCCCCCCGACGTCCCATACGTTGAATTTGACGTTCTTATACGTGACCGTTTCCACGTTGAACCCGACTGTGGGTATCGTTGTGACTGACTGACCTAATTTTAACTTATATAAAATAGCTGAGAAATTTACGTGTTAAGAAAATTATTTCACACAAATTGGAAGTTTTTCGTTAAAGCTTTATAATTGTCGATGGTTGTATTAAGGTCATATATAAATACTCCAACGTCAGAGTTAAAATTATTTATGGTAAAAAGAAATACCGTAATACATCACAGGCTTTAAACAGTGTTTAGTTTACAGGGATCGAGAGTGGCTGAAAATCAGCTCTTGTACTTCATCAACCTATGTATAATAACATCAGCTAATTCCTCTCGTCTAATGTCAGAATTGGCCACTAACCATAAGATAAGAAGAACATTTGGGATTTAGTAGCGAGGATATTACTTCTAAGGGTGGCCTCTTCGGTAGTATTTCTTTATCAGACCTACCGTAAAATCTTTAGCCGACTTTGCTTATCCTATCATCAGACCCATCCCACGTTTAAGGCTTCTAAAACCTCTAACTCTAAGGGTGCGTATCCATTGAAGCACAGAGGAGCTGTGCGGAGCTCAATTGATCAATCATAACGCATTATGATTTTTTTTTTACTATTTCAATGCCTTACTTGACAATGTCAAATGCCTTATTTGACAATGTTAATGCCATAATTGACAAAGTCAACGCCTTACTTGACAATTTCAATGCCTTACTTGGACATGTCAAAGCCTTATTTGACAATGTCAGTGCCTTACTTGACATTGTCAATGCCTAAATTGACAATGTCAACGCCTTACTTGCCAATGTCAATGCCTTATTTGACAATATCAATGCCTTACTTGACAATGTCAATGCCTTATTTGACAATGTCATTGCCTTATTTGACAATGTCAATGCCTTACTTGACAATTCCAATGCGTTGATTGGTCGATGGAGCTCCGCAGCCGCACATCTCCGCTCCAATAGAAACGCACCCTAAAACCCGATAAGTTCTGTTGAACCGTTTGTTATGTACGGAGTTGTATTTGAAAAGGATACTAGTCTTGCCGGCAGCGTCCAGGCCCAGCATCAATATCCTCATCTCCTTGTTGCCGAAGATTTTTGAAAGCAGCTTACCCATGGTGCCTATCTCGCCTCAACCGCACAACTGGAAATAAAACAGGAACAACTATTAATATTAGACTCAAATGAAGACTATAGGAGATACATTAGGTTTAAAGATCATTATTATCAACAAAGACATAATAATTGTCACTTATGTAATGATATAATTTGACTTGAAATATATAAACGTAGGTATATCGTCGTTGTCATCACATCATACATTATATTATTGATTTATCTGTAATAGGTTCTACAAATATTAATTAAATCGATATCGGTAATGATCATCCACAAAGTAACAAATCTCAATTAAAAGATAACAAGAAAAAATATCACTGGCCAAAACAAGAGGTATAATAAGAACAGCCGCTCAATTAAGAAATAATGTTCCAATTATTTGGCAAAGGTAATCTCGTGGAAAAATGGTAGATAGATAACAAAGTAGATATGTTCCTTTGAGCGGTAATCCAAGTGATTAAATAAGGCCAATGTTCTATAAAATTAATGGTGAAGCTATACCTATGTTCAGTAAAGAAAGAAATATAAAAATAGGTACTACAATAAAAATGTATCGATAGCAAGTTGTACTTTAAGAAAACATTCCTTTTTCAAAAATGAATAAAACTGGCGTGTAGTGTTTTTTAATAGACATGCCCCTTTCGGGTATCGAACCAGCTTAAATCCTATCAAATACTATTTAATCCTTTATGGCAACAATCGATAGGATTAATTCGTAAAGATCTAATCTTAGTAACAGAGATTGTTAAACGAAAATGCTTGGATTTTAAAATATTCGTTCCATTATTTGAACGGAATTAAATTTGAATCAGAATTTTCTGCCATTAAATCTGTTATTTATAATAACAGAGTTTTTTAACCAAAAGATATAGAAGTAACAACATTTCATTCAACCTTAGATATATCTTAGAAAAATAATCAAGGTTAGAATAACGATTCTGAGGATTGAATGCGATCGTAAATGCGAACTGTTGGACAAAGTTTAATGAAGTAAGTTTTTGCGGCGATTGCGTTTTAACGGTAACATGGCTGTTTCCCATTGGGAGTTCATTCAGTATTTCATTATCAGTATCAATATGTACCGATGCCATTGCAATTTAAACTTTAATAATGACTCCGCTGTCTGTCTCTAAGTATGCTTAGATCTTTAAAACTACGCAACGGATTTTGACGCGTTTTTTTTTGTAGAGTGATTCAAGAGGAAGGTTTATATTTATAAAAAATCCCGAAATTTCCACGGGAACGGGCACAACGCGGATAAACCGCGGAGCGCTGCTAGTTTAATAATAAAGATAAAATTGTAATAGGATGGGCATATATTTAGTACCTACTTAAGTAAACTTTGTAAGTTTGCATTAAGGATAATGGATAAAAGATTAAAATAGGTTTACGGTGGGCGGAACAAAAGCTTTTATTATACGAATAAAAGCTACCTAATCTTGATTTTCCTTGTGAAATAATTTAATTACACTATTCATAGCAGGAGCAGGTCAATCAATAGTAATTATAAAAAATTACTAGCTGACCGGAATCTTTGTTACACCCTTAACATTTAGGAGTATGAAAAATAAATGTTGACCGATTCGCAGACCTACCCGATAACACACCAAATTTCATGAAAATCGGTCGAGCCTTTTCGGAAGAGTGTGTTAACTAATTATATGGTCACACGAGAATTTTATATACATAAGATCTATATTGATCACTACTAATCTTCATTTCATCGACGATTTTTCATCTTAAAAACAATGTGGCAATCACATTGCACAAATGTACACCCAAAATTGACATCTATACTAATTTAATAAAGATCTATTTTCCACTAAATCTGAGAAAATAACGTAAGCACGATCTACAATATGTTCACACTAGCGTCATCTATTGGGTCGCTGGTAGTACCACCGCGCAGAACAACAAATAAATCAATGAATCAGACAAATTACAATTATCTGTTACGCAAATATGTTTACGCAATTACTTTTATCCTAAAAAATCACACTTTATTACATTACTTATCGAAAGCCCAATCAGACAATAAAATCCTAAAACCTTAAGCCTTTCGATAACATCATCAATACCGAACAAACCCAGCGTAATCTATCAAAGGAACTCTTCGACAATAAAGTTAGATAGAGATTAGTGAATGAAATGGATTGATTAAGGTGTAATTTAATAGATTACATGTTTATTTTGTTATCACAGCGTTATAGATACGTAAAAAATCTCATCTGAATTAAAATTGTGAGGATGTATGTATGTTTGTTCCTCTTTCACGAAAAAACTACTAGACGGATTTGGATGAAAACTGTTCAGTAATGTAGGTCATACATCTGAATAACACATGGGATACATTTTATCCCGAAATTTCCGCGGGAACGGGTACAACGAGAGTGACACCGCGGGGCGCGGCTAGTATGCTAATGTTGCTTAAACAAACAATAGATGAATATGGATGCAATTTGTCAAGCAGGATTTTTCATCCCCATACACCTATGCCATATACCAACAGAAACAAGTACAACATTCATAAAACCATAACAGTGCCTTTTTGATCATTCATAAGAACCCCATAGCGTAACCGAAATCATTAGTTACATTATAAATACGAACGCAACTCTGTCTGCTGTGTGTTACGCAATCACGCCTAAACTACAGAACCTATTGAAATTAAATTTGTTACAGCGATAGCCTAGACCTCGGGAAAGGACTACATTGTATTCTGAAATTCTGACGGGAACGTGAACGCTGCGGCAGGAAGCGCGGAGAATAGCTAGTTAGTAATAAAATCGGCCGTTATTTTAGTTAAGGGTCACGAGTTTAAACTTCTATTGGATTATTTCCATTGTGGCTTTAAGAATTTAGAACAACCTCGTCCCCACGCTATATACACAAAGTACTCATAAGCCCGTTCGACTGCTTGTAAAATATTCAACAATAATCCTCCAGTTGCTGGAATTTGGGTGGTGGCAACATTTTGTTTGTTCAAATAATTTGAATATTTTTTGTTCCACTAATTATTAGTGGAACAAAAAATATAAATGTTGGATTTCACTGTACGTGTTCCATATACTGTACATACAATCATGGTGTATCGAATATTTTAATTAATATTTAATAACTTAATAACCATAGAAATTTTCGATTAAGTTAAATAATGCAAAGTAACTTACATTGTTAGGAAAGGTCTAACAATCGCCTCTGTAGTATTAAGGCCTCATTCATAAACGCTTTTTGACAGCGTATTAGCTGTCAAATGGTTTGTCTCTTTCCATCATACACTATTTTCCGAAAAGCAAAAGAGACAAACACTTCAAAACAGTGTTTTAGGTATAGAGCGGTTAGACGTTAAGGTGACGTGAGTCCAGCAACTCGCAAAACGCGGTTTTTCCATCCAACTATTTTCATATAAATTGTCACAATTTTGATTCTAAAAAACTATAATATTAAAGTTGAGGATATATTCTAGTGGCAAAGGTATTTCAGTACACGATTAGATTAATTTCCCTCGATAGAAAAAAATCACAAAGTTGCCTCTTTTATTAATTTAAAAATAATTATTTGGCTAAAATAAACAGATTTTTCCCAAAGAAAAACAACTATAATATAGGTCGTAGCATGAGCTAGGGCATTAGGTATTTTTTTGTAACCTTTCATTACATTCTTAAACACAATTTCAAAATACCTAATAAATTTCGAGAATTTGCCGTGTTGCGGGTGACGCGGGGCGTGATCAGTCGCGCTCAAGCGCTTGTGGAGGACGGACCTATGCCAAATATTGCTGGAGCGCGGAGATGCAAAATTTAAAACTTTTTTCGCAGTAATAAATTTGAACTATGACGGTTGCGTGAAAATAAGGTTTTAATATAAATAAGAACTGTCTGAATAATAATCCGGTCAATTTAAACCAAAAATTTAGAGTGATGTTACATAAAGTCCCAACAAGCTGAAAATCAGAAAAAAATTTCAAAACCTAATTATAAACAATGTTTAAAAGTTCCCCATCATTCCCGTGTATGGAATTTTTTTTATTCAAGGTCAAAGGTAAAAAAAATGAGTTTTTCGCGATTTTCAGCAAAACGGTAAGTTTGATCATAAAAGTATCAGAGAAAATAAAAAAGCTTATAAAATTCTCTATAACTTTAATAGAGAAGGCCAAAGGGTCAAAATATTACTATCAAATGCACCTACAATCCGAGCTTAGGTCATATATATTACACTAGTTTTTATTTCACTTCAATCCATGCAGTATTTCCGAAGTTATAACGACGAGAAGTTCAAGCCCTTTTTTGAATTTCCGAGATTAGGCGCGCTTACGCTATGACGTCACAACTCGACACAAGGGGCGGCGGTCGGTCGGTCCGGTGAACTCCAGTAAACTTTGGTGCGTTTTGGCGTCTCGTTTCATATTGTTTTGATTGTCTTCGTATTCATAATACCTATAGTGTGCTTATATTTTAAAGAAATAAAGTAAATTATCCTTTAAATCCCATTAACTCAAGTGAAACGTGAAGTGTGTAGAATGGAAGAAGGTTTTTTAAAAGGTCAGTCGGACAATCTGCCAAGAGTGGATAGTTTGATAGATGAAAAGGTATTTACATCCTGAGTAAGCATTTCCTACTCTCGGTAGGTATTTATTAGGAAGTGTGTGTTTCATTTAGTAGGTACCTACCTATTATGGACGGCGATAAAAAATACTACCAGATACTCCCAATCTACATCTCGAGGTTTTCGATGATTATTTTACCTCTATGTTTTATTAGTACATAAGAAAATGTCACTATTTACCCATATACAGAAAGTTTTAGTGGGTAGGTATTTACGTAGTTATTACTTTTCTGAGTAGACAAATATGTAACCCGCCTATTAATATAGTTTTATAATAAACCAGAAATTTTTTTAATTTTATCCAATGTCCGCTTTAGTTTGTTCATTCACAGTTGTTTTTTAATAAAAATAAATAATAGGTACCTACTTAGTTAAGAAATCAGTGGTGATCAACTTGCGGGCCGCAAATTTTTACTTTTTTATACGGGTGTTGCAAGTTTGAATGCTAATGTGTCTGTCTACCTATGTCTGTCTGCGTGTCTGTATGTTTGTCTGTAGTAACGTAGCATATTTTTAAGCAGGTGAACCGATTTCAATGCGTTTATAATTTATTTCAATGTTGTTTTTTAACAGTGGTTCATAGACATGTTTTGTCAAAATCAGTTAAACCGTTCTAATAGTAAGTACATTAAAAACATACGTTTTGAAGGTATTTTTTTTAAATTCGTAGTGTTTTATGGTTCTAGGTCAGGAAGAGAGAGCTACGGAGATGATGTCATAGGGTATATACAGTTAAAAAGAGAGGGAGACGTATGTAGGGCTTATTGAATCCATCCTTTTTACTGCAGTCATCCACTTCTTCCTCATTTTTGGGTCCCCAGGCACATTAAAAAAGAGTTTATCTGGTGTTTTAACTGTCGAATTGAAGCACTGAGGCACAATACAGTATTTCCTCACTATTTTTTCACTCATTTTTCCGCAGAAAACAGTTAAATTTTGATTTTTAATGCGTAGCGGCGTGCGTACGAGAGCGCGACTGTCGAGTTGTGACGTCATCGACCAGTGAGAGCCCGCCCGCGTTTTTAAAATCCCACGGCCGAAAATACGCACTTTGATCGTTAATATCTTAGCCATTTATTGAGTTAGGGAAAAAGTAAAAACACAGTTTTTCTTGTAATTTTGTATAGATTTATTTGGTGTGTAAAGTAAAAAATGTTGGCCTTCTCCATTCTATCCACTTTTTCCATATTCCAACCGTTATTGAACTACACGCTCCAGAAATGTAAAAATTAAGGACCTCGGGCAGGTAACTATGGAGCCTGCCCCAATGCTCAACAGTGACATGACCTATGTCATTTGAAAGGTATTAAAGAGTTGTACGGTAACGGTTTGGAATATGGAAAAAGTGGATAGAATTAAAGTTATAGAGAATTTTATAAGCTTTTTTATTTTCTCAGGTACTTTTATGATAAATCTTACAGTTTTGCTGAAAATTGCGAAAAACACTTTTTTTTTACCTTTGACTTTGAATAAAAAAAATTCCATACACGGGAATGATGGGGAACTTTTAGACATTGTTTATAATTATATTTTGAACAATTTTCCTGATTTTCAGCTTGTTTGGACTTTATGTAACCTCGAATGTCTAAATTGACCGGAGTATTATAGATTTAGTAGATTATTGCTTTGAAAAAAAAAACAAAAAAATATGTTGTGTCACAGTATAAGAATATCAGCAGATCAACTATACAGCTGCAATGTTGGTAGTGGGGATACCTAGGACAAGACTTGTCTCCTCTTGTCGATGCGGAGGTGGGAGTTTGCAACGATGCAGAGATTGCTACGATAAACAAATGTTTTAAACGATCTATAACGAAACTTAAAGCGGCAAACTAAATTCCACGCGAGCGAAGCCGCGGGCAAAAGCTAGTATTATTATAATTATTAAGTATATTATCACAAACCGGCCGGTGGAAATTTATATTATCTGCCTAGTCCTAAATAAAAGGAGTGAAATAAGAGGTATGATACAATATATTTATTTGTTTTTACTTTTGAAGGTGGCGCCACTGAAACCTAACAATACGTAGATATTCATATTTTTCAGTTATGTGTACTTTACTGTTGTTTGTTAAAACGTGTATGAACACCGCCACTTTAAAATAATATTAGGCTCGTATTTCTATACGTGAGGTCCTGTAATTGGCTTCCTGGTACTAATCAAAAATTGTATTTTTTAAGTTTAAAAAAGCTGTTGGACTTCCATCAAATAAATAAATAAATAAAAGTAATATTAGACAATAAAAATGATTTCACCCAGGGTTAAGACCGTTATTTTTTTTAAAACCTTTTATCTCTTTTTAGTTATTTTTCCCAAGGCTACCTACAATATAATACCAACCTTCGTAATATTTACGATTAGTTTTGCTTGATAGGCTTTTTTTACTGTAGTCACTACACTGTGGCATCTCAATGAGTGACATATTCAAACTTAGCGCGCAAACTACGCGCGAGCGGGAGATCGCCCGCGGTCGGACCGCAGGCCCCGCACCTTACCCCCTCTGTAGTAGGTAAGCGCTGGACTCACGTCACCTTAAGTTAAGGTACAAAACTGTCGTAATACCTGAATTCTAAAACGGATAATAATGCACCTGTCACATTAAATCAAGGAAATCTGTCATCCTACAAGCTGCACCTACACACAGTGCTTATCGATGCCCCAGTTAGAGCAATCTAAATATAGAACTATAGCCGGACAACAGCTCTTTACTTTAGAAGTCTTAATGCAGACGGAGGACTTTTCGATGGAAGATTGATCTAGAAATATCGTGTAAACTGGCCTATTCGATTTCAGGAAGGATATTTTAAAATCGGATCATAAGGATAGAGTCTGTAATGTCCTATATGATCAGATATTATCCGGGAAACTAGTAGCGCTCGCTGGTTTTAGCTGCAACTAGCAGCGCCCCGCGGTTTTACCCGCGTTGTGCCCGTTCCCGTGGGAATTTCGGGATAAAATGTAGCCTATAGCCTTCCTCGATAAATAGACTATCTAACAGTGAAATAATTATTCAAATCGGTTCAGTAGTTTCTGAGATTAGCGCGTTTAAACAAACAAACAAACAAAACAAACTCTTCAGCTATATAATATTAGTATAGATTTAACTGTTACTATGGGAGATTTCAGAAATAAAAGTAACCTATAGCTTTCCTCTTCAATAAAGCTACCATATACATATATTTTTTCATAGTTAGGATTAGCGCGTTCAAACAAACAAATAAGTAAACTATATTATATTAGTATTACTCAAATATTAGAGAAATAAAACTTATTATCGTAGTTGACGCCAAAAATCGGATATCTAGGTTTTAATATAAAGTTAACCTGACTCTTTCAGTAGATGTCGAACGTCGTTATCCTGAACATCAAAG
Source organism: Cyclophora punctaria (assembly GCA_951394245.1). Lineage (NCBI taxonomy): Eukaryota > Metazoa > Arthropoda > Insecta > Lepidoptera > Geometridae > Cyclophora > Cyclophora punctaria. The sequence goes on from OX596168.1 coordinate 9,465,368, forward strand.
GGGTGGTATTTGGAGGGTTGCTTACCGACGTCACGAATATTTTATATCATCGAGGGAGGGTGACAAAGAACACATTTTGTCGAATATTGTAAATTTTATGATAGACGATACTGATATGATTGAATGGGCTTGAAAATAAGAGTTCATTTTTGGTGAAAAAAGGAGAGTACATACGGCGTAGTATGATAAATAACATTATTTGTTTTATGTCAAATCAAACAGTAAATAAAAATCAAAGAATAGGAAGATGGGTATTTATAATACCAATAACACTGTTGTTATTGGTATTATTGATCTGTATCAATACAATATTTCGTTTGAGTCAGTTCGAATTTCTCGCAACGACGACGTACCGATCGCGGAAGAAACCATGGATGAGACAGTGATGTGTGACACATAACACTGTTATTCTTGCGGTCAATCAACTGGAAATAGGAACTATTATGACAACACTAAATGGCCAGCTTTATTTGTTCGATAAACAGTACGAAGGTTTAACAGCGTGCCACATGGTCGTAAATGTTGAAACTGCTGTATGTCAGGCGGACGCAACACGGAACACTAAATTAGGTCGGCTTTGGCATATCCTATAATGTCACTGGTTTGTCTTAAGCTGTGTACAGACCGGCCCAACGAACGCCAACGAACGGGTTTCGTTGACCTTCGTTGCTGCAATCTGGACGGCTTAGCGAAATGCTATCCTATCTATCTATCTATCCTATCTATCTAGATCCTCAATTCTCCGTTAGGCATTCGCTAAGCCGTCCAGATTGCAGCAACGAAGGTCAACGAAACCCGTTCGTTGGCGTTCGTTGGGCCGGTCTGCTTCAAATCGTGTGAAAGCGGGAATACATATGGTAGTAGAATAGATCAGTGACAAGAAGATGCCAGCAACTCAATTAAGTAAGTTGGTGTAGGTTAGTGGCCTACTCTGCTTCCGACACCAGAGTTTTCAGACCGCCTCAAAGCTTCCGACATGGTCTGATGATTGAAACAACCGACAATTCAACGTGTCCTTCGAAGCACGGTAGCGCTCGGATAGAAATTCCACTTTCGGCCACCCATCTAAGTAGGAGGAGGCAAGTAACACCTGCGTGCAAAATTAAATGGCAAATAGCATGCTAGTTAATTCGTAATGCGCACTTGGCAGATAAAGATATGCCAGTAAGGATATTTACAAATGTAAGTTAGTACGTGGTAGTATCTGTTATGACCGTATGCCAGCTACAAGCATATGTGTTCCGCCCTGTACAAAGCACTAATCGAGTTAACAATCAAGATAACTACACTGAAATCATGAAAACTAGTAAATTGAGTGAAGAAAATAGTAGGAATGGACATGGAAAATAGATGGAATAATAACTATAACTAATAATAACATGTTCATAAATAATTAACACTCAATCCATATTCAATATTCTTTGAAATACTAAAGCAATTTACCGCGAATAAACACATTAATCATAGTTGAAGCGTAAAGGCAGGACCATCAATATAAGTTAAGATAGATGTCGATAAATGAAAGCTGAAGTGAAGGATGTTTGTGGAAATGTTATTACATGGAATTCTATGAACGATACCGTAAACACAAATACGCATATTATTGCTCACATTATCCATACCAAAATAGTAAAGCTAGCGATTTTCTTTGTTTATGATTAACTTTCAGTAGTTGTCATAGCAACATTAACAATGATGGTTGCTTTTTATCCCAAAATTCCGCGAGAACATGTTGAATGAGGGCTGGTTAAGAGCAGACACTTGCTTTTCTATTTACTCATTCGAATAAACCTAAGATTTACTTAACTACTGAGAACTATCATGACTCCAAATCCTTTTAACTGATTCCTGTTACTAGTAATTAGATAAAACGCCATAATCTAAGGGCTGTTCGGGGGCGTTACTTTAGCCCAGACCAGTGGGGTGACCCTTCTATTTCCGTCAGGTCAACGCCCAGGGCTTTAATCATTTCCACGTCATTTCCTACATACAGCCAATCCAATGATGCAGATGAGTTTCAATTGAGCACTGACGTCACGACAGAAAAGTCTTTGAAGATTTACTACAACAAAATTCCTTTTTTATTATAATAGTTCGGCTGGGGAATCGTAGGAAACGGCTGATTGCCCATTCTTTATTCGGTGACAACGTTTCAAGGTTTCTTTTACACAAAGGAACGTGATATCAACAATATCGTTTTCTTTCTAGCCTTAGTGTGTCGGATTTGATTACCTTTGGCTTTACATTTTCACCAGCATATAAAATTTTATAGTATTAATGTTACCTATAACTCTTCGGTTGGTAATCCTTTATCTGCATAACAAGGCCATCGATTCAGGGATGCGATTCACCCCACGAGCATTGGATAAGCGCCAAATACGCACGGTCGCCAAACAAGTACCTTTTATCTTTAATCCAACCACTAACTTGAGTAAAGTATTATCAAGGAAATGTGTAGAGACAAGAGACAAAGGCTTGACTAGGAAATAAAATAGGGTCCTATTAATGGTATTGTTCAGGCACTTGTAATGAGGTGTGATTCTTAAGACTCAGTGAAAGAGAAGATAAGTATACAAAGAACTTTCGTCATTAATATAGGTAATCATAGAATCATTACAAATCTATGATAACACACCTACAGAACAATAAAACACCAAAGAAAACTAATAAAATCTAAATCACACAATCTTCTAAAACAATAGAGAACAAAGGTACAATTACAACAACTCGATGGCGCCCAAATGGCGGCAGATGCAAGCCATAACTCTTCACAACATTCGGTAGTAAGTCGTAACAGCCAAAACTGTGCCAAGCTTTCAAATAGTTGAGGAAAAAAATATATACTTTCCCGTTTTAATTGCAGGTGGTTACCCAAAATGTGGAAAGAGATAATTTTTACTATATTGTAGTTAGAACTTAAGTTGTGTATAGATGGAACCTGTTTAGCAACACAATTCCTTAGTAGGTTAGTAGAAAAAACATATACGCAAGCAGAGGCCGTGACCGTCCCGGCCAGTTCGATAACGGTACAAAATCCGAGTGGCTTGTTAGACAGTGTAATAGCAAACCTTGATAACACGGTTGAATGAAGATTCGACTTGTTCAATGAATATCGAGAAATTAGATACACGAAATTTTTAAAACGAAATTGATTCTTTTTTTGGTGATGGCTATCTTTAATCATATTAAACGAATATGAAAAGTAAAAAAAATTGTAACCGTATTTGAAAATAGCAATTTACATCAAAAAGGGACATAAGCGTTCAAACTCATATACAATACATGAGAAAGTGATATTCTTTGAGATATATCTACAAATAGGTCGATAGAGAATTTAGCCTAACAAAATATAGGTTAACCTTTTCCAACCACTTCCAAACAACATCGAAATAAAAACGTCAATCAATCCAATTCTGATACATTCGGTATTCACCCAACTGCCTACAAAGTCGAAAATACAAATAAACAAATTCGATTTAACCTATTTACGTTTGTATCAGTAACTTTGAGTCCAAATATAGAGGGATATAATTAAACTGAAGATAAAGCTAGGGATTCGCATGTTTGAGTCAGCTTTGGAAATTCACGAGGCGTAACAGACAGCAAACAAACTCTGCAACTGGTAATGGAGGATCGAATTTTCAGCTGAAACATTGCCAGGTGAAGATAAATAAGTTTCACCACAATTAAAACAGTTGTGAATAAGGGCTACAACTACAACTTTCATGGATTGCCTGTACGTTATATTTGTTGAGATTAAAGTAATTCATGATTTATAAAAAAGTATTTATTTCCAACTTGTTCCCAGAAAGGTTTAAATATAGAACAACAACGTAATTCGAAGTACGTAGAATAAATAAAACTTACAAAAACATTTGGGCTTATTAGTTTAGGAATTTTCCGTTTCATCCCTTTATTAACTCCCACGAATACACCTATAATAGCAGACATTTTATCGCTACATCCTATTAAATAATGTTCTTTGTCGCATATGTCTGTCGGACAGTGAAGAGATTTATTTTTCTATGGTCGGAAATCTGTCAGTATTGTATGTCCTTTGGAATTGGGCTGTTAATATATTAATTACTTTAATCTGCCTAACTTTAAGGATTACAAATAGACTCGAATGTTGAACAGAGAAGCATAACACGTGTTAGTTGGACCTAAAAGTTTTGTCAACGCTTCCTACTGTAAAAGAATCACGTACAAAAACCGCGAAGTAACGAGAAAAAATGTTGTAAAATACAACATGATGTTAAAAAGTAACTAGGATACTATAATAACATTGAAAAATAACAATCACACTCGAACAATGTAGGTGAAATAGGAAGCAGGCATGTTATTAAACTAAGAGTATTTCTATACATAACATCAGATACTGGAGCGAGTTAGCTTCACAAAATATGTTATTCCAGACTCCAATGTAGGTTACACGAATGAAGTTAAAATGAACATAAATGTAAATTCGCATCACAAATCTTTACTGCAACAAAGTTCTATTTAACGTTCGACTAAACATTCGCATAGAACCTTGTAATAGCCATGCTACATAACGTTCAAAGTTTAGCAGTTGAAAATGTCACTATCTTGGATTTTGCCAACTAGACAACTTATAACAATCGCAGCAATGTAGACAAGATGGCGTCCATTGATCTGGAAAGGTTATTTGGCGGTCTAAGCCATGTATCATATTTATGTCTTCGGATCGGAATTCAAAGAATATTCAAAGAAATTCGTGCCTAACATAATAAAACCTGAGCATATCACGTTCCGTTCTTTTTCATTTTTTTTGTAATAAGAATTCTAAGACAAAAACCACACTGATCGTTTTGCTATACATGAGATACAGATCAACTCGAGATTTTTTTTTAAATAAAATTTTGCAATCCGCTCGTACATCGCTGCGGTTAATCAAGATTTCCAGTGGACAATGGGTAAAAAGGCCTAAGTTTATATCCAAGGTTTCATTAATCTCTTTTCTAAAAATCATGAAAATACTCTGAAATTGAGCAGTTTTAGTGTGAAAAAGAAAAAGAAAGATAATAACGTTCGTATTTATATGATAGACAAGTTTATATTTTATTTTATAATCTCCATCTAATATCTGATTTAATTAAACTCAATTATTGCTAACACTCCCGATGGAAGCACTGTTCCAAACAAAAAATACCAATCGCACTAACATTATAGTGCCCCACTCTTTCGTAGGGGGTTAAAAATAAGTTAAACAATACAAACATCAGATAAAAATAATGAATAAAACATTGTATTTGTCAACCTAGCTAGTACTGATTCACATGGATTTACGCTTGGCTTTTTATAACTGAGTTAGCCGGTAGCAGACAGCCTTGCCAACGCGTTAGGTTCATCCTATTTCACAGTACATATCTACATTGCTCCACCGGAATTTCACTCCACATGCATCGATAGGTATTGTCATCCATTGTATAGTTTTCCACGTAAATTCAATAAAGAGATTGTCCGCCTTTCAGGGCTCATTCACCGAATTGACGCAGCTACAGCCAGCTATTCGCCATATCCCTTTTATCAACGTTTCAACGTGATAAACTCTGAAATGTGCGAATTCAATTCTGTATAGTGATACGAGAGAATCTGGTTAGCTGAAGCTTTTAGTTACTATAACTCGCTTAATAACCCTTTCTGTTTTAATTGAGTTTGCAATTAATACAGAGAAGTTGGTTTTAGTGGACAAGTTTCGAGGAACATGAAACACGAAACGATGGTTATTATAAATGGGGAATTGTCACGGTATTTAAACGTTTATTGAATCAGCTGATCGGTCTTAGAATTTTTAGCAAAACGTCGTTAACTTTTTAATATTAGGCTTTTCATTAAAAACCGCCGTTATTGGCGTATTTTACGGCTGAAGTGAAGCTCCATTAGGACTGAGATTACTCCGAACCGACTGTAGGCTCTGATAAGCTTTATTAAAACCTATAAAAAGCTTCAGCTGTGCTATCTATCCAATATATTATACATATTGACAAGCACATGCATATTCACGATAGCCTGCTTACTGGAAAAATAAAATCAGTTCCTAAGGCTGAATGTACTCAATATACAAAATGTACTGAACGATATGAACTTCCCAATTCCACTTTGGGATCCCACATATCGACATAGTTGCTAATCGTCTTAAAGATTAGTTGAGTAATCTTGTGAAGCCAACTACAGTGAAATGTTGTATACTAACAAGAGTTCAGGCTAATGAAGCGCTTTGCAGGCACGGAATGCTTTAATATTAATAGCTGGTAGTTGTAGTTTGGTTTGGAGTTAAGATAGAAACGGTATTAACAAGAATCGGGAATATAATCAAAAAAGCTCTATCTAAGATTGGAACTGAGAATTAGAATTTATCTTCTTAGTAGAAAGAATATTTTATTGTACAGAATCCTAATAATGAAGGGTAAAATTCGCAGTAACTTATGATAAACTATTCATCCTCTTCCACTTTCATTACGTATACAAATAATTTCAATATATCTTCTCTTACTCTGATGAATTGAGTCAAGTTATGATTTCCCGACGAAAAGGTCGAGTCTCCTCTTAGACATTTGTCATATCATTTCTTTGTTTCTCCTTTGAAAAATAGGAGTTTTTGCAATTCATGGTTATCGTTTTATCCTCATTATATGGTTAAGAGATTCACCATTCATGTATTATAGTATCAGCCAACAGGAACAAAAGTTCGCTCGAAGCAAATTGTAGACTAAAAAAATTACCGAGCATCGGGCAAATAAAACATTAAAAAAACGATACGACACGAACACGATCCACGCAAATTGAGAGACGAGGAAAACGTTAATTCCATTCCTTTCACAATTGCATCCGAAAATTCCGTGGCTTTTGTGAAGATCAGTCACTTAAGTATCTTTTAGAATTTCAATATGCACTAGAATTTCACTACCCTTACTTCACTTGTTATCGTAAGTGGAATTAATTTAATCCATGGAATCCCCTCACCCTTGGATCTGTTATGGTTTACGCTACATAAGCACTAATAGTATGTTTGGACCACTGTCTTTTATAGCTTTTGCGGCCCCTAGGACAGTATAGCTGTCTGGAACAGATTTATTGGAACCGAGGGAGAGAATATTGAAGGGTGACAGTAAAGATAGTGTTCTCTAAGTGATGTGTAAATTAAATAGGGATGTTACGATTGATACTTAAGTGAAAAGTAACACCGTTATTTTTGTTAATGGATTGCCCCAATAATAAAATAAATCGATGTCCCCAAGTATAATGATTAGTTAGCGACTAAATTATAGGCAATGAAGAACATAAGTCAATAACGAGCTTAGGTCGAGCTGAGAATATTACAAGTATAATTAATTCACGGAAAGCACTAGTTTAAAACCAGCTTTCTCTGTGCTTTCAGGGAAAGCTTGAGGCGTATCTAAGGGACATTAGAATAACAAATAATACTGTGTTTAATTCAATTGTACCTAAAATTTTGGTAGTAATTAAGTTTTAAAGGGTACCGTGGGGTTCTAATTATTCTATGGAAGAAGAAATTAAGGTCAAAAATTAAATCGTGTTACGTCAACCGTAACAATTCAGAATTCGTGCTCGAATGAGCTCGGAATAAGTTCTATATCTTGGTGTTTTCTTTTACTTTCTATTTATTTCATACAGAATTCAAGGTGTTAATACAAGAGATAGGTGGAAAGCTTTATCTTACTTTATAAGTTAGTTCGTTGTTCGACTTTTGCCAAGACACATTTAATAATTAAACTAATGTTCGGAAATTAAGACATCATAATTATTCGTCTCCTCAAATCTCCCCCAGAAACCTAAATCTTAATATAATTTTGTCTGCATTTCCCAGTTTAAAATCAAGTCCAGATTTCACTCTGTTTATTTGGCTTTAGTTTGTATTAGCGGAGCGGAAGAAGTGGCTTCCGTCTGATGGTGCACTTAGTGATAACGTTCACGAAGGTTTAAATAACAGTTATGTAAAACTTGTTCTGTATTTCTTTGAGATTTAATGGTACTGTCGCAGAAATGAGCGGTTACTGGATTTTTTGCTGTTACGGCTAAGAAAGGAACGTCTATTTAATATCTATGCAATGTTCTTTATGCGCCTTGAACTTATTGTACTTGTCTAGCCATTTATATACCTACTGAACTACTAGTCCTATGGCCACATTCACTGTAACTGTTCCCATTAGAAAATATTTATAAAAAAAATTGGACGAGTTCTATCGCGTATGAACAATACACTATTACTATTACTTATACAAAAGGAAGTCCATTCTTATTTTATTCAGACTATTCATTGATTTGTATTTCATATTATACTCCGACTTATCACTTGATTTTCAGTTATATTTGGATTTGGGTATCCAATATGTCGTTGTTATATTCAAATAACAAAAATAAGTTCATCATTTAAATTCTTCCCTAAAATTATCATACAAAGTTATTCAAGACTTGACTCTCGTTCGTCTGGATTAGGCAAAACACAGAATAAAATCCAAAGTGGCTCGGATAAGAATGAATTCGGAGAATTTCACTTAGCCAAGCGTAATTAATGCACTAGGAATGAAGTGGGGCGGAGGTTAGAGGTCTTATACGATGATAATTTGTATATTATGCAATTTACCGACAATTGGGTCAACCTCACTTTAGTGCAGTTGTTTGCAGCATCTGTTAGTATTATAAATTGGAAAGTTTGTCGGAATGTAATATTTGCTGCTTTTTTAGCTGCGTTAGCTGTTCCTGATTGGGGTGTTATCGTCATACAGTTAGTTCATAATTTGGGACAACTCTTAAGAAACATTTGTTTAAAAATCAGAAGGTTTGTGTACTAAGCCAGGTTCTTCATAAGCAGACTATATTTGTCTCATACCTGCCGCTTAAGTTGAGACAAATTTCTGTTCTTGTGCCCACCATCTTTTATAAGACTAATCATAAAATCGATGCAAATGTTAAACTGTAATGAACACTAGTATAAGCCTAGAAGAACCTGTAAAAGTAGTTTTCATAATATTAAATCATACATTTATTATATGAGCACCGCTATCTGGTAAAGATCGCCAAGTATTACGTTAGAAACATGCCTTTATGCCTAAATGAATCCACACGAACAGATCATTACAGAGTATGAAGACAATGCAACATGAAGCCCACACTTAGTGTCGGTTGCGTAACGAGATTAAAGGAATTTGTGTCGCAAAGTCGACAGACACTTGCAGTGCCGTCATTTTATAGCAAATGAACATGTCTATCGTGTGGACTTAGCATACATGTAAACAAAAAGTAGTGTTAAGTGAACGTGCAGTTTGTATGTTGAGGAAATCATTAGTATGTGTTGATATTTGCATAGAAATCTGTTACCTCGACTGTTGTGGTTGGTAACTGACTGTTTATCCAATTTTTCTTATCTAGTCTCGATCTTTACACCCAATTTCAATTAAAATTCAGAGTTACAAGATACGACTACTTCTTTTATTTTCGCGGTTATTCAACTTCCATTTTCAACCAAAATTATGTGGTAGAAATGTAGACTGATTTATAGGCCAATGACATTCTGTTTCTAGCTACACTCTTATATAGATCCTTAAACTGTGGCAATGCATTCCTATGTATTGTTGCCTAAAAACTGTCCACTTGATGGTGAAAAAATATTTAATTGTGTTTACTCTTCTGACTCATGGCCGCCTATCAAAGTAGGTACCGGCACTGTTGAGTTTTTAAACATTGCACACATCATTCAAAACAGTAGTTATTTTTTGTGAAAATTATTATTAAATTGCAAAAACATACTTATCGTCATTTTAACACTAGCGTATCCGGTGTGATAACCTCGCAATAGAACGGGCAGATAATATTATTAGTATATTTAAAATATGTTTGAAATTATTAAATTAGATATTATCCTCCTCAATGTATTAATAGTGAGTGCCCTGCAGTGGACATTATAAATCATAGGTCAGGTACTCCTACTACTTATTACAGTAACACGTTCCTGGTATGACCATTTCGACTTATAACCCACTTCAAAATCCATGAGGAAATTCACAATTGGTCAGTATTTTTACGTTTACTGATTTTGAGATTCTTTGGTCATATAACCTAATCCCATTTTTTATCAATTTTCACCAAGTTAGCTTATTACCATCTACCTAGCTAGACTGAGGTCGGTTTTGGCTTTAGTCATTCCAATGCGAAATCAATATCACTTACACATGTAAGCTTGTCGGTCACGTTTGACAAATGGCAACAGCCGTTACATTACAATTGTTGTACAGAATACTAATTGGTTAAACGAGACAATATTGTATCGCACGCGGCCGGAGATATTCGTCAACTTCTGGAGAGATGGTCGGATCGTTTCTATTTTGAAGATCGTTCGACTAGTCAGATCGATTTGCCAGTAAATGAGGTGGTGTGAAAATCTTTACATCATCGGCAGCGTTTGATAGAGACACAATTTTAATGAGGTCTTTGCCCAGCTTCGGCAGGTCATGATACGCTAATGCTTTCCATGACCTATCTTTCAATGAGTCATGAGGTCAATGAGTAACTGCAACTCAGCTCAACTGCATACTAGGCGGTAGTACTGTAGTCCTCTGTTGTATTAAACAAATCATAGTTATTGCCTTGAAAACTTAATAGGATTTTGCCGTTTTACCGTACCCCGCCGGTGACATTTTAGGAACAATTCCTCAAGGTTGAAATACCGCCCTCGAGAACACGATCGAGGTACCATGGTAACAGATAAACTGTATCGATTTGAATAGTTTCAAATAAATTGTCTGGTATCGAACAGCATTCGATCTAAGGGTTGCCATCTATAAACAATTTGGTCATGGTGCTGATTTGCGAATTTGAAACGATCCTATTTTCATCGACAACCGAAAACCTTTTCCTAGATCCTTATGTCTTTTTATTTTACAATATTCAGTTCTATTTAGAAGACCACAGGCTTGATCACGATCGCTAAACCCTTTGTTAACTTTCAGTTTGGACACTCAGGTGATCCGATTTCAATTTGGGTTGAATTCGATGGCATTACCACGATACTATAGATATCGACTTTATCGCATGCAATATAAGATCGAGTTGATATGTGTATAGGTGTAGGTAGATCTTCGTTTCATCTCCAAAGGCGAAATGAAAGTGCAAGAGAGAAAGTAAGCTCTTCACCTTAACCTTGACCTTTGGGTTAAATAAAACGCACGTTCACATCGAATTTCTTCCTCCATGATGTGGATTAGACTCGGAAATCGTATGAAGTATGCAATGGATATCTCACATTAAAGTTTGATCTGGAAAGGTTACCTTCCACGTTTGTGCTGACTGACTCGGCGTTTTAACAATTCATACCGTACATCTCGAATCCATTTTCGGAATGAGATTAACATTCACTGGACGAGCAGTTTTGGTAATTTATTGAATTACATAATTAAAGTTGAATTTTTGTTTCTGTATATTACAGCTTTTTTAAGTATTTAAAACCGACGCGTACTCAAGAAATATCGGTTGCCATGCTATTTTCACCATTAAGACATTAATTCAAGAGGAAGGTTACTTTATACCCCAGAATTTCTACATGTACCCTACGATTAACCGAAGCAAAGCGAGGGATATCAAAAGATACAGAAGCTTGACTTAATTAATATCCATTAAACATATGAATACGTATCTCAGATTCCGATCTCATTCAAACACAGTAAGATTTCCACGACCGTATTATTTGTTCATACATGAAGGTAAAGACATCCGTGGGACAGATCGCTGTCACGGCAATTAGCTGGACGTGATTGAACGACGGGACGATTAGAATCCCATTTACAAGACAAAGACCAACGTGACACTCATGGCGCTTTCCCAGAGTCACGTCATCTGTTAAATGAAGTGAAACATACCATGACAACCGATGCCCTTTCAGACGTCCAACCAGCTAACAACTAAGCCAACAATACCATTCACTGCTAGCGTCCAACACGATGCCTAATTAATGACGTTCGATCATTCAATGACGCTATACCCAAAACAGATTCTGACGTCACCTTTGATCGTTTATTAACGAAAGGTAAACCATGCCGTCGACATCAAGTATAATACTACTAACAAGTCTTTTGAATAATAATATTCTGGGTCGACCCAAATTAAGGTTGGGTTATAGCACGCGTGAACGTAACACTGAAAGTTATTTTAAAGGGATAACTTGGGTTACTAAAAATAAATATGTTTGTTTTGAAGAGAAAGCGTCAACCCTGGTCGTTTGAGGCTGAACAAGTGATGTTTACGCCGTTGAGCTTCAGGTGACGGTTCCAGTAAAGTTTGTTCACCCCTCCACCCTCTCGCATCACACATGCTAAAGCAATAAGTGTTGCGGACTAACGTAATCGTTTACACTCAGCTCGTACAGCTTGTTTTGACTACAAACACGGCATTTATACGGTTCAGATTTAAATGCGATCTCTGCTTCGGAAACGGTAATAGGACGCTATTTTAAAACCAGCCTAGTCTTTAAACGAAGCTTCGTTTTAGAATAACATGGCATGAATTGAACGAGTATGATTATTCTTTATTATCTTTCTCGTATAATAGAAGCTAAAGAGTTTGTTGTTTTGTTTGAACGCGCTCATCTTTGGTACTACAAAGTCGCATTTGAAAATATATTTTTGTATGTGACAGTAACATTCAGGAAAGAGGTTATGGACAATTTGTCATCCCATAATTCCCACGGGAACGGGTACAAAACGGCTAGAACAAAGTCGCACTGCTGGTTCTTCATATATTTTTCAACGTTCAAATTCATTGCGCATCAAAGTCAGTCTTGGCACATCGGTTCATTACTGGCCCAATTCACACTTGTCCTAATAAATTATCTTCATTTAAACATGACGTAACGATTTTAATAACATTGGATTATAAATAGTTTCTTTTTTTTTAATTAGTAAAATATAAACTGTTATCTGTAAGAATAACTATTATATTTAACATCACGATTTATATGTGGTAAATTATATTGAAATCACTGCCGTTAAAAGATAAAATTACAAAACGCTATTTCGATACAAAATCTAATTCCTTAGTAGTTATAAACTTAATTAAAGACAGAATTGTAACTGACGAGCAGTGCCCTGTGGATTCATTCGTGTTCTACTCTTTCAAGTGGGAATTTCGGGATGAAAGTAACCTTAACCTTAACCAAAAGATTGTTTTCAATATATTGGTAGTTCCAAAGATTCGCGTGTTGGAACAAACGAGAAAACAAATTGTTCAGCTTTATAATATTAATACAGATGAAATCCAATAAGACAATGTATACAAAACTTATTAAATAAATTATGATAATAACAGTACTGTTAATGTTGGCCTCAAAAGGCTTAGCCAGGACGTAGCAAATAATAATTATTCATAAGTGCTGCTAACATATTCACAAAACGTTTGGGCAAGAGTCAGTTTACACCGAGCCTCGTTGGAAACTGAATGCAAACTGTTTAGTTAGCCCTGCCTTACATATTCTGGTTAAACTTAGACGCAACGAAATGTCGTACATATTTATAGGGCTAAGGTACTCTAAACGAAAAGGAGAACAGGTGAATATGAAATTTTTAAATGCGATAACACTGTCATTGTAAGTACGGTTCCTTAAGTACGGTTTATCAACCATAAAGTTCCTACTTGTTATACCCAAATAAATGCCAGTTAATGGCCTAATAATGTTGAATAAAATTTACCTAATAAAAATTTTAGTATTGATCTGAAAGGTCACACCGGACTGCAAAGGCCTTTTGTTCACTGAAGTTTTCATAGTTATTAACTAGCTAATCGCTGAAACCCGCGGTTTCACCCGCTCTCAGCAGATGGCACTTGAATGCGAGCTAGAACACGCTATCGTCATTTTCTTCGTAAAGTTGCGCCCTTACATTTTGTAGGTCAGAATATAATTTTTGAAGTTATAATATGAGCAAAGTTAGTATATTATTATACTCTCCGTCTTTCTGTGACCACTAGTGTTGTAATCCGTTCGAAACGTCCGTATTCTTGTAAAATACGTTTACATTTATATAAGCTTAAATCGTGCGAGATTATAAGGTAGACAGTACAAAGTTATCGAACCTAGATACAGTAAGAACATAAACCACATCAAAATCATATTAAAACAGAAGACATTAAAACAGTACATGAATAGATTACTCACATGAAAAAGAACGCTCCAACACACCGGAACCATTCCACGACGATGGTTACCTATCGCAGCGTCGCCTTCGATTATCTAACAGCACGCACACATAACCTGAAACAATGGATAACTTTAAAACAATACGTACGCGTGCCCAAGAGAATGATAATTGATACACCGATGCATCAACTTGCTAATTGGATAAGTGGAGATGTTGCATTACCTTCCTAAGCAAAATAGTTCTGACGGTACAACAGAACAGCTATTATCTTCTACCTGTAGAAACTCGCAAGTTTCACCCAGAATAAGTGCTGCTCATTAACCTGTCACTAACACGAGATCAAAACCTTCAACGTTTCGTAAATTAAAACCTGATATTGCTTTCATTAGATATCGATTTACTTGGAAGGAAGAAAAAAGCAAAATTATCGCTATCATGAGGAAAATAAATAAGGAACATTCTAAAAATAACGGCGAGCCCAAAATGTTATCACTTGTCGATCGATTTTCGCTTATTGTATGAACAATGTGTAAGGTTGGTGGAAATTCAAATCAGTGATGTGTGTGGCAGAACAGGAATATTGCATTTCACGTGTCTCGTACGATAACGGTGGTAGCATGATCACTGCAATATTTCTCTAGTATCTATACTAATATTATAAAGCTGAAGAGTTTGTTTTGTTTGTTTGTTTGTTTGTTTGTTTGTTTGTTTGTTTGTTTAAACGCGCTAATCTCAGAAACTACTGAACCGATTTGAATAATTCTTTCACTGTTAGATAGTCTATTTATCGAGGAAGGCTATAGGCTACATTTTATCCCGAAATTCCCACGGGAACGGGCACAACGCGGGTAAAACCGCGGGGCGCTGCTAGTTTTCAATATAATTTTGAGTTTGAAAGGACGTATCTCCTTGAATAGGTGGACTGATAAGGATAATATTTAGCATAGAATAAGTACAGGTTTAATATTAATAGTGCACTTCTTATCTCAAAAAAATCTTAATCCCCTGCTGGTTACGTTAATACAATATCCCAATGTTATCATTTATCAGCTGGAATTTGAATCCATTGTAAAATAAAATCTATTTTCTATAAGCGTAAAGTAAAGTCGAAAAGAACGAGCGTCGTTATTTCAGATTCATACAACATTTTGTAGACAACGCCACGCAAATTTCATGGTCCATTAAAATTTAACATGGTAAAGGAATAAATTAATTTCGTAAAAAGAACACGGGATAAAAGGACATCGGCAGTAAATAAAGTGCGGGCTAAAATATTGTTTGCGAGCGTGAAATATTGAACTGCAGTAAACCGCATATTGTTATAAGCATAGGTGACATTAATACCTTTACTCTTTCCATTAAACGATTCAAACTCCACAGAGAAATTGTGTGTAGCACGTTCGCTGAATGACAAATAGCTTCCTGTTCAACGACTTTTAACTAAGTACATTAACCGGAGAAATTTCGATTTTTGTACTCCGTTATGCAGCATTTCACTTCAATCCAAAAAATACAACTTCTTTCACATTAAAACACAAAATTTCACATTTTTTGCACTAGCACACCACGATTTTTCAATTGCGATATGTTTGATTAGAATCACTGCTTCCTTTTTAATAGACTACGTATACCACGATCAATCAAAATGTGCGCGAGAGCATAACACGCCGCGTTTCCGAGTGTACCGTTTCGGTCGCCGTTCGAATACTGAATAGTGAATCTCCAAGTCACAACGGCAAAGACCGCCATAGGGCGGGGCTACCACGCATGTCATGCTACTAATTTGCCTTCGCCTCGGGCCTTTGATCGCAATATCGAAACCACATGTGACATTGTAAACAATAGTAAGTAGGGTCATTTCGCCGGTTTCGCGACCACCTTTAGTAGGCGACCATTTGACGGGCTAAGTTTCTTTAAATCAAGATAATAGTATTTGTAGAGGTAATGTAAATAAAAAATAAATTTTACGTAATTAATAAATAATTATGAAATAAGAATTTACACAGTTTAAAACAATTAGGTTAACCCAGAGCCGAAAAAAAATTGCTCAATGCGCATCTTCATTCAGAGGAGTGTGGAAGTGTCGCGAGTTGAAAAAAAAATAACGCGGGGCGCGGCGCTCAAAGGTAAGTTTTTATTACTTATTTCATGTTTTAGACACAAGTTAGATGTTAAATTGTACAATCGATAAATTTTCGTCATTATTTAGTTGTAATTTGCTATTTTTAAACTTAATTGTAAGATAAAATCTAGTGGTCGGTAACCGAAATGCGTATTTATCAAAAACGTTAGATAGCGACCACATGGTCGCGAACCGACGAATGCAGCAGTATTTTGTTATAATTAATATGACCCTAATGCTTCATACAAGACTATTAAAATTTTGGCTGCAGCATTCTATACGTTTCTCTTTATAGTCCTTTGGTAAACGACCACCAGTTTCTTTGAAAGAACTTTGTTTATTTTACGTACAAACATTAGGTGCTAGAGGTGGTCGCAAACCAAAATAATCGAAATAAGGTTATTGGTTTCCGGCCACCATAATTTAGTATGAGAGAAATAACGGCCGCAAACAGAAATAAGTATGAAAGGTCATTGAGTATGCGACCACGAATGATTATTTTGAATTTGTTTGGTTATTAAAATGTCCGTATAATAATTATTTTAAACTTGTTAAGCTCACACGATTTGTTAACATATTTACATTTTACCGGGTCTTAGGGTCTAGACAGACGGACTGCAATTCAACTGCAATCCGACTGCCAAATGGCAGTTCAGATGCAGTTTGAATGCAGTTGGCTCGACTGCAATCAAACTGCACGTCGACGGGCAGTTGGCGTGCAGTTGGATTGCAGTCTGAGTGCAGTTAGTCGTTGTAACTGCACTCAGACTGCAATCCAACTGCACGCCAACTGCCCGTCGACGTGCAGTTTGATTGCAGTCGAGCCAACTGCATTCAAACTGCATCTGAACTGCCATTTGGCAGTCGGATTGCAGTTGAATTGCAGTCCGTCTGTCTAGACCCTTAATCGCGTATTATTTTTAATTCTCTTACCCGCGGTAGATCATTGTAACATGATCGAAACGTCGGAGGTAAGAAAATGTGGTTGTACCGTAATCTGACGAAAACTAATTATACTATTTCTCTGTTTCAAACAATAGCTGGATGGAGCTCCCAAAAAAGAAGAAGACTGTCCAGTAAAAGGAAGAGAGAAAATGAAGACATGAAAAATACTACACCAGATAATTACAAATGACTGAAGTTGATTATTTTTAATAATATATTAATGAAGAAATATATAATGATTATGAATAAAAATAACATTACACAAAATGATTACATATTTGTTATTATTAAAAAGCAATAAAAATATGTTTAAATTGATCATAAATGTTTGATTGGCCTAATATTTTTCATACTAAAATAGCGGTCGCAAACCAGTTCACTGGTGGTCATTAACTGATAAAAGTGGTCGTAAACTAACGATTTCGCTATATTTTCGGTTTTTCAGCTTTTTATAAAAAAATATATTTGTATGTATTTTATTTTATATGTTTAATCCAAACTAGACTATGTTTAGGACGTATTTACGTTAACGTTTACTATTTCGTGTGTAGACAACATTTTTTTTTACTGATCTGAAGTGGGCAACCCAGCTAACTGGTCGCTAACCGGCGAAATGACCCTATTTCGGTAATTTATTTACGAGATATATGATGTCTATGCGATAAAACGAAGACGCGTAAACGAGATCCAATTATGAAACAATGCTGGTAAACGGTTCAACTACAAAATGTAGGTATTAAACATTCTGTAATTCTTCATCGATTTTGTATTCAGCTATTGTTTGTTTTATAAGAGAATAAATTGTAAATGTTTCCTTTCACGATCTGGTGTTATTGTGAGTTGGCTCAATTCCAATATTGGTTTATTTAAAGATCATCAATTACCTATTAATGTTTCTGCAATTAATGTCTGTAATGCTGTAACTTTTGTATCTTGGTTTCGTAAGAGCACTACGAAAGACTGAGTAAACTTTTAACTGTTTGAGGGCGTGAAAATATGGTTACAGAGACCTCCATAAATAAACTTCCCGAAAAATATAATAAGAAAACCTCCCGAATTTCCTGTAGTGATGGACCAAATTACGTAAGAATTTATGGCAGGGCTGTTTTCATCAACTTTTCAGGAATACAATTTCAAATCAATTCTAGGGTAATGTTTTGTTTGTGATTTTCTAATGAAATGAGATTTTAAAGGAACTTTAGATACAGTTAAAAACAATATATTATTTAACTTTTGGGTGATAACTAAGTATAAATTTAGATAATAGACTTTCCAAAAAAGCGCCTACCCACTATCCTGTTCTAGTCGAGGCGCAAAAGGCTATGGCTTTATAGTCAACTACTCGTAGCCTTTATTCTGTTGAAAATATCTTGTGATATAGTGAATACATAGCCAGTTTCCTTTAGCACTGGCAGTCAATCATATCGTTTCCATTGTGACATAGATCAAGCTGTTGCCATCCGTCTGGCCGCGGGGTCTCATGCGTTGTGCATGACAAACGATTGAAAATGTCTATCATCATCGACGTATGAGTTATGTTTTTGTTGGGCAAAATTTGCCATAGCGGAGGAGTTTTGCTGTCATGTGTACCATCTTCATTATCTTAACATAGTTTATAACAAAATCCGTGTATGTTCAAACTTAACTAAAAAACTACTGAATGAATTTTCTTGAGGTTTTCACCAACAAACTGTGATTAAAGAGAAAGGATTCAGGTACTTTTTTAAGCCGGAATTCCAAGGGAAACCATACGGAATCATGATTAACTAAAGCGAAGCGACGGCGGGTCGCTAGTTGACGTTATACGAGAATTATTTTTGGTAAATGGTAGTTAATTAGTGCGTACAGTTTTATGGGATGCCAAGTTTTTAAATAGGTATCTTTTTAATTATCTGTTGACGCATAGAACTAGGTATTTCTAATGAGATCGATGCTCTATAGTCAACTTAGTCTTATGAAATTCAGTTCTTATCGAGTCTAGCCGAGAAGTATATTATAGCCGAGAAGTATATATTAGTTCATCGCAACTATACCCAGTAATTGAAACTGAGACGATGATAAAGACCACAATCACCAACACAATTGATGTCACAGTATTGAGGGAATTGCATTGAAGTCTGAAAAGGAAGGATTTGGGACGTAAGCTCCATACACCCTCATTTTCCCTTGAGATAACCCAACCTGTCATAATCTATCGCACCAACTTACAAATGACTAATCGATCATACGAGTATACTTGCTTAAGGCTTATTTATGTAAAGCGAGTTTCCTAGTTTACTTCACGGCCAATAACATACATAAAGGTACTAGCAGTGCCCTACGGTTTTACCTTCCTCTTGAATCACTGTATGTTGGTGAGAACCGCATGAAAATCCGTTGAGTAGTGTTACTTAATCACATATTACATACAGATAGACAAATTTTGGGAACTGGGGGGAATATGTAAGATACTCATATATTAAACTCCCGAGGCTTTTGCTGCATTACACTTGTTCTAGATGGACATTTGGGATGAAAGTAACCTTATAACCTGGGGTAGATTTTAAATGTGTTGTGTTGTGTTGTTTTTTTTTAATCCAGGCAGTTTCGGAGGCTAGCGCATCCAATTATTATATCAGTATTTAGTATTTAGTACGAGTATGATGAGCTGATTTTTTATCAATATGAATACGCCAGATTTTACTATGTGAAATTTAATTGAGGCTTAAAGAGTATAAAGAAAACTATACTATATTTCAACTAACATAAGTTAGTATCTAGACTAACAGAGATAACAGAACAATAATTAGTCAGCTGTTCGCCTTGCAATGGACCTTGATCGTATGTGATAATGATGAATAAGGAGATACGTGTAGTAAAATATTTGTAAGGTCGTATTTTTATAATTCCTGGCGGTGATTTAATAATGGTATCTGATCTATTTTAATAAAGTTTACGCTGTGAAACGTATATATTCGTTTTGGAAAATATCCGTCCTATGTTATAAAACTATATAATGATCAATGATACTAATAAAATAAATGAGTTTGTATGATTCTTGAGTTTTTTGTATGATATTCTAATCTCGGAAACGAACAATCCGATTTGAATAATTCTGTTTGCACTCAATAGCCGCAATCATCGGGAAGGTTATAGGCTATTATTCACCCCGAAATTCCCACCGGAACAGAGCCATCGCGGAAAAATCCACGGAGCGCTGCCAGTATTAATATAAAAAATATGTTTTCAAGTACATAACTATTAATAAATTCAAACATTATATTCGGTCACATTGTATATCATGTTTTCCTCAATTTAACCTCTATCTCATGCAGGCTTACGTATGGTAAATAAATCTGACAAATTGACGAAACAAAACCCATGTAGAACTAACCGCATTCCGACGCATTCGTGGGAAGGAATAATATATCTTTATGTGACCAACCATGTGGGTTAAATGTATGAAGCGGTTCAAATAAAATAAAAAACACTTCAGAGAAACTATTAGTAGCTGGGAAACAAAAGTTTGACGTGACCATGGTATTCGCTGTACGAGTTATGTAAAGTGCGACAGTTACTCAGCCAGACGATTTAATTATGTCTAATCAGCCAACAAACACGAGCAACACAAGCTTGTGTTTAAATTTTAGAGAATTACTTAATTTTAATATTTTTCTGGTCTGTAAGAAGTTTCAAATATGAGTCTAGTTTGAGAACACCAAGCAGCATTACGCAAGCGTGATGATTACGCCTTATCCTCCGCCCTGCGCTGATCTTCTTCATCGAGTAGATGGCCAACCTGATAAATTCTGGTGTCAAAGTTATTGAGCCGCCAAAGGCCTCTGACATGGCTCAAGTAACAACTACTATCCGTGGAAAGTACCCGTGACCGACGGCTTAACGTGCCCTCCGAAGCACGGAATCATCTTACTTTTCGAGCAATCAGATGATTCAGCCTGGAATGCCCAAACAAAACTGAGGAAAGTCTCAAAAAGAGATTTTTGTGAGATATCCCCTGCGCTGATATCTTCAGCGAGACTTGAGGCATTTGCCCGGCAGTGAAACATTCTATTATACCTATAGTAGGTAAATAGACATGTCAAAACTTTGAAAATTACAAAATATATTCTAAATATGCTCGTTATCTTCATGGGCCCACTATACGTGAGCGAAGGCGTTATAGACTTGAAAAACAAGTTAATAAAAATATATTTTAGTTAATAGTTACATACACAATTCTGTTGTGTAATATTGCCTATCACTCAAGTAGGTATGTTCCCCCTTTAACTGTCAGGGACGTCGCGATATTTTTCTTACAAGACAGTTAATATTATTTAGTATATACCTACATAAGAACAATTTATCAAATACTTAGGTAAATAAGTAACTATGACAATTAATTCTATGACATCATGGTAATCCACCTATCATTATTATTTTAAATTTATAATGAATATAAAACTGACATGAGATGATATTACAGATATTATCAACAGACGTTGGACTAATCTTATTATTTTTAGTAATTTGGTAAGTAAGTTATTATCCAAGTTATTTATCTAGCCGTGTTTGCATCCTAATTTAGGCATAATAAGGCTTTCTACTACCCTACAACAATAAATGTGCTTATAAAACTCCTTCACCTTAAACTCATACCCATTCTTCATTCTATTCAATAACTAAAAAGTGTTGATTATGGAGTCATCATCTCTTTTGTTTAATAGTTCGATGTGCAAAGAACAAAGTCTGTAATAGAACCCTAAAACTTCTTATATTATATTAACTTACTAGCTGTGCCCCGCGGTTTTACCCGCAGCGCCCCCGTTCCCGTGGGAATTTCCTGAATTTTCTTTGCTATAAACCTCACGGAGCCCGAGACCTTTCCAACGAATGCAAAACCGTGGAAATCGGTTCGGGCGTTCTGGAGTTATAGCGTCAGGGAGGAAACCCCGACTTATTTTTATATAGTAGATTAATAAAACCCTAAAAATAGTCTAAATGGGTTAAGTCCTCATGTATTGGCTCCAATAAACATTAAGTTATTTATTAATTTAATTGAAACACCCTTCTTTGGGGTTGTAAGCCACCTTAGCTAGTTTTAAGCCTGACTCTGACGTAATCTATGGACTCTGACTGTTTCCGATTTATTTCAAATAATATTTTTAAACTTAAAGGCTAAAACATTGTTTCATCAATGAGTAATGATATCTCCAAGTGCTGATAACGCTGTGTGTAAATGGCTTACATTTTTTGTTATCAGCATCACCAACAGCCTTGTTATGTGATTTTAATTATACTCTAAAACATTAAAGATAACATTATTAGTTAAGTTTTGTGTAAGTAAATAAATATTTTTCTACAGATTTATTTCATATTTTTATGGAAAAAGGCCAATAACTTATATAGTTTCAAGATGTTTAAAAAATATTTACTAGATAATTATACTAGTACAATCTATACATATTACTAAACAAAGTCCCCAAAAGCTGTCTACATGTGAACTGATTTTAATTCAAGAGCAAGGGTAGTGATAGGTTTTTTTCATGCCTAAAATTCCCATAGGGATGAGTAAAACACGGGTAAAACCATGGCGTACTGCTAGTGCAATAATAAAATTACATACTCGTAGGTAGACATTTTACTGAAGCTACTAGTCTAGATTCTAGATTCCTAAAATTATTTTACTACTTTTTACCTACCTTTTATTTGGATACTATTACTGTTAGGTTGGTCCCGGTTACTTTCTATGGATAGTAGTCGTTGCATGAGCCATGTCAGAGGCCTTTGGCGCCTCAATAACTCCGACACCAGGATTGGACAGTTTGACCATCCACTCAATGAAGACTGCTAGGCAAATTCCAATTCCTCCCCATAAGAGATTTTGCTACTTGCAAGACCTCTAATGTTTCATATAAATCTGAATAGATACATCCAATAACCTAAAACATTCTAGAACACTGTTTAAATTTAAAAGGAGTTAATTGGTGTCAATTCTGACTTCGTTGACCTCATAGCCATTTAATAAGGATTGAGTAAAAAGTATTTATTGATTATGATCATGGAAAAGATGGATGTTTATTGTTTACTATTAAGTAGTGTTAGTCTGTTGACTAATATCTTCATTGATAGATGTTTTCATCCACATTAATCTTAGTAACATGCTACATTGAATTCTTATTAGATGTTGAACTGGAAATTCAAATGGAACTTTTCAAAATTAAACTATTTACTAAAGCATAGAGGGTAAAACTAGATAGTTAATGAACATTAAATAATAAGATCAAGATTGTATCAGCATGGTAAATTAGAATAGAATAGATCTAAAAATACAATAACAACAATTTACAACTGGGTTAAATACTTGTGAAATGTATCAGTTTATTTTATAAGCAGTTTATGAACTAAAATCTATGTAAGTTCGTGCAATCACGATGAATACCTATCACTTTCGTATATTACCGTAAAATATGAAACAGTAGTTATTAAAAGTTACAAAAGTACAAAACTTACTGATTATGAATCATCGGCGGGAAGTCGACAGCAATTATTATTACGTTCGAAAAATGCATCCAAAACACAAACGCGATGACAACGAAATGATGCCTCGACCGTTTAGCAAAAGTAAATCGATAATATTCAATTAAACTCCAATACAAACTTTAATTGGGAAATAAAATCCTTTACAAATTAAATTGAACGTTCTGTCTGTCAGTAATGTAATGTCACAATTCGGATGAAAGGCGTAGCCGACTCGGCAAGCTCAGCCATGGAGCCATGGATGGCGGTTAACTTCGCGATGCTCCAACGACCGCATTTTCTTTACGAACGAAATTATAAAAAAGGCAATTTAGTTAATTAATCTAATAACAGAAAAATGAATGTTACTTACCGCATGACAATGTTTTAGAACTTCAATTTACTATTCTACATTCACACACACAACACAAATCCAACCAAACCAAACCACATCCACGAATCACGATTTAATTTGACAGTTGGATTTGATGGTTGACTTGACAGATCTAAAAACCGTCCTAGAAAATTGTAGAGTGCGCTGTCTATGTTTTTGTTTTTGGCAAAGACAATGAAATTATATGCCATACATTACTACTCGCATTTCTATTGTGTTAAAATTTAAAATCTTTTTGAGCCAAATTTTCAAATATCTGTCTCCCTTTTGGTACATAGTTACCTTTTCTATAGTTAATTTAATATTATTGTCATCAGCCAAACTCTTACTACAGGAACCCGGTTTTTATTTTATATAAAATCTTTACTTTTGTGGTCTGTGACCTGTGGAAACCGAAATGGAATCGTAAAAAATCTGTCATTGCCATGCCACATTAAAATATGACTTTGACATAGTGTGGACGTATTAGGGATGGACAAGCCAAAAATTTTTCGATATTAGTTCTCGCTTATTATTTTCTAATTTTAAAAAGATTCATCGGTATTCGCTTTCTCTTGTCGCTATTCCTACCATAGATTTTGCTTTGTGCACCAAGATATTAAAAAATTGCGAAATAATAATTGTTTCGCTATTTTATTATTACAGTCAACACGATTATTAATCGTGTTAGTTGCAGAATATCGTGACTGAACCAAATTTCATGATTGTTTATAATGTTTATTCATCTCAGCCATAAAAGGCAAAAAGTACTTTGCAAAGAAAATTGTACGACTGAATTTTATTATTAGCAGAGTATGCTCTAAAAAATATCGATACCTACGTGACGAGTATCAACATTTCATGATTATTTTTACCCATGCCTATAAGAAAAAGAGACACTGAAGACATACGCTATTTGTCAACAAACATCAAGTTTTGGATTTTACTTTTCAATGTTGTAAAATAAATATTACTCTCAAATAAATTTAATTAGAGATGTTCAAACGACAGTATTTGCAATTGGCTTTTCAGCTACATAAAAAAAACTTATTCCACCCCTCCAAATTATCAAGTTCACAATATAGGTTAGACAAGATTTCGTAATATTTTCAGCACATTATATTTAATTCATTATCCCATTAAATTGAATGAAACTTTCCAGGCAGTTAGCTTCAGGTATCAATGGAAGCAAATTTTCTTCACAAGCGAAACAGTTTCCTACTGGGATCAATAAACCGATGGAAGTTAAAGTCAAAAGTTCATCGCAGCCTGAAGAACTCTTGGAGAAACTCATAGCTGGATTGTCTTCAGACATTTACCAGAAGAACAGAGTGTATAAGAATGACTTGATGAGGGTTATAGACAAAGTTAGCGAGTTGAACTTTTCGACTAAGAAGCAAGGGTTACAGTTGATCAGATGTTGTACGGAACTCCTTCCTGATGAGACGCCTTCGACCAGAATGGCGCTTGTTGAACAAATTTGGAATGTTTTACAGTATGTTAATCAATTTACTCACTAATATTTACAATATATCAAAGCGCTATTCACTGACTCATTAATCAAGAAATCTCAGAAACTGTAAGTGCTAGGAGCCTAATATTTTGCGTTTTGAGATGTAGGTACTCACTTTAGGTGCAATTCAACCCCTAACAGGGGGTGGCCCTTTTAAGCCACTAGAAAAACTATTGATATACCTATGCAGATATTGTATAAAGATTGGATATCAAACACTATACTATAAATGAATACCTAGTTAGTAATAAAACTCTGATTTCCTATCTGTCTGTTTGTGATTTACTTCCAAAACCATGGAATGGGTTTAAAAGATCAACCTAATAATTCACCAGGGTTAATTATTCCCAAAAGATTAAAAAAATAAGGTTTTATTCCATTTTGCCTGCTCACAGATTCTAATTTGAAATAATATATTTTTTAACGGGAAGACTGTAAAAAAGGCATTGTTAGTATTTCAAAAGTATTTATCTTTATTTCAGAAAACACACAAAATTCGAAACAGAACATTATAACGAACTCCTCCGAGTCTACATAGCCAACAACAGAACTATTACAGCATCGAGATTCATCTCACAAATGGCACCGTTACAACCAAATATTACTACTTACGAATTAATATTAAGAGCTTTAGGAGAGGCAAGTATTTTTTTACTTATCTTTATCAATATAATAAAGAATAGTTTATTCTGTTTGTCTGGTTGAACACACTGATCTCTGAAACTGCCAATCAGATTCAAATAGTTTGTATTGGAAAGCTACATTCCATACCTAAGTTACTATTCATCCCGGAATTTCCCATAGGATCTTATTTAATGCAGGTCAAACTGTTGATATACAAATGCTACATATTACAGGCTGGAGATTTCAATCAGGCTACAGAGGTGATTGCAAACATGAAGTCATTGGATATTCCTGCTACAGAGAACATATTTAATTCACTCATCTTATGCCAAGGAAAATCTGGGTAAGAACATATCAAACTATGGTCAAAAACTATGGGCCATAAATGGTTTCTTATGTCTTTCTCATTTGCTCTTATTGAGCCGCTGACCCAAGGGTATATTAAGAAATATATACATACCTATCTCTTCAATTTTATTCGGTTTGTAATGAGTGTACAAAGTTCACTTTACTAAATTTTCATTCATAAGTCAATGTAAATCAAGTAGCAACTTATTTGTCCTTTCTTTACTTCAGTTCATTATCTAAACATCCTATCTAAAAAAGTAAAAGTAAAGAATTAGCCTGTAATGTCCCACTGTTGGGGAAAAGCCTCTCATCTCACTGAAGATATCAGTATAGTGAGGAGGATCCTATCAAAACAAACTTTATTTCTTAACAATATTAGTGAAGGTTTTTAATCTGTCTTCTCTTTTTCTTGCAGCAACTTACAGAACATTCAAGAAGTGCTATCTATGATGAAGTCCTTGAAGCTCGAACCTACTGTTGATACTATAACGGCCAAAGTGCGCGCGTTAATTTGGAATAAGAAGCATGATGTGGCTGTCAATGAAATGAATGATGCTTTTAACTTGGGCTTGGATTTCAATGAGGAAAATGTAATGGAGATTGTCAAAACATTGGCGTTTACGACTGTTTATCAGCCTATACCAAAGGTAAATATTAAAAAGATTAAGTAGTACTGGCATTAAAAAACTATATTAGCGCAGGACCAAGAATGTATGGACCAAGAGCCCGCGAACCCCAGACCTTCGTTATTTTATAAAAGCTGAAAGTTTGTCAGTGCATGCTCCCACACACAGGTAAGAACGATGGACTATTATGAAGTTTGGGTTATCGTGGCTTTGGCAGGTATACGGTACTAAATGTCAATGGTCGAAAACACCAAGTTGGCCATCGATTTCGATATCACCGTCAAAGGGTGACTTGTACAACTCCTCAAGAGCTTTCAAATGACATAAGTCATGTCACTGTTGAGCATTAGGATCAGCGTCCATGGCATAGGCCAACTCCAATCTTCGGTGGTCGAAAACACCAAGTTGGCCGTCGATTTCGATGTCACCGTCAAAGGGTGACTTGTACAACTTGTCAAGAGCTTTCAAATGACATAGGTCATGTCACTTAGGATCAGCGTCCATAGCATAGGTCAACTCCAATCTTCAATGGTCGAAAACACCAAGTTGGCCGTCGATTTCGATAACACCGTCAAAGGGTGACTTGTACAACTTGTCAAGAGCTTTCAAATGATATAGGTCATGTCACTGTTGAGCATTAGGATCAGCGTCCATAGCATAGGTCAACTCCAATCTTCAATGGTCGAAAACACCAAGTTGGCCGTCGATTTCGATATCACCGTCAAAGGGTGACTTGTACAACTCTTCAAGAGCTTTCAAATGACATATGTCATGTCACAAATCACACTTAATTATTTGATGAATTTAGATCGGTATTTTACAAACCTTTAGTACCGTTTATCTGCCAAAGCCACGATAACCCAAACTTCATAATAGTCCATCGTTCTTACCTGTGTGTGGGAGCATGCGCTGACAAACTTTCAGCTTTTATAAAATGACGAAAGTCTGGGGTTCACGGGCTCTAGGTCTAGTAGGTATTTTACTAATTTAACTGAATAAGTATCATTTTATGATCTTGGTGAAATTTCTACACATTTTTACATGCCATTGCCATATTTTATTACTGGAACAAATGAATGTTGTACT
Source organism: Cyclophora punctaria (assembly GCA_951394245.1). Lineage (NCBI taxonomy): Eukaryota > Metazoa > Arthropoda > Insecta > Lepidoptera > Geometridae > Cyclophora > Cyclophora punctaria. The sequence continues at coordinate 9,493,665 of OX596168.1, forward strand.
AGTGTAATAACAGGAGTACGCACAGCACCGCGCGCAAAGACGGGTTGAGCAATTATACTGTACAATGGAAAAAGGAATTCGTAACACATTGGTTATAGATGATAATCTCACTTGTTAGATTCAGACATCTATGACAACATATTAAGGTTTTAATCTTCATAACCCTAACCATACATAATTCTTTTCTTTCAGGTCTTAAAATTCCTCCCAAAAGCAACACTGAACAGTCCTTCAATATCACCGTACATGCAGAGTGTGACCACACACCTAGTGTTTCAAAACCATCCAATGGCGGCTTTGGAAGTGTACAAATGTTTGCCACTACCTTCATTTGGACCACATGATGACAAAGGATTGCATGGACGGAGTTTAGTTAGGGATTGTGTTAAAGCTAGTATTGTGAGTATCATTTGTTTTTATTTGATAGACTAAGTTGACAGCTTTTAGGTGGTCTAAAAACTCCGGTACTAGGTTTGACCACTATCCTGCTCCAACTTACTTATTCAATGGTATTTGACCAATTGTTGGTGATCTCAAATTACCGATGTTTCTCTTTTCTTTGCTGCCATTAATATTATTAACTGATACACCTTGCTATACATATGATGAACTAGCAGCGCCCCGCGGTTTTACCCGCGTTGTGCCCGTTCCCGTGGGAATTTCGGGATAAAATGTAGCCTATAGCCTTCCTCGATAAATAGACTATCTAACAGTGAAAGAATTATTCAAATCGGTTCAGTAGTTTCTGAGATTAGCGCGTTTAAACAAACAAACAAACAAACAAACAAACAAACAAACAAACAAACAAAGAAACAAACAAACAAAACAAACTCTTCAGCTTTATAATATTAGTATAGATAACTGGTTGCACCACAAGCAACCAGTTAGTATTTCTATCAAACTTCTACGACTTTACTTTGTTGACTCGACTTTCTGAACCACTTTTCAAAGGCAATATAAAATTATGGCTCAGTTTTGGAAGCACCAACCCACAGTGGGCAATTAGAGTGATTATGATATGAGGCCTTTAACTTCAAGTAGAACATTATACACTTATAGGTACTTCACTTTGCTTTTTAACCATTGTCAAAACTTTTAATTTCAGCCGGCAAACGTAATAAGCCTAATCACACAAGAACTCATGGCGTCTGGTCGTAACCCCATAGCGATACAGAATGCATGTGAAGCGGCCTTACAATTAGGCAAGATACCGCTTGCCCTGGACTTGTTCATAAGGATGCAACAATTAGGCATGCCTATACGGCCTCATTACTTCTGGCCTATACTGTTAAGCAATTCTAAGTCTTATGGGGAAAATGGTAAGTTTTGTGATAAAACTAAAAATATGTGAAAAATACTTTTCCTTATAAACTGTTGTAAATTTGTAAATTTATTTTACCCTTGTTAGTTTTTTTCTATCAAACTCGTAATATCATTTGTCTGGTCTCTCATCATTTCTAATAATAATTCAGATATGTTATTACATGGTTTGGAATAAAAAAAGTCAAGTTTGACATTTATTTACCGATCCGTGGTAATCTATACTTCTATACTAAGTTTATAAAGAGGTAAAATTTGGAAGTTGGTTACCAGTCCCATTTGAATAATTCTTTTTGTACTAGATAGCCACTTTCAACAGGAAGGTTATAGGCTATTTTTCATCCCGAAATTCCCACGGGAACAGGCACAACTTGATTAAAACCGCGGGATACGGCTAGTATGTCATAAGCCCATAAAACACTCCCCACAAACCACAATACAACCTTGTCAAATTCACAGGCATAATGTCTGTCCTGAAAACCATGGTCGATATGAATGTGAAACCCGACTACGATACTATGAAAGAGTACGTGCTACCGTACGTCAGCTTCAATTCACCTCAGAATCTGATGAAGAAGTTCACTGACGCCGGTCTGAATATCTCTGACGCACTGACGCCTATGATGGAAATGTTGCTGAACACCGGGCAAGTTAGAGCTGCGAGTGAGATCTGTAAGTATGTTATCTATACAAATAGCAGTAGCGAATTCAGGGAGAAGGCTAAGGGGCTTAGGCGACGATTACACGTAAAGTATTTACTGTGATCCATCAGTAAATAATGACGTATCGTGGTATTTACTGAACGTGTAACCTAATGTATTGATGGATGTCAGTATTTATTGATGGATTTCTAGATATCTTGATTCTGTAATGATGATCCGTCGGATTATGATTAATACGCCATTTTAGACGTGTAAACAGCAGGAGACCGGACACAATACTGATGTAATAAATACTGTACGTGTAGGCTGGTGTATTAATCCATCAGTAAATACTGAAATCCATCAATAAATACTGTATTGACGGATCACAGTAAATACTTTACGTGTAATCGTCGCCTTACGGTACCCAAAATCATATCAGTCCTTCCATAGCAACATTACAAATTTCCCTTGATACGACCTACCTCCAGGGGTAAGCAAATCTAAATACTGTACTAAAACCAGAATCTAGCTGTCTTATTCGCTCTCTAACTAAAACACTGTTAGCGAGTGTTTTGTCTCTTTTGCTCTTTGGAAAATAGCGTATGTCAGAAAGGGACAAACCATTTGATAGCTAAAATGCTGCTTGTAGGCGTTTTTGAATAGGGCCTTAGGAGTCTTGAAACAATTATGTTTTTTACTCAACTGTATTGCGCAAGCTAGGTGATTATGCCTTATCCTCCTCACTGTACTCTTGTGTGTGAGGTCACATTCGTACAATCTCCACATTCGTACAAGTCCACATTCGTACAAATACTTACTATTCGGTAGGTTAGGGTTATTTTTTTTTTACTAGTTCCATAGTTATCGGTTTTATAGCACCTATTTGTACGAATGTGGAATTGTACGAATGTGGAATTGTACGAATGTGGAAATTGTACGAATGTGTCCAGAGCCACTCTTGTTACTCACTGTTATCTTCAGTGAGATGAGAGGCCTTTGCTAAGAAATTATTATTTATCATATTACTTTTTACTTTACTCAACTGTAAACATGGATTTTTATGTTTCTAGAAGTGAGGCCCATTGTGGTATTTCTATCAGAGGATTTTTGCTTTGGAGGACTTGTTAAAAATACCCAGGTTTTAATCAGACCCATGGTATTAAACAGAATTGTACTGTACTGATTTCCTTGTTCAAATATGTATTATTTTTTATTAATTACTTTACCGTACCTTCCACAGGTGAGCTATTTCCTGGTAAAGTGGACGCTGAAAAGTTACTAAAACCTTTACTTAAAGGATACCTCATTAGTTCAGATCTCAAATCTACCATTTTTACGTTAGAGGACATTAGAGACAAAGCCTCAGACAAAAATAAAGACTGGATTGGCAGGTTCTTTTGTATTTGTATACAGAACAAGAATGTACGAGAAAATATATCGGAGTTTGTTACTTTGATTAAGGTTGGTATCACTACATAGTATAAAACAAAGTCGCGTCTGTTTGTCTGTTTGTCTATATGCTTAAATCTTTAAAATTACGCAACGGATTTTGATGCGGTTTTTGTAATAGGTAGAGTGATTAAATAGGAAGGTTTTTATGTAAAAAAATTCCCGAAATTCCCACGGGAACGGGCACAACGCGGGTAAAACCGCGGGGCGCTGCTAGTATATTTTTAAATGATATACAAAAAAATAACAACGATTTTAGCTCTGTAATCACGTACTATGCTATTCAACCAAGCCTTGACTTTTTGACTCGACTGGCGTCGTTGAAATAAGTTGTTTGTTGAATATAAACTGTTCCTCGGTGAAACGAGGTCGTCGATGAAAGTGGTCGTCGGTGAAAGTAATGGCGTTGAAAGTGGCTTTCAGTGAAATTAGGTGCCGATCCGTTGACCACGCGATTAGGTAAAAAGGCAATTGAGTATTCTAATTTCCATCCTGACAGAAATTATAGGGCTATTAAATAACAATACATTATTTTCAGACCATATCTCAGACAGAACTTCGTATATCGGCTGCAGCAGTGGATTACTGTGTCCCCAAAATACCGGAGAGTTGTAGCAAGGCTCAGACTGACAACATACACAATACTTTGATTGCTTTGACTGATGAAAAGCTGATTGATGACAGCGACATGTTTATCAGTCATATGCCGCATCCGGTAAGTAAGAAAAACTAAAAAAAATATTCTGCAATAAACTTGAACATACAATAGGAAATAGGAACTTTATGAACTAATTAAAGTCAAAGTCAAATATTTTTATTCAGTTTTGGCCCCATAGAGGCTCTTTTGAACGTACCATTACCGTAATTAACTTAATCAGTTCAAGTTTAGTGGTTAGCGCAAGTTAACCAGGTTTTAACCGGGTTTGTTATCACCTAGGAATTTGAAGTAATAAAAACGGGCGTACTCAAACAATTCCATTAAATCGACAATTTACTAATTGACCTAATTTGACATGAAATAAAAAAACACTTTTTGACATCTTCTAAAGAATCATTTAACGTCTAAGGAGCATTTTTCATGAAACAATTGTATTAATTGTTGTAGAAAAACATGAACGAAGCAGGTCTAAGATCTCATCTGATTGAACTAGAAGCTAAAGGCATGAACACACGCGGCGTTCTCCGGAAACTGTTGCAGATGTATTGTAGACAAGGCAACTTGTCTCAGGCGAGGGAAATCGCACAGAAATGTCAGAAAGAGGGGGTAAATATTTATAATATAGGTTTTTAATGCGAAAAAGATTAACTACGAACTTGAGATTCAAAGGAACCTATAATGCGGCCACTTACCTACCACTAGCCGCAGTGGAAATAGGCTACCTATTTTTAATCGTTTAAAAGTGACAGAAAAAAAACAGTTTTAAAACAACGAAGATATGACAGAAATATAATAAAATGTCATCGAGTTACCAGTCCGAAAATCTGGAGTCAAGGTTTTCAAATTATGGGATATCTCAGGTTCCTCTGAAAATATTACACAATCTGAATCAAAATGAATCGCTGAATCTGTTGCTAAGCGCATAAGAACGACTGCACCAAATTGGATGATTCTTTTTGAATGTGTTCCTTATTGTCAGGACAAGGTTTTTATATAGAGAAAAATAAGGAATAAAAATCTCAAAATTCCCACGGGAACGGGGGCGCTGCGGGTGAAACCGCGGGGCACAGCTAGTCCATAATAATTATTGTTTTCGGGCATTCCTTACTTGTTTTTTTAAGGCAGCTAACTTATTCGAACATACTTTTTCAGGTGTTCCTATCAGCTGGCATGAAAGCCGCCATATTTGACTTACACGTGAAGTTAAGCGAGCTCGACTTAGCTGAGAGCTCATTGGCTGATCTCAATAAGTCGTCGCCTAACTTCACACTGGACGAATTTAAAGTGATTGACTTCGCAACACTCATGGTTTATAAGAAAAAGATAAATAAAGCAATGCATTTTGTTAAGAATGAAGCTAATAAGAGGTAAGAGGCTTCATATCTTATGTATTCCTGTTTACTGGTACATTCATAACAGTCTCTGACTCGTAAAAGTCAAAATTGACAATCTTCGTATAGTGTCAATGATCTTTAAACTTTTAAAATTAGGGTTTAGGGTGTAACAAGTCATTATAGTCGATGAAATTAGATTTTCAAGCGGATTTCCCTCCCTGAGCATATGCAAACAACACTGAAGATTCCCTCTAACAACTTATAACTAAACTGTAGCTACGTGCCTAGTACATTAATATATACAATACAATGGCGATTACTCGATGGCGGAAAGAGCAGGACCATTTTAAAAAGGATTGGAAGGAGTTGGCTATGGAAAGAGATAAATGGAATGAATTGGGGGAGACCTTTGCCCAGCAGTGGGACAGCGAGGTTACGTAAAAAAAATACAAGCTATCGAACTATCTACTATCTAATAATCAGTCTAACATACAAAACCACACCATTACAGACGTATAACCGGCGGTCGGGGTATAGAAATTAACTGCTGGCGACTACTAGACGCTGTGGCTAGCACCAAGGACTTAGGGGACACTCGGGGTATGCTAGACCTGTTAATATCGTGTGGGTACTGCAAGCCGACCAATGTTATACTCGGGCCTTTGGTTAGAGTGCATTTGCATAAGTAAGTATGATTATCATTATCCCTATATTAGTCTAAATATTATAATTAAGTAGCAGCGCCCCGCGGCTTTGCCCGCGTTGAGCCCATTCCCGTAGGAATTTTCGTAAATCCTTTCTTAGTGTGCACTTGCGTCACTTGAAGGACCTTCCTGACAAATTTCACGTTTCTAGGTGTAGCGGTTGAGGCTGTGCGTTGATTATCAGTCAGTCAGGACTTTGAATTTTATATTATATAGATCACATCGTTCCGTGGTTTTGCCTTTGTTGTGTGGGAATACACTTCCTTGAATGTGGATTATACAAAAATATTTGATAGTCGATGAAAGTGTTCTAACAAACAAAAATCAAAATATTCAGATCATTAAGAATAGTTACATCTCAATATCTGTTTAGTTAATTAATCTCCTACCACGTTTGTTTGAACTACAAAACGGTTTGTAAGGTTATTAACAAAACTTATTATTCCATAACTTTCAGGGTAGTTAAATCACAGGTCTCAGCCAGTCCTTGTATTAAACATATCTTATGTCTCTCACTCATCTCTTTTCTCCCTCAGCAACAACCTCGAAACCGCAGTCCATGAGTTCGCCGACATTGCTCAGAAATACAACAAAACTCCTTTGAAACACGAGCTGCTCTGTCAAATACTATTGGGTATGAGTGAGGAACTGATTGAAGGGTTCTTGGTGTCTGAGAAGAGTATTGGAAGTAAAACGAGGCTAGCTCATACTGTGTTGACTATGGATAGGAGAGTGCATGGCGCGGGAGATGTGCAGGTAGATACATTTTTTTCTTATTTGACTCATGGTGTAGCTTGACTTACTTTAATGGGTGGCCGATAATAGCATATCAATCTGAGCCCTTCTTCTTCTTCTTCTTCTTCTTCTTCAGAAGAAGAAGGCTCATGTTTACTCCTAGCTATTAATATATATTCTAGACTTATTTATGTATAATAGATGTAAGTTTTGTTTAAATGAAGATTTATTTATTTAAATATGTTTATCTTTACAGTTAACTCTAATATCAGCTTTAGCCGACATCGGTTACAAGAAAGCTTTACGTAAGATGTTCCTCGACCCTATGATAAAGTTCCACCCCGACGCGTTACTCCGTCGCTGCGAGCGATTTGCTCAGGAGAAGAAAGTCCACGCCTTGTTCAATATAGCGGAGTGCGCGAAGGATATCAGACACATTGATACTCATAGCATTTATGAACTCATTCTGGATGTATTCCGTAAGTATTCTAAATTTATTTAGCTGTACATGTAATACTAGCTTCGCCGCACGACTTTACCCGCGTTGTGCCCGATTTCGATGGAATTTCAGGATGAAAAATAACCTATAACCTTCCCATTACAAAATGTGTATGTGGCTATCCATTACAAAAAGAATTATTCAAATAGGATTATTCGAAGAAACAAACTCTTTGGCTTTATTGTAAAAAAGTATAGATTTTCAGTTAGTACGACTCCATAATACAAGTTAAGAGCTTAGTATTTAAGTTTTGTTTTGTTTACTGTGGGAATGTCAGGATAAAAATGTGTTACCACGAAAATTTTCTCATAAGAATTATAATATGCAAAGTTTAAACATAGATGTGTCTAACTTCATCCAGTATTTCAATATTTTTTGTTCACTAGCTTTATTGTGGAAAAGCTACAAAATTTGCTATAAATATATGTATATACGTACTCTAATCTCCTATCTATTTCACAGAGCGCAACGGCAAAGTAGACAGTGCATTGGAACTGTGGAATAAACTACAGGAGCAAGACGTCACTCCCACTCAGAAGTTTATGAAAAACCTGTGCTCGTTATTGAAGGCTAACAATAAAGAAATACCTTCTGACTTAGCGCTCTTAGTAGGGAAACAGGCTAAGAAAGTAACCAGTAAAAAACAGAACTGATTTTCGAACTTAAAGTGGGTATTAACTAGGCAATATTTGTTGATAAACTGGTTACCACGTGTTTATCGCCAAGTTTACCGTAAACTGTACTGGTATCTTCAGTGAGATGAGAGGCCTTTGCCCAGCTGTGGGCATTACAGGCTATAACTTTCTTTCTTTACCGTAAACACTGTTTCGTGTTGCTTTCTATTCGAAGTGAGCACGGCAACATGTTTCATCACTTTTGTTTATACACTGTTTAAACAGTGTTTATTTAACAAATGTTTCCTAATGAATACCCGACTTAAAGTCATAAGTTTTGACAAGTTATGACAAGTTAACGCTATTTCCTATATCCCGAAAATTTTCTAATCGGACCTGTATGATAATAGTTACTAAAATTATTGAACATGATTTTTTTAATACTTACTTTCTGTAAATTGATTGTGTATAAATTGTTTTGTAGTCTACGTATATCATGTCTGTGATATTAAATTATTGTTTTAATAAAATTAAGTTGAAATGTTATCTATTGATTTTCTTTGCTAAAGAGAATCCATGCAGAGATGTGAATTCAAGATCGATTTACAAGACATATTTTTTTTAGAGTTTTTTAAGGCTCCGGGCACGATAACTAGCATGCATTGCTTGGGTAAGTATGTTCGAAAACCCTGGTGTCGAATTTTTTAGTCCCTATATAATTTTAGACAAATAAAGAGTATAAATTCGCAGGCAAATAGGCCGTTGTCTTCATAGACATGGCAGACCAATCAAAAACGTTTAAACTATCCTTGTACTGAATATATCAATATATATTTAACTTAATTAACTCAACTCAATAAAATACTCAACCTAATAAGACTTAGTATTACTCAGATCTTCAATTATCTTCTTATTTAGCACAGACAACTCTTCCATAGCTTGTTTCTTCAAAGGTTCGTAGTCTGCCTTCAAAGTGATTGAGGCTATGTCTTCTTCTAGAACCGTCTTTCTCGACTCAAGTTGAGCGAGTTGGTCCTCCAACTGGTTTAGTTTTGCGTACATTTCGTTACCATCTAGGCTTGCCTAAAAATAATATAAAAAAGTATTAGGTATTTGAGAGATTATTATCAGAAGCACGCGTTGGTAAAAATGAAAGTGTTACCTGCAATTTCCTCAACTTGCTCTGAGCCTCGACGACTGCACTTTCTGTTGGTCCAATTTTCTCTCGTAACTGCATCAGTTCAACTTGCAACGCTTTCTTCTGTACTTCACCTGAAAAATTAAGATTTTCTGATATTTCTTAAAAATTACTCTACCCGCAACTAGCCTTTCTGACCGCTACTGTGCTTCGTAGAGGACTTTAAGAGGTCGGCCCGAGTTGTTTCAGTCGTTAGACCACAACAGAAGCCTTGCGGCGTTCTAAAAACTTCCCAAAACTAAGATTTGTCACTTAACCACTCAACTTTGTATGTAAGTGAAAAATACAAGCTGTATCGTACCTTCATCTCTTAATTTATCCAAGTCGGACAACGTTTGGAGTTCCTCCTTCATGACTTTGGTCTTTTCTGGTAAAGTTTCCAGTTCAGCCGCTAATCTTGCTCTGGTAGCTTCTGCCTGTAAATAATTTTCACTTTATTGTATCCTTATCATGAACTAAGAAAAAAGAGATATAATATAACATATGACTTCTCTAAAATCTAAATAATTTTTATCCATCTAAGGAAATGTATACCTTTTTCAGATTAGTCTGAAATCTCTCGTAGTCCTTCATTAGAGTATCAACAGATTTCTTATTATCATCGTAGGCAGAAGTATACCCTTCCTTCTGCTTCAACGAGTCAATCTCGCTCAAATCTAGGTCAATATTTGAACTGCTATGTTCGAGAGCAAACACGATATCCTTTTCCAACTGCTCGATTTTATCTTTCTCCTTTTTGAGGTTCTCCTCAAAAGTAGACATGAACGAATCCATGGTCTCTTCTCGTTTCTTCAACTCCCTGTATTTTTGGTGACGTTCCGAATTTCCTTCTTCAAGATCCTGTAAAAATGCCAGAAAATTTATGAAAACAGTGTGGGATTCTGTTAGATTTTGCTGCAGTAGCAATTATCTAAAACCTCTTACTGGGAATATAAAGAGTGAGACACCTTTCTCTTTAAGTCATAAGCTTTCAGTAGGTACAGACAGCGTTGATTTTCCAAAGCTCCTAAATTAAGATTTTCTAAAAACCACGTATTTGTAAGGACTCACCTAAGGACTCACCTGTTCTGCCTGCTCAATAAGATCTTGGACCTTCTTAATCTGCTCTTTGAGATTCGCTGTATTGCTATCCAAGGCCGATATTGCTGCATTATCTTCACGCACCTGCAACCGAGAGTTATTTGGTATTTGTCAGATATACACGTGATAAACAACGTTCTATCCATTGATTAGACTAATGTTGCAAGATATTGATAAAAAACTCACTAATAAGTGGAAGTATATTGTGTAGGATATATAAATGGTAATTACCTGCTGTAGTAGCTTTTCTCGCTCCTCCTGAGGGTCCAGTTTATTGTTCATATCACTTTTAATGCTGTCCCTCTTTTCTTCTGCCGCCACCAATCTACGGTACAGTTCTAGAAGATGCATTTTGATCTAGAAAAAAATTGAGAATAGCGTCATGACTACATAAGTATAAGAAGTAAGTTCTTTGGAGTGAAAGTTACGTCTTGGAAGTTAACTTGCTCGTTCATACAATCAAAAACTTGGCGATCGATTTTTAGACCAAAATTATTTGGCGTAAAGTTATTTGGTTTGGACCCTTGACAGGTATTCAAAGTTCTATTTTCCTATTAAATGTCCATTTTATAATTTGACAAAGCACTAAGGAACTCAACATCTTCACGGCCTGAAAGGACTCTACCATCTTAGTCTTCAAGCATCAGAGTTGACTCCACTTACCTGAGATCCCATAATCTCTCTATTGAACTCCTCCTTTTCCTTACTCAGGTGTTCTACGTGACTCCTCATCTGTTCCACTTCCTCTCTCAGACCAGCTGCCATTGTTTCTAGTTCATTGTACTGGTCCTTTTGTTCTTGAGTCATTTCTGATAGCAACTTCGTTATTGTTGATTGTTCCTGTAAAAGGGATATGTAAATCACGATAAGGAAACAGTTCGTTCTAGATACATCTTTGGGGACAGGACTAGTTTCATAGAACTTTACTGTGCATATCTTTTTGAACTTTATAAATAGAACAGAGACTGGGCTAATCTAGCCCAGATCAACGATGCTTGGATGGTGTTGCCTAGGAGTGGGACATTAGAGGTTAACTTAAAAAAGGTTTAGCATCTGCTTTAACTTAAAAGGCCTTATTCATAAAGGCTTACCAGCAGCATTTTAGCTATCAAATGGTTTGTCCCTTTCTGACATACGCTATTTTCCAAAGAGCAAAAGAGACAAAACACAAACTAACAGTGTTTTAGTTAGAGAGTGTTTATGAATAAGGCAGAAACACGTTAGCGACCAAATACGCGACACAACGCGATATGAAAAATTGACAATCAACGTACTCTTGTCCTACTAAGGCGTTGTTACTTGGTTACCCAGCAAACGTAGAACAGTGAGTCAGTTTAGACTTTACAAAAGGAACATCTACCTTATCCACCTGTTCCCTCAACTGCCTCAACTGGTTTTCCTTCCTCTGCTTCTCAATGAAGACTTGTTCCACATCTTTCTGAAGCTTATCGTTGCTAGCTTCCATTTCTCTGGTCTGTTCTTCAACTGTATGCTTAGTGGCTTCTCCGTTGACAATACGGATGGCAGTGTTGTAATCTGCGAGACGTCCTTGGAGATCTGGGCAATCATTTTACACTTTATTCCTAGTTCTGGTATTTAGTTTTTCATTTTGCGTATTTAAATTCTTATTTTTATGTATTATATTAGTTCACCATGGCAATATTATCGTTTTATATAGGTAGTTAACCATATAAAAGATGTAAATTAAATGATGGCTCTACAGTTACATATATGCCAACACAATTTAACAGTTTCGATTAAGGCTACGTATTGACTGCCTGATACCTACCCAGCCGTTTTTTCCTTCTACATAACGAATTAACCGATTCCCAAGCTTTATTTAAATATGGAACCAACCTGTTAACTCCTGCGCCAATTCCCTGACCCTCTTCTCATAATGCTTCTTCGCTGATTTCTCCCTTTCCCCTGCATCAGCCTGCTCGCTCAACCGAGCTATCTCTGCCTTCATCTCCCTCACTTTGACCTGCATCAGCTCTTCCCAATACCTTTTATCTTGAAGCTGTCTGGTGCGGAAACCTCGAGCTGTTCCAGTTCGGAGGCCTGAAATACCTTGCTGGGTGATTGGTCGGTCTATCTGAAAAAATATAATACTTATGTGGGTAGTTGAAGTTATCACAGGCATATAAAAATATAATGCTTTATGTGAGTATGTACTTCATAGGTATATCCAAAATGCCAGTGTAAAGTAGCACTTATGCATAACACCTACTCGGATTTGTTCAGTTAGTAAAAGAAGTGGACATACGTAAAGTGGTTTTGTATGGGGTATGTGAAAATCAAAGTAATTGATTTTATTTATGCCACTTCATTTCCGCGAAAAAGTCCGTAGTTATACGTAAATAGTAAAATCTAGTATGATAGTGCAAAAAACCGGGGTTAGGTTTGTAGGCAGGTCCTTACCTCCTAAAACTTTTAAATATCATCCACACTACGTTTACAATAGTTAAACAAATTTTGAAATACCTATTGAGAATAGTGTACCAATCATCAAAGAACATATAATCCATACCATTGAAAATCCGGTCATAGCTGTAGGTTGTCGGCTGGCTGTCGGCGGGGCTGGACCGAAGCCCGCCGTGGACAGCCGGGCCGTACTGCCCCTGTATGCTGAAGCAGGCCTCATTGATCCACTCCTAACAAAAATAAAGCTTTGATTCAAAAGAAACACTGCCTAAGACTGCCTGGGAGACTTTTACATAACGGCAGACAAAAAAAGGTCTTGATTCGAATGATAATGATAAGAATGCCTTAGGTTAATTTTAATTAAATAAGTATGGCAGCTTTGCTAGGTGTAAACTAGACTTGGATTATAAGCGAAGGTAAAATAGCACTTCCTTTTTATGACTGTGTGAAAAAAAAAACGAGAGCTTTAGTCGGAAGTCGTAACATACATTTAGGACAAACTTGGTGTGTAGACGTTGATGTCCTATACTAAATATATAATCAAAGTTATGAAGGAACTCTTTCCCACAATGTATCACTTTACTTCAAACACTATGGTACACTCGATAGAAACACTGTAACTAATTAACATTGCAACAATAATACCTACTTACTAAAACGTACCGTTAGGCGTTTACGAGTCGATATCCTTGATGGAAACGAAAAAATCAATTATTACACTACCTACATTTTCTACTGACATAAAACTTTATTCTGATGGTCGTTCCAACAGATATTTTCTCTAATTATTCACAGTAGGTAGTTACCTTACTTAATTATGATTACACTTGTACCTAGTAACTATTTATATACCGTACCTAATAATAATCATTATAATGTACCTAATTAAACTTACCTTGACAAAGCCGAGCCACCGTTATTGTACTCTCTATAGCCTCTCCGGGAGACTGGTCTCGGCGCGTCGGACCTTCGACCCCCACTCCGTTCACTACCCTCGGAATAATCCATATTTTATTGCAAATGCTAACAAGTTTTTTCACTTATTATCTAGGTCAAGAGAAATAATTATAGTGACCACTGTTTGGCGTGTGTTGTGTTCCGTTGCTATGGTAACGGAGTTTCACAACATGGCGGTTGTCATGGACTTATAACGATGGCGGTAATAGTCTCTAGATGTACGTTAATCGACTTGTTGAAAGAAGGTGTCGTTGTTTTCATGTTTTATAGTTCTATAGCCTAATTTATTGTTGAACTTAATCTATACCAATATTATGGACCAAGAGCCCGCGAACCCCAGACCTTCGTTATTTTATAAAAGCTGAAAGTTTGTCAGCGCATGCTCCCACACACAGGTAAGAACGATGGACTATTATGAAGTTTGGGTTATAGTGGCTTTGGCAGGTATACGGTACTAAATGTCAATGGTCGAAAACACCAAGTTGGCCATTGATTTCGATATCACCGTCAAAGGGTGACTTGTACAACTCCTCAAGAGCTTTCAAATGACATAGGTCATGTCACTGTTGAGCATTAGGATCAGCGTCCATGGCATAGGCCAACTCCAATCTTCGGTGGTCGAAAACACCAAGTTGGCCGTCGATTTCGATATCACCGTCAAAGGGTGACTTGTACAACTTGTCAAGAGCTTTCAAATGATATAGGTCATGTCACTGTTGAGCATTAGGATCAGCGTCTATAGCATAGGTCAACTCCAATCTTCAATGGTCGAAAACACCAAGTTGGCCGTCGATTTCGATATCACCGTCAAAGGGTGACTTGTACAACTCTTCAAGAGCTTTCAAATGACATATGTCATGTCACAAATCACACTTAATTATTTGATGAATTTAGATCGGTATTTTACACACCTTTAGTACCGTTTATCTGCCAAAGCCACTATAACCCAAACTTCATAATAATCCATCGTTCTTACCTGTGTGTGGGAGCATGCGCTGACAAACTTTCAGCTTTTATAAAATGACGAAAGTCTGGGGTTCACGGGCTCTAGGTCTATTATAAAGCTGCAGAGTTTGTTAATGGCCTGCGGCATGGTTTAATGGTTGAATAATCGGAGCGGAAAATTTTGAGTACCTAAGTGAGTATCGGAGTGAGCCTCATTATCGTATGAGGCACGGTATCTCACTCAGATACTCGTTTGGTACTCGTAATTCGCCTCGCGGTCGATGGTTCCGTCAGTCGCCCATCCATGTAGCGACTGATAGGCACGTTGCTTAACATTATCGCACAGTTATGTTTTCCACTGTGGTAACTAACTAGACAAACTATTAGAATTAATTATCATTCTTAAAACACCCGCATGCGATTAAATCGGTATTTGAAATGTAAATTTTGAATTAAATTAGGAATCCTGACTGAGACAGTTGGTGTAGGTACATTCTTCTGGTTTCAGATTTTTCTCCTATTTACTTAGCACTGTATATAAATAATAAGTTAGTTTTACAAGGGATTTCAAATAAATAAACAAAAATTAAAAAACGTATAATTTTATTTTTATTTCCTCATAGATACATTCTTAAATTAGGTTACATCTTAACCAACACCCTTCATAACATTACAAACGGATGTTGATCCCAAATTACGTAAATTCGTATAAAAACATTTAATTTATTAACACTAAAAAAAAAAATAGTATAAAAATGTTGACCTTTTTAATAGAAGGTAGGATAAATCATTGACTTGTGTATTAGTAAGTATCTTTAAAATTATCTATAAAAATAATACAAGATACAATATTAAATGGTAACCTAACAACTTCAATACGTCGTAATAACTTCAAAAGAGCACCTCAAATCGGAATTTTGGCTTCAATAAAGGTGTTTTGCATAATAAAAGTGTTCCCATTAGGAGCTACGTTTCAACCAGGCCACGCTTTTCTAAGAAAAAATCATGAAAACTCTTCTTTGTGATTAGGATATTTACAAAAAAATACGTTCAAAATTGTATGTTACAAAGTTTTGCTTATTTCGTATTATGTTCGACAATAAATTACAAAATTGTCGTCAAAGTAGTATAACATTGAGTATTTACGCAGAAAAACTATAATTCATTAAAATACGGGACTAAATATGATTAAGAAAATTATTTACAAAAGAATATAGTTGAAGCATAAGTATTTTATATATTTTACTTAAAAATAAGTTACACGTAGTCGAATTATAAAATATGGTTCTGTGAAGCGAAATAGTAAAAGTACCTATCAAATGTATTTTATGATTCGACTACGTAATAAAACGTAATTTTCTTAAAAGCAGGAATTAAAACTGTTTAAATTGAAACAATGATTACATTACAGTAAAATTTATAAAATCTTGTCCTTTTTTCAGAATTTGTTAAAATATAGCCTAATACACAATTGCGCAGTTAAATAAATATGAACTTTTTTGGACCAGGACAAATTATTGACAACCTCTTATTTTTTTAAATATAAAATCATGTCAGAACACAGTTGCTTACAACTAATTGTGATATAAATATTTTTCAAAAAATCCAACCCTGCGTTGACTAGGATTGATCTTATAATAAAGAAATACACAAACATCGCGTTTTATATCGCGCGGCAAAAACTTTGACCTGCGTCTGAAGTGAGCGTAAAGATGCGCAGTACAAATTTTTGTATGAAAAATCGCTACTGCGCATCTTTTTACGCTACCTTCAGAGCAGTCAACTTTCGAGGCGCGATATACTAGATGTTAAAATAAAGTGTGGCAGTGATAGTACTTAATAAATTATACTAGTTTAAACAAATACTACTTAAAACTATGGTAAATACGTTTATCCACTAAAACAATAACATGTCTGCAGTTGTAAATATACTTTGCTCCAGTAAGTATAAAAATTGTGTAATATGTTTTATTCTAATCAAATTTTTAATTACAGTACCTAAATAGTCATACAAATTATTTACACGAAAATTTTATAAAATTAAAAAAAATAATTTGGATACTGTCATGATGTAGGTACTTAGTAGAGACCTAAAAACTGAACTGAACAATTCTGTCTAGGTATTTTGGGAACTAGGTCCAATGCCTATTGGACGAGGAACTGTCCAATCAGATCTATTTATGGTGCCTACTGGCAGTTATACAACAACATTTTCTTAGTTTCTGAAATCCATAAAAAATATAATTAAGTATATAAAGCTGTACATGTATGTGAAGAAAATCGGATAGGACTTTGCGCAAGGATAAATCACATTAGATTTCCATAAATTCGCTTTGATTCTAAGGAGGTACAGGTAAAAAGCTTTATTTTTCCATGTATAAGTATCTTTATTTTTATAAAAGCCAATGTCCTTCCTCAAAATGACAGTATCCGCTATCCAATCATTTCAATATAT
The DNA here is from genome assembly GCA_951394245.1 of Cyclophora punctaria. Taxonomy (NCBI): domain Eukaryota; kingdom Metazoa; phylum Arthropoda; class Insecta; order Lepidoptera; family Geometridae; genus Cyclophora; species Cyclophora punctaria. The sequence continues at coordinate 9,510,681 of OX596168.1, forward strand.
CAGGAGTTATTATGATTACTTTAATCCCAGTCTCCGATGAACATGTGACGCGCGTGCGGCGCGGGCGGCGGCGGGAAACCGCGCGGCACGGGCAGTCGACCGTACACTGCATAGGGGTCGTAATGTTCACCATCTGGAAATGTATGAATCATGCATGAATTATGTGAAACTGATTACTATGAAAATCTGAACCAATTTTAAAATTAAGAAGGAAATTATGATCTTGTTTTAATTAGATTTTTCTTTATAACAAATCCATGAACCTATGTGACGTTAATATTGACTACTAATGTAGTCTCTATGTATGTATATTATTGTAGAAGTGTGAGTAGTATAATGGATAACGATGAAAATAAACAGGAAATGGTTCTGAAAGTTCTACCCTAAAATATTGACTTAAATAGCAAGGTAATAAAATTAAGTAATGGTGCTGTTCCACTTGGCGACTTTTGTCCCCAATCGGTATGATGAAGCTGAAAGATTTCTTTCGGTGGAAGCTTGCTCTTACAATTAATTAAAGTAAACCTACATTGGGATATTAATCGGGAAACTAAATTAAAGTTGCTGATGTATAATCAAATAAAGGCCAAAGTTTAAAAAATAAAGTGGCGATAAGTACTGAAAATTATGGAAGTATCTAAAATTCTAAATCAAAAACTGGATATCTACCTACTAAGAATACCTTCTAATTATCATTGATTGTGAAACGTGCCTACTGCCTACTTATCTAAGGATGACTGCAAAGCTTGCGAGGCTAACATCAAGAAAGAACAGTCAAATCTGTAGAGGAAAATGATGATCAATGATATAAATTAATAAATCCAATGATGCATGGACCGTGCCACCGTGAAGACGAAGCTGTTAGGCTGTGCTACCAAGCAAGCTGTAATAACAGAAAGTTAAATACCAAGATCGGGGCGAAGATTCCTTGGGATTAAAGTGCGGGGTTAGTCTGTATACTAGCGAGGCTGCTGAATGATGAGCGGTCGCAGCCTGGGCTCCCTGTTCGGATAGAATTGGTACATGAGCTTTTCCTTGCGAGGGGGTCTGTCGTACGCACCGATTCCGCTCTCGTAGGAGCGAGCGTGCCATAACGCAGCCGGTGGGAGGGGCGCGAAATGACCGTGGGCCGGGAATGGGCCAGCGTGAGGGTGGGCCACGCTGTATCGCTTGCTGGGCACGGGGGCGGGGGCTTCTTTCAAGGTGAGTCGCTCCGTCATCGCTGGAAGCACTAGTTTGCCGTTTGTCTTTACGAAGTTGGGCACTCGTGCGCGTAGACCGCAGTAGTAGGGGTCATCTGGAAAATGTGATAGGGATTAGTCTCATTAGTGTCATGAAACAAAAGTAGGGTGAGTTTCCATTGAAGTGGAGCGAAGTTGAGCAGAGTGACCAATCACCACGCATTGAAATGATCAAACAAGGCATTGATATTGTCAAATTTTTTTCGTAATGCGTGGTGATTGGTCCTTTGAGCTCCGCACAGCCCCGTTCTGCTTCAATAGAAACGTACCTTTAGTTTAAACATTTTAAAGTACAAGATATTTTTTTTAACCCTATAAATCGAAGGGACATAAGAGAACCTGTACCAAAAAATGTAGTTTCTAAATATTCAATAGTGATGTAACTTCTTTACACAACAAACCAAGTCCATTTAATATTTAAACAATTCATAAACCACAAATGAACCGCAGAACCAACAAACAGTTTCACTATGTTCCGCATCCTACACCTCGTTCCGAATACCGCAGATATTTAAATATCAAGGATACGTCCAAATGCCACATCTGTTGTGAAATAGAGGGCATTGTCTCGCATAACCTCTCTGGGATAAATACCTCTAGGATACTTTGAACGTGTTAAGGCGAACTAGAAACGTCGCGACGAATTTGCTGTATAGTTGATTATGTGGTATGTGAGTCGTGATAAACCACATGACAACGGTACCAGTTTAAATGGCATCTGAACTTTGACGGTTCTGACTATTGAATGTCAGATATGTTCGTATTGTATCTATAGTATCACAACTATATTATGATCAAATGTCTCTAAAGCGCAAGACATATATCGTGCGGGTGCGAGCCGGGTGAAAGGCGGGTATGACAGAAGTCACACTGGCCCGCAGTGTCCCCGTAACTGGTCTTACATACCAATACACGTAATACAACGACACGCAGCTCACACCCGGCCCACTATACCTATGTCTCTTACGCTTAAAGAATCTATTAATGTTTTATTAGATTTTATAAAATGTAGTAAAGTTAGATAAGTATCTAATAAATACTACTAAAATATTTAATAGCTATCAATACTAATAACTTATAACTTAAAATACATCAAAATACTTAAAAAAGCCACCCAAATCTTTTGAGCAGCTAAATAGTAATCATTCATAAACTCGACATAACTACTAGTTTTATTAACTCCAACCATTATACGTGATTATGTGCTTTATTGTATTCGAATGAAATGAACTAGGCTATCAATTATCTCAGGTGTCACAGAAAAATACAAATCTTTTTTATGGGTTTGCCTTCTGATTATCTCCAGGACAACGATACTCAGGCGCCTTTATCGAGTACTTAAGGTTTTGTCAAGTGTTGCCAAGTAATCTGTGATATATGACCCACAGATGCATTTAACCAAGACACCGACTTTCGCTTTTATTGTATACATGATTGAGTATCGTAAAATGTAACCTTTATTGCATACATTTAAATATCGAATTCGGAATTGCCATTTACAAAAAACAGACAAAATTGGTAGTTTAATTAAATTAATTATTATTAAGATTTATGATTTAATTTGCATATTATTAACAAATTTTAAGGATGTAAAGGTTGATATAAGCAGCGTTAAACTTTTGGCTATCAAATAACAAGGCACTTTATCAAAACTCAATTCATATTTTAAAAGGTTAGGTATACAATAGCTCGGGGCGGCACGGGTTAGGTATTACTCAGTGCCCATATTTCAAGCATATTGTCGTAAATCTTTATAAAGTGTGCGGAATTATATATTATCTGTCCTTTGGCCAGATGTCGGTAATGTTCACACTTGCAACACTGGCTGTATAAATCGCGAGTTGATCTCATAAATCCGTTGAGATGTCAACTGAAGTGTGTTCGAAAGTCGGAGACATGATGAAATGCTCCAATGGACTTAGTTTTGTTAGTGCTTGGTACTTATTGTCGTACTATGCTTTAAAATACAGAATAGTACGTAAAATAACCAGTCTAAATTATAGGTATGTACGACATTGGAACGAAACACTCTCATTTTTAATTAATAAACAAAAAGTAAAAGATAATCTCGATGCGGCGTGGCGCCACATAATAATAAAGAATTATTTTTATCTTGTACTCATTTCGCCATGATTTCTCCAACAAATGAGAATGGGCATAATTGGCCGCATTTCAAGGGCTAAGTGAAGCTATTTGTCCATTAGCGAAAAATTACGGTGCAAATGGAGTCCCTGTAAGGCATGCCTTTAGACGCACCGTGTGTCGCCGGCCTAAAATACTGTTATTGCTTCGGAAAGACACGTGGTTAACCCAATTGGGGTTAATTTATGTGTTTTAACTAATTCGTGTTTGTTCACTCGTTTGTTTTTGGATACAAATGCATTTTTTCAGTTCTAATTGGCCAATGAGAGGGATGGAAACATTCTGGATTTTTCATCCAGAATTTGTTGTCCATTACCGTGGTTCATTGTCGTCAGAATGAATAGATAATTAGCCAATACAAAAAACCTTCAAGAATCTTAAGAAGAATATATTTTTGGGGGTAATTAGTAAAGACTAGGACATCTTTAGGGTAGAACGTACCGTATTTCTTATTGTCCTTGCCCTTATCGGATTTGCCTCTCGGGAACTGTGTGGGGACGCGTCCGTTGGCTTCTATGTCATCGTAGTCAGGCTGAAATTAAAGGAAATATTTTTAAGACAGTTGCTTAGGCTTAATTAAACTTTATATTAAAGTTTTTTGTTGACATTGTTGAAACTTTAGTTCATGACACAGCCATTGCATTGCATTAGAATGTTGCAAATTGAATTTGTCATGGACTGAAAGTGCTATATAGTAAAAATGGGTTATTAAATATATTAAGTAGGTAACTGTTATGTGCTAGTTTCAGTATTTATAGAGTACTCCACCTTGTTGCATTCGATGTGAATTTAAAAATCCACCTCTTCATCACTATTCAAACTATTACAACAATTTTTTTGTAGTAAAAGCGCCTTAAGTTCACAATAGCTCTGCATCTTCTCAACACCATTTCCCAGTTAGAAAACACGTGAGAACAAAAGCGGCACATTTATTTGTTAAAACAACGTGTGGCCGACATGTCTCGTATGAAAGAAGAACTAAAACTGAGCTTAATAAAATGTCGTGTGGGTGTTTACAATCTTTTAGTCTCTCTGAACAAGATTGCGAGGAACATACGAGTTGATTTGCAGGTTTTTATCGAAAATAAGCCGAAAATATCGCAAATAAAATACATAAGAGCTTAGGTTTAGGCGGATTGGACCAATGACTTTACGTTCAAATTATTATGGGGTATAGTTATATATATCCGAAATACAAGTGTATGAATTACAAGTCACAAGATCATTATGTTCCCCGTACATTTTGATAGTAGCAACTACAGCCACCTAGGAGGCTAATCTGAATGCAATGTCTATACATTGTATCAGAATCTGTTACAAACCATTCGATTACTGTTCACAATACGAAAATACTAGAACAACTATCGCATCTACTCTCATTGAAACGTAAAACAGATCTCTTGATATCCAAAGATAGGAATATTATTGAATATCGATAAATCCTCTGCGAACTGTGTAAATACATACAATATAAAGTTTTACATAAAAGAGCTAAACTGACACACAAAAGACACATTGTTTCATTTGTAGAGTGTCACTGAGACGCGTTCAGGCAGCCAGCTTAACAGACCAATGAATGAGCTAGATCGTATCGATGTTATAGCTATCTGAACAATCATTTATAAAAGATCTGGCTTCGTGATTAAAGTATTCACTATTGTCTCTGGTTAAAGGCAACGCTACAATTACTTAGTCTATGGTTTAGTCTTGGAAGCAAGGGACATTCTTTCGGTTTTGTAGTACATTTTCGAAATTAAAAAAATCACGAGATGTCAATGTGAAAAGAAAGTGAAACACGAATTTTAATGACAATCTTGATAATCCTTGTGATTTACTTGACGTAAATATGTTGTTTAATGTAATGTGGTTGTTTAATTTGCATACTTTAATAATATTTAACGCTTTCTTTGTATTGGTGGGAAAGTTAAAATTAATATTGTGTGATGTTCAATATTTGGGAAGGTATGTAGATTAAACGTTAACAAATAAAAAACAGTTCAGGATATAAAAGTACCCATTTTTCTGATCCTTAATAAACAACCCTTAAAAGCTTTCAAAAGCCTATAAAGCTTCATCTTTTTAATTGTATCAGAAATTAAGACGAACACAAAACAAATCTTTCATTACTTAATAATCATCAATCTTATAGATAAAATTCGTGGGCAATTTGCATAAATTCTACGTTATCCCTAATGCATTTCATATGAGGCGCGCCTTAAATCTTGCGGTTTAGATTTGATTTTTAGGCATTTTTTTAGAAATTTGGGCAGATCTTTTATGTGGTTAATTAATTTTACCATGATATCAACATTGTGGTTTTAAGTTTCGGTCCCATTTTACATGCGACATGGCAAGATTAAAACAACCGGGACCGACCATTTTAAGTACCCTCCGAAGCACGGTAGCGCTCAGATAGAAATGCCACTCTCGGCCCATCCATCAATTTTTTTACCAAAGTTCTTATTCATCAAAATAAAACAGTATGCAATTCTAATGTTTTATCAATTCTCTAACATTAGCACGTGCAACAAATAAAGTTGCAAGTAATATAATAATGTAAATTGCCTTAATAAAACGAAACGCGTGCATAACAAAATTGTTACACACATTTTGTAATTTTATTCTTAGCAATGCAATTTACACTTTGAAAATTACTTCGCAATCAACTTTCGAGAAAGAAAATAAATTGATATTTTTAATGCATTAATTCTTACTTACGATATAACTCATGGTTGTACGCGACTTTACTTGCGTACTTGAAATGTTGAATATTACTTTCAGATTTGAGCGATAAGTCTTGCTCTCTGATATCTAGAAGAGCGCTGGTGGCGTAGTGTATCTGACCGATGTTAACTTACTGCGATTTTAAAGTTAAGTGCAGGTCGACCTCTACTTGAGTGGCTGACAGCATTTCTATCTGAGCGCTAACGTGTATCAGAAGACAGGTTAATCAGTCGGTCCCGGTTGTTTAAATCTTCAGAGTTGTAATTACGCGGTCTAAAAACTGCAACAGCAGGGTTTGCCACTGACCTACATACTCAAAATCTATACTAATATTATAAAGCTGAAGAGTTTGTTTTGTTTGTTTGTTTGTTTGTTTGTTTAAACGCGCTAATCTCAGAAACTACTGAACCGATTTGAATAATTCTTTTTGTAATGGATAACTACATTCAACGGGAAGGTTATAGGCTATTTTTTTATCCCGAAATTCCCACGGGAACGGGCACAGCGCGGGTAAAACCGCGGGGCGCCGCTAGTGAATGAATAAATCTAAAAGGGGATCGTTATAGCTAGTTTCGGTTTATACAACGTTGGCTCTAGAGTTTTTAAACTTACGCGATTTGCGTAAAAGTAAGTTATTACTTGCTTTATTAACTTTGTACCGCGAAAAAATCCTGTGTGTGTACAACGTTACAACGTTTATTAAACTTGTTTTATTGGTGCGTTGTTTGTCGTTCGTTTGTTTCTGGTTGAGTTAGTCAAATCCCCATCCAGATATCAAGGAGAACGACATTCGGAGTAATCTAAATATTGAGGGGTTGAATATTTTTATGAAATTCTATACGTGTAGGTTTCTTGCATGAGAATTTACGCTCAAGTACCATATAGGTAAGCCTAGAGCTATATTTCGTGAAAACAATGATCCTGTACGGATATGATGTCTATAATTTTGTTGATTATACCTTGAGGTAGTTATCATAAAAGAAATAAGTACTTAATTGTTGGCTGCCGATATTACCAGTAAGTACACTCAGGTATAAAATGGGAAATGGGTACAATAACCACCTATTTTGTTTAACCTATGGTTTTATTTTTTAAACGGAATAATTAACCAAAAAGTGTATGGTAAGTTTTACGAATACCTATGTCCTAAACCTATCAATCCTTCTTTACTTGGAAAGCTTTAATCATCATTCATTTCGACCAGGTTCATGGCCAACCCTGGTGTCGAAGTTTTAGACCGTTCAAAGACCTCCAACATGGTCTAACTTAGCTTTTACCATAAAAGTAGTAGAAAAGGGCGCGCATCTTCTACAAGAATAGGACATAACTAATTCACACACGATTAGTTCCGTATAAGTACAAAAACGTTTTATAATAAATTCCACAAACCTTAGGTATATCAGCGGGACCGTATCCATTTTCTCTAGGGGGTAGTTTAGGGGGCCTCTCTCCTTTCCTCTGACCCATCTGCATCATCAGCTGTTCCCTTGTCGCCGCGACCACTCCGTGACCATTATGTCCATTGTGACCATTGTGACCGTTGTGACCATTGTGTCCATTATGGCCATATCCCGAGCTACCACTAGATCCAGACCCGTTGAGGTTGGAACTAGCGATGCTGTAAGGGTCTTCATCAGGTATCGGGATTCTGGGACGGTTTTTGATGTCCATTGGTTTTTGAACTGTGGACAATAACATTTTGTTAGTTTTGTAAAGATTCAAGTTGGTAGCTATGATAGGAGAAGGGTCTACTATAAAGAATGGTAACTATAAGATAGTATGGAAAAGATGATAGGAAACATCGTTCGTCGATCCAAGTAGATTTTAACAGAAAAAAAACAATCAATACTGTGACTATTCGTGAGTATCTGACGAAGAATAGAAATCTACTTCTGCTGAGCAAAGAGTTCTCGCTTTCTCATACTGTAAACAAATTACTATAAACATATGGATAGAGTTAATTCCACTTTCAATAACTAAACTACATGCAAAGGTAAAAACGTAACGCAGCATCTTCCATCTACAAAAACAAATAAACGATTTATTCACCAAAAATGAAGATATTATAACAATAACCAATAAAACTGCGGCAACAGCTATTGAAACTAAACGTGTCGGCAACAGTTAAAGGTTACCAAAAGATTGGGCGATTTATATGAAACAATCGGTTTGTAACATTTACGTGCTGTTGCTCAATTATTCGCTCTTCGTGATGTAGGGATTGGAGATAGCAATTAGATTAACTGTTAGTAGTAGTTAGTAGCTTAGTAGCATAAGTAGCTGTACGCTGAGGACTTTATAATTGAATAGGGTATTGCAGTAAATTCAAGCTTGTAAGGTTACTTGCACCACGCGTGTTATTTAGATACTCGTAATTACTGAAATTGTTAAGGGCTAAGGGTACAAAGGATCTTCATTGTATTGAAATACTAGCAGCGCCCCGCGGTTTTACCCGCGTTGTGCCCGTTCCCGTGGGAATTTCGGGATAAAATGTAGCCTATAGCCTTCCTCGATAAATAGACTATCTAACAGTGAAAGAATTATTTAAATCAGTTCAGTAGTTTCTGAGATTAGCGCGTTTAAACAAACAAACAAACAAACAAACAAACAAACAAACAAAACAAACTCTTCAGCTTTATAATATTAGTATAGATTTGTGGAAATCCAGAGAAAGTTGACAAAGGAAGGTTGGCTGCTGGGCAAAGGCCTTTTATCTCACTTTGGATATCAGTACAGTGAGAAGGATGAGGCGTAATCACCACGCTTGCCTAATGCGGGTTGGTGATCTTAAAACCTGGGCCATGTTTGAAAATGAAATTGGGAAACTTGCTTCGTTTGGCCTCGGGATTGAACCTGGGACCTCAGATTTGACAGGTTAGAGCATATGCCACAAGACTAGTGAGGCGTTAAAAACAAAAGCTAGGTCTAAAATATCTAGATAGACATAACAAAAGATAAAACATAACCTAGCACAAAACAATTTAAAACGAACCGAAAGTAGGCATTATGATACAATTCAAGTTTCATAATTACAAGTCCCTTTAATTCAAATTGCTTGTGGACTGCGGTTAAACTATTACGATAATAATAGTAATAAATTACACTTGCAGTCATTTAAACAATAGACTTTTAAAAGCCATTAGATAACATTAGTCGAGGCACGTAAGATACACTTAAAACAATTTGGTTGAATTACCTTCAGTTATTTTTTGTTGGTCAGAATTGGGTTAAAGAAATATGTCATTATTGACCTTATATGTCCTTTGTTTAGGTGTAGAGTTTAACCTTGTGGAAAATGCATAATTTTCTGATGACTAAAATATGATTGGATCATTAATTTGATTACATTAGGTACATATGAAGTGTCTCAATGCATTGACAGTCACTGTGATTTTTTATAAGGCTTTTACACTACAATTTTGGGTTACTTTTTTAGCATCGTGACAAACCCAATAGTCATAACCTTATGATGTCAATAGTATTAAAATTCCATCGTATATTTGCAGCTGTTGGAAATACCCTCTCTGATACGGGTCTAGAATCTAGATTAGATCAGAAGCAGACTCGAATTTCAATTATTAACATTCTTTAAGTGTTTATTAGAAAATTACCTACTTAATTGTTATTTACTTATTATGTATCTGTTATTTAACCTATTTCGAACAGGTAGTGTTCCTATCATTAATTACGTCAATTCCAAGGAAACAAAGAAATCGTGACATAACTAACGAAACACGCCCTAAAATGATTTAAATATAGAATAAAGTAGAATTCGAAGGTCCTATATCAATTCTTGTCACAATTCACCAAACAATTTCGCTAGTACTTCCTAACCAACATCGATTTGCATAATAAGTCACGATCTATGCTGGACTACGTTTGATAGTATGAAAAATTCGAATGGACCAAACCTAAGTGGCAGTCATTTGGCACTCGCTCTACATTCGGTCCAATCATGACTCGCATGACCTTCGTTATGAAATCGAAAAGGTTTATACGATTGGCATGCATCTCTATTTCTTTTGACATCAATGTACGAGCCAAGTTCTTAGCCCTTCGGGCAACTTGACAATTATGAGTACTAGTTGAGTATTGTGATTGGGAACAAGAAATTTACGTTGGTAATTAATAACGCGGTGTAATGTTTGAGTAATTAGAGAGATAATAAGATAATTTAACTTAAGTAATTTTATTTTTATTTTTCTACTTTGGGACCGACGAAGGAAATCGGTATGGTATAGTGAAAAGAGTGCAAAAACTTCTATTGGATCCAATTGCTTTCGATTTTTTTAGAACTAGGCCCAAAACCATGAATGATAACAATAATAAAGTCTGAATGATGGACCAACACGATAAATAAGACACTTTATAAATACAAAAGTAAATGTTATACTTTCAAAAATCCCAATCTTTTACTACAGTCTACATTTGCATTTATCTACAGACGCTCACAATTGCATTGAAAAGAAACCTGGTGTCGAAACAAAAATATCTGGATCAGACCGCGATAACATCTTATTCTTTGCAAAATGTATTTGTGTCACTTTAACATAAATCAAACAAGCAGCTTTATCTGTCGGCGGGCAGGCTTATCTGGTGATATCGGAGGCGTTTATCAGGTAAAGGTTAAGGCGGTATCATAAACAATAGTTGCAACAATTGAAGCACTAAAGAGTTCGTCGACTCAAAACCTAAACTTGAGGTCATGCAACAAAAGGCAGGTCGGTGCCCACGATAAATTGTCACGACTTTCATGCAGCACATTAGCCACGTAAGTTAACCAATAGATTTATTTGAGTTCCCTTACCGATAAACAGTGGTTAGACCGCGAAACCACCAGGAAATCTATGAACGCATCTTATCCGGGATGGGAAATCGAGAGAATCTAGCCGTGCGGTTAGTTTCCCATAGATCCGTGTTATTTGAAAAACCATTATTGGCGTTGTTAGCTCCGAGTTATATTTGCAGAAAAATGCGATGCTGTATTGTGTGAATTTGTTGTGTATTGCAATATTTGTTACCTCAAACAGAATTGTTGTTATGCTCGCAATGAAATGTGGTAAGTTGTAAGTATCGGAAGAGTATTAGCGTAGTTGGGTTGGCATCGGCCGCTGTGAAATGAGCCACGATACGTCACGAGATTGAGGGAGATTGCATTGTGGTACAATAAATGTGAATACTAAGAAGTGGTGGCGCAGTGATGCGGTTGCGTGCCGTGAAAACGAAATCAGGAACGTAATTTGTTATGCTCGCTATCATTTTTCACTTTGAGTTTAGATACTTTATTTGAGAGAATTAAATTGATGGACGTTCTTTGTTATTATTATAACGCAGACGCTCTTTGCATTCAAGATTTTTATTGCACTTGACGATTGCATTTATGATTTTGTTAAGGTAGCATCAAGGAGCACTACATTATTCAGATATTCTTTTCATTGAGCTTTCATTAAAAGATTGATCATATCAAATTAATCTGGCTGTCGTTCTCATTACTTTTTTCCAAAACATGCGAGAGTTACCAATAAATTGAAAAATTGTACAACATAATATTAAAACATTACTTTAAATGGTCATCTTGTATTATCGAATCGTAGTCATTTCGAGCGGCCTTAAGAACAAGATCATCAAGTCAATTTTCTCCAGGTAATTACCAACTATTGACAGAGTTAAATGTGTACAAGTTTTTGATGGGACAAGGTGATCTGCCCATTAAGAACGTAGGTAAGGTTTCCGGATCTTCGGAGATAATTATTAATTAAAAATGGCGCCTCATAGTTCAACAGACGTGTTATATTTAAAACTGGGTTTCTATATAACACAAGTAGCGCCTCGTGGATTTATACAGATCATGAAAAGTATGCTTACAACCTTACTTAAGAATGCCGCTATACATACTTTTTGAGTCATCCCGTGATCACGTGCGGTGTAATTCGCTCGAAACGTCGGGTACCTACGTATTTTAGTAAAACACGTAAAATTATCTAACGCGATAGAGACCCGTTTCATTTAGTATAACGAATGCCGCTATATTCAAAATTCGAATGAAGTACAAATAAGGACGTTTGAACGAACAAAAACAATATCATGTTTAATGTAGATAGATTCACTTTAACAAAAATACTTTTAAGACTTATTTACTTAGTTGCTGAATGCCTATAAATATAAATTACGTTTAAAACAACATGTACCTATGTTTATTGCCAACATTATCTACTGCCCCTTGCGGCACTTTTATCTTTAACATTTTCCAAATTCAAGGACTTGTTTAGGAAACAGGATCATAAATCGGCAAGCTCAAACGTGTAAATTAAGAAATTTTTGCCGTCATAAGTGTTCGTTAGTTCCACTGGCGTTTCTTAAGCATACGGCTCATAAGTCAAGGTCCATAGCGTGAGAAATTCATTACCTATAATAATATTTTATTAGCTTAGCCATGTGTGTACAGACGTGAATTTGTCATCAGAGTTGTCTGTGCTTGCAAGGACTTTTAAAATATATGTACATTTTATATTACAAAAGGAACTTGCACTGAATACGTCTTAGTCTTGTTTCTTTCGTCTTTAGTCCAATAATAATCCTTTATCCTCCTCACTGTACTGATACTTTCAGTGAAAGGAGTTCTACTACTACTTTTGAATCAGACTCACCGACAAAAGCCTAGCTCTTAATGATGATGATGAAACACTTCTATAGGTTTCGAAAATGTGGATTGATTTAGTCTAGATATCTCTAAAACCCTGTAAAGGGTGTTCTAGGCGTATGGTTTATGTATTTAATCATACAATATTATGTATGATAGTAAGTTTTTTTTTTAGGTTATAGTAAGGAGGCCTAAAAATATTATTCCTTAAAATTGTTTAATGAATTAAGTACCTACTGAACTTTTTCAATGGTTTTGTATCAAAATGGGAGTCTAACTATTAAACCTGATTTTTGCAAATATAAAAAACTATCCTTAACATTAAAACTCACAGGTTTCTCCCAGTTAATCTTTCATATTGAAAACTATTATTCTCATTCAAAATGACAAGCCTCGCTTTGTAGTCTGATCTAAACTGATCATAATTGTATTACCAGCTTCGTTTCAGCTATTGTGTGAAAGTAATGCTTTCGAGGATCATTTTGTAACTGTCTGGAGGTACATTTGTCACAATTTCTTGCTATTTGTTAGTTGGATTTTGACGTTACGATTACTGCAGCAAATTTTATACAGAGTTTTACATGAGGGAAATATGTATGCGACTATCCATTACAAAAAGAATAATTCGTAGTTTCTTAGATTAGTGCGTTTAAATAAACAAAAAATGTATTCAGTTTTATTATATAAGTACTTTCGCATGTTCTGTCATATGTTTGTCGTTATAAATGTATGCAAATTTTACAATTCCATTTTTCGGATTCCTTCGATCAACAATACACAACTAGATGTCGGGTCGGCGCAAAAAATACGTCTCGGTGAATAACGCCTCATTTGAAAAGTGAGGCGTTACTCTCACTTATTTTATTCATAAGATTTGCTACTTTATTGCTAGGTGTCAAGGTTGTAATTAGGTTGAACTTCGAACTGTTTTAATTTTTTTTTCAGTTCCGTAGTAAACAAAATAAGCTGTCACACGTCATCCACGCGGACAGTATTTATGGACTAAGAGCCCGCGAACCCCAGACCTTCGTCATTTTATAAAAGCTGAAAGTTTGTCAGCGCATGCTCCCAATACAGGTAAGAACGATGGATAATTATGAAGTTTGGGTTACAGTGGCTTTGGCAGGTAAACGGTACTAAAGGTGTGTAAAATACCGATCAAGTTCATCAAATAATAAAGTATGATTTGTGTGACATGACATATGTCATTTGAAAGCTCTTGAAGAGTTGTACAAGTCACCCTTTGACTGTGATATCGAAATCGACGGCCAACTTGGTGTTTTCGACCATTGAAGATTGGAGTTGACCTATGCTATGGACGCTGATCCTAATGCTCAACAGTGACATGACCTATGTCATTTGAAAGCTCTTGACAAGTTGTACAAGTCACCCTTTGACGGTGATATCGAAATCGACGGCCAACTTGGTGTTTTCGACCATTGAAGATTGGAGTTGACCTATGGCTATGGACGCTGATCCTAATGCTCAACAGTGACATGACCTATGTCATTTGAAAGCTCTAGACAAGTTTTACAAGTCACCCTTTGACGGTGACATCGAAATCGACGGCCAACTTGGTGTTTTCGACCATTGAAGATCATTGAAGATTGAAGTTGACCTATGCTATGGACGCTGATCCTAATGCTCAACAGTGACATGACCTATGTCATTTGAAAGCTCTTGACAAGTTGTACAAGTCACCCTTTGACGGTGATATCGAAATCGATGGCCAACTTGGTGTTTTCGACCATTGACCTTTAGTACCGTTTATCTGCCAAAGCCACTATAACCCAAACTTCATAATTGTCCATCGTTCTTACCTGTGTTGGGAGCATGCGCTGACAAACCTTCAGCTTTTATAAAATGACGAAGGTCTGGGGTTCACGGGCTCTAGGTCTATTAGCTTTGATTTTGTACGTGACCCGATATCTAGTTGTGTATTGTTGAGCGAAGTCGGATTCTCTCATTTACTATCTTCAAAACTAATAGAGTAGCATAGTACGCCCCAAGACAGTAGTTCAAGAGTATAATATAAAAATAAATATAAATCATCCTTCAATACATTACGAAACAAGTCAATTATATACAAACCCAATAGTCAATTATATGAACATGAAAACCAAATAAGTTTCAAATTACAAGTTACCTTATGGGCGTTACTTTTCTCCATTAAAGTCAACAGTATTTCTATTCATAACGACTTGATATATCAACAAGTGGTAACAGAATGCGGAACTAACTGAATATGAATACATTAATTACTTATTTTTAATCTATACTAATATATAAGGCTAAAGAGTTTAATTTTTTGTTTGTTTGTTTTAACGCGCTAATTTCAAGAACTACTAGACTGATTTGAATAATTATTTTTTTAATAGATAGCCACATTCATCAGGAAGTTTATATGATATGTTTTATCCCAAATTTCCTAAAGGAAAGGGCACTATGCGAGTAATATAGTACGAGTATATCATATAAAAACAGCTGGTGTATAGTATAAGATAAGCTGGTTCAATTGAAATAGAACTATTAATAACTGGGGACAGAGCCGTAAACTTCCGTGTTGTATTTTTTGTACTTAATGCCTATTAACATGTATTTCGAAATGTTAATTGTAAATATTCCAACTCATTACGAAACTCGAACTATTTACGTTTTTTTGTTTATTTGTATGTAACGAGGAATATTTTTTTGTGATATTCGTAAAGGTGTTTCGTTTAATATAATTGAAATGAGTACGCGAATTGCGAGGGAATAATATAAATAATGTAATTGATATTTAGATTAAGATATTATGGTCTTCATAGGACCCACTATTGGAATAAGTTCCTTATGGATCATGTAACATTACCCAAAAACATTTCGACGATTTTTTAAATTAAGTTTATTGCATACCTAAAATCAATACGTATTAAGCTAGCATGGTGATAACTCTTTATCCTACTCAATGAGATGAAAGACCTTTGCCCAGCTGTGGGATATTACAGGTTAATACTTATTTGTACTACCTACATAATATGTACAGTCAGCCAAAAATGTGGTCTACCACCCTACGGTTGAGATTCATTTGAACGTCATGAAACAACAAGGTCAATTTTCATTTAATAATAGAGGTCCAACTAAGTCACCCAATGATGTCAAATGTCAGGCATCTCAGATAACAGACAAAACGTCATAACATAATTGTGCATAGAAAAGTCAACCTTAGCGATCGTTACATCTCGCAGAAACTTTTGTCAAAAGTGGTAGACCACTTTCTTGGCCGACCGTACCTAACCTACTTATACATAATAATACTACAATACCCATTTAGATTAAAATAGATGATATATATATCAACATTGCTCTGGTTCGAGATCACCAACCCGTAATAAGCAAGCATGGTGATTACACCTTATCCTCCTCACTGTACTGATATCTTCAGTGAGATGAGTGGCCTTTGCCCAGCAGCGAGACATTACAAACTTTACTTTTTATAAACATACCATTTATACGGTATATTACTTTAATTAATCTTTCAATAAGATAAATAAACTGGCGATTAAAGACACATAATAAAACTAAGTAAATAACATTATATACATATTGCCGCATCGAATCGGTGTACACGACCTTTGCCTTGACCGTGCTTTAAAAACTCAAACATACAAAAACTTTAATAAAAACAAATTAGCGATAGAAAAATCGCGGGTTTCTAACCGATCTTTATTTTACACGATGATATCAATATCGCCCAATGCGGAAACGATTAGTCGATAGAAGTTATCTCTAGATTGGTTTATTTGTGAGGTATAAACTGGGTAGAGAAAAACAGCAACACTTTTTTCTAGGTTTACATATATACTACTAGCCGCGCCCCGCGGTGTTACCCGCGCTGTATCGGTTCCCGCAGGAATTTCGGGATAAAATGTATCCCATGTTTTATTCTGATGTTTAACCTATATTACTGTAAAGTTTCATCCAAATCCGTTCAGTAATTTTTGCGTGAAAGAGCAACAAACATACTATTTATTTAAAACGGGAACTTACGTACGACGGAGACTACTGTCGAGAGTGCGGGGAGAGACGCTGTCGCGAGCGCTTCACCCACCTCCTGATGAAGGCTACCGTATGTGGCCGAAACGTGTCGAGGAACTCTCGACAGTAGTCTCCGTCGTACGTAAGTTCCCGTTTTAAATAAATAATAATGACATTAACGTACGTTTCAATTAATAGTAAAATAACAAACATACTTACATACATCCATACATACATCCATCCTCACAAACTTTCACATTTATAATATTAAGTAGGATTGAATAGATAGAGATAGATTCTATAGTAAAAAAGCAGAAGAGTTTTTTTTATTTTTTTTAATTTTTTTATTTAAGGTCGCTTCAACAACTTGGTCATCAGCGACCGACAACCAATATGAAATAATGATATGTATGATTAAATGAGATGATATAAGTTGATGAGTTTCAGAAAATTATTGACTTGTTAATTTATTTGTTTAGTTTGTTGTCTTTCATTGAGTGTTGTTCGCTTAAACCCTAAGAAACCAGTACTTTGAATTGATACTACGTTTTTGGATACACTTCGCTTTTATTTGACATTTTTATCTGAGGTTTCGGCTTCTTTACAGGAACCGTGGTCACAGAAGACTGAGGTGTTATGCCAGTAATTTATTAGTTTTAAGTCGCTTATCTATTTGGTTCAACAACTTATAATTGTGCGTAAAAATTTCATTCAAAACGAAGGTTTATAAGGCCATTTTTCATCCCGAAATTCCGGGTACAACTTCGGTAAAACTATGAAACGTAGCTAGTTACTTAATATAGTGCAAAACTTAGCAACTTCGACCTTATTTAACAAATAATTGGCTCAACTTATAATATTTTGCGTAACATTCAATTTTGAAGATGCAATTACAAAAAGCAATTGATCTAATTCTGTGAATAGAATTGTCCGTGGGAAACAGAGGTTAACTATTTTTCATTACACTTCTTTTGTTGTACGTTTCACAACATAAGTTTACGATGTTATAATCATGTGATTATTTTGCGTTTAGCCTATTAATTATGATTTATGATTTTGTTGATAATTGCGGTACTTTGTTGTAGGAACAATTGGAACATACTTTAATCCAGAATGTTTTGAACTGAAATTAATAATTCGATAAGTAACTTCGTGTAGGTTACTGACCAACCCTGATGTTGGAGTTTTTTCACGACCTAAAAGTCTCCAACTTGGTTTGTCGATTAAAAGAACCGGGATGGACAGTTAATAATTCGGTGCAGTTATTTGACTCTTCCACAGTGATTTTTTAAAGTTGAAAAGTCCTTTGTGAGTACTATTAAAAAGAATATCGCAATTTTTAAGCTTTGACATTCCAAGCATCAAACCACAGCATTGTAGAATGATTTGTTGCATAAATAAACTTAAATAAACAACTATAAATAAACTTAGGATAAATTAAGACTCGGTTAATTAAATCGAAAATAAGCTCTAAGCTTGTATTGTGGAATCTAACAACTGATACTCCAACATATACAACACAATACTTAATAGAGGACAATCATAAAAAAAAACATTTAGGTACTCAGTTTATTTATATAAATGAAACCACTATCTAGGACCAAACTACAAAGAATTTTACCACCAATGCGTCTCTTGTAAGCAAATTTTACGGTTTAAAATGTTAAACTTAGCAAAATCGTGCACAGAGGTAGGCTAGAAAGTGACAGTATTGTTTGCCCAAGGCCGGCAAGTGACGTACACGCCGGATATCGAGCTCAAAGTCAAGAATAACCTGATAATGGACCAACTGAGCCCATTACTGATTAACAGCTGTTATTTTGAACTTGCTTTTGGCAACTTCCAACGATAAGGATCGAAGGAAATTGACAAAATTCAGCGGATGTTTCTTTGGCATTTGATAAGTGTGTGAATTTGCAGTGATTGCTTTTTGTGAATTAGTTGTTATTATATTTGGTATAGCTAAATATCATCTACATTTTGAAGGTAAGGGTTCAAAAGAGCCTCTATGGGGCCAAAACTGAATAAAAATATTTGACTTTGACTTTGAAGAGTGTTGTTGGTAATTGGTACATAAAATTATTCTTTTGGGAAGTCCATTTAATTTGTAACTGCTACTGCTACTGTTGTTGTTTATGATGTGCGTCACAAACCTGTAGAAGCCTTGAATATTTCGAAAAATTGCTATTATTATTGACATGAGACGGAAGGGCCTAGCATGCTTCGGATTATTTATTAAGGATCTTTAAATGTCACTCGCATACTTTCTGTGTGCACTCTACAATGTTTCTGATCGTGAATTACTAATTGTATGATGTACATTTCAAAGAGACAGTAAAAATGTTTAAGAATGTACAGTTCTTTGTAAGTACACTGTATATTTTATGCCACTGAACATTTCTGTAATTTAAATAAATATATTTGTCTTAAAAAAACGTTTAAACCTAAGTTCGTCACTCTGGTGTCAAAGTTTTTAAGTATTAGACTCATAATATTATTTAACGATTTAAAAAAGTGTAAATGTGTTAGAATTTGAGTAAGAAGTTAATTTTAATTATTTGGGAATAGTGTGAACAGTTACACTTTTTTCAGTGAGGTCAAAATTTGAGTTATAAATTAATTATTTGGATGTTTAATATAAGAAAATCCACTTACTCGGAGGCAGCTTCGACTTCAACATATCCATAGCCACTACATTGACGATGAGCACCCAGATAGGGCATTCCAGGAGGTCGCTCTCTGACTTCACGAACGAGATGGCGCTCAGACACTGTGTCTCCAAGCGTCTTCTGTCAGGATACCCTCGACGGAGCTCCCGGTTCACGTTGGATTGGAACTTCTTCATGTCGAAGAGCTGTGGGGAAAAGGAGGTTGGTTATTGAGGGAAGAAAGTAAAGTGAGAATCTGTGGGATATGATAAAATGACATAGTCAAATAATGGTAAAAATTCACCTTATCCGTATGGGATAAGTAGTGACTTTTCGTGAGATAAATCCTTTGTTATGTTGCTATGTAACGTTTGAAATATGATTGGAGATCTGTAAGATTGAACTGCAATGGTAAAGGATTTTTGAAGGCAATGGTGACAACCGATTTGGCCATGGCTCCAAATTTTGTAATGAACCAATGGTTTGCTAACGAAATTAATTCTACTACATGGATAAAGGGTTTTCGAAGCAAGATGGCGAATAGCAATTTTCGGATCGTTGCGTCCTTAGATTTGACGTAAAGCAAATGGTTTGTCGTTTCATCAATCATATCTTACACAATATTCCGTCCCAAAAGTTCATTCACATTACAGCCTACAGTATTTTACACCAACATATCAAAAATTGGGAACAAACCCACTTAAAACAATTACTAGCAAAAAATACTAAACCATATCTGTCGATCATTTAATTACAGATAGAGTCATCAGTATTTAATCTTAATTAACCTATACCTTCTAAACAAATAATAGTTATTGACGGGAATGAGTTGTAAGATGTTATCAATTTAATATTGGGTAACAAGTCATCGAGTTATAATAGAGGGAATAAGTCGCCCGTTGAACAATGCTTGGGATGGACCTTTCGTGCATCGAGGGTGATCGATTTTGATAGAGAAAGTCGTATAAAAAGCACCGAAAAGAATGGTCATCGTGAAGTGATTAGAAAAATATGTTGATATGAAAATATTAAAAACTAGCAGCGCCCTGCGGTTTTACCCGCGTTGTCCCCATTACCGTGTAAATTTCGGGATGTAAAATAGCCTGTAACCTTCCCGTTGAATGTGGCCATCTATTACAAAAATAATTATTGAAGTCGGACTGATAATTTCAGAGATTAGCTCGAACATACAAACAAACAAACAAACTTACAAATTTTACCTCTTTATAATATTAAATACTAGCCGCGCCCCGCGGTGTTACCCGCGCTGTATCGGTTCCCGCGAGAATTTCGGGATAAAATGTATCCCATGTTTTATTCTGATGTTTAACCTATATTACTGTTAAGTTTCATCCAAATCCGTTCAGTAGTTTTTGCGTGAAAGAGCAACAAACATACATCCATACATACATCCATCCTCACAAACTTTCGCATTTATAATATTAGTAGGAAGTAGGATTAGTATAGATATACGAGTATAATAGTCCCTTACTTATCCTAAAGTAGGTATTTAAAGTTTGAGGTATAACTTGGAAAGATTAGGAAAGGTCTTTACCTAGGTATAAGGCAATACAGATTCAGTAATTAAAAAATCATTCATTCAATTAATGTCAAAATTACTGCCTTAACTCGATTATAATTTCAATCTTAAATCATCCAAATAATTCTATTCACCATTAGACAATTTTAAAATATGACGTAAAGATTTACACAACATAATAACATCAAAGTTCCCGTCAAAATCTTACGTTAGAAAGTCAATTAAACCCTACACCAGAAGCAAAACAAAGTAATTCGAACAACAAATTAATAAAGGAACAATAATGGAACAATCACTTTGAAGAACTCGTAGACAAAAGAGAAACGCTTAGTCACCATTAAAAGAATAGCCCTATGAAGTTGTTACATAACTAATGCACTTATAAACCTAAGACCAAATAAAAAGCTCCACCGAGCACTGCGAACAGAACTGTGAAGCATATTTTATTCCACCTTGTGCCTTGTGTAATACTACATTGACGTCCTGACTCAATCGTAAAAACTATAAGGTGTAATATGCTTGTTGTAAAATAGTGACGCGTTTGTGAATAGAGTTTAGGGATCTTAGAGATATAGTCGAAGATCCCTAAACTCTGTTCACATAGATATAGTCTAAGATCCCTAAATTCTATCATAAACGGTAATTTGCATTATTTTGCAACAACCGAATTACACCTCATAGATTTGATGGTGGAATTTGGAATTCAGGACGGCAATGTAGCATGGTGTAGAAATTTACAAAACCGGCTTCAATTCACTGTTAGCAGCATTTACCTTAAGTTTTTTTAGTATGACCATTTAACCATGTTATAAAGAAATGAGAAATGCATTCTTGTGTATGACAGTTGTATGACGATTTTATCTCCAATCACTCGGCAACGTCTGTAAGTCATTCAATTCTTGATATGTTGATTCGATTAGAATCAGACTACTTTCTTTTAGTAAAGGGCTTTAAATTTTTGAGCTACCGTAAGTGTAGAACGATCATTTATTGTCTGGTGTAACTTATAACGTGGTAGAGTTTTAACTAGCTGTTCATAGTATTTTTTTAATATCTATGTTAATTAAGGCATAAATTTAATGCACAAAATAAGTACCTATCAAAAACTAACAATTACTGTGATTTAGTAACTTTTAATTATATTGTATGCTTAAATTTTACATTAATTGAATTCCATCAATATTATGGATATTGCAGTGCTTGTCCAATGTCCATAGCTGTGATTTATTCAGATACTTACTGCCTTAAATATTTTCCCTTACCGCCTCATTAGTAAACGCTGGGTAACTAAGACACTGTTATAATGTGTTTCGTCTCTTTTGCTCTTCGGAAAATTGCGTATGTCAGAGAGGGATAAATGATAGCTAAAATGTTCTTAATACTCGATTATTAATATGGCCCTATGAGTGTAACCAAATAGAAAGATTTAACTCTCCCAAACAGGTTTTCAAAGGAGAATAATCT
Source organism: Cyclophora punctaria (assembly GCA_951394245.1). Lineage (NCBI taxonomy): Eukaryota > Metazoa > Arthropoda > Insecta > Lepidoptera > Geometridae > Cyclophora > Cyclophora punctaria. The sequence continues at coordinate 9,533,097 of OX596168.1, forward strand.
ATACTAATATTATAAAGCTGAAGAGTTTGTTTTGTTTGTTTGTTTAAACGCGCTAATCTCAGAAACTACTGAACCGATTTGAATAATTCTTTCACTGTTAGATAGTCTATTTATCGAGGAAGGCTATAGGCTACATTTTATCCCGAAATTCCCACGAGAACGGGCACAACGCGGGTAAAACCGCGGGGCGCTGCTAGTTCAAAATAAGGTTACATATCTACTAAATTCACACACATATCTTGTCCCAGCAAACTAATTAAAGAAATCTGAACGCCAAGCAAAGTTTTGTTAAAATCGTAGTTTTAATTTAGTCACAAGGGAACAAGTTGTGAGAACGTTAAGATCGCAGAAAAAATCTCGACTCTACATTTTGTTTCAACACCGTGATGGTATTGTTTTAGGGAAATTAGGTTTTTTGTTACATCAGTGATATGTAGTTTGTATAATGATTCGTGTAGCTTCAAGTAGTCGTATGTAAGTAAGTGATGAATTAAATCGTTTTTTTTTGTAAAATAAGCTTTAGTTTATAGAATTTAGGCTTAGTTCCCTTAAAGTATCATTCCTTAAAATTAAAGGAAATAATGATAACTCGGTATAATCTGATGAGCGTTCCTGGACGCCACTAAAACGAAGTATACGTTTTTATTATTCCAACTATAAAATCTCAATCTAGAACGTAATATCAATATTGTCCAAATAAGGAGAAATATTATATTTTGGGTACATATAAATACTTTATAGTCCAACTACATTTTAGTGGTTCATCGTAGGGATGGCACTAAAATCAATTTATGTAACTCCCTATAAGTGCATACGCATGAGATCATTTGTTAGAAAAGATGTAAAAATGCATATATAAATTTACAATGTAGATTAAGTACTAAACTTCACTCATGTACTATGTAGCGCGTAGTTTGACTAAGCAATGTTGTCATAACGATTGTTAAGCAACGTGCAGCTCAAGTAGTGCACTTGGATGGGTGGCCGATAGTGGCATTTCTATCTGAGCGCTACCGTGCTTCGGAGGACATTTAATAGTCTGACGCGGTTGTTTTAATCGCCAGAATATGTCTGAGGCCTTTAGGCGGTCTAAAAATGCCAACTCGACTTGACCACCAATCTTCTCGAACTTACTTACTGACTCATGTACTAGGACAACATAGCTTTAAGAAGAGCCTACACAACGTTATCTCTGCCATTAAGTGATACAAGCGCAGTACATTACTGCCAAATGTTACCCGACTTTCATTCACTAAACAAACATTAGCCAATAGTTCAGTTAATGGCTCCATCTTATTGTTACTCTGTTACGTAAAACTGCTTGTATTAATGAACCTTTCGGCTTGTTCACTAGGAAGTGAATTGGCTATTGTTCTAACATGTTGTTGGATGTTGATCAATTGTTTTTAGCGAAATAAACGCGTTAATAGTTGAGGAAGTGACCTATTTCATTAGTGGCGGCAAATTTAATTGGATGCGGTTTATCAATATGATAATTAGTTTAAGATAATAATTAATGACTCGATGGCGAAAAGAGCTGGACGATTTTAAAAAGGATTGGAAGGAGTTGGCTATGGAAAGAGATAAATGGAAAGAATTCGGGGAGACCTTTGCCCAGCAGTGGAACAGCGAGGTTACGAAAAAAAAAGATAACAATTGGGATATAATTATAACCAAAGACTATATATTAAATTTAAGATTAAGATTCAAATGAATCTGATATATATTAATTCATTATATGAAATTTGTATGAGCTTTATGTAGACAAAACTCACTGTATTAGTCATTTTGAAAAAGTAGATTCTACGTTACTTAAAACATGGATAAATGTAAAGGATACTTACTGCATTGACTAAAACTTTCGACTACGCTTGTTAGGTGTAAAAGTAATTGCTTAATTCACCCAACACTTTTAACTCCACTATACCATCCAGATAAAATCATCAAAGAAAGTTAAACTTTCATACAGATACCGATCTTTTCCCAATTCATTCGAACGATCAAACTGATTCCGTCAAACCCAATATCATCGCTACAAAGAGGAGATGATTCGAAAAAATTGTGTAATAAAGTTATCAAAAGAAATCATGAAGCAATGTCATGGGCAAAGTGAATCGTGCATTGTACTCGTGATGTCCAAATGGCTACACAAAGTAACATTAGGGGCATAGTACCGTCCCTTTTCTATGATTGTCTTTAATAATACGTGGATATTAGGGACTTGAGAGAGGTATTGTACAGTCGTCGTCATATATATGTAAGAACTGTACCACCTTATTACAAAGGCATAAGGTGAATTGCCTTATTATGTATTATGACGTCGACTGTACGTAATATGCACGATAGATATTAGATGGTTGGAAGGTGTAATATACACTATACGTGTCTGAATCGTGGGATATGTTTGGGAGAATTTGATGAATGACATGAGGTTTTAGTAAGGATCGGTTATAGAGACCATGAGATAAAGAATATTTAATGCAGGCCATACACGATCAAGTTCTCCATCAAGTTTATAGCGGACTTGATGCGGCGTCTAGTAAACTTGACGGTGTATGGCTAAGAGTGTGCACTGTGCATGACAAGTCTTCTTATACCGGCAAGTTTACTGAACGCTCCATCAAGTCCGCTGCAAACTTGACGATGAACCGGATTGTGTATGGTCCGTGTAAGAAGGGATTGGAAAAACAGGATGAATTGAATGTCACGTAATAGTCACGTGGTAATGATACATACCCATTCCACATAACTACTACGAGAACTATCAAATTGGCAGAGAATAAAGGCAAAGCGATCACCATTTGTTTATAGCGGCAGATAATTTGATGACGAGACTATCAATTCTATTATACTAGATAATAGTATAATATAATGAAAAAACGAAAGACGCCATTTTGCTTTGTTTACATGAAGGAATGAGTCGACTTTGTTCGAAGTTAAAAGCGACTTTCCTTACCTCCAAACTAAGTACAAGTTCAGTCTCACTCAATTCAAATCTCATGTTTTATTTATGCCTATTAGAATAACTACAAGGTAAACCGCAACAATTCTACCGAATAAGTATTGCTTTATATAAATTTCCGTCAAGATGGCTCTTTAAGAAATAACATTTCGTAACTGTCTATTAATCTTGTGGTTGCCTACACAATACAATGTTTGTGTTATGGGCAAACAAGGATTTTTTATCACGAATACTAATATAAGCATGTTAGTTTGAATCTATTAGTGGATAGTCAGACAGGTACAGGCTTTATAACGATTTTCTTGTAAAACGTAGTTTGTATACGGGAATAACCAACTAAATGAACCTAAGCACTTAACTGGGTACAAGGTATCCACAGTATATTAATCTGCCGCGCTTTAGCAAATCCCGAAATCCCCTCTTGGGCTCCTCTACTATAAGTAAATGACTATGAAAGCTAATTTCGCTAAACTCACTCATTCGAACAAAACTGTACTCATAAAAACTAAGAGATCACTCTCCGAGTAATTATTAGTTCGTAGTATTAATCACTATATCTATTGGTACAGTCGAACAATAACTTCACCAAGAATCATAATAGGGATCATCACACAAGGGTCCTGCTCATATTCTACTTCATTACTAGTCAGTACTTCGATACTTCTGTGGGTTCTATTGATAACCTTTGTAAAAGCTAAGGATCGTAACTATCCGTTAGTACTTAGTTCTACCAATTTGAATATATATATTATGAATGAATGAATCTTTATTGAAAATCCGCATTGAATCCTAAGAATATGATATTATATTCAAGTAGCGAAAGCCTAGGTTGAATACAAACAAACGATATCTTATGTACTGTCGGAAAATGAATCACTGTACTGTAAATAACTAAGTAAAGTTAATAAGTTTTGTAAACTTTGAAACTATGCGATAGTGGCAAATATTTAGAATCAATTTTCAAGATTTACATTTTAAACCGCTGTAAAAAATATCTGTATCACATTAGGTATACAATATGAAATCACATCGCCATTGAAATGATCTAGACTCAAGTTTCTTAAGCGAACACTACTCATTTTGAATTGTCAACAGAAATCTTCTGTGACCACGGTTCCTATAAAGGCACCGAAACGTCAGATATTTTTTTAAATAAAAGCGAAGTGTATCCGTAAAGGTAGTTTCAATTCAAAATAGACTGAAGTTATTAATACTGATGAACACATTACCCTCCTTTGCCTCACGCAGTCGAGTAAAAATAGACAAGGTTTGAAGGTTTTTCGTCATAGGAAATTGATAATTTATTAAATTACAACCACATATTGCTTTTGTTTGTTCGCAAAGTGGATATTAACAATTTTACTAATGGTGTGGCAGGCCGGTATTTGCTAGCTATTAGAACAAGTTTTGACCCACCTGATTTATTACTTTTCTCATTAATTGACTAAGTTTTGACCTTGGTTTCGTTTAGTTTTAATGTTCGGACATATTGGAGCGGAAAGGTTTTTAAGACAGGATTGGTAATGAATTGATTATATTAACATTTGGAGATAATATGGCTAGAACTATTTTTGTATATGACAGACAAAGTTGTTGTTTGTTGTTACTGAGACCCAAGTATTATAAATGTTTTTAATTCTTCTAATTCATTCATGCATTTCGAGTAGATTAGTGATGTTTACAGGCCAATTTATAAGAATATATAATTGACACCCAGACGTCGTCACCAACAATTATGTCTGCTCATATTGTTGACTCGGGTCGGGAATCGAACCCGCAAGGCCCAACAAATGAAAAGCGAAACGTTTAAAGAAAGTAGCATACCTTGAATATTTTTTCCTGCTCGAGCGAGTATCCAGGCAGTTTGAGGATGTCCTGGCCGATGGCTGTTTCATCGTTGCTGCTGGCAGCCGTGCTCTTCACAGACACGCTACTCTTGGAGTAGCGCCTGATGAGTATATTGCCAGCGTCATCCATCTTTATTTTGACACCCTGTGGAGGAAAAGAAGGTTTAGGAAATAGTCTGTAATGTCCCACTACTGGGCCAATGCCTCTCATCTTTTTTTTTCGCTCGACCCCGGGAATAGAACTCGGGACCTCAGTCTTGGCAGGTGAGTACTCATACCATTAAACCACTGTGGAATTTAAAATTAATAATGGGCGAATGTAAGGGAGCATTTTTTTGGTCTAAGCGGCCCCTTAGCATATGTTACATAGATCACGGAGCAGTTTATCGGCAAATGAAATTCAGATTCCTTCCCCCTTAGCTGGGAATGGGAATCCAAACGTATTAGGTGTGTCTTGAAGGTACCTCAACTGCGTAGTATTTGTATTAATCTACATTATATCTCATTATATCGACTCTATTATTTATCACAACCCTACTCATTATTACACCATTCTAAGTCATCAAAACTAATGCCAACACCATTAAAAATTCATGCCAACAAGGTCCACTCTTAAATCATCAGTCTTGATTTATTAACCTATCAACTCGTCCCAGACAACATGACCTATGACGTCATAACTGTGACGTCACCGACCTTACCTCGGACTATGTCATAGGTAACGATTCGGAACATTTCAAAGAACACGGAAGAATAATCACCGAGATCTAATTGAAACAAGGGAAGTTAGTATTTAACGATTGTTATATTGACAGCTTGAAGTGGGCTTGAAAAACTTGAATATTGTTCTCCAAGTTTGGTTTTTTTGGAGGATGATTATCGAAAACACTTGAGGGTAAATCAAATTTGATAAAAAACAATCACGCTTCCAACACGAAAATTTTGCGTAGTGTTGGCTTCATTATGTATTTGCCTAACATTATTATCGATTTTAAACTTTAGAATGAAGTTAATCTGTCTTACCAATATCTCAAGTATTCTCATTAATTTCACTTTATAATATTTCTCTTTTTAGTACCAACATAGGCTTAAAAACAAACGCTGTACTTTAAAAATGGTACTTTATTGTGCACCAAATAGAACTTATTTAAAATAAAAATACTCCTACACCGCTCAGACGTCCGTAAAGACAGATGTAATTCTATTACAATCGTGTGTCGAAATAAAAGCTATCATTTTCAATTTTCATCGTTAAAAATAATATAAACTAAAGCATTAACAGCAACATTTCCAACTAAATACCGATTCATAATGCTTAACATCGCAAAATTGAATACATAGTTGGTTATAAAAACGGATACACATAACTCAAGAACCGCCTATGAAACAGTAGTGGGAAATGTCGCAACGACAACTTGACGAAATGTAAAGTATATTTAATTGTAGCACGCACAGAATGCCACAGAACCAGTGGGCCATGGATAATGGAATCATAACCGAAGTAGGAACACTAACGCACCATGACATGTGTCGTTTGGTAACTAACATCATGGCTAATATCATGGTTATGAAAGTTGGTGGACAGTGGTTTCTTAATAAAAAATATTTTAAAAGTAATATCTATACTAATAATAAAACAGAAGATTTTGTTTGTATGGTTGTGGGAAGGAACAGTCGGATCTGAAAATTATTTTTGTATGAATGTAGAAAAAAATACCTATTGTAAACTTTAGCAAACGTTAGTAAACTGCTTAATTTTAATGTATCTTTCACTGGTTGTTCTTAAATATATCGATACCTATGTAGTTTATTACCTTGTGATGTCTCACTGCTAGGTAAAAGACAGAATTAATCATACTAATGTCTAATCACATTAAGATGTTGTTACTCCGGGGCTGATTAGATTCCTTATTTTTGAAGATAAATTACTAATGTGCTCTTCAATTATTAAATATAATTGACTGGATCTAATATCATATGAATATTCGCTACGGGTCATAAAAGGTATGATATTTCCATAATCATTAGTTTTTTATTCTTTAATAGGCTCTAGGGTTATCTATAATTTACTTTGAAGGTCCGAAATCTAATGATGGAATTTACTTTGAAATAGTTCATGTATTTTATATTTATTCCTATAAGAGTTAAAATTCAAACAAATTTTAATATGAAATATTTTTCAACCAGACATTTTTTTTTCATTGAGATGGTGGGGTAAGCTTGGAATAAATTAACGGAACCCTTTTCCCCTTCAGGAGGAATTGTCTTCGACTGGAAATAGACCACATTCGATCACATTTGAAGTCTCGTAAGAAAAAATAGAGTGAACAAATTAAAATATATTTTAAAGTACGTCTTATTATGTCTTGAGTGTATAGAATGGTCGTACCTAATGATTTAATAACAATTTCGAAATCAAATTATTTTGCCCAAGGACTCTGATGTGATTTAATTTTAACTAGGTATTATATTTGATTGAGTCTCTGCGGTTATTGGAAAATTAATTTGAGGCTGAGAATATTACTGTGATTATAATAATTTAGATCCCATATTAAACGTTCGTACTTTAAAAATGTTTCCTATTTTTCAAACATGGCTCGGGTTTGAGATTAACAACCCGCATTTGGCAAGCGGGGTGATTATGCTTAATCGTCACTTGACTAATATCTTCAGTGAGATGCGAGGCCTTTGCCCAGTAGTGGAACATTACAGGTAAATACTTACTTACTTTAAACTAAATGAGAGTTAGGTAGCCAAATATAGAAACAGAGAAAGTTAGAAAGGGTTCTGTTTAAATCAGCTACTGATCAATATCACCAGTCATCAATATGACTCTGCTTTATATATATACTAGCCGCGCCCCGCGGTGTTACCCGCGTTGTACACGTTCCCGCGGGAATTTCGGGATAAAATGTATCCCATGTGTTATTCTGATGTATAACCTATATTACTGTAAAGTTTCATCCAAATCCGTTCAGTAGTTTTTGCGTGAAAGAGCAACAAACATCCATACATCCATACATACAAACTTTCGCATTTATAATATTAGTAGGACTAGCAGTATCCCGCGTAATTACCCGCGTTCTATCCGACCCTGTGGGGGTTTTGGTATGAAAGGTATCAAAAACTTTTCTCTTGATAATTCTTCATGGTGGTGAAAACCGCATGAAAATGCGTTCAGTACTTTTTGAAGGAATCAATTACAAATAGATAACTTTTGGATGGCATACATAATAATGTATATTATATTCAAGCAACTTGTAAACTCAATATTTTTATCAAAATTGTTACTCACTTGTCCTATGTGTCTTTTTAATTCGTCTGTCTTCTGATCTCTGTGTGGATTGTCAAACCCGCAAAGACCGATTCTGTAAAGAAAGAAAAACTAAATTAAACATAATACATTTAAAATGGCATTGTTATTCTGAAACCGTTGATCTACAGCAATATTTTTGATGGAAAGTTTAGCGTTTTGGAAATGATCCAAGCTATTTTGAAGTTTATGTTCGAAATAAGTAATTTTAATAAACATTCCGTTGTTTATGTTTATTCGAAACCGCAAGAATTTATTTTATGGGCTGCCAGTATTTACTGATAAGTTTCAGTTATTCGATGCCTGGCGCCATGTTGGAATTTATTATGACGTTTATTGACAAGTTATTCACTTGTTTTTCATATTATTCACTTATTTTAAAAATATTCGAACATGATTTTCGAACATATTTAAAATTCAAGTAGCTAAAACAGCTAGGTGTTCCAGAACTTTTTGGCCACTCACTCATTTGACATTTTGACCAGTTATTTGTCGGAGTTTTTAGACCGCCTAAAGGCCTCCGAATTTGAGTATCGATTGAGAAAACCGACAATTTTTATTTGTTAAATCAGTAGAAGTTTCTTATGGAGTAAGTTAATAAACATAATGCCGACAAAAATGGGTCCAGTATTAATAAAACCGCTACTCAAGAATAAAGATCTTAATCGAACGCCAATAGATCGAATCACTCTAAACAGTGCATTGCGTAGTTCTCACGTTGAATGAAATAATGACAGTGAAGGAATTCGTTTTGCATTAGTATTTTGTAGTCGCGCTGTTGGAATATATTTTTCTCAAAACCGTTCGTTGGCACCGCATGGGAATCCAAGTTGGTCCTTATTTGTATTCAATACTTACTTTAACCTCGCTTCGGTTACTGATCGAGACATTTTCTATTTGATAAAGAAAACAATAAACCAATATAGACGTTTTAAAGACAGAATGCTGTGGGATAGATTATCTTCAGAGGTGTTTGATTTGCAGTGTGTGAGCGCGCCTACTTTTCATAAGTGTGATTACGATGATTACGTATTCTACATTAACATTTTGAGTGACATATTTTTCTAAAAATTTACTTATTTACATTTTTGACGCCTCGGTTTTCTAGTGGTATGTGCTTTCGCCTGCCAAAACTGAGGTCCCGGTTTCAATTCCCGGGTCGAGCGAAAATGTTTCCCATTTTCCAAACATGGCCTATACGGACTTAAATACTCGAGCAAGAGCATTTAAAAAAGAAAGAAATGAAAAGCTAAAATTAAAAAGGTGAAAACTATCTCAATGGTACACCAATGGATGAAGTAAGAATATAAATAGTTAGTTTCGCGGTTGTCGAATTCAAATACGACTATATGAAGTGGAAAGTCAACATAATCTACGTTTAGGAATTTGATGTGAAGCGTTACGTTCGTGATACAACTAGCTGCTAATTTACTTCTTCTATGTTGTATTGGTAGTAACTGCTATACTCAGAGACGTTCATTAAATCGACACTTAACTAATGGGCGTATTGTTTCATACATTACATGTCAAAATTTCTCTTATCTAACAAAGCACGCGGTGTTCTGAGTTTGCCCTTAACCTTAACTTTTGCAATCGTAGTTTTAGACCATTGTATGTTGTAGAATGGGAGATGCAGGGGTAAATCGACGACTGGTGATTCTTTTAAAATAGACCCTATAATTATGATATGAGAGTTTCTTTTGTTCTTGATTGTTCCTATACAAATCAGCAAATTAGATGATAAATAGTGCGATATTTGTTGCGCAACAAATATAGTTTAGACTAAGCTTAAGAAACGAACAAACCGATACTAGTATTCACAAACAAATTGCGTAACAAACTACATTATGTATCTACCATTATTGATACAAAATTCATAACAGTTATTTTCCAATAAATATATAAACAAAGTTCATACTAATTTGACCTTTGCATGAGATTCATACAAATATGAAACTAGGTCAAGTAACACCTTGTTACAATGTAAATTATAATATAATCTGCGTATAATGTATCATTAGAATTCACTTAATATGTAAAAAATTACATATTGTTAACATGTAATTTTGTTTAAGTATTTTGATATGAAATCGGACCTTGTTAGACTTAACGAGATGTGATATGGATCTTAGGAGAATTTGAGTGTTGTTGTTAATTAAGTATGTTTGAGTTGGTTATTGGCCAACCCTGGTGTGGGAGATTTTTGACTAAGGCCTCCGCCATGGTCTAACGATTGAAGCAACCGCGACCGACAATTTAACGTGCCCTCCGAAGCACGGTAGCGCTCAGATAGAAATGCCACTATCGGCCACCCTTCCAGGTAGGGGTCGAGCTGCACGTTGCTTAACAATCGCAATTAACTAACATCGCTTAGTCAAACTACGCCCTGAGCGGTACAATTGATAAACGATAAAGATTGACTAGTGTTTCCAACTGGCTTTGCTTCGTATCTCGTATCTCCTTAAATTTGTAAACGCCATTGTTTTATAATACAAGTAGTAAGATTATGAACTGTAGACAGATTGTGAACTTTACAGAGCATTTACAATTTAACGCCCAATTTTACGTTAGCTCAGAATATGTTCATAGCAAAGTTCGTTCGAAATTATGTCTTATAGTGTACCAAATAGAACACTATTTAAAACGAACGTTTTGTTTAAATACATACAACGCTAAATAAAATTAAGAATCCGTGTGTAAAGCCACCCTTTAATTCTAATTTGTTCTTATTTCAAATCGTCAGTCGCCGATACTACAAAATGGCTTCCCGTTCACTTAATTTATCTACATGATATATTAAAACCAAATTAATTTCGTAGGCTCAATTGACGCGTAATGTCGGTCGTCGACCAAGCTCGGTGAATGGTGACCTTGCGCAAGCGCACTATAACTACTGTGTCAAAGCGCAGCGCTGCGACGCTAGCTTGCCACTTTACAATGTGGGATAGGATAATGTGAAAATGTAGACAAAACTATATTTGCCAAATATTTGTCTGAATATTATAATCCGCGTCGTAATATAATTTGGTTGATCTGATGCTGAACTGAGCTTCTGTGACCGAAGTGAATGTTGACTGTTGAACTCTCTCAAATTACAGGCATAATAAAAATATAATGATTTATCATAGAATTACCAAGTCATTGTCAGTTGAAACCATAACAGCCGAACTCCAACTTCAGAGTCAGTTTTTATATTTAATTTTGAAGTTACACTAATTTTATCACACATCAGTTAGTTAATTATATTTATCTAAAATTACGTTTGTTAAATACCGTAAAGTAAGAAACCCATTACAGATTCATTAAGAAAATGTTTGGAGTTATAAGAGTATAATGATACTTTAATGGAGAACTCAATGGAAAACATTAATTTAGATAGTGACTTAATCTCTACCTAAATTCCTAACTACAAAGTATTTTCTTTTTAGAAATTTGGTAGAAAAATAATTTTATAAACATTAATTAAGTGACTTTTAACATATTGTACACTATTATATTTACAACATATGACTTCTATACATTTTGGTTCCGTCTATGCATTTGATAAAAATCTTTACCTTTTACGACTTCATTAGGTCATTTAAATGCAAGATTTTGAACACTTAAAAACTTGCATTCGAGATAAAAGACGGGAAAGATTTATTTTAAGAGTTCAGAGAAAGAAGGTTTCTTGACCTAAACAATAATTTGCTTCAGCTTGTCAAGATTCTTGATCACAAATTATAAAATATTTTCCACATTACACCTTATTCTTGAATTATTCTGTCTATTCATAAAAACCGCATGAAAATCCGTTCAGTAGATTTTGAGATTAGCGCAATCATAGACAGATACACAATGCAAGATTCTTTATGTACAGAGACAAGGTATGTACCGATAGATTATAATAATAAGGCCATTCACAGTTATATAATTCATTCATAAATATATCGCACCATACACTAACCTAATCATACAAAGCGTGACTCGAACACAAGGACAAATAAACATAATGAAATGTCTTGAAACAACACTTGATAATTTTCTAATAATCCATTCAATTGTGTGTTATTTAATTATTTGAGTCACGATTTTATTAATCGAATTAAAGTGCCAAAGAATGTAAATTACTAGGTGATTCCTACCTATAAGATATAAGTGCAGTGGGATAAGGTCTACAGTCTATAGTTAGCGATGATTGTCCGTGGGTGATAAGTTCTGTTATTTTTATCATTATCAGTAAATGTTACTTCGCTAGAACTTAATGTTACTAAGTTACTATTACAATCAATTGTAGTTACTATTTCATCGTTTCTGTATATCTCAATACATGCTTAATTTATGGGCGGGAGCGTAAGCACGTTGGTAATGTAAAATATATTTAACCAACTTCAAACGAAAAGGTTTGACAGAGTTTCTTTGCACCTTTTGGTAAAGATACGCAGCTTATGGTATTTTTACAAACAAAGCTCATAAGTCTTCTATAATTTTCCGGAAAATAATACATGATTAAAACTACAAAATCCTATGTAAATAAGTATGCATCATTTAAATATTTTAGTGCAAAAAACTAAGGTCTTTGCACTTGTCAGAGGCACAAAGTGTCATTATATAGTGACAAATGACAAACATGAGCGGAATGAATGGGGTTTTTGTAGAGTAATTCAGACTGAATCTGTCATTTATTAAGATTATAACTTCTTTATGAACGCTACGATAAATATAAATAGTTTGGATGCCTTCTTTACAAACAGGTGAGCCGCAAAAGGAAGCGAATAACTGTTCTATCATAGAAATGGTGTGCCATAGACAAATAAGGTTTATGAAGATGAATCAAAGACAATTCACTCCATGAATGATTGGCTAATTGGTTCCTGTTATGAAAGGTAAGCTCCATATTTTGGCCCTAAAAACTCGAATAAGATGGAGAGCTTAGATAAATTTTATTTAAAAAATAACCCGGTTTGTGATATGGATAGTACATTGACATTGCAGTAAAAACAACATTGTTTTAATTGTATTAAAATAGATGGCGTCCAAACGATTTTTTTTAAACATAAACACGTTATACCATACATATCGTTATTTCTCAAAAGTACGTTGTAATTATTAATGTTTTTTTTATTAAAATAAATATTCAATTTAAAAGTGAGATAAAATTACCTCCAATACAGTGAAAGTCACCTAAAGGAACCACTTTCACGTTAACAATATTAGTAACGATGATACTCTGTTCATTACTTTCGATTGACCAAAATCAATGAAGATCAAAGTTCAAGGCGAAGAAACCGAGGTTCACTGGTCGTGAAATTCGCAATCAACTATTGTTTCCAGTGATCTAGCAGAACTCATTGCTATTCGGTTCATTTGGTTTACTATAATGCTGTTTAATAGTAAAGATTTGTGTTTGCTTTTTGTCAAGTTCAACATCCGTAAAGGCCTTTGTGATTATCACATTGATATTATCAATGCGAAAGTAAAAGGTATTTTTAATTCGTGCTGTTAAATGAAATTTGGTAATGTTAGGCTAATTTAGTATACGCCTAATATTAGATTTTTTTCAACCTATAGAATAAGAAAGAAAGAATGCAATATACAATATTATTAATAATATTTACATACTATTCGGTATCCTTATTATTATTTTTTAAAATAAGACTCTAATAGCAATTTGGCCTTTCATAAATTGAACTCTATTGCTTTAACTTAAACCCTAAATACGAGTAAATTAAAATGTATAACCAAAACCAACATATGATCAATTGAAAACCCATATAGAATGACATCAGAGTATTTTCTCTCTAATCTCCACTTTCGCTAGTTACTAGCCCATGGTATTCTTTTAATATTCTACCGCAGTTCTAATCGCAAACGAAAGTGAATGCCTTTGATCTGCATACTCGATCGTCGTGATTAACTGTACAGGGCTAGATTGTTTTCTATGACGCTTTTATTTAACGATAGAATCAATTCTGACCATATAACTTACAGTTGGTTTTCGTATTGTTACTATATTGTTACCTAAAGTGTTCTTTTTTCAAAAAGCTTTTGAATCAAAGAGAATAATAGAAACAGGTTTATCTACTGTTTTTAAAGCAAAGAGAATAGGATAGAAAAGTTTGTCAGTGGTCATATAAAGACATGTATTGTCGGTGAACTATTGTTTAAAAACATTGTTGCAGCACGTTGATGAGTTGTTCTCATATGTTGCTTGGCAAAACAGCGTGTTGCAGAATTGATTACTGCATGTAACATTTTCCTGCTAATCAGCGGCAACATTAGCAACTGTTGATCAACATTTTTTTATCGTGAATATAGAGTTTAATAAATACGATTAAATACAATAAACAAATTATAATTGACTGCGCACAACTAGTATGTCAATATACAAACGTCAAATTAATGTCGTCATGAAGCGTTGAAGAAAAAACAAGTAATCAAGAAATTAATCCTAAATAAAGGCTATGTCTAATGATAACAATAAAACCATCAATGACAATCAGCGTAGAGAATACAATAAAATACTCATAGTTTTTGCTTTATATGGCAACATTTAAGACACGGAACCTGTTAGAAAAACAAAAAAGGTTACAAACGATTAGGTGTTGCCAGAAATCTCATTCTAGACACCATAAACACTAAATTAATTTTGATTTTGATTGAAATATTATGTAAATTGAAATAGTGATTTATTGGTTTAAAAACTATTTTTTATATAAACGCGTGATGTAACGGTGACGGCATTTTAATTAATAGAAATATGTTTTTGAGTTCGTATTGATATGTTAATTGCTTGGTATTGGTTGACGTATTTTAAGTACTACATATTTTAGCGATAAGGTAAAGTCAATTAGGTGATAAATGAGTATCTCGGAGTGTGAGTCATCATTAATTGTTACCTTGATGACATCATAACAGTTGTAAAAAAAGCTTAAATCAGTTCAACAATTTATCACAAAGTTCATTTACAACTTGCAACAAGCATCAATTGACATTAAAAACATTAATCTATTTAATAATACATATATAAAACAAAGTCGTACTAGTTACACCATTAATTTAAATGATTCTTTTCATATTTTATTTATCGTCGTAAAATAAAAACCTAAAATTGCCACGTGAACGGGTACGCTGCGGGTGAAGCCACGGGGCACAGCTAGTGCTACATAGAAACACTGTCAAAACTTCATTTGATAACTTGGCTATTATAGAGATTTATTTATCATAGATTATTGGAACTAGCCTTTAAATGGCTTTAAATCTCAAGCCATGATGTTGCTTCTTTCCACAAGGCTTAATTTTACATACCATGGTAGTATTACTCAATATAATATCGCCTCAATAGCCACTTTCGTTTGCAGAAGCTGTTCGGCGCGGGCGTCGAAAGTAAAAGCTGATTTTATACCGGATTTACCTACTTACATATTTCGTTAACAAAACCTACGGAGCGTGCCTCTTGATGCTATAGTATGTATGATGGAGATAGTATAGTCAGCATACATGATGGTGTAGATAGTTTTAGTTTTTATAACCTTCATAGTTCTTGATTCTGGGCAAATTCTCCTTTTAATTCTATAAACAATTTATATCGTTAGAAAGAAGTAATCATAGCCATTACAGTAATTTAAACATGTGTTAGTATCAATGAATATATATTTTCCAGAAATGTATTTTAATTGAATACCTATTTCATAATTTTTTAAACATTTTTCACTACTACTTCAGAAGTTGCGAACTAAAGACATCAACGCGCTCACTGCAACATTATACTCGCAGTAGAATTTTGTCATGCTCTTGTAGTAACAAACTATACTACACAATAAAGTAACATAATTGTATAGATCCAAAACTCTGTAGGTGGTGTGTTGCTCATAGCTGTAACTATTGCACGGATTTCACCGAAAATGCACCGAAAATATTGGCAACTAATTGGACTTGAAATTCAGTACATAAACTTTTTATAAACTTATTCGTTAATGTCTTTTTGGCTATATATTAGGAATTAAATGTAAAT
The DNA here is from genome assembly GCA_951394245.1 of Cyclophora punctaria. Classification (NCBI taxonomy): domain Eukaryota; kingdom Metazoa; phylum Arthropoda; class Insecta; order Lepidoptera; family Geometridae; genus Cyclophora; species Cyclophora punctaria. The sequence continues at coordinate 9,549,212 of OX596168.1, forward strand.
TCTGATGCCTGTATACTACTGTCATACTGCGAAGCCCTGCAACTTGGTAACAACATAAGCATTATAATATACACGTTACATATAAAACTTCGTGATCAAACTAGGTTGCGAAATATCGTCCCACGAATATGTTTGCTTGTCATCTGTATTTATAATTATATTTATGTCATAGGACGTTTCGAAAGGATACCTAACGATCCTTGACATTTAATTTATTTACAACTAATTATGAGTTACAATGAATCGTAAACAATAGGTAGGTACTGTTTGTAGTTGGTTTGTTGTGATGTATGGTTTAAGATTTGGTATTAATCTGAGATTAATTTGAACTTTTGCTTATGTATTTGCTAAAGTAACAAAAAGGATAGTGTTAGTAGTTGTTCAATATATTTTACTGATATTTTGAATACGAGTAATTTCAATTTCAATTAAGAAGTCTCTTGTTAGAGAGTATTTAATTTAGACACAAAATAAATCTTCTTCTTATCGAGTGGATGGTCAGGTTAACCATCCACTCGATAAGAAGAAGAAGACCCAAAATAAAATTAAAAATAATTGTGCAAACAGCCTTTTAAATGCCATGGGAGAGTTGAAAAAATAGTATCACATTTAGAGTTGCCAATTTAGCAATCTAATTTGTAATTCATTAGGAAACACCTTAAAAGCGGCATTCAAGTTCCACACCCTAATTCATTAAAGGCAAAATAAATATGGTATTAAAATATACACATCAATAAGGCTTCATTCTCATATTATTTCAATAACTAATGATAGATGATCAAAAAAACCCGATAAACCTTTGACCTTATCTCGACAATGCTTTATTCAAATTAGATTGATTGTTAACAAATAAGTCAGATATTTAGCATTTGCCCATCCTTAGCATTTTATTTGTTTGATTATATCTTTATTCAATGTTAATATGACTATGATGTAGGTATGTTAATTACATACGTGTTAGTTTTAACACCCCACGGTTTTCGGTACCGTGGGAATTTCGGGATGAGTACTGCGCCAGATATTCCAGGTTGCAAACTGAACAAATTCTTTTACAAATTCGTGAAGCCATTATGTTGGATAACAAATTTATCATTGTATCTATACTGCCCCCGATAGTTGAAAGGGCGCATGTAACAAAAAGTCAAAATGGAGAAAATCGACTTTTAATGACGGAATCGGGAAATCGTGTGCTGTCTTTACATATATTAAAATAATGTAATACTATATATTGCAAGTAATGGCCTCGATGGTACTCTTTCACTTTGATAAATAATATTATAAATATTTATTAATTTTTTATATAAAAATATAAAAAAACCATTTCATCTTAGCAAAATAGTTGGATAAAAATACTATATACTAAATTGTAAAGACGTAAATAACCATATACGCCCTTTCAATCTCAAAAATGCAACTAAAGTCTTTTTGTTCTAAGGATCGGGTATGACCCACTATTCATATTTTATGAAAAAAAGGCGCATTTGGTTGTATACGCCTTTTTTATTTAGTATTTAAAACTGTGTAATTAATTATTTCTAAGATAAAACGTATTTAACACAAGTAGCGCTCCGCAACGTAATCAGCGTAAGTCATTATCCCGTAGGATTAGCAGGGTAAGAGATGTATCTTATGCTATTTCAGATAATAAACAATATGGATGACAAATTGCATCCAAATTTAGAAAGTATTTTTCCATGAAAATCTAAAGAGAAAGTATATAGAGCCTATCTGCGTGTTAGAAAATAAAACCTACTTAATAGAATTAAGTATTTATGTATTAAAATTAGACTTTGAGCCGTAATCAATAAAATTAAATAAAACTACGTTTAAAAAAACCGACTTCAAAACTAAAAAGCAAAAAATAACTCTATAATCATAATATGAGTACTTTTTAAATTGAAAAAATTTAACTAGAAGTGGTTATTGTACGTAAACTATAATAGATAGGCCTACAATACCGCGGGTTTTATTATGCAAAAAAATTAGTTCTTTAAACGTATAGAACATTGTTTTTATGTATCATCTATAGTTTTCGCAGCGCACGCCACAGAAGCACGCCGATAAATGATTTTTTCTATACTCTCCGTTATATTATTTCAATTTAAGTTAGGTTCCCTAAGGAAATTTGGGATAAAACTTTAAATGGGACCAATGGGAATGTCTACAGCATCGAACAAAAAAAGAATCACGTTAATCGGATGAGAAACCCCAGAGTAAGGTGTACATACATAAAAATAAAAACTATAATAACAATTATAAAATCAAATAAGAGTAACAAAAGAAATACAATAAAGGCACATGCGCCTAAACCAAATCAAACTGTTTGAAGTAAATAAGACGCAAATGGCAGATGTTGAAATTTCATCTTAGTACAAATGTCGATTTTAAATAGTGCATAAGACGCAACTGGTCATTTACGACTTTTAGATTACCAAAACTAAAAATGAAACGTCACGTATTATGGCATACCTACATAAATGCGCCTTTTTAGTTAAGTTTGCGTTAAATACGCCTTTATATCTTCAAATAGGTAGTATAAAGTGTGTAAATATGCCCTATTTCGCTATGGTAAAATCGCAACGGTGCAAGATACAAAAAAATTAAAAATACAGATAGATGCGCCTTTTTTTCCTGATTCCGGTGATATAAATAACTCAATTTCGCAAAAAATGTTAGATGCGCCCTTTCAACTATCGGGGGCAGTATACTCCTCTACGAAATAGCATAATAATACGAGAATATATATATATGTCTTGTATTCGATTTCTAATAATAAAGTTTCAAATTATTTCATAATAAAATTTAACAAGATACAAAAACTGCGGGTTTTGCTAGTCATATAAAAAATCGCGTTGTTAAATTTGCTGCCAGCCAAAATATTATGCGTGAGGGCTTGTATTACTCGTAGTAGAATTTTACCATTAATAAATAGCTTAAGTCTTGTACAAGCTAAGCTTTTACTAAGCTATCCCTTTAAAGCCTAGCCCTAACTTTCCCCTTCAACTAAGCTCCAAGTTCTATGTATAATCATGAACATATCGAGAAACATGCGTGAATTATCACACCTCTAAACATGACGGTGTAACACCTGCTCAAAACATAATAAATCCATCAAGTTGTATTATTAAGGGTGAGGCTACATTAGCGAACTTTCACATTCACGAGCTCGCCTTAAGCTATGTTTGAAGTAATTAGTAGTTTAGGTATTTGAAGGAGAAAGTTCGATGTTTACGTTCATTTGTGATTGAGTCAAACACACCCGATGTTCACGGCAATTTGCTTGTTTCAATCAATTTAGATTGATTTAGTACCTTGATTTAATTAATTAGAGTGGTGATTTATTTGAGCCCACTTTGTGTCAATTAGATACTCGTAGGTACGATATATTAAGAACTGAAACCAGCTTTGTACTGAACACATTCGTATCTTCGATGTATCGAACCTTCTTTTGGCGCCATACTTTTTGTTCTCCTCAAACGAATAAAAACGTTTAAACATCCTTTCAGATTCGAAATTTGAATGCCGTTCCTTTCAGATTCGACATCAATTAGGTTACAAAAGTGTTTATTCATTTATACCATACATTTAATTTAAATAAACACTTTTGTAACCTAATTTAAATAAACCATCATATCAACAAATCGAACGCGACTGACCGAGTAACCCAAAGTACCGTCTTCAATTTGACAGTAGGAACAATGCCCTTCTCACACCGTTGTGGGTCACCGAATGTATTGTTATAGAATGACTTCAATGGGTTGTATCTTGATTCGTGTTTGAAGGACTGCGATGGGAAGGTCCGTGATACGATGTTGTTGAAGTAGGTCAATTGATGTTGTGTTTTGTATTGATGTTAGTATTGTATTGTTTAGAAGGTTCCTCTATTACTTAATACTGCATGATTCGCACACAAACATGGTTTCCCTCGATTTGGCAGCCAAAAAGGAAATAAGAAAGTAAGAAAATTACACCAAAGCTAATGAACCGAGTGCAGCGTTGAAAATAATTATCAATACACTTAACAACATTCGACCTTAACCTTATGAATTTAGAGTTCAATGTATTTTCGAGGTATTTCCTTCCGCAGAATTCTTTCCGTATAGATCGGTAATCGATTTCATTGTGTTTCAAATCAATTTGCTATTACTTTTCTTCATACAATATTGTGTTCGGTCTGTTTGGTAAGTGTCACAATTTTGACTGTAATTGTGATAGAAATCACTTTTCCTTTATTTCTATTTACAGAACACGTATTCAATTACGAGAACGTATACTTGTGATACTTTGGTGCTTGACACTTTGAATTTTAACCGACTTAAATAAGGAGGAGGTTGATGAATTGAAAACCTCTTTAAGTTGTGAATTCGTAAAGTAGGATGTATTTTGTATCACACAATTTTAAGTAAGTATTTCATACTAGCCGCGCCCCGCGGTTTCACTCACGTTGTACCCGTTCCCGCGGGAATTTTGGAAATACATGTATCCCATGTGTTATTCTGATGTATAACCTATATTACTGTAAAGTTTAATTCAAATCCGTTCAGTAGTTTTTGCGTGAAAGAGGAATTATACATCCATAGATACATCCATCCTCACAAACTTTCGCATTTATAATATCAGTAGGAGGCTGATTTCTGAGAAATTCATTCAATTATCATAAAAAACTAGTTCTGTAAAATATCGTTAATGTATTGATATATTATCTATACATATATTTTGATCTATGTATTTATTGATCGCTGGTGTAATATCAAGCTGCAATGTCGACTCGTGAAAAGAAACTGAACAAAAGTGATTTTTGCAAGCCAACATTAACTTCATTATCGTTTCCTAAGACAAACATTATAGCTTTGCCAAGACAGTGTTTTGAAAGACATTACTGGTTCGGTATACAGCTAAATAGCACCACGGGACATGCCATGCCGGAGGCAATCGTGTTACAACACAGATAACTTAGCCACTCTTCCTGATTTTGTATTGTAGACAAAAAATAGCATTCACTAGCAGCGCCCCGCGGTTTTACCCGCGTTGTGCCCGTTCCCGTGGGAATTTCGGGATAAAATGTAGCCTATAGCCTTCCTCGATAAATAGACTATCTAACAGTGAAAGAATTATTTAAATCGGTTCAGTAGTTTTGTGAGATTAGCGCGTTTAAACAAACAAACAAACAAAACAAACTCTTCAGCTTTATAATATTAGTATAGATAGGACTGTTCTATATTTGTAAAAGTCTTTAGTTATTAATTGGGAAAAAAAGTTTTGTATAAGTTCATGTAAGTTAGTGGCCAACCCTGGTGTCGGAGTTTTTAGACCGCCTAAAGACCTCTGACGTGGTCTAACGATTGAAAAAACCGGGACCGACAATTTAACGTGCCCTCCGATGAACGATAGCGCTTACATAGAAATGCCACTATCGACCACCCATCCACGTAGGGGTCGAGCTGCACTCGTTTAACAATCACAATGAACTAAAACGGCTTAGTCAAACTACGCCACGTCCGTGTAATAAAACGGGGCGCCACGGGACATGCAATAAAAAATATAGGTCAGTAATGTCTCACTGCAAGACAGAGGCCTTATTATATGATAGTACAGTGAAGGTACGTAAAGCAAAATAAAAGTAAGGATTAAATTACGCTTCAGTAGGGTGTTACATTGTAGATATAGACGTCAAGGTTGTACCTACTATAGCATAGTAACGAAATTACTGCACTTGATACTATATGTCACGGGTATACTGACGATATTATAAAAATTACTAGCCGCGCCCCGCGGTTTCACCCACGTTGTACCCGTTCCCGCGGGAGTTTCGGGATAAAATGTATCCCATGTGTTATTCTGATGTATTACTGTAGAGTTTCATCCAAATCCGTTCAGTAGATTTTGAGTGAAAGAGCAACAAACGTACATCTATACATACAAATCCATCCTCACAAACTTTTTCATTTATAATGTTAGTAGGAAGTAGGATTTACGTACATTCATTACCTGTCTTATTTTTGTGGTTTATGCTATAACCGGAACACGAAGTGATTGATTGGACTTAATTTGAGTGTAGGCGACTAATAGACAACGGAAAGTTCATGTCGTATTACATAGTACCTTCCTAGCCTCAAGGGACAATTAAACTTACCATATGGGACAAGAAAACAGTGAATTGATTGCTCAACAACTATGTTCGTGGTGTACCTAATTACCTATGCATAAAGATGCATTATAATCGAAGAAAATTTCTAGATATAAAACTTTATGACCAACAGTTTGGTAAAATACTCGCCTTTATACCACTTACGGTGGCATTTAAAATAAACCTTAAAGTAGTTAAAGGCAGGCCTTCAATTTAAAATGTCCATATTTTGCAAACTATAAATGTTGCTCAATTTAAAGTTCAGGTTAACGCTTTAATGGACTTGTAGTACTTGATCGATGATTTACTGGAGTTTAATGGTTGGTTCGGTTTATTTGCACATAATTTGTAACTTTGAGGGCTAAATCTAGATTTTTGTTGACGTTCAAAGACTGCATTTGTTTTTTGTTACGATTAATCTTGAGGTCTAGATTAAGTACTTATCAGGCTTCTATTTTGAATTAAGAACAAAGAATCCATTTTATAACAGTCAATTGTTTTTAAATATTGTTATCGACCAAAGTCAGACTGCAGATCGTCAATTGTTTTTAATTGTATTTAAATAGGTGTAAGCACACGGTAGGATGGTAACATCACCAAAGTACAACCTTGGAGCCTCCCACCTTCCATTGTCAGGTGTACCAGGATGTCACCGTCACGACAGCTCGATGCATTTGCATTTATATCATATTTACTTTTATTTGACACGGCACAGGTGAATTTATATGGTTTTATGACGCCCACAAAAAATAGTCACGTATATTTTTTTAACTACTTCAAAAAAGAGGTTTACATTTCAGGGTAACTTCACTATAATTAACCATTTTTTTAAATACCTATCGTTTTAATAATAAATAAGACACTTAAGTTAAAACAAGTCTTTCGTCACTTGCTTGTAAACACATATTATTTGGTAGTTGTAACACACGTTTCTGTTTTATTTCAACTAATAAGACGATGTATTTCGTAATGGAACCTCTCAATTACTCTTGCCAGTACCTAAACTGAAATAAATAATATAGATACTTAGTTAGGTTAGTGCAATAATTAGGTTCAATGGTAACTTCCATTCATCAATACAATTACAACATACTAAAAAACTTTTTTACTTGACACTATTTTATACTTTTTATACTCACACTTTTTATACTCATACTCACACGATTGGCACTGATTATAGTCGTACATAAATGAACCGGGTATAAACCGCGTTGAAATATAAAATACTAGCCGCGCCCCGCGGTGTTACCCGCGCTGTACCCGTTCCCGCGGGAATATTGGGATAAAATGTATCCCATGTGTTACTCTGATGTATAACCTATATTTCTGTAAAGTTCATCCAAATCCGTCCATTAGTTTTTTCGTGTAAGAGCAACAAACATACATCATCCATCCTCACTTTCGCGTTTATAATATTAGTAGGAAGAACAACATATTTATCAATACGTATTATTTCAACGCTTCACACTTCCGCAATACACACTCAAATCGCAAACTACGACAAACCGAGCAACGTCCAGGTACTAATTAAGAATTGCATCACTCTACTAATTAAAGACCTAACCTTTCAACTAAGTCTAACAAGTTATAAAATAACAAATTATGTTAATATTAATTTAAAATCTAGCAGACATCAGTATTAGCATATAGAGTTAGTTGATGACTCGAGTCAAAGGCCACTTGTTCAATTTAAGGAGTTAGTTGCCTAAAGGTGTGTCCAAACATCGAGCGGCAATCGAGCGCGGCTGCCGCGCGCGGCGCGCCGCGCTGTGACTAGACGACAGCCGCGCGCGAACGCTTCTGGCTACTTGCCGCGCGCGCACGAACATTCTTAGTAAACATTCGGCAGTATTTGTGTTTGGACGTATTTCTGCGCACTTCTTCGATCAACAATACACAACTAGATTTCGGGTCGGCGCAAATAATACGTCTCGGTGCTTAGCGCCTCATTTGAAAACTGAGCCACTCTTTTATTTAGTTCCCTCGAACCACAGCCGATGTAAACACGTGTCACAATGCCGCAATGTTGCGGCATTGTGACACGTGTTGGCGCAAATTTTGTGAAACAGAACAGCAGAAACATGGAGTAGATTTGTTTTGTAGTAATAATTTATTTGTTACCAAAACTTTATAATTGCTTACTAGTACTTTTGTGTCTATCACCCAGTCGGGGCAGACATAAAACTAGACTGAAATAGAAAAAAATCCGGGGGGCGATTTATTTTTTTTATGTCGTGGGGGGGGGGGGGGTCTTATAAATCTCGATTTTCTAACTAATCCCGGTAGAGTATTCGCCGCCATTTTTTTTTAAGACCGCTTTCATTTTAGTTCTGATTCCAACTGAAGCGCGCGGCGTATCTTGGTTGTGCCGCGCAAACATTAGTCGGCTTTGTCCAAACTAGAGCGCGGCAGAAATGTGTCCTAGAAATGCCGCGTGTTGCTGCCGCGCTCGTGCTGCTTAATGTTTGGACACACCTTAAGAGTTTTCGTGATGCTTCGAACATGTAAGAACAGTTTTGAAATGATGGGTGCTTAAATTAAACAGCGCAGTTACAAAGTAACAAATTAAGTTATTTGCGTAATGCTAGTTGGAATGTGTAGATAGTAATCATTGTTCGTTTAATTCGTGTAAGTTCATTCTGGAATGGTTTGGACTAGAATCAATTATCACCATTAAACTTAAGACCTCTGCGACCTCTAAGACCTCTAAGAGGCTCTTCATTTGATATTACTATTTTTGTGATCTGTGGATATGACAGATAATAAGACTAAAATCACTCAGCGGCTTTACCCGTATTGGAAACGTTTCCATGGGAATTTCGGATAAAAAATCCTATATTAAGATCGTGGCTATCATAATCTATAATATAAAAATGAATCGCTGAATATGTTGCTAAGCGCACAACTTCAGAACGACTGCACCAAATTGGATGATTCTTTTTTTAATGTGTTCCTTATTGTCAGGACAAGGTTTTTATAAGAAAAATAAGGAATAAAAATCTCAAAATTCCCACGGGAACGGGGACGCTGCGGGTGAAACCGCGGGGCACAGCTAGTAATATATAAAAATATGTAAAAATTTGACTGAATATTTTATATGGTTAGAATTTTGTATGGTTACAACTTAGGAGTTACCAAACCGTGTTACCAACCTACGAAAATAAAACAGCAAATAATTTCAATTTATTAAACTGTTTAATGGCATAATTATAAGACAGAACCTTCGCATATTTTGAGTCTATAATTACTACCTATCGATACTAATAAAAATATTTTACTAATGCAACTGTCAATTACCATCAACACCCATTACCTGCATTTAACTTTTAAGTGACAACCAAGTTAGGAAAACGCTGTTTATAACTTCAAAAAATAATTTGAACTGCAAATTAAATGCGTAAATTAAATTACGAAGTTATTTGGAGAATTCAAAGTATTCTACGTTGATTTCATTAATGAAATGAATTATGCATGAGTTTTAAGGTAAATAAAACAATGTTTTGGTTATTACATTGCTTTGACAAGGTTTTTTAATGAATGTTTTAATGATAATTATTTGATGTGTTGATTTCTATTGTTAAGGTATTTTTGGGCATTCGTCTTTCGTTTACAAAAATTCATCTACAAAACCAAAATAAGTCGAGTATATCTTTCCAAGACCGTCTTACCTATATTACTGTAAAGTTTCCTTCAAATCCATTCAGTATTTTTTGCGTGAAAAAGTAACATACATAATATACATACATATAAACGCATCGTCACCAACATTCTCATTTTTAATGTATAGTAGGATGGGATATGTAAAATCTGTACTAATATTATAAAGAGGTAATTTTTTAAGTTTGTTTGTTTGTATGTTCGAGGTAATCTCAGTCCGATTTGAATAATTATTTTTGTAGTAGATAGCCGCATTCAATGGAAAAGTTATAGGATATTTTTTATCCCGAAATTCCCACGGAACGGGAATAACGCGGGTAAAACAGCGGGGCATTGCTAGTAACTTATAAATACAAATTGACTGCGAACCAAACAAACCCTTGGGCAAACATTAATGTAACTAGGTTTAAGTAACACTCGTAAAAGCAACACATAAGTAACGTAATTAATAACATTTTATGCCCTCTATCTAATTGGAGGTCAAATTGCGTTATTTCGATCGAGATCTATCGAAATCGGACAATAGTTCAGACATCGATCCGAATTGGTGTCAATATGTAGATCGTGATCACACTTACTGATCAATATCTGATCGATTTGGTTTTTTAATTGTGCAATGATCAATTAATACTGTCTGTTTTTAAACAAGTACATTGTAATACTCGTACATTTAAGACAAGTACATTAGGCAGTATTTTAATCGGCAGGTCTTGGACAGACAGACGTTCATACTCGTACAGTAGTCACCAAATCAATAGTTAGTTATCGATTGTCAGATGAGAATTTTGAACCCTATGTCGTAAGTAATAAGGACAAAATGATTCTGTATTTAGATAGTTACGCTAACGTTAACTAACAATAATGAAAACTATGTAATTTGAAAAATAACTTGTACCAATTTAACAAACTATAAGTTTTGTATATCTCTATTTCTTACTGTCGCACTCAGAAACGTTCATTAAATTGACACTTAACTAATTGACATAATTTTACCGTTATTTATCAAAATTAATTATTAAGTCTCTACTAAAGAAGCATTTGACTTCTCTGAGAGCCAGCATTAGTCCAAGAAACATTGAAACCCTGTTTGAACAAAGCGCGTAATTCGCCACATTTCTAATCCCATGTCAGACATGCTAACTAAATGTCCGGGGCAAAACAAAAGGACTGGCATTCGTCTCTAAACAAGCAGTATTTCTTAGAGAAATACGAGTTCAAGTTAAGCTGTGAACACAATGGCTACAATTAAAATCTCTTGACAGGTATACAAAAGTAATATACTGAACGACGAAAAAATGCATTAAAAGATTAGTTATCTACCTAATGCGGTAACAGTAAAGTAAGAGTCTTTTAAGAATGAAGTATAATTACAATCGTATTTAAATAAAATCAATAGAAGGTGTCACATTAACTTCACAATTAAAACACTGCGAAAAGTATTTCTAAAATCTAAACGATCAATCTATTACAATTTAATTGGAGTCTCTAACACTAAATTCCAAGATAAACCTGCGACATCTCTGTGTGTTCTCATCTTTATAGACAGAAAACACGGAACGAGCTCTCGTGGGTCGAATCAACACCAATAATCTTCTATTAAAAGACAGCCGGGAGCCCACGGCCTCATACCATCGAGATATTTCACACATTTGCATATATTGACAGTTTAGATCTAACAAAACGCTACTGCACAAAAACCTCAGAATAACGAGCTCTTTTGACCCCTATGTCGTAAGTAATAAGGACTTTGCGTGAGCTTTGGGTAGGTCAAGTCTACAGTGCAACAGTTTTAAAATCTTAATTGAGTTTTTACGAGTTAGAATTGAAATTGGTTTGGTGTAATTTTTACTAAAATTAGATCTTGCACGCAACTGTTAAGTGCGATGTAGTGAAGGTTGTTTAACGAAAGCGTTTTGTAAGGTTTAATTAAATATATAATTATACGGTGCGTAAATTGTTTTAAGAAACTCGGAGGAAGTTACGTGAAGCAAAATTGTGAATAAAGATAGGGATCCGATTGAAACATAACTAGGGACTTGGAATATTAACGCCTACAGAGACCCTAGAACGATTACGTTTTGTGTAAGAACGATTACGTCTTATTTACGCCTTTGAGGCGGGTTGACTTGACTGAGTTTGCTCGGACATTCAGATATAACACTCTGATTGATATATACTATCGAGTTACACTAAATTTGAGGGCACTTGGACGCGTATCCAATCAGAAGGGTCCGAACAGATATTTGGTTCGAACATGTTCGGATGGTGTCGAGTCTACTCTGCATTATTTCATCCTTATATAAAGTTAGTCCGTAGTACTCTAATAGATATAACTGTCTGTTGTTTTTGTGTCCATATTATGTTTAAAAACGTATGTATTAAAAGTCGCCAAAAATGTATCACAATTATGAGAAACATTAAACTATAAACCGTTAATTCGTTGCATAACGTCTGAATCAAATTCATTGTCACTGACCAACGCTATCGTTTCAAAAGTCTCAATGTCGCCCTACTTTCCAAACTGTACACAATTATGTGGACAAACAAACAATTATATCACGCACTTTATTATTGCATTCACTACTCGCACGTCGACACCTTATCACTTACAACATACGGTTCAAAATAGTTCAACAAACTGTAACTCGTATGCGAAAATCAGTGCCTGCGATCGAAGACAATAGACTCGAGGACATTAGGTTCATATCAGAATCGCACGATAAAGACGTAAGTACAATAACTTGGCTATTCGGAAACCTAACTTAAGGTTTATTGAATAAAGTTGATTTTAATTTGTAGCTTTTCTATCCAGGATGTAAGACTTAGGCGCCAGGGTATGCTGGTAGTTCTGAAACAAAGTTTATGGGCGTTACTTAAATCTAGATCTGTTTCTGAACTAAATATTGGTTCGGTTTATCAAAGGCGGCTGTCATTGCAAATTGGAGGCTTGTATAACAGATGCCTTGTAATTTCGTTGAAAGTGAATGTTTCGAGTTGTACTCTACGACGGAATTCGCAATTACTATTTGCAAAATGTTAATTTATTACTATTCTGTTAGTTATTGTGTTTTGCTAAGTTATTAGGTAAAATAAGCACGAGTTTCCTGCCAACTAGTAATTTTATTAACCAATTAGAAAACTTATAATTTAGTTACTTTTACTATTCAAAGATTTCTATTCTAGAATGAATTTTACTGACATACAGGCTTCTTATACTGTGAGCATAAAGATTATATTTTCAAATTATTCCACCCCCCTAAGGCGTCCCAATAATGGGACAGATTCCAATGCCTAAACTCTTAGCAGGTGTTCTTGCTCCACTATGATCTTAGCGGATCAAGATCCATTAAACATAGAAAAAACAACATGCTACCAATTTATATTCCTTCCCTGGAATTTTCATCAAAGATAAGCCCATGTCTAAGTAAGGTAGTAGAGGCAGTTCAAAGACTTATGTTCCGCAAAAACCAAGGTTCCAAACGCCTATTGTGGCGGCACAGTGGCACAGACACGGCCATATATCGATAAGAAGACAATAAACAATAACATTCAGGTAATGCTATTGCAACACTATCACCAGTTATGCCATACGAGGTAATTGCTTATATTTTGATTGGATTGCTTGTGATGCGATTTAGATACGAGTTCTGTTGCCAAACTCATGTTAAGTGGTTATTCTTTTGTTAATCAAGGTATGTTTATTGGGAACAATAGCGCGCTCTATATACTCGTATTTATGTATATGAAGATAGTTTGAAAGAAGCTATGTATGAACTGTTTGTTAATGAACTTTCATGAACTGTATTGGTTCTTATAGCCACTACAGAAGCTACGGCAAACTCAATAGGTATACTTGTACAAGTATTTCTGGATAGATAGATTGGAGCGTATATAACCACTATAAAACTAATAAAGGATTTTCTATTTCCTCACCTTACTGATATCTTCGGTGAGATAGCCCAGCTGGCCCAGATGGCCCAGCAGTGAGACATTACAGGCATTACAAAGTATTAATTTAATGAGCTTTTCGAGGAAAACGCTATGGAAATTATATAAAACCCAACACAAAAGAACCATCAAAGTACGAAAAAACACTTCCAGAAACTAGTAAGAACAAAAACTTTTGCCAACAACCGTGTCTAAATTATAACACCACTTTTCCTTTCGCCGCTAACAAAACATTTAATAGTTCAACTATTCTTATCAAAACTATTAATCATCCAAAATGTCATCTGGTTTGTCGTTATGTCACTTACATCCGGTGAAAACTAGTTCGTTATGATGTTATCTACAAAGGTCGGGTCATGAAGTGTGAAATCTAGGTTTTGTTTTGACGTCATCCTAGATTTAGTGTCTAACATAGAATTGGGCATCTGGTGACCTCTAGATATTTTGAGTAAGTTGTCACTACAGATTAGTACTTTGTTTCGTTTTTGTAATTTCTTTGTCCAAAAATTCGTTACTAAATAGGAGTTATCACATCCATGATGATGGTATATAAATTTTGGTATATTTAACACTAGCAGCGCCCCGCGGTATTACCCGCGTTGTTCCCGTTCCCGTGGGAATTTCGGAATGAAAAGTAGCCTATAACCTTCCCGTTGAATGTGGCTATCCATTACAAAAAGAATTTTTCAAATCGGTTCAGTAGTTTCTGAGATTTAAATACTTAAAATAAATAAGTATGTAATAGCCTGTAAAGACCCACAGCTGCGCAAAGGCCCCTCACCAAAGATATCGGTACAGTGAGGAGACTTATAAATGAAAATCACTTTAACAACTGCTGAGAACTTAGGTATATAGTTACATCTAATAGGCAGATAATTAAGTATTGAAAATCTTGACGCAAACCCTTTTTTCAGAATGACACTAAACCTCAATTGGCTAAACCAAGACACATTATTAATCAGAATCAAGGAAGGCGTAATAACACTTCTGTTTACGACATTACATCAAAGGCGCGTGGGTAGATTTCCTGCAATAACAGTCACAGAATAACTAAAACCAACTACTATATAATTTAGAGTTTAGAGACAATGCGAAGGAATTAGGTCAGATACAAACACCAGGTGGTCTGTATGTCATAAGTTTGATTTAATATGGCGCCCAGCCGGATTTGTTAGGCCCCAATTGTTATTTATAATCTTGACTGACAAGCTTTGTTCTATGTTAATGATTTGCAATTATTAGTATGGGTCAGTGCATAACAGACAATACGTATGGTACCGGCTTGTTGATCTGACAGTCACTAGTTTATATCTAGATGGTCCTATTATGTAAAGATTACAATTTATTAATGTGTTATGTAATTGTTTTGTGTATGTTTATTTGTTTAGTTCCTCTTATTAATTAAACTAGATTTGTATCTATGTTAATGAATAACTAATCTATTTGAATATAAATAATTCCGTAAATTTTCTAAAGATGATAAAATGAAAATCAAGAATTATGAAAGCTTATTTAAAATATTTTCATATCGAATTTGTGAAATGAAATAATGAAATATATACGGACCAAAACGCGTGTACATAAAGGAGGTAATATATTTAAGGGTAGTTTCAATATATTTGGCCTTAATGAGCCACAATCGAGGATACAAAGAAATGAAGGAAAATTATATAACCAGATGAGCTACGGTTCATGTTTGAGTTAGTCAGCGAGTCTAACCTAACCTAGTACGAACAACTCTCTTCAATCTTCAACTTATCAAAAATCAAAGTTAATTATTAAAACCTAAAACAAACAATTACTAACCATCGTTGATCCTTCGGATCTTTGTAATTCGAACAAACAAACTCCACATTTAATTAGAACACAAATCTAAGCACAATAAGAAGCCCGCAACAATCCTAACACATTTGTAACACGTAAACAGCATTCCCGACTTCCTACAAGATACCCAATTAATTCCCTTTAAATTAACTTTAAATCCTAGTGTTTTGTTATCGAAACTTCTGGAACAAGTTCTAATTATTAGGGTCTAGAATGTTCGATCTTTATTGTCCGCTGTAAGGCTGGGTGTGCATTAGATCTAACTAATTAAATGTACGAGAGCTCTGTTTCATTAAAATAAAGCTTTTCGTGTGTTAGATCTGATAGCCGTCGGATGAAGTACGGTTTGCAGGACAACGAGAGTGGTTAATGGCCTTTAGTTTTCAGCTTGTGTGTACTTTGTTTTAAATGTGCTAAGTATTATAAAACCAATGTTTACATTATGTTGTATGGCACTCGTAAATTACTTAAGATACTTGTTCAAACAATTTGTATTTTACATGTAATCTTTACAAAATATATTTCAATGTTCTAACTTTACAATAAGACTGCTTATTACCCTACTATCCTTTATTTTTAAACTGAAAAACTACTACATATATCTTTTAATCAAATGTGTGGCACACATTGATATCAACGTCAAATATTTCTACTCAATTTTCATCTCTCAAAAGTCTTATTTTTTACATACATAGCACCCTATATTTATCACTCATATTCTTTTCTTCTATTAAAGTAAGCCTTAGTGTACACAACACACCTAGTGTACTCCGATCATCTCCCGGCTTCCGTGTCATTATGCGGGCGACAGATGCGATCACTCGCTCGTGCCTACTGTCTGATCCTAGCCTAATATTGAATTCATTCCGGGACACATAGGGGCACTGAGGCGACAATCGATACGTAGCTGAGAGGAAATTAAATTGAATTGGTTTTACACCTCTGTTTTATTAATTAGCAATAGATTTGTGATACTCGTAGTAGTAATACTGTAGTGATATTTGTGTTAATTGTAACGTAAGTAGGTATTAAGGACTTTCTGAATTTTATAGTAAAGAAATACTAATAGGTGATTTCAAGAAAATAATTATATAGGTATAAATGTTTCCTCGTATTGTCTTTAAAGCTTTCCAGTTCAATAAACACATTTTCTATTATCGTTCTTCGCTAAACCATCATATTAAGTAATATAATCCAACCGCACCGGATACGTAAATAATATGAGCTCAAATACAAAATCATTTAAACTTGAATTTTGATTGATTAAAACAATATGAATCTTAACAGCATTTTGTAACAACGGCACCCCACCAAACATATCTACATATCTACTCATTTTCTACACATCGACTCATTTCACTTGTCTACAGCTAACAAGAAACAAAACGTAATAAAAAGATCGATCACCAGCCGCACCATCGATCATTCCAACAAATCGATCACGATTATGTCAATAAACATTTAACATATCAATTTCCTAACCCCTATCTCGAACGGTGTTGTAAGAAAGGCCATTGGCTAGAACGTGCGTACACGCAGCTTACCTAACTATTTACTTATTCTTTATAGGTTGTTTGATATGAAATATACAAGATTATACAAGACTAGCAACGTTTTACCCGTTTCCATCAATATCAAGATGAAAAATAGCCTACAACCTTCCCGTTGAATGTGACTATCTATTACAAAAAGAATCATTCAATCATTTTCTTTTAAAAATTTACTAAACAATGTCGGACATTGCAGTAGCCTGCATCGAGGCATCACATTGTAGGTTATTGAGTTGCTCAGCTGATCAGAAACTTCTTCGTATATTTAAATTAAAAGTAAGACTAATATAACGCAAGATATCAGAAAACAAACCGTTTTAAATCATTATTATTTGATGAAACGGGAACTTACGTACGATAGAGGTTGCTGTTGAGTGTTCCTCAACACGTTTTTATGTTTTAAACCAGTACAATAATACCTAGTTATAAAAGAACATACACAAAAACTTAAGCGTTTTTCATCTACTTTTACTGAAACCATTGCTATTTTTAATATAAGCTTTATAAATACAAGAGAAACCGACCTTGTTACACGCTCCGTCGATCCTGTGTCTTTGTTCACCATTCACGTAAAATAACTACGATTTAAACTAAATGCCTCAAATACACTACTACGTTCACCGAAAGCTGTCCCCGATCATGCTTCAATTTAATTCTGTCACCAAACACCATCATTATCATGAGTTTGTCTGCCGACTGCAAAGACCGTTTTATGACAGCTGCCACGACTGCGATTAACTAAAGTTTTCTTTCAGGTGCAATTAGACTGGGTCCATCTCCGTATTCCACATGGGTTAACACAGCTCCATTATACAAAATTTAAAATTCGTACTATATCTATCAACGCTTGTTGCATGCAGTGAACGACCTAGTCCAATTGAGCCTTTACACTAAACCTGCCAACGTTTGATTCATGCTGCGAACGGCTGACTATAATCGTATCTTTACGAAATTCAATTAAACTATTCTTTATGATTAAAAACTATATTTTAGCGACGATAATTTCTTTCAATGTTGAGTAAGTTTCGTTGAGAAATGTTAACAGCTGGAGGTGTTTCATTGCATTGCGACGGAATGGTTTTTGATTACTGTAAGATTACTCATTTTAACAGTTATGGGGTGTTTTAATTGGTTTAAGGTTACTGCATTTCACTTTTATTCCATAGCAGTACATGTTGTTGTAATATCTGAATAGTAGATGATACTTCGACCCAAAAGTTGAAAAAAGGCGTGTCACTAGCTTTAATTACATGTGTGTTGAATGTGAATAGTTTACCAATAAAATTATGATAGATTTTAGACCGGCACCAATAACAAGAACTTCTTATCATGAGTATATTTTTGAATATCTGTCGTTTATGAAACGATTTCTAAAAAGAAGCCATCATATAAATATCGTCTGAATTTCGCCTGTAAAGTAATCTATACTAATATTATAAAGAGGTAAAATTTGTAAGTTTCTTTGTTTGTTTGTTTGTATGTTCGAGATAATCTCAGGAATTATCAGTCCGACTTGAATAATTATTTTTGTAATAGATGGCTACATTCAACGGGAAGGTTATAGGCTATTTTTCATCCCGAAATCCCCACGGGAACGGGTACAACGCGGGTAAAACCGCGGGGCGCTGCTATTTGTTATAAAATCATTTTTTTACCTGTTCGTTGATCATTTCTCTTAAACTAGAGTAATGGTCGCTCGAAATTGTTTCCAATGGGCTGCAATAGCCAAGGCCAGTTTAAATATTAAAAATAACAACAAAACGAAATAGTTTAAAGACCATTACTACTACAAAGTACAAGTATTTCGAAACAAACCAACGGAATGTGAAACAATTATAAATGAATAAACATTTTTTGTTCTGTAACTAAAGTGTGGAAGTTCTTTTTGGAAATTACACTCAAAATGAACAAGTTACTTTTTACTATTAGCGCTTTCAAAATTGATAGATTAGACTTATAATGCTTTTTTCTGGTATGAGATAACACAAACTATATAACTATAGATAGGTACTAAGTGACGTTTGAAAAATATCGATGTAGACCTTTGCCCACAAGTGGGATAGTATAAGTTTAAGTATTTTTTTTAAAGGACTAAGTAAGTTTGAGTAGGTTTGTGGCCAACCCTGGTGTCGGAATTTTTAGACCGCCTAAAGGCCTTCGACATGGTCTGACGATTGATACAACCGGGACCGACAATTTAACGTGCTATCTAAAGGACAGTAGCGCTCAGATAGAAATTAAGACTATCTTGCTCATATTTAAAAACAGCACAAGACAAAATGCATATTTTCTCCAACCCTATACCAGTTTATAACCTCAGCATTTTTACGTAACCCAACCTACTTCAACCCAAGCCCATTCAGCCACTAACAGGCCAAAATAATTAAATACAAGAAGACTGTAACGAATTGTACAATCAAACAGCGAAGTTTAACAGAATCGAAAGTAGAACAGGCACGAGCCAAGCTAAGCACATTCTTAGTACACTGAGGTACGTATAGACTTAACGAGCAGTGCTTAATCAAATGCAACTTAATGTACTTAAGCTTGTCCGGATTTCGCAATCTTGTTTAACTAAAGCAGCTGTGTAGGTAATAAATCGAAATGAATTCAGATACTTGAATTAAGTTACACTTAAGTACGAAATGGTGGAGTTATGGTATTTATTGCACTGGATTGGATTGGATTTGATCGCTTGTTAGAATACTTATACTTAGCGTGTTTATAAGACGCGTCAGCTGATTGGAACAACTTTGATTTTTCATTGACATAATCAAGATGCTTTACCTATTTGTATAATCTAGAATATTTTTTAAAATAAGTAACATTATTTCTGTCTATATCTTTTACTGCTAGACAAAATTATTTCCTTCGAAAAAATCTTCAATACTAACTTTTTGTAAGTGATGAACCGTGCACAGAGACGTAAAATGCTTCCTTAGTAGAGATTCAATGAATTATTTTGACATGTTGTGTATGAAAAATTACGTCAATTTGTTAAATGTCGATTTAATGGATATTATCTATTTATTTATTATTTTTAGTCTGAGTGCCGTGCGGCAGTAAAAGCATTTTTTGGTCTCCCAACACCTCAATATGTATAATTGTATATACCTAAAGGGGAATAACTTCTTCTTTTCCATCTTTGAGACAGTAACCGTTAACTTTATGCAATATTTATTTGTAATCAATCCTTACCTCATGCCGTCAAATCCGTCGTCAGAGCCGTTGATAGTGAGGACCGGCGCACGCGCATACGCCTTCGCGACGCGTCGATTCCGCTCGAACACTATCACTTTGGCCCAGATCTCGTCGTCGATCTGTGTCCACTTGTCTAGCACTTCCTGGATGTGTTCCTATAGACAAACAAAAGGGAATTATAATTGAGTATAGTGAGTTACAGCTAGAAGAAAAATTCAGGTTTGTATGTATTTTCTATGTTAGTACTCGGAGTTTCTGCTATTTCGGACATGATAAAAAAAATTATGCACAATATTTTTTTCTTACGGAATTTAAAATATGAACTATATTAAAACTATACGTCCATACATTCAAACTGTGTATAGGTTGGACAAATGGTTGTCTAATGAAAATAAAATAAACGATAAGCACGCACGCAGGTGAATAAAACGAGAGTACCATCGCGTACATAATAGCACAATGCTAAAATGTATAAAAGGCTACATTAACAACTAAAAACCATTAAACCACTTTAGTATACACAAAAACATTGCCACTTACAATATTTTGCCACTTTTACAAAATTAAGTACCAACGACCTTGCCTTTAGGCAAGCGTGGATTTTGTAAGACATTACTTAAGTCGAGATATTAATCCTTGTTGGAACCGTGTCGCAATACAGCGACATCGGACCCCGTGAGTGGACTGTTCTGCTCTACTAACCGAGCTTCCAACGAGGGTATATGTTGGTGATTAATATTGAAGCAAATAATATAACGGTTATAGTAAAAATATTGAGTCGATAAGAAGAAGAAGAAGTAAGTCGATAAGAAGAAGAAGAAGAAGAAGGCAAAATATTTTTTTAATTGACAAACTGTAACCTGATTTTCATAAGGACCATTTTATTTTCTTTTAAAATCGGTTAAAGATGGGACAAATCTATAAGTTTATCAGAGCGTTAGCGTCGGCAGGTTGACGCTACATATTTTTAAAACAATGGAATTCTCCTTTTAATTTATAATTAATTATAGCTTGGAAATGCTTTCCCAAAAAAGACAAATATGGAAATTCACTCACACATACTTTACGAGTACCAAGATAATTTTACATAGCCTGTATAAAGCAAGTATAAGACACACACACCAACTACCCACGAGATCAAAGGATAACTCAATGAAAAGAAATGGAGTGTTACTTTTCACAGCCATTGTTTCACCAACAAAGACTCGGCTTAAAAAACAACACACAACAAAAACTAAAACACCAGTTTGTCTACAACCGAACAGTTACATAACAATTATCTTGTAATTTACGAATGATAGTGAACCAAGTCGGATTTACTTTCGGTTTTGTTCCCAACCCGAGTATTACTGTTATAAGACTGTTATTTTATAACGATTTCAAGTATTCGGCCTCTTTGTGAATGGGTTATTGACTTTCAATTTTTATTTAATTCGTTTAGCGTTCCGTCTGATGACGTTAATACGTGTTATTGAATTTTGATGGTGTGAAATTGAACGGACATGTTGGCGTTAATCTTGAGGAAGATTATGTTTTGTTTTGAATAAACTTATCATTTGAAATATATGTTATTTCAGTCCGACAAAACAGTAGTTAGACGTCTTGTATGTAGTATCTCTTTCATAGTCCAGAATTTAAAGTCTGGACTTAGATTCTGCGCAAGCTCTTAATGCATTTATGAAATCAATAACCTATCAATTGTAACAACCAGGACAGTTCATTCAAAACACCAAAACCACAGTAACCTCCAATTAAGAAATATCAATTAAATTACCCCAAGTTCCAATAGAAAAACTACTTCAAAATTTCCCAAATATCGTTAGACAAATATAGACTTCCTCATTCAAAGTAGTGCAGGTCAAAATAACTAACAAATAAACCACAGGTCTTTCTGTATCCATCTAAGTCTCCGCCTCTACAAAGGACAGACGCAATTACGGTAACCGTAACAAATTATGAGATATATCTTTGCAGTTCATTAGTAGTAGATACTATTATGTATTCTGTGGTGGTCTAATCAGAATCTATCAGTGTCAGAGATGGTCACTATGGTCAGTTCGCATTTTACATCGTTATGTACGATTTGGGATAGCTGCAGTATATTCATCGCTGGTCAAAGATTTTCTAGGCCCTGAAACTTGAAATATACTTTTCCTTTACGGCAAAAAATTGTAAACGTGGTGATAATGCCTACTCCTTCTTACTTTTGCCCTGCAGTGGTACATTAATATGGAAATTTTGAATTTAAAACGGGGAATTTGAAAACGATTTGGCACATATTACTGAAATTGGCAGCATAAATAACGCCTAATCCTTCTCACTAGTAAGATAACAGGCCTTCTCTGTGAATAGAGAAAAGAAAAATGGAAACCACTCTCTAACAAAAGCAACGTCAAACTTCCGACAACTTCCTAAACCACCATAAACATGCAGAACAAATTCACGATTGTCCAAGAAGAATAGACCTGCATAACCCTTGCATTTATGCAGATCACACGCTATTTCGCTAGCACCAGACATGACAAGCCACCCTCCCCACAATCAGCCTGATTGTGTCTGATATTTGCTGAATGAGGCTCGTTAGTACTCCTCTATTTAACATTAAATGCAGTGTCAGTCACACTGGACATTCTATATGGTTAATTTAGCAAAGGGCATCGCTTTACATTTATTATGAAGTATGAATGTTATTGAGGAATGTAAATTGTCATTGTAGGTCTATTTGTCGTGCTGTCACGCTGTGATGGAAATGGTGATAAGAGGTTTTTATACTATAAATATAGAAACCTCCTTGCTTCACTTTATAAACTCTGTGGTCTGTATATTGTGAAAAAAAACTTAAGAATTATGAAGTCGATGGTAAAGGAAACTCTTTATTCGAAGTCCTAATGAAGAACAAGGGTGGTAGCACACGTCTCTGAGAGTCTCAGAGATATAAAGCAGAGCTCAAAGAAACATTTTATTTGAGACATTTGAAACCTAGGGTAATATTTCATCTCAAAACCCTTCCAATGCAACCCAGTTCTTTACAGTCATATCAAACGATCGAAGTAGTGCAAACCCGCTTTACATTAAGGTATCTTACAAAAGGTTGATCAAGCATCAGATCAAATAATAGTGCATCAATGATATAGCAAAATAAATATTTTTATACGTATCAAATCAATCATATCTAGATCTTAAATAGCAAATAATGTTTCTTGGTATAAAAACAGTCTTTATACTGTGATTGATGATTTGCAAGATGCCCTTTTTATGATAGGATCTGAATGTTTTTAAACGTTTATATTAAAAATAGCTGCGGCCCGCGGTTTCACCCACGTTGTATCCGTTCCCGCGGGAAATCGGGATAAAATGTATCCCATGTTTAATTCTGATGTGTGACCTATATTACTGTAAAGTTTCATCAAAATTCATTTTTTGCGTGAAAGAGCAACAAACATACATCCATACATACATCCATCCTCACAAACTTTCGCATTTATAATATTAGTAGGATATACAAATATCAAACGATCCTTTGAAGCACACATAAGTAAATATAAGTAATAACGAGGAAAAGAGAAGAACCTCTTCTTTATTCCCTGAATAATTGAAAATAACAAAAATTAAGTTACAGTGACAACTTTAATATAAAAATAAATAATCCACATCCAATATGATACACAAGCCACCTTATTTTAAAGTTCAAGTTCAATATTTATGCAAAACAAATGGAAAACTTTACAAGACCAAAATGTAAACATCAATTACTTCCAAAGCTGCGATAATAAAGTATTTTTAATGGAATATTGTATTTTAATATCGGATGCTATTCTTATAGGATTAATATTAGTAGAGCTTATGAGTGGATTATTCAAATATTGAGTAGGTGTATTGTTTTTAATTAATACCAAAAGGATAAAAGTAAAAAAACTGGTGATACACATGTCAAATAACATATGTGTGAAGAATTATCTGGCTCGCAGCTTTTTAACTAGCTCAAAGTCAATAACGCTTAAGAGATAGTGAATAAATAAGGCAAGTCTACAATATAAAGTAGATCTAGTTAACCAAGGCTGACCGGTGGCCGCCTCGCCTTATGGATTTATGTCTCGGACGAGATACGCATTTTTACACCTACTGGCATCGTGCGCTATTGAAATACTTTAGTAAAAGAATATTGTTTAAAATTTACTTTTTCTTGTTTGAAGTGGATACTGGGCTTAGATTGAATACCCGCACTTTAAAGTACGAGTGCTGTACGTAACATTGAATGTAACATGAAGACTGAAATATGTAACAATTTTATATTAAATTTTACGTTGCAGTAAGTATCCACGTAATTATATTTGTCATTTCTCGTGGCGATGTTCAGATAAGCGATCATTGACGACGAAGCGACGATAACTCATTGCTATTGTTCAGCCCACTTGGATGGGTGGTCGATAAAGGCATTTTGTCGGTCCCGGTCGTTTCATCGTTAGATCATGGGGAAGGTCTTAAGACGGTCTAAACAAGCGGACGTCAGGGATGGCCACTAACCCACGCGAACTTATTTACATTACTCCGTTTTTATACAGTAACCAGTTTCTGAGATGCCATAATAACCATATGATTGGTTATCAGTACAGTAACAACCAAAAGCCTTAATTGCTGGGTGCTAAATTAATCATTTATTATGTCAATGTACATTAAATCAAGTCAATGAAAGCCCTTTCATTGACCAATTGACCATCCACGAGCGCAGTAGTGTTATGTAAAAGCTAAGTAACTTGAACTTTGATTCATCGGTTACATGTCAAAACAAAGGTTATTGACGTCCAAGATTTAGCTGATAGCACCTAATCGATGCGTGGGTTGAACGAACCATTAAAACCGGGAAAAAGTTAAAAAAACCTTAGCTAATGACAGAATTTGACAATTAATCAAAGCTTATAAGGATTCGTTTAGACAGATCGGCTTTTTTCAATCACAATGTAAATTATGCTATCGTTTTTGGCTTGTATGAAAGCACTCTTAATAGTAAGCATGAGCAAAAAGCATAATATATAATAATAAGAATTGTCTTGTAATTGACTTCGGTCAATGGAGCTTCTTTGGTGAACCAAAACTGACTTAAAATCAGTATTACGTCATTGAAGCCACGGAGGAAATCGAGTGTTCAAAAGCATACATCCCAACCAAACAACACCTATATTTATTCTAGAAAAAGTCACTATGGCTAGCAAGCAGGTAGTAAAATTTTTCTGATTGCATTTTTGCCACATCTTGTCTCAACATTTTGAAACACAATTTTTTAATATACTAATTAAAAAACTTTCAATCTCACTATAATTATATTTTAATCTACAATCTAAAAATCATATCGTACTGCAAATTGAATTAGAATAGTTTCGCAACTTTGCAATCCGTTATCACGAAATATTGAGCAATTGATCACATAAGTGGAGTTGCATTATTGTATGCGCTTCACTTTATATGGCTCAAGTGCTAATGTACGAGTTTTTGTACTTAGATTCTTTTGTTACAAAGAACTGTAACATTTCAATAACAAAATAGAATGTAGATACATGTAAGATGAAGTATTCTTCAGGTCTCTAATATCTTAAAGTAAAGTATAGTATAAGTAAAGTATCACATTGGATATTACAGGCAGTGGCTGAGAAACGGTTTCTAATCTTACCGAAAATGTCAGTACAGTGAGGAAGATTAGGCTTAATCACCCCGCTTGCCGAATGATGGTTGGTGATCCTCAACATGTCATGTTTGAAAATTAAGAAAAATGTTCTCGATCGACCTGGGAATTGCATCCGGGACCTCAGTCTTGGCAGGCGAGTGCCACATCCAGGCGTCCCTCTATTAAAAAAGAGAACACTTCTGAAATGGAAATTGGCGGTCAACCATTGTTTTCAAAAATGAAATGTTCCTTTTCAGTGAAATCCTCCGACTTCAATATTGAAATCCTTTCTCTTGTTATGTTACTAAGCCGTAGCACACCCTATTTATAATATCAGACTACAAACTATCAATCTAAAAAAACAAATGACTACAAATTATTCCGCATACTCCAGTACACCTTTGTGATAGTCTAAATACTTGAAATTCCTGAACAAATTGAACCTTAGTCACTCATTAATAAAGTCGTTTATGCATCGATACAGATCTACATACGTAAGTAACAGTACAACGGCCTTGCAATGCCGAGTTTCCGTTTGTGTACATTCTTGTTAGACGAGTTTTTGTTAATAAATATACCTAACTTAAATTAAAACTGTTTGTAAATTGTATCATTTATCCTATCAGGTATTTAAAATTCTTTGGATGTCTGTGATTTGTATGTAGAGTACATGATCATAGGTATCTTGAGTAAATGGGCTGAGTTATCCTACATCACTACATAGTATAAAACAAAGTCGCGTCTGTTTGTCTTCTGTTTGTCTGTATGCTTAAATCTTTAAAATTACGCAACGGATTTTGATGCGGTTTTTTTGTAATAGGTAGAGTGATTCAAGAGGAAGGTTTTTATGTAAAGAAAATCCCGAAATTCCTACGGGAACGGGCACAACACGGGTAAAACCGCGGGGCGCTGCTAGTATATTATAAATGCGAAACTTTGTGCGAATGGATGGATGTATGTTTGTTACTCTTTTCCGCAAAAACTACTCAACGGATTCGGACGAAACTTATACAGTAAGTTATCGTTTCAATTGTTTTAAATGTCATTTGTTTATGCAATGGGTTACTTTAGTTAGTTAGGTTACCATTTAACAGCATCGTATTGGTTTTTAGGGTCCCGTTTTTTAGTATAATTGAAACTCTACTGTCCGTCGGTCTGACCGTGTACTACTAGTTAGTTGAAAACATGGTTTTTAGCCATTTTTTGTAGATGGTACAGAATATCATCGGTTTAACAAAGGACTCGAGCACTAAGGGACCCCTCGTCAGCTTGTCGTGTCACTTGGTCGGTTTAAATGACATTTTTAACTTAACGATTGATAAAACGTAATCCCATATTATAATTTGACTTTATTATCATTCATTAATACGATTTATACACGCTTATTTACCGATGTCACATTCGGCTATAACTTTTGGAAATACACTTCAACGTACACAAGCTAAGAAATTAAAAGACATTTATTAATTCATTAATTTAAAAGGTAAATCAAATTTTTTGTTAGGCACACGTTTCCAAAAATTTATGACAGGTTATTTCATTTTGAGTTATAATTCTTCTCTTTACAGCTGGATTATTTCAAAGTGTCAAAGCAACAAAGTATTGAATGATAAACATTCATCATCAAATTCCTAAGGGGTTATTGCGAGAAAACCGCGAGTAAAATAATGGTAAATTCTTTTCTATGAAAGATGATCTTTAAACCTAAACTATATTTATTAATACAACGAAAAAGGTAAAGTCATTTAACCTACGAATAAATAAAAGGACAACCTTCTTCACACTACATATTAGAATCATCAGAATGTTGCTCTACTAACTATTACAACTTTTTACCGACAAATAATTTAGATAGAATCTGATTAATTCATATAAACACAAACGGTAGCTAAGTGGAGCAACCTTGGTCATCTCTAGTTGACCTTTCTGTGGAATACCAGTATAATGTGGTGAATGGTGTGTGACGTCGAGCAGTCGATGTCTGCGTATTAAGACTTTATAGATAGTTGAGTTATATAGATGACTTGTTCTACTTCATATTATTGGTGTTTCACTTGTTTACCAGCTTCAAGTAGGTTTTCAATTGGTTGGTGTGTTTTATCAGTTTTTATATATCTACAATGATTTTTATTTAATGAGTGATAGCGCCTATACGCCATAGGATGATACTAGGCTTATTACTGCGACATATCCTCTGTTCGAAGTCTTTCGCAATCATGTAGGTATCCCCTTATAGGTGATCTTAAAGCATTAGTTGGGATTTCACCACTGTCAGTACATACATCAAATATGATGAATTAAACCAAATCAAAATCCGATCACTTTAATACTAGGGCTAAACAAAACCGTTGGTTGTTTGAACTAAATATTGAAAAATAAAAACGCATCGTTATGTAAAATTCTTGTTTAAAAAAAAACTTGTTTAATTTCGTTATAATATGTTGATCCTATATACTACTCTTCGACAGTTTACTTGAGACCTTCAGTGAGTAAAGATGCTTTGAGTAGCAGTGGAACATTTCAGGCTAATACTTTTTATTTTATTTATTATGAGTATACAGAGAGCACATTTATATTGCATGTTTATACCCTGTATCTATTTAACGTACAACCCTGAGCCCCAGTCAGTAATTTAAATTAACTCATAGTTATGTGTGTTCACGAACTAAATCAAATGACAAGCGTTTTGCAAATCAATGCGTTATTGTTTATTCTTGACCTTTCAAGTACTATTAATTCTAAGTCACGAGAGAGACAATTATACAATACATTCCAAGTATGATTGATGCTTTTTGTGCTTTTAATATCTTTATTGCTGGACCATATGTTTATAGATTGAAAGTTAAATACATACATTGTTTTTAAACTAGTTGATCCCTGCGGTTTCAACTAGCATAATCGTTTTATTAGGAATTATGGGATAAAAAGAATCCTTTGGCCGTCTCTAATATCTAACCTACATTGATGTCAAATTTCAACAATATTAGTTAAGTGGTTTTGGCGTTACCCAGGTTGATAGTAATCTTTGCATTGACCAATATAAGTATTCAAAGGTGCAAGGATAAAATAATCTCTCAAATTCTTCATTGCTTTACAAAAAAGCTACTCAGACTTACAAATAAAGAGTCTTATTCAAATTAAGGAACTAATGATCTCAATTATCCACCCACTCAACTGAGTTTATACTTAATGTATAATGCCATAACAGTCCACGAGGCTTGCGTGCAAGATCTTACTGCGAAGTTCGTCAAAATGTTGTGGTCATTGACATAAGTACAAACAATGATATAAATACAGATCCCAATCTCGTTAACAAAGGTAACAGACAATGCAAAATAGATCTCCTTATATAGGATGCGTTTCTAAGTCAAGGACACTGCGAGCGTGTCGATATAATAACATAAATGACGTTATGCTACTTAAAGTTACCTAAGACAATGACAGTAGAGCCTATAGGATTCCAATGTTTAGGACTTCACTTGCTAATGATCATAGAAAAGGCAGAAGGATTTGACGTAATCACTTAGTTAATACTAAACTAAGCATAGGAAAGGGATTTCATCTTTTATACTAGATGAACAGGGTAAATTGAAAAAATAAATCCTTTTTCGAATGGACAGTTTCTCAGACTTAGATGAGTACCAATCTGCGATTACATTCATCAAAATCAAAACAAGAATTAAAAAGCGTCGTGGTGAAATTACAATAACGATGTGTAATGTCTCTAACAAATTGTTTCACATGATGACAATTCCATTTGAGGCCTCAAAGAATTCAAACACCTCTTAAACCATTCAAGTTACATTCAAAGATCTTCACATCATTAGTCTTACAGGTGTTTAAGAAACACCATAAAAACCGGCAGTTAAACTTGGCTTAAATATTGAAAATGAACCTTAAGTATATAGTTATAAAGATGAAGGAAAAAAGGACAATAGTAACGTTAAAGTTGTTAGAAATATGTCGTCCAATGTAAAACATGGTAACGTGTCATCGGTAACAAACGAGTCAATGCGTCTAGTGATTGATAGTGAAGAAAAATGTAGAGAATTGTTTCGAACAAGAACAACAGACAAAAGGTTCGTGAGTTGAAGAGTGACATAAGGATTTGACCTTTGCACTGCCTAATGTGATAGTTCAAGTCCTGCATGATTCTATTGTTTTTAAGACAAGGTTGTATAGTCAACAACTCTGGCAGATTTGTTAGTGGAAATATAATGTTCAAAATATTATGATCTGATATTGGTAACGTAAAAAATATTTGAAACAAAAGGACCATGTATTCCTTAACTAATGTGCATGTTTAACGCTGCTGCATATATTGAACATTCAACATTATTGCGTCCACAAAATTACTTTGCACTTACAAAAGCAAAGCTAATCTTTTCCGGGAATGAAGACATGAAATATTTAGATGAAAATCATCTGTTAGAATCGTGTGAAAATCAGTTTGCACGCAGTATACCCACGCACGCTCGTGAGGGAAAGCAAAATTACGTAAAATACACCTTTTGGTTAAACCATATGACCATTGTAAATTATTTTTATGGTAAATTTTGAAAAATTACGAGCACAATTGAAAATATTCCCAAAAACATTGTCGCAAATATGGTAAGGTTACAAGTAATGATGCTCATTGGTAGTCAGAATATAAAATGTTCCATAAAAACCAGATTGCACTAAAAATTCAATAAAGACTTTTATCTACACTAATGTTGTAACATTCTACTTATGTTTCCAATACTTGACTTATAATTACTACTGTTATAGCGCAGACAACAAAACAATCAATTTAAGCAATTTCACATGATGGTATAATATCCTAAAACATCGATATCGATATCGTAAAATCTCATTATAACATCAATAAAACGCGACCAATTAACCTGGCGAGCCTTATGTCAAAATCCTCATACAAGTTGTATCAAATTTTGATATTAGGCTGGCTTTTGAAAACAGTTGGGTTATACGTGAAAACTTCGTCGAAACTACATACACAAAACTCTTTGGTAAGATCTCGCTCGCTCCTGATTGGCCCTACGCGCAGCTGCGCTCTCATTGGTTTGATTTTAATGGCGGCAAGTTCACTGTGACAATACACGTACGCGTGAAAAACTATTGTGAGCTTTTACTCTTGTTGTTTGATTAATTGCATTAGTGAAGATAAAGTAGTGTATGCAACTGCATATAACACGGGTATTAAAACACTCGTTACTATTATGAAACTCGCTGCGCTCGTTTCATAAACTCACACTCGTGTTTTAATACCCTTCCTTATATGACAGTTGCATAAACTACTATAATAGTAGCTATCGTAATTATAACATTACATGCGTCAAGATCTTAAGATACTAACAATAGAGTTGATTATCGCGGTGGTAAAAACTGCATGTGCAAAACTTGCAGGACAAGACAGGTGCGTGAAAATGAAAGTTGTTCTCTTCCTGCTTACCCGTTCGCCTCGGCTGCCCTCAACCGTATAAATGTAGCTATTTAGAGTTTGAAGCAAGGACGAGTATTCAATAATAGATCAATACAATGATACCAGTTTAATTGATAATTAAAGCAGTATATTCTCTTCTGGGTACAAAGTCGTTTATATCCGTATCATTTTTTCAAGACTTAATTAAATTATGGCCCAATGCATTATTCCAAAGAAGGATATCATTGAACCCGAAATATCAAACAAAAACAATGACATTGGTAATGCAAGTACAAAGGCGCATCAGACCCTCTCAAATCAAAGATTGAGCGTTTCTAATTGGCCATGACTGCCAAGAGGCTCCTAAATTGTCGATTTTATTCGTAAAGTAATATCGTTTTATCATTGCAACAGGTTTTTATAATTGTATAAGGCACGAGCGAGATGTGCGGAAGACATCAAATCTACTTTCACTTCTACGGAACAGACGCTAAAAAGTGAAACTGGTAGTTCCAACGGCATTGCTAGTTTCAATGTGATAATTATTGAGTAAAATCATTTAGATATATATAAAAAGTAAGTAGGTGATAATTTATGAGGTGTAGTTGAATTAAATAAGTATGCGGACTTTGAGTTTGTTGAACATGTTTACGAAGATAAAGTTAATGATGAAAGTGACCGCTTATAGTCACGTACTAAATGAGACTTAGAGATTATTGACGTTATGATTTCCCGTGGTATTTCAAGTATGGTGATTATGCCTTATCCTCCTCACTGTATTGATATTTTCAGTGAGAAGGATTAGGCCTCCCAGGCCTTTACCAGCAGTGGGACATTACAGGCTAAATACTTACTTACTTACATATATTTCCCTAAAAAATAGTATAATACTAGAATGTAATCAGAATAGGCTTTTCGTAAGCATTACTGATAAAATCTTAGTATATTAACTAAGATTTTATCAGTAATGCTTACGAAAAGCCTATTCTGATTACAATGGATGCAAAATTGAGAAATCATAATGACCAAAATTGCAAAATCTTGATACCATTATGACCACCATCGAGATATAAATTCGAAGAGATAGAACCGAAGTACAATTATTAGTGATCTAATTTCTAAATGCCAAACTTTACGGTCACACTTAAATACCAATTGATTAAATACCTCATAAGCAATACCGAGAATGGAGTTATAAATGATAATAATCAATTTGAATTTTCTGCTGTCTTTGTTACACATTTTATTAACATAAATATTTTCCTTTTAAAAGTCAGTGGCATCATTGCACCATTCATCAATGTTACACCCGTATGATTAAAATCGAAACGCGTTTAACAAATGTATTTCATGATTTATTCGGACGTTTGCATTTTTTATGTGTCGAATTCCACCCTAAATAAAATTTGCTCCAAGCCTATTGAAGGAATGCACGTTGTTCACCTACCATATGTCATTGATTGCCTTATAACTGCGTACCGGATACGAAGAAACGTCTGTCTGACGTCTGACACTACAAGGACAACTGTATGTTCCCACATTTTAAGGTCATTAAGAAGTGTAGCGACGGAAAAGGCGACTTGCGATTTATGAAAAAAGAGAACATTAATTGTATTGTGAGATTTAATGGTCAATGTTCTATTTTCAAAAAATGGTAGTCGTTTAACATTACCATTGCTGCATACGAGTGGTATCATATTGCAGAAATTATATGATCCCAAACTCATTTTCAATTTCATGTCAAACCTCTTTATTTTCATCATAATCTGCATCATCATCAACTGCACCTGTATTAACATTAATAGGCCCATTATCATCAGAGACATCGTTTGATAATCTTCAATTACTGGCATGTTGCGAATGACCTTTTCTAACGCATTATTATATGGCACGCAAGTAAATATCAGCCGTATGTCACTGACGGCTTCGCTCTTTCGTAAGTCATGTAGGTTTGTCCAAGATAACGTTACGTCATTTCTCCATCTAAATGTCAAATATTGACCCATGACACCCGAACTTGCCACTTGTTTTTGAAAAGATTCATCCGTTACAAGTTAGTAAAGATATTATTAATAGTTGGGAAATAATGGATAAGTATTATTTATTTTGATAAATGAAGACTTGATTATACTGGTTGAACTGTGAACTTTACTTAATGTCAGATTAATACCAAGTTTCAATTGTAATCGAGTCAAGTCACATAATTATCGATAGATGTGTAGTAATAGGTTTTGTAAGGGGTATTGAGACGGTTATGTTTGAAACTTGATCGAAACATTAAAATTTCTTTACATGTTGAAAATTGTATGAAATTATAAAAATACGTTTGGTTTCACTTTCATCTTATGCTTGAGATAGTCGTCACGCACCTGGATCGTGATTTTATTTTGTATTCTTTACTATTAAAATACCTACCGAGTCAAACTCACGAGTTACGAGATAAGATTGTTTAACTTGAAAAGTGAAATCAATGATATAATGCTGACGGTAATTTCATTTCTAAAATGCATAATTTACTTAACAATATGAATTATAATTAGCTGCTTAGTTAAGAATGAGTTTAACTATAAGTGCGAGTGTATTCACCTTGATTCACGTAGAGTATGTAGAGTAATATTATATTTGTTATGTTATTTGAAATATCGAAAAGAAAAAATCTAATTCCAAATTTAAAATCTGTCAACACAAGGACGCTAAACCCCAAAAATTGCAGTCAAAGTTGACATCTAGACATTAAGTAAAAACCAATACTCAGTTGAAAGACAAGATATTATAAG
This sequence comes from Cyclophora punctaria, assembly GCA_951394245.1. Lineage (NCBI taxonomy): Eukaryota > Metazoa > Arthropoda > Insecta > Lepidoptera > Geometridae > Cyclophora > Cyclophora punctaria. The sequence continues at coordinate 9,583,377 of OX596168.1, forward strand.
AGATAATGATAATTTCGTCGCAAATTCGCTAAGTTGTCAAACAGGTGTAGTTGGTCAACCGGTGTGTTGCGACATTACAAGACATTCGGTGCATGAAGTCACCAATATGTTGGAATAAGGACATGGGTCATGTTACTGGTCTGTTTGTTGTATCTATCTATAATGTAGGTAATAGTACAAGTATAGTCAACACTAATGAAGTAAAACTGAAGAGTTTGGTACTTTGAATGTGCTAATTGCTATTGTATACGATTCATTCTACAGTTTCATTCAAGAAGAAGGTTGTACGCTAAATTTCCTTCCCGAGATTTTATTGGGAATAGATATTATACGATGTCTGAAATTGTCGGGCGTTGCAAATCTTTATAACAAAACGAATCTTTGATTATAATAGCCAATATCCGTTGAAGACAGAGAAAGTATTAACAAAAAAATTGAGGAAAATCTGTGCAAACTTTGTTTGACTTTAGTATTCTCTTCACACAACAATTTCGGTGCAAAAACAACTTATCAAAATGCAAATGAGTAAAAATTCCAGCAATATTGGTACCTATTATTGACGATTTAGAAAACCAGTTTCTAATTTTCAACAGATTTAAGTATACTCGTAGCTATATAAAGAGGTCATTGAGTTTGAAGTTGATGGAGATTGCTATAATTATTAATAGATATGTATTTGTATACATATAATGTACCAGGCAGTAATGTAACAGGGCAAAGACATCATCAGAACAGTGAGGAGGATAAGTGGATATGTGACATATGATTACAAGGCTATTGAAATGAAGAGAAATTGCTAATGAATTATCACTAAAAAGTGCACTAATATATAGGACTAATAGGATAACTAATATATACCTTATATCTAAGACATCATGGTACGTAGTCCAATGAGACAGATACAAATTTAAAACAACTACAACTAGACCTAGTTTTTGACCTAGAGTTATGCCGCACTCAATGTGTTAAACCATCCGAAATTGTCCACTAAAATCCGTACAATACATCTGACTGAGATGCATCCGACCTCGGTCTACATCTAAGAGACTATTTCTTAACAAATCGTATGGAACCTTGATATTAACTGAAATGCTAAGATCAGGTTAAATTCGTGACTGGATTAGTGACTGCCTAGAACATCTTAAATAGTCGTTATTGACTTAGTTTGAGTGTAAGTAAATTGGTTGGAAATAATTACTGATTTATAATTATTTTTTGCTAATGAACAGTGCGATTGGCAATCAATCAAACAAAAATCTTGTAAAAATACTTCTATAAGGACCTTCTTAAATCACATCGATAACAAAGGAAAAGTTTTCAATAGGTGTGAGTTTCTATTATAAATAAATATGTTACACCTCAAACTATGCATGCATTTTGAAAAGTTATTCTATAAAAACAATACCCTCCTTCTGTCGCAGTCGGGTAAAAATGGTCTCATTTTTATCAGATTACAAACATGGTCCACACAAATCTATTTTGTATTGATTTTTTATTTAAATGAGAAAAGGTTCCCTCTCAATTCTACCTTCAGAGGTGATCTTCAAAGTACTCTGTAATGGGAACCACCCTCCGTTACTTTACTTTTGTTTGAGAGTCTTATGTAGGTTAAGTGATTACCATTTTTTCCATATCACGGACCTTAAATAATTGCACCACATTCAACACTCAAAGCATTAAATAACAAGTCAGGATAACAATAACGAATGCAAGTAATTGCCTCAATAGCTGAACTCTCAAGTGTTGACGTGAAAGACCTCACATGTGTCCACTTCATTTCTGCAACTTCATCTTTAAAGATTAAAGGAATTCTTTTAAAAACAAACGAACATCTGACAAGCTTTTCAATGTAGCGAGTCATCGAGGATCCTTTTGATAAGATCAGTAACCCCTAATTTTTGTCGAATGATTTGATCAAAAAAGGACGGTCGTAAAATTGATGAAGGAAAACCAAATGGGGAAACTTATTGAGGAAATCTAAGCATCAAAATATGGACCTGAACTAAAACTGAAAACAAAAAAACATTTCCTCATGCTTTGATTGTAAACTTGTATAAGGAGCCAATCAACTATACCTACCAAATTCAGAGCCTCTTTTAAAAAAAATTGATGGTGTTTTGTTTTTCGATGACGTATCCTTTGATCTAGGCTCAGTAAATTAATAGCCTCAATTAAGTAATGACACTGTACATATAATATACTAGCTACCTCTATTCAGTCAACTGTATCATTCTGTACATGTGTACAAACATACCAGAACCCACGCGTTGGTCTAGACATCTAAATTATCGTCTAATTTGTAACACTGCAATGATTGATATGAATTAATATATGACTACGTGCGACCTGATTGTAGATACTGTTACGGAATTGAAGCCTTTGATTTGTGTTTACTAATGATCATGAATGTACTATATAATGTTTAACATACCCATAATACTCATGTTTATAAATTAAAATAAGTTTGATTCTTATTTTGTGAAAAATTACATTTGAAAACTTTATTGTACTGTGATATTGTTCTTATGTTAAACATTTGTTGAACATAAAATAAGTTACTCGGACAATAAATATTGCTAGTAGAGAAATAAAATCGTACATTGCTACAAAAAATGATCTAAGTAAAAAAAAAACATAAATACGCGTCAAATTGAAAACATCCTCCTTCGGTTTTTGAAGTCGGTAAACAATTACATTATTGATACATCCGATACTAATAATTATAATAGAAATAAAATATACTTGTCATACCTTAGAGGAATGTAGAACTTAATTCACAATTGGTATAAAAACTACTTTGATAGGCGTTAGGATGTCGACCAACAGTCAAAAACAAAAGACTGCCTGAATCATAGGTTCTTAATATAGTGATATTGTCATGACTAACGATTGGTTGAAAAACAATTTAAAGTTTTTGTTAAGATTACCTTTGAACCAGTTTTTTAGTTATGCCCATCAATCATTTACGTCAAAATATACCCAAAGGTTAATCTTCAACATAAATTTTGCAGCGGGATTAAGTTCTGTAGAGGGCAAAGACATTATTACCTACCTAGCATTGCAAAAAATGAAATGAAATTCTAAAACGCAGCCTAACTTTACCGACTTGAGTCTGCAAAAACGGTTAGGTTAGTTCGTTGCTCTACTTATAAAAACAGTAAAATCGAAAAGTTCCTATTTTAAATTAAATCAATAAAACCTTCCATGTACCTAAAACGAAACATCCAAAACAAACAGCTCCCGAATCAGCTCAAAAGAGAAATCTCGTTCATAAAGATCGAAGAAGTTCAAAGAACGTTTCCGAATTACTTCGATTTTTGAATCGTAAGGTCAGACGGATGTTCCGGTCAATAAGGCGCGCCTAATTGTCGGACGGTCACGATCGCTTTCAATGAACCACAGCTCACAGAACAGTTGTACGAGTTCAATAGTTACCACGATAAGGGCGTTAGTAAACTTGCCGTTAACGACATTATTATGCCGGCGATTAAGTGTGTTATTTGTCGTCAACAATATTCCGATATCAGGTTATGTCGAGTCGGGCCGGGTACGAACTCAAAGTGCCTTCGCCTTGATATTAGATAGGTAACTATTTCTTAGCATTCTGTTCGTAATTATCAAAATGTGTAAGTTTGTTACTACTACGTTATTACAAATACGTCTTGATAATAACGAAGCTAAGTGTACGCAAAGCGATTGATATCAATAGAAGTAGATGTTTAAATAATACGAAGACTTTTATCCCATGGGATATGATAGTATAATAATAGTCTTTACATTTATGCGTCCACTGATGCCGTGCTGGTGCCGGGATAGACAAGCCAAAGGTGAAACGCCCAAACAAAAAAGATAGTGCCCATTGAGAAACGCTCACAAATATTTTGACAATAGTGAAATCTTAATTATTTACGGTTTATATTATATTTCACATTTTTGAGTTATGTTTGTTAATATTTTGTAGGTACAATGTTTTGTTAGTAATAACACAGAATAATAAGTACTACAAGTAGGTAGTAATAAGCTGGTTTTATGGTTCATTTGCTTTTGATGTGACGAATCTTTGAACATTATTTTTGCTATTTCCTGTGGTGTCAAACCGTTATACAGTCACATTTTTAACGAATAGAATGAAGACGAATAGCGAATCCTTTACATTCATACAATAATCGACCGATTTTGAATTGAAAATACGTTTACGGTTACACTTCACTTTTATTTTACACTAGCTGCGCCCCGCGGGTTCACCCACGTTGTACCCGTTCCCGCGGGAATTTCGGGATAAAATGTATTCCATGTGTTATTCTGATTTATAACCTATATGACTGTAAAGTTTCATCCAAATCCATTCAGTAGTTTTTGCGTGAAAGAGCAAAAAACATATATCCATACATACACCATCCTCACAAACTTTCGCATTTATAATATTAGTAGGATTTTTATCTAACATTTCGGCCTCTTTACAGGAACCGTGGTCACTGAAGACAATAGTGCTCGCTTAAACTTAAGAAAGTAATAATCTACTGATTTAATATCACTACGATTCATTGTAATGTTCGCATTTTGACTTCAGAAACCAGATGATCATAATAACCTGATTAAACAAATCCATCAATCATATTCATATAATATGCATCCCAAAATAACTTCTCCAGTGTATGTCAACTTTCCAAACATTATAATTATAATACATCTAATCAGTACCGACCTCAAACTGCACTAACACCGACGGACAATCAAATAGTTAGACATCAAAACATCTATTACATAATTATAAAACATATTATTACTTTGACATAGTTCTTTAAACGTTCTCTTGTGTTTAAAGATAGAACCCTGTTACAAAGCGATGCTAACATAATGTTCTATGACATAACAAGCGGAATCTTACGTTTGATGACAAACGTCAATTTGTTCCGGCGAATTGTATTCGCTAGTTTGAACTAAAGGTCGTTTGTACATCCGATATGATAAATATGATTGGGTTTCTTCTGTTGTTACTTTTCTTTGTATGTGTGCTGTAGTTATCATTGTATAGTTCAAGAAAAAATACGCTCTGAATGTATACTTTGTACTAATATAATAACTTTAGTTTTTTGGTTATTTGAAGTGTTTTCTCATAAACTACTAATCCGATTTGAATAATTATTTAAGTGATGGATAGCCACATTCAATGGAAAGGATATACGCTAATTTTCATCTCGAATCCACTGGAAAGGACACAACGCGGATAAAACTGTGGGGCGCTGCACTCGGAACATTACCAAGAAGCCGACAGCCAATTCCGCTTCTAAAGCTGGAGAATTTCTGTATTAAATATTATATACACCACAGTTATCAAGCTAAGGTGTTTATTGAAAATCTATCTACAAGCTTTCACTAACCACAGATACCTGTACCGAGAAATCATGGTAAAAACTTCAAATGACGGCGACAAAAGGTGAGAGTTATGGTAACAAGGCGTTATTGTGTTTATTTCTAGTTTGCTTTACATTGCGTGTTTGATAACCCAATGTTTGAGGTTTCGGTCTAGTTAACTCGGGCGGTTCAGTTGCTATTGTGATAGTGGGTATTGCCGATTCGATGTAATCAATAGTTAAGCAAAAATGGTTATAGATACTATCATGAATTTGGTTACTAAAATCATAGTACAGCTACATGAAACATACATTATAGATGAAGTAGAAAAGTAAAGTTAGTGATCAACCCAAGAGCCTGAGTCTTAAGACAGTTATCCTAATGTGTAATGTTTAAAAAAAAGTATCTAAATGTCTGTGTTACTATGATTTTGCAACAATCAGTCTCAATCCCTTACTCAACCAGCAATGTACCACCACAATACGATAACATCACAGCACAGTGCATTGAGTGTATGACAACAAATATCTATAGACGAGAAAACTCTCACGGCCTAATTAACCTTCCTATACTCGCGCGTATGTCTGAGAGACCGACGGAATGATTTTTTGTTAATAATTCAAGAAAGGATAATGCTAATTTATTGCACTTTCTTGTACTTGCCTAATTCGACACGATCTTGAAATTGGTGGGACGCGTGACCGCGAACGACGGACCCAATTGGGTGAACTGGGCGTCATTCGGTGCGAGAGACCGGCGCGAGTACACGTGTTATTATTTTTGGTGAGTAATTTTTTCTTATTTTAGTGATTTTATGGATTTGTTTTATGGATTGCGTTTTTTTTATGAACAGGAGTATTTCTTTAGATCTGTTGATTAATTGTACAAACATTTTAATTTATTTTTAAGTTTTTTTATAATTTAAAGTAGGTATTGTACCTAGTTTATATCAGTGATATGAAATCACAGTGTTATTTTTGTGTTACAGGTTTGTTTATCGTCGTGAACAATAATGAATGAGGAGCAGATTGGACTAATGTTGGAAGAGGCGGAACTGGATACAGATTATGGGGATGAGAATGACAGTGAGGTGGAAGATCACGTTGAAGAAAGGGAAGAAAATATGGATACCGAACAAGAAGGTGATTCAGACAGCGAGTTAGAGAGCTGATGAATGTAGCAAGCATCAATTCATACATTATTTATGCTCAAAATAACCCAAACATAAAGATTGAAAGAAGAATTTTTCTAGAAAAGCTTTCCTATGACATTGACGCACGCTTGAGCAGACGCGCGACAACTACTTGTTTGCCACGGATGATAAGACAAAGATGTGCTGAAATCTGCAAGTTTGATGGTCCAGAATCATCACTTACTGCTAACAACCTAGGGCCAGGGCGTTGTGGCTTTTGTAGTTCCAAAAAAAAACGAAAAACCCGTTATCCGCTCGGTTGCCCCGGCCGCCATTTTGTTGCTAATCACTATGTCCCGTTTTGAATTGTAGTTACCGCCCCGTTGCCCCGCGCGGCTCGGGTTTCACAAAAACATTAATTGTGGCTCAATTTGTAACTAAAACACTATAAGTGTTATGTTTTTTATATTAAGTATGAATGAAGCTGTTTATTTATGTATTTTGTTTATTAGTATTCAACTACGGTGTAGAATTACGAGTCGCTGAACACAAATATAGCTCTCGAATTCAAGCGCGACTTGTGTTTAGACGATAATATCTCAAAAATTAAATCGATGACATATGGTTTTTTATTTTAAATTACAATGTTTATTTTAAATAGATTAGGATAAAACATAAAACCATACACCTGCCCATACAAAATAATGTACTTACAGCTATTTAATTCGGCGCAAAACTCGGGCGGCGCGGGCCAAAATGGCAGCCGTCGGCGTCGCTCAACTTTTTTAACATATCACTGATGCACAAATACCACTGTTAGGCTTCATGTTTTTACCATCCCGTTTGGAGATTACATTGATCTAACATATTAATCGCACTTGGTATCATAAAACAGCCAAAATATATAAAAAAAATGAGATTAAAATTAGTCACCGAGCAAAGTAAACACCAACATGTACTTCAAAATGTATATGGTTTAGAAAAGGCTAAATTTTGTGTTTAACGCTGAAACCTTTGTTTCTATGTATTAGTCACTGAATTTAACTTATTAAATAACAAAACACTACGTAAATCTAACCACCGACAGTATTAAAATTATTGAAATGAAAAGTCACAATGTCACCCGCAGCTGACGCAAACAAAACTTCGCGACATTGACAACTTCAACATATTCTTTCGTTCAATATTTAAATGCCACAGAGTAATGTTTTGCATTCATTGCATAGACAATTTTACACAGATCTTATTAGAATAGTTCGAACAAACAATTAGCAAGCAAGGACCGATGTATTTAACAAAAATACAAGACTACTTCGTCCGTGGCTACCATGTCATGTCTCAGTTGACAGGGCAATTTAAGGGTATGGCTCATGTCATGTCCTAGTTGACACGGACAACCCAGCGGATATAACTGTATTACATGCAAAAAATATTTTTGTTTGGAGCACGCGATTATGGTTTGCTCTGACTGCTATTCTAATAATGCCCAAGATGATTCAATTTTGTTTTCTCATACCTAGTATAGTTATTTATAAGATAATTATATTTTTTTTTGGTTTGGTACAGAATAATTTAATTTTAGTTAATTTTTTCGTAGTAAGTAAGAATTACTGTTTTTTTCAAAGGCTGTTTCAGAACTCTGTTAAACAATAATAAATACAAATTATTTCATTACAATTACTTTTATTTTATTAAACACACTCCCAACTTTAAATTAAACAAAGAAAATTCAATTTTTTTTCCAAAAGATAAAAACTACAGCGTTTATAGTATCGGTGCGTGAGACCGTGCGCGAGTATAGGTGTTACACTATCTGGCGCGAGTACAGTAAGGTTAACTGTCGGAAACTGTAGCAAAAACAACGAGAAACAAAAGAAAGGGAAACGGAATACAACGGAACTATTTGTTTATCGTTAGCAAGTACGAGTAAGGTAGCGAATTGATGATCAAACTTTTTGAGGAAATATCTACATAGTTACCATTGAAATCGGTATGAATGATTGCGATCGAGTATGATTGAAACTCTTTACTGCACTGCAACAGACAAATGGTAATCTTTGTCTTCTACAAAATTTGGTACGAAGTATAGAAATATCACGTGATAGTCACGTGGTCATAACATAATTTGACAGTAAACAGATAGGTATAATGCGAAGCGAATGCCCGAATGCCTGCCGAATCTGAGCTTATTTTGATAGTTACCTTTACCATGTAGTAAAGTTAAGTTCACAAATCTAAAATTATTACACCAACATTAATGAGCCCATGATTCTACATTGTAAAAGTACAATAAACTATCTAAATAAGATATCAAGTACAAATAATATAAATGCCCACCATTTTTTATTCCATTGAGACATCAATAACTTCAAACCTTTGAGGTAGGCAAAGGTACAAAGCTTTCGAAACTCAACACAACAGCTATCATCAATAAAGTCTTAATAATAGTCCATTATAATGTTATCCGTAAGGAAAGTAAAGATTTCTCTTCAGTAAACTGTCACAAAATATACCAAATGGTTTCACTATGATCTACCATTTACCATTATTGCTGTGGTGTGTGAATCGAGCCGTGAACATTACTGAATACACCGATGATTGATGTGTATAGAAAGCTATTTCCTATTAGTTCTATCATACAACTATTACTTATGTTGATTGCCGTCTCATTAATTTGTGCAACACAATGGTCGGAAACGCATGATTGCCGATTGTTTTTAACTTGTTGAAGATTGTGATATAAACGTAATTTGGCACTGTCATTCTTCTGGATCACTGTATGGGTTTGCTATTTTAAGTATGGGCTTAAGAGTGAATTTCTACCAGAGTTATGGTATGCTTCTTTGATATGATTGAAGGATACCACCTTATCTTATCATCATAATAATAATTTATCGTAAGCATGGATGTTGTTAACTTGTTATAGAATAAAAAATGAGAACAAAGTTTCGCCTTTAGGCACGACTCATAGGCCCGTAGTAAATCCCGACTAAATAAAAAGTTATGCTATGTTCGGTATCGAAAGAATTACTTGAAAAATATGGAAAGAATGACTTGAAAATTATGGAAACCCTATAGCTGAACTTTAGTACGACTAAAAGGTCGAAGAGTGTAGTTCGTAGACAGTAGGAAATACTTGAACATTATTGCAACTGTCCATTCAAATACATAGAAAACCAGTCAAAACTAACCTTATAAAGCTTGTCCTTCTGGTACCACACATCCTCCTCCTCCTCCATCTGTGTGGTGGCGAAGGCTTGCGTGAGGTCATCCCTGGACCGCGACAGAATACGTCTTCTTGATACCATCTCGCCTCCCGAAACTGCCTCAAACGGGCCCAAACTGGAACAAGAGAGAAGAGTCATTAGGATACAAGATACAGCCAATAAAAGAAGTTGTAGCACGTATGATTAAACAGTAATCTAGTAGGAACATAAATACATTGACTAGTGAAGTGACATGACCAGTCCAACATTAGCATACTCTTCGGTAATCATATTACGCGAAGAGCACATAATGTTTCGTGTAGAACTTAGCGTGATTAGAAAACAAATTAGAAGTACAAGTCTGTAACATTGTAACTGCCAGATTTGGTAGCACTTGTAATTGTTAATTAGTAAACTAATGTGTAATGCCGATTACATGGGTTGGTTTTGTAAATAATGTGGAACTTAAAATGCAGTATTGTATTAGCCTGTTATCTCTCATTGCAGAGCAAAAGCTTCTCAAGATATTAATGAAGTGGAAATTAAAAGTAATGAAAATTGTTCTGAAACAAAGTACGAAGGACAATAATACAAAATTTATGAAAGAAAATAATATGACAAGAACAAGTTACTAGTTTGAACAAAATCTAAATTACTTTATTGATTATGATGAAACTTCAAGATGATAACATCCAAAACGCGTTATGATGTAATTTAGCAAGTACATATACAGTATCAGTAATCATATGAATTAAGATACAAATCACAATAACCTTAATTAGAGAACTGTCAAAGCTAAACATAGATAAGGTAAATCGGAATTGACAAACTTTCTACAAGAGATTAGGCCGCGTTACTTCTGTTATGAAACAATACAATGAGATCAGTGAAAGTGTATTAAAGTTACCAGCCTTCATTCGCGTGCAGTAAGGAAAATACTCATCTAATATGAATGAAATGCTACTGTTTTGGCTACCAGTAGTATATACATCAAACCTCAATTACAACGCCAGTAATAGGGGTGCTGCAGTACAACTACAGATAACGTAAAGGTAAAAAAGTAAAGTTCGAGTAGGTTAGCGGCCATCCCTGGTGTCGTTTTTAGACCGCCTAAAGGCCTCCGACATGGTCTAACGATTGAAGCAACCGGGACCGATAATTTAACGTGCCTGCCGAAGCACGGTAGCGCTCAGATAGAAATGCCACTATCGGCCACCTTTCCAAGTAGGAGTCGAGCTGCAACTAATGACTAACGATTTTTTGAAAAAAGTATACATTTACTGTGAACTGTGAACCGTGAGCCGTGAATTTCTTTTTTCAAACAAATATTCGCTAGTCACCTACGTCATCACTGCACTGGAATATATCCATATTCGAGTACAAAAAAAATCGCGAGTCACGACATTGATCTAACAATCTAATTAACCTAACCAATCTATCAAAAGTGGTATTCAAACTCTCATCTTTTCTACATTAAAAAATTATACATCTTTAACATCCTTTCAAAATTATATAATCATGATCGAGATTTGCGAAGAACCAATCGGCAAATAAATCACCTATTACAATAATCACTTACATAATTCAGATCATTTTATTAAAAGACTCTGTGACCTTATATTCAAATTAATTTATTGATTCTTTTGTCGAAAAATTGGTGTTACGTTTAATCTTAGTGCAAAAAATATAGTCGAAATTCTTATCATCTTAATTATGAATGAATATTAATATTTATTAATTTATATTACCATGTCATTAGTGTCGATTTATATTTATATTGATTGTTATCATATTCTAGTGTTTTGTTCTAGTTTTAAAATGGAGGTTTATGGATTATCGAATCAAATGATCGAATAGTTTCTTCCTGAAATATGTTATGCGGATTATTCGTTCCGTCTTTCGCGAATAAATTAGTGTCCGTTTGATTAGTGTGGGTTATTAGAGTAAACACTTTTACTTCCACTTTTGTATTAACATTTGTTAGATTAACTGATTAGTTATCAAACTTCTCGGGAAATATTTTCCGCAAATTCGTTCCTTATATCGTTTAGTGCGGAAACAATGTTGAAAAACAAGTTAGTGGAGTGGAAAATAAAAGTAAAGTATTTGCTAGTTATGTACTAACTTTGAGTAAGGGCCACCTCTCACTAAAGATATCAGTACAGTTGGAATATGCGTTAGTCAAATTCATCTTCACATTTTAAAAAACATTAATTTCAAAGCAAACGAAGAATACTTCACACTGTATACAACATGTACCTTAATTACCTAACACAAGTACAGTTACGTTCAAAAACGTTTATTACCACAGTGTTACTTACGAGTATGAGAGCGAACAAAAGGCCAGCTTCCTTCCTCCGCACAATGTATGGCATTGGGATCGACATTGGTCTCTATCAAACAATCTGAACGTTCCTCCCATTCATTTGGTTGTTTACTGTTTCTGTGCTTAGTTGTACTTGACGGTTAGATAATGTTCAAGATGTGTTTAGTACTTTTTTATTTTGTGTATTTGGAGGGTTTTACAGAGCTTATTTGGGCTTAAAAATTAATCTTCTCGATTGTTCAGTTTATTTAATAGAATATGTATATTGTTGTAAATATTTGGTCATCATGTTACGGTCATCATGTCTAATCTTACTATACACAAGTTTTTCAACATATTGAACATCTATACTACTACACTCATATAACAAAGCTGAAGAGTTTGTTTTTTTAACGCGCTAATCTCAAAAACTACCGAACCGATTTAAATTAATGTTTTTGGTATGGATAGCCACATTCAACGGGAAGGTTGTAAGGCTATTTTTCATCCCAAAACTCCTATGGGAACGGGTAAAATGCAGGTAAAACCGCGGGGCGCTTCTAGTTTACTAATACACTTACAATGTACATAATAATTTCTCAATATCTTTCAGCACTGGATTGCATTACAGCGCCGGTCACGTTACATAAAGTCAATACACTGTGAGCTATTAGAAACAGCGAGAAATCGCATGTCTTGAATCACGAGAGCTCCTCTGCACTCACAACAATGTTATCTACGAGTATATCTATGCGTTCGCGTAATACTTATTAGAGCAAAATCGACTGAGAAAGTAATGAGGTTTATAAGGAAAATAGCAGTGCCGTGCCGTTTAACCCACGTTGTCCCCGTTTTCGTGTGATTTAAGGTTGAAAAATTATAGGGTTATCTGTAAAGTTCCTGTTGAATGTGGCTATCTATTACAAAAAGAATTATTCAAATCGGTTTGGTACTCTCCGAGATTAACGCGTTCAAACAAACAAACAAAAAACAAATTCAAGCTTTATTTTATTAGTATGGCTAGGAGGTCCAATGTCCATTTCAGGCTGTGATCAAGACAGTATTAAAACTGATTATGTATACAAAACATGTATTGACGAATGTTTCTCGTATCGGTATTTTTTTTTTAGAAAACATATTCAATTTGGTGGAAAACTTTCTTAAAGCAAATTGCTTGTGGATTGGCAGCACTTTCCCGGTTTAATCTAATGAGTTATGAGCGACTATAATCACAGCGATTTAGTATTTTCATTTATTGACATGTAATGTAAGGGCGTAATATAAATACAACCATAATTATAGTTAAAGATCTTATAAGGAAAATAAATTCAATAAAAATAGATACAGATAGGATACATAATATTCACAGATATATAAGTAAGTAATCACAGGTAAGTAAGTATTAGCCTGTAATGTCCCACTGCTGGGCAAAGGCCCCTCATCTCACTGAAGATATCAGTACAAAATATTGAAAAACAAACATTATCGGGTAGATAATCCTTAGACTTAGCAATGGCTTCCAATTTATTTGTTTGTGTATTGTTAATTTATATCACGTGACGACACCCTCTTATACATTTGGACATTTGACAAGCAACTAAAATGGCAAATGATTATGACTTGTCACCTCTAACGGTTGCACTCAGAGTCGTCCATTAAATCGACTCTAAACTAATTTCTTATTTACGCAAAGTTCAACAGCTTTACTATCCATAAATAATAGAGTAATAAAAATAGTTCACTATCTATCTAAAGAACCAATGAACTATTAAATTATGTAACAGTGAGCAGACGCAATGACGTGCGGGACCCGTTTACTGGAACGATGACCCATATCGAGACTGAACTAGGGATGGGCATCACTACAAACATATACGATAAATTATGATAATTTTTTGATGAAAAGTGTTTCGATAACAAATAGATCGATTTTATTACGATTTTTTTTTGTGTATTCGATATTTAATTGCAGGGAATCACTAAAACCATAAACGATGAAATAAATCGATATAATTCAATATGTACTAAGTTTTTATTGAAAAGTGTTTTGTTTATTCAATATTTGATTAGTTAGACGGAACTTTAAAATATCCACTGACTATGTCAACAGTAAAAGGTATTACTTAACAATAATAAAAACGTTTACGTAACAGAAAACACAAAAATACCGAAATCTGAATCGATTGGGCTATAAATTGTATTCCGTCGATCGTTAATCAATCTTTGATTGTATGAAGAAAACTGTATCATTATGAATTTCGAAATGTGAAATTAAATAATCGAATATCCATAATCGAGCACTTGGGTAAGTGGTTGCATGGAAACTCGATTTGCAACAGACCTGCAATGTAATTTCCGTTCGTTTCTCCATATTTAGTGTGTTATAGTTTGAAATTATGTCGAACTAAAATAAACTTAAGGTACAGTTTGAAAATAGATGTACTATTTGCTCCTGTGATTAGACATCACTATGCGAAAGTTAAAATATTTTTTCCTACCTAATCTTCCATGCCATGGTTGGTTGGCCATGGTTACTGGTATATTTGTTTATATACAATTTTAACCGACTTAAAAAGTAAGAGTCGGTCAGGTAAAAACCGTATACAATGTCAAGTGCATAATTATATCAAAAATCAACAGTCGAATGAAACGAACAAATGTGAACATGTGGTTAATTTATCCTGCAAATATTTACTCACTTATTAATTTATCGACATGTCTCTGACAACCCTACAAGTCCCGCTAAACCATTACGGGAGCGCATAGCGTAACAGGTTTATAAGCATTTATTTTCTTTAGTAACGTGAAGGCATTCCCTGTAGTAAGAATACTACTATAATGAACGTAGCACGTGGCTAGTGCAGTCACTTTACGAGTATAAGCACTCTATTAATGTTGCTTACATTATGCAATTGAGATTTATCTTCAACCAAAGCTTTAGGCTTTTTTTGTTTTAAGCTTTAAAGTTCATAGTAAGAAATCAACGCGAAAGTTTATGAGGTATTACAGACGTTTGAATTAAGTAATGTGTATGAATGATGGATGGATGTTTGTAAATCTTTCGCTTGTAAAAGATGAACGATTTTTGATTAAGTTTCACTAAAAAATTTGGTGAATATGAATTTGAAAAACTGGGTTGGGTATAGTAAATATAACAGGGGTCGGTAGACGGTACCTTGTGAGAAGACGGTACTTTCTGGTCTGTTAAACTTTTGTTAAAGGGGTGAATTGTTTAGTGTAGTTTTTACCTTCTAAAGTATTGAGTAAAAAGCTTCCCTAATTTTAAAACTTGGGTGCTCGAAACTTCAGGCGATTGAGACCTCGAATCAATATTGATATCTACTAGTTGGCTCAACCTGTGCAAGTCATTCGCTAAGCGTTTTTTATAAGATATTCTGTTACGTATCCCAAACAGACAGCCGGCAAAAACAACAATAGGTATTTACATAATATTCTAAATGTCAAAACAATAATTAAAGCTGTACCATCTATAATGGTTTAACAACATCTCAAGCATGGCATTTAACTAAATTGTGTGGACTTGTATCACTATACGAATAGTTTACATTTTAACAATTTGTAATTATCGTTTTATACCCAGCGGCAACACTGTGTGTTAAGGTGTAATGCGTTTGGTTGTCTCGAGTGAATGTTCACTCAAGTGAATGCTTCATTTTTGTTTCATTCGATGTTCACACGTTTTAATTAGAAAAACATAGAAATGAAAATAAATCTGCAGTTTTTTTTTCAATAAAGCTTCGATGGAAATGTGAATTAATGATGCCGAATGAAAATCTGCAACATCGTTGGATCGGTTCACTAATGAACTCGCGTTTCAGTTTCACTTTGCTGTCAGACATGCCACTTTGGCAAAATTCATTCATTTCGATGAGGTCAGTAGCCGAAACTAATGTCGGAGTTTTTAGACCACCTAAAGACCTTCAACATGGTTAAGCGATTAAAACAACCAGGACCGACTTAACATGTAAAATGAAACGTAGAAATGAACGAAAAATGAACCGTCTAATACTGCCTTTATCTCATTATCTCTGATCATTGTTAAGCCATCTCACTTCGATTGTGACATTACTCGAGTTTGACGCCCGAAGCTACCGATTTCCATATAAAACTCATTAATGGTTAACTAATTATTCAAATTGATGTTTGTGGAAAGTCTGAAGGTCATTTTTGGTAGAATCTTACAAATAGATACATCTAAACAGGTTTGTATTCAATATATTTGTTAATGCTAGTATAGACTGGTGTTTTGCAGATTTTGGATACTAGCTTATTATTAGATAATCTTTTATTAATATAGGTATTATTAAACGCGATTCTTTGACACTATTAATGTATAGATTGTAAGTAGGCGTTATGTTTAAGTCTGGTTTTACGAAGTAGTTTGTAAGTCAAACACAAACATTCAAGCAATGTCACAAGCTATTTTCCAAGTCAAAATAAAAAGCGACAAACCGTCCTAATTTTGAGCTGAAGTCGTGAAAAAAGTCAGCAGAAATAAACCTTAAACTGAACTACTTAAAGACGACTTCAGAAGCCAAAACGTCAAAAGTGTTTCATCACGTAGTTTTAAGAAATCTTTTCTATTGATGATTTGATGCGTTCTATTTATGCTAAAAGGTGTGAGACATTTTCGCAATACAAAAATCTTCAGGTAACCTTATTGAATAGAGCCTAAAGTTTTGAATTTTAATGTATGCATGTACTAAGGTCACATTCTTGAGCGTTTGGTAATAGCCGCTTGGAATATAACGTTATCTTTGGCTTCTACTTATATTTTACCTTTATGAACACATCTTTGGTATTACCAACTGCCACTTCTGGATAAAATAGTGGCACATTGGGAAAGTAATTTTTTACACAATAAAATGAATCAATGAAGCCAACATCCTATAAATAAACAAAAAACAATTTTATACATAAAATGTTCCCATTACTTGTTCCATTTGTAAGAGCCTAGACGTAGTAAAGAGTTGTTTACAAACGAGAAGAAGAGTTTCTGCAATAGTTATCCACCGGCTGTTTCCAATTCAGTTTTCATAATTAAAACATCATCATCGAAAAGTACCGTCAGCTCATGCTGTAAGGTTATAGGCGGTCTAAACTCCCCATTAACAAGGTTGACTACCTACCAGAGGTCAAAGCAGACTTTGCTTTCCGCTGTCTGTCCCTATGTATGCTTAGGTCTTTAAAACTACGCGGCGGATTTTGATGCAGTTTTTTTAATAGATAGAGTGATTCAAGAGGTACATTTATAAGTATAAAAATTCCCGAAATGCCCACGGGAACGGGCACAACGCGGGTAAAACAGCGGGGCGCTGCTAGTGTTTTACAAAATCGGGCTAATACCATTTTCCAAACATAAGTTTCATATCAGCTATTATACAACAGCAGCCAACAATTAATTTATTGAAAAGTAGGCGTAATTATTTCTACAATATGACACAGCATTCACTTGTCACTGCAAAACCTACAAAGCTGTATACATTTCAATATAATCAATAACCGGAGTTGTGTTTCATTCTATTCAAAGAGTATGCACCTGATCAGATCGGATAAACAATGCCTACGCAATTCTACCCACGGAGATTCGATATATCTATAGGAAATTAAAGGAAGATTAGGTCATCGAGTACAGATTTTGATTGTATCTGTAGTTTTGGTAGTGTACGAACACTTTAAAAAGTTAAAGTATGAGCCCATAATGTCCCACTGCTGGGCAAAGGCCTCTCATCTTACTGAAGATATCAGAACAGTGAGGAGATTAGGCATAATCACCACGCTTTACACTGTTAAATTTACACTTTTGAACCAGTCTCAAATACCAATTGGATAAGAATTTTAAAATGCATCCAGCGTATAATGTATCCATACTATTGATAATTTCTCTCCATACATTTCACAATATTGAGTAACACATTTCTATTCCCTAAGGCTCATGCGGAGTATAAAAATACCAAGAATAACGTTTTATTATTAACACTATCTTATCCACGAGTATAACTTTTATCTGATCTCTATTCCGATCTACTACTTATTCTTTGACAGACGTAAGGCGTGACTGACCGAGTTACAAGAGATCAGTCAGTAAGTTTGTTTGTTAATGCGAGTATTAGCCTCTGTATATTTAAGTGGGTATTATATTCATAATGCGGATATCCTCAGTTTGACAGGTGTGTTACAATTTGTCTACCATTGATAGTTGGCGGTGAAAGTGACGATGTTATGAATATCGTTACGTTTCAATGGATTGTGTAAGATAAAGATGTTAGTTAGTTGTCTTGAGTTGTGGAGATCAGACTGATGTAAAGCTGCATCCAGACGAGTCAACATACTATGTTACACGTTTATTTAAAGATGTGAAATATCGCGAATTCGGAGTGTGGATGAAGCTATTAACATTATTGTATACGCGCTTATATGGTCTTAATGAATGATCAAATATTAGAAATCACGGGACAAACTATGAAATATTGAACTGTCTTTCAATATTTAATGATAATGACTTAATAAAATGTATCAAGTTGTTCTTAAAAGCTATAAGGCTTTAGTCTTCTAATTATTGTTTTGTAGTTGTTAATTGCAGTCAGTATCAGAAAATTATTATTTATTTAAACGGGAACGTGCGGGGAGAGACGCTGTCGCGAGCGCTTCACCCACCTCCTGATGATGGTCACCGTATGTGACCGAAACGTGTCGAGGAACTCTCGACAGTAGTCTCCGTCGTACGTAAGTTCCCGTTTAAATAAATAATAATGACATCAAGGTACGTTCCAATTAATAGTAAAGTATCAGAAAATACATGATTTTATCGGATTAATGACTGTTCAATGATATATTTTGGAACTTTCTTTTGTAAAGCAGCTAATAAAAACCAATCAGTCAGACTGATTCCCAAATCACCAGTATATCACACTCATTTATAGGCCCCGTAGAGAACACGAGCTCGTAAATTAAAATGTAATTAGCCAGGTATTTTAATGAACAACATTACTCCATATCTTGAAGAAAATACAATTTAATTTACCGCGTCTCTCCCGACTTTCATCTAGGAAGTGCAATCAGATTGTCGTTAGTTTTTTTTTAATAACAATAAAGAGATCATTGCCCTTCAGACGTTTGATGATGAAAATGGATAGACAGCGCTTCCCAATGAGTTTGGTGATTAGATTACGACACTGTGGTTGATGCTCATTTGATTTAATGCTATGCATATTATTTGTTTACGCTTTTCTCGTCCAAGTGAGCTGGAATTCTTAAAAAATAATGTAATTTTGAATAATTCTATAAGAGATATATCTTCGTTTGTTGACAAAGTTGTTTTGGGAGTTTATATAACACTCGATATTTACAAATCAAGAAAAATATTACACAAGTTCGAGATACAATAACCTCTATGGAGTAACTCTTATGAATCCCCATCTATTACTTTATAAAATTTCTCTATCAGTACTACTTTATTAAACTTCTTGAAGAACACTTTCGTCTACTCTTTATTACTAATCCTATGTACAGAATATGGTTAAATTCTGACGTGTATAGAAGGAGGTAGGGCCCACACTGTTATTACTTAAATTAAAGGTTATTATGTACCTACATTTCAAGTGTGGGAGTGCATATTTTAACGGTGCAAGCGAAACTATTATGATAGTTAAACAGCGACCATGTTTGTGTTGGGGATTTAGATGGAGAGTTATGTGTGTCTTTTCGATTCCGATAACAGCTTCAAGTTTACTTAGATTTTAATGAAGGGCGCTTTAAATGAATGGCTTAGGTTTGAAGAACAACAAACTATAGTAGGCAATCAATTACTTTTTGACCTCCCTCACTGTCACGGCCCTATATCATGGGATATTACAGGCTTATATATATTTCAAATAATAACTAATTTTGTAACAAAAAATTCGAAGATTTATCAAGATTTCATTCATCACTCAATCTCCAAATATTAATTATTACAAAAGATTTTAATTTCATTCACTCTCGACCTACAATTACAAGAATAACTATATAATACAAAATTCTCAAGGTACTAACAAATTAGTATTTAAAATCATATCAACGTTCTCACGGCCGTGTTTTAACAAAGTCTTAGTAACTCCTTGTAAGGAGAAGTTGCATTCAGACCGACTAATTGAGGAGAACGATCTAAATTCCACCTTCAGTGCAGCTAAGTCGGGTATCAAAAGTAGGTTGTAGATTAATTCAGGGAAAAGTATTTTCAGAGGTCAATAAAGAATCGAAGGAAGAAAGAAATCGTGTTCTGTAGCCAAAGATACAGTTACAGTCATGACATTGTGTTAAGTATAAGCTTGTAGTGCCAAAAGATAACTATTACAGTAGGGCGTAATCACTACGCTTGCCTCATGCGGGTTGGTGACATTGTGTAGCGAAGGCAAATGCAATTTTTCTTTAGAACAACTGAGTCAATCACAACTCAACACTCCTTTTTCATAAAATTCACTTGTCTCCGTTGGCATCGACACTGTGGTGTCCCAGAATCACTTGTGATGCAAGTCTATTTTTGGTAAAACGGTTAGGTAGAAATAGATATTAGACAGTAGGTTAACAGCCTTAGTTTTCATATAGGACATTTTAAATTTCAAAATACTTGATAGCATGGACTCAGTGCAAGTAAAACCGCATACATTAAAAATAATTTTGCACAAACTATCTTCATACGCATGCCTATGCAAAAAACATTGCAAGATATAATCGCAATACAACTAGAAAGTTGTCAAAAATGTTGTTCCTAATCTATCTCACTTAGAATCCATCCAAATATGTTAATAAGGCAAGACCACTTCTTATCAGGTAACCTTCCACTTGCTCTCATATCAAGTGCCTTAACCCTGATAGTGAACTGCAGACACGTACCGTTATGAAATACTGTCTCTGACACATCTTTATTTGTTTAATACCTTGTTTGTTTTATCTTCAAGTTGTATGCGAAAGGAGGATTTTTTTAAACTGGACATTGTGCGAGTAAGGTATAGTTGACGCAATACACTTATCTCGTATGTATTCACTTGTTCACCTTATGTCATTGTAATAACGTAAGTAAGTTCGTGTAAGTTAGTGGCGAACCCTGGTGTTGGACTTTTAAAGACCACCTAAAGGTGTCGAAGGCCTTGAGAAAACGCAACTAAAAACTATAATTAAAAACACAGGTTGTAAGGCTGTCTAAAAACTCAGGTTGTGCACTGACACAACCGGAGCCGACAATTTTACGTACCCTCCGAAGAACGGTAGTGCTCGGATAGAAATGCCACCATCAGCCATCCAAGTTTCTGAACTGCAGGTTGCTTAACAATGGCAATGAGCTAGCATTGCTGAGTCAAACTACGCCACGAGCGCTACCTACGCTACTAAAAAGGTGTAAATACATAGACTATGGTGTCAACTATACGCTTATTATACAGCTCAAAAAAAATTGAGCACATTATTGTTACTTTGTTAATAATACTATTGGTCGATTATCATTGACATGTTTGAACGTAATATTAAGTTATAATATGACAAAGTTCTATAGAGAGTTTCTTTTCACAGTTTGTCATTTGTTTTTAAACTAATTTCAAACTTGTCACGATTCGAATTAAGAAATGTTCTGTCTGTGTCATTATTTTTGTTTCAGTGAATTTTCTAGATATTTGTTATCGTACGTTGACACCGTCTAGTGTAAAACTTATCCATTCTAGGCTATAATGTCGTAAGGCAAATCTTGCGAAATTTTTCGTAAAAAATATGGCTTTATCGACGAAAATAATAAAGCGTTCAGAGGATTGACGGAGAAAATAAAATAGTTGATCAGGAAAAAAATTATATAGGATGATATATACAGAAAATTCTATAAAGTATCTTTTTTTACAAATAAATTGTCTAAATCTTACTCCATGCACCATATTTAAAGATGACCATAACATTGAGATGTATTCGGTCTTCGTCTAGACAGTTTTCGGACATACAGATGAAATCTTTTACAACAATATGAATCCTAATTCTCTTGAAATAGAATCTGCATTTGCATAACAAGATTAAGATACTGAATGGGCCCCATATTTGGTAGATTATAAAAACAATCTGAGGACATCTGATATTTTTCTTTAGTGTTAATTTAAGTACCTTAGTTTTTAAAACATTACGTGCTGTTATTTTGGCGAAATTGTTAACAGGAGTTAACAGGAGTTATAAGACTGACGTTGACGTTGATGTCTGTGTGTGTATGTGTTGGTGGGACGGTAGCTCTCAAAGGGATGGACCGATTTCGATGCGGTTTTCTTCATTTAAAAGCCAGTTTCCTTGTGGTGACGATTGGTTAGCCATTTTTGCGCAAAAAGAACTAAAATTAAAATTTTTACTTGTATTCCAATACAGGTTTAATTAAATTAGTGATCCTGCTAAAGATCTTTTCATTGACTTGTTTAACGCGAACAAAACAAGTTTTTTGACAATTCTTAATTGGAATAAAATTGTACTTCTCCAGTAATTTTTTTCAACTTAAATTATTTGGCAAAATAAACCTATATTTACGTTTTATATAGAGCGAAGAAAATATTGGTACAGTTGCAGTTGTCAAGTATTTTGATATTTTAATACCTTGGCGTAGACATAGAAGAGGACCTCGACAGCGCAGGTTTTTTAAACCTCAAAAACTTATTCCCTCTCTCCATAGCACTACACAACACAACACAACCACACAATACAAACTCACATTCACAACTAAAAAAATAATTAGAACATATTGCAACTTCATTTACATAAAATTTCAGGTTTAGCCTTAACAAAGTCGTTGATTATAATTATAATTACAATGTTGGGTAATCTCACTCTAGCGTAGTGGAACATTCATAAGAAAGAAAGAGAAAGGCCATTCGCACTTTCGTCATAGTGGTGTCGTAAATAATTTAATTAAATTGTTGGATTACTCCGCGGTTTTGTCTTAGGAAGTTAGTGTTTGCTAAATGGAAATTGCGTGGTCATTGGAATTTGGTTGTTCAAATTGAAATCTTGAAGAAGAAGATACTTTGATCTGGTTAGAATTGTTTTAACATTAAAGTTGATAGTAAATTTACAGTTGACAGTTACTGTCAATTTGTCATTGTCAAAAAGTCAATTTAAAAACCAAATAAACAAAAATTGTATTGCTATTAATTGTTTTTTTCCATCTCAATGTAAACTCATAGCAACAGCTGATAAAATAAAACAATGAAAGTAAAACTAACAAAAATAAATTATTCATTTAGATCTCATTACCGTTGCGCAATTTATTATTACATTAAAAAAACTAACATTTTGCTAAACTTTCTCTCATTACATCAGAATGAGCTCTAGATGCCAAGATAATTATATAAATATAAATTATATGTACATAGAGTACACAGAGAATGCCACGGTGTAGTCGAGCGACAGCTTCTACCGAATTTTAACTGAATAACTATTAGTGGCTTTTGTCTGAGCGCTACCGTGTTTCGGATTTGTCCCAGTTGTTTCAATCATTAGACCATGTCGGAGGCCTTTAGGCGGTTAAAAACTAAGCGTTTTTATAAAACGCTTACCTCATGGTTGGCCACTAATCTTATAATTACTTACTTATGTAATACTAGCAGCGCCCCGCGGTTTTACCCGCGTTGTGCCCGTTCCCGTGGGAATTTCGGGATAAAATGTAGCCTATAGCCTTCCTCGATAAATAGACTATCTAACAGTGAAAGAATTATTCAAATCGGTTCAGTAGTTTCTGAGATTAGCGCGTTTAAACAAACAAACAAACAAACAAACAAAACAAACTCTTCAGCTTTATAATATTAGTATAGATAGTGGTAGCAAAATCCTACCTATAACCTGCCGGGTGGTGTTGCCGATTAAATGGCTAGTATCCCTTCTTAGCTCTTATATCGGTGACATGGTTCCGTAAAAACAGATCTTTGTATCTCTTGTAATTTCTGACTTGCCCATAGTGACCGATTTAAAAAGCCACTCTGTATACAAACCATTCTAAATCATCCTCCATAAAACAAAAGAGTATCACAGACGTATTGTTTCTTTAACTTTTTATGCCTATCTAGTTACAGACAAAATATACTGAAAGTTAAGTCGGCAAATAAAAATGCTACGCACTCTAGTACTATGTCAAATTATGAAACTCGAAAAATCGCCGTCGAA
Organism: Cyclophora punctaria; assembly: GCA_951394245.1. Lineage (NCBI taxonomy): Eukaryota > Metazoa > Arthropoda > Insecta > Lepidoptera > Geometridae > Cyclophora > Cyclophora punctaria. Next base: position 9,607,552 of record OX596168.1, read on the forward strand.
AAGTGTAAGCAGTTATTATAGAAGCTTGAAAATGACAAGGTTCTATGCTCAGCTATCAACCCATACAAATGCCGAGCATACTTAAAACCTTTTCGCATTCAAATTCTACATTACTCACTAACTTCTCAATACCGATGTTCAAATGTTATAATGTGACACAGTTCTACAGTGGTAAACATACAAGCGGCAGTGTTTGGTACCTGATACTGCGTACGCGCACGCTTAAGATACAGGTCCTATCTAGTTGCCGGCTGCTTTATGATACAGGTGTAACAGATGTTTGGGACGTGACTATTGTAACTTAAACAAAGCATAAAGGTATCTATGAAGAGAACGATTGAGAGAGCGACGAGCGTCAATTAGAATCTAAGTAAGTTCAAGAACTAAGTACCTAAGTGTTTAGACCGCCTTAAGAACTGTTTGAAGTGTCAATTAGTCATCTCTATTTTATTTCGAGTAAATCATGAGGGTAATTAAAACGAAGCTCCAATTTAAGTGAGTTTTAATAAATAAGAACACCTTAGTCACTAATGATAAGAAAGGTTTAAAAGTGACTAAAAGTTATCAATTAGTTAATTGTCAATTTAATTGACGTCTCTTCAGTACGGCAGTTAAACTACCCCATTAATGAGTCACTCTGATAATGCATACTAAATTTTGGAAACTTCCTCAAGTAGGCAGAATTCTAAAGAATGAATCGCGTTACGTAGCCGCGATTCGCGCACTGTATGGGAATCCTAGTAGTAAAAGGCCTAACTTTGTTATTTAATAAGGCATCAGTTTCATCGTTCAAGTAACGGGAGTTTGTGATTTAATTCGGTTAGAGTTTGTGCGTCTTCTATGTCAGTTGATTTATACAAAGGCTATTAGTATTTTTTACTATTAAGCTGTTATTATTCGCCATAATCATTATAATTTCTTTGCATATTGTTGTCATCAGGGTTGACCACTGACCAATACTTACTTAATTACCGCCTTATTTATAAACGATATTTAACTTAAACAGTGTTTTAAAGTGTTTTATCTCTTTCGCTCTTTGACAAATAGCGTATGTCGGAAAGGAACAAACCATTTGATAGCTAACGTGCTGTTAATCTGCGTTTATGAATAAGGCTTTAGTCCTTAAGTTTAATTATTAGTTTCTTGTTGTATATACTAATGTCATATATAATGTATACTAATATCAATATTATTATGGTGAGCGGTGCTGATTACGACAGGCATCAAAAGAACCACAACGCGACCACAATATGTATATGCAGTCGCTACCCGTTCTCTAACCGGAACAGAAAACCCTAACAATGTAACATAACTAACTGATTAAAAGATAACCGGCCAGTTTCAGTTAATTGTTAACCACATCTGTGTTAAACGAAACCGTGTAAAAATATAGTTATTTAAGCAGTTAAGTTACATAAAGGTATTAAAAATTAACCTAGTTTTACGTTATCACAGTCATCTAAGATTACGAGCGAAATAATTACACAATAACAAAGGGTGTGCCCATTTGTTCGTGACACGATTGGACTACATTTAACACACCCTGTACACAAAACGTGATGGTGTAGTATTTATAAGTGTTGCTACAGATATAGAACTTGGTGTTGCGTGGTAAAAATGTGATTGTGTAATGGAGATCGATCTAAGATAGTTTATTGGTCTGAATAGATGTAACTGTGTTTTTAATGGGTTTTCAACAAATTGGTACCTTGATGTATATAGAGTTGTGCAATTCATAAACAGTTTAGTTTCTATACTAATATAATAAAGTTTAATAGTTTGTTGGTTTGGACGAGCTAATATTTTGAACTACGGAACTTTAAGAATTTATAACATACTAACAGTGCCCCGCGGTTGTACTCGTGTTGTGCCCGTTCCTATAATAATTTTGGGATGAAAAATAACCTATAACCTTCCCGTTAAATGTGGCTTTGTATTACAAAAAGAATTATTCAAATCAGACTGGTAATTCCCGAGATTAGCACGTACATACATATAAACAAACAAACTTAAATTTTAGTCTCATTCAAAAGAAAGTTATTAGTACGTAGGAAAAATTACAGTTCCTTAGTTGACACGCATATAAAAAATATTCTGTGAACATTTGTTTGAATTCAAATAAAGAATACCCCATACCTTTAACTGTTAGCCCAGTGACAACATTAAAACTGAATTGCAATGAATGTGAAACAAATTCCAAGTTACAGTTAACCAACCTAAACTGTACGTTAACATTAAGTATTCTATAAGCATAGTTTTAATAACGGTAGCGCATAGCGTACCGAACTCTAGAATTTCGGTACTCTACATTAAGTTTTATTACTTGCTACCTTATGGTAGTACGGTAGTATTTAATATGTGGGAATATTAGGATTCTTCTAAAATATAACATCATCTCTTATATGTAAGCATATTTAAATACATACTTTAAAGTATTGGCATGGCATTTGTCGTTGGTAGAAGAAATAGAGGTGCATATAAGGTTTTGTAAACATTTTGCTAAAACCGATGATACTATTTTCTAACAAAATTTACAACTACACGAGCTAGTACTAACTTATCATGATCTAGGTCTAGACCAATTAGCGGCTAAATAGAAACCTAGTCGTCCTTCGGTGGAATTCGAAGTACCTACATACGTTAAACATATAAAGATAAACATATAAAGATAAAGCAGAGGCGATAGGTCTTACTCGTCGTCGTTGAAATAGTTTCGGTATTGTTGACCGTTATATATGTCATACGCTATTTATGTGTGAGTTTGACGTACTGTGACAACCACTTTTAATAGAAAAAACATACATACGCTTTGAATAGAGAATCTCTACCTTCTATTTTTGAAATTTGTTAAAAATGCGACGAACTTCAGCGGTAGTGTGACAGAGACAGCACTCTACAAAACCGAAACTAGCCATCTCACTAGATTCTAAACCGACAAGCAAGATATGTCACCCTCTGCTGTACCAGCAATACTAATAATTATATTGTAATAATTGTTGATGACATTAATGTAAAGTATTTGCAATGGGAACTTGTATGGAATGTTATGACGATATGACATATACATTAGTCACTGATCACCTCTTGGGAAAATCGTTTGAGAGGAAGTAGCGTTTACAAGGATATGAGTTAATTTTCCTTTGAATCGAGATATGTACTTTCGTTATGGTGTAATGAGTGAGATTGCTTTGTAGGTATTAAATTGAGTGAGTTGGCTAGTACAATAAAACATGAGCGTCACCCATGTCAACATGTTTACATGTTTGTGTTAAATAAGGTACTGCATTGCTTGCTCTATACATAAAAACAGCACGCTTGAAGAAAGGCCTTTACGAATGGAAAACCATAAATACTTGAACATATTGTAAGCAAAATATACTAACAAACTTGTTTGTAACAAATCAGCTATTGCATACAGCTTAAAACATCACAGATCGTTCTTAATTTACTAAATTTATTTAAACAAAAATAAACACTTTGAGGCTAAGAAAAAGAAATGCAATTGAAATATCTCCTATATCACAAAGTCGCGTGACTCTCAATGATACAATCAATTATTGGTGCCCTTATCTGCGACAGATATAAAACAATTAATACTGAATTAAGAGACACTTAAAAGCCGTTTAAAGATTTGATCTTGATTAAAAACTCTTTTTATTTGAAGAGTGTAGGTGTTGATGAAGAGTTGAGAAAGAAAAAGAGAACTGAGAAACACAAATAAATCAGATCAGCAAAACGACGGCAACCAAGTGTGACAAAACATAATATGATAGATACCGTGTACTGATTGGTGGAAAACTCGAATTTCAAATTCAAATTCTACCAATCAACATACAGTGTTTATCATATTAGTTTTGTTACCTTGATCATGGTCGTATGGATTGGAATATGTTAAAATAATACTTTGACAATCTGATCAAGTTCGATCAAGTCTGATCAAGTTGCCAATGGATAGTGCCAGAGATTTTTTACGTCTTGAAACCTTCATAATGATCTAACTATTGAAACACTGACTGACAATTATATATTCTTATAAAGTATTTGTGTATATATATGTCGTAGTATTAGTGAGTTTGATTCCATATTACAAGCTTAGAGCTTAGTTTAAGTTTAAGCATGGTAGCGCTCAGAACTTAGGCACTATCTAAAGTAAATAAACAATGTATTATGCAACCATTCTATATACTAGGTACCTAATTATGTGATGAAACTTTGTACCAAATAAACAAACTGAGCAAAAACGAAGGATTATGCAAATAAATTGTTTCTTATAATAATATTAAGAATCTATCAGACTATGTCATTTATGAAATCGACAAAGGTCAAATGGCAATTATTATTGAAATGCTTAATTCATAATAAATTAAAGCAGGTTTCTTTTTTGTTTAAAATACCTACCGATGTCCTTTGAATAATACATTATTTAAATTAATAATATGTACATACGTGATATAATAATCGTATGTTTAGTTAGTACCACAAATATGAATTAATATAATATAATGTACTTGTAGAAATTAATACGATAAATATTATTTTTTAATCATATAGGTCGTCTTGCATTTAATTGACTAATTCAAGTATAATGGTGTATATATTGTTACTTTATTAAGACTTACATTAATCAACAAATCGAATATATTTATATACAAGACATGTCTTAATATTCACAATAAATGTATATTGAAAACAGCAGGTAGAAACTCAATACTCTTGGGTATGCTCGGAGCGAGTGCGCTCGAACGTATTCAATCTACATTGACCCTTCAGATAGTACCCGCGTCCGGTCCATCGAATTACGTCTTTATACAATACGAGTTAAGTTGAAGTTGACATTCAAGTGCATTCAGTACGAAACAGACTCGAATCGAGTCTACCGGGCTAAGGATAATTCAGTAAAAATATAAATAAGTATAAATCACAAAGAAAAAGTTGTTTCGAAATCACAAACACATGAGTTTTATTTATCATACTCGTATTATGTTATATATGTTTATACATATTTAATATAAAGCAGGTATTCAAATAACTGCCTACGCATCTCTATATCCTGTACATTTGGTGTCAAATATAAATCAATTTCACTTGATTTGTATTCGATTGAAATACGACCTGCGTTTATTGAACGCGTCTTTCTGGTAGACATTAAAACTTCATATGGGTATTAATATTTACTATGTCGGTAGCTAATTTCGTTCAAATAGATGTTAGAAAGTGCCATGAATTTTGAATGAAGAATAGAACTTTATTACACCTGAAGTTTAATAAAATTGAATTCTATATGAAAATATTGAGGGGATCTGTGTATGTGTGTAAATTATATACAGGGTGATTTCGGGGTCGTGATCCCAACCATTTTTTTCTGACTCAGTAAATAAATGATTGCGATGCTACCTGTATTTATTTTAATTTAAACAAAGATGATTCTTTATTTACGTATTTTTATTTAAAAATTATTATTGACTCAAAATGCGTGGTCACCCTACTTTTAATATTACTTGACATAAGTTTTCTTGGGAAATAGTAGGGTGACCATGATCTCGAATTATCGCAGTTTTTTTTGCTGACTAAAATAAGGCGCTGGTGTACTGTTAGTCCTAACCTATCGTGATGCTTAGGAGAAAGTAAGTTAAATGCTTCTTTCTTGCTCCACGACCCCGTAATCACCCTGTATATGAAAATATTGTGTATCTGTTCATGTGTGTGTTATTGTACCCTTAAATGTGTGTTTTTCAGCTGTACGTTTAAAGTAATAAATTTAACTTGTTACACGTGCCCTCCGAAGCACGGACGTGCTTCGGAGGGCACGTTAAATAGTCGGTCCCGTTTGTTTCAATCGATAGACCATCTCGGAGGCCTGGAGGCGATCTGAAAACTGCCACACGAGGCTTGGCCAACTTACTCACTTACCTATGTAGTTACCTATAAGTAAGTGCTACAGTTAAATATATCAAATATTTGCTCAGTGCATCAGAGTTAATTGTTGTGCAATAATAAACATGTAAATAAGGTTTTAATTGACCATTAAGTTAATTGTCAGGTTATATATAACTATGCTATGATGGTTTTAATTATTGTTACAATTGTAGAAACAAATATTAATATATTGGTTATTTTATGCAACAGATTTTTTATCTAACACGTTATAAAATTATAAAACACGTTGTGATATTATAAGTGATTCTTTTAATTGAATTTTCGATTTACAAAATGCGATAGAGCTCGATAAAATGCAAGTACTTAGTAACGCATTTATCTTGAAGTCTGTTTGTCTGTCCCTAACTCACCTGTCTATAGTATCAAGGTTTTTAGAGCACCTCGAGCCCTTATTCCAAAAGCCTACCAACAGCCTACTCTACATAATTAAACGCCAAATATATTAACAAACAAGTCACAATCAATCGATAACTGCCACAGACGTTCCCAGAACGTCTTTTGACGTTAACCGACTATTAAAATGCAAAGGGAGTGTTACTTTGAGGTTATAAAAGGGCTTATAGCAAAGGAAGTAGAATATCGTTTAGGAAAGTTACCGTCCTCGATGGTATCAATCTTTTCGTAATCTGGTCGTTAAATTAAAATAAAACGTATTTAAAAATCGATATAAAAGGACCCGACTGAAAATCAGTTAAGAGCTAAGAAGTTTCGCCTCTATTTAAAAAACGATGGTTCAGCGCAAACTATAGACGAATCAGTCTAAAGACTGACTTTGACTATTAATAGTACCTACATAGTTATACTATTAATAGTTATACACAATAATTCAAAAGTCAGGCGAGGAAAAGACCGCGCACAGAGACAAAACGTCTTGAAATAAATATTTTATTAAAAAGTAAGTAAGTACACGACCTTAGAGTAGAAGTCTGTCCTAGCCGTTGTGATTTAATTCTGCGTTGGCTTTAAAATTAAATAATCCTAATGAGTATGAAATAATGTCTTTCCAAGTAACCACGTTTAGTCTCTTGAATTTCCTATAAAATACCATTAACTAGTGTATACTAGAGGCAAACGCAGTGGAACATACCTGAAACAGAAGACAAATATTTATTAGTCATTAGTTTTCAATATACAAAAATAAAACCAAACGCTTCTATTCAAACGAAAGTTTTCACATCAATGTCTCAAATATCGCTCTCACAAACAAAAACAGTAGTAAACCAATACAAAATCCACTTTCAAGCCATAACAATCAAAATAATAGACATATTTCACGATCATTGAACTCAAATACATCCTAATAAGAAGCGCGTCTGTCAAAACATTCATTATAAAGTCAAACCTATAAATTCTCCATAAATCATTATGCAACAAGCATCAAGAGGTATATAAAATTCGTATGCGTTGAACCGATTACACTTTCACCGTTTGTTATTAACCAACGGATTTGAATTGGACAAGTTATCTCGTGTCTGCGAGCAATCAGGCGTCATCTCAAATCGGCCACTAGTTACGTTTTTTATCAGTAAGTTATGGTGTAACTTTAGCGGTTAGCGGCTTATTTGGGTGTTTAACGTAACATGATAGTCAGATTTTGGGTGTCAAAAGCGCAATAACCGAAGCGTAATAAATTGGTCTTGTTATTTGGTATTATAAAAAAAAACACTTTTTAGTCAATAATTTGAGCTATAACGTCGTAATGCTCAATTTTACACTTAAAAAGTTGAAATTATCTTACATCAATGATAAATATCTTACAGCAACAGAACAGAAATGTATATTAAAACGATTAACAAATCCCGAAAAGGTATTCCCAAATTTTCCGCCTCACAGACCAAACTGACAGCGTTCAAAAGTTAATACTATTAATAAAACATCAACAGTCTTAGGTTGCAACACACAGTCCGACAGACGACCCGTCAGTAATCCCTCACTGACAAATAGTTTCGAGTCCCGTCTACACTACTCGATTTGTTATTAATCATTCGAATGATTTCTTGTTTCGAATACCAATAACTTGATGTGTGAGAAATGTGTTAGTTGTCTTTTTTATTCGATTGATTAGTTTAGATAATGTTGAGATATCAATTTTATAAAGTTCAAGTTTAAGACTGTTTCAGTATTGTTTGTTTTCCTGTTTGCACTGTTTGTGTAAGATTCCTTTGCCTCGCAGCGTTGTATATCAGCTTTATTGTAAAATATTTAATTTTACATTTAAAATATCTCTTCGAATATGTCGCTTGAATTATGTCTTGACATTTTACCCAACTTTTAAATTTAATTCCAGCTTAAACGATCATAAAATATGCTTATAAATCCGCAAAATATTTTACGACTCAAAATTTCAATAAAACATTTAGTTGCAAAACGTTTTTTTAAAAAAAAGGAATAAAATAATCAAATAATTACTTTTTACTGACTAATAAAGTTAAGTGTAGTCTGTACAAAACGTATTTACGCAACATGTCAAAATGTCAACACTAGGCTAGACTTTGAATAACGCTTGAGCAATTTTGATGAACCTTTCACCTGACGATGGCTGCAACAGTGGAGTTGATTCCATTAAACCGACAAGAAGATTACTTATTTTATGTAGTGATTCACACCAACGTCAGCCAAGGTCGGAATAAGTTGGTATATGTTATAATTAGTTATAGGTACCAATAATATCTAAGCATATGCTAGCACATAAATTAAAGGTCAATTTCATTAGTACATATTACATAATTTTGTATTTTAATATGACCCCTATTAATTCTGTTGAGTATTCTTTACTTTTTACAAGATAATTAATACAAAGTATTATCACACGCGTTCATAAAAGATAAACTATTCATCAACAAACGCTTTTCAAGTAAAATATGTAAAATTGCGCAAAAATAAATATGAATACTGTACCTTATGCGTATATATATAAAGAGTGAATTCTATTGTCATAATATTGTCACGGTAATTGGCCGCATAGAGTGCGATACGCGAATTTCTCTGCATTTCTTTCTATACTTTCCAAGTTGAATAACCGATGTTATATGTATTGTATAATTGCATACGTGTGTGTGCACTAACTACGTACTTATGTGTGCGCATATTAAATCTAATAAAAAGGCCTGTGTAAATGACATTGTAAACTATGTACACTTTTAGTTCGTATGTCCGCGGGGGAGATTTTATTCATCAAATTGAACCCTTAATTATGTGTACTATAGAGTACATATTCTATAGAGTGAATAATAGATAATAGACGTTGGACTCCACTTTTCCCAACTTATTTAAAAATACGACCCGTTTTAAGAATATCTTTTGGACCCAAGAATCCCCCATTGCATTTTTTTTCCACAAAGAATTAAAATCTTTCATATGTACGAAAGGCATTTATTTGAAATACTTTCCTCGGGCTAATGCCTGCTTTTGCGCAAGTCTTTATTGTGACATAATACTTAAATGTTATCTAGATACATGTCTAGGCGTTTCTGAAAATTATGTAAGTTGTAATAGGAATGCTTAATCTTGTCGGCCGCTTTGTGAGTGCAACTAGCGGTAGAGCACAAGATAGTAGATAGTAGTCGTAGTGTTGTCTAAAACTATTTATAAAATGCGAATTTAATCGAGATAGTGTTAAAATAAACGTGGTATACAAAGCTCTTTTGATTCGTCATCGCTCATTTATGAAGGAAATTATACAAAAACAAATGACAATCAATTAAAGTTCTATTCCATTTTACTTCAAAACCAATCTAGTACTTTTTTCTCTGTATAACTTTGTTTAAAAAAATATATTGAAATCTATACTAATATTATAAAGCTGAAGAGTTTGTTTTGTTTGTTTGTTTGTTTGTTTGTTTGTTTAAACGCGCTAATCTCAGAAACTACTGAACCGATTTGATTTACTGTTAGATAGTCTATTTATCGAGGAAGGCTATAGGCTACATTTTATCCCGAAATTCCCAAAGGAACGGGCACAACGCGGGTAAAACCGCGGGGCGCTGCTAGTGAGATATATGTGACCAATTTACTCACACATACTCGGGTTTAAGATCACCAACAATCCGTAACCGCAAGCAAACGTTAAATTTACACCTCTTCTCATCTTCAGTGATATGAGAAGGCTTTGCCCACCATAGGACATAACAAGCTAATAATACCTTTTTTGGAATGACATCCTATAATTACCATACAGATAATAAACTCTATACCTTATTTATACCACACTCTATGGTTACTTCAAAGCGAACTCTAGAGTTACTTCAAAGCAAACTCTATGGTTACAGTTAAAATGAACCACAGATCACAAACTTACAGTAATCGTGTATTGACGTAGAACCTCATAAGGTAAGGTAGGCACTTCGTTCTATATTTTCTAAGGTTGCGGTTTCTAAATGATATAGACCTTGATTCAGAAGATTAGGTTTAGATCATTAGTATTCTAAATGAATCATAAGTGATGTTGTTCCTTTATCATACCTAATGTACGATAATGTATGAACCCTATACAAAAGACATCAACGGGGGCATCAAAAGATTTAGATTTGATTTTCTGTGTGACCTTTAAATATAGCTCATATTTTAATACCCAAGTGACTTCTAGAGGCTATTCTTTTGATACATATTAGAATATAAATTATATTTATTTGTCAATTATTTTTTTAGTATACTTCATACTCTATTTTATAATGTGTACATACTAAAAAATAAAGCACAAAATTGTACCTGCTTAATCCCATGACAGTGCAAAGAAAGAAGCTTTCTTCTAGAAGACACTTTCATACAGACTGCTATGAAATAAAGACTAATGCTAAAACATTTTTATTTCAAAAGACTCACCAAAACCCGTTTTAAAATGATTTATAAAGGAATCTCTTTATTTATCTTTACAAAGTAAACAACAATATATAGGACATTTTCCAAGTACTGAATTCCGTTACTTTAACCTCAAAACCCTAGAATCTAGATCGTAGTGAAAGCCTACGGACCTAAACACAAGACCTAGAGCATTCTCGAGGAAATAGCTTTAATATTCTTTTTTAGACTATTAATTCAGTTAACGAGTAGAAAGTTGGACAATAAAGATAGTATATGGTAATTATTCTTCAATTATATGAAGAAATATTTCGCCATTTTACTTATATGATTGTCACCGGATCTTGTATTTATTTGCGTAAATAAATTACAATAGTTAAGTGGCATTAATTATTGTTTAATTGCGATAGAGCTTTGAGTAATTAAAAGGAGAAAGTAGGAGTGCTATTTACTAGTGGAACACTACTAGTTAATACATAGCTAAGGTGGTATTCACCAATTATAGCAAACTTAGAATAACATGAATATGTTGTAAAGAAAATCACATTTAGAGTCGTTAAAGAGTAAAGAAAAAACAATAGAAATAGCAACTTTATTTGTCCCAAAACTCTCAAGTCAGCATTAGTATAAAAAATATATTATTTTTATATTGTAGTGTCAAGTAACTTTTGGTCTATCTAGCGAAGGCTGAACAGAGGTCACTCAACACTTAATTAAAAAACAAGTTTTAAATGTCACAGAATAACAAATACTTAGTTCGTATCAAAGTGTACCACTTGACGACAGCAATATTTTGTTTTGTTTAGAACATTCAGTATGAAACAGGTCAAGCTACGTCATAGAACTATGCCGAAGTAACGATTGCTTAATGATTTGCATACAGCTGTATGAAGAAAAGATACTTTACATTGTGACAAAGTTCCATTATGCTATTTATTCGTACTTACATATTAACAAAATTGAGTAAAACTTTTAATTGGGGAAGTTGGTATCGTAAAGTACTTGATTAAATCATTTAAGCTTGTACTTTTTATTTAATTCAATAAAATTATTATTTGTATATGTAGGAAAGAGGGTTGGGAGTCCTTTGCCCTGCAGTGGGACAAGTCAGGCTGAAAATAAATAATAAGTAGGAAATCGTATAAGAATTATTAGCAAGTAAAATAGTAACTCCACAAAAGCAATTTTTTATAATTGTCCTGTTTATCTAGTATTCAAATTACATTACCAATATATTCATTAATCTGGATGCCCACGTATCGATCACATGATTATTGACAATATTACAATATGAATACAAACTTGAATACTATAATTATGCAATATACTTAATACTAAATATATTAATCAAACCACTGGAACTAAAAAAACAACTTGTTAATGTAAAATGAACCTTATGCTCTGATGTTAAGATTATGTTTAACTATTAGTCGATCTGTAGATTTTTAGGGATCCTTCTCTAAACTATAAAACTTTTTATTTCAGTTCTCAGTTAAGTTGTATTTTAATTTGCATATAATTATAATAGAACACGTATTAAAAGCAAATGTATGCCTGAGATTATTAGAAAAAAACGCTAACAACGATACTGCGTATACCATTTCATAGCATAGGCTTGCCTTTAAATATATATTTGTATGATGCAAGAACTGCGGAACATTCGCATTTCTTCTTTCCTTTAGTTCTTACCAAAATTATCAAAATCAAAAGATGTAATATATTAAAAATATCGATGTCTTTGAAATTAATTTTTATACGGAACCCATACTTTGGTAACATGATTATGCAAAATAGTTATTAATGTGAAGAATGTCACAAAGAACCTTAATTATTCGATCGTCGGCCGTAAACGGACTGGTTAGCTAGATCCGGCTAAACTGTTTACGATGAAATGTTTATGTTAGATTCATATAGTTTTATTTATAATTTAAGGTGTTTTATAACACTCTAGTAACACACTGTGTTTAAACCCGTCCCTTTAAGAAACATATTTTTTCAAAATGTCATTATAGTTAATAAAAAATATTGTTACATAAATGAATAGTACTCGTAGTTTCTATAGAAATCCAAAAACTGTCAATTTGTCAAGTTACCCAAAAAGAATACTATGTAAAGGAGAAAAAAAAGTGTATTTTCTTAAGAACTCTAATTATTAATTAAAGGCCGAGTAAACTTCCCTTCTACAAAAAAATTATATAAATAAAATCTACATTCAACTAAACATCTACGTAGCAATTGGTTAGTATATTTGACACTTCTCAGTGTCAAAATAACATTTTGACACAAACAATAGACACAAAAATCGTGAATACAAGGCCCGCTGTAACTAACATTGAAAGTATTCGAAAACATTAATATATCACGATTTTTTGTACACTTTTAAGTGTTTTGACTCCGACGTAATTAAGCCTATGAGCTATAATCATTGTACTTTACCGATGAATTATTTTTTGTGACATAAGTGTTATTTTATAGTTTGAACATACTTACATATATCTTTTAATATTACCTATAGTAGAGATTTTTTTATTAAATAACATACTATTATCACCCATTACGTTAAATTACATACTGTAATAACAATATTAGAAATCTGATCCATAAAAAAGTTTTAACTCAAAGTCTTTAAACTTCAGAAACATTTTCATAAAGAATAGTTCTTTAACTATTTAGAAAACATGTTTTTATTACTTTCACTGCACTAACAATCAAAGAATCGTTAGTTTTTTACGATTACAGCCATCATTATTAACTAAAAAGATGCTTATTAGACGTAGCAAGTCACAATAGTGTTCATTTAAACTCTTAAATCGTAAGATTAACATAATAACTTGATTTTAAACGAGTTTTTATTAGTTAATAATAAATTCTTATTAGTTTCTCGTGTTGGATTGTTCACTATGGCTGTAGACTTGCTTTGCTTAAGTTTTTTTAAAATACCTATGGAATAATAATATCGTAATTTTGAACTAAAATCTGGGCAATTCGGAAAAAATGTTTACTCTGCCTATGTAGAGCTACATTGGTTTATGCTACAAGTTGACGTTGGAAGATCAATTACAAACTCTACCTACTTACTCCTATCTAATTTTACTTCTTAGTATCTACATAAAAGACATTACATGATATTACCAATAAGAATAATAATAATTTATCTACCAATTTTATTAAATAATGTATATTTTCCTGTCCAACGAAATGTCTGAGCGCGACCCCATTCAATCTAGGAAAATAACATCAGTCCTATACAATTTTCACACTAGCGTCATCTAATGGATCGCGCATGAAACTACGTGGAACAAGTACCTAGTTGTCAATAAAATTATTCGAGAACCCGTGACACCATATAAGCTTACTAGCTGTGCCCCGCGGTTTCACCCGCGGCGCCCCCGTTCCCGTGGGAATTTTGAGATTTTTATTCCTTATTTTTCTTATATAAAAACCTTGTCCTGACAATAAGGACCACATTAAAAAAAGAATCATCCAATTTGGTGCAGTCGTTCTGAAGTTATGCGCTTAGCAACAGATTCAGCGATTCATTTTTATATTATAGATTAATTATAACATAACACCTACCTATCTAATTATTATATAAACCCATAATTGATTGTCATCAACAGATTATGTTATGGGTTTAGCATTTCTTCTGTTATGCGCAATCAATTCCTTTAATGTATTTTAAGTTGTGGGCTCGTTCTAGTGGGAATTTCGAGATAAAAAAAATAGCCTTTAACCTGCCTCTTGAATGTAACTACTTAATTATTATTATTCGCAAAAAATAATATTCTAATTGAGCGGGTTTCCGAGGTTAGCCTAAAAATACAAACAAAGTCACAAATTTTACCTCCTTATTATATTACTACTAGCCGCGCCCCGCGGTATAACCCGCGTTGTTCCCGTTTCCGTGGGAATTTCGGAATGAAAAGTAGCCTATAACCTTCCCGTTGAATGTGGCTATCCATTACAAAAAGAATTTTTCAAATCGGTTCAGTAGTTTCTGAGATTAGCGCGTTTAAACAAACAAACAAACAAACAAACAAAACAAACTCTTCAGCTTTATAATATTAGTATAGACTAGCAGCGCCCCGCGGTTTTACCCGCGTTGTGCCCGTTCCCGTGGGAATTTCGGGATAAAATGTAGCCTATAGCCTTCCTCGATAAATAGACTATCTAACAGTGAAAGAATTATTCAAATCGGTTCAGTAGTTTCTGAGATTAGCGCGTTTAAACAAACAAACAAACAAACAAACAAAACAAACTCTTCAGCTTTATAATATTAGTATAGATATGAACAAACCAACTTCAAATCACTGCTCAAGCTATACGGATGCATCGATCGTAAAAATCTAATTAAAATAATTTCAACGACAGTCTTGTGCCGGTTCAATTCATAAGAACCAGGAACTTTAATTGAAATTAATGAAAGATAAATCAAAGTGGTGTAGAAAACAGTAGTTTGTTAATTTAATATTTTGTCTTCAGCCATTAGTCGTACTGTTGGACTCTGATTGTAATTGATGTTACTTTGGTCATTTCAATAATTAAAAATATTGACGCCGATACGTTAATACAAAAAGTGAATAAAATTGTAATAATAAAAATACAAACCAAATTAATAACAATCGACATCAAACAAAAAACCAACACATGGCCGCCAATAGAAATCAGCTAAATTAATGTCAGCTCCACACCTCGCGTGCTATTAAGCATCGTTCACACTCAATCTGGAGTGTGTCCTCGACACATTTCGCAACACCGCTGCGCCGGCGCATGGCGAAAGCAACCAACTGCCGCAGACTTGTATGTATGTATTATTCATTCATATAGTTACTTTGTAAGCAATACTTTGTTTATTTAACGTGATTAGCAATAGGTATAAGCAATAGCATTTCTTTTTTGTTAAAGGTTAGTGGCCTACACTTGTGAAGAGTTTAGTTCTGTGGCCTTCGGTATTGATCAGTCGTGTGGTGGATAAATAAGGTAGGGCCCAATTTAATGTGTTGTTGATGCAATATGTTTACAGTTGGATGCCCTTCTTATGGCCTACATTCTAACATAAACTCAGACGTGAGATGTGGTATTAACATAACTACTAACTTACAAAGACATAATGTAATTATTATTATATATACAGGGTGGTTTTAATTCGTATATATTGACACGTCTGAAACGAAGTGGCACAGATTTTTTCTTAGCAACCATGTCACCGATTTTAGAGAGAAAAATAACCCTGTATATGTCCACCTAGCCATTTCGGCTGTAGTGGCTTGACTCTAATATAAAACTAATTAGTCAGGATGGTTTGCCCTAATATGTAGCAGTGTATCCAATTTTTGCACTAAGTGTACTAGCAACCAGGACACGCTAGGGTACCGTTGTCACAATTACAGTATATGCTGGAAGGCGGTGTATGTAGTACTTTCGTCTATTCAAACAAAACCATCTGGTTTGTAAATTCAATTCTCAATACACTTTCAAAACAGATGCAATTCCTATTTAAAAAGAAATATCAATCGTAAACAAACATAGGTAACTGTAAAGTACAACAAACATAAAACTCATAACATTTATTATAATCAGTCAGTTACCTATTAGACAATAGGCTCGAACACACGAACAATGAGGCTCATATAAAAACCTAACTCTGGCAATACTCACGCAACTCTATCAATCAAGCAGTCAAACGTTCATTAACTAACGTACAACCAATTTAGGATAATTTGGAAAATCAACCGAAAGCTACCAACAAACCGTTCACAGTAATTCCTACAATTTATCAGCTTTTGAACATAGACTATAAGGTTCATTTCAGTTCGGCAGAAGCGCCTGCATCCTACCGGAATTGTTCGTAGAGATCGGAAAAAGATAATGGTTGAAAAGATTTACACAAATTACAAGTTTCCTACGACCTTTATATACGGAAATGTTAGTTATTAGACGAACAATGTGTATTGGTTACCGATATGTGTTATGTTATGTGTTACTTAACAAATTGTTTTTTAAATAGAGCGTCTATGTGTACAAAGACGCACTACTAAATAAGGCAATTAATTACATGTTGGTTGAAAATTTGAAATTGACTTTTAATAATTAACTAGTAACGTAACGTAAAGTAAGAGGTTATGCCCACATACGCCAAAATAATACGGATACAAAAATACAGTAGGAAAACACACAAACAACGATCACTTAACACATCTAAAGTAAAACTATTAACTCCAAAGTGTAATGAACATCAATTAATGCATCTTCACAATTCCACACACCAATTACAGACTTTCCACGCAAACCAATCACACTAAATCAAACACAAATTAAAGTCCACGTCACATCACAATACACAAACATTCACACACATGATCAGCCATTGCACAACTACCTGCAGACCAGTTATTGTTAACTTCAACAATAACTGACGAATAGCAGTAACTCCAACCCGTAACAAAGCGGTTAAACGGGCCATTTGCTTTCTTTGTCCTCAACATATCTGTTACATGCTATTTTGAACTTTATCACTAAATAATAGCCAGTTATTTTGGCGGTTTTTTGTTAGTCTATTTTGAACCCTAACCGGTTTGAATAGGGAGTTGAGAATACTGATTTTTATGTAAATTTTGGACATGCCAAGTGAAGTGTGATGAAACATTTCGCCGGGTGTGGCGTGTGACTTTCGTTCAACAGATTGAGCTAAAAATAAAATTTTTGATTATAGTAATTGGTTTGTGTTTTCATAAAGTTTCACCAATAACTGGTTAGGAGTTGAAAAGGTAGAGAGTGTTTTGTTTTGCTTAGGCTCCAAGACGAAGTTATGACGAAATCTATGAAAATATTTTAATAAAATAACAAATCAAAGCTAGCATGAAAAAAAGGTAATAAGGTACTAACAAAAGCAGATTTATATAAAATGAGATGCAGTAAATTCAACAAAAATATTTGTTACATAGTGTCATTCAACTAGGTAAAGTCAGCGATCACTTTAGTACCTTGTCATATTTAAACTGTTACAACAGTTTCTTACTTGTCAATGAGAATTTTCATATAATTTATAATTTGACATAGTACGAAACTGCATACCATTGAGATTTACCGACAGTTCTTTGTAATATTTATTTAACACAATTTAATAAGACAACTTATAAACAAACAACACTTCACCAAGTAGTTTGCGGTTCCTTTCATACATGTTTTACATTAAAGTAAATGTACAATTTTGCGAAGAATTATGTTCTATGATAAAAACTTGAACAAAACTACTTTTGTGTAATGTGTATTCTAGTCATGACCGACATGTGAAAAGTATGGTAATGATTATAGGACTCTGGCACAGTGCGTTAAGCTAACATTTGGACAAGTCAACTTATGTTAAGAATTTACATCGAAAGATGGTATTTTTTCTGTAAGCAAGAAATAACCAAAATGTTGCGACGAATCAAAAGATGTTGATCGCTAGTTATAAGTTCGTGTAAGTAAGTGGTCAACCCTGGTGTCGTAGTTTCTACATCGTGTTTAAGTTAATAGACTACACAAATATTCATCAGAATTAAACGTTAACAATATCGAAAGATAAATAAAAACCCAGTAGGAAAAGTTTTAACGTACTCACACGGGTTTTTTCGTGTTAGAAAACTTAATAAAGCAAGTAATAACTTACTTTTTATTTAGGAAAAGTAAATAATCTTGCCATTCAAAGTTGAAAACTGAACATCATAAAAGCTTTTCACAGTAAATGCATAGCTGCAGAGTAGGTCGACAATTTTCTAGATTTCTAGACATACGCGTAAAGTCGGAGGTAGTTGTAAAATTCTATTAATTATTATAGCGGTTTCTTGGCAATTATCATAAGTATGTAAATAAACATACTTTAAACACAAACGCTTTTCATTCATTTCCATCTTCCTCTCTTTCGTACATTATTTATTATTTATATTTCTATGTTTCTCCTTAACTCATATTCTATACGTAAAATTGAGCATATCAATAACATCTACTATACTATAAAAGATATATATTCTATTCGCGACCTTGGTTTAACTAAAATATTTGTCAATTAGAAAACATGAGACCAAGCCGGATTTTCCGTAAATTTGTCATTTACATAAAGTACTTTAGCTCTAAGTTTGTACATAGAAACCTACTGTCTAGTGCTTACATACAATGATATAAGTTCTGAGTATTCCGTAAAGTAAAAACCCAAAACAAAAGTATTACAATGATTTCCTCAGTTCTAAATAAGTTTTAACTTGTTCTTATTGGTTCTTAGCGAGCAATAGTTCGTTCTTGTGATATAAATAATTGAGCGAGCGAACATGTTCGATAATCGGATAATGATATAATCTATTAGGAACAACTATTTATGAATACAGTTTTTAATGAAAATAAATATTAGCTGAAAACAAAATGTTTGCTCATGAAACTAAGTGACAATGGAGACATACAAGATAATCTATCAAGATATTTGATTAGAGAAGTTTTTAACCTTTTTTATGATATCCGTGACATGTTATTGTATTACTAGATTTCATAGTTTCACAATAATGTTTTTATGTATTATATATTAATAAAAAAAGTAGTAAAAAAAAATTATTAGCCTGTAATGTCCCACTGTTGGGCAAAGGCCTCTCGTCTTACTGAAGATATCAGTACAGTGAGGAGGTTTCAGACGTAATCACCACGCTTGCCTAATGTGGGTTGGTGATCTCAAACCAGAGCCATGTTTGAAAAGTAGGAAACATGCTTTCGCTCGACCTGGGAATTGAACCCGGGACCTCAGTCTTGGCAGGCGAGTGCACATACCACTAGACCACTGAGGCGTTGTATTATGTTATATTAATAACAACATCAAAAAACTAATAGCCAAGATGTTAAGCCCGCGAAGATGGCAATTAAAGTCGATAAATTTTATTTATGAATTCGTGACCTTAAGGTCGACATATAGAGAAAACAGTATCTTTTAAAATTCTTTCTCAATATTTTTATGAATAAATTTGCGACCCGCGATTATATGAACGTAGCATTCTTCTTAAGTTACTTGATTTTGAATAATCTTTTGTGATTTTAAAACATGTATTTTCTGTCTTAAGATCTTTTAATATGCTTGTCAGTCAGTAAATAACAATACATTGACATTTATGTATATTTGCTGAGGTAATGTACTCGTTCATACATTATGCAAGCAGATTACATAATCGGTCATTATTAATTAGAAACTACATATTCATGGGCATATAGCAAATTGGGTATATACACGACTGTTTTATTTACATAAATTATTGTGATATTTATAACAAACGAATATTTTTTGTTTATATTTTCTTGAAAGCTAACTCGCTACGTGATTTCGTAGCCGTATTCGCTACGCATACAAAAGACATCAACGGGATCTCTTCGCCCATACCAAATGCTACGAAACATGGACCTACATTATTGACGACAACCGCAAGATACATTCCAAAGAGCAATACTCAATTAATAAAGTAATTAAGTTAATAGTCTAGTAGCAATTTGAACGCACCCAATTGTCTCGAAAATAACCAACAAAAAAGACAATTTCGAAATAGTTACAGTGCATTAGCGAAACGAGACTATATTGTGTAACGAAACAATTACGCGACTTCTTATTAAAATAAGTTGGAACTCACCGCTTGCAAAAAAATCACTGCTGGGTGAAAGTGAAGGTGGATTTATGCTGTTGTTTTTCTTTTTACACACTATCACACACACACTGATAGCACTATTGACATGGGACACTGTTCGAAATTTGAAGGTTGTATTTTTTTTAAAGCGCGCGTGTGAAATTTGCGCGCATAGAGCACCGACGAGCGCGCGAGACGGCGAGCGGCAAGCGACTGCGCCTGCGACTCCCACCATAGACGCCCGAAATAGTAATCACCTTGCTATCGGCACTCTGATTGAGTTACAAGATAAAAGATCTAGCGATTTAACTGACGTTTTGGATGAGGTTCTCTGAGGGTTCTCTATTTATTTATTTTCTTCTTTTTTATTCTATAACAAGGTTTCAAATATAAAGGAAAAACAAATAGTGTTTTTATGATGATTATTCTAATGCATGTAAAAATAAACACCGTATTTATTTGATAGCTTCAGATTTTTTTTAAACATTAATAACAAAATAATGCTCAGAATTAGAATAATACTTTGGATCATAAATGAATTAATTATTAAATTAAATTAAATTTCTAGTTGGTTAGGAAATTGTACCGATAAAGTCTTAAAATTGAAGTATGTATCTCACTTTATTTCAACTAAACATCCTCAGTGCGAATATTTTCGGCCGCCAAACGTCCTCCAACGCGATCCATTTTCTTATAACTTAGTCCACACATTCGATAATACAAAACGGATCTGAATACGACATGTCACTTCTGCATTGTTGTAAAGGTCGCTATTGACTAGAGGTCGCTGAAAGAGAGCCACAATGTGACGTCACAGCCCCTTCAATGTCAATGCTGGTCACGTCATAATTCCAATAATTTGGGTGAAATTTTTAAATATTTTCAAGCAAATTGTTAGTCACGATAATGAATACAAGGTTTAATTTGAAGATGGAATTTATGACGTTCTGCGGTTTACCTAATGTTAAGTTGAGTAAAATTGAACAATGATTACAATGATAAGTGATTAATCAAATACAATATACTTGCTAGCAAGTCGATAAGTAAATTACAAATTTAATCATTGCTTATAAAAATGTAATCATTGTTGATAATCATTGCTTAAATTAATATAATCATTGACATTTTTCACAAGGTTTTCGGGTTATTCCCAATTTATCTAGCGGAAACTCTTGTACAAAAACACATCTTCCTTGAAATCAATTTGATTTAAATACCAAGTTACTTCAAACATGAAATGAACATCATTGATCTTATCAACAATTAGATGTAGACTTGTAAAAAATATGTATTTCGACGATATGCAGAGTTGAAATTATATACAAAGAAATATAATATTGTTCTTTATATTGATGCTTCTTGAATATTGTGTCAAAAGTAAGTAAGTAAGTTCATGTTATGTTCATGTTAGTGTCCAACCCTGGTGTTTTTAGACCGCCTTAAGACCTCCGATATGGTCTTAAGATTGAAACAACCGGGACAGACAATAAACATGGCCTCCGAAGCACGGTAATATAGACCTAGGAGTGGGTCGTATGGGTCAATTTATTTAACAGAATTTTCGTAAACCACCAAGGGCCATCAAATCTCAGTTTATTTGGACCCCTTATAACTAACGCCTACGTTTAGACAATTAGTTTGATTTACACTTTGTTTCTAAAGCTATTTTGGAGTGATGACATCATGTAGGCATAAAACATCAGATGCGTATAAGATGCTAAAAAACAGTTATAAGGGTACCTTTAGTATTATGATTGGCAAAGACCTGAGCTAGCTTAGTATTGTAGCATAGTAAACGTTCAGTGGAAAGGCACAATTAGATCCAGAATCTTGATCTAAGTATAGTTCACGTAGCAAACGAATTATATTTTTAACAATTAAGTAACTTGACTATGGATCAAAAGACTAGCCGTTAGTTGTGTATTGACTCTACGCTAAAGTTTATGTTGATTATTTCAATTACCTATATCATAAGTAAGTTCTGTTTGTCTTTCATTGACAAAATTAGATACAAACTTAACACATGACTCAATAATTTCTGAAATAAGAAGACGCATCTGTGACCTACATCACGTAATATAAGATCTTTCATTATTACACAAAAATAATCATCTATGTCTCATTACACATGACATACAGGAGTTCCCTATGACAACATTAATTACATAACTCGCACGTCGTATATAATTCTTGACTATGTATCACTGACTACTTGGCATTGGCCTACATGTTCAAATCGATATATTCGGTTGCGACACTCACAGCTGACGAACTATCTTACTGCGTTTGCGTATGGTTACGACACAGTAAAAAATGTAGACAAAACAAAGTTTATGATTTGAAAAAATCTGGATATCGAGGAAAGTTTTGAAGGAAAATTGAATTTATTTTACTTATTTTTCGAGTATTTCAAAGATTTTTGGAACGTGTCTTCTATCCTTTTGAATAAGTTCTTTACAGATCAATTAATACGTCATTTGCCACACCTAATTATTCCATATTCCGACCGTGACATTTCTGTGTAGACGTTTGATGTCTCCTCAAAAATGTATAATTAGTATTAGTAATGATGATATCTTAATTATAAATTATTTTTACGTTAATCATTGTTAAGTGATTATGATTACAATGTGATTTGGCGAACGTGTGAGTAACAAGGTCTTGGGTTGTTTCTTTGATTGTGTTCGGTGTTAATTATGGCTTAAGTTATCAAAGGGTTAATAAGATTATAGTGCTTAATGAATAGAGTTTTGGAGGTCAATTTCAATACAGATGTGAAATGCCATAACAAGTCTAATTTGTGAGGATTTTATTGTAAGCTTAATCTCCAGCTTCAATCAAAAAAATATATTTGCCAATAGGTAAATCAAAAGTTCACAAACTATGATAAACACAATATTTTCGTATTTAAGCGTACAGTATTTATGTAAAATTACTAAATCAACTAAGCATCTGTTTTTCATCATCCATATATTATTTACACGTTACTGTACTATTAATATCTACAAGCTTCGCAATACTTTTTTATCATAAAGTTTTTAAATTAACAATAGTTCATTAAACATCCTACTATAATAGCCAATAATAGTTAACCGAAATCGATATTGGTCACCCAGACAGTCTCCGGTCCAAATTCGTCATAATTTTTTTCGCAACCTATTTCATTGACAAATCCTTACGTCATTGATCCCCTCTGTAAATCCCATTCATAAATCTCAAAGAATGCGTCATTAACTATGAAAAAAAGCTCTTATTTCGACGGGATAGAATTCAAATTTTTTAAGTCGTAGTATTGTAGATTTTAAGATAATTGACTATCGCTTTATCTTAACAACTTTAATACCAAGAAAATAAGGTTTATAATACGGTTTATCATATTATAAAATAAAAGCTATGTATGACGTGATGGTAGGTGAAATCCCTAAGAGGCAACTGGGATCTCCAGCCAAGTTTAGCAAAGTCATCATACGGAATAGTTCTTATTCCGAAGACTTAAGGTCGTCAGATTGACTCAATTTCTACTCTACTTATGGTGAAGCCTTGACATTTGCTTGTGATATTTGTATTACGTGTTCCATGATTAGTAATTACGAAGTTACCTGTAAGTTCTATTCATTCATTGCTTTACAAGTTCGCATTGTGTTGTGTATGCGTTTAAATTATAAGTAACGTCCCAATCAGGGTCTTGATGTGACATTCACCAAAATAAGTACTAAATAATTATATATTCCTACTAGCAGCGCCCCGCGGTTTTACCCGCGTTGTGTCCATTCCTGTGGGAATTTTGGGATGAAAAGCCTATGTTACTTGTGGATAATGTAGCTCTCGAATGGTGAATTTTTTTTTAAAATCGGTCCATTAGTTTTTGAGCCTATTCATTACAAACAAACAAAGTTTTCCTCTTTATAATATTAGTGTCGATAGTGTAGAAGTGTAGATAGTCTAGATTTAACTTTCGTAGGAACAAATAGAATATAACTCACACTTTAATATATTTATGATCAAGCTAACGAAAACCAGGTGTTCAACGGTGTTTAATATTCACCTGCGGCTCACTGACAATAAAAGACAACCGCAGTCGCTTCCGTGTTTAACGGCTTGTGTGGCTTGACGAAGCTACTTGTCGCATTTGGTAGCTTAGGGTGAAACTAGACTTGGACAACCGCATGCGCCTACTACAATATCAACATTATGTAATTATTTTATAATTATGTTGCTGTCAACAAATTTCACATGGAGCGGCCAACCAAGTCTTATTGCGCCCTGTGTACGGGTAGTTTAATGAATATAAATTTCTTTCTTTAAAAAGACATCAACGCTTCATCAGCGCTTTTCCGAAAACTAAAGATATCACCCCCCCCCCCCTTACTAATTCATATTTAAGTAAAAATATAGGCCTGCCTTATATTTTTACCCTCTCAGCTCACTGAAGATACAGTCTAGCGAGAGGATAGTGACAAAAATAGACTACTACGTTCCGCCGTCGTCGCCGTCGATTTATGTCTCAATCTGCTTCAGTTATCAAACAAACGCCAGCTTTACACTATAGATTATTAACAGACCGTTTACATCTACTTGACAGCTTCAGCCGGAAGCGGCTCTTACACTACACTATAACTATCACCGAATGTTTCATACCGCGAATGATTTACTACTTACTCTAATCACACATTAGGTGTAATCACCACGTTTTTCCTGCGGTATCTGGACATAATAACTCAAATAATCACATAAACATATCTACACGATACCACGTAGATAAACAAATCACATAACAGTAATAAAGTACATAACAAGAGTCACTGAACCCGCAGTTGCCATGTTTTCCTTCTTTGCTTACAGAGTGACATCATGCGAGGATTCTGTAAATTATACATATGTACAATACAATACGAGATTAATCTACTTATCTTTCTAGAACTATACTTTGTTTACACACACACTTACACTACAATTACTATTCATTGTTAACAATATTTACATTTCTTATCTGTAACAATAAAAGACTTGTGTACATTGGGCGAAATTTGAAGGGCGCAATATTACAATTTGTAAACAATAATATAAATAGGTCTTATGTAATGGTGAGGTTGAGCTATGTATTAAATGTTTATACTAATGTAAACAAAACATACATCAATTGAGTTCATTTCAATTAAGTGGTGAACAAAAGGAACCGTTGTAAGGTTTATTATAACCTTTATTCATCGAGTATAAGTAAAAAGTCTTCCTAATTATGTATAAAGTATACTACTAACATTATAAATGCGAAAGTTTGTGAGGATGTATGTATATTTATTACTCTTGCACGAAAAAGTATTCGACGGTTTTGGAAACTATACAGTAATATAAGTTATACATCAGAATCACACATGGGATACATTTTATATTGAAATTCCTGCGGGAATGGGTATAACGGGGGTAACACCGCGGGGCGCGGCTAGTATATAATTTTTCTTCATTTCCAGGTTTAGTGTTATAATATACTTGTGTTTATAATCTTTTTAGTCTCAGTAAAACATCGGCTGAGATGAGATCTTATTTTAGTTTTAAATAAAACTTGTATGTACTTGTTTTTCACTCGTTTTTTGTACTATTTTTTTTTCTTGTAATAGTGCTCTCCAATCTCGAAAATCCTTAGCACAAGCGATACATACTACTTATTTATAACCATATACACCTCAGCAATGTAGCCAAGAAAGCGGAACTAACATGCTTTCCTTACAATATTAGTAACATTATAACAATAACAAAAAGCGCTGTTTCTTTGCTATTGTTCTCGGTGGGCGGTTAACAAATTAACTGATAATACTCAAATGGTTTTCTACATCTTGTTTTCCAGGAAATTGTTTCAGTTTTTAAGACGCATTGAAGTCCAATTTGTAAGAGGCGTTCCTTAGTGATATTAATCAAAGTCGAACATAAATCACAGTTCCGATTTATTACTTTCTTCCTTTGCGTTTTTGTCTAATTGGTAATATCGTTTAGAGATCATTAGAACAATGCTTATTGATCTGTTTTCGTTATATTATGTACAACTGAATATAAGTATCAGAATAAGAACCATAGATAAAAGTTGTCATGATAAACCTATACTAACTTTTCAACGATATTTAAGAAAAAAAGGAATGTCAATTTTTCAACAACAATTAAAATTCGAATACTAAAACAAATGCACTTGCACGCACAACACATTTGAAATATTTATAAAAAAAAAACAATAAATTCTCCTTTGTCGACATTTGATTGATGTATCACCAGCCAGTACGCATTTATTAAAACTATAAATACAACTTATTTTGATTCAAGATTTAAAAAAAGAAAAACAAATGAATTATTTTAAATTTCGATTGCCCATAAAGAACTCACACCCTGATGTTCCAGGCGTTACAAAGCGGCACTTTTAATAACATTCGCTTCAATTAAAATACTTTATGAATGTTATTTAATGTGTATTAAGTACTAAGTTATAAAGAGGCGGGGAGTTCGTGAATCAAATTAATCGAAACATACGGGAATTCTGGACATTTCAACTTTAACTTCCTCAAAATATGCGTAGCATTGCAATGTTAAGGTAAGGTTCCAACGCAAGTGGAGAGGATCCGATATAGCTACGCCTTAAGCGTTCTACGTTTGTTGATACAGCTCTTACAATGAAACTCTTACTTATAGTTCCTAGTTCCCTATTTTTATTAAAAATGCGAAATTAACTGTTTTGCTTTCAGCCTTTCACGCTTGAACCACTATTCAGATTATTATGAATTTTGATATAGATAAGATATAGAAACAAATGGAAAAGCATACATCAGTTTGCCCGACTAGAGCTTAACTCTTAAGTTAATGATGATGATGATAGATAGACACATTCCATTTTGGAAACGATAGAGTACCTTCTTAGTACACGAAAGCTAAAATCATGCAAGAGGGAATAGTACTTGTCCAGTAGTGGGACACTTCAGGCTTCAAATTAAAAAAATCTCCAAATTAAATGGATTTGATTCATCAAGTATAAACAACGGTAAATGTTCTGAGGTACCTGTGGGCGCCGGGTGGCCTAATTTTAAAAATATAAATCAGTACAGAGTAAACACGTTACTTCAGTATCGAAGCTTCCGCAAATCATCTGTCTTCTTCTTTCAATATTAAGAAACAGGGCTGCCACAAGTTAAATAATATAAGTATGTACTAATAATTCACATACGGTTTGTCAGACCTAAAGTAAACTTTGGCTGGTATTACGAACACTAATTAAAAAAAATCTTAATTTGAACTACTATTCATTGCAATATTTATTTATAATGGTTTCTTGTTCATTTAATAAAATGATGACGTAACTGCAATTTAAGTTGAGTTTTCTATTCAGTCCAGTAAATAGTTTGAAGGGAAGCTATAATGGTCCATGTAATTGGTGAGTAAAAATAAATATTATCAATTATATCATATCATATCACTTGACATCAGAATACGTCATTACCATTTTTGCAATCGTAATAGTTTTTACTGTCGAGAAAATTGTCTTACATGTTGTGAATCGTTGAGCAATAAGCAATCAAATTTTATAATTATTTGTTTCCTAAAATAAGTAATTGGGAAATAGATTCAACTATCAATACGAAAAATAATAGTTGACAACCCTACAGAAATAACTTATGAATACAAACACGCGAACAAATTACGAACATGTTCGTAGAAATACGAATGTTACCGAATCATACGTTTTATAAAAAGAACACCAAAAAAAATATTATTTAACCATAAACAAATATTTATAGGTGACGTAAGAGGATTTATTGGCAAATAAAAGTTTGCATTAGATCTGTTTTCGGTCAGTAATGAAGATATTAATATTACTAAAATAAATTAAACCGTATGTATGTTGACGTGAACGAATGAATATTAATTTATTGGATATTTTTAAGATTAATTACTGACAGTGTTAAAATATGAGTACGGAACGGGATCGTAATAACTGCTTTATTAAACGGTAACTAATTTTTTGGATGGTAAAAATGTTGCGTTTATTGCATTGCATTTTAACAACGTATTTATTATTTTGATTCATAAAATTAATAACCACTCTATATAATTAATTCAGTATAAAGTATAAAACGTATTAACTAAATACAAGATATCTATGTCCACTTAAAAAACTATTTAGTTGGAATAATATTAAACTGACTTCACTTAAAAAGGTACCAACCATGTTCTGTATATATTTAACTAGCTTTTGCCCGCGGCTTCGCTCGCGTGGAATTTAGTCTGCCGCATTAAGTTTCGTAATAAGAAAATTTATAAAAACTTTCATCCCCTATTTTATCCCCTTGGGGGTAGAATTTATCAAAATCTTTTCTTAGAGGATGCCTACGTCATAGTAGCTATATGCATGCAAAGTCTCAGCCCGATCGGTTTAAAATTGACAAAGTTTCATACAAACTTTCAACCCCTATTTTATCCCCTTGGGGGTAGAATTTATCAAAATCCTTTCTTAAGGGATGCCCACGTTATAGTAGCTATATGCATGCACAATCTCAGCCCGATCGGTTAAAAATTGACAAAGTTTCATACAAACTTTCAACCCCTATTTTATCCCCTTGGGGGTAGAATTTATCAAAATCCTTTCTTAGGGGATGCCCACGTCATAGTAGCTATATGCATGAACAATCTCAGCCCGATCGGTTTAAAATTAACAAAGTTTCATACAAACTTTCAACCCCTATTTTATCCCCTTGGGGGTAGAATTTATCAAAATCCTTCCTTATGCCTACTTCATAGCAGCTATATGCATGCAATGTCTCAGCCCGATCGGTTTAAAATTGACAAAATTCATACAAAATTTCATCCCCTATTTTATCCCCTTGGGAGTAGAATTTCCAAAAATCCTTTCTTAGTGTGCACTTACATCACTTGAAGAACCTTCCTGCCAAATTTCATGCTTCTAGGTGTAGCGGTTGAGGCTGTGCGTTGATTATCAGTCAGTCAGGACTTTGAATTTTATAGGGTCATTTCGCCAGTTCGCGTCCATTTAGTGCAGTTGGCAAGTTTGAAGGAGAAAATAAAAATGTTCCAGCCCTAGTTTCAATGAAAAATTTATGTAATGTGTTCATTATATAGTCTACTATAGGGTTCGCTTACAGTTTTGTTCGAAACTGCTTGTGTTTTTATTATAAATAGAAAAACTTCAAAAATAGGCGTTTTACCCACTTTGCGTCCAAAAAATCTAAATTGCGTCCACCCATAGACCATTTTGCGTCCACCTGCTAAGAAAAGAAATGTAGGGGTGATAATGTAAAGAAAAATTGTATTTTAACAGATTCTTTATTCAAGAATATTTCGTTATTTCATCATAGTCAATTTTAGAAGAAGCTAGATTTTTATTGCTGGTGATTTTTGATGTGCAAGGCTGGACATTGGTGGATGGTTTTAGTGCAGAATGTATTTCGGCTGTTACTGTTTGAACCTGCACAGTCGAACCGAAGTTAGCTTCATCATTTTTGTTTTCATCTTCTACGTATAATGAAGAGATGATGATTTCTTTAGTTGAATCCAATTCTAAATTAGTACTATTTCGTTTTATTGATAGTTCCATAAGAGACCTCTCAGATCCAGTTTCGATAGAAATTTCTGCAAAGAAAACTTCAGCAGGGAGAGTGTCATTAGTTTTAACTCTTAGTGTTAAATAAAAAAATAATGCATATTAAATTATAAGTTAAAAAATATATTTATGCTATTATTTGAATTTAATGAAAAAATGGACGCAATTTGGTACAATACTATTTCCTTTTAGGTATAGTTTGCGTCCACATGTGATGAACGATTTTTATTTTGAATTATTTTTTTCTACAATCATTATAACGTGGACGCAAATTGCTCATTACAATTGCATGATAATAATACATAAATAAAAAATAAAAACAAATTCTCTTTTTTAATTTTATCACATAAAAATAAAAACAAACTAAATGATAAATAGACGAGTTCGCGTCCATTGTGGTCGCAAAGTGGAAGTTTTATAAATTCGGTGTAGTAATTCGCGTCCACCTTATTTTAACTGTTAACTTTTAAAAAAACAAGCAAATACATAATAAATATTACTCCTTTTTTCATGCTTTATGTCTAGAAACAGCTGTGTATTATAAAATACGCATAAACAATTAAATACTTACCATCGCACGCGCCCCTGTTCACTATTTTTTTGCCGACTTTCCGCGCGTTCCCGCTTCTTTGTTAAAAACCTAAAACTAACTATTTTTTCTAGACATGATTGGTTGGGCTCACAGAACTTTTGTCTATGTCTATGTGCCTCTTATACGATTAGGTATTAGCGGTAACGACTTTTCGGGGATTTAGTGTGTTAATATACCTATTTTCGAGAATTTTTATAGGGAGGTCCGAAAAATGGACGCGAATAGGGCGCTGGACGCGAACAGGCGAAATGACCCTATATATAGATAATCAATGAAAATATTACTTAGTAAAAATCACTACGTGGCGTGGTATCAAAACAATAAGCAGAATAAGATAGATCACGGCAGCTTTAAATGTTAACCTTAAACGTAATATTTAAATCTCTAACTAAAGTTAAATCTCGAAGGACCATTGTATGTTTAACGGTTCATTGTTTAACTGTTTAATGTACGAGACAAATAACTTTTTGGCGGCATAACGTAGGCGAAATTTTTGGAACACCTCAACAAACATGCTGCGTGCTTTTAACACTTAGTGTCTTAAAAATAAGGTTCAAATTTGTAGGTTTATTGGTAAAATAAGTTTGTCAAAGAGTAAGTTTTGTTTATTTTATAAGGAAACGTAGTGTTCGGTTACAAGTGGTGTTGTGAGTCTTCGCGATATTATTTTAGTCCATCGAAATGTTACATTTTTTAGGCCTAACCTTGCGTTTTTTAGAGGACGCAATTTTATTTTTTTGATGTGTAGGGGGGGTCAGTGTAAAGCTAAAAAAAAGTTTGTGGGGTCGCCACCCTTGTCCCACGGCCGCAATCTTGAAAATAGGGGTTGAAATGGTTTTTACGATATAACTCTTAAACTATTACTTTTAATTTTAAAAAAATTTAACACTTTTGTTGCAAATAAAATTCTCTACAACTTTGGTCCATTAACTTTTTGTCGTAGAACTATAAATAAAAAGTTATAAGCGAAAATGTTCAGAAATTTGAGAAAAAAAAATATATTTTTCGATGTAACTTTTTTTTTAAGCATTTTACGAAAAAATGATATCAGACTATTTTTGTAGATCGTTTTTTGAGGAACAACTTTTATCAACAACATTTTTTCATTAAGTCAATAGCTAAGATTTTACAGCGCTCCGAAGTGAGTACTATTTTTCAGTACTCTTAACTATACCTACATATATTATACGTGTGTACTAATAATGTGTCATCAGTTATTGTTTTTTGTTATTTATTCTGTTGTTTAAATTGTTTTAATTATAAATTTTGCAATATTATTAATAATTAATTATAATATACTCTTTTCTCCACCACCCACGAGGAAGAGTCTGGAGGCGCGTTTATTTTACGTGCTATCCCCAATAGGCATAATCCACGGTGATTTTTATATTAGAACTACTCCGTCCTCAGTCTTTTCGATGGACCAGGCTGCGGCTCAGTATCTGATCGGCTTTCTGAATTAAATATCAGTGGGAGAACTGGAGAAGGAAGAGGTGTTAATGTCGGCGGTTCATCATCAAAGTCATTTTCATTTATTAATTCTGAGACTTCCATTACGTTGCTGCAAGTCTCTCCAGAACAATGGAAGAACACTGCAGAACATTTCAGCCCTGCTTTTTGACATCCACACATCGCTCCACAGTTTCCTTTGCATTTGCAAAAGATCAATTTTAGAAGCTCAGGGGGTGCTGGAGGTTTAGAGTTCTGCACTGGCATTAATAATTTTCCACATTTTTTCCAGCCCCAGTCTTCAGGATCATTATAATTACCAAGCCACGACTGGACCTGATGGTACACTCGGAAAGTATGAAAGCGAGCTGTGTATATAAAAAAACTATTAACTCAGACTAGTAATATAAATGCTTGACTTTTAATTGGAGTCGAAAGTAATAGATCCATTCCTGGATCCATACTTTCCGAGTTTACCATCAGGTCCAGTCGTGGCTTGGTAATTATAATGATCCTGAAGACTGGGGCTGGAAAAAATTGTTCTGGAGAGACTTGCAGCAACGTAATGGAAGTCTCAGAATTAATAAATGAAAATGACTTTGATGATGAACCGCCGACATTAACACCTCTTCCTTCTCCAGTTCTCCCACTGATATTTAATTCAGAAAGCCGATCAGATGCTGAGCCGCAGCCTGGTCCATCGAAAAGACTGAGGACGGAGTAGTTCTAATATAAAAATCACCGTGGATTATGCCTATTGGGGATACCACGTAAAATAAACGCGCCTCCAGACTCTTCCTCGTGGGTGGTGGGGAAAAGAGTATATTATAATTAATTATTAATAATATTGCAGAATTTATAATTAAAACAATTTAAACAACAAAATAAATGACAAAAAACAATAACTGATGACACATTATTAGTACACACGTATAATATATGTAGGTATAGTTAAGAGTACTGAAAAATAGTACTCACTTCGGAGCGCTGTAAAATCTTAGCTATTGACTTAATGAAAAAATGTTGTTGATAAAAGTTGTTCCTCAAAAAACGATCTACAAAAATAGTCTGATATCATTTTTTCGTAAAATGCTTAAAAAAAAAGTTACATCGAAAAATATAATTTTTTTTCTCGAATTTCTGAACATTTTCACTTATAACTTTTTATTTATAGTTCTACGACAAAAAGTTGGTGGACCAAAGTTGTAGAGAATTTAATTTGCAACAAAAGTGTTAAATTTTTTTAAAAATAAAAGCAATAGTTTAAGAGATATATCGTAAAAACCATTTCAACCCCTATTTTCAAGATTGCGGCCGTGGGACAAGGGTGGCGACCCCACAAACTTTTTTTTAGCTTTACACTGACCCCCCCTACACATCAAAAAAATAAAATTGCGTCCTCTAAAAAACGCAACCCCAAATGTAACTTTTCGATGGACTATTTCAGTTATTACCGTTACGGAGGTTTAAATACGGAAGGCCGCCTTTGAGACGTCATTCTTTGATGTTATCTGACAACAGATGACGTTTAAATTTAAAATCATAATCTGTCAAAAAGAACTGGATGACACAACACGGACCACTAAATTACAGTTGTTCATGTGCAGCAATTTTTTTATTTATTTATTTTCTCCAGTTTCTTAGCTTTGTATATAAAAGGCAAAGCTGACTGACTAATTGACTTGAAATTTGGTACAGGGGTTGCTTTTATGATGTAAATGAGCACATAGAAAAGATTTTGATAAATTCAACCCCTAGCAGGGGGAGGCTTTTTCACCCGAAGCGAAGCGGGGGGGGGGGGGAGGACCTATGATAATTTATGAACTTGTGAGGCGTAACATTGTTTTTATTTTGTTTGAGGTGTCTTTGCCACAGAGATGACAGAATCTTAAAAACACTTTTTATTCCTTATTTATTGCATAATACACTAAAACTATTACATCCTCAAAATAATAAAACGATAGCATAATTTAATTACCTAACCACTTAATGAAATACATGTACAATTTAAAAACAATTAACCAAAATTAAAATGACAGGTAGAGGTGTAGCAACGCCTCCAAATTTCGCATTCACATTCGGCCGCACATCGAGACAATTATCGATTATTAAATCGATTCGGTCGTAACTTAAGGTCCCGTAACCGAGATGTGGGTCAGTGTAATTGTGTCATACCGCCCGTTGGGAATCGACTTGCATCCCGACACTCGTAAATATCGATTCCAGGTACGTAACAGTATCCATCGGAGCGAAAATAACCGAGTGATTGGACTACTTGATTTATAATTGTTTATTTATTGACACGTTTTGATATGATCGTATTTTCATTAGTTGATACATATTTAAATTAAATTCAAGTTTAAAAAGTTTTGTTGTTACCTGTAATGGTGATACAGTTAGGTAAATTGAGAATTTTATTAATAATCCTGTTATGATTTACACTTTTGTTAATTCAAGTATGATCCTAAAGTTTAAACCAAGTGAACATCAGAAATTGAAAGCTTTTCTCCATTTTATCTAGTATTTTCCAGTAAAATAGTGCAAACCTCTTAGTGTCAATACAGCTGTTATTAAAGTAACGTATTCCAATCGATTACTGTAACAAGATTACGGTACCTCAAGTATTTATTGTCGGATTAATTCTGCACTAAGTTACGTTAAACGCGCCCTCAACGTATGGCGTGTTCACATTGACATAAATACCGCTAAATCAAGTGTCGGTTCTTGTTTTTAACGTCGTTTTCATAACTTTGTTTACACGATTTTTGACACTAATTTTAATAATTAGGTACTTGTTTGTGTTGTGTTTATTTTTTATTGACTGCGCCCTGCGGTTTCCCGCAAGATGAATCCGTTCTCTTAATTTCCTCTACACGAAAACTTGGTCTTTATTTGGAAATCAACTAACTAAATACTTAAAAACTTAAATAGTTCTAGTAATCTCTAATTTTGTGTCAGACAAAGAATTTGCGATTTTGTACACTATATGTTTTGTATGATCCCCTCTGTTGGACGTCAAAAATAGCTACATACCTAACATCATCATCATAAATTTAAGAGGTAGGCTCTTGTCGGTGAGTCCGATGCAGACTTCTCCATCTACTCCTGTCCAGTGCAAGCTTTTTCACATCTCTATACGATACGACATGACAGACACCGTTTCTTAAATCTTTCTCATGTAACTGATTCTAGGCCTTCCCCTGCCTCGCTTTCCTACGACTTTACCTTCCATAGCTAAGGTAATTAAAAATGTTAGCACCTATTTATTGACTAATGGTCGTGTTACCCAATTGTACGTTACTGACTGATCTAAAC
The DNA here is from genome assembly GCA_951394245.1 of Cyclophora punctaria. NCBI lineage: Eukaryota > Metazoa > Arthropoda > Insecta > Lepidoptera > Geometridae > Cyclophora > Cyclophora punctaria. The sequence continues at coordinate 9,642,866 of OX596168.1, forward strand.
ATAAAGGTTATTGGTACCGGTCGTAACAGTAATTGTTATACAATCACAGACTTGTAACACTTTTAAAACCTAACTTCATTTGTCTTTGATATATTTTGACGGATATTTTTTTTCTTTTTACGGTTCCAATTTTAAACGCTTACGTAAATGACAAATGAGTTCGACGAATCGATATACCAGCTTAGTGAAATAATTTAAGGATTACCACTTCGCAAGTATGCGGTAAACGAGAATTGATCACTTGCATATATGTAATAGCAATTTGTACTTGTCATTTTATATTATTAAGATATTTGGGCCTGGAAGAGCCTTAAATGGAGTTTTAATTGTGATTTATTTGACACTAGCCGCGCCCCGCGGTGTTACCCGCGTTGTACCCGTTCCCGCGGGAATTTCGGGATAAAATGTATCCCATGTGTTATTCTGATGTATAACCTATATTACTGTAAAGTTTCATCCAAATCCGTTCAGTAGTTTTTGCGTGAAAGAGCAACAAACATCCATACATCCATACATACAAACTTTCGCATTTATAATATTAGTAGGATAGTAGGATAAAACGAATTAAGATTATCTCAACTACTATAAAGTTATTTTCTTGATTCTGAAGTTTAATTTAATGTATCCTTGAGTAGGTACAAAAATAAAGCTTGCTCTTAGGCAAGCCTTAAAAACCTTAGATATTGCTCTTTCATAAAATCAGCATTTTTACTCGGAGCACATATTAAGTTGGTGTAGCCTGTAAACGAATATAGCTGATTGTATTATCAGAGATAATTCCTTCTAAAGACCAAAAAGGGTTATCCGGGAAGAGAGAAATGAATATTAATAAACATACACTACGCATTAATGATCCGACTTATCACATTCCTATACCTAAACGCCAAAAAACAACAAAATTAAGCCAACTTCACACGATCAACAAAACATTAATAAACATTGTCGCATGTAAGTAAGTAGGTGTCAACTATTTATATTTATTGGAATATAAAGGGTATCGGTGATCGGCGAGCTTCGTGATGACGTATCATATTTATGGCGTGTGTGTTGTGTGGGCTTTGATGCATGAGGATATTGAGGCGAGGAAACTGGTGGTGTGAACTGAACATGTTACGAAACTAATGCGGAATTTAGTCTGTGTTGTTTCTCAGTTTGTTTCTGTTCTGAATTTGAAATGTAAGGCCAATGTTATGTTCAGTTATTTATTAGTGCTAGGCATTGAGTTATATGTACTAACGTAGTATATATAACTCAATGGTGCTAGGTAGTTGTTATTCACGACGTTACTTTTACTATATCTATACTAAGATAAAGAGTCTGTCGTTTTGTTTGTTTGAGAGCGCTAATTTCAGAAACTACCGATACGATTGAATAATTATTTTGTAATAGATAGAAGGTTATAAGCTACGGGAAGGTTATAAGCTATTTTATATCTCGATTCTTTTTTTAAAATTCCTATTGTCGTCACTATCACCTGTACCGTGGCACTCCATACTCCATTATCGTTTCAAGCAATTATTTCAAGCTCTAAAATAATTTCCTCTTGCTTGTAAATGCATAAAACAAACTAACTACAAGCCATGTATGTCCGTTTATTGAGACATCACAGACCCAAGTATCGTACAATGTAACAACCGTAAAAGATTAAAACGAAAATAATTTATGTATATTCTAAATTAAGATAATGTTAAGACGTTCTAAGTTTCAAAAGTGTGCGCAAACGCAGCCATGAGGCATTTCAATGAAGAGTTGCATACAATAAGAACGCATGCGGCATTGGATTGTCACTTGCACTCTTTTGCATAAACCATTCATTGGGCATGATGGACAATGGATACTTGTGGTCGCCGAACAAAATGATTTACTATTTAACTTGAGATTTAAGAAATATAACTAACATAAATAAACATATCTCTTATTGAAACCTTCTTGAAAGTTGTGGATAAATATTGAGTAGTCCGCTTTTGAAAGTCAAAGGAAATAAATATGTTGTATTTTTGTATTATTTCTCTGTATTTGCATCGATCTGTGCTTGATGTTTTATTGGTTTTGTATGAAGTATACGGCTACTGTTCGTGGCTGTGATACGGAGTGAAATAGCCAGGAGGTGCGGAGAAAACTTTGAATAGTTCATATTTCATGAAATAAAATACAAATATTTGTACTGCAAAAAATAAGAGAGAGAAAATAGATTAAAATTAAATACATTTTCGAATATTAAATCCTTAGGCTAAGAATACAATAGTTACTTATAAGATGTATATGATGTGATCATTCAGCAATTAGTCAGAGTCAGGATTCTTTCTCTTTTTTAAAATACATTTTATAAATAGTCTGCACCAAAGAAGTCCGCGTGTGGTCTAACATAGAACTATTTAAACAAAGAATAACTTCAGACCTTTTTCTCACATGTTATTACTAATTTTCTTAGAATATATACGGCTATAGAAGTAGCGTTCGCGTGCCCCTTTCAGATAGCAATATTTCCGGAGATTTATGTTCACTCCGGCTTTGGCAGCCTAACACACTGCATCCAACCATACCGTAAACTTGTTTTTAGCACAATCTTAACTAATGGAGTCTATATCTCATAAAATACACACTGTAATTTAAATTATAACACTGGCACAACAACAGAATGTACTCTATGTCACAACTTTTAACTTGTGACAGTAAAAATAATGGGTTACGCGAAAGGGATGCACGATTAGTAGTTCTGTCTCATTCTTTCCTGGGCGAAGTTAAATATCTCTTGACCGTTCTAGCAATTATGACGTAAGATTCACTACTTCTATAGCCGTATATATTCTAAGCTAATTTTGCACTAGTGGTGCCATGTGTATGATAGCAAACTTATCTGGTAAGTTCTTTAGTCTCAATTTATTACTAGTTTTGATTGAAACGTGATACATTTGAGCCGAAGGAGTTTTCATGTGATCTTGTTACTTATTGATAAATTGCCTTCTGTATATATTTTTCTAAAGGTTTGAGTTTCAAAAAATTATTGATTGTATTGTATTATCTACACCGGAGATGTAGATAGATATAACATAGGTACAAATTTAATTATACTTAATTTTGTTATTGTTGCTTCATTTCTAATACTATTGCTCAGAACACAAACTTGTTAAAAATAGAGCAAGCCCATAAAAGAGATAGTAATTCCACATTACATCTAAAACTACTCGTGATTTTACTTAACATTACCTTTAACACGCCGTTAAGTCTCTCTTTAAACAATAAAAGTGATAAACTCGAAGAATAATGTGCAAAATAAACATTCTATTATTGTATTTACTACTTTTTTCGTAATAAATACGAGTTCAAGTTAACAAGTGAAAGTGGACTTTGTAGTAATGTGGGGTAGAGTTGAGTTTGTGATGGGTGTTGTAGGCTTTGTCTGTTTACGCGGCGTTTTTAAAAGAAAGTATAATACGATGAAATGTAATTGTGCTATTGGTTATTTTTAATCCTTATACTACTTTACTCACAAGAAAAAACTAGAGAATTTGTTTGTTTGTATGAAACAACTATTATCTGGGACTATCATTTGAATCATCCAAAAATATCCACGGGAACGAAAACAATGCGAATATATCTGCTGAGGGCTTCTAGTCTATGCTAATTCCTACTAATATTATAAATGCGAAAGTTTGTGAGGATGAGGACTACTATATATAAAAATCAATCGCTAAAACTCGACACGGTTTAGCTAATTTTGGTTTTGAAAGTTTTGTCGTGATCTAGGATAGATTTAAACGTTAAGCAGTGACGGAATAAATGCGGGTGAAACCGCAGGGTACAGCTAGTTTCAAAAAAATAAACCGACTGGGATTGTCTTCACAATAATTATGTCCTGATTTAGGTAGGTAGGTAGGTAGGTAAGCAAGTGGTTACTAAGAAAAATACGAAGTCTCGCCGTATCCAACGACCCGTTAGTACATACATCACATTGAGTTAAGACCTATGCACAACCACAAAGTTGCAATTTGAGCCGTAGTAGAAAGTATTGGACCCCTGAACTTAGTCTTATAAGAGTTATATAAGAACACACGAGTCGCCTCAATAAACATCGGCTGTTTATAACTAGCAGTCATAACAGTTCGTTTAAAGATGCGTTTTCAAATGTTCTGAACATTTCCGAACATATATCTTGTTCGCTCTTATTTAGTTAAACAGAGCGCGAGCAAGAGCGAAACTTAATAGTAGAAATTTGAAAATACATTTGGTCAAAACAAATATTACTCCAAAATCGATGTTCGCTCAAATTGAAAAACTTGCTTATTTTTAATTCAATGTTGAAATGAACCAAACCCTGCCGATCATGACTGAACGAACATTCGCTCGCGGCAAGTATTATCTTTTACCGCACCAACGAACAATTTTTCGCTCAAAGCTGTGGGGAACACTAAGTGAAAACGCAGCTTAACAATCATTGGACATGACGCGAATGACCATCAGTATTTTGTGTCCCAAATGTGTATGACGTCGTTGGAGTATGTATGTGTTTACTTGTCGTGCACAATTTTCCTCAAAAAATTACAAAAACAATACTCAAAAAATTACCCGCCTTTAGTTCTTCTAAGTGTGCGTCCATACTGCGGGCCTAGCGCGGTGGCGACGGCGGGCGCGAAATATCAAACGTATGAAACGCGTGTAAGTGTCCATACTGAAGTGACTAGGCGGAAGCCTAGCGCGACAAGACCGAGCGACTCCGCGCGCGGTGATTTCAAACGCACCGATCCGCGCGTTGTGTCCACAGTGCGGGCCTAGGCGGCGAGCGACTTAACAAGCGGGTGGCAGGTGTATCAAACCAGTGGTCTTACCGCTCGGCGTTTTGACGTAAAATGGCTTCGATCAACAATACACACTAGATTTCGGGTCAGCGCAAATAATACGTCTGGGTGCTTAGGGTCTCATTTGAAAAGTGAGCCACTCTTTTATTTAGTTCCCTCGAACCACAGCCAAAAAAGTTGCAAAAATAATGGCCGGAAAAACAATTTAACGGCCGGAGTGTCTTACTTTCTGTGAGTACATGTAGAATAAGTTATATTTTAAGCTTTTAAACAAAATAATATCAAATTTTGAAAAAAAAAGTCACCGCCGTTTGAAGTTTTGAAGTCACCGCTACAAATGTTTGGCCAACGTTGGCGCAAATTTTGTGAAACAGAACAGCAGAAACATGGAGTAGATTTGTTTTGTAGTAATAATTTATTTATCCGGGGGGCGATTTTTTTTTTATGTCGTGGGGGGGTGGTTGGACTTATAAATTTCGATTTTGTAACTAATCCCGGTAGAGTATTCGCCGCCATCTTGTTTTAAGTTCATTTTTTTTTAGTTTTTCTGAAATAACTCGTTAATTTTCAACTCTAGAGCAAAAATGACAGTAAGTTTGATCATTATTATTTAATATATACGCTAGGATCTATATTTGCAGAGTTATACTATCAAGTTTATCAAGAAAATCGTAATGAAAACAAGTATGTATACTATCAAACCTAGATAGCCCAAAACATAAATAATTTTAAGTAAACTTTTACGTGCATATTACAAATTATTTAAGTGTTCAACACGACTCCATTCCATCTGTAGTTCTTCTAAAAGAAACGAAACGAAAGGAAGGTAAACACGGGAATAAAATACTTTATTTGTAGGTCGTTAAGGTTGATTTCACACTAAATGTTGTCTTTTCGTTTCTAAGTGACAGTAGTAATTTTAAATATTTGAAGATTTGCTAGGTGTCATGGTTGTAATTAGGTTGAACTTCGAACTGTTTTAAAACTTTTTGGTCAGTTCGGTAGTAAACAAAATAAGCTGTCACACGTAATTCACGAGGACATTTTTTAGCTTTGATTTTGTACGTGACCCGAAATCTAGTTGTGTATTGTTGATCGAAAATTGTTTGCAACCCCTGATATACGTCTGATCGCTACTAGAGCTCGCGCCTCAGTGTGGCCACCTCCGCCGCCGCCGCCGCGTAAGCCACCGCGTAAGTCACCGCGTAAGCCACCGCGCATTCACTGTGGCCGCACACTAAGAAGAAGACTCCAATCTAAATTCTGTATCGGTTAACGAATGATCATTACATAAAATGGCGTAACATTCATTTGTTTTGTTAAGGAAAATTGACATGCTTACTTATTTGACAAATACTGTCCCAACTTTACCTTTTGGAGATACTAAAAACTGGTACAAAGGTTTCTTAATATTAAACCTTAACTTTAAACAAATAATGGCGACTTTCGTTAAACATTTGTAACGTGATATAGGTATAAATAAGTCAGAATTTTGTCAGGTTGATAATAATGTTATTTACTTATGTTCCTCTCGAGATAAAAAGGGGATCAATGTAATAACTCTTGTGAGTCAATTCACTTGGAAAAGTATCAAGGATTATTCCCTGATACTGAGAATGTAATCTTATGTGACACATCAGGCAGCAAATTGATGATCAGTCCAATACATAGTCCATCCATATGCTCTTAATAGGAACAGTATAATCATTGGTAATTAAAACAATGGTTGTAATATTTTGATGACATCATTAACTTGATAGGTATTGTGTAGCGAAAAAATCCCCGTTTGACTGGTCCAGTGGTTTATTCCACTTATTCTACTTTAAATAAAGTAAAGCCTCTCATGTAAGCGAAGATATCCTTCTCTGCTTTAAAATATATTTTTTTAAATCACCCGGATGAACAAATATAAATTGAAACAACCTCAATCCTTACTTTTTCTTGACATGTATAAGGATTTTCCATCGGTACAAAACCATTAAGATCTAGGATGGTACTAAAGATTTTTTATGTTAGGGGCCGTCCATAAATCACGTGATGTTTTTTTTGCCATTTTTTGACCCCCCCTCCCCCTTGGTGATACATCGTGAGGTTTCAGTCAACCCCCCCCCCCCAGCCTATATCACGTGTATTTTTTCATATCTACAAAACTTTGCAACCACATGAATAAAACACAGGTTTAATGGATATAGATTACCTATTTAATAAAGAAAATGAAGGATCACAATTAAAACCAAAATTAATGTTCAATGCAGTAGCAATGAAAAAATAACTAAGTAAATAAAAAACTTAAAAAAAAAGAATTAAAAAGAAATTAAACGTCTTCGGACCACGGAATCATGACGTTGTCTCCTACCTACGCTTACTACCGGCAAAGCGTCGCGCACATCAGATGTTGGCACATCGGTCATCATCTGAGGATCTACTTCCTACAGCGGTTGTCTCGCGGCTCGCGGGAACTTCACTTCGGTCGTTGCCTAGCAACGGTGCATCAGTGTGCGCGCATTATAACCTACAGCGCGTGTACAAGAAACGAAGTAATAAAAAAGTGTATTGAACAAATTATTACGCCGCTTTTGGTTTTGTATTCCGAAAAAAAATACACGTGATATTTGCTACAACCCCCCCTCCCCCGTGGTGATGTTTGGTGATTTTTTTAAAGACCCCCCCTCCCCTTTTGAACCTCACGTGATTTATGGACGCCCCCTTACTGGTTTTTTTGGGTTAAACGAACACTACACTTTGAATTGAAACTACGTTTACAGATACACCCTCACTTTTATTTCATTTGTATCTGGCGTTACGGTTCTTTTACAGGAACCGTAGTCACAGAAGACTGAAGTGTTATGCGTCTATACAAGAAAAAGTTCGTAAAAGTTTATTGTTTTTGTTATTCTATATATCGCATAGTTTCCGTATTACGTTGCTCTCAAATCCCTTCAAAGGAAAGTGAAGGTCACAAGTGATAGTGTTATGTGGAGTAATTTTCAAAATGTCTCCACCATTAGTTCACCCTAGAATGGAACCTGTAATGACGCAAGTACTGCCCATTTGGTATTTTGCAGGTGTTGGCTTACTCACTGTTAGCCTCTGGTTAAATTGAAACTGTTATTACAACTCGTTGCGGCTTGTATTGTAAATTGGACTGTATTTTACTCTTGAAGTGTGTTTGTGAAATACTTTGAAGTAAGTTGGTTGCCGACCACTGATTTGTTTTGAGCGATAGCTCTTCTAATGTTATTTTACATAACATGACTATATCAACACGTTTTTTAATAGAAATTCCTAACGTAGTGATTTTTACCTGAACGTTTTTTTGATGATTTTCAACTAGTCTCCGCGGTACTTAATCTCTCGCGGTACTCAGTTAAAATACTTAACTTTAAGTAAAAGATATCGAGATTCTTCCAATATCCGTATCTATCATATTTATAATAATCATATTATTTTGTTGTATACAGAGGCCCAGAAAATATAGTATTTTTATGAACCCGGAAGTGGTCGTAAGTTTCATAACTCATTAGTTGCATAAAATAACAATATGGTTAAAATGAGATAATATTTTACTACCGCCGTTTAATTAAACCGATCTTTTACTTTAATGAGCCCTTAAATATAAAATAAGGACATAAATATCGATATTTATTTGCGAAGACGCAATCGCGTTTTATTCCTAAACGCTCGGAATAAGAATCGAATAAAAATGTCAAATTGACCACAAATATTTTGGGCAGGTAAAATAAAATGGTTCCTCGGTTTTTGACCTTTGGAAATTGGCAAATATGTCCTTCACTGGGTGAATAACTTGGTGATAACTAAACATCAGAAAAAAAGGTTTGCATTGATAAAATAACACTATTATTGGTGACTTTTTATCATGGGGGTCCTGAAATTTATAGTTAATATTATCAGATGAGAGCAGTGATGGCTATCGGATTATCAGTAGCGAAACCCTCTATTGTAAATTAAAATTCTATTCTACCTTAATATGGCGTACATTGTACATTAAAATTCAAGTACTGTTCTAGACAAAATCCGTTTTCAGCCATAACCGTTACTGTTAGCATGTATCATCCTATTTTTGGGCAAAGGGATGATACAGCCATTGCCTCATCTATTATCACTAGGCCACCAATACTGAAAAGTAATTCTAAATTTCACTAACTTTAGTCGCTATCTAAATTAACCATTACAATTGTAGATTTACTAACTAAATTAACCATACAACCTCTCGTTTAAAAGCAATGAACATTCTTAGTATATAAACTGAGACCGACAAATAAATAAAGTGACCGAACATAAATTCTCACTTAGCCCTCTTATCTATAAAGCTATTGTACAATTATAGTTCCAGATAAGAATAGATAAACCGCCAATTAAAAATTTGTTACTATTTAACTTTTTTATTTGTTATTTATATTATTCGAATGTCGTTTTAAAAGGTTCGTGTAAGAATTGTAATAAGAATAAGATACAGCCGTGAAAGTAATTGTTTTAAACATTACTTTGTTATCTTTGAAGATAAGTGCATACATTGTTTGTTATTTTTTGTATTTTATATTCATTAACCTCTGACAGGGTATTGTGTTATTATTTTGACATATTTGTCAACTATCTGTTGACCGGCTTCAAAAACCAAGAGAAGGGTCAAAAACCGTATTAAATAATTGAAAAATTGCTTCAGTGAGATGAAAGGCATTTTGCCCAGATGTGGGACATTACAGGCTAATACATACTTGAGTACTTTAAATAATACTTGATCGTGAGTATGTTTTATTTAATTATCTACTTTATAAAAATAAGTCGGGTTTTCCTCCCTGACGCTATAACTCCATAACGCACGAACCGATTTCCACCATTTTACATTCGTTGGAAAGGTCTCCGCCTCCGTGAGGTTTATAGGGAATAAAAATCTCAAAATTCCCACGGGAACGGGGGCGCTGCGGGTGAAACCGCGGGGCACAGCTAGTTATAACATTGCATAATAAAAAAACAATTATACATTAAAAAATATGTGATTTCATATACGGTAGTTAAAAACCACATAAAATGAGATAAAATATGTCTTACTCATTAAATATGTTTATGCAGCATTAAATATTTCGGTTGTAACTTAGCAACGTTAAGCTTAACCGATGTTAAAAAGAAGGGTCTACATTTTTTAAGGTTCAATTTGCTTTAACATTATGTAAAGTTTGCAAATGTTTACCAAACTTATGATATAAATCTACGATAAATATCAGAGGTCTAAGCGCTACTTCGTTATCAGTCTGAACAATATTAATCATTAAGGTAGCATTCCGGGCTCAGCGGTAACCGTAACCGCAGATATTTTGCAAACAGTGGTGCTGTTTACGAATGCCGCCCGGTGCATAATGCTCGTCAACCGCGTGCGGATGCGGTCCGAAGTCGAGTTCCGAATACTTTTATCTTTTACCGGCCTGAAAGCTCCAACATAAAAATAAATACACCCAGATAAATTTTAACACGGTTCATTAGACCCAAACTAAGCTCTAGCTTGTATTATGGAATCTAACTAACTGATACAACTGGGACTACAAATTGTATTACACTACTAAAAGAAACTAACCTTAAACTACATGTCTTTAAGCTTGTTTTTTAATTAAATGGACAAAGCTCTTTCTTAGTAGATTTAGAAAGAGCCTCCTCGCGGCGCACCCTGGGCGACTAGCACTCGGTAACGCAGAGTCTAGCGTACCACAACACTTCAACTAGTCGGCGAATCTTTCTACCACAATGAGCCCTACCCATGGTTCTTCACGGAACAAGTAGCTTTCAACTGCGCCAAATTCAGTTCGAGTAGGATACTTCTCTTGTAAGTATTTCTTACGATACCTTTACTTCAACCCACGACATTTGTCTAAATTAGTAAGGAAATGTGCGTGGGACCTTGAAAAGGACCACAAAATCGTACGTATAATAGCTTGCTTGACTTTGTAGGGATAATTTCATGTTTTCTTTGGTCTTTAGTAAACAATAAAAAGTTTTGCTGCTGCATACCTGAAGGAATAATAATGTTATTCGATTTAATTCACAAAAATGATTATATAAAATATGTTAAAATCCTAAACTTAATGAAAACAAATTAACACATGATAAGACATGAAAGTGCTAAAAACGAATTCATAAACTCACGTTATGATATACAGTTATTTTTACCTTTCGCATTGTTAGCGACGAATAATGGCTAGATTATAAGTTTTGGAATATGTTTATTTAAATATGTACAACGACACTAGTCTCCATATTATTGTAAAGTTAAGATGATTTTAGTAGTGCAACTCAACGTTATTTGTTATTGTTATTGTATTTAGGATACAACTTAGAAAGGTATACAAGATAGTTGTACAGCCAAGGGCTCATGTCACCGACAAGTTCAAACAAGTCTGAACCTGTTCGAGTAAAATAATGCACACAGTGGTGCAAAACACGTGTACGAATACACCCACACGCTTGCCGAGGAAAGACTGCAAACGTGTGGCCACGCCCCCTTAATGTTGATTGGCCGGGCGTAAAACATTGCTCACGCGCCGCCCGACCGCCAAGCTAGCGATAAAATCACATATAAAGCGGTGGCATTTGAACGGAGCATGCAGTCGTTCGCAGTCAGCCTCCAGCAGCGGTCAAGTCAACAAGAAGCAAGAAACAGTAGTGCCAAGTAGTGATAATAGTGTAGAACACTGAAGTAGTGAGTAGGTGGACTGCAGCAAGTAGTGACTAAGCTAGTGTAGAAAATAGTGATAAGTGCAGTGTAAATAAAGTAGTTATAACGCCACTCTCCCGGCTTTCATTCAGAGGGCACTCTCCCGCCCGCCAGTGACCCGCTCCAACCCCCCTAAGTGTGCTGTGCTATCAGCTGGTCCTTCGAGCCGGATCGGGTTTCAAGAACCGGGAACAATGCCCTCTACGAGGTCGGGCTCAGCGCGTTCGAAGACTACAGAAGAAAGTATCGCATCTTCAGATTGGAGTGTGAATACACCGCACGACTCTACGAGCTCTACCGAAACGAACGCGTCGATTGCAAGTAGATCGACGCTCACAAGGAGGTCACCGCCACCTGGCGCACACGGTCGCCAGACACTACCGAGGGCTACTACTGCCATGGAATCGCTGCCCGCCGCATCGGTACCCGCCGCATCGGTACCCGCCGCACCGGCACCTGCCGCAACGGCACCCGCCGCGTCGGCACACGCCGCATCGACGCACGCGTCCCCGGCGCCCGCTACCCCCGCGCTCGCCGCCCCGACGCGCGCCGTCCAAAGCCGCGCGGCAGGAAAAAGGAGAACGACTCGTCAAGAAAGTGGCCACCCCGCACTGCAGAATCAAGATAAACGCTTGGCATTGATAATGCAGCGAAGAAATGTTCCTCCATCTACGGATGACAGTTTGCTACAACTCCCCACGAGGCAAGCCCGTGACGAAGACGTAGCATCCACGCGCTCGTCACACCTTAAGAGGGCAGAAGCTCAAGCCAGAAGGGATATAGCCTTACGGAGACTGCAGGAAGCAGAAGCCAGGACAATATTGGCTGAAGCTGAATTGGAACTCTTGATTGCAAAAGATTCTGACGGGGAAGATGGCTTTGAAGAAGAGGTCTTCGAACAATCGGAAGAAGTGGAAAGGTGGTTCGTTCAAACAGACGAGCAACCGAAAGAAGAGAGCAGGCCAGTCAAGAAAGGGGATAAAAGTGATATCCCGGAACTAACCCGAGCGAAGCTCAAGCTCTCCGAGAAACCCCGAGACATCATCCCGTCGCAATATCTCGAGCTTCCTGATTTCAATGGGAACAGCGAAGAATGGTTGGCCTTCAAAAGGTCATATGAAGATACAGCTACTTCCCTTAGCGACGCTCATAACCTGGCGCGCCTAAGAAAAGCTATACAAGGAAGAGCCCGAGAAGCCGTCCAAAGTCTGCTGTTCACCGCCGATGACCCACGCGAAGTCATCGAGAGCCTGGAAGCAAGATTCGGGAGACCTGGAGCCATAGCGCTGATAGAGCTTAGGAAGTTGAAAAGCCTAGCCAAGGTCAGCGAGAACCCGGGTGATGTTTGTGTATTCGCAAACAGAATAAGGAACGCCATAGGAACCATCAAAGCGCTAGGAATGCCGCAATATCTCTCCTCTCCTGAAACGCTGACGGTTGTCGTGGAAAAAATGCCGCCGGTTATGAAGTACAGATGGTTCTCATACCACGAAAGCAGAAAATATGAAGGAGTACAAGAATTGGTACTTGTCAAGGACTTTCTCGAAAAAGAGGCCAAGATGTGCGGAAACTACGCTCCCCCTGAAGTGCTTTCAGAGCAAAGAAAAGCGCCAAGGAAACCAGTTCACTCGGTTCAAGAAGTACCTCGAGAAAGAAATAAGAAATCGTGTCCGTTCTGCGAAGAAGAGCATTTCCCATTGGAATGCAGCAAGTTCAAGGAAGCAGAATTGGACGAGAAGTGGAACATGATCAAGAAGTCAAGATTTTGTTTCAAGTGTCTTCGGTTCAAGCACTCGAGAGTGAATTGCAGAGCACCAGTCTGCAAGAAGTGTGGAAGATGGCATCACACCATTCTACACTCCGACAAATCATCGGTACCCCCCGAGAAAGAATTAGGCCGAGAAGAAAAGGTCGCGTCCATTCATGACGCCAGGGGAGAAGAGAGAGCATACCTCAAGATTATGCCGGTGGACCTGTTCGGTCCAAAGGGTCAAGTACGAGTACTGGCACTACTGGATGAGGGGTCAACAGTGACGCTCCTGGACTCATCCGTAGCCGAAGAAATTGGCGCCAAAGGCGATAGAACAACACTGACAATCGAGACAGTCGGCGGAAAGGTGATGAAGAAAGAAGGCTCTCAAAAGATCAACCTGAAGATCAAAGGAGCTCATGGAAGATTTAAAAGGTCCATCACCGCGAGAACTATCGACGACTTGAGACTGTCAGAGCAAGAGATAAGCAAGAAAACTATAATAAACTGTCGACACCTAAAGAAGATTCAAGATCAGCTACTATACGCCTCCGAGAGGCCGAAGCTGTTAATAGGTCAAGACAATTGGGGTCTCATAGTAACGAGAAGACTCAAGAAAGGTAAACCATCCGAACCCGTAGCCTCCCTCACAGGCCTGGGTTGGGTGCTGCATGGGTGTGAAAGCGGATCGCACTCCGTCGTGAACTTCACTCACTATAGCAGATCAGCGAACGACAAAGAAGATATAGAAGAGGTCATCAGAGATTATTTCCAGTTGGAATCTCTCGGGATCCAGAATCAACTGCCCACGAACGACAGTGACAGACGAGCATTGGAGATCCTGGAGAGCACTACGAAAAGGCTACCAACTGGAGAATACGAAACTGGACTCTTATGGAAGACAGAAGGCGAAGCGCTGCCCAACAACTACAACCAAGCATTTCGACGCCTGCTCAACATAGAAAAGAAGTTAGATCGAAATGAAGAACTTAAGACGTGCTATGAGAAGCACATGCAGAACTTGGTTGAGAAAGGATATGCGGAGATAGCGCCTGCAACTTCGCCCAAAGGAAGAACATTCTACCTACCTCACTTTGCTGTGGAGCATCCTGTGAAAAAGAAGACTAGAATTGTCTTCGACGCAGCTGCCAAGTTCGAAGGGAAGAGCCTGAACGACGCCTTACTGACTGGTCCCGACTTACTCCAATCACTCTTCAGCGTCCTGCTGCGCTTCAGAGAAGGTCCGATAGCTGTCATGGCGGACATCCAAGATATGTTTCTTCGGATTAAGATAAGAGAAGAAGACCGAGACAGCTTGAGGTTCTTGTGGCGCGGGAACAGAAGAAACGGGAAACCAGAAGAATTGAGAATGACGTCAGTGACGTTCGGAGCCGCGTCATCACCAGCTACAGCGATTCATGTTATGAACAAGAACGCCGAAGGTCACGCAGAAGCTCATCCAGAAGCGGTGAAGGCAATTAATCGGAACCACTACATGGACGATTATCTGCAAAGCTTCTCCACCACAGCCGAAGCCAAAAAGATTTCAATGCAAGTGAGGAAAATTCACGAGGAGGCGAACTTCCAGTTGAAGGGATGGGCCAGCAACGACCCCAACGTGCTGATCGAGATCAAAGACACAAACAAAGAGGAGTCCCTGGAGCTCACCAAAGAAGCAAAGACTCTGGGACTAAGGTGGCTGGTGTTGGAAGACACATTAGCATTCGCCCTCGGGCTCAAGAAGACGCCCAAGGAGATATTAGAAGGGAGCAGGACACCGACCAAAAGAGAAGTCACGAGTGCCGTGATGTCCACCTTCGATCCAATAGGATTCGCCACGCCGGTCCTAATACAAGGAAAGAAACTGATTCAAGATATCTGGAGATCCAAAATCGATTGGGATGAAACCATCGACGAGAGGCAGAGACTATGTTGGTTAAAGTACCTTGAAGAGGTAGAAGCTCTGACCCAACTCCGGATCCCCAGATGTATCTCACCCTACGGCGGCGAAGGGCAACTCCATACCTTCACCGATGCAAGCGAAGAAGCCTACGCAGCGGTGGTCTATTGGAGGACGATCGGACCTGGGGGAGAAGTCCACATTTCGATGATCGCTGGGAAAGCGAGAGTGACCCCCACAAAGCCGGTATCGATCCCGAGACTGGAACTGCAAGCAGCTCTACTCGGCAGCAGGTTGGCAGCTTCAATTAAAGAGGAAATGCAACTAGAGGTTACCAAGAAAACCTACTGGACAGACTCCAGCACGGTGTTGCAGTGGATAAAGGCGGAACCTAGAAGGTTCAAGACCTTTGTAGCAAACCGATTGGCGGAAATCGAGGAGAAAACCGAGCCAAATGACTGGAGATGGGTGCCAACCAAGGAGAATCCAGCAGACGATGCCACGAGAGGAACCCCGGCAGAATTCAGTCTCAACGCCAGGTGGTTCCAAGGCCCAGCATTCCTCCGTCGACCTGAAGAAGAATGGCCGTTTAGAAACTTTAAACCGGAAGCCGACATGCCCGAGGAGAAAATCAACTCAAGAGTGTTGATGACGACGACGACCAAAGAAAACTTGATCGACCCAGGCAGGTTCTCGAGCTGGCAGCGCCTGCTACGAGTCACAGCTCGCGTGATCGCCTTCGCCCACAAGCTATTGAGGAAGGTTCGGAAGGTGGTCAACGTCGTCGCTCGTCCCAAAGACGAAGCATGGAGGCCCCAAAAGAAGGCCAGGAAGATGAGTCAAGTCCCGTCTCGACCGGCCAACAAGGAAAAGAGAGAATATCCGTACGTTCCACTGGAAGAGGAGTATCTCCGGAGGGCCGAAGAGGTGCTGGTTACCTCAAGTCAAAAGGAGAGTTTTCCAGCCGACGCGAAACTTCTGGCAGAAGGAAAACCCCTGGAGAATTCGAGTCGACTTAGAAAGATCGACGTTTACGTGGGAAACGACGGGCTCATAAAATTAAGAAGCAGAACGATGAAATTCCACGACGACACTGGAAGGAAGATGAATCCGATCGTTCTGCATGGAAAACAACGAATTACGAGGCTCATCGTGGAACACTATCATAAGAAGTTCCTGCACGCAAACACGGCCACAGTGATGAACGAGATCCAACAGAAATATTGGATACTGGGTCTACGGGCAACAATCAAGGCAATCGCGCGCAACTGTCAATGGTGCAGAATGAGGAAGAGCGCGCCAGAAGTGCCTCCGACAGGCGATCTACCAGACGAGAGACTGAAACACCACCAGTTTCCATTCTCTCACGCAGCCGTGGATTTCTTCGGTCCTATGCAAGTCGCCGTCGGTAGGAGAGTGGAAAAACGCTGGGGAGCGCTGTTCACTTGCCTCACCACTAGAGCAGTGCACCTAGAGCTGGTACCCTCTCTAAGTACCAGCTCCATGATTATGGCATTGCGTCGCCTAGCCGCCAGAAGAGGAACCCCGAAGGTCATATTTAGTGACAACGGCACGAACTTCGTCGGAGCCAACCGGGAGCTGCAGGAAGCCGCGCAAGAAAAAGGAATAAAGTGGAAATTCATTCCCCCTGGGTGTCCAAACATGGGAGGCGCCTGGGAAAGACTGGTGAGATCAGTCAAGACGGCGCTGACGGCAGTTCTCAACGAGAGAAACCCCCCAGAAGAGGTTCTACAGACGCTGCTGGTCGAAGTTGAGCACATTGTAAATTCAAGACCGCTCACGCCAGTAAGCACCGACCCCACCGACGAGGAAAGCCTGACGCCGAATCACTTCCTGCTGGGAAGATCATGCGGAGCCATGGCGCCAGGGGAATTCAACGATAAGGACCTGATCAGTAAAGCCAACTGGAGAACTTCGCAGCGGCTGGCCGATCACTTCTGGCAGAGGTGGGTGAAAGAATACCTACCACTCTTGATGCCAAGAAGAATACAGGGGAAAGGAACAAACGACCCCTAGGAGGGAGACATCGTGTTAATAACTGATCACACGCTGCCACGAAACTCATGGCCCCGTGGAGAAGTAGTTAAAACTTATCCTGGACCAGACGGAAAAGTCCGAGTACTGGACGTGCGGACTTCGGGAGGAATACTCCGCCGAGCAACGCGTCGAGTCGTCGTGCTGGTTCCAGCGTCTTCGTCGCATCCAGAGGAAGCAGTGCTACGCACCGTGGGGGAGAATGTTAGCGACGAATAATGGCTAGATTATAAGTTTTGGAATATGTTTATTTAAATATGTACAACGACACTAGTCTCCATATTATTGTAAAGTTAAGATGATTTTAGTAGTGCAACTCAACGTTATTTGTTATTGTTATTGTATTTAGGATACAACTTAGAAAGGTATACAAGATAGTTGTACAGCCAAGGGCTCATGTCACCGACAAGTTCAAACAAGTCTGAACCTGTTCGAGTAAAATAATGCACACAGTGGTGCAAAACACGTGTACGAATACACCCACACGCTTGCCGAGGAAAGACTGCAAACGTGTGGCCACGCCCCCTTAATGTTGATTGGCCGGGCGTAAAACATTGCTCACGCGCCGCCCGACCGCCAAGCTAGCGATAAAATCACATATAAAGCGGTGGCATTTGAACGGAGCATGCAGTCGTTCGCAGTCAGCCTCCAGCAGCGGTCAAGTCAACAAGAAGCAAGAAACAGTAGTGCCAAGTAGTGATAATAGTGTAGAACACTGAAGTAGTGAGTAGGTGGACTGCAGCAAGTAGTGACTAAGCTAGTGTAGAAAATAGTGATAAGTGAAGTGCAGTGTAAATAAAGTAGTTATAACGCCACTCTCCCGGCTTTCATTCAGAGGGCACTCTCCCGCCCGCCAGTGACCCGCTCCAACCCCCCTAAGTGTGCTGTGCTATCACGCATAAATTAAACAAAAACAACATTGAACATAGCCAACATTAAAATAAACAAATTGTAGTCAATTTAATTGATATTATAGAGACACAAACATTCTACGTTCATTTGATACATTATAAATTTTTGGTTTTATTAAAGTCAAAAAAATCTAAACTGTTATACTATAATGGGGCTACTCATCGCGTGTGGAGTGCGACTGCGGTGCTCCGGAACAAAACATGGCGCACCTGCTGTCCTGCCCGTCATGCCCCACCAACTGCACAAGCGCAGACCTCGTGAAGGCCACGGATGCCGCCATAAGCTTGGCTACCTTCTGGTCCAGGGTCTAAATCAATTAACTTAACTAATCAAATAACGGCTCATTGAAACGAGAAGAAGAATGGTCCCTGAGTATTTCCCAGACTGTAAAGTAAGAAAGTACAAGCCTAGTGTTTTACTGCTGGGCAAAGACCTCTTATCTCACTGGAGATATCAATATCCTCGGACTAATGATTTCATTTGATTCTACTAACAACATTTCATTCATCATAATGTACGAGTATATTATGATATAGTTTATGTTTAGGCCTGTTCGTCCAGAGAGCATTGGACCAGAAATAACAACAATACGGCTAATGTCAAACCTATTATCAGTTGAAACAACGAGCGTAGCATGTAACTGCTCTAAATAGGACCTTTTAGACGCGTTAAAGTGTAGATAAAAGAGGAATAATCCAGGGAAATTACTGTAGTAGAAGGAATCAAAATGTTACAAAGTTCTCATTGATGGAATGTAACATCGCATTGTAGGCGGGATATTGATACAAAGTGATCATGTAATACTTAAATAGACCTTTGGACAAGACCTGAAATAGACTTTTGAGAAGATGCAAGTTTGTTAGAGCTTTTAATGGATAGAGCATCGTTGGTTAAGCATATTGAGCTAATGAAATAGATCTGGCCAGATCCTGGTTTAAACAAATCTATATGTATGTATATAAATCAATCGTCGTTCGCTAGTCTCTCTTAAAACTCGAGCACGGCTGAACCGATTTAGTTGATTCTGGTTTTAAAATCTTTGTCGTAATCCAGGGACGATTTAAACGGTAAGCAGTGACGGAATAAATGCGAATGAAACCGCAGGGCACAGCTCGCCTACATATATAAAAAAAATCGTGTTAGTTACACCATTCATCACACCACGCGGGGCACAGCTAGTTAAAATTAAAATAACCATTTGGTTGGACTCGAGAAGAAGCTGGTATAGAGGTGAGCCGGTGAATTCTAAACACAAAGATTGAAAGATATGGCGTTGCTCACTGTTTGTTAACGTTACTTTAAAAAGTGTACAAAATACTAAAACATATTGCAAAAATATTAACCTTTAAAAACAAACATCACATTCATAATCTAACAATAGGTACCATTGTCCACCTTATGTTAAAAGTAATAAAGAACACCAATTTCAATAATAAAACCATGTCGGTGCCAAACATTACATAACTATGTAAAAATGTTCTTAAATCGGTCTGTTTATTCGTTTAATATTCAA
The DNA here is from genome assembly GCA_951394245.1 of Cyclophora punctaria. NCBI lineage: Eukaryota > Metazoa > Arthropoda > Insecta > Lepidoptera > Geometridae > Cyclophora > Cyclophora punctaria. The sequence continues at coordinate 9,662,516 of OX596168.1, forward strand.
CATGTCTCGTTATGATGTCATTTTGATTCTCACAGTTTTTGTGATGGGGTATTCCATGATAGTATTTATTTGACAGAAAGTAATGATTACTTAGAAATTGCAAAATGTAGATTTAAAACTTTTAAGCTGGTATCAATATTCACGTCTCTTATGTTAAGCTCATAATTTAATTAAGATCACCAACCGCAGTAGGCACCGTGGTGATAAAACCCTTTATCCTCCTCACTGTACTGAAAATTTTCTGACATTTCAGCTCTTTTTCAAGATCATAAGAAGTTAATCTTGTCTAACAATCATTAAGTATAAAGTTTTACTTTTAATAGGCAAGAAGATATAATAACAAATCCCTAAAAGAACACCTAATAATGAATCCTTTAAATAATCGTATTATTTAAAGGTCGAATATTTCAAGATGGCGTGCTAAAAATCTCTAAGGCAAACAAAGCTTATCTTAAAAGCTTATCCTGGTAATATCACACCCACCGCAGTTCAAATCCGAACCTCGGGTCACACTGACTCACCGAAATCACCAAAAACTGTGAATTTTATCGTTACTTTACAATTCATTTAGCATCCTTAATTTACGATATTTGAATGCCAATTAACTACTAAACTTGATTTAGTGCTAATTTGATGTGACAGTTATTTATATTATGTTTAGGTAAAGGTCTATAAAAGAAGCTTTAAAAATGAATACATTGAAAAGGAAAATTTGTATATCTAGGTACCTACTTAGGTTTCCTTAACAATTGGACAGGTTATATAATAACCTACAATGATAAAATAAGCAAAAGTGCGTAAGTCCGTCTTTCGTAGTGGCCAGCCCCGGTGATAGACAATTTAACGTGCCCCCGAAGCACGAAATGCCACTGAAGGTACCCAATTTAGAGCCCCATTTAAATACTTTAAAATATTCTTAAAAGGTTTATAATAACTGGTAACTGATAATATTACATTTCTAAAAGAAAAGCAAATATCTTAAACAAACAGTCAATGCGAACCTCGTTATGTTTACATTAGTTCCTAATTGAAATGACCATTGCAATGAAATCTTAAACCAATCACAGCACACTTAACCAAAAGGTAAATAGCAATGTATTTCCCTATACCTGTTAGTCATAACCGAGTTCTCCTAGTGAGGTATAGTAATAGGTCAAGAACCTTTTTAAGAAATTCAAATCGGTAGCAATAAATTGTTATTAGGATATTAATAGCCTATTTAAATACATTCCTTGATGATAAATTGTCATATGGATCGTGTGACTCATTTTTTGCGCCATCTAATTCTATGAGAAATAGATTGTTATATGTATAAATTATTGCCTAATATCCTATGATCAGATCAGATAATTTTGGTACTTGAAGTAATGTCTCTATACTAATGTAATAAAGGTAAAGAGTTTGTTTATTTGAAAACGCTAATCTCAGGAACTACCAGTTCGATTCGAATAATTGTTTTTGTAATGGATAGCCACATTCAACGGGAAGGTTATAAGTTATTTTTCATCCCGCAATTCTTACGGGAACGGGCACAACGTGGGAGAAACCGCGGGGCGTTACTATGAACTATTTTGAATTTTATGACAATTTGTGATTACAAGGATTATCATTTATATATTCAACAATATTTTGGTACATTCACATTTGGTAAGACTTTCCATGTAACTTTCATTTGTCAGTTATACCTTACTTAGAGATTTTCTATGTAATAATTTCCAATTAAATAAAAATTGGTCATGTATCAAATCTATTATTTAATTTCAATAATACTTTTCTATTAGGCAATCTACTATCAGATAGACCTACTTAATAAATAATAAGTAATGTGTTAACGCATAAGCCGAGTTAACTAATCAACTTGAATCAAATTAATTACAGCCAGAGGCGAAACAAACTAACTTGTATTTAAACTTATTCCAACACCTTGAACTTTCAACAACTAAACAAGTAAATAAGATAACGTGAACTAATTTAATTTTTCCACGTTTCACTTGGTTGGATTTGGCTTGGCTTGATTTGATTTGACTGCTACATTTAGTGCGGTGTTATTTCCGTAATGTAGTTCCTACTATGCAAATTATAGTAATTATTTCATACTTGTTTTTATTACAGGTTGATATCTGATATTTAATTAAATGATTATTTTATAACTTATACATATAGGACGTTTAATTAAATGAAATTAGAGAAAAGGTTCTTTAAATACATAATTGAGATGAAAACATCCTAAATTGTATTTTATTTTAAAATCTCTATCATTATAATGCGTTAGTCCAGCTTTACTCCACATCGTTCACACTTTTTGTTCCTTAATAAAGGAAGCTTTTTGATTTTATATATCACAGGTAGCAAGCAGACTGGCTAACAAAGTTAAAATTGTAAGAGCCCTAAGCCTGATTTGCCCATGTGAAACTGACAAGTGGATTGAGAATTTTTTTTATTAAACTACCAAATGGATTGAACAAATCTTGTTATATATGATTGCTGCATTTAAGACGGAATGAGTGCTAAGTGAGACATTCACATTTGAATCAGTGCCAAGCAGGCAAAGCCACAGTGCACGACTAGTGTTATCCACGGGTGTCAAAATAATTCTTGTATCAAACATGGATCTAAAATTAAATATGACCACTTAATTATGAATGAAAAAACTCAGATTTCTAATCTCTGCTAAATAACATGTTGCCGATCCAATAATGTTTACAAAAACTAATTATCTCTTGTAATAGTTGTGTTAATTTGGACGTAATTCTTTTAAACGTCTGTCAAAAGAGATTATGATCGATTTGGTTGAGGTTATTGATCTCTTGTGTTTTTAAAAGAGTCTGTTTAATAAGATGACTGCCGTAAAGGGAAAAAAAAATTACAAAAACTTTTTGATGTCCTCAATGTATTGAATAATTTATAAAAAAAATACTTTTGCATGGCCTGTAGGTTATAAAATTATACCCTATTTTTGATGAGAAGTAACGTGATTTATGTATTTTTATTTCATTTACTAATCTTCCCCACAAACTTTATTTTAGAACATTATCTACTTCTTAAATTGGTTGCAAATAACTGTGCATTTTACGATCGACAAAAATTGCGAACCTATTTTTTCGTTTTCATTCTCGCCTGCATATTTTAAAATCTGATGTCTAGCTTTAAAAATGCGCAGGTAAAAATCATTTTTGTCATTTTTGACAGCCAAAAAAGTTGCGTGAAATATCCTAGGTCACCTTAGAGGCTAGAACCTAACCGGTTGGCCTTTCAACCTGTCTAATGCCTAGGTATAGTTAAAATAAAATAAAAAATATACGAAATATGTTTATGTTCACTGGCCTTGTGGGTCAATTAGGAAAATAATGTCGTAGGTTTATGGTTTTTATAGATAAAGGTGGGATTGCTATTTTTTGTTTCAAAAAAAGTCTGTCACGGATATTCTCTTGTTTATGCGAGCCTTTATGTAGTGTCTACCTAAAAGGTAGATTGTTCTGGTTTCTTAAGTTTAAGCTAACACTCATTTTTAATGGAAACTACGTTTACGGATACAATTCACTTTTATTTTTACAGGAACCGTGGTCACAGAAGACTGCGAAAAGCGAAGTTTTTCCGTAAACGCAGTTTCAACTCGAAATGAGGTAGATTGTTCATAAAATACATTGTTATTCACAAGAGTAAAACAAATATAATTGAAAAAACAGGTCCACTACTCCGAATCATGAGCCCGAAATATTTCACATCTATAAAGCCATAATCTAATTTAAATTTCTGACGTCAAACTAGTACAACCACTATGTAACACTAGCGCTATCTAGCGGTGTTTCCACGAACTATAACCAACTACGAACGTGCTCCGGTACCGTTGGAAAGTAAAGGTAAACAGTACGATACTGTTCACTAAGTTTTAGGTTGGTGGCGCTAGTAGCGATGCGTATGCGCATGATTTTGTATGTAAAAGAGATTTAGTTTTATTCATATTTTTTTATGAAAACTTAATGACAGAAACTTATGTTAAATTAATGATAGTAAATATTAACTACAATATGATTAAAAATAATGCCTCATGAGTAATTGAAAGTCTGTTATGCTATGAATTATATATATTATGTTACATTATGAATCGCTACGTGCCCTACGAAGCCCGGTATCGCTCAGATAGATTTGCTACAATCGGCCACCCATCCAAATAGGGGTGAGCTGCACGTTGCTTAACAATCGCAATGAACTAACATCGCTTAGTCAAACTACACCACGAGGGCTCAACGAACTAGAGTCGTTAAATATAATTACGTAACATACCTTCTCTCCCGTTTCTTCCTCTTCGCCGTGCTTGTCCCCTTAATGGTTCTGTATAAGGTCATCATTTTGCCACTAACTAACAACACTAACCACTAATCACTAACACTTGTATTGAACACTAATATCGACCACTAAACTTGTAAGTCACTAGCATTAAATATTGCATCCTTTCACCGATCACCTGGAACAAAAGAAAATATAATTGAGTTTTACATAGATACTTAAATAGTTATTGTTTTAAGAATTTAACATCAATACCTAAATGGTTAAAGAGTTTAATGGGCACTTAAATATAGGTGGGTCATATTCTAATAATATTATAATAGCGGCAATTTGTGAAGATATTTGGATGTATGTCTTTCTGCAATTTGTGAAGATGTCTGGATGTATGTACTGGTTTCTTGTGACCACGGTTCCTGTAAAGGGGCCGAAACGTCAGATAAAAATGTAAAATATAAGCGAAGTGTATCCGTAAACGTAGTTCCAATTTAAAATGTGAGTTCCTTTTTCATGTAAAAAAAATACCGATCGGATCAAAATGAAAATTAGCACAAAGAAAAAAAAACAGAGTCTGCTATAACACATACGCTACTTTTTATCTCAAAATTCCTTCTGAAATTGGTACAAAGCGGGTGAAGCTGGGGACACAACGTGTATATTCATAAATATACAAAAAAAAACTGGTCAAAGTCATAACTCCCCTTTTGGCTTTGCCCTAGTTGGATAATTAAAACAAAGTCCTCAATTCGGTTGTGTTTTTGTTGTTGTTTGTTACGCGATATCTTCATTGTGAAAGGAATATGATTGATGCAGTTGATCAATAGGGTTTAATATTGTTTCGTTTTGTACAGATTACCTAACAGTTACAATAGAAATGAGAAAGTAGAAGACATGTGTTCGGTACATTCAACTTAGTTATCGAAACCCTATTTTACTTTAAATAGTAATTTCTAATATCAGAATATGTAACATTTAATCATACGTTCTTTTCAACTGTAACATTTTGTTATCTGAACATATTATAAGCTGGTCGTTCGTCGTTTTAGCTAATTATCTAATTAAGTGTCTTGAATGGAGCTTACAGTTAAACAGACATTAATTAATAAGTTCGGTACCAACAAAAATGTTATTAGGTACTAGCCAAATCTTGCGTCTATGAATCTCTCACTTCCAAGACAAGTTAATATAAAAATGTACTAGCAAAAGGTACTAGCAAATTCTTGCGGTTAAAGAACACTCTCTTACATAATAATATATTTATAATTAACTGAACATTCTGTCAATAGAGTTGATAAGAAAATCCTTGACAGAATCAAAATAATTAACTAATTAAAAAAGTATTTATGTAATGAGATCTCAATACTGTGAGGAAGTGTCAACCTTCGCACTGAGGTCGACATCTTTCACACTCACGCGCTGTCAATCAATCATTAGACGATGTTTGTTCACGTCAATGCATTTTGTACCTGCAGTGTCATAAAGTTCTTCGCATGTGGTGAGCAAATGTCAAACATTATGCATTTGTTATAGGCACGAAGGTTATAGGTCTCAAAACTCCAACGCCAGGGTTGGTCACTGACCTATTCGAAGTGAATGAATGAATAGGTCTGAAAGATGGCGCGAAAAAAAGGTTAATTAAAATATTAAAATATGGAATGACTTAAAAAATAAAAATAAAAAACATGTTTATTGCCTTTTCAAAATGTTACAGAAAATAATGAAATCAAAACAAAACTAAATCTAATATTACTTAAAAACTTATATAGGTTGTAGGACTAATAATAATTGACACTACGATTTTTGTAGTTTTACTTAAGAAAGGAAATTTGATGAAAAAGTTTGTTCATTTGTTCATTTGAATAATCAAATAGTAAATAAAATATCAAGATTATAAGTCGAAATTATTATAATAAGTTTTTTTTACAAAATCGAAGATTTTTATTACTTGCTTATCTTAACTAACCATAAATCTCCCCATGCATAAATTAAAAGATATTGCACGTTTAATGAAAATAATTACCCCAAAATTATAACTCGAATGTGGCAACCCCTCACCTACCAAACAGGTCTAATTGACCCAGTAATCAAAATATCACATCAGACATGTGATTTACTTAAGTCTATTCTAATGTGATGTTCTGCATCAGGTTTTAGCCATAAATTAATCTTCTGCAGCAGGTTCTAGTTATAAATGAATACATCTTCACTAATTAATAATTATATATTCACGAGTTATTTTTGCAAGTCAATCTGCATTTGTAATAAGCGGATGTTTCGTATTAGATTTAAGGTTTCAATCCCCTTCACTATTGAAATATCATCTCCGATTTAATGTGGTTTAAATAATAATATTCAAATATTAACTAATTTGGTCTGACTTTTAAGATGAATATATGAATATTGTCGTCGTTTTGTGTGGGAAAAATATTTGAAACGAAATGTGACAAAATTTAAAAACATGCGACCCATAGAAAGTATAATAGATTAATAAATGCCTAATGCCTATCCTACCAATAATTCTATTTTTTTTATTTTAAATAAACATCGAATAACAATATGAATATCACACGTCAGTCTTTGTCTTTGGGTCTTGAACTCAGTTATTTTTTTATTTTAAATGAACATCGAATAACAATATGGATATCAAACGTTTTTTTTTTCTCTTTGGGTTTTAAAGATTTCTAATGTGACAAAAATGTACAATGTACTTCTTAATCTGATAATAGTATTTAAATAAAAAATCGCATGTCTGTTAAGCTGTGAGTCTTTGTGATATCAAAGCTCCTAATCGATAATTATAAAATACTAGCCGCACCCCGCGGTTTCACCCGCGTTGTACCCGTTCCCGCGGGAATTTCGCGATAAAAACTAGCCGATGTCCTTTCTCAGGCTCTGGTCTAAATGTGTACCAAATTTTATTCAAATCAGTTCAGTCGCTCAAGCGTGAAAGCGTAACATACAGACAGAGTTACTTTCGCATTTATAATATTAGTTAGGACTGATAAACAATATAAAAATAAGTATTACAATAACATAAGTTAGTACCTACAGATCGCAACTCTATGGATAAACTCGTAAATTACACACGTTGATGAAACTCCAGATAACAATTAGCTTTCCTTCGCGCTATATCTCCGCGACTGAATAATAAATTAGTTTATGAAAGTTATCTTATCCAACGTAGTATTTACTTCAGATTGTTCGAATTCCTTGTAGGAAAATAACATGTCAGGAATAATATAGTGAGACGTTGAGTAATAATACATACCAGAAGTTATGAAAGGGTTAAATATGTAACTTGATGCAGTTTGTAGGAAATAGATATCTATGGAAGCTCAGTTCAGTTCAGTTTTCTAGAAAAACATTATATTTTACCTTTTTTATGGAATAGTATTGAGTGATTAGGTGACCTATTCGTATACTTGACTTGTTTAATACACTTAATGCTATAAATATCATATATGATTGATATCTCACTTTTTTACGCCATTTTAAGTAAATAATTGATTGAAAAAGTAGTTATAAGTATGTATGTGCGCACGCATGATTGATGAAAGAGCATTCCTACATAGTAACGTTGCTGTCTACATCACAACAATACCACGTGCGTTAGAGGACAATATTTCACGATAGATACGTAAGATAGTGTTCCAGTCATTATTATATCTAACTAGCTGTACCCCGCGGTTTCACCCGCAGCGCCCCCGTTCCCGTGGGAACTTTGAGATTTTTATTCCTTATTTTTCTATACTAATATTATAAAGAGGAAAGGTTTGATTTTTTGTTTGTTTGTTTGTCTCGAATAGGCTCTGAAACTACTGCACCGAATTAAAAAATTCTTTCACCATTCGAAAGCTACACTATCCCTGAGTGACATAGGCTATTTTTCACCCGGAAATTCCCACAGGAATGGGCACAACGCGGGTGAAACCGCGGGGCGCTGCTAGTCTTATATAAAAACCTTGTCCTGACAATAAGGAACACATTAAAAAAAGAATCATCCAATTTGGTGCAGTCGTTCTGAAGTTATGCGCTTAGCAACAGATTCAGCGATTCATTTTTATATTAATAGATTACCTATTTTAACGCACATGGCGTCCTATGACTCAGCAATGTCATTTCTATCTGATTCTATGCAACGTGCACCTCGGCCCCTACTTGGATGGGTGGACGACAGTGTCACTTCTGTCTGAGCGCTGCCGTATTTCGGAGGACACGTTAAGCTGTCGGTCCAGGTTTTTTCAATCGATAGACCATGTCTGAGGCTTTTAGACGGCTAAAAATCTCCGACACCAGGGTTGAATGAAGACCAGAATGAATGACCTATTGTAACTCAATAAAATTCATTTAACATAGATAGATAAAGTACATGATCTAGTTAATTCAGTACCTACTTTTACGTCAAATTTTCGCCGTGTTTACTATATACGTTTCAACCTAAATTTTACATATCGAATGTATAATATGTAAGCGCCAAAGCTATTGGTTAGCCATACAACCTGAACCTACACATATATTTTCCTTACCTAAAGTAATTAAGTCTAAATAAACATTTGCACACTAGAGCTAGGCGTTAGTTTCGACACAAGACCGACCGACACGCCAATATTTAGCGATTTAACCTCAAAACGAGATTTTGTAACCATGATACGAGAAGTAATAGCAGCATTTTATTCACATTTATGAGCAGTGAATAACTAGTAGATACATTTACATAAATAGTTATTGAAATGAGATAGAAGTAGAGTAATGTGTGGTAGTAGTAGGAATTTTTCGTAACCTTTGTAACTGTGTAAATCTTTGTTGAACATTAAATTATAAGTCACTAGCAGCGCCCCGCGGTTTTACCCGCGTTGTGCCCGTTCCCGTGGGAATTTCGGGATAAAATGTAGCCTATAGCCTTCCTCGATAAATAGACTATCTAACAGTGAAAGAATTATTCAAATCGGTTCAGTAGTTTCTGAGATTAGCGCGTTTAAACAAACAAACAAACAAACAAACAAACAAACAAACAAACAAACAAACAAACAAACAAACAAACAAAACAAACTCTTCAGCTTTATAATATTAGTATAGATTCATTCATTCATTAATTTCAAGTGGGTCAGTGTCCAACCCTGGTGTCAAAGTTGTTAGACCGCCTAAACTCCGACATGGTCTGACGATTGAAACAACCGGGACCGACTGCTTAACATGCCTTCCGAAGCACGGTACAGCTCAGACAGACAAAGGAAAGCGGTTCCTACGTCTATGGTATAGACAAGAAGATGCATTAGCTTCGAGGGCTCAAAACTGATATTACTTATCAACTTCACCCACTCAATGTATTCGTTTTATTTAATCCACTCGCTCATATAATTGTACCTAAATCCATGTCTCACGTGTCGAAACAGCCAATTAACTATTTGAACTAATTATTTTGATTTCTATCGGCGATTATAACAATAATCGAGTAAGAACGTTAGCAAACTGAAACCCCGTTTTGCCACAGAGTTGCTACACTACCTTTTTCAAACAATTAACTTGGTATGTTGGCGTTATAATATGTGAGGAAAATATCTTCATTTGTTTGAAATATTAGTCTTCTTTATTTAAAGGTTGTTAATATAAAAAAAGTAATTGGCGAAATAACTCATGCATAGTTTTAGTGACTATTGAAATGTAAGTAACTCATGCCAGTATTACCAATATAGCAGTCTTACCAGCTGCTATATCGATTAATTCTGTATTAGATCCTAAATTACTTATTATTCGACATCAGTTCTCATACTTTATCCATTATCTATGTACCTCTTCACTGTACTGTTTTATTGATATGGGAGACCTTAGCCTTGAAAGGGATATTAAAGACTAATATATTTTTCTTCTTCATACCAACTTGCCAAGCCATTGGCTCCTAGCCCACGTCCTTGTACTAACTACTTTTAACGTACACTTAACAAATACTTTTAAAGTATACTCACGTAAAAACCTACACCATACAATTATTAACAACAAATACAAAGTTTTATGTCAAGTGTGAAATTTTGCATAATGTTATACAAAAATGTGTCCGTTGTAATTACGCAACTGAGTGAGTAACAGTTTTCGAAATCAATCCTGCTTTGGTCAAAATCTGAGTCACTATCAAGTAAGACTGGTTGGATGACAGCTTTAAGTTAGACTAGACTTGATTACATAGATAAGAGCTTAGTGTTTGCATTGTCTATAGTTTAGTGACCAATGAGTTATCACCCGTTTTGGTTACACAATTGGATTTAACATTTATTGTATTTGTTGTGACCGTAGTGCAATATTGGCGGACAAATGCCTTTACAAAGATCCTATATCTACTGTAATACAAATTAATATAACGTGTCGTATAAAGTCATTTTATTTACACCATTTATAACTTGAGAATCGATTTTAATGATTCTTTTTTTATTTTATTTGTGTTAGTCAGGAATAGGATACTTAGTAATAAAAAATCCCGAAATTCCCACAAGAACGTGAGTGCAGCAAGTGAAACCGCGGGGTACAGCTAGTTTTCATATAAATTGAAGCCTGTCTCTAGATTTTGGAATTAAAATTACATTATCTTGACACCATGATTATGGTAAGTGGTGATATTGTCGCCAAGAGTTACGATTGATACTACATACCCGCGTTGTGTCCGTTCCCGTGGGAATTTCTGGAATTTTCATATATATAAACCTTCCTATTGAATCACTCTATCAATTTAAAAAAAACGCATCAAAATGCATTGCGTTGTTTTAAAGATCAAAGCATTCATAGGGACAGACAGCGAAAAGCGACTTTGTTTTATACTATGTGTGTGATATCTATAGAATGTCGTCATTTAACGAAATAAAGAAGTGTCACAAATCATTGTTTCTCAGATTTATGGGAAGTTGGAAAAATAATTGCTTTATTCTGGTTTTATATTTGCTATGTAGACCTAGAGCCCGTGAACCCCAGACTTTCGTCATTTTATAAAAGCTGAAAGTTTGTCAGCGCATGCTCCCACACACAGGTAAGAACGATGGACTATTATGAAGTTTGGGTTATAGTGGCTTTGGCAGATAAACGGTACTAAAGGTGTGTAAAATACCGATCTAAATTCATCAAATAATTAAGTGTGATTTGTGACATGACATATGTCATTTGAAAGCTCTTGAAGAGTTGTACAAGTCACCCTTTGACGGTGATATCGAAATCGACGGCCAACTTGGTGTTTTCGACCATTGAAGATTGGAGTTGACCTATGCTATGGACGCTGATCCTAATGCTCAACAGTGACATGACCTATATCATTTGAAAGCTCTTGACAAGTTGTACAAGTCACCCTTTGACGGTGATATCGAAATCGACGGCCAACTTGGTGTTTTCGACCATTGAAGATTGGAGTTGACCTATGCTATGGACGCTGATCCTAAGTGACATGACCTATGTCATTTGAAAGCTCTTGACAAGTTGTACAAGTCACCCTTTGACGGTGACATCGAAATCGACGGCCAACTTGGTGTTTTCGACCACTGAAGATTGGAGTTGGCCTATGCCATGGACGCTGATCCTAATGCTCAACAGTGACATGACCTATGTCATTTGAAAGCTCTTGAGGAGTTGTACAAGTCACCCTTTGACGGTGATATCGAAATCGATGGCCAACTTGGTGTTTTCGACCATTGACATTTAGTACCGTATACCTGCCAAAGCCACTATAACCCAAACTTCATAATAGTCCATCGTTCTTACCTGTGTGTGGGAGCATGCGCTGACAAACTTTCAGCTTTTATAAAATAACGAAGGTCTGGGGTTCGCGGGCTCTTGGTCCAATGTCTTCTTTATTCGGTGTGGCTCCGGCACAGTCACAATACTTCATTTTTATGGCACGCGTGCGTGTGAGGTCTTCCTACTAAGATTACAAATGAGAACGTTTCATATGTCCGCGTGTTTGTTGCTCTTTTGCAAAATACATAAATTAATTATTTATTAAAAGTGCTTAATGCTTTAATACTAAATGTGTGATGTAGTACAGCAACGACAAGACATAACTACGAAGTAAACTGTGTAGGTAAAGGTGATTTATTACAAAAAAATACAATAATTTGGTTAATTATTAAATAGCTGACAAGAAGAAGAAGAAGAAGAACTAATTTAATTGTTAGATCTATCAAATAAAGGTAATTACAGCATAAGATGACAACTTACTCGTCGACCTCTGAAAGGAGGTATTCTGCTAGTTTTAGTTTCGTACAGCGATGATTCTGTCTCCTTGAAGTTCGTTTCCAGTCTGTCAGTGGTTGTGTCAGAAGGTCAAACTTCACATAGGTAGCTAGTGGAACAGCCAACGCCTTACAAAACCGAAACTAGCCAACTGTCTCCTTAGAGACCGACGAGCAAGACATGTCGCACGTTGTTAGTACATACCTTGATATTACTAAGAATATAACGGGACATTCGACATGTATCAATACATAAAATAATTCATAGAGCTCTATTTACATAGTAACTATTGCGCAACCTGTGGCCCTACCAAACTATTCAACACCAAATAATGACGTCCACCGATAAATTCTACGTAGACATTTGTGCACGTATTCTCAAAGCAGTAAAGGCCATAATTGTATGTCACGATTAACATTCAAGAGGCGTCTGAGTATCCTGAATTCATGATTGGAATTATTTAAATGGCAAATTGTTGAAGAGCCCTTTGTAGAAACATGGTAGTAGTATAGAGAGGTCTGGTTAAGCTGGTTAATATGGTCGTTGCATCAGGTCGAAGGAAGCGAAGATTGAATGAAATTTTATTGTAAAGTTGTGTGCATGTGTGTTGAGCTTCAATTGTCTTAAGAGAGTTTCCAAACTGTTTGCCAGAGACTCTACTAAATTCTAGTAAAATCGTAGTCACATAGATATTAAATGGATCAGTTAGTTTGAATTTAAAGTTCGCTTTTATTTTACATTATTATCTGACGTTTCGGACCTTTTACAAGAACCGTGGTCATATTAGACCGAGGTATTACGCGTCTGTTAGTTGAGGAACGTTTCGGTTTACGCAAAAAGAGCTAACAGTGTCTTGAGATCTTGCAGTGTTGACTCGAATGGAATCGAATCGGACTGGTAATTCCCGAAACCCGAACAAACAAATAAAATTCCAAATTTTACCTCTTTGTGAGTATAGATAATAATTCGATACGGTCAAGTAATAAACTATAAAATAGTTACCTATGAATGCTTCACCTATCACCTTACTTTCATAACACATCTGTATTCAGCCATTTTGTAGTAATGGAGGTAATGTGTTTGCGCATATTGCAAATAAATCGCAGCGATATAACAAAATGATGATTTCGTTATCCTATTATGGTGTTCGTAACGGTTGCATAGACCATATTATAAACAATAAAGTACTTTTTGTTTGTATGTGTTTCAATTTTTCATTCCATAAAGGTAGGTACTTCATAGATCCGCCTAACGTAATAAGCTTAATAAGCGAAAATTACCGAAATACCGAAAACCGAATGTTTTGGGGTAATTAATAAATACAATTGATAGGTTTTCAAAATTCTTCTAGCGTTTAAAAAAAAATGTTCAAAACCATGGTATGAGTAGGTAGATTCCCCTTAAAGACGATTTGTAAAAAAAGAAATTCGCAAAAAAAATCTAAGAAATATACGACTTTTTTTACCTACTTAGTTCCGAAAAATAAAATTTGCTAACCGTACCAGTGACTTACGCTCTGCAGTCGATCCGTCTTCACTTTCGATGCGTTCGTTACACAACACATCTGCACACAAACGGCATTCCGATCCGATTCATTTTAATTCGACTATGCGCCGTTTCGATTGTCAACCAGTTCGGTTATGAGATGAGACTATTTATATATTTTTTTTAAATTTCAATGAATATGATAACTTTCTACAAAATTTAAAAATGTTATGTTTTTCTAATTTTAAATATAGAATAATAAGGTATGAAATAAATAATTTTCCGCGGCATGACGTCTACATGTCATCTACCACCTACCTAAGAAAGCCAAGAAATGATATACCTACTATGTCTATTACTATTACTAGTCCATTACTACTTACTATTGACTATTGCTAGTCAAGAATATGTGGCAACTCACTCACTATGAAACGTACAATTCACAATTAATAATAAATTCTTATAAACAAGATTGAATCAAATTAATACGTAACAAGAATCGTTCGTTCTTTCAATTAAATATATGCACCATAATGTTTCACCCCAAATGTAAATGCACCATGCAACACTTCATTAAAATACTCTGAATATTTAACATGTGTCTATTTAAACATTTAATATTTTAATGGCCACTTACATATTTAATTCACATTATACAAGCTAATCAAAGCACATTTGTGCAAATGTATATTTAAAGCAAAAACAATATTATAACAGTATTGCCTTGATATTAAATTCATCATTTAGCATACAAGAAGTCGTGGCCTTCTCGACATCTGTTTGTCTATGGCACGCCAAACTTGATGATGGCATAACTTGAGTAAACAATCTGGGATGTTCAAAAGTTGGCGTGTACTCGAAGATATTGTGTAAAAATCGTGATTTTCTTATTAATTTGCTTGGGAAATTGATGTGTGTGAAATATGATATTCATGACGTCATCATTGGTAGGTTAAGATAGTACCTTCATGATGTTTTTATTAATAAAATGCAGTATTTAATATAGTCGTTAAGGTAATCATAAGGCTTAAAAAGCTTTATGACAATTGTATTTATGGTACTAATTAAAATGATCCTTTGTCAAGCTTAACTAAACTAAGCTTCAAGTTTAATTAAGCCACAGATCAGCTTTTAAAAAAGTTCTTTGTCTCTATTAAGTGCGTAAATAATATTTCTAATGAATAAAGTTAAATAAACATGTCAGTAAGGTACTCATCGATGCAACAAGTACGCGAAACAAACAATTTTGACAACACCTTAATTTATTTACCGTTAAACAAACAAAAGACAATCTTAGCCGACGTAACAAAAGTGATAAATGATTTTTACCTTCACACTTTAAGGTTAAGTTCAAATCGTTTTGAACAATACAGTAGCGGTTTTGAAGACAGCTTCAATCACTATTGGGTTATTGCTCAAGCTTTTTTGCTTATGTAAACTGTACAAGGTGTGGACGTCTAGCACATAATTTCTTGCTTTATGGATTGCCAATTAACAAGTTGTTCAAATTTTTTTAATCAAATGTCACTTATGTTAAAATTACATTGTGGTTTTGTTGTTTCTTAATAATACCGAAAACTACGTTGGTCATAGTGTATGTAGTATGGACAAAATGTATCCAGATTTCATAAAATTCGTTCTCAATTCCAATGAATATTTGTTTTTAAGTTATTTTAAGCCAACTATTTTGAAAGTAAAATAAAATACATTAAAATCAAATAAATTACTCGATCAAGTGTACCAAATAAATCAAGAAGCTAACAAGTTTATCGTACATGAAGCAAGAAGCGTTTAAAATCAAAATATACGTAACACATGTTGAAAGCGAGTGCTCCACTACATTCGGAACAGTTATTAAAACATAACACTTTAATTATGTATCGTATATTGCGAACTATCATGATAATAAACATTACAATACACTGTTGCACTAATTATAGATGTGCGGAGCAATTACTAGGTCATTTGATATAGAGAAAGCTAGATTTGACAGGTAAAAGTATAGGATGAATCTCAGCCGAAAGCGAAAAGGAGACATGTGAGATGTTGATTGAAATCTATAAATTATCATATAAGACAGTTAAGACACTGAATACACTAACTAGGGTGTGTTTAAATATACATATGTTGCGTTGTAAGCTAAGCGTTGTAAGCTCATTGCGATTGATAAGCAACAAGCAACTCGCCCCTACTTGGTTGGATGGCCGATAGTTGCATTTCTATCTGAGTGCTACCGTTCTTCGGAGGGCACGTTAAGCAGTCGGTCCCGGTTGTTTCAATCGTCAGACCATGTCAGAGGTCTTAAGGCGGTCGAAAGCTCTGATGCCAGAGTGGCCACTACTACGATGATTAAGTAAAGCGAAGAAAAATACAGTTAACATAAGTTTTGCAACCCAATCAGTAAAGCATTAAGCTACCTATATACATTACAGAGTCATTTTATTATCATGCGTATATTAACGACGGTCTCATAATATCTCTTCCTATTCCACGCAACATGGTAATGTGGTAGAAAGTCACTTACGTCTTAGTCGTTGTACAGGGAACACTCGGTGATGTTATGACAAATATGATAAAAGTACTGGCCAGTGGTATTGCTTTGCATTTATAGAACTTTGTCGAAATATTGGGGTTTTAAGTTACCTGTAATAATTTGTCCCAACAGTTTTATCTACACACAAAAATCGCACACCCCTTTGTTTCTACATCTACCAAAAGCACCAAAAGACTTTTTATTTATATAATTTATAAAAAAATATTTATATAATTTAAATTTATACAATTGGTTTCTTCGATATTTTTTTAAGGATAATGTAATATGTAATTTGCATTTTGGGGTTTTGAGGACAAAAAATCGATCCAAGTATAATTCTCAAAATTGTTAAAATGGGTATAAGAAATATCATCTTAGCAAAGTAGTTAGTTTCCTTTAAATAGGCTTTCATGACGTCATCAACCAAGACAAACAAGTGTCTACGTCCTTTTTCGGGTTGATAATCCAGAAATCCAGGAATACGTTTTTCTAAACATAATCTCGTCTCATTTTACTAAGAAAAGCTATCATTGTCAGTGTTTCCGTTACTCATGACATCAAAGATTGACAAGAGTAAACATTTGTGTTTTAAACGATATTCCAATTGTTATTCGGGTCGGGTTTGTCAATATTTACAGGGGATTCTGCTGATTAAATTTTACTTTTTGCGTCAGTACAGAGTTGAAGAATATATCTACACTAATATTATAAAGAGGAAAACTTTGTTTGTTTGGTTGTAATGCATAGGCTCAAAAACTACTAGACCGTTTTTAAAAATTCTTTCACCATTCGAAAGCTACATTATCCACGAGTAACATACGCTATTTTTCATCCCGAAATTCCCACAAGAATGGACACAACGCGGGTAAAACCGCGGGGCGCTGTTAGTACTAATATTCTGAGAATGCGTTTCTATGAAAGCTGAGCAGGGCTCAATTGATCAATCACAATGCATTAGGAAGACATTTTGACAATTACTATACAAAATGTTATAACTTCATTAAAATTTGTTAATTAAAGTGCTATTTACAGTATTAGTAAAGGTCTCCCCCAAACGCTTCCTACTGTCCCTGTCCTTCGCGGTCTCCCACCACTCACTGTCGAAGGAGACATCCAGCCTCCCTCCTTACATAAATAAACTATTTAAATGTGATGTGAGTTTGTAGTGGATTTTTTTTTACACTTTAAGCAGTGCCTTAAGCAACAAAAATTGTTATAACAGTATGTACTTTATTTAGGAGCAGTAATAGTTACCGATAACCCAGTTAATCGTGACAATTTCATACCGGTAAATTAACCAAAAGTCTCAATCAACATTCGCTCTCGTATCTTGAAAGACAAGTATGGACCATATTCGATCAATGAATTCGCAATATGAAAGGGTAAATTAAGTAGAACGCGACAGATTTTGGTAATTATACCATACTCTTATACTACTATATACTACTTGAGTTATTACGCTGATATTCTTATGTCACTTGACTCATAATATTATTAATTTTTTTCTCTCTCATTTCTGTTACAAGGACATACTGGTTTCATCTCGATATTTTCTTTCATTGTTCATTGATTACAAAATCAGATGCATTTGCAAAGTTTGACCGCGCGACCTGCGATTTGTAAGCTCGTGTGTTAATAAACCACACTGCTTTTAAAAACTTTATAAATTATACTTTTTAGTATCTAAATGACACGATAACCCCCTAATAAATTCCCAGACTCGACAATTTAACATAATATTGTCTATTCATAGAGCGATTCAATCACCATATCTTAACAATTTGAACACAAAACATATTTAAACCATTTGAATGATTCATATAATGCGCCAAATGTAGAAATGTCGAATAATAAAACGCATTGAACGAGATATTTTAAATTGTAATTCTTTATATAATACCAAAAATATTTAGGATTATAATAAAATTATCATAATACAAATGAGTTTAGACACAATTTGATCTCGAGGTCGACTGGGTTCATCAGTCACTGGGTTCCGCATATGTTTAGGCAAAGGTTAGGTAACCTAATGCGCTGTAACGTCAACAAAAAACTAAAACTTTATTAAAAGTTTTTCTGGTCATCAAACTTCGTTATTGGTTATCACGAATCTTGTTAACTTTTAAATTGATGTCTGTCAAACTATGCAGTTAATTAACTAAAAAAATAATGCAATTTTGAAAAGACAAGCCAATTTAGACCTAAAGCCAACTAAGATGTATTTCAAACATCGCCCAATGAACATTTTGGCAAAATTAAAAATTAACTTTTAAAACAAACATATAAAATTACTAGCTTTTGCCCGCGGCTTCGCTCGCGTGGAATTTAATTAAGTTTTGTTAAAGATCGTTTAAAACATTTGTTTATCGTAACACACTATACCTCCGCATCGTAACACACTCCACCTCTTATTTCCTTATATTATATCTTCAATGTACAGACAGCGACCATTTACAATGTATTATATGAATTGATTAGGTACTGACAGGTTCAAACTAATACATTTACATCTTCCATCATCTCTCATTTCATATGGGGGTTGAATTTATGAAAATTCTATTTATGCGGACGTCGTCATCATAGTAGCTCCAATCTTTAATTTCAGTTCAATCAGTCGAAAATCTAAGAAGATTAATACAAAATTTCATCCCCTATTTTATCCCCTTAGGGCTAGAATTTATCAAAATCCTTTCTTAGGGAATGCCTACGTCATAGTAGCTATATGCATGCAAAATCTCAGCCCGATCGGTTTAAAATTGACAAAGTTTCATACAAATTTTCATCCCGTATTTTATCCCCTTGGGGGTAGAATTTATCAAAACTTAAAGGATGCTTATATCATAGTAGCTATATGCATGCAAAATCTCAGCCCAATCGGTTTAAAATTGACAAAGTTTCATACAAATTTTCATCCCCTATTTTATCCCCTTGGGAGTAGAATTTATCAAAATCCTTTTTTAGGGGATGCCTACGTCATAGTAGCTATATGCATGCAAAATCTCAGCCCAATCGGTTTAAAATTGACAAAGTTTCAAACAAATTTTCATCCCCTATTTTATCCCCTTGGGAGTAGAATTTATCAAAATCCTTTCTTAGGGGATGCCTACATCATAGTAGCTATATGCATGCAAAATCTCAGCCCGATCGGTTTAAAATTGACAAAGTCTCATACAAATTTTCATCCCCTATTTTATCCCCTTGGGGGTAGAATTTTCGAAAATCCTTTCTTAGTGTGCACTTACGTCACTTGAAGAATCTTCCTGCCAAATTTCATGCTTCTAGGTGTAGCGGTTGAGGCTGTGCGTTGATTATCAGTCAGTCAGGACTTTGAATTTTATATATATCTATACTAATATTATAAAGCTGAAGAGTTTGTTTTGTTTGTTTGTTTGTTTGTTTGTTTGTTTGTTTGTTTAAACGCGCTAATCTCAGAAACTACTGAACCGATTTGAATAATTCTTTCACTGTTAGATAGTCTATTTATCGAGGAAGGCTATAGGCTACATTTTATCCCGAAATTCCCACGGGAACGGGCACAACGTGGGTAAAACCGCGGGGCGCTGCTAGTAGATTATATCTATATATGAATATTAAAAAGCTAAAGAGATTATTGTTTGTTTGTTTGGCCGCGCTGATCTCAGAAACTAATAGACCGATTTGAATAATTCTTTCACTGTTAGATAGCCTATTTTTATCGACTGTATTTCTATTAAAGTTAGACCTGCCCGTGCCCGCTGAACGTTTGCTATGTGGCTGGTCCTTAAATAGCTGCACTATCTATTGGAATGCTTGGTAATATCTACTACTGCGTGAGTGAAACCGTAGTCGCCATGGGAAAAGTAGTATGGAGTCTAGGCCCACCCCTCAATAGTGACGTGTGATACACCGTTGGATAGGGCTTCGACTTTTAATTACGGAGTTCCTATGGCCACCTTCCGGTTCCATCACCAGACCCTGGTTACCATATAGTATCAAAGTACTCGTCAAAATGAATCAAATGAGCCCAAACTCGGTGGGGCTGCGTCGTTTATGTACGGATTTGCTAGAACCTACTTCCAACTCCATACAAACATTTATACCGCTAGTTTACCCTCTTAGGGGTTTTTATAATTCCTTTTAGTAATCCTTATCTACGATAAATAAAAAACTTACATGTAATATTTTAAGCAAATGCATCAAAGGAATAAAAAAAGTCATAGAACAAACTGTCTACCCCTAAAATAACGTTTTAGGGGTGGATTTTCCAAAATGTTTTTCGCTGGTAGTTACTTTTGTTATATAGAGAACCTACATGCAAAATTTGAAGCAAATACATCAAAGAAATAAAAAGTTGCATGTAAGCGATCATCCCCTAATTTACGCTCTTAGGGGTGGAATTTCCAAAATTTCTTTTTGCAATCCTTATCTACGTTAAATAAAGAACCTACATGCAAGATTTGAAGAAAATCCTTTAAAAAATTAAACAAATATTATAAATCTTTCAACCCCTAATTTACCCTCTTCGGGGTGGAATTTCCAAAATTCCTTTTGTAATCTTTAACTACGTTAAATAAAGAACCTACATGTAAAATTTGAAGCAAATACATTAAAAGAATTTAAAAAGTCATACAAACTTTCAACCCCTAAATTACCTTATTAGGGGTAGATTTTCCGAAACTTTTTTAATTAGTGGTTATTTTCTTTGTATAAATAACCTACATGCAAAATTTGAAGCCAATACATCAAAGGAATAAAAAGTTGCATATAAGCGATCATCCCCTATTTTACGCTCTTAGGGGTGGAATTTCCAAAATTCCTTTTGTAATCTTTATCTACATTAAATAAAGAACCTACATGCAAAATTTGAAGCAAATCCATTAAAGAATTTTAAAAAATTGTAAAACTTTCAACCCCTAATTTACTCTCTTAGGGGTGGAATTTCAAAAAATCCTTTCTTAGCGGATGCTTACGTCATAGCATCTACCTGCATGCCAAATTTCAGCTCGATCCGTCCAGTAGTTTGGGCTGTGCGTTGATCCCTCACTAACCACTTTGAGTTTTATATATATAGATAGATAGATAGATAGATAATTTACATTAAAAATAAAACTTGTAAAAATTATCATGTCATTCATACCAAAACACAATACCTCCCTTCGTAGCAGTAGCTTTAGTTTTTTATCTTCCCAGACTTTATTTCGGACATTCCTTTCATCGCCAGCGTCTACGCGACGAGAAATTCAATTAAGTCCTTCTATATTAGCTTTTCAGATCACATGACGTCACTCTACTAAAATCTACCTAACGTGATCCCTCATTCATCAAACCCAAATTGTTTATCTGGAAGAAACGTCAAATATAAATCAATTTCTTTAATGGTTATAAGGTTGCTGTTGAAAGGGTAGTAAGGTTCAATTAAAATAATTAGATACAAATTAAATAGATACAATAAGTAAAGATGGCAGAAACCCATTAAAACTTATGAGAACTACCTTTTTTTAAATCAGTTAGAACGAGGGCAATTTTTATACATACCTTTTCTTATACCAAAATAATGAAAAAATCAATCCAAAAACGACGGATATACAATATGATTAAGAATCCCCATTGTCCTAGTCGGTTAAAAACTTAGTGCGAATGATATTAGAAAAGAGTCCAACTACCAAATCACCTTATTGATATATAAAAGACACAAAACCACACATAAGTATGTGTCTCTAACTCATAGAGACACACGACACGCCTACCAATAAACTATAGAGTCTATACTTTACTGCACTGATAACTCCAGTACAAGACCCACTCCTGTTGTTTCTAACGTTAATTTGTGGCACTGCTAACCTTATTCTCAAATACATAATTAGTTCCGACAATTCAATTGAACCACGCTAAAAAGGCGTTACGAATTTCGAATGTTCCTGTAACCTAAAGTTTAGAACAATTTTATACGCTTTTAGAATCAGAAATCGGTAGCATGAGAAAGTTAGAAAATAATTAGAAATGGATCGGCCATAAATTATTCCTAATGATGTGTCAATCAATGTAACATAAACTTTTATGTTTTATTGACGCCGGACAAATTGATTTACATGTCAATGTCTATAAAATGTGGATCGTATTTTTAAGTATTAAAGCAGTAGTCAAACTTAACCTGACAACATTTGAGACAAAACGTATACATAGCGCGGAAATAAATAAAGCGGGTAAAGTATTGGCCTGTAATGTCCTACTGCAGGGCAAAGGGTCCCAATTTTACTGCAGATATCAGGACAGTGAGGAGGACTAGGCGTAATCACCACGCTTGCCTAATGTGGGTAGGTGATCTCAAACCTGACCCATGCCATTGCCATTCTATAGTAAACATATTAAATAAGTGCATCTGAAAAATCTTCAGCGAGCGAGATGCTTTTCGCCTTAAGCGGTTAATGTACGGTTACTTAATAACACAGTTGCAGTGAAACTGAAAACATCGTTCAATATTCATAAGAAAACTATCCTTGAAACATTGTGTAATGTTAACATAATGACTAATTGACCGCAGCATTAGTGTAAAAAATAACGAATAAATATGTAAAAATAAATCATAACTCAACTGCAATAAATGTGAGTTAGAATAAAAACTAAAGGTCAAATCCTAACTAATATTATAAATGCGAAAGTAACTCTGTCTGTCTGTCTGTCTGTTACGCTTTCACGCTAAAACTACTGAACCGATTTGAATGAAATTTGGTACGCAGTTAGTCCAGAGCCTGAGAAAGGACATAGGCTACTTTTTATCGCGAAATTCCTGCGGGAACGGGTACAACGCGGGTGAAACCGCGGGGCACTGCTAGTATTAACTAAAATTGAGATAACAAGCTTGTAACTAATCATCGTCTTATTACAAAGGATTAAGAGAGATCTGCCTGGTAGGTATAATTCTGAATAATTACTTGTTAGTAATTATCTAGTTCAAAATATAATAACACACAGTAGTATTTTTATTACCTTTAAAATTATTAGGTATTCGCTACCTGGATAATTGGTTTTAATTTGAATTGATTGTTAAATACGTTATGTAATAAAGTTATGAAAAATAAGGTAACCGATACCTAATTGGTTAATAATTAACAAGTACTAATTGTAAATGAAAAAGCATCTTACCAGATATTTTAATATCCGTAAATAAATTAAAAAACACAACACAATTATTCACCACACTTAATCATACACTCGTTTTAATTAAAGGTCGATCACAATTTTCGAATTTTCGCGTACGAAACTTAAAATTATTTTTTTTTTATAAAAAAAAATCGCGCGGATTTTCTTTGGAAAGTAAGATCGCGCGACAACGCGTGGTCGCGCGCTGAGGTTCGCCGCAAATTTGCGCACGCGCACCTGCCAACGCCTCCGCGGCATGCGCAGGTAAAATCATGAATTTCCTTTTTTTGCTAACGAAATTTCCAAAATTTAGGTCCTAACCATCGGAGGCAGTATTCTTAGTTTTTTTGTCACCGCTCGAAAAGGGTTCAGTCTTAATTTCATAGGTGAATGAACTTATAAGCACAAATAACATCAAAAGTATGGCTGGTTTTAATTTCATTCACTTTTCTATGTGCTTCTTATTCTCAATGGGACAGACATAAAAGAAAATAAGCGGAGAAAGAAATATTGATTTTGCGGTACTTTGGGTAAGTTTCATGACATTACATATATTATTTATACCAATCCATTCCTTATTTGAGATCAAATTCACAATTAAGAGCAGGCCTATAAGATTTTTCAACTGATACCACATAATATACACATTAGCTGATAACATCAGTAGGCACAGCACCTAAAAATAAAGCGATAAATGAATAATACAGTGTTTTTTTCTTGTTTTACGCAATTTAACTGAAATAATGACTTAACTTTTACTTTTTCAAATTATAATTAGACAAGCGATGGACTCTTAACAAAACCTCATCTAGTAAAGTATTTAGACAACTTTCACATTCAAAATAACTTTCCGTCTAACTGAGATTGACCACTTTATTGTTTGCGATGTACTTCCTACAAATATTTGTTTGAGCTACTGCGTGTGTTTGGTTTAGAGAAAATGCGCGGAGGAAAATAATTATATACTTATGTAGGATTGTACTTGAATATAACAAGTTAAGTTTTATTACTTTTTAGTATTTAACTTGGATACTCGTTTCTATTTTCATTGATGTTGTTGACCGTTTGGTTGCCACATAATTGTCAAAAACAGTTTATCTATACTAATATACTAATAATAAAGCTGAAGGGTTTTATTATTTTTTGTTTGTTTGAACGCGCTCATCTCAGATACTACCATGCTTTTTATAATGGATAACCACGTTCAACGGAAAGGTTTAAATGCTATTTCATCCCAAAATTCCTACTTCTTCTTCATCAATTCCTACTGAAAGGGGCACAACACGGGGTGTTCCCTTGTTTAAAATAAAGTCCCTTTACTAATTAATATGTTTTATATATTTTTACAAAATTACGTGTCACGTTGTTTATACAGACACCTAAACTACTTAACGAGTTTAAAAGATAGGATAGTTTACATCTCAATTTATAGTGATTAGGGCGGTCGACCCCGTAATTTTAATATGGCAACACAACGTTTGTGGGGTCAGCTAGTAAATCTATAGATTCGAAATATTAAATGAAGCATTTTTCAAATGAAGTTAGACTACAGTTAAACATTAGTCTAAAACTTAGCCATGAAAGTATCAAAAGTTTCGCATAGTAAGGATTAGCCTTCGACTAAGCGTGTCAATAACATTATAATGCTGTGTGTAAATGAACATTACCGTAGAAGATCTCGCGGCCTTGCGGAGTGAGCCCGCGGCGCTCGCCCACGCTGCCATCAATTATACATACTGTAACCTAATGAACAACATCATTGCCAAAATGTCTTCAAATTATTATAAACTTTGACATTACTTAGATGAAAAAGGTCATAGTAGTTGGCGACAAAAATAATTCAATTATTTACTAGATCGAATTGTGGTGAGATGCCTAACTACTTTGTAACTAATTTGATATATTTTTCTTTAAATTGAATGGTAGTTCTAATCTAAATGGTATAATACCTAGAACTAAAAAAAATACGTTCAGTTTTTTTACGTTTTTGTGGTTATAAATACCTGATGTCACTATTTAATCACTAGACCGCCTCAACACCTTCGACATGGTCCAATCAACTCCCATAACCACTCTCAGTCAATTAGTGCTTAGTGTTAACCTACCCCGGAATCGAACCCGTAGTACTTTCCTACGCGTTAACCGTTGCATCGTCCGCTACGCTTTCGATATAATTGCGCCCGCGCATAGCTCGCAATTACCCGCTAACCTAACCGCAATTAATTGGAGATCCGATTATTAGCTCATTAAACTATCCTTGGATTACTTATGTACTTGTATTGGTATGATAAATCGTTTGTTAGCATAAATGAGTACAAAGTTTTATATAATCAATAGCAGCGCCCGCGGTTTTACCCGCGTTGTGCCCGTTCCTGTGGGATTTTTTATACATATAAACCTTCCGGAAGAATCATTCTATCGATTGGTGAAAACCGCGTGAAAATCCGTGCAGTAGTATTTGTGTTTAGTTGAGCCGGGGACTTTGTTTTATACTATGTAGTGATTGCGTGAAAATTAATTAAATAAAACATGTTTTCAGGAGTCAAACTGCTGCTAATGTGTAATTTATAAAAATAAGTACTCACGAAATTTAATAATTCATTTTATACTAACGTAATAATTTCGTAAATAAAGAATATTTTTCTTTTAAACCCCAATTTTGCTACTCGTATATACCTATCTTCATTTACATTTTCCACAATTCCTATAATAAACTAAACGGTACTTCAACCTACTACAAATTCACAGTAAATGTGCAATAGTCAATAAATAAATCTAGGTCTAAAACATTCAGTGCGATTGAACCAAGCATCACAAATCGTCTGGTTTCTGTAATAATGGACATAAATGTTCTCTCACTAGCCGCTCACTTTCTTCAATTGTTTTGTTACAATGTCCATAAAATCAGCAGTCGGGATTAGGTGGAGTGTTCTTATTTATTGAAAATAAATTTAATATTTAATAGAAATCATTTGGTATCCTTCGAAACCAACGATTAAAAAAGGCAGGCAGTTTTTTTAAGTTTATCATGTATAATTTTAATAAAATTATTGACTGGATTGTATAAATTAATAGATATCACTGGGTGTCTTTTGACACCCACGACAAGAGAGGGAGTTTTAATAAGTTTAACAAGTATTATTTTATTTTTACTATTAATTGAAACGTACGTTAATGTCATTATTATTTATTTAACCGTTTAAATAAATAATAAAGTATTATTTTAATGTATTATTGCCTATGTGTTTAGGCAAAAAGACAGTTGCACGCCACAGTGGTGGTAGAATGTATGGAACTATATTTTAACTGTAAGACCTAATGTAACTACATTCAAGCAATAATAAACATTTCATTTCAATGTATATGCCTAAAAAATGCCGGATTATACAGATTAGATCGAGACAACCTAAAAAATTACGTAAATTAAAACCGAAATTCTATCAAAACACCAACCATAAAACCGAACAATCCATAAAGGAAATTGACAACAAAATCTAGGCCACTTTATCTAGATTTGTCGCCTATCTAGGTTATTTATGTCGTTAGATTGACTAATTCGATTTGCGGCTTATTATTTAACCATTCTTCGAGTTACCAAATAGAACTGACCACAGGCAAATTTATAGTAATTGTTTTGTAGAGTTTTACAATACTTGATGGTTTACATAAGATTATAATAATTTAGAAATGCACTTAATGCTGCACGTAATTTTAAATAAACCTAGGAAGGCATAATTATTTTCAGAATAGAAGACATAGTTATAGGTACAAATTACTAGGTTTTTGTTTACTCGTCCATCAGAAACGCATTTATGCACAGCTGTTGCCGACTGTTAAGCCTTCTAATTTCATAGGAATTTGATTCAACTCCAATTTAATAGAATGAGAACAAAGCCCCTTATTTAATGGTGGTGTTAACTGAATGAAACATTCTATTGATACCTTTGAGAATAAGTTAATATTAGAGCACTTTAAATCACATTGCGTAATAAGGATTGAGCTGTAAAACTACCCACGTTGTACCCGTTCCCGCGGGAATTTCGGGATAAAATGTATGCCATGTGTTATTCTAATGCATAACCTATATAACTGTAAAAATTCATCAAAAACCGTCCAGTATTTTTTCGTGAAAAAGTAATAAACATACATACATCAATACATCCATCCTCACAAAATTTCGCATTTATATTATTAGATATATCATTTTGTGTCTATATATACTGCCTAGAACTAGACTTGAAGTACCAATTAAACATTAAACTTTACCCAAGTGTTAAGCATTTAACTCGACACATTCTCACATAAAAAACATTCGTCCTTTGAAACTATTTAGGTTGCAGTAAAAACTGATTAATATAAAGCGACTCGGGCATTTGAAAACCACCTCTAATGTTACGCGATAAAGTTTATATTAATTCTAAATGTAAGTCATTGCATGTTGGTTAAGCGGAACAGCTCCTAGTAAGGTAAGTCACCGTTGGGTTGTCGTTATTAAATCCCACGTAAGTACCTCATATGTTTGATAGCGGTACATTTTATTTATACGCTGTCAATCAATCGAATAGATTGGTAAAACTTTAAATTAACGTTAGCCGTAGTAACTGCTATATAGGTACTTAGTTTTGATTCAATCGAGTTGCAGTATTCTTGCTACATCAAAAAGGTATGTAATAAGGTATTAATTGTGGTTTGTGGTATGCCCGCATAATAGATAATGTTTATTAAGTCAGAGAGATATTAAACAAAATTGGTTAGAGGACACAACGAATGCCCAGTTCTAATGATGTAAGGTGTGCAGCTCAATGTAAACTCGTTAATAAGTTTTAACAGGTATGTCAATACTAAATATATTACTTACTAGCAGCGCCCCGCGGTTTAACCTGCGTCGTGTCCGTGAATTTGTTATTATAGATACTTATAGCTACCCAATACTGAAATAATCATTCGAATCGGATTGGTACTTTTGAGATTGGTCCGTTCAAACAATTCAATAATTAAACTTCAACAATCAAGCTTTATTATATTAGTATAGATTAACTAACACCGCGTCGTTACTATTGTATGTATTATAATATAAAATCTTATTTTTGTGACTAGGTTATGCTAATAGCGATGTGCGCACTAATGCCAAATATCGCAGATTTCATATCTCACAAGTGACGGTCATTACTGGTTGCATAAAACCTGAGTTAAACTTAATTTAATGCAAGTAAAACATAACGTTGATTAGGTAACGGACGAATAATCATGGCAATAAAACCATTGCTGTTAAGTGTCACTTCCTTTAGCTTCTTACTGGGATCGTGATAAGTAGATGTTAGCAGGCTCAGCCTTCAGGCTCCAGACACCATTGTTTGCCACTTACCTACCCGAAATGAATGAATGAGTAGCCTCAATAATTTTACTTCGGTAGAAACTACGATATAGTAGCTAATGCCCGCGAATTCGGTCGCGTTGAACTGGTTCTGATAATGTTGTCGCGTTCAAATGGTTCTGATAAAAAAGTTGAAATGATTCTGATAAGGTTCATTTTAATTGGTTATTTTTGTACGTCATTAATTTTGTTATTTGGAGTAAATTCCACTAAGGAATCACATTATCCCATAAAAACTTTTTACCTCTTTTTCTTTTTTGGGAGTAGGATATCGGAAAATCCTCTCTAATCTTATGCCTACTTCATACAAAGAACACACCCTGCCAGTTTAAAATCTTCAAGATACGTTTGGTATTATATAAAATAGCAACCATTGCGCCATAGTGATGGTATCCAAAATCGTTCCTAAATCACATCACTCACAAGTTACATTCTTTATATTCTAGACAGTCAATCTAAATGATTGGCCTAAGATGAAACAATGTGTCTCAAGTGAAGACGTTTCTTAATTGCCAGCGGTCACTTTCACTGGCCACACGCTCCGCGTTAGAGATATGCTGTAATCACGCTATCTATTGTAGGCATATCTTTTATTGTAACTTGATGCCACGATTTTGCATACGCAGAAATTACTAATTATTGCCATTGTGCAATGGTTAGCTCTGCCGTTCGGAGTTTAGATACCTTTAGGCCCATAGGCCTCTGGCATTGTCTAGGCATTAAAAAAACTAGGACCGATAATTTGACGAGACTTTTAAAGTACCGTTTGCCGCCGTAAATGCCACTACGAGTATTCACTCACAGATACAAAAAACAAAGGAGGTAATAATTGATACAAATTGATATGAATTATCTGTTAGTTAACCGTAGTTTTGGTAGTTATTATATTATATTAGTAGTTTGATTATGACATACTATCTAAGAATTAAATTAGGTACTATGGTATTTCGAGACCTATAAAACGTTAGCACATACACATATAAACTATCAAGAGTTAAGGCTCATAAACTTAGCCGATCATTAAGCGCATAATTGGAGATTCTTTAACCTTTTAGCGAATCGGTGACCTAACTGGCAAGCCCATGTCCTAACTTGTAACCGGATCAAGTGAGACAAGTGGCCGAGGACATACAATCACAACTTCATATAAGCATGTTAGCTCATCACATTCGAAACTATGTAGATATCTGAATGAAATCGGTCAGTCATTTGTCTTTAACGGCTATTTGAAGAAAAACCTATGCACTCGTACTCTTTCACCTATCTACATACCGTAGATACAATATATTGATGAAAGTACAGGTACACTTCTGATGCCCTTTTACTGCATAAATACTGGACCGAATATTAATATTTCAAGGCGATTCACACGAAAGAAGAAAAAGAAGAACAGTTTTGATTAAGTCTTCTTTAAAAACAAAAAGTATTAGAATTCTGTTTACCTGAAAAGCTTATTTCTTTAAAAGACCGACGATAGACTAACTCAAATTATAAGGCGATATAAACAGATGTCCATTGATGTATACTAAGCTTTACATACACATCTCTAATAAACTAAACATGACATAATACGTTAAATTAAACGCAAACATTAATAATTACTTATTCAAAGTTATTATAACTAGTAAACATTAATACCCACAAATCTGAGTGTAGGAAGGATTCCCCGTGACTCACTGATTGAATTGTAGGCTGATGTTTGACATTGGGCCTTAGTAGTAGGTAGACAAACAAAGTTAGGTAAATAACATAGATAAGTTACAATTGAGATAACAACTAGATGCATATTATTGGATTTTTCCTTCAAAAATTTTGCAGGAAAAATACCTAAGTTTCTTATATTTTAGTGATTAGTCATTTCATTATTGTATCATATTAGTTTTTGGAATTGCCTGTCTCTCAAATTGCCATTTTAGGTACCAGCTCTAAAACCAACATTCCATTTAGGGTGCACGAAATAAAACCTGACATATTGACCCAAAAAGTTTGATCTTTTTACCTGTAAAAACTTGAAGTTGCATAAAAAGAAAATTAAAAATAAAGACCCAATTAACGAGGTTCGACCTTCGGAAAGTCGTGATCCAAACACAGACAGGACCAAAAAAGTTGTTAAAATAATATGAATGATGAGGTTTAGGTATAGGTATTTATTAAATTCCATAGTTTTAAAATCAAAGTCTTCTCAAATAGGTACTTATACCAAGAATCTAATTTTATATTTTGTTACGAACCAAAATTGCTATAAATACATAATTACAAAGTTAATTTCATAGATTCAGAATTTAGATTTAGGGGAGGGCTTGGCCTTGCTGAGATTAAAATATTTTTATTTAGGTGCCAGATCCAGTTCAAAAGCAATTTTTATTAAATGGAATGGGACGATTGAAATTATATATTTTGCTTTGGGCATGGGCATGGAGCGGGTAGGTTTAATCAAGAAGAATATGTAGGATGCTGTGGATCCGCCACTGCCTAGATAAAAAATTAGGTGAATGTATAAATCGTGAGAAGTCGAACTTGCTCGCAATCAGGTAGCATATTTTATGTACTTACATAATTCCCAAAGCTAGTGATTGTGCCCACTCGTTTCATCGGCTCAATGAGCCCACACGCAGGCAGACAATAACTACAGGTTCAGGTCAAGGCAACATCTAATGATGAACAATTTCTATTTGTCTAACTCACGCTGTTAAAACAGTTAACAAAGGATCTATGTATGTTGTCGTTACAAGATAAAGTAACCAGATATAATAAAAATAAGTCTTTATACTGCTTCCCATCAGATACCAAATAAAACTATCCAAGAAGTATGTGCATACCTAGCAACATTGTATTACTTGTAAAAATTAACAAAAAAAATTAAGGTAGCTAAAAAAATTACAATAATGTGATGATTTATAAATGATGCCAAGATAATGGTACACCCAACAGCCAGGTAATGGGCCTAAATAGGTATCGATCACCGAGCAAAAATTGATAACATCTCATTTTAAAATCTGATCGGATAACTAGAAGAAGATTAAGTTGTTAAAACTAGAATTTATAGTAGGCGTTCTATACAAAAACAGGTTGGTAAAATCCTGCAATAAACCATATCGAAGTTCAAATAAAAAAGAACTATAAATAAAATCATTGCACCTTTTTGCGCCCGCCTACATGTGATCCTAACGAAGAGGCCAACAGCCTAACATTGTACTAACGACGCTACAGATTATTCAATAGTATTTAGCTGGTAGTACTCCCCGTATGCTAATTTAAACCTACGATAGCAAAATGTAAATACAAATAAAGTTATTGTAAAATATTGTTTGAAACAAAACATTTTACAATTGAAAGATATTGTACTTAATACTTAAACCTCCAAACCATATTCACCCTTGTTCTACAACTTAAAAATATTTAGTTGAACTTTTACTGTACGACCATAACTTAGGTTTTTCTTAGCTAGAATACTTATGTTAATGAGACATCAAAAAAACAATTGCCCATAACAAATACTAACAACAAAGGAGCAGCCTAATCAAAAATAACATTTGAATTACATAGTCAGATGAGAATAAAAATTACGCACTAAAAGATGACATAACCTCGGACCACTGTGACACTATCACCAAACCTGATTTATCTGCAAGCCTCACATCTATTCAATTACCATATTTTAACAAGTCACATGTAAAACACCCATTATTCTTTTACAAGTTAAATTATGTCAATAAATTAAAGTGCCACGGCTAAAGTTATCATAGAACAAATCAGAGGTGTGTGAGTATTAGTTAACGTCTATTTTTAGACATTAATGGAGGCAACAATTGAATTGTTTATGTATTTATTAATTCATGCTTTCATCGTGTTTTTCAGAGTGCTTACAAGTCATGCTGGTCGACCACGCAACGATAATGCAATTTAGATCGTATTTTTATTCAGTAGTTAATTAATAGTTAGTATTCTAGTAATATCCAGTTTAATCAAGAACGACAGAAAAATCTAACATACTCGTAGTAACAATTTGTTACCTATTAACTCATTTCTTGTAATATCCAATAAAAATATCCCCAAGACTCCACCTTTCCCATCCTAAATATTCAATCATAGATAACTTAGAATATCTATAATACGTAAACCAACTAACACACAATAAGAAGCCAACAAAACAATATTATGATTACAATATAATATAAGTAAAAAAAACAATAACTTACCAAAATCTCATATCATGATTATAATATAATAACCTTTATTTTCACTTTCATTTCACACTCGAGGTGAAAGTAAACAAATAATCGCCTAATTTAATGATGGGCCGCCGATTAATCACGACTCGTTTGATTTCAGGTCAAAAGGCAAGTCAGGGGTCGCCACGTTACGTCTAGCGCCCGCTGGCGGTAGCTTCACATCCTGTTCCAAACATGGTTTCATAGAAAACTGTTTACCAAAAGATCTTATTTGTTGATGATAGTTTGGGCAGTTATAATGGCTTTCGCCCATTTGAGGTCTAATGGAAAACTTATAGATGACTTGTGTCACTCGTGTAAAATATAAATTATTCAGCGAGACATAATAAGACACTTGTCTTTCCATACTTATAAATACGGATGTACAAGTATAAGTCTTTTAGTAAAGTTTTCACGCCTAAACAATTTTTTGTGTAACTACTTTTGTTGAAACGCACACGCATAAGGCCGTACACAGAAAGAAAGCCGATACTGACAGATCTTGAATCATCGATAATTTCCTAAGATTTTATCTAAATTCTTATTTGACGACTGTGACACGAGTTTCTGATTAACCAATCACAGCGCATTAGATAAAACACATTGTCACTGTCAAAATCTCTTCGTAACGGATTGTGATTGGTCAGTTGAGCTCAGTTAAGCCAGGAACAACTAGCAATCAAATAAAACAACCAATCAACAACAACAATTTAATCTCATAACACATTGTCTTATATCTGCAACAACAGTGCGACGCCAGCGAGCGTCCATTTGGCAGGCTTGTCCTTCGTCTTCAAGTTGAAGGTCCACACGTATGTCGGGCCGCGGGTGCGCGTCTTGTACACGGGGCACTCGTACATGTTGCGGAGGTCTTGCTTGTCTTGGGTTATCGCCTATGGAATAAAGTTTAATTCAGATATTTAACGAACCGGTATTTAAACCGCATTTTGACTTTTAAAAAACTAACTGTTCTGTCGATGTTCGTTAAAAAGTGTTTTCATTTACGGTAAACACAAACGTTCTGGGTTGTTTAAATAGTAAGTGAAAACGCGGTTTTACGGAACTATATAATTTTAAAAAAACTAATGCAATACTTACTATGCGAGTAAATAATAAATATTAATTTAGGAAAACTCAAAAGAAATAGTGCGATAAGTGCCATCAACAGCCATAGCCGGAGACCAATGTAATGTGTACCTACAGTGCAATGTGACATAATAATGTCAATATCACAATATATGTCAACTGTCCAAGACTGACCCTGACATTAATGACGGGCATAGGCGGGAAGAGGTCCTTGAGCCGCGAGTCCATGATGATGCCCGCCTGCACGTCCCAGCGCGCGCCCTCCATGAGCAGGCCGTGCACGAAGGCGCCGTCCTTGGGCGCCGACCTGCAATCAGCGATCCTGTGGCCACCCGACCACGTGAGGACGAGGAAGCGGTGCGTAGCCATGACTCGTGGGCAAGCAAGCTGCTGGCCGCCGGTCAAGGGACACGCGTGATATTTTTGATGTGGTACAAAAATATCACATAGTAAAAGATGAATTGATTCATAGAACGTAAAGTGTTTCATTGAATCACTGTTTGTACCGTTTAAACGAATTTGTATCAATTTTAAATCGACTTCAAGCACCGAAAGAGGAAGTCCTCAATTCGGTTGGTATTTGTTTTAAATAAAAACAATTGCGCACCGACCTTTAAGTTGACTTGGATCGGTCACGACAGTGAACGAACTGACATTTTGAAAGGAATGTTTGACAAACGGCCAGCACAAAATACACGCAAAATGTACAAATAGGGCATCAAAAGGGCATAAGCTAAGCGATGGAACCATGACATCAAACTGAAGCTAGACTTATCTTTCCGGTCGCTGTTCATCGCCGCCTCACACTTAAATACGTCTCAAAGCGTCTAAGCCATTTATAAATGCCTGCAAATTATTCGAGAGTACAGTCAAAATGTTTGGTATGATCAATCAATATAATGCGGCAGAGCGCATACCAGTACGTCATGCAATAGGTACTGCTGCAATTTTACGTTAAAGCCAATCCTTGCAGACATCAGAATACAAAAATTTTACCAAAATAAGAAAAGAGAAGAATAATTCCTAAATACAACATTTACAAATACAGGATACAAAGTATAGGATGTTCGAAATTCCCTTAAACAATTCGAATAATACACAATTTATATATTCCTGGTAATTAATCTAATTTCGTTATGGTTTTAAAGAAATTTCAAACAATTCCCAACACGAATAATTACCAATCAAGGACAGACACAAGAAATACACAGATATATAATAAAAACACTCATAGTTTAGGTAAAAGTTTTGTCAGTGAAACTCACCAGTACTTCATAATTAGCTGTAAATAACCTTTCAACGTATTAGAAAACTGAACGATCTGAAATCAATGCTTTTTGAATGCTAACCGTAGATTTTTTAAATTGAAACTACTTTTACTCAAACTTTAATTATCATTTCTTATCCGAAGTTTCGGTCTCATTTGAGATTATTATATAGTGTTTCTCCTCGGAGTCATGGGACAAGCCCGGTCTTTTTGAGAGGCATGCGATCCAACTCGTAGAGGCCCTTTGGAGATGTTTAATGTAATGGATTACAACTGCAGGGACACACTCCCGACCACATCAGTACAACATGTCTATTATTATTATTATCACAGTATTGAGAGACAAGGTATGACTCTGTGACGTTAGGTCTTTCCAAATTACTAATTTATAAAACCGATGCTTTCATAACATCCTTTTAAAAACGTAAATTGCCAATAAAGTTAGTCAATTACTTAAACTATCCTAAATTTAACTTTATAATTTAAAAGACTAAAACTTAACTTTTAAAAGAATCCTCGTTTGTATTAAAATATTTTTTGTCATTATAAAATGAAAAAGAGTTGATAATTATTTCTTGGATTTTTGTGATTGAATTTTTACGAGTTTTAGTATCCGGGTTTTTAAATAGGTTTGTACTATACTAATAAGTACAAAGTTATAAACCTAACATTCCATAATTTCAGATCATTCAGTACAATAATTCATGAAAACCAGTTACTTACGTGAATTCCTCCTTCATTTTCTTGGTGACGTCACATTGGAGACACATCTTGTCTAGCGGCAACTCGTAGCGACGCGCCGTGCTTTGCATGATGGCCGTCAAGAGACTTTGAGGGTTGAAGAATCCGGCCAGCCACACGGAGGCTGGTAGCTGAAAGCGTTAGTTTACTAAACTGTAGTTTAATAAACTAATAAAAGAGCTTTACTGTTCACTTTGGGGTTTCCGCAATAGGAAGTAAAAGTTGTAGTAGTTGCGAAGGGTTAAACTTGGGTAGTAATAACATAGAGCAAATACACGAAAAGAATTTAGGTAGGTACATTTTAGGATATGAAAACTCAAGTACTTTTTTATTTAATTAACTCCATGTCTGTAGGAGTTATCATGGGCTACTTACTACAAGTAAAGTAAAGTAGTAGCTTGTAATGTCCCAATGCTGGGCAAAGACCTCTCATCTCCTAGAGTTACTATACATATGAAAAAAAGGGGGGCCCCGACCAAAGTCAGTTCCGAAAATATCCCCGTACTCCCTGAAAAGTCTAAATACGTTACTATGTACTGGTTTCTTAAGTTTAAGGTAACACTACTCTTTTAGAATAGAAACTTCGTTTACGGATACACTTTTATTTTACATTTTTATCTTACGTTTCGGCCCTTTACAGAAACCGCGGTCACAGAAGACTATGTTACTATGTCTGAAACTTACCACAAAGTCAGTGGCCCACGTTTCGAGCTCTCTCAACCTAAGCAACAAGTCGACGAACCACGCCGCCAGCCCGAGCAGTGACGGATACGCTCTGCTTGCCCATATCATTGGCACCTAGTTGAAAAAATATAGTAATTTAGTGATTTACATACGAATTCATTTACATTATATAAAAATCGTGGTTTGTCTCTCTCGCTGAACCTCGAGAACGGCTGGACCGATTTAGCTGATTTTGGTTTCGATATTTTTGTCATAATCCGAAGACGGTTTAAACGGAAATAATGTGGATGAAACTGCAGCGCACAGCTAATTTTTAGATTAAGTAGAGACCCTTCGCGCGCGCTTTGTTGTCACCCATTCATTAAAAAAATACCTGATCTAAGAAGAGAGCGTTCTCCAAATCTTCCATATCTGACGTGATTGTCAGCTCACCCTGAAACACAAACATTTCGTGAAAAAACTCAGGTTGAGTAGATCATTGATTTACAATGTGGTCGGAGTTCTTAGATGACCTAGAAGCCTTCATCATGGTCTAACGATTTAAACAACCGACAACTGAACAAACAACCGACAATCGAACGTGTCCTCTGAAGCATGGTAACGCTCCAATAAATAAAGCAATGCCACTAATGACTTTCTTGAAAGCGACCGACATTTCTTCATCCAAATATGTTTTATAACACTCAAGAAAAAAATATAGGGGGGAAATGGCCGAAAAATCAAAAATAGCACTTAAAGAAAGTAAATAAAGGGGGAAAAAGGTCAGTTTGCTTTCGCCTTCTCCTCTTTCGTATGACGCTTACCTTGAGCCCGAGGTCCAGCTCCCTGAGCGAGCGCTTCATCTCCCCGGTGAGGTAGTTCATCCGCTCGCACTCCTGGAACGCCACGATCACGTACGGCGTGCGTTCCTCCACCTTCCCCATGATCTCTACCATATTGAACTCTTCCGGCAACTTCTCTACTATCTCGTCTAGCATTTGTTTTACCTAGAAGAGATGTGAAGCTTTATTTAATGCGTAATTTTTACTTGGTGTTCTGAACCGTTAACCATTGCTTGCTCGCTTTATTCAGTTAAAGGAAGAAATAATGAATACTTCGAAACCTTTCTGAGCACTTAATAATATTCAATTTGAGACTTTATTTTTTTATTGATCTCAAAATAAACTGAATACATCGTCAATCATATACTACAGACCATACTATAGACTCAAATAGTTTGAATCATCAGATTTAAACTCAGTTAAAGGATTGCCCAGGGTGGGCCCGATAATAGCAACCTTCAACTCTACTAATAAAGCTATTAAAATCTTTACTACCAATCAATACAAAGAGTGTACAACGTAGTTACAAACCTTATCCTCCCTAGTGACAGTAGCAGCCCCGGACGCCTGAGCGTCTCTGGGTTGCATCTCGAATATAGTCCTGAAGAGGTTCTCGGAGGTGGTGGTGAGGAAGCCGATCTCGGCGTTGGGGTGCAGCCCGTAGAGGTAGGGCGACTCGGGCGGCATGGCGTCCTCGATGTACTGGTGGTAGCCCGCGTAGTCCGTGTTGGGCGGCGCGGGGAACCCGGGCGCCAGCTGCAGCTCGCCGTCCACCTGCCCGTCCGTTGGATGTATGGAACTTATACTATATCTTCACATTCCTAGTTCACAGCGTGGAGCACGCAGCCTTTTGAAGCTTACCCGACGGTAAAGTCAGCAGTAAAGTCTCCTTTTCAAACAAATTTTTAAACACTAGGAATACGGGGAGATCAGATCCTTTAGTATACTCACCAAGTCAGGCTGCATTAGTTCCTCGAGATACGCGTTACAGAGTCTTCGGTCCCAATCGTCAGTGATGTGTCCTCCGTACATTATCTCCCCGAACAGGTATCTGAGGTCTTCCCACGGAACGCGAGAGTTCGCCTCCAAGTAATTGTACAGGACGAAGACACTGATTGTTAGATCACCTTGTTACAAAAAAGATTTTGTGTGTAAAATTATTTGACATCTCTTTTGGTATTGTTTTATAAAATACCTTATATTATACAAATAAGAAATGTTTCCATTACAATCGAAAGTAGTTTATGGGATTCTTAAATCATTTGGAGGTATAGTGTAATAAGCAAGACGCGGCTTGTAAGTTCCACTCACTCACTGAAAAGTACAGTAAAGTACGGAATACGGTACAGTACGGAGCATATTATTCGGAGTATACAAATTATTTTACTTAAAGATTTTGATTTTTATATAAGCAATAAATAAATGAAATAATATAATCATTTATTGCCACAATTAAAAACTAGAGGGTTGTCTTACCGACGTTAAAGGGGTATATTTTATTCCACCCCTGAGGGCCGAACTTCCTCCTCTCCGCCACCACGGCGTGGAAGTAGCACAGCGAGAATAATATAGCTTTGAACTCGGCCTCTTTGCCGCACATCTCTAGCGTCTCTTGGTTGAAATTGTCGAGCGCCTTGTGGATGTTTGCCTGAGGACCAACGTTACTGTTTTTATCGGCCTTTGTTTTGTGAGAAATATTTTTTTGCAGATGCAGGAGAACATTTTGCAAAGGTAAGAACTAACATAAGTGTAACTAACATAAGTGTTGCAGATCCTACATAAACTTAGTAACGA
Source organism: Cyclophora punctaria (assembly GCA_951394245.1). NCBI lineage: Eukaryota > Metazoa > Arthropoda > Insecta > Lepidoptera > Geometridae > Cyclophora > Cyclophora punctaria. The sequence continues at coordinate 9,702,120 of OX596168.1, forward strand.
GCTTCAGTGTTAATTTCTCCGACTAGGTATTACATCGAACAAAACTGAAACAATGGCAACTTTTTGCCGGAAAGTTAAGTCGATATCATAACGAGGTAAATAGCATTTTCAGATTAGTTCTGATGCCATCCTGTTTAGAGCGTGAATCTAAACTCTGAATTCAGTTATATGTATACAACATATGAAATATTCTATTCTGCATGCTATACCATAAGAGTGTACATATGTATAGCTGCATGCCATACAACAAAAGATGTATATGTATATACCTACATGTCATAAAAGAAGGGTGTCTGCATGTGATACAAGTAAGGGCGAGTGTAGTCGTATACCTGCATGCCGGTGGGCGGCTCGTTGGTGATCTTGATGCTGGACTCGAGGATGCCCTGCGGGATGATGTGCGCGGCGGCCGTGGCGGCCGGCTCGGCCGACATGAACAGCCGGTACTCCCCGTGGCAGCCGTATGCGTTGCTCTCCATCTTCTTCTCGAGGCTCGGCAGCCATTTTTTGACAAGATGGATATTCTGAAATAAAAAACAACAGAAGAGTTTCAATATAATAAAAGTGCAAGTTAAAATTTTCTTAAACTAATTTTCATACCTGCAAGACCACCCAATGTCCCTTCACGATAGCTTCATCCATGGCTTGCTCAGCGACTACCTCTTGACCCTGACCCAGTGATACATTGTGAAAGTTCCCATTATCCGCAGTGAAGCCCATAACCTTGCCCAAAGCCTCTACATCTTTGAGAGGATTTACTCCGGGAGATAGAATGAAAAATATGGGAGTAGACGGACTGGTCTCTTCGAAAGACTTGCTGAATTCAACCGTCCTGTTCTCAACGTACTTGCCTCCCATTTTTTCTTCTATGTATGCCCTAAAAAGAGAGGCAGAAATTAAACATGGATTTTGTGTAGGATATCTCTATCTTATATTGTTTCGTCTATTGTACTTACGCCACTGCATACGTCATCCTGTCAGGTCGCAAAGCTCGTAACATACAAAGCCTTTGTAAAGCTGTTTTGTTTTTCCATTCCTGCAATAGATAATTGCATGGTACTTGCGACATTTTGCATTTTAAACAGAAACTTACTATTGTATTTTTAAAAACATGCACATCATTTTAACCGACTCAAGCTGCAAGGGGCGGAGATTCTTAATTCGATTCAGTGTTCACCTGCGGAAACTTCTCCCTCTCGGGGCACTCGATCTCCACGATCTTCTTCCACCTCTTGGGGGACGTCTCTATGTCCCGGTCGAGGTTCCGGAACTCGTCCTTGCCGGCGAGCGAGCAGATGCCGCCCCAGCTCTGGTTGGAGAGGAAGTCCACGGGGCTCGTCACGTGCGGCTTGATGGGGAAGCGCAGGAAGAAGTCCAGCTCCACCGGGGATACCTCCTCGCTCATCAGGAGCACCTGCGCCAAACCAATCAACTAAACATACCAATGTATGAAAAAAGCATCTGGATAAAAAGGTAAAACATCTGTATAGGATCTGTACTATGTTTTAAAAGAAATCAGTTACATGACTTTTGAATGGCATAAATTAATATTATTGTTAAAGTATCGCAACTGGAATTAATCCGGACCATTAAACTGTGCAAAATCTTCACTACGGAGCACATTTGTCTGGTTTAGTTTTCAATTTAAAAAAGAAAACGAAATATTCGTAATAAGATACTATGAATACTAGCTTACCTGAAAAGTCATCTGCGACGCAAAAATCAGCTTATCACACTCAAACAGACCTCTAGAAGTATACTGGAACACGGAGTAGCTGATACAATCAATGAGATTCTTTATCCTCTGCGCGACTTCGTCCGCGGGCTCTGCTTTAGAGATAGCCTTCTGGAAGACCACGCTGAAGGCTTTGAGGGAGAACTGGTAGATGGGGTTGATGGTGTTGAGGTCGTTCAGGATGAAGTAGAGGAGAGACGCGCGCGCCGCCGCGGGCCGGTAGAACTCGCGCGCTTGGTCGATTTGGATGGTCGTTATTTTGGCTTCTGCTACCTGTGGAGGTAACAATATACTTGGTACATTAGCTTATGGTATGGCAGTAAATTGTCCCAAATTATTGATAAAATACTAGCTGTGCTATGGTAGTTAATATACAAGCTTTAAGTTGTAACTACTTGCACGATTATTAGCTTAGAATTAAAAACTTTTCGATCGTCAAAAGTTTATGGCCACACAATGAGATTTTTTATAAATAAAATTGCCCAAAACAAGGAAGAGACATTTTATTGCTTAAATTGCTCTACAAAGCTGTTTAATTGCATATATTTTTATTTTATGAAAAATCTCAATTTTTAATGCTACCAACTCTGTATATCTTATTTTTCTTTTCGATAGTCAAGATCATGTTACCTTTCTCTCAATATCAGCCGCTGTTTTCTTGGTCGTCTCCAAATTCTCCACCAAAGCCGTATCTCCTAAAATATTCTCTCCAGCCGAAGACAATCTCGACAAGAGATCATCTTCCAGCGACTTCAACTGGATTTTGAACTGATTCTGTTGTTTCGTGAGCTCTGCCTTCAAATCCTCAAGATCTGGTCTTTCAGCTTTGACTACTTCAGCGAGAAGTTGGTCTTCTAAACCGTCTCTGGTGACGGTGAAGTTGACTAGAGTAGTCTGGGCTTGCATTTCAGGCTTGTAGTGTGGGTTGGCCAGCTTTGTGTGCAGTATGAGGCGGAAGTGTGCGCTATACTCTATTTCTTTGTCACCTATTTTTATTGCCCTGTCAAAAACGATAATACCTACATGTTAATTGAAACGTACGTTGATGTCATTATTATTTGTTGAAACGGGAACTTACGTACGCGGAGGTTACTGTTGAGTTGTCCCTCAACACGTTTCGGCCACATACGGTGGCCTTCATCAGGAGGTGGGTGAAGCGCTCGCGACAGCGTCTCTCCCCGCACTGCCGGCCGCCGCGGCTCGCGCCTCGCGCGCCGCCGCGCGGAGCGCGCGCGCAGAGAGCTGTTGTTGTGGCTGTTGAGGTGGTTGGGGGGGTTGCGCACGCGTGGGCTCGCGTTGTATCGGCGAGAGAGAGCCTTCACGGGAATTGTCCGTGCTCCCGGAGTCCGTTGCATGCTGAGGCCGAACACAGTACGAACTCACGGTGTCTCCACTAACCCCGTTTGTGACCCTCTCCGAAGATAGCTGGAGGCATGGTTTCCAGGCCGCAGGCAGCATCCATCCACTATCTCTGTTAAAGTTCGGACAACGACTTATTTCTATGGCCTCGCGAATTTTCCGGGACACGTAGCGTTTCTCCCGGGCTACGATTCGCGTCTGGTCAAACCTAATAAAATGAGTCGTGTCCGAAACTATAGCGTGTTCAGCCACCGCTGACCGGTTTATATCCACCTTCTTCAGCGCACGAATGTGTTCGGTGAGCCTGGTAGATACATTCCTCTTCGTCTCGCCGATATAAAACTTCCCACACTCGCAGGGTATCTTGTACACCCCGGGGACCCCCAACGGTTCCCTATCCTTCGGCGATCGAAGTAACTGCCTTAGTTGTGTAGCCGGACGAAAGATGGTCTTGATATCGTATTTGCGGCGCATCATATGTCCGATTTTGTCCGTAACACCTTTTATGTAAGGCAGGTACATCAGCGCCCTGTCTGCTGTGGGCTCCCGGGTGCGGCACGACGTATTTGCAACACGTAAACTGTGTCTCCAGCTGTAACCGTTTCTCTCTAGCACTCCCCGCACATGATAGAGCTCGGCGTCCAGGTATTCGGGATCACATAATCTCAGGGCTCTGTTGATTAGCGTCCTTGGAACCGATGCGGTGTGCGAAGGGTGGTGGTGGGAATCAGCCCTCAAGTATCGATCCGTATGTGTTGTCTTGCGGTATACAGTGTGTGATAATCGTCCATTCGTCCCTCGCTTGACTAACACATCCAGAAAAGGTAATTCCCCATCCCGCTCCGTCTCTACAGTGAACGATATCTTGGGATGTTTACCATTGAGAGTGTCTAATAGCTCTGTTACGGAATCTCTGTGAACTATTGCAAATACGTCGTCCACGTATCTCCACCAGTGTCTCGGCCTGCACGGGATCGACTCCAACGTAGTGCGCTCAAACCACTCCATGAATATGTTAGCGACTACGGGTGCTATCGGTGATCCCATGGCTACCCCATCCTTTTGTATATAAAAATCCCCCCGCCACATAAAATACCCACTTCTCAAGGTACAGTCCACTAAGTGTAAGTACTCGATAGGTGTAGAGTTTGTTAACATAAGTTCTGTTAAAATTGTGATGGTGTCCTCTATCGGTACATTAGTGAAGAGAGAAGCGACGTCAAAACTCACCATGAGTTCCTGTTCGCCAAGGACTACTCCGTCTAGTAGCTGCGTGAAGTGTGTCGAGTCCTTGACGAAGCTGGTGGTCTTGCCTATAAATTGTTGCAGTAGATCCGACAAGAAACGCGCCGTCCTGTAAGTGGGTGAGTCAATCTGACTCACTATAGGTCGTAAAGGCCAGTCTTGTTTGTGGATCTTTGGCAATCCATATATCTTGGGCGGTGTTGGATTTGGCGGCCGGAGGGATTTACCCACGTCATCAGGCAACAGTGATAAAAGCTTATTAAGCCGGTTAGTGACTCTCGCAGTTGGGTTGTATTTGACCTTCACATAAGTTGTCGTGTCACTCACCAAGTCACTAATCTTCCGCTCATAGTCCGCTGTGTTCACGATCACTGTTGCATTGCCCTTATCCGCAGGTAATATCAAAAGGTCCGGGTTCCTCTTCAGGCTTCTTAATGCCACAAGTTCGGAGTTCGTAATGTTAGGTTTCGGTAATTTACTACCCCTTAACATTACGGACACATTCTGTCGCAAACATTCCGCATCCCTACTGGGAATGCCATTTCTAACGACGGCGTCCTCCACTCCCGTGATGATATCCTCCACCGGGATCTTGTGCGGTGTCGGAGCAAAGTTCAGACCTCTGGATAGCGCTTGCTTCGCTGCATCCGAGATGTCCACCGACGACAAGTTCACCACACTCCTTTCAATCACCACGGAGCAATCCGCACGAACGTTATCTTGCTGCGACTTTTTTGCAAGGCGTCTAAATTTCGCATTATGTCTGTTAGTTGTGCTGTTCCGAACAGACTCCGCTCTGTTAAACGTCATGGTGTCGTAGATGTCCCATAACTCCACGTCTAAGGCATGAGACAGCTCTAAGTTGAGTTGGTACAACTCCCCATTTACGCGATCAATGTTGACATAATAATCGCGAAGTACCCTCCCCAACACTTTGTCACTCACTGATTTGAAAAACCGTTCGTAATTTCTAAAACACGGGATGGGCTTAATTTTTATGAATTTCGGTGTTATATCACTATCACGACACTTTTTCATAAACACTAAACCGCACTCCAGTTTCACACGTTTGGTTCTCAAATAGGCGAACCTTTTCACCTTGTTTAGCCATACCTCCCCGTAGAGGTCAGCTATTTTACTATTAATTGGAGCGGGATGGGGAATTACCTTTTCTGGATGTGTTAGTCAAGCGAGGGACGAATGGACGATTATCACACACTGTATACCGCAAGACAACACATACGGATCGATACTTGAGGGCTGATTCCCACCACCACCCTTCGCACACCGCATCGGTTCCAAGGACGCTAATCAACAGAGCCCTGAGATTATGTGATCCCGAATACCTGGACGCCGAGCTCTATCATGTGCGGGGAGTGCTAGAGAGAAACGGTTACAGCTGGAGACACAGTTTACGTGTTGCAAATACGTCGTGCCGCACCCGGGAGCCCACAGCAGACAGGGCGCTGATGTACCTGCCTTACATAAAAGGTGTTACGGACAAAATCGGACATATGATGCGCCGCAAATACGATATCAAGACCATCTTTCGTCCGGCTACACAACTAAGGCAGTTACTTCGATCGCCGAAGGATAGGGAACCGTTGGGGGTCCCCGGGGTGTACAAGATACCCTGCGAGTGTGGGAAGTTTTATATCGGCGAGACGAAGAGGAATGTATCTACCAGGCTCACCGAACACATTCGTGCGCTGAAGAAGGTGGATATAAACCGGTCAGCGGTGGCTGAACACGCTATAGTTTCGGACACGACTCATTTTATTAGGTTTGACCAGACGCGAATCGTAGCCCGGGAGAAACGCTACGTGTCCCGGAAAATTCGCGAGGCCATAGAAATAAGTCGTTGTCCGAACTTTAACAGAGATAGTGGATGGATGCTGCCTGCGGCCTGGAAACCATGCCTCCAGCTATCTTCGGAGAGGGTCACAAACGGGGTTAGTGGAGACACCGTGAGTTCGTACTGTGTTCGGCCTCAGCATGCAACGGACTCCGGGAGCACGGACAATTCCCGTGAAGGCTCTCTCTCGCCGATACAACGCGAGCCCACGCGTGCGCAACCCCCCCAACCACCTCAACAGCCACAACAACAGCTCTCTGCGCGCGCGCTCCGCGCGGCGGCGCGCGAGGCGCGAGCCGCGGCGGCCGGCAGTGCGGGGAGAGACGCTGTCGCGAGCGCTTCACCCACCTCCTGATGAAGGCCACCGTATGTGGCCGAAACGTGTTGAGGGACAACTCAACAGTAACCTCCGCGTACGTAAGTTCCCGTTTCAACAAATAATAATACCTACATGTATTATGATGTTGTGGGGTATCAAATACGTATAAGCTTTTAAGTCATTATGTTATGAAACAAAATTTATTAGTCCCCTCAGATATGTTTCCATCAGAGTTATGATATAAAGACCTAAGACCTTTTGCTATGATTAGAGGTTACCACTATTACCCACGATTTATGAACTCATAGTATAGCTCAGGTAAAAAGGGCCCCTTAGCATCAGTAATAATTAATCATATTCTACCTTCCTTTCTTGATAAGGTTCCTGCCCAGCAAAGGATCCAGTACGGGGTCAACGGTTTCCCCAATATTCTCCAGAAGCACGGTGTCTCCTTTAATGATAGCCTTCTCAATAGTGTCCAAGTAGCCTTTCTGTCCTAGTCGTATGACGCACAATTTGTCGCCGTACTTCTGTTTGATCCATTTCACACCTTGTAGCTGGGGAGGTAAGGTATGTATTACAAATGAACACGAAAGTAAAGAGTCGAAAAGAAATTATTTTTTTCTAAAAACCTAATATCTTCTATGGACGAATTTGCATAAAACCTTACAGTAATATAGGTTATACATCAGAATAACACTTGGGATGCAATTTATCCCGAAATTCCCGCGGGAACGGGTACAAAGCGGGTAACACCGCGGGGCGTGGCTAATATATATATTTACTTACTTGCGGATCAATCATGAGCGGCCACCGATCGCTATTGGACAGTATAGTCGCGTTCTCAGTACTCATTCTGTCGGATGGCAGGCCTTCGTTCTGCCACATCGCTATCTGAGTGTCGTCCGTCAGCATCGTCAGGGGGTCCAGGCCTTCCGTTATAGGGATTGGTGGCTGGAATATGTAATAACTATAGATAAAGATATATTAAGATAGATAAACAAGGGATACTTGGTAATGGTTGAAGAAGGAGTAGAGAAAAATATTGAATTTTTTTTTAATTATGGTCAATGCGGTTTTCACCTATCCAAACCAAATGTTTAGGATATGTTTGCACTATTTAGTAGATGGTTTATGTGAAGTTTACACAAAATCTTTCGAGCGGTTCTTCATTTATCACATTTTTTGTAACAAATGGGTCGCGGATGGAACCGCCGCGCAGGACAGCTAGTAAATTATAATATTAAAATCAATATATACTTCCAAAGTCTTCAAGAAGACTAGCCAGTTCTTGTGCAGTAGATCCAGCCGGTACTGCTTCGTGAAGCACCCCACGTACGAGATGAACGCGCACACTAACAGAACGTCTCCAGGTAAGGTTGTATTTTGTTGCATGAAGCTGGAAGACAATATAATGTGTGATTTATAGGTAGAAAATGTTTTTTGTGAATGATGGCCACGTACCAATGGTGTTATCCATGATGATGGCTAAGAATATTTCTAGAGTCTAAAATTTAAAAACAAAATTCAATTGGGTTTTCTATCTTTAAGCTCCAAAAGCTATTTTCAGGTCATGATAGCTTTTACTTCGAAGAGCTTAAATTTAGGGATGATATAGAAAGATCTTCTTATAGATCTTCAAAAACTGATGTGAAGCATGCATCAGTTTCCCCAACAAGAGCTTAGCTCTGAAGTTTAATGACGATGAGATCTTCGGTTAGATTTCGGCCGAAACAAATGTATGGCATTGACCAATAGTAATCACAAATTGATACCGTCAATTGATAATCAATAGATTAGGATGGTAAAATCCTAACAGTACTTAACGAGTATACTTTTCTCATAACATTTTCTTCAAAGTACTCACTCAGAAACCGCTTCAGCCCATCTGACGTTCTCACTAGCAAGTCCGTTGACCAGTCTGTTAGCGAGTTGTATAGTTCTGTTAGTCGCGTCCGCTTCTTGTTGGCACTTCATCTTCTCAGCTGTTGCCTTCTCAAAGTCCGCAGTAAGAGAAGCTAAGAGTTCTTCCAGAGACTGAAGAAATAGGTATATTTTATTTATTTTGACTATCGGATTCGGATGGTAAACTGGACTGATGCAGTCGTCAAGTCGTAACCTATCTTATGGCATTTTATATCCTTCTACTAACTATCTATGTTCTAACAACGTCACAAAGTAACAATCGATCATTAACATGTGATACATACAGCAACTTTCGCCTTAATGGACTTGAGTTTCTCAGTGGCGGCGGCGAGCTCGGCGTTGGCGGCGGCCAGCGCCTTCCTCTTGGGCTCGACGTCGCAGAACACCTCGTAGAACTTGATGATGTTGATGACCCACGCGCACAGCCCCGCCGCCGCCCCCGACTTGGAGCGGACGAACTCTGGACAAATGGCATGAGTTGAGAATCTTCTTTCGGTCTTTTTTTTAAGTCGGTTGAAGGGAGGAAAAGTAGGTTTGAGAGTTCTGATCCCTGCCGCAAAAAGAGGTGATAAGACACCTTTCTTTACCCAAAAGTTAAGTTTTTTTTACAATCACACGTAATATAGTGAGGCCAATGTCTAACGTAACATACTCGTAGTGCAGCTGTGGTAGCACTCTTATTAGTTTGAAGTGCAAACTAAATAATATTGAAGTGTATGTGAGTCTGTGTACCTAGTTCATTCATTAATTCGAGTTCATTCATTCATTTCGAGTTCAGAGTTTTTAGACCGTCGAAAGGCCTCCGACATGGTCTGACGATTGAAATAACCGGGACCGACTGCTTAACGTGCCCTCCGAAGCACAGTAGCGCTCAGATAGAAATGCCACTATCGGCCACCCATCCAATTAGGGGCCGAGCTGCACGTTGCTAACAATCGCAATGAACTAACATCGCTTAGTCAAGCTACACCACGAGCGTTACATACGCTGTATACCTAGTAATGTAGTAGTAGATCCTAAAACATTGGACAAATATTACTTCATTGAAGATGAAACGTTGGTCAACCCTGTAATATGCTCGTATTATCTGTATATGTTTATTTCCAAAACGTACCCGGTTCAAACTCGGAATCCTTCAGGTACGGTTGAATAGCCTTGATGACGTCGGGATGGATATTCTCTTTGTCGTAATTGATCAGACACTCGAGGAACAAGTCCACTTTAGCCATGACAATCTGAAATTTTTAATCTTTAATATTTACCAAGAGTATTATTATAGGTAAACATTTTCTTCTAAGCAAGTAGAAATAAAATATTTGCTCTATAGACATCATAGGGTTACTGTTTTAACAACATATTATATTTTTCTGATGAAATAAAATCACTAAACCTTTTGCCTCTTCAGGAGAAAAAAAATAGAGTATATGTAGTGATTCCCGTACCTTGGCCGACTTCCAGCTCCTGTCCTTGGGTATCTTCCCGCCCGGCGCGAGCAGCACCATGACGGCCGCCGTGACGTTGGTGACGGCGCCGGGCGGCGAGCCGAACGACTTCAACTCCGTCAAGTTGGCCTTGTTCAACGTGTTCAGAGCATCTTGAGCCGCCACCAGCGCCGGCTCGGCCTTGATGAGATCCTCTTCGCAGTCTCGCTGCTTCTTTGATACTTCTTCGGCTATGACGCCGACTTTCTCTTCTTCTTCGTCAGCTGTAGGGGATTATGTTTGTTAGTAAAGTGAGACCAAAACTAGGACTTAAACTTAAAATTTTGCTCAAATCCTTGAATAGTCAAACGCAATTCATAATTTGAACCCAAATTAGCAGAAACATTATTATGGCTCAAAGAGAATGCTCGACTAATAGTAGATAGTGTAATAGATAACGTACCCAGCGCCTTCTCGCTCTGCACCTTGGCCGTCTCTACCCCCACCATCTCAATCAGTTTGTCGGCGGCTTCGTTCTTCTGCTGCAACTCAATCTCTTGAACTGCGAGAGTCTTCTTCAAATCGTCCACTTGGCATGCCGTGGCGCGGAGTTTCTCGAGACCATTTTCTAACCTGCAATGTATCATACAATGCTATAATAATAAGTTCAAAATGTGTCGATGATACTGTTGGTTAATGTTATCGAATCGCTATTGGTTTCCAAATTAAATAATAAATATTATTTGCTGTTAGCAAGCTTTACCAAGTTACCAAATTATACCCCTAAATATATTAAATAACATTTTAATGTAACAGCCACTCAGCAGTTAAATATAAGGATTATGAAACTGTAATAGCTATAAGTTCCTACTTAAACTTAATATTTTAAAATAACTTCTAAATAGGTAATTTCAGAAAATAAAATACTACCTCACAATTTTAGCTTGAAGTTCCTCAGTCTTGCAGTTAACAAGTTTGGCGTACAAGCTGATTTGCTCCAAGTAACTCTTAGGCGTTGTATAGTTGTACCGTCGTTCATTGGCGAGGAAAGACTTCGATATAGTGTTGACCGATGTATGGACGTACGCCATGAATCTTGCTATCGAATCTCTGAGGGTTACCTGAACACATTAATATGACGAACTATAGTCTCACAACAGGGAATTATCTTAGTTATTACGGGTTGGTATCTATTGGACTTCGTCTCGATATGACTAGGTAGCCGATACGACATAATCGTAGTTTGACTAAATCTCGATTGGACTCGATCTCGATTGGACTTGATCGTTATTTGACCAGATCTTTGTATGACTAGATAGCGTTATGACTACTCAGTGTATTGTTTTGTGGGAGTACAGTTGTGTTCAATATGATGATATGTAATATTTTATTTCTCTGGCTCAGACGACTACTACTTTCAACTAAAGGGTCTACTCGGCCCGCGGGCTTAGACGACTACTACAAAAAAAAAATAACCCTAACCTACCGAATAGTACGTAAAAACAATTTTCTTACTATTCGGTAGGTTAGGGTTATTTTTTTTTTGTCTCAGTTACGTAAAAAAAAAATAACCCTAACCTACCGAAGAGAGTGGTCGACTGTACCCGCGGGCTCAGTAAACCCTTTAGCGGTAGAGAGTGGTCGACTGAACCCGCGGGCTCAGTTGGCCAGACAGGTGGAACGACTCACCCACGCAAAAAATCGAAAGGGGTCATTCAGCCCGCGGGACGATTTTTATGTGGGATCAGATGACCATGAAGGCAAATAATCCAATCGAGTTAATACTTTTTGATACAATTGTACGTCATATAAATATGTGGTCAATCTGATAAATAGTCATACAAAGATCTGGTCAAATAACGATCAAGTCCAATCGAGATCGAGTCCAATCGAGATTTAGTCAAACTACGATTATGTCGTATGGCTACCTAGTCATATCGAGACGAAGTCCAATAGATACCAACCCGTTATTACATCTAGGTTATTGGAATGTCCGGATGATTTTATGAACTGATTATGTAAAAATTGCAAATAAAATAAATATTTTTGTCACTTCAGTCTTTCTTTCGTCTAATAAAGTTATAATATTATAAATATGTAACAATTAATACAGCCACTGTCACATACAAAATTAAGAGAAAAAAGAGTACTGGCAGTATGAGAGTATATTAACTATGCTTAAACTAATTTAATTAAGTATACGGGGGGGACAGCGCGTACGCAGTCCCCACTACCAAAAATTACGCGTCCGAGTTATCCACATTAGGGATAATCGCAGAGGTCAACCCATTCGCAGTGCAATGAATAGGCCTCGCTCTGGGGGAACCGCCTTATTGATCACGGTGTCCCCTACGCCAGGTAAGTATGATTTCACTACAGCGCGGCGAGAGGGTCGTTCGGAGCCAGAACACAACGTTAGCGCGATTCAGAGATTTTGCACAGTAACGCCATCTAGTTAAAATGTAGTGAACTTTCAGAGTACATAATGGTGCTTACAAGTACATAGTTTGTCATAACCTGTTATTCAGTATTAATTTACTGATATAATTTTAATTAATAAAGCATCACATCTCACCGGTAAAACAAACAATTCTTCCAAGAACCGCATGGCTACCGACACTAGCGCCTCTTGCGGCCATTCGTGGAACCAATTGATCGACGTGCAGTTGATAAGCGCGGGGAACTTTCGTGATCTCACTCTGAGAGTGGAGCCGACGGGCGAGAAACATAATACCACTTTTAATTGTTTCCGCACTCGGTCTATAAAGAATTTCCAACATACTTCTCGTGTATCGGGCAGGCCAGCGCCTTTGACCTACAAAATTAACAGTTTGTTGTATTATTCAACAATAGATAATCTTAAGTAATCCAAGGTTTATGTCATACAATGAACTAAAAGAGACCAATAAATCACTGTCTTTCAGCGGCATAAATCTAGATCTAGCTAGACTAAAGGCTAATTCACATCATTAAAGTAAGTAGTAAGCGTTTATGATGGCCTTAAGAGTATATCTCTACTGTGTTTATCTCTTCTCATAAAGGGATTGTCACTATATCAATAAGTTACTAGAGCCTGTAGAGCGCACCTCATTCCGCACGCCGGCGAGGATGTTCTCGATCTCGTCGTCGGGGAACAGGTCGGCGACCTCTCCCGACGCCAGCAGGTCGTTGATGAGCACCAGGAACTGCTCGTTGGCCACCTGCGCGTCCGTCATCAGGAACATTATGCCCACGTTCTTCAGACCTGTCTTTATGTACATTCCTGACAGCTCGTTCTGTGGAACAAAGAAGTAAGTAAGTTCATAGTAGTAAGCCATAGAAAAATAGTATATACTATAATCTTACCGGCGAATGTTTCTATCCATTACAAAAAGAGTTATTCAAATCAGATTGGTAGTTTCTGAGAATAGCTCTTTCAAAAAACATAGTAAGAAACTTTACCTCTTTATAATATTAGTATACATTAGTACAGATAAGTACAGACTTATGTTTTTGATAAGATTCTCTTTACTCGTCCGTACCTTGAGATCACCGACTCCATAGCCCTTCTTGAGCTGTATCTGCAGCACTTCCAAGCTCGATATGAAGGAGGCCAGCCGTGAAAGAGATTGCTTCCCTGAGCCACCCACTCCGACCAGTAGAGCGCTGCCTCGCGGACTTTCTAGAATACGGTTTATCCTGAAAAGGGATAGATTTACATACATCATAAAATTAACACATATTGTTCAAATGGAAAGCCTTGCTTTTCACTTTTTAGCTTAATGTAAATAGTGGATTATATAAAAATGTTCTTATAAGAAACATATAACATGTATACGCCGTTTCTAATAAGAATACATTATGTTTCCAAATAGATCTAATATTAAGAGCTTGTACTAAATCTAAATGATACAAAATACTACAGAGAAACACCATCAGAAACACTTTCAATTAAGAACATCCTCCTTCTATTTTTATAGACATAAAAAAACTTTTATAAACCATTTTTCAAAACTGTATAATTAACACATTATCCCCACCTGCATATATGCATCATGGCGTCCTCAAACAGCACTAGATTCATAGCAGCAATCAGATCGTTGTAGCTGGCCATCGCTTCAGTGAGCAATTTGTTCAGTTGCTCCCATGTTTCAATGGGCATGTACTTAGGCTCACCGATACCGCCCGCGAAATGGCAGTAGATATTAGGCCTCTCGAATACTACACCTTCGTCTATTTCCTGTAGGAATCAATTAATATAAGATAATGATTGTTAACCGTAATTTAATATACGATTCCTGTGCCATAATGTATATTAAGCTGTCTACACACCAAAGCCGCCGGCCCGGCGGCACGAACCCGGCGGGCCGGCGGCTTTGGTGTGTAGACAGATTTAGGTATGTTACGTTTTACGTTACCGAAGCGGGTAAATTGAAAAAAAGGGAACCATAGATGATACACAATTTAACACAGTTTTTTTTAAATAATACCTCCTCACTGCACTGATATCTTCAGCGAGATGAGAGGCCCAGCAGTGTGACAATACAAACTGACACTTTACTTTTTTTTTAAATTAGGGAGATCTGAGTCCAACAGGAGTTGACATAAAATATGGTTACCACTATCGTAAACGTACAAAAAATAATGCGCCATTAAGTTCCACCAACGTTGAACCCTATAGAAATCATCAAAAACATCAAACATCATATTATTATAATATAATACAAATATTATGTCACCTCAAAAGTCTTCTTGCAGATATCGACCTGCATCTTGAGGAAGGCGTCAATATCCTTGTCCTCAGTGAGTTTGTCGCCGTACACTCGGTGAGTCTCATGCAGCCACAGGCGAAGTATGTCTGACGGATTGATCAGACACTCGTTGGTACTGAATAGGAGACCCTGAGAAATATTATCGAAAAACATTGACTTATATGTACTAAAATATACCTAGCTCAATGTCGAAAAACTATATTTTACTATAGTAACAAAAATTAAGGCATTATTCAAACTTTCGAGATTTAAACGATTTCAATAGTTTGACCGTGAGCTCAAGTGGTATAGTTCAATCAAAACATCGGGAAATCAAAGTGAGTGATTTTGCTTACTTCAGCAAACGTTTTAGTCTAAAAAATCTATATAGTTATTCGTTAATATTAGGGCCGCACCCGATATTCCCGTCAAGTTACTCTATGCGTTTTAAATTTGGTTATTACCTGGAAAACGTTAGACAAGTCTCTCAAATTGAATATGTAGTGAAATTTGATAGCTGTAGGCAGAAAGACTTGCGATACCTTGTTATGTAAAGTCACTGTGGCCGTTACAATGTTTGCTGCAATATAACAACATAAATAAATTTAAAAAAATGGCTGCAACATAAAAAAATAACAAAAATCTGAATAAATATGGTAACTCCACAATAATTTTGAATATAACTTGAAAACTATATTTTTACAGTCAAACTTGTTTTTTGTTTCTAAACTTACCTGACATTTTAGCAATAATAGGATTAATCCTCAGCTCTGGATTGGTCAAATGTTGGAACAGAATATTATTATAGATATTATTCAGCGCTTCAGAGTTCGGAAAACTTATTGCAAACACGCAGAAATGCCTCTGAAGTCTCGGGTTGATTGTAAAGCTGCCTGACGTAGGATTCATACAGGATACGTACTGAGTGTTGTGTATGTCTTTAAGACTCAGTTTCGTTCGGTCGTACCAATGGCCGTAGTCTAAATGCTGCCTTATTATAGTATGAGGCTGCACAGTTCCGTAGCCATCTACTTCAGGCATATTCATATCGTCGATGAAGTAAATAAGCGTTTTGCTCCCCGGAGGGCCGTAGTTTCGTCCAGCCTTCTTCTCTAGCGGTTTTTCTAGAACTTTCTGAAGCATTTCTGATGTTGTGTAGAAGTTGAAGGGTACTGATTGGATCGCATAGTTTTCTGGTAAACTGAAATAATGACATAATGATGTAGTGTTGTCCGAATATCTAATTTGGACATTAATTTAACGTAACAGGTACATTATGATAAATCTTACTGATAGCATATATGCGAAGTTGTTTGAGGGCTTAATATACTATCGTGGTAAGTATAAACTATCCAGTCGGTTTATAACATTGAATAACTTGACACAACATTGGGTATTTTTATCTATAAATGCTTACGGCATAACGCGAGGGAACCATGGGAACCCTAGTATTTATACTATCTGCTTACGTTTGTAACTTCTCATTGACGAGCACAGTCTTCCCGCACCCAGCACCACCGACGAGCATCACCGGATTTTTCTTCTTCATGAGCAAATCAAGGAAATATCTGACTCTTATCGTTTCTGCTGTCGGTACTAGTACAGCCTGCAAAAATGTTGAAATAATGACTTTTCAAAAACTTTGTCAAATTCAAGCCAGCATGGAAAATTACAAAAGATTATATAAAATAAAATATTTTCTAGAGAGTCAAGAAAAGCTAAAGGTCTTTGACTTTAGCTTCGGTCGCCGACTATTTTAAAATCTATGGATTTATGAACTTGAATTAGGTTTACTTGTAATGGGATATCGGGGTCCAGCTCGAATTTGGGAATCTTCTCGGTCCACGGCGTGAATTGTTTGGTTTCCGAGTCGATGTAGAAATCAAACACCGTGCCTCCGGGAGGGAACTTTATGTTTTTGAACTCGTTCATCCACCATTTTGTGAATTCTGAAAAATAAATACATTTTAATGATATATACCAAAGGTAAAAACATCTATAACATTTTATCTATCTATAAAAGTACCTATTAAAAAAATAATGCCTATCAAGAAATATATAAGGCCATTAAACAAAGCTAATACAAATATTTTTCAAATTTCAAAAGTTATAATACACTTTTACATTGTATGTGGACACTATCTTAAAACCACCTAACTAACTACTCACCAACTCTATAATCAATATTAGTATCTTGAAACATGGCCGACCCAAAGGCCCATACACACGCAAACACAAAGAATATATCATGCCATTCCTTTGGACAATCCGGGGGCGTATTCTCTTGTACCAACAGGCAGTCCAGAAGATGGCAAAGCATTTGAATATGGGCCATGTCGGCTATAGGCGTGATCTTCTTAAACCTAGTCCTAACAGTTTCTAAACATGAAGGAATGTATTTGTCAAAAAGTATGACTAGATTAGACTTCTCTGCTGGTATTTTCCTGGTTTCCACCCAACTTGTAACGTATCTGTAAATGGAAAATTGATCTGAAGTTTTAGTTCACGTGCAATATGAAAGTACTTTATTGGGATAATAGATTAATGATCTTGGAAGTTTATAAATGAAAAAGAATTAAAGCATATCAAAAGAGACAAACATTACTATATTGTAACAGAAAGATATGTAGAACTCACGGATTCCACCCTAAATCCTGAGGATTAATGTACAGAATACCGGCTCTCGACACCGTAGCCGGAGTAGCTGTTCTCAAGTTAGATATTTCGAACATCAATCTCATTGTTGGAGTGAGTGCTATCCTCTCATTACTCGCCAACGTCAATATCTTGTTATCATCCATCACTGTGTTCAAAGACTCTATCCACATCGGGTCTATATCACCATCAAGTAGAATCCACTTAGGATTATCGCCAACTAAATTTGCCTGATCCCTCATGATAACAGAAAACAAACCATCCTTCCATTCTCTTGTCGCCGGATTGATGATACCGAACAACTCGTCATTGGTAACAGCTTTAGGATTAAGGTCATTATAAAGAGGTTTCTTTCTAAGATTCTGATACGTTTTGAATAAGCTTTTCCATACTTGCGTCTTGCCTGTACCAGCATTGCCTACGATGAACACTGAATGCCGTACTTCTAATAGTTCCTCTAGCTGCACCACTTTCAATATGAAGTTATCTTCAGGTTGTAAAAGCAGATCCATGGCTGCTTGTTTGACAGTTCTTTCGAACTCTAGATCACGTTTGCGTGGGACTTCTAAAGCTGGGAACAAGTCACCGATAAGGCCCATAAAGACTGGCATATCGTCAGTAACGATCTTAGGAATGTTGAAATCTCGGAGAGTTCTCATGAGGACTTCTTCTTCGGGTCTTCCGGGATCACCTCTCTGTTCATGAGGGATACAGTCATTAAAACCCAATAGTTGCCTTAAAGTACCTCATCTAATACCCCGGCAGCACCACTACTGCAAGGATAGCGATACGATGACGTCATCATCGTATCTCTTTCATTCTGTGAAGTCCCTTAATGCAATGAAATAAAGTACCGGGGCATTAGATAAGCAATTATTACGGTAAAATACTTTACCTTCAAAGACCCAGCAACAACCAGTACTGATTTAATAGCCCTCAAACCCCAATCATAATGGTCTTGCTTCGACAATAACTCCTTACACAGAGTATAGAGCGTAATAAACTTCCTCGCCAATATTTTCGCTTCCTGAAAACCTTCAGCGACCAACATAATTTCACAGATCAGTTCGAAATCTGGCACGACCATGGCACAAGGTCTGAAAAGAGCCTTTAAGTTTTCAGGTAATTCCGTTCTGCCAGCGTATCCAGGGTTCATGGTGATGAAGATACCAACTGAAGGAACCAAGCCTATGATTTCTCCCATGAAGTTGAATTTTTCTTTCTTGTCCCTGGGTGAAAAAATACAATTATTCCAAATAGCCTTTTTGGAATGGAGTTAATCATCATACCTCTTTTTTCATTATACGATTGGATTGGATAACAAGGTAGGATAACTACTGCTCATAGGATTGTTATGATATTTACCTTATAGCATCTTGTACAGATTTGACTTGCACTGCAACGACGGACAACACCTCAACCGATATCCGATTGAACTCATCAAAACACCCCCATGCTCCAGTTTGGGCTAGTCCTTTGTAAATATTACCGCAAGACTGAAAGTAAGAACGGAAATAAGTAAGCACCAAAAATTGTTATCAAAAATTCTTGCCTTATTCAGGATTTCTTGAAGTTTTTAGGCCTCACCTGATAGTCCATTTGTTCAGAACAATTGAACACATACACCATAATTCCTAAAGCTCTTCCAAGATCTTTTGTAGTTTCTGTTTTCCCGGTACCAGCGGGTCCTGCTGGGCCTCCACCCATTATAAGATGAAGTGACTAAAACAATAACAATATTAAAATAAGATATCTAGACACTATGAAACAATAACCTGTTGTACGCCAAAAATCGATGTCTGGAGTAAAATAGTCGGCAGATTTAATTCTGTCAGGCGTTATTCTACACACTATTATTGGACTATGATTGACAATCTTGAGACAAAAGAACTTTCTATTATCTAGCCGACTATCTCCTTCCAAAGGGCGAAGGAGAAGTGAAGATTAGACCGGACACTGCGATTTAGCATCCACCTTCCAGTTTATGTTACCTGAGTCAAAGTGATGTAACAACGATCAGTGAGAGGCGTGATAACCAATCGCGGAGTATTTCCCAAATATTCGTAACTGTATAGGAATTGGGCATCACAAATGTTGGCGTAGCAATGATTGTCTGATTCATCCCATCTACAACAAATGTGAAGAAATGGTCTTAATTTCCTCTGCCACTATTATAAGAATAAGTATTATTAAAGACGGAAATGATTAGAAAATAATGAAGATTAGTGATAACCTGATACGAGTAAGTGCAGATGATAACTACCACTGTATCACAACCTGTGTCGAAGTTGCGACTGCCATTGAAATGCGGATCCCGCTTCCACTTTCCCCTGTATCATTTTGCTGACCACATCTCTAGAATGCACATCAATGGTACATATTGTCATGATTTTCTGTCGGTCTTGCTTACTAAGCTCACCAATGAGTAAAGAAATCAAGGTACTCAGTTGTGATAGCTGTTTTTTATAGTAATCTTTAAGTGCATTGTCGTAACCTTCTTCGAGTCTTGCAAAAGCCATATTGACTTCTGTGGTCCACCAAATTTGAGAACCACATAATGACACTTGCGCCATAAAGTCAAATAGCCACTGCTCTCTGGGTTTCTCCTCATAGGTAACGAAAGCTTCCGCGAAATAGTGACGTATGGTTGATCTCATTATGTCTTGGAGTCGATTTAACCATATTTCAACCTACAAATACAAGGTAGTGATAGTTATAATTATAATTAAGAAGCAACAAACATCGTCGAATACGTCACATACACCGTTAAAGATTTTATTATTAACCCACGACGCAAAAAGGGGTGTTATAAGATTGACGTCGATGTTTGCGTGTGTATCTGTCTGTGGCACCGTAGCTCTCAATCGGATGGACCAACTTCGATGTGCTTTTTTTTTTTTAAATTGGAAAGCCAGTTTCTTTGTGGTACGATGATTTTTAGCTATGTTTGATAACAATCGGAACAGCTATTTTTGCGCAGGGGGTTTCTAAATGTTTTTATTTTTATTTTATAAGAAAATATCTTACAGGTCCTGTGCAATCGCAACTGCCGTGATAAGGAACGTATTCCCCGTCCTTTGCAATCATACCCGATGACACCTTATCGGTAGGATTTTCAGATTCAATGAACCGTAGTTTTGCTATTGAATCGAACAACTTTGTCAAATGCCTGGATAAAAATGCTTTGGTTATTTTATTAATTATTTATCTATACAAATAAAATGAAACGTCCGATACATTGGTTTTCTTATACATAAAAAAATGTCTTTTTACTTCACCTAATGACCAAATCAGCTTGATTTCCATTGGACAAAATATCGAGCAAATCTGCCGATGAAACAAAATAGAATCTAGGGAATGCCAATCTTTTGGTTTCCAAGTACTCTGCCAATGCTTTCTCACAGATGAT
This sequence comes from Cyclophora punctaria, assembly GCA_951394245.1. Lineage (NCBI taxonomy): Eukaryota > Metazoa > Arthropoda > Insecta > Lepidoptera > Geometridae > Cyclophora > Cyclophora punctaria. The sequence continues at coordinate 9,722,774 of OX596168.1, forward strand.
CAGGTCCTTTTGAAGATTGTCCAGTTTTTCAACTAATCCATCCTTATTGGTACCTTTCACTACGTTTGGCGTTTTCGACATGTCTTGGGATAAAATCTGCAATTAATTAAAAAAATTGACACAACTTCATTCAACAAAGTTGACTTATACAAGGCCTATTTAGATAGGTCAATACGAAAAGCAACTGTTACTTATGAGCAGCAATTTTTTTTTCTATAGAACTATGTCCCCCTTTTCAGTAATAAGCAAGAAGACTGCATTCATAGTTTTCACATCCTATAGATATCACTTCAATATCGTCTAGCTTAAAAGACCAATCCAAAAAGGCCAATATGATATCCTGTGCATTAAAACGACTCATTATGGAATGTATTATAATATTTGCCTTACTTTAAACTCTGCGTCAATTCTGTCGAATCTCGCCGAATCTTCAGGCAGTTGTTTTCGAATATCCTCTGAGCTCATAAATATGCTCTCCAAATGGGTCCACGTCCGCTGGACTTCAAACCAGAATGTGATCACTTGGTCAGCTATAGACAACTTGTTTTGCCAACCTGACACTTCTTCCAGGAAGTGAGCTATGAATTTTGATGTTATCAAGTTTTGAAGTTGAACCTAAAACCGAAAACTGGAATATAGATTTCGAATACAAGAAATATTTTGTCGAGTAATGTATATCGAGTATAAGTATGTAAGACGACCCTAAAGGATGATATTTATTTAGAAGTAGAACGGTCTCATTAAAGGATAGGAATCAATAATAGTTTTTTGTGTCAAAACAGTCATTATAAGTGAGAAAACTCATTCCCTATACCATAAGTATATCACAACACCTGATTTTCCTCAAGAGTCTCAATCAGCTCCTCACTGGCTCTCAACAGGATACACCCAGTCCTCGAATGCACCTCCTGCTCAAAGTCCATTCCACTCCACGTAGTATTCAAGTCTTTCAATACTTTTTCCATGGACATCTCCTTTACTGCCTTGTCCACTATATTCTTCACCTCTTCCTCACATTCGTGTAAGTTCAGAGCGAGCAAGTCAGCTAGCGTCGTATTTGTGTCCATTACGATTCGAACCTAGATTGGTCAAAGTTGTATTAGTACTTTTGTAGTTAGTGTTGTTAAAGCTACAATATTTTGACAGTAAGCCCTTGAAAATGAGAAGTATTTGAATACTTTGTCACCCTATAAAATGTAGTAAAAGTTTTAATAAATTCGATATGGTTCTAAGACGTATGCTTAAAATTTTCATGGCCTGACTGTACATACTAGATACTATATAACTAGTATACTTGATTTTTCTATTTCTATTTTATGTACTTACTTGGTATCTACATAATAATTTATATGTTTTTGTTTAGTTTTATTTTTTATTTAGTGCTTTACACACTACATAACTACGACATTTGGATGTGAATAAGTTAAATGATGTGATTGAAATGACAATAAACTATCGAAACTATTTTATTTGACAAAATAAAAAAAATATATGAAGATGATTCAGACTAAATCCTAAAATGATTCGTTGAGCTTGAGAGAAAATATTAAATCCTACTTTGACATAAAAAAAATCCGTTTTATAAACAACTAAATTGTCCATCTATATTTTGTAGAATACTCTACTCTGCTTATTTACCTATATGACTCCATGACACTATCTATAAACTAACCACTATTTTGTCAAATACAAGTTAAATCTATATAAACGTGTGAGCACCCTGTAAAATACAACATACCACTATAAGCATGAAATCGGTCTGTGTGTACACAGAACAGTACTCACTGTGAGCTCACGTGGTAATGCTGCTAAGCTCTGTGGACCACAAACATATTTACATTCGCATAACACCGCAAACACATTCCTGGGTAACTCAAACAATGTATAATACAGAAACTGTTTCATTCAATGGGTGATAAGACACGACAAGACAAGACAACATCAAGCCAAACAAAACAAACCCATTTCAAGTGCAACATCCATTTTTATATACAGATTTATTTACATTATAATATTTATATGTCTTTTTTTCCTTCTCTTTTTTACCTTAGTAGTGCTCATAAGTTGGTCCCAATGGCGTTCTCTGATCGCTGGGTTTTGTAGCTCTCCCACCGCTCTTAGAGATGTAAGCATGTTCTTTACAGTTGCTTCCAAGTTTATGTATGTATCCCAACTGTGAATGATCAGCTTGTTAAAGCCATATGAACTAGTGATTGTAAACACTAAATAACGTATGTAGCAGATTGTTCACCTTCTCATTTCCTTATCCAAAAGTCGTATCTCTTTAGCGAACTTCTTACACTCAATGTCCATGTTCTCAACGTCTATCTTTCTCCATGGAGTAGTTTTCCAATCTTCAATGCTCGTTCGGACAATGTATACGTAATCCCAAAGTTGCTGTAAATGACAAGAAAAACATTTAGGGACTTATGTTCAATTTTTAATACAAATATTAAAATGTAATTTATTTGTACTAACGTCCGTAACGTTTGCTCCAAAATTGTTACATTAGACGTTATTAGACGACGTTAGTTGTTATTACGATGCAGTTATCGAACGACCGAAAGTCAATAAAGTACTCAATTAGACCTTGTACCGAACTGACTACATCAAAGATAGTCACTGGACCCATTCAAGGTTTTTTATAGAACACGTACTTTAAGCATCCTCAACTCCTTCCTGCACTGCTTCAAAAGCTTGAACTCCGGCACATTGACTTCAAACAGCGACCCTGACTCCTGGATGCCCCTCATCTCCTCCTCAAGATACAACATTTCAAACTCCACTCGGGACATCACGTCGTATGGATCGCCGCAGTCGTATCTGAAGAACTACAACAAAAAGTTAACTCTTAAAACAAAATACTTCTTTCTTAGTATCTATGGAGATACTTCTTAGATTAGAGATACTGTGCTCCAATACTGTAACTTGGTAGAATTCGGGATAAATAGCAATTAATGTCTTCGACTATGTCGATGACTGATGAAAACTGGTTCCGTTGTTAATGCTTAACTGTACAAAGTCAGACAAGCCTATACGATGGATATGCATCAGATAAAATTTGATGTTACGTTCAAGGAGGATAACTGAAACATCCTTACCTCATATCTCTTGAACACCTCTCTATAATAAGTAATGTGTGAATCAAACGTGGCGATTTTCTTTCTTATTCCTGACACTTCCGCTGCCTGTAGCGGAGCCACTTGTTGTTTCACTGTTAGCGCTAATTTCTTGGTAGCTTGCCATTGTTCGGGCAGTTCTTGCAACAAAACATTGACTTCTTCAGGAATATCCATGTCGTAGAACTTGAGGAGTTCGATAGTCTCGGTCAGGGGTTGGAACATCTCGTCCGTAGCTACTGCTCTATCTTTGACGTTCATCAGGTAGCCCATGATACGGACTAGAGCTTCGTAGTCGCCCTCGGGAACTGGTTGTAGTAAACCTTGAAGGAAATAAATGGTAACCCTTAGCCGGTTTCAAGCCTTAATTATAGTAAATAATTAACTTTATGGTTACTTAGCTAGTAAAAGTCATAATTTTTTATAAGCTACCAGCTCTTAGCTTTTACTTTTAAAAAGGTCGTTAGTAAACACAAAACTTTATTTTTGTCGTAATCGTTGTCGTTGGTAAATATAATATATTATTATCTCGGGATTATTTAAAAACTATCCAGTGTTGCAACATCATCCACTATGGCTCATTAATTTATATATAAATACCTTCATCAGCTTGCCGAATGAAGTTAGACAAATCACTTAAACTCGAAGTGACATTATTCACCAGATGTTCCTTGTACATATTGCCCCATTTTCTGACTGTGTTCAAAAGAGCTTGACGAAAAGGCCTAATGTCCACCTTGAAAAGAGAGAAAAACAATTAAAAATCGGTGACATACATCAAAAGTGACAATACATAATGTCAAATATGGGGTCCTCACTTGAAACCAGCAATTGAATATTTTATAAGGCTCCATGTCTTCAATATCCATGAAAAGATTCTCGAAATGATCTATTTGTTCTCTGAAAGCATCCATCTTAGGTGCACACGGTGTAGGAGCCACCACATCTTTATCTTCAGAACCGATCCTATCTACTTCTTCAGGAGTTAGGATTCTACCGTAAGTGAGGAAAATGTCCATTATAGCATCTCTTTCCTCGAGCCATAAGTAGGAGTAGTTCTCAAATGTTTTGCAAAAATCGTTTGCGTCTTCGATTACCTACAATTGAAACATCAGTATAACGTACAAAATTATGATGTTTTTTTACATCTAATCAAAACTAAATGCATCCTCTAAAATCTAGACTATTAAAAGCAGAAATGAAGACACATGCATATTACGAGCTCAATATGCCTGTAAGTATATTTGTGACTTGTAAGTGTTAGTAGGTGCAATATGTGATGCAAGTGTACTTACCTAAAAATGAGTGTGAGAGAGAATAAGTATGCGAATTAGACAATAAGATAGAACGGGAAATAATAAGTATGAGAATAAGAGCCTTTACGATATAATTATGTGGAAATATATACCTTTTCAATCCCATTAAGTATTTCATCCTTCATTTCAATAATATCTTCACTGCTCACAACAAACTGTTCATAGCTCTCCTCTTTCTTCTTATTAATCCTTTCTATCAAGGAAGCCATTTTCAGAATATCATCGATAATACTCTGTATGAGTGCTGTGAAACCTTTTTCGTCCTTAGGATCTAGACTGGGAGCGAATACCATGTCTGGGTCTAGGAGTTCTAATTGGGCTTCGAAGAGAGGAGCTAGTTTGTTTTTAGGATTCATATGCTCACTCACGTAACCCATACTGGAAAGAAGATGGAATATCTACTTAGAAAAGTGGTTAATCACAAATTCTAAGTGGGTAGTGTTTATATACCAACAAGGTTTTTCTAAGGCACATGATACAGACAGAACCAAAAACACATTTTTTTTCACTGTTCCCATTGGAATTTCAAGATGAATAGCCTAAAACTGGCTATCCGTTACAAATGGCTATCCGTTACAAAATAAGATATGATAATTATTCAAATCACTTTGGTAGTTAGAAATTATCGCGTTGAAACAAAGCAAAGGTGTATATATAACCTTAGAAATTCGGATTACTAAATAATTCATTACAGTACACAAATCACCTGCATGCAATAGTCTTGAATAACGACTCTTCCATCAAATTGTCTATGAAGGCCACATAATTCATCCATATCTCACTGTCCTGGTTGTTTTGCATGTTAAATAGTTCCATGTTTTCTGTCAACAATTCGTTGATACGATTGGCCGTTGTTGTAATGTCGTTGTACCGTTTCGTTCTCTTGTCGTGCCTATCTTCTAGATTTAATAAGGTGTCCTAAAAAATTAAAAATACTGTAAGGTTTGGAAGATATTACCTACCTATTTTAGTGAAAATACACCCTACAATTTCCTCATGGTAAAATTTCTAATTTTTGTTTATAATTCATAAAAAAAAATATTAATCGTTTTAGTTTCAATTGTTGAACTAAGGCTTTGTTTCTCACCTTTTTGCCTTCATTCCTCTCAAATAAAGGTAGCGACGCCCATTCCTTCAAAACTAATTTTATTTCTTTCAAATTATCTTGAATTTTCGACATTCTCTGGTAAAGGCTTCCTACTAATTTGTGTAGTTCTTGAAGGTAGTCCCACAAATCTAAAAACAGGGTTATTAAAAATGTTTGTGACATCAAAAACTTTAAAGATATTGGATTTTGTTTTACCGTTAGAATTCCAATTCAGTTGATTTTGTGCCTTCTCAATCCTCTCATCAATTGCCTTTATCTCGTCCTCAACTAAATCGAATTCTACTTTCTGACTGTTCTTTCTTATTTGATTGTACCAATCTATCGTAATGCCCAGGTTTATTCTATACTGTCGATAAGTTTCTTGTTTTAAAAACAGTTCTAAACTTTCTTTGGGTAAAAGTGGTCCACAATCGGGATCGTTACGTAAATGGTGAACTTCTTTTAGAACATCTGAAATCTTCAATTAAACATGTTTTGTTTTAACGTGTACATTGTACTGTATTGATAATGTGGGGTTGATAAATGGGTACTTACCATGGGACTAAAATTGAGGACCAAATCGGATCCCTGCCGAGCCAATATCATATTTTTAGTCTTATCTCTAATTATCTTAGGGACGGTCATCGCCCAATCAGCGAAAAGCTTTTTTTTAAACTCGTTTATTTGCTCGATCAGCGTCTCGTATCTGGCAAATATTTTCAGCGCTTCGTCCGAGCCCTTTATCCTGAGTGAAAGTATACGTGTGTTTGTATCTAGCTAGGCGTGTTCGTATAAATGAATGTGTTTCTAAATACTGGCAAATCGGTGTACGTGAAACTTGAAACTACTTTATAAAATAGCTGAATTGAAAGATCTCACAGATTTGTCAGCCTTTAGAAGAGATAAAGCCAGATAATCAGCTTTCGCAATTTGCCCCACCCAGCTGACTTACGGGTGCGGCAAATTGCGAAAGCTAGCTATAGGCTTGGTGATCCTTGCGGCTAGCGTGGTCATGAAGAGCAGCCCGCCGGCCACGGGCGGGAAGAACGCGTCCACCTCCATCACGCCGTACTTGTGGAACCGGTTGTTTTGCTCCGCGAACAGTTCCTGCAAGAGACCCTTGGATATACGGAAGATTACGTATTAATTGTACTAAAATATATTCCTGAGTAGTTTTGTTCTAATGGAGTGTGCGTAAGGGTTATTTTAAGATCATTTAGAAATAGGTCATTGATCAATTAGGAAACAGCAACTATCGGCAAAGGTAGCTACCGGGTCTTCTAGGAAACTGAATAAGAATGTGGTATTAATAAAACCTTTTCTGAGACAACTGTTTGTTTAACTTACTTCGCAAATAACTATTTCTTTTTCGAGTTCAACGATAATTTCAACATATTTTGCTGTGAATTGGTTTCTAATCAAGGGTCGGTCTAAGACTGACCCAATGATTTCAATTAGCTGAAACCAAACAACGAACATAAATAATTATTAAAAAGAAAATAGTTAAACCACAATGTTATAAAAAATAAATTACCTTAAAAATGGAATCCAAAGTGGAACAGTTATCAAACGACTCCACTAAAACCGTTGATAGTTTCAAATCTAAATCAACGATATTGTCCTGAAAATCTTTGAAGTCATCGTTAAAAGTATCATCGTCTGGTTCCAATACATCGTACGACTTCGAAGCAAACCCGTGAAAGTAGGCTTCAAACTCCTGCGATATTTCACGGATTTGACCTCCCAAAACTCTACCTTTCATACCCCCTATCTCAATCTTCTCTAACTTTTGAAACTCCAAAACCGTTTTGAAGAACCACTGAATAGTATTAAGTCTATCTAAAAACCTGTTTAATCTCTCAAACACGGCATTTGGGTGAAAAGTCCACGGTATCACTCTTCTATCGATAAAGTATTTGGTTAAATTATCTTTGAAATGTTCGAATGTGGTTCGGAATTTGTTCAGTAAATTAATTGTATGTTGGATCCGTTGAGTGGCTTCATCTATATCACTGTGGAATAGCGTAGTTGGATCCAAGCATTTTTTGGCCTAGAACACGTAAAACCATACATACTTATAATTTCTCCCAATGGCCATTATACTATATTATTACGACGAAGGCGTATCTTTTAAGACCCCAATGGAATGTCAAAATCTTAAAGAGTTTCACAGATTTATACGTCTGTGAAGCTACGCTTCCGTTAGCCTATAAAAAATCAATTAGAAACATACCTGATAAATAAGTAAATTACATATCTGTTTCAACAGCACCATAAGTTTAGATGAGCTGCAATAGTATTTGGAATCCCTCCAGATCATACAGATTACGTGGAACAAAGGTCTGAACAGCGGTTGTATTTCAGTGAAATCCGTCTCCTCTAGTGATTGGAAATGCTTTTCTAGTGTGCTTAGATATAAATCAATTTCACGTGCTTCCGCTAAAGCTGTAAGGTAAATAGTAATCTTAGTATATAATTAGAACCATTTACCCTAATAATGATAAACGTATGATAATCAGAGTAATATGTGTTTGCACACTTTAAGATATAATTTTAATCACACATATAGTTTAAACTTTAACTCAAAGATCCTACAAGCATAGACACTTTATGACTTAGGTACATACATACTTAACCGGAATACTTAAACGGAAGAACAAATTAAAAGACGTGATGTAAAATTTCAAACCTGAAACGATATTCTTGAAGAGCCTACTGAAACAAGGATAGTAAGCCGATGTGGTCTTCTCTAAAATAACAGCCATGCACCTCACTCGCTCTGACCGGAGCTGATCGTAGATGTAGTTCAGATTATTGAGACGAGACTTCCAAAAGGCTAGCTCTAAAAAAAGCAATTAATTATTTAAGAAAATTCAAACTTATTACTAGGTAACAACTGTATTTCATAGGCCCATATTTAGTTCCTGCCTGCAAGTTCGCATATTTTTCGTAGCTATTTCATAGCTACTAATAACCAACGTCAGTGGTGTCCGGACACCACTAAATACGGTCATACAGAAAATGCTCAGTTAAAGAAAACTATAGTTATTTTCGTGTCCCTCACCAACACTCGGCTGTGGATTCTGTCCATTTTCAAAAGCCTGACCGGAATCTTCCATCATGACGTCATTGATTTGCTGAGCCCATTTGATGACGACACCCTCAATAGCACTCTTCAAATACAAGTCTACCTCTTCCCCTTTTAGTAGTTCCTTTTCGGCATCGTGTACCAGTTCTACTCCCACTGGCATTGGTAATACTGTTTGTCCATTTACTTTGCCTTTTACCTAAAGAACGCAATATGTTAGAGTGTGCAGGTAAAATACTTCAATATCACGATCTTCTGTACAAGTCAAAAGCAAACTAGCTCTTTTTTACTATAAGTTAAGTATTAGCTTGGGTATCCCACTAATCCCAATCGTGGGCATAAAATAAGATCATAAATAAATTTCCACTAACCTCATAAACAGTACTCTTGAGATTATGAATCTGTTTTAATATATCTTGAGAGACGACTAGTGGCCACCCCTCGTGGTTCAAAGGATTCGATAGAAGAGGAACAAATACTTCATCTACAAGCGCTGCTAGCTCATCGATCAGTCTCGGAGCAAGGTCACCTTGAGAACAAAGGAATTAAAACAATACAATGATAAAGAAAATGGACATGGTTTTAAGGTAATGGGAAAACTCACCAAATATGACAGCCTCCGAGCAATTCTCTTTAGGTATAACGTCTGGTTTTTTCTTTACATAAAACACCGCTTTGTTCTTCAAATAGCATGGAAACGATACTACGGGAACCAACTGGGCTGCATGGGTCAAGACTACGACTAAAAGAATCGGATACGGTCGATCTACGAAGTCCTTTAGAGTACACCTGTGTTCTTCCGTGTTAAGGACTCTCATCCATTTCTCAGGCTTTAGCTTCAAAGATTTGACTACGTAGGACCCTATGAAGTCGAATCGAGGGTCCTGATTGGACGAGGAAGAACCTGATTGGTCCATTCTGACAATATTAAACTTGTGTCATGGTGGAGGAGAGAGTTGCTTCGTCCAAGACGGTTGGAACTCCTTTGACTGTCGCTGCGAAAGCTGAACCAGGCAAATGGCAAGTCACGCAACTTCAAACGGCATGCCATTAAGAGACGGTGTCTTCTTTGTAACGAGCATCGGCATTGCTATATGAAAATGGTTTAAGACGTACCGTTGGAAAAATAGTAACGAGCTAAATAAATAAAATTATTCAAAGAAATCAATTAATGTCAGTAAGTAAGACATAGAATAGGAGGTTTTGTACGCATTCCGAACATAATTTATGAAGATGCATAGCAATGTACACCAATGCATTGTGGTCCAAAATTAAATATCTTGTTACCTCCTAACTGAACTGATATATTCAGTAAGAGGAGGCCCTTGCACAACAGTGGGATATTTAAGGCATACTTTTTATAATAATTATTTTTATAATATACATCTTTACATATCTCTTTACATCTTTACCACCTACAAGTGCTACAGTAATTATTACGATCAAATTAAAGCTACTATTTTCGACCATTTATCGACACCAAATCTAAAAAAAGTGGACGATACGTAGTCCACGTTGCTGTTAGAGCTTCATATTTCAATATATTGTATTTATGTTGCGATCAGTCCACGCAGGGCTGGAAGTGAGCTGAAGCGAGTGCCAGGAACAAGCGTCGCCGCCCTGCGGTGCCGCCACAAGATGACACTCGCGACGTCGCACTGAAATAAGGTCAACTGTCGCTTTTATTGCTTGCCTCAAGACACAAGCTGAAGCGGGTTGTTAACGTACCGGAAAAAGTACTATGAATGTGGTAAGATGACGTTAACAGACGGGGCAAAGAAGAAAAAGGAAGTGGTAAAATACACATTTAAAATAATTGAATATCAATTTAGTAACTTCTCTTTGAATCCGTTCAATACGGAGTACATACTGTCCTCAAAAAGAGACCTCGTTGGAATCTAGTTAGAAAATGTTTTAATTAGATGATGTAACTGCACTGCAATAACTCATTCTGAGAAAATCTAGTTAGTCAAGAAACAGAACATAGATAGCAGACGAATATATATGAATTTAGAATATAATATACTCGGTATAAAATAATCCAGTATTATACCAGTATTATAAAATGAATAGATAGCCACTAACATTTAATTGCGTTGACATATAAACACTAGAAAGCATTTCCAGATATTACATTTTTAATTTTTCATGTAGACGTGGAAAATGAGTACCTACCTAACTATATGTTCGCTTATAACTTGTACGACTAATTTTTATTCATAAAATTATTTATGTTAGCTCGAGGTCGGCAAGTAACGATTCCAGATACCGGTGGCATGTTGATTGCTACGTCATTTGCATTGTTTTATCAAATAACCGTAACTTACGGAGACATTTAAAATTTTGCAAAGCGGAATAGCTATTATATAATTCATAATATTTATGATTAGATAAAGTATGAGAAATAGGTTCCTAGATTCAAAGATAGTAATAGAAATATTTCTTAAGATTTCTAGTCTAGTTTGGCTAAACCTATAGATATGACGTAAGTACTAAGTTAAGTACTAATCAAGAGAAAGATGTAAACTAAGAAGGATGGAAGAGGAAACTATATGAAAATAGAAGAACTACACTTGAGAGCATAGAAATCGCACATAGGGTAATTTTCCTGCATTTTGACTTTGATACTTGTTTTTTTTTTAAATTAAAGGTTGGTAACAAATATAACTTAAATTAAATTAAAGTACACTCTGTTAGCTTCCTAAAAACCCATAATGTCTGGCCTTGACCTTCCTTATCATAGCAGTAGCGGCTTAACAATGGAATGGCCTAAATTAGCTCGTTTCAGGTGGCGCGGTTTGTGGGACTTTGAGCAGGTATAAAACGATAAGGGATGATTGAAATGACATCATTTGCATACCAACTCCCAGTCAGAAAGGTCATTTAACGAATACGTCATCTCTCTGATCAAGAAAATGGATACCACACCAGAAATAGCGGCTCAAGCGGTTGCACTAATCGAAGCTGGACAGAACCAAAGTCAAGTGGCTCGTCAATAAAATTTGAGCAGATATGCTGTTCGACGTGTATACCTGCGATATCAACAAACTTGTGGCTATACCAGGAAACCAGGAACAGGCCCAAAACGTGCGACAACACAGCGCGACGACCACTTTCTTGTGAATACATCACTACGAAATCGCCGGTTGAATGCAGTTCAACTCGGACAGCAGCTCCAGGAAGTTAGAGAAGTGGAAGTCAGTTTGTGGACAGTTAGAAGAAGACTAGCCGAAGGTGGTCTGATAGCGCACAGACCCGCAACTGGCCCAAAATTTACCCCAGCACACAGACAAGCGCGCCTTCAGTTTGCTCGAAATCACGTTAATTGGACTATGGATCAATGGCAGGCAGTCCTCTTCTCCGATGATTGCAAGATGTGTCTCCTTGGTAAAGACGGACGGGGTAGAGTCTACCGAAGACCCGGTGAGCGTTTTATTCAATGCTGCATCTCCGAACGGGTCGCATACGGGGGTGGTTCGTGTATGTTCTGGGGAGGTATTTCACTGGAAGCGAAAACCGAACTTGTCTTCATCACAGGGCCCGATACCGACCATCGATCGCGTGGATTGACTTCCCAACGTTACGTCGGGATATCCTGCAAGAACATGTTGTGCCCTTTTCGGGATTTATCGGCGAAAACTTCGTTTTTATGCAGGACAACGCTAGACCACACACCGCTGCTATAGTACGCCAGTACTTGGAGGAGGTTGAAGTACTCGTTATGGAGTGGCCTGCTCGAAGCCCAGATCTCAATCCCATTGAGCACTTATGGTACGAACTAAAGAAACAAGTAAGAGCCAGAAACGCAGTTCCTACGAGTCTTTGAGAGCTTCAAACCGCGATCAAGGAAGAATGGGACAGCATACCGAAGGATTTCGTAAAAACATTGATTTCTTCAATGAATCTTCGACTGGAAGCTGTTATTCAGGCTAGGGGAGGCATTACCTTGTATTAAAAAATCGTTACATTCACAGATTTATTGTTTTTTTAACCTTTAATACCTGCTCAAAGTCCCACAAACCGCGCCACCTGAAACGAGCTAATTTAGGCCATTCCATTGTTAAGCCGTTACTGCTATGATAAGGAAGGTCAAGGCCAGACATTATGGGTTTTTAGGAAGCTAACAGAGTGTACTTTAATTTAATTTAAGTTATATTTGCTACCAACCTTTAATTTAAAAAAAAAACAAGTATCGAAGTCAAAATGCAGGAAAATTACCCTATGTGCGATTTCTATGCTCTCAAGTGTATTTGTAAATAATATAACTATGTATGTATAGTAACTATGCTATATAATAAAAACTACATAAATATTTTATAATACATTTATTTATTCATAATGACAGCGATGGTTGACTCAATTTGCTACTTGGCAAAAATATTTCCACTAGAAGTGAACTATTTTTTGTATTTTAATAAATTTTATATATTAAAATCTCTTCGTTTAAATTATGCATTATGTGTACAATGATGATGTAACCATCTACGCTACAGAGTAGCTGCCTATTCGCTTATCACATAAAAATAATTAGAAATACGTTTGTGATTTTATTATACACATTATATCTGGCAAATTAACTTAAAATACAGTTGATTCACTACATTACACTAAATTAAAACATGCGTCGTGATGCCGTCCAACATAATTACACGTTAACATCAAGCTCGTAAGTCGTCAGTTGACCGCAATAAATACAAAACGGGACTACTAGAAATGTAAAATAATAAAAATAAACAAATCATTTCATTTACTTAAAAACTATTTGTTTTAAACAAAAGCACAGCACATGGTCAGCTTAGTTTCTATAAATTAAATATGGACCTGCAGTGTTAGGTCTGTACCGCGGAGGCTACTCGAGCCCCGGGCACGGGTCCGCCCGATGTCTGCCCGCCCGCCTCGTGCCTCACGCCTCCCTACCGACTACTGGACAAAAGCACATCGAGAGTTTCAAAGTCACATCCTACAATATTTGAAAATACTTTAACATGGACTAAACATTGAGCTGTCCTAGTTACGGCCACATTCAAAGAATTTCTCTATTACCATTACTTTATTAAACACTCACAAACTGTAAAATGCAAATAATAATGCAGTAAGTTAGGTATTACAAATCTAACTAATATAAAACTGTATCTAATGAAAATTTTACTACAAAGATACAATGTATAGAAAACAATGGAATGTATTAAGTACGACAGTCTAATAAGCATTCGATAAACTTGAAAAATTGTATTAAATGTGACAAATATGATGTCAGTCAACGCTTAACAAGTACGAGAGGTTGTGGTCCCACTGCGAGGGCGACGTCGAGAGCTGCGAAACAGTTGAGCATCACCTCACGGCAGCCATCTGCGTGACACCCACCGAGAGGCGAGTATACTTGACCTACTCCTCAGCATTTCGAACAATGCTCATCAAGATATATTATTTATCATTTTCTCATAGCTAAATGATCTCCGATATAGGCCGTGATATGATAAAATTGACTACTATAAATAAATTGAACCGCTCGCAATGAAACCCCACCCCAATGAAAATCAGCATAAAATCCTCGAGTGCATACTTGTAAATAGCATTTCGATAACATCGTTACATGAATAGCTTACTATTAAAATGTGAATATACATAATGTATTGAGGAATGGAGGCAAGTGATCGGCTACAATGAAACGCTCAAGTGTAAATTACAAATATTAATAAACAACGAGATATTACTCTATTCATGTACTCGTTACTGTACTTAATGATTACTTTACTAAAAAGGATGGAATATACATTACGTGAGCTATGACTATCGCCCGCACGCGGGTCACGTGGACTAACAAACGGTTACACGCACTCTATGTACCTACTCTGATATAATTTTAGGCTCTCAAATAAACCTATCACACCTCATTCAAAATATTCTATTGAAAAACCAAACTAATAGAATAACAATACATTTAGATATTATTTTCTCATTGCTTTATTGTTCCAATGTGGATGGAAATATATTAAGGACATTTGAATAATGGCATTTTTACAGCGAGCCGAAACACGACTACAAACATTTACATTATATTTGAGTATAGTATAACTACACAACCTAAGGGATATAGACGGGTGGAAGTGTCAGCGAACACCAATCAATACAATAGAGATAAAAATTACTTTAATATTAATTTTAATATGATTTTTAAACGTTCCTTTTACATTTTTATAAGTTAGTTGATACGAAGCTTAAAACATACCACTGGTGGTTCGCTTGACACTTGCACCGAACAAAACAAGTACATTTTGGGCCATATGACGGCGATCTTTGATTTCACTGTGACGAAACACGGGGCAAATGACACGCGAATATAACACACAAGACGATAGACATAAAGTTGATTTAATTTTTTGTAATAAGTGCTATATTCCTGTGTGATACATTTCTGTGTAAAATTCACTGTATTTCTTAGATTGGGACTAAATCGTTTCGTCAATCTGTCGCATATGGTGTGTTAGTGTACTTAGTACAAGTCTTTATAAGGACGAAGATGTATTTTTGGACGATTTCATAAAACTACTCGAGTCTCAGAGGGCAAAAGCAGGCGTCGAAATTATAACTTAAAACGTCTATAATCGCGTGGCAAGATATTATCACATTTGATCGCGGCAACGAGCGAGGAACACTAAACGCAATAGTTAAGTAAAATAACCGTTACAAGAACTCATTTCGTTAAAAAATTCAGAATATTTAGCAGCTTAAACAACTTCAATACATCATGTGTGCAGTTAAAATGCGAAGAGCAAGTCAAGATTTAATACATAAATAATAGTGATTACAATAACAGCTAAACGACAAACTATACAGTAAAAAATTACAAACAAGTAATGTACCAAATATTATCACCGATCACAAAAATTTCATTGGTAAATACTAAAATTATTTAAAAATTAAATACACGTAATCAAATTCACATATTTACATAAAAAAACATAGAAATAACCGAATAATAAAATTAAATCACATTTCTATTTACATAATTATTATTATATTTAAGTAATTAATAAATCGTGATAAAATAGTAACTCCTACCAAGTGTCAATGATTAAAAGTCGAATAACATTGGGAATGGGAAAACGAACGATCTGGACACTATTGACCTCTGTCAATAGGTGAGACGTTCTAGTTTCCTTGGAATACTTAAAACAAGAGGACCTCAACATATTGCTTCACCGGATAATTAAGTAATAGTAAACAGAAGGTATATAAGCACCATACGCTATGCGGCTGCAACTTAAACGTGTATCTCAGCAGTACGGAGTTTGGTGGACGTTATTCTTAAATTCGGTCCGATACATTGCTCGCCGAGTCCGTGGAAGCGTCGTTCTCGGTGATGCAGCACGGTATCGAGCGAGCGATGTACGTCAGCGTTGCGGGGTCGAACGCACTCGATGCGGACAAATTTTCTCTATTTGCTCCTAGTTTTGCCGACGGCGTTTATGCTGTCGCCGCGACTTCTTGATCTGTGTAAGTTGTGTAGGCCTTCTCCTGTTGAAGATAAACACAAGTTAGTATACGAATTACCAATGCTATGCAGTCTGCCATTAAACAAATCTGTTTAAGAGGACGTATTTGTAGTATTTGTTCAAAGTTTCAAATACAATGACATTAGGACATTTGCTATTAAGGACTCCCACACGAAACTGCGATGCGATGCGATGCGAATTCCATTTAATATATTCATCTCTTTTCTTTGTACTTGTTGAGAATACTCTCAACGCAACCGTCGCGGGGCGCGGGGCGCGGGGCGGCATCAGCTGTCTCGGGTCATCGCCCGCGCCCTGGCCGAGGCAGTTCGTCTCACATCGTTCGAGCGAACACACGCGCACGCGCATCCTAACTTGAATTATTGTTTGTTTTACGTCTCGTAGACGCGACACCTTTTGTACGTTTGCTACTTTCAATATAGACCTATTATATACAGTCCACTCGCCTCTTTATTTCCGTGCCACCATCACCTGCGCACGGGCCCCTTTACATTGGTCCTTCAAACACGGCCATAGAAAGTGACCGTTGGACCGAAGATTGAAGATTTTCAAACTGTACTGTGCGTTCCAGTCGTCTTTCACCTCAGATCCACGCACTGTTTCTTGTTGGCTTTCCGGAAAGGACATTGGCACGGTTCAACATTAACCGTCATCGCTGATTTCTTCGTACCGGCCACAAGGAAGCGGATCGTCAGGACTACGGACATCAACATCCATCTCTCATCTCATCAGTGGAAGCAAGTCACGCCATAGGATTGTCTTCGTGCACTGGGAACTTCAAACGTAATCGAAGAATCCCCACGCCGCAGTTCGTCAGTGGTTTGCACCATAAAACCGTGAGATCGTTCCATTTCCTTATTAAAATCACTTCACAATCATTCCATCATCATCATCATCCATTAAAATCATCCATTTTCACGTCAAAAAGTCATTTATTCATCAGAAATTCAAATATCATTGCATCAAAAGTGCAAGTCATTGACGTCATCATAAATTCACCAATTCCCTTATTTGTTTATCATCATTTCATATATTTTCATCGTCATTTCCATTTTATCACAACATTAAAACGTTCATCATCATATAAACTAATCATTAATTAATCTTTTTTACAGCTATATTTTCGTTTTATTAGTTTAAATTATAATAATGTAAAAAAGTGTAACGCCTTGCCATATTTTAATAGCAACTGCGCTTGCGTCGCAAACATTTTTTTTTTCAAAGGGCTTGTTTGTTTACCTTTTGCTTTTTGCCTTTTTTCGACTACTTTCTTAGCTCTTCATCAACTTTGTTTCTCAACTTTAGCTACACCTATCTATTACACCATGACTGACGTTAAAGCTTTAATCAAAAAGCGTGCTACAATAAAAGCCAAGCTTACGCAATTTTCATCATATTTGAATGTAGCCAAGTCTTGTGATGAGCTTAGTGACGTACATCTCATTCAAATTGAATATCGTCTTGGTACATTTGAAAACTTATACGATAAATATGATGAATTTCAGACCGAGTTAGAGGCGTTAGTGGAAGACCCCTGCGATCAATATACCGAGCGAGAGGAGTTTGAAAAGCAGTACTACGGCTTGGTGGCGGCTGCGCGTGAACTGATCAGCAGCGCTCGCAAACGTCACACGGGGGACTCCGCGTCCGAGGTCGATGTTTCTGGTACCTTACACAAGCACACATCCATTCGTTTACCGAAAATAGATTTACCTAAATTTAACGGTGACTATCATGATTGGCTGGAGTTTAGGGACACCTTCATTTCAATTATACACAACAACAACAACATCGATAAAATTAACAAGCTACACTATCTACGAGCATCTTTAAAGGGTAGTGCATCTCTCGTGGTTGATAACTTGGACTTCAGCTCCAATAACTATGACGCTGCCTGGAGGTTGCTCTGTGAGCGGTTTGACAACAAGAGATTGCTTGTAAACAATCACGTACAAGCTCTGTTTAATATACAGGCAGTAAGCAAAGAGTCCAGTAGGTCATTACGTCATGTTATCGATAGTACTAATAAAAATCTTAGGGCCCTCTCAACGCTTGGTCAACCAGTCCAACACTGGGACACATTAATTATTTTTATAATGTCAAATAAATTAGATCACATAACTTGCCGTGAGTGGGAGCAGCACAGAAATACACTGTCTGATTCCCCCACACTTGATATTTTCATAAATTTTCTTAAGTCTAGGGCAGATTTATTAGAGACATTAGAGGAATCTGGCACCTTAAAAAATAATATGAATATTCACTATAATAACAATAATATTAATAATAACAATAATCACAACCTTAAATTGCATAAAAGTTTCGCATCAAGTAGTGAAAACAAAACAAAATTAATGTCATGTCCTCTTTGTCAACAAAATCATTTCATTTTTCAATGCGATAAATTCAAGTGCCTTCCAGTACAAGCACGCATCAAAAGGGCACACAGTCTCGATGTTTGCATGAATTGTCTTAGGCCTGGTCACAGCGCCGCTAAATGTAGATTAGGCCATTGCAAATATTGTCGTGAAAGGCATAACACTCTATTGCACATGGACAACAATCCATCTTCATCTGAGACACACAACATAGCACTGTCTGCGAATCAATATAATTCATCCAGGGTTGTTTTACTGTCCACAGCGCTCGTGCAGGTGTTGGACTCTGAGGGAGGACTCCACACTGCGCGAGTCTTGCTAGACAATGGAAGTACGGCTAACTTCATTTCAGAGGAATTTCTTTCCAAACTTAATATTTGTACCTTCGCTACCAAATCCAAGATAACAGGTATCAATTACAACATTTCCAATAGCATAAAAGGATGTTCTGTTTCATTACAATCTCTTGACAAGACCTACAAACTAAATATTCAATGCCTAGTGCTACCAAAGGTCTCGGCTTCGATTCCGAACACATTTATTGATGTTAGTCAAATACAAGTACCATCGGGCATTCGTCTTGCCGACCCTGAGTACTTTATTCCGTCTTCTATTGACATTTTAGTCGGTGCGGAAGTATTTTGGGGTATCATAGGCGCGAATCGCATCGACTTAGGGAAAAATATGCCAACTTTACATGAATCCAAACTGGGTTGGCTCATATCGGGAGTAATTCTTCAAGCGAATCCTTCTTCTTCAATCTGTATGCATGCCGATAATTCACCGACTTTAGAGACAGACTTGACCCGGTTTTGGGAACTAGATTCGATATCCCCTAAACATAATTTCACCTCTGAAGAGCGAGCATGTGAAAAACTCTTTGTAGATACCACACACCGCAACTCAGATGGACGTTTCGTTGTACGTATTCCACTTAAAGAACCAGTCAATGTTTTGGGTTGGCTGTCTTCCTCACCGGCGCAGCTCAAAACATTTGTACGACATCGTGTGTCGGAAATTCAGGATTCTGTCGGGTCTGAATCTTGGCGCTATGTTCCTTCACTTGAAAACCCCGCAGACCTCGCTTCGCGTGGACTCAAAGCTAGTGAGCTTTTATCTTGTTCGCTGTGGTGGTCGGGGCCACAATTTCTTCAACAAGAATCAGATTCTTGGCCCTTGTTCCCTGACTCACACAGTAAACTACAGTCAAGCCTACCTGAAGTGATTAATTGTCATCATGCCGATAAAATACAACCTATTGAAAATACAATTTCTTCATTATGCGCAAGGTTTTCAAATTTCAATAAATTACAACGTGTTATGGCTTATGTAATACGTTACGTAAACAAATGCAAAAAACAATGTTTCAACTCTGGTTCTCTTACTACTTTAGAATTAAACAACTCACTAAACCTTTTATTAAAACATAGTCAGCAGGAATCATTTCCCGATGAGTACCATTTACTCGCAGCCGGTAAGCCATTGCCAGCTAAAAATAAACTTCTTTCTCTATCTCCATTTCATGATTTGTCTACCAAATTGATTCGTGTTGGTGGCAGATTAAAAAACTCATTTTATGATTATGACGTCAAACATCCCATTATCATGTCCAGTTCTCACATAATTTGCAAGCTACTATTTAACATGTACCACCTACGGCTCATGCATGCTGGTCCTCAACTTCTATTAACGACGATACGTCACCACTACTATCCTATTGGCGGTAGAAGTCTGGCCAAGCGGGTGACACATCAATGCGTCAAGTGCTGCAGGATCAAGGCTGCCACTGTTCAACCAGTCATGGGCAACCTCCCAGCAAAACGCGTACATTTGGAATTTCCATTTCTCAACACAGGAGTGGACTACGCCGGACCAATCATGATAGCCAATCGTAAGGGCAAAGGATGCCAATTAATTAAATGTTTTATTTGTGTGTTCGTGTGTTTAGCTACCAGGGCCGTCCACCTCGAACTTGTGTCGGGTCTCACGAAAGAAGCCTTCATCGCCGCGCTTAATCGGTTTATTGCTCGCAGGGGAAAACCAAGATCCATCACCTCTGATAATGGTACTACTTTCGTGGGTGCTTATAATGAACTAGCTAAATTACTGTCACAGAACTTAGATCTTAATAGCATCGATCCCGGTATACATTTCTCTTTCATTCCTGCATATACTCCTCATTTTGGTGGATTATGGGAGTCTGCAGTTAAATCCACAAAACATCACCTTAGGCGGGTATTAGGATTAGCGAATCTGACATTTGAAGAGATGACTACATGTCTGACACAAGTGGAAGCCATCCTAAACTCCAGGCCTTTAACTCCTTTATCCGACGATCCTTCAGACCTTTCTCCTTTAACCCCAGCTCATTTCCTTATTGGACGATCTTTAACGATGCTGCCACATTCACAGGTCCAGGTCCAGAACATCAGCAACTTGGAACGTTTTCGCCGCATAGACTTCATAAAAGGGCATTTCTGGAAGCGTTTTGAGACTGATTACATTCTATGGCTGCAGGAAAGGACCAAATGGCGCCGATCGTCTGGGGAACTCAAGCCAGGGACCCTGGTCGTCATCAAGGATGAAGCATCTCCTCCTCTCATGTGGCTCATGGGTCGCATCATCCAGGTGCTGCCGGGCAGAGACGGCATAGCGAGGGTCGCCGACATACGCACACGCAAGGGCGTCATTCGGCGAGCCTTTTCAACAATCTGTCCTCTTCCAGTCGCAGCCACCACTTCTGTTGAAGACACTTCAACGGGGGGAGTATGTTGAGAATACTCTCAACGCAACCGTCGCGGGGCGCGGGGCGCGGGGCGGCATCAGCTGTCTCGGGTCATCGCCCGCGCCCTGGCCGAGGCAGTTCGTCTCACATCGTTCGAGCGAACACACGCGCACGCGCATCCTAACTTGAATTATTGTTTGTTTTACGTCTCGTAGACGCGACACCCTTTGTACGTTTACTATTTTCAATATATAGACCTATATATACAGTCCACTCGCCTCTTTATTTCCGTGCCACCATCACCTGCGCACGGGCCCCTTTACAGTACTGTAGTAATGGCGATAGATATAACTATTTCAGTTCGCATCGCATCGCATCGCAGTTTTGTGTGGGAGCCCTTAAAACCATCTCTCGAACATCTTGATAATATACTGGAGCTAAGAAGTACTCAATAGTATAGGTGTCGTTACCCTTGCTAGCCGCGCGCTTCATCTCCGTCTCGCGGTAGGCGCGCGCGCTGCGCCCGCGCCGGTCCTGCACGAGCTTGTCGGCGCGCACGAAGATGCCGTGCCGCGCGCGACACGTGAAGTAGCGCGTGCCGCCCACCGACCCGTCGTTTTTACCTGGAACCAGCATGAACTTAGTTGGAGAAAGAGGCAAGTTGAGCTGCAGACTACAACCGCAAGTTCACGAAAATTATCTATAATTAATGGCCGCCTGAGGATCTTCTCGACGATCGACCGCATTTCTGTTCGATCGGAGCATTGTGTCGTTTCAGCCACTATACACAGCTAGTAACTTAACGAAATTCAAAATTCGAAAGGAGTACCACTAATTCCAGTGGCATTTGAAACAAAAGAGGTATTAGCACGCACATACGCATAGGTGGGCGTGTGGGCGTGCGTCAGTCTACGTAGCAAGTCATAATTGCAAATTTTGGGATGGGGTGAACCGAGGGTATTGGTAAACGTAGTACTGGCAAGTCTGTAGCCTGTCACGCAGTACGCAGCAGTGAAATGGTGTTAATAATCTGTTGTTGTGGATGTGTGCGTGTGTCGTACCGGTGGGCGCGTCGAGGTCGACTCCGACCCAGACGCCGCGCGCGAAGGTGGTGGGCCCCACGTACTGCACCACGCCCGTGGACGAGCTCAGCCGCAGCTGCACCGACTCGCCCACCACCACCCACGCCGGCGGCGGCTCCAGGCTCTCCTCTGGGACAAACAATTAATATTACAGTACGTAAAAATAAAAACAATATAACCACGTCGAGTAAAACATTAGTTTTCCTCCAGCTGCTAATCATAAGTCTAGTCAAAACCGAAAAAATCAAATATAAGTAAATTGTACATACCGTCCAAAATCCTTTCAATAGAGGAAGCGGACGTGTGATGGAACTCTTTGCTAGTAGTAGTGGGTTCGTGAGCAGAGCGCGGTCGCGCCTGCGGGTACGACTGGCGGTTGCGGTTCGCGCCCGCGCGCCGCCGGACCACCTGGGGAGAAACGGACGTCGGTGGTAAATATGTTCCCAGCTGCTACTGTATAGGTACGTGTTCACGGGGGCGGTGGCGGTGGCGGTCATGGGCGGACCGGTACTCAATCGAACCATTAGTCAATTAGTCAAAATATTTGTTGTTGTAATGTAACGTACATTACATTGTATTGTTCTAAACATATTTGTAATGCAATATTCAACTGTGAATAAGAAAAAAAAATTGCAAATGATAGGTATAAATTACACAGAGAAAAAATATAAGGCACTTGACAAAAGGCTACAAGTCAGCTTTTGCTGTATGTATGTCTCTGTATGTGTGACAGTGTATGTGCTACCTTCCCGGCGGGCAGCGCGCGCGCGCCGGGCGGCGGCGAGGCGGAGTCGCTGTCGCCCACGGACGACGGCTCGCGGCTGTATGTCTCTGTATGTGTGACAGTATACGTGCTCACCTTCCCGGCGGGCAGCGCGCGCGCGCCGGGCGGCGGCGAGGCGGAGTCGCTGTCGCCCACGGACGACGGCTCGCGGCTGTATGTCTCTGTATGTGTGACAGTATACGTGCTCACCTTCCCGGCGGGCAGCGCGCGCGCGCCGGGCGGCGGCGAGGCGGAGTCGCTGTCGCCCACGGACGACGGCTCGCGGCTGTATGTCTCTGTATGTGTGACAGTATACGTGCTCACCTTCCCGGCGGGCAGCGCGCGCGCGCCGGGCGGCGGCGAGGCGGAGTCGCTGTCGCCCACGGACGACGGCTCGCGGCTGTATGTCTCTGTATGTGTGACAGTATACGTGCTCACCTTCCCGGCGGGCAGCGCGCGCGCGCCGGGCGGCGGCGAGGCGGAGTCGCTGTCGCCCACGGACGACGGCTCGCGGCTGTATGTCTCTGTATGTGTGACAGTATACGTGCTCACCTTCCCGGCGGGCAGCGCGCGCGCGCCGGGCGGCGGCGAGGCGGAGTCGCTGTCGCCCACGGACGACGGCTCGCGGCTGTATGTCTCTGTATGTGTGACAGTATACGTGCTCACCTTCCCGGCGGGCAGCGCGCGCGCGCCGGGCGGCGGCGAGGCGGAGTCGCTGTCGCCCACGGACGACGGCTCGCGGCTGTATGTCTCTGTATGTGTGACAGTATACGTGCTCACCTTCCCGGCGGGCAGCGCGCGCGCGCCGGGCGGCGGCGAGGCGGAGTCGCTGTCGCCCACGGACGACGGCTCGCGGCTGTATGTCTCTGTATGTGTGACAGTATACGTGCTCACCTTCCCGGCGGGCAGCGCGCGCGCGCCGGGCGGCGGCGAGGCGGAGTCGCTGTCACCCACTGACGACGGCTCGCGGCTGTATGTCTCTGTATGTGTGACAGTATACGTGCTCACCTTCCCGGCGGGCAGCGCGCGCGCGCCGGGCGGCGGCGAGGCGGAGTCGCTGTCGCCCACGGACGACGGCTCGCGGCTGTATGTCTCTGTATGTGTGACAGTATACGTGCTCACCTTCCCGGCGGGCAGCGCGCGCGCGCCGGGCGGCGGCGAGGCGGAGTCGCTGTCACCCACTGACGACGGCTCGCGGCTGTATGTCTCTGTATGTGTGACAGTATACGTGCTCACCTTCCCGGCGGGCAGCGCGCGCGCGCCGGGCGGCGGCGAGGCGGAGTCGCTGTCGCCCACGGACGACGGCTCGCGGCTGTATGTCTCTGTATGTGTGACAGTATACGTGCTCACCTTCCCGGCGGGCAGCGCGCGCGCGCCGGGCGGCGGCGAGGCGGAGTCGCTGTCGCCCACGGACGACGGCTCGCGGCTGTATGTCTCTGTATGTGTGACAGTATACGTGCTCACCTTCCCGGCGGGCAGCGCGCGCGCGCCGGGCGGCGGCGAGGCGGAGTCGCTGTCGCCCACGGACGACGGCTCGCGGCTGTATGTCTCTGTATGTGTGACAGTATACGTGCTCACCTTCCCGGCGGGCAGCGCGCGCGCGCCGGGCGGCGGCGAGGCGGAGTCGCTGTCGCCCACGGACGACGGCTCGCGGCTGTATGTCTCTGTATGTGTGACAGTATACGTGCTCACCTTCCCGGCGGGCAGCGCGCGCGCGCCGGGCGGCGGCGAGGCGGAGTCGCTGTCACCCACTGACGACGGCTCGCGGCTGCGCTCCGACTGACACGACTGCTCCGAGCTCACCGACTCCATGTCCATTTCACCTGAAACATACCACGGTTTATACTTATCATTTACAGGCAATCAAAAGGATTTCGTATGTAGCTTCGCTGTGTGAGTAGCTACGCTGTGTGAATAATGATCACATACGATCATTCGGGTAAGGACCATCAGCGATAGTAATCTTGTTTTTTAACCAATTTAAATAGTATACTAACCAATAGAATTCTCATTAGAAGCATCCCCGTTGACATGCGTCTGTTCACTTTTATTTTGACTAGATACTGAGTTTTCAATAGGTATCGCTCCGAGGGGATCGACCAGCTGTCCTTTCACTTCGTTTCCACTTGTTTCTTCGCAGTCCCTCAAAAACGGGTTGATTCTCTTAGAACCCGGAGTAAGCACTGGCGTCTTCGCTTTCTCATAAGTTGAATCGTCCAACTCGTTCTTAGATTCGACTATTTCGTTCTTGAGATCGATGATATCGTTCCTCAGTTCCGTTATTTCGTGTCTAAGGCCCGCCATGGAATGCTTGGTTCGTGAGATCTGTGTGTAGTCGAGCGCTTTGTCGAAATCTGGCGTGTCGTCGACCGACATGCTTCGGATGGATAGAGTGTCGTCGTTTGTGAGGTTCGTTGATGATACGGCTTGTGAACCTAAGAAGGAAAATGTTAATATTTAGATAATTAGCAGTTAGTAAGTCACTTTACTGAGAAAATACGTTTTTGAGGCGCAATTCAATCTAGGAACGAAGCAACAGTGTTATGGAATCATTTATAAATTTAAACTTTGCATTAAGTCCTATAAATTCGCTCAGGAAAGTGTCTTATTGCTGTATCCTGTAAAATAAGTCCACGCAACAAATAAAAATCCATCCAGAAATAGTATATACCGTATTGTTTGACAGAAGCTAAGACGTCAAACAAAAATAAAACTTCTACAATATTCATAAGTGTTTATAGTTACCATAGCCACTGGAAGATATAGAAGGTGAGTTCTTATTGGGCACGCGCTCGCACGCCAACTCATGGAGCGAATCTAACGTCTTCGATGTCGGCAGGAAACCGCGGGGTGTCGCTCGGGATCTGGTGCGCTGGAATTTATTATACATTTTATCATATGCGTGCTGTCGTAGGACAGGTTAAATCTAGTGATAATACTCGTTAAGAGAAATATTTTATATACAGTGTACAGTAAAGTGTCAAACAAGGGTCGACATGTGTCGAACGTCGCTAGTGACTCACTGATCTACCAACACTTGTCGGCTTAGTAAGCACTAGTGACCGGAGCACCCTACAAGCTTTCTTTGTAATATATGTACATTCTTAAGTCATTCTTCGAATATGTACAACGTAGCGTCAGGCACGAGTTACATTTTAATATTATGTCTAAACACATAATAGTACTTACGTGTGATCTAGGCGTGTTATCGTCTGCGGGTGCGGACTCCGGCTCGGAGTGCGAATCGTCGTCGTTGCGGCGGCCCGGCTCCTCGTGCAGGGTCGTCATACGCAGCCCTAGCTTGCCGCTCGCCGGGCTAGCTGCTGGCGTCAATGTTAACGTTAGAAACACACAATCGCTGAATTGTTTGTGGCATGGTGTTTAACAGGAGTATACATTGTGATCGATAATACAATTAAAAAATGGTAATTAATTAAACTACAGAGTTACAAGTGAATTAACCTGCGCGATGCTCTCTTATAGAATACCTTATTTAAAAGCGTAGAGAAACCTCTCCAATGTAGATAAAATAAAAAGGTTTGACGAAAGCTAATCTCAATATTTTGTCTTCATTATGCAAAATCTGATGAGAAAAGTGAAGGATGAGTAAAAAGTTTAGTATCGATTGTGATATTATTTAATTAATGGAATTCGATGATTTTACTTATTAATAATCAAAATAAAAGTACACTGTCTACAATTGAATAACACAAAACTTGTAAAAGTCACGCCACACACCTAAGAACCTATAAAACAAGAGTACAATGCGATTTAAAAACCTTAGAAATATTTTTATAAACAGTGCATAAACCCTGGCATAATTGAAAACTACGTAATACAATACACGTGAAAAACTGAAAGCATGAGATGAAAACTGTCTATTTTAGACAATTCGTTGAAGATTAACGTCGAACTTAAATAAGAAGTAACTAAGTGTATGACAAATGTAGATTTTTTTCCTATAAAAACTAAATAATTTTGAAAAACACATTAACCTTAACGATGCCAATTCATGCTCAAAACTGATAAGCATGCTTATTAAATTTTAAAACTATGATTTCATTAAAATGATTTGCAAATAATAAAGATAAAGTCAAGACTACACTCGATTTTTTCAAATAACAGAAATCGATTATAATCAATAGTAGCATACGAATCCAAATGATTTGTACAGTGAGCGTCTACAAATCAACAGTATCATGAACAAAATAATGTAAAGAAACAAGCCCAACTAGTGAAACTACTAGTCCACAATGTAACGTACACTTGTTCGGCGTCTGCAGTCTCAGTGAATTCAGGTTCAAATTCAAGTTTAGGAAAGTTGGCCGCGCTGCAATAAAAATGTTAGTTTACACTTCAGTATTAGTAACACCACCCACCTAATAATAACAAAGGTATACAAACTTCTATAGCACCTCCTCATACCATTATAACAAAACCTACATACATTTTACGTCTAATACATGCTTACTGTTCCTACGATCATTGTATTACCATATTCTTATTTGACAACTGTCTACACACATGCATATCGTATCACCTAACACAAACACAAACCTACAATAGTTATTCATCGATCTATTGCTACTGTTACATGTTTACAACTCTACAATAGGTACAGAGAGAAACTGTTTCTCAAGTTTTTTATGCATCTCATTATGTTAGTTACTATATTAGACAACACATACCGCTTTTTGATCAAAACCCTAACAATATTGTCACTTGAAGCAATATATTAGATCAAGTAGTATAAAGCACTTCTTGCCTCACTTTCATATAAATAGTCAACGAAGAGGAAGAGAGAAGGAAATAAAATACAGTACATGCTTGGTTCATGCAAATGATAGAGACACGCAAACAAACAGATAGTCAACACAACGACAGAAGCGGCTTGACGCTCGAAGCTTGCGTTTCGATTCTGCACTCTATCAGCCAATCATTAGGGTCTAATTTAGTCAACCAACGCAGCAGTTTGTCGTATAAACCGTTTAGGTATCTCAATTTAGACAAGTGCCAATAGCTTTAGACGGTATGATTTGAAATTTAGCAGCCAATTGATGGGTAACAAACGATAACGTCTCCATGAGTACAATGATTACAACACAACTATTTGTCCAATTAGTTTTAATTGCATTCTTCTAATAATTTTGCCATACATTTGCCATTCCGAGTCAAGACCATATTTCATTTGTTTACCTGAGAGGAACGAGCCTGAAGGTAGCGAGGGATTAAGATACAGAAAAATAAAGTTAGTTTAAGCTTCGGGTATCATTTTTATGTCTAATAATTTGTCATAATTGTTGTAAATGTCGGTCACCCAGTTAAACCGTACATCAATATTATGGGCAACATTGACGTCAGTTGAACCAAACGACTCCATGTATAAGTAGGAACGTGTTTATACTTCAAAAGTAATACAAAGAAAATGCTAACAAGGACAAGATAAAGAGTAGAGACGGGGGTAAGTAAGATAGATAGATTGTTTTGAGCCATAGCATTGCCACAAAGCAAGTTGAAAATAAAATGTAAGTGACTTATGAAGAAGTGAATGTAGAATCGTCGTGATACTGAGTCGACTTTGTATGAACTGCCTATTGTTTACAATTAGATACTTGTACGATATAATCGACCGTCTAAACTAATCGATATTACAATATGTTAACTATACTAAGCCTATTCGTGCACCATTATAACTTAATACTATCTGTTCAATGTTTACCCAATTCTACTACGGAATGCACTAATATACTTTTAATCATTTATACTAAAATTACTCATTATTAAAAGCACTTTGCGCTATTTATGCACATGTGCAAGTATCATTTGAAGTATCTGTTCGGTTAAGGCATGACAATGTGTATGAGTGAATTAAGATTATAAATAGAAGGGGGATTGTTTTGGAAGAGGAGATTGGGTGGAGTGTGTGTGTGTGTTACTTACCTAGTCCGAACGGTTTCGTTGGCGTGGGGAGATCGGGGTCGTTGTGCGCGGGCGCGGCGTACGAGTGCCGGTGCACGGGCCGGCGCGGCGCCTCGTCCGCCAAGTCGGCCACGCTGCCCGAGCGACCGGACGATAACCCGGCTAGAGACTCGAACGACGAGTCCAACCGCATGATCTGTTGACATCCGACCGTTGGAGTTATTCGTTGAAGTAATAGGAGATATCATAATACATTGTATGTTTAGTTGAGGAAATATAGTTTGAAAATTATTATTGTTAAGTGTATTTTTAAGTAGTTTTTTGTTTCATTACATCATTTTTAGATTAAAGGAACTAGATCTGTAATTATTATTATTTTATCTTAATCCCCGAGTCGGTAATTAATGATTCATGAAAGACACCATAAAAGGCAGTCTTACCTACAATTTATATTTCCTCAGCTTATATTATAATAATCTAAAACATATAAATTAAGAAAACACATATATAACTGCATAATTTAGCATTATATTCTAATATTACACATTTATACAACTAAATAATTTATTATTTTGGCAGTTGCACTACAGAGATAAATCCGTGGAGGTGTGAGTGAATACAAGCGGTACTATGGGACAGCACATAGTCTATATTACAAGCAATCTAAATCAAGTTTATTACTATTTACAGCTACATGTGAACTATGACGTCATATCGTTATAAATAGATAGTAAATAACATAATTGACGATTAGCTATATTACATCGTTTTCAATGTAAAATAAAAAATATTAACTTTATATACATTTAATAAGTGTAAAAAATAAGAAAATTCCTACAACTGGGTAAAGGCTCTCATCTCACTGAAGATAAGTAAGATAATAAGATTCTCCTAATTCTTGTATAATATTTAATAATAAGAAAATATACATTCAAACTTAGAATCAAAACATTGATAAGAATAAAAATAAACGATTCACAATTAAGAAAAATTGACGCACCTCACACCGGACAATTCGGACATATTTAAAATCAAATCGTACCAAGTCTGAAAGGTACTTTAATATGGGTACGCTAAAATGGGTTAGAATTCATACGGGTAAACGAACGGTACTGCCGTTGACTGCCGAACGATTGTAGTTGCCACTACCATCGAACGTGTCGTTGCTGTACTACTACAACATAATGGCGATTTAAATGTTTTGTGTCACGCTATTGTCCGGTGTGCGGTTCAGTTACGTCCAGGTCCACACTGGACAAACCATTTTGGATTGGCGGGTGTGGACCTGGCTATGGGCACATGACATATGACACATGACAGTAGGGCGGCCATGCTGGACTCACGTTGGTTCCGTTCTTGGCGGCGTTCTCGAGCGCCTGCGACAGCTGCGCACGCGTGCGACAACACACATGTTAGCAAGCCCACAACATACTACATGTACTACATCGATTCACTCGATTCATTTCCCGTAACACCCATTTTTCTATGACCAAACTATATGACAAATGACCACTCCATTGTCTAGAGACCATTTTAACCATATGGGTAGATTTCTACAGAGTTGAGCGAAGCGGAGTTTTATACGACCAATCATAATGTAATGCAAAGATTTCAAGCGTTGCAATGCAATATCATTGGTTAATAGAGCTCAGCTCCGCTCAACTCCGCCTCAATTAAAACATGACCTGTGTTTTACCACATTAGCTATTTTTAACGAAAGAAACAAACCCCAAACACACTCCCCAAAATTATACTTTACCATACCCCGTTTTGTCATTCAACCACTCTTCACCAATCAAAAATCTGCCGATAGGCATAATACCATAAAAAGTAGTGACATAATTCGACACAAGATAAATGTCAGATCCTGAAGCATATTTTACAAGTCGATTATGAAGACAACACATTACGTAAGAGCAGTTGTAACGATGCCTTACGCTGAATAAACCCAAACTAAACCAAACCATCTAATAAAATTTGCTATTTAGTAAAAACCATAAAACAAGTAATTAAAAATTTAGCCCATTTCCATACATAATTGCATATTAACTTGAAAGCGTGTGAGCTTTATATACAGTCACAAAAATAGCGTATAGATGTAATTACTGTAAGATTTTGATATAAGGGATAGACAAAAGCCGTTTCTGTTTTTTATGGACCACTTACGTTGAACCAACTGATTCCGATATTTGCGGCCTTCTGGATTCGAGCGCGTATTTCTGAGGAGTCTACATTCGTCCGTGTATCTGTAGGATATCGCGGCACCTACGCGGTAGAGAACCAATCACAATTAATCCTAACTTTTCTTCACGAAGAACATGTATGCGCACGTAACACAACGTATACTCTACGTTGTTAGTACGCAAGCTCGCACGCTTTTTAAGTTATACAATGTGGTGTATTTGTTAATTATTACTGAATAGCAAATTTTAAGTGTTGTGATATGAAGTAATTGTATATTACTTATGTATTAGTTGTTTTATATCTTCATTTCACAAACAATATGTTAGTATACAAAGTCTGATATAGTGAATGTTATGTTCCATTATATGTACAGAATGATTTCTATTAAATCTGTGTGTATGAGCAACATTGAGTAGCGTTTTTGTTAGTTCTAAGCTTGTTCGTAGCTTCACAACATCGACAAATTAAAATATATACTTAGCAATATATTAAACACTCTCTTAAATTTGTAGTTCATAATTCTGAACAGTATTTCTACCTTAATAGTGTTAATCCTATTCAGTGAAAGCCTTCTAAAGTGATTCAAAGTGCGAATATCAAACGCTTTGAATCTAATCGTGTCGTCTATTCTATAGTGTTTTTCAGTTTATTGCCTCAGATCTATTATAAATCCAAACAGAGCGCTGCCAACAGTGAATCCAGTTTCGAAAAACATGCGTCAGTGACGTCTTCCCAATCAAACTGACAAGTCATTGCAATGTATTGCATATATATACTTATATGGCACTCCTGGCATTTTGCACTCCTTTACTGTAATGTTCGCATCACTCGGTTGGAACTATATATTTGATCTGGGATTTTGAACCTTATTTCTTTGTGATAAAAGCGATCGCTTACCTGTGAGAAGTTAGGCACGGAGGCTGTCTTGCGCATGGTGATCGGTTGTCCACGAGCCTGTTCAAGCTCTTTGACGGCTACGCTTTGACGTAGACGATCTAGAGTCAAAATACTTTCCACTGCGCTAACGCCGCGGGTATATTTTTCTGGAAAGTTTATTTTTTATTTAGAGACGTTGGTTTTATCCAGATTACATTATTTGTAATATGTAAGATGTAAGATGAACTAAATCTTTCGCTCAACAGTGGGGCACTACAATACTATTAATTAAAGTTTTTAATGTCCTACAGCTGGGCATATAACTGATGATATATGTACATCGAGGTGGATTATTCATCATTTGCTTTCTGCAGGTTAGAGAAGTAAATTAGCATCATGCTTCGCTCGAACCGGCAGGCGTGTACGCAATATGGTATGTTGCAAGCTCTCGTGCTTTTCGGGACACCTCAGTGTAGGCTGCACTCTCCATGTGAAGTGTCGTCGAGTGAAGCCCTTGCTCACCGATGTAAGTCTCCCCGTCGGCGGCGGAGGCCTCGTCCCCGCTGGCGGCGATCTGCGCGAGGCTCTCGCGCTCCTCGAGCTCCTCGGACGCCTTCGGGATGTTCGACACCACCTCGTACGTCACGCCCGTCTGGCTCAGCTGGTCCACTCTGGAACCAACCACCACATACAACTTCAACATTGAGCGGTAACATTGTATTAACGTAAACCTTATTCGGACTATGCGCAGCAAACCGTTGAACATTGGATAACAATGAAATGTATAATGGCTCTGTTTATTAAAATAATGTTACCTGACAATTTTCTTTCGTATCCTGTCGGTGAAACTCTGTCGTTTGTAAATGTTTAATCCTAATCGTTTCCTAAGTATGAGATCCATCGGTGCGGGGTGAGACAGTCTCACGGTCGTTTTCAGTATCAGGTACACGCGTTCGTTGGCTGAAATTCATAAAAAAGTATTTAAATATGCTAAATCATGAACTTGTTTACTCCAGTGAAGTTGGGTATTATGAAATAGAGTATTCACGGTTACAAGTTATGAGAAACGTTCAAAAATGTATTATCTTGGAATGGTTGAATAAGTCCAACGTACATTTTTAACTATACGATATTTATGAAAATGTCTGGACCTGAAAAAAATCCGAAAAATATATATAAAATAATGTAAGAAATGTTTCTGTTCGTTTGTCACCTTCAGTGATCCTGTTGAGGTACTGCGAGTCATGTATAGAGGAGTCCCATGAAGCCACGGCTGACACATCCTTATCGTGATGATGAAGTATTTGCAGCTCGTAGAATTTGTGCCCGTGCTCCTTCGGCAAGATCGAGTTCAGACCGGCCACTGTCACCTCTTCACCGCTTGGATGCGTGCTCAAGTCGTCCGCTAAGAAATTAAAATTAAATTTATCAGATCAGTTAAGGATAAAATACTTAATTATAAAGCGTTTAGCGCTTTAGTTCCATTATTAGCGCTGTGTCCTACAATATCTATAAACTGAAAGGACTGATAAGAATATAAGGGAGATGCTGGATCGACTATCTCAGTCTTAATTTAGGTTAGTATTTAACCCAAACATCTTTGCAGGAGTTTACTATTTGACTTGCAGGTAGCATCTAGAACAGTGTTTATGGACATGTAGTTACGGTTGAGATCAAGGAACAAGACGGGTATGTGTTGCTCCATGCCGGGCGGCGGGCTCCAGGCGGCCGGCGCGCCCGGGATCGGGCTGCCCGGGCTCGGGACCAGCACCTGGCGGATAATAAAAAACAAACAATATCTTTAAAAAACCATACCGATTTCTTCTATAAAGTTATAAGTAAGAACACTTCCCACGAAAGCACCTTTTATTATAATTATCTCGTATACTTACAGCGTTCCTCTCTTCAGTGAGCGACACCCATTGTTCAACCAGCGACTGTTCGCGTTCCATATCTCGTTCACTCTTCAGGGATGGTGACATGTTTACCAGTTTCTAAAAGAATAGAAAGAAAGATAAGAGAAGTGAGGACATATTTTAGTTTGGTATAAACGTCAAGGCATACATGACAAGTTCAGAGTTTAGACATCGCAAGGTGTAAGCCACGCTTCACCATAAATGCCTTACTATTACCTAGACCTGAGGCATAGGAACATTCCCACGTATAACTCACCACGCAACGGACGTGCGGTGAAAGCCCGTGATTAATCATTCGACGCACTCTTTCGAAAACGCTTAATACCAGAGTTAAATCAGTTCTTACCTGAAGCTGTGCATGCAAGTGTTGTCGTCGACGAGCGAGCGCTTCGCTCCATCGCTCTCGCAGTACTGCTAGATCTTCATCTTGGTATGAATCTAGAGGCTGCTGTAGTCGAGATCTGGATAATGAAAGGAGCGTAAGTCACAAGTGAATATTATAAGTATTCATCGAGTTATTGACGCGAGAATGTCGACGGTGATATTAGTTATGATATTTGCCGATCAAGCAGCTGCCATTCATTATCAATCGCCGCATAGACAAATATATTTTATTCCTCCTTGAGGTCAATATACCGCCAATACTGCGCGAGCGCACGTGCGCTGCGTTCTCTGATACGATCTCAAGAACCGACAATAATTGAACTACTGTGGTCGCGTTCAAGCGGGACAATGTTGTCTAGGCCGCACGTAACGCGTGACCTTGCCGTGTCTCCATTACGCGCGATTGGCACGCGAAACAACAACCAGCGGACAGCAGTTTCGCGGACCTATAGTTCATAGTGTTGACAAGGTTTCGCTATTTCGACGAGGTGTCGGACGGGGCACGTGAAGTCGGATGAGGGATGCGTACCTGACGGAGACGGAGCCGACCTCGACGCTGACGATGTGCTGGCAGATGATGGGCAGCGTGCCCGAGTTGTGCGCGGGCCGCACGCGCACCGCCACGCGCCGCTGCTGGCCCTGGCGCAGCTGGTACACGCCGCCCGTCACCATGTCCGCGCGCGACACCACCTGCGCCCGCACACAGCTACTTTATCATCCTTCACTCAAGTTTTGGATTAGGGCTTCCTACCATATTTTTTTCCTCTCCAGGTGGTATTGAATAGATATACATATAAACCTGTAAATAGTGACTTACCTCAACCGGCACATATTCCCCGTTGTCGTTCAGCTCGTGTATCTCAACCCAGAGCTGTATCTTGCGCGTGAGTTCGGCCCAGCGATCTCTGAGCGACCTCGCCTGCGCCGCTTGCGCTTGCGCTACTTCCCAGCCGCGAGCGCGACTGAAGCCGGCCGAGCGGTGTCCCCACACCTCGACAGACAGCGCGCCTTCGGCACAGTGTTCGATCAGTTCTTCAGTGAGAGGCAGAGTGAACTCCCGAACGTGGTCGAATTTGAATAGCGCGGCGTGGTGCTTGGGCGAGCCGGGCGCGGGCGCGGGCGCGGGCGCCTCGGCCGCCACGCACGGCGGCACCACCACCACCTCGCCGCCGCCCAGGCTGTACTGGCAGAACACGAAGTGCGACAGCGACGGCGGCAGCCCGCTCGCTTGTTTGATCACCACCCGTATGGTGACGCTCCGGGCCGAGGTTTCGTTTTCCGCTTCGTTCTCTGCTTCGTCGTCGTCGCGCGCTTCGCCCGAGCTCTCGGACGCGGCTTCGCAGATTCGGTCTTGCGGGAATTGTCCCGCTACACGACTTATTTCCACCTGAAACGATAATTATATTTTAATAAAACCGGCCAAGTGCGAGTCGGACTCGCGCACGGAGGGTTCCGTACTTTAAATAACATAATAAAGAAGTTCTTGAAATAAATGTTTTTTTATTTACATTTGAGTTATTGAATGAATAATCAGTATTTTTTTGCGGCTTACGATTTATGTCGTAAAAAAAAAACTACTAACTAGACCTCGTTCAAACCAATTTTCGGTGTAAGATTACATTGTTATGTACATCATATATTTTTTTTAGTTTTATCATTCTCTTATTTTAGAAGTTACAGGGGGGGGGACACACATTTTACCACTTTGGAAGAGTCTCTCGCGCAAACTATTCAGTTTAGAAAAAAATGATATTAGAAACCTCAATACCATTTTTGAAGACCTACCCATAGATACCCCACACGTATGGGTTTGATGAAAAAAAAAATATTTTTTTCATTTCTATGTATGGGAGACCCCCCTAAAATTTTATTTTTTTTCTATTTTAGTGTGAAAATATTAATGCGGTTCACAGAATACATCTACACACTAAGTTTCAACAACATAGCTCTTATAGTTTCGGAGAAAAAAGGCTGTGACATACGGACAGACAGACGGACAGACGGACGGACAGACAGACAGACAGACAGACAGACATGACGAATTTATAAGGGTTCCGTTTTTGCCATTTGGCTACGGAACCCTAAAAATCGGAGGAGAAACTGAATCGATAGAAGTGATTTTATTCAAACTTATGCTTCTTTCGTTTCTTTAGTCCACTCATGTAAATTTTACATTCAATACCCATAAAAAAATTACCAATCAACTTCTAAAATGAACTCTATCTCTTAGGACATAAGTTTAAAACTGACCTGCAGTCTGCCGGCGACCTCCCCCTGCTGGCTGATGATGGGCGTGTGGTAGTCGAGCGTCACGTCGTGGAACAGCGCCTCCAGGAATATGTTCGCGACGCCGATCAGGTTGTGGTTTTCTTGCGACTCGTAGAAGGGATCGATCGCTTTGTCGGTCGATTCCTGTGACGAAAAAGTTTACATTATTTTTATTTTATAGAAACCGACGCAACCATACGCACTACAGCAAACATAATCGAAAACAAACGCGGTTAACATTGGACTAGAGATGGCATTCCTTTACCAAAACCGCACGCAACTGCAAGCGGTTAACGCATATTATTGATGCGGTTTGCAGTCGCTGTACACCTTGAAGTTAGAACTGATAAGGCTAGAGCCTTATCAGTTTAGTCGTAAGTCGGAATTGTTCGATGCAGATAAGTGTGTATATAGTGTGGCAACAGTTTCTCACATGTTCGAGGGGGTGCGGCGCGGG
The DNA here is from genome assembly GCA_951394245.1 of Cyclophora punctaria. Lineage (NCBI taxonomy): Eukaryota > Metazoa > Arthropoda > Insecta > Lepidoptera > Geometridae > Cyclophora > Cyclophora punctaria. The sequence continues at coordinate 9,759,853 of OX596168.1, forward strand.
CGCGCGGCGGCGCCAGTCGTCGTACATGTCGCGCATGTCGACCAGCTTGTTGTCGAGCTTCTCCATGGACCACACCTGCGCGCCGCGGTGCGGCCGCTTCACCATTATGGCCGGCTCCGACACGAACGCGCCGCGCTGCAACCACGGACACGGTTACAAGGATTTATGCAAGATGAGCTGGATTGCATCATGGTTAGATTAAAACAAAATCTTTATTTTTTATTTGGAATAAAAATATTCTGTACTTGCTGGTACAAAGATTGCTACAGTAGTGAGACAAAACTGAATCGTAGCAATCAACAAGATATACGGATAGATTACATTACAAAAGGGACCTGGAATTACCTTTATACATTTTTTTACTTCTTTGGCATAACGATTATGGCATAATTTATGAGTTAAAGCTGGTGAACGGAGATAAATTATCACAAATCACAAAAAAAATACCTTTCTATTAGGGCTCAAGTTCTGCGGCGGGATCTGCAACGTGACGCTAAACCTTGTATTCCTCCTCATCTCCTCGGCTAAGAAGTTCGCTTCCTGCACGAGCGCGTTGGCCCGCAGTATGTCTGCCTTCAACCGCCCGAGAGACCGCTTGAACGTGTCGTCGCGCTCCGCCGCCCAGCGCTCGACGCGAGCCGCTGTCGTGGGCGTACAGGCCGTCATTTTACCTACAGGAAAAAAGAAATATAGCGTCAACATAACAAGAAACGAGACTTAATTTACTGGTTTCATAAGTTTTAGTGAACAGGAAAGGTCTTCTGTGACCATGGTTCCTTTAAACTGGCCGAAATGTCAGATAAAAATATAAGATAAAAGCGAAGTGTATCCGTAAACGTAGTTTCAATTCAAAAAGTAACAATAGATTGTTAGTATAATAACAAGATGTAAGATAAACCTTAGTTCAACTTACCTAGTTTGAGAGGGTCGTAAGAATACGGCGGATAGGGAGTTGTCGGCGAGAGAATATTTCGAAGCTGTTGGAACTGCCTCTCGTACTCTTGTCGTTGTTTTTCTAAAGCCACTGTAAGAAAAATATATCGGTCAGATTTAGCAGGTTTCAGCTACCTATACCGTCCCAATGCTGAGCGGAAACTATGCCCAAAAACCATGTCCTTAGCAGACGATAATAAATGCAAAATATTTTTTTAAGAAAAAACATTTCGTTTCCTTTATCAATAAGGAACTTTATATCTAACTAATGCACGGTAAGATGCTAAAACCAAGTAAAGCCGCGTTTTCACTTTGTGTTCCAAACATATCCGAACGCTTGCTCACTCTCTCTGAGAATGAAAGAGCAAGCTAGCAATAGTGTTCTTTTGTTTTGAAACTTACCTTGTTTATCCTCCTCGTGTTGTTTCTCCAGTCGATATATGGCCGTCTGTATCGGGTCGTTGCTCAATTCGTTGAGCATTATTTCGTCGCGAGCGAAGTTGTAGTCGATCGGCTGCGCGGGAGTTTGAGGTTCGGATGCGTTTGCGGCTGGGGAGGTAGAAACAAGGTTGATAATGATATTGAAAGCGGTAATTCAGAAGTCGTGTAGACGTACGGTACGGTTTACGTATGTAATAAACCTGTTATCTGAATGAGAGTACTTTAAATTACTTTGTTTGTCACATCTATAGACTAGGCAACATAAAGATCATTAGTTATCAATAAATAATGTCCTCAATCATATCTCTAGATACCACTGTTTGTTCATTTATTCATCTCGAGTAGGTTAGTGGCGAATCCTGGTGTCAGAGCTTTTAGACCGTCTAAAGGCCTTCGACACGGTCTAACGATTGAACTGATTGATTAATTAACTGTTGAAAAATATACTCAAAAAAATCAAATAACTTTACTCGAAATTTTCTAGTAAAAATGATTAAACTCACATCTCTCGCCAGCCGACAGCTGCTTCGGACAGTTGACCCTGAAGAAGTGATGGTTCCCCCACAGGATCCTGTCAGCGTGTCCTAACAGCACGCGCGACACGACGGGCGTCCCGTTGACGAAGCAGCGCGCGGCGCCGCACGGCTCCATGTGTAGGCCTCCGCCCTCCACAACTAGTTGACAGTGCTGCGGTTGGATTCCAAGACCGGACAGCTGGATGTCGGCTGAGCTGTCTGCTCCGACTAGGGTGCGGTCCTAGGACGAAAAGGAAATCGAGTTAGTGGTATCAAGTCTAAATGCAACGAAAATAGGATCAGATTGAATCAAAATTAGACGTCTACATCGAGTTCAAAGTAAATGGTTATCATTGATGCATTTTACTAGCATCTGTAATAAATAATTCAAACCTTGAATAAGACTTAATCATTGTCAGCACACATGTTTTTTGAAATTTAAATTGTTCTGACGTATTGGTAACCTTTCCACAGACTTGAAAACTGTAAATATAAAAACTAAAACGAACACTAACCTTCAAGTAATACACAAGCAACTCGTTCAACGAAGGATCCGCGTTCAAATTGACCAGATAGTACTTGTTCTTCTCCACCTTGATGCCGCTCGCTTGTACGCTTATACCCATCTTCTCTAGAGCGTGTTGTCGCTCGCTCTGTATTCGACCGGTTTCCACGAGTTTCTCCTCCCATGTGCGAGACATCTCCTTCATGAGATGCTCGCTTTGAGCCAGCTGTTCGTGAACGTCTTCGCCAACGGGGGAACCCTGGAATTTGACAGAATTATATTTAATACAAATGTCAAAAAAACCAGTAAATGTCAGAAGGAGGTAGAGAAATATAATGTAAGAAAATTGGCTTTAAATAAAATAAAATGACCTAAAACTATTTCTGGTATGACGCAATACCAGAAATTAGCTAGGATTTGTGTCGTTTTATTCGGTAGCGAAAAGGTCGCGTGACATCTTTCAATTTGTAATTAGAACTTATACTATTAGTTTTATGTCAGACTTTGTTAATGTGGGGTGCCGGATTATTTAGTTTCCATGGAAAAAATTGGTTTAATGCATAGGCGATAATGAATAGTGAATTTTTATTTTAATCGAGATTTAACTTATTTTGAATTGAAACTACGTTTACGAATACACTACATATTTATTTTACATTTTTATCTGACGTTTCGACGTTTCCCTTTGCAGGACCCTGGACCCTGTAAAGGGGCCGAAACGTCAAATAAAAATCTATACTAATAATATTATAAAGCTGAAGAGTTTGTTTTGTTTGTTTGTTTGTTTGTTTGTTTAAACGCGCTAATCTCAGAAACTACTGAACCGATTTGAATAATTCTTTTTGTAATAGATAGCCACATTCAACGGGAAGGTTATAGGCTATTTTTCATCCCGAAATTCCTACGGGAACGGGTACAACGCGGGTAAAACCGCGGGGCGCTGCTAGTGTAAAATAAAAGCGAAGTGTATCCGTAAACTTAGTCTCAATAACAAAATGATTAATGTTCGATTAAACTTAAGAAACCAGAGATTTAACTTATTAATATATTTATATTCATCAGTATACATACATCTAGACCACCCACCGTGGCATGTTTCAGCATTTCCTTCAGCGCCTCCACCTCTTGTCGCAGCTCCCTGATGATCCTCGCGTTGGGATCCTCGTTAACGACCGCGTGGTTGACGATGCGTTTCGCTCTGTCCGCGTATCGAAGAGTCGACAGAGTTTCCTCGTAGTTGTCGGCTGCGGGTGATACTGTGGCCACCTGGGTTTGAACGAAAAAAATAGTTATTCTGATGTCCACATTGTTAAAATTAGTTTCCCGTCTTGCGCAGTCGGGTAAGAAGAAAAAACAATATCAGTACAATGACAAATCTTAATAATATTTATGCGATAAAAAAGATATCAGTTATCATTACTCTTGACTACTACAGGTTGGTGATCTCAAATCAGGGCCATATTTTAAAGGTTACTTAGAAACCATTTAACTTGAAACCCAGTAGTCAAACTGGGTCCTCAAATTCTATATTAGCAAGCCCTTTCTAAACCGATAACTTCGTTAAAACATTGCAATGTCATCAATAAAACGTACATATTTTATCATAAATTATAAGAATCCATTTCTAAATCACTTGTCAACAACTTAACGACAGCAAATCACTTAACATTTGACACAACCAATCCATAGGATAAGTATTCCCATAAAGCCACACGTGCAAAGACACAAACACCCATTCATCCTTTATGTGAGTCAGAGGATGCATCGCTTCGGAGCCGCTACCGGAATTTTAACAAGCTTCAACCAACATATCATTTCTTCACTTTACTCTTGGACCAAATAAAAAAATAAAACAAAGAGTTGTCTACATTGTCTTGTCCGAGTCCGGTTTTGAAAACATGTGTGCAGTTAATGAGGTGCAATTTGATTGTAAATGTGTACGTGCGACCGCGTAAGTGGCACAGGGTGTAATTTTAATGCTTCATTGTATTGTTCGCAGTGTGCTTTCGTAAAGTTTTATTGAGTCTGAGACTTTACTAGAGAAATGATCGTTTCCTATTGATTTCCTATAGGTATAAAGGATCGGTTACGAACGATGAGTCACGATGACTTATAGTGATGAGTTAGTAGGAATTAACCGCTGTGTTTGTTTTCAATATTAAAGTGATGATTGTATTATTGATTGACTAATAGATATTCAATCTACGATATTGTTTTATCATTTGTACGAACTTGTTTAATGTTTCATCTATTTATAAACAAATACATGGACCGGAATAATAAGAAATCTTATCTTATAAATGGTATGTCATAACAGCGGTCCAATATTTGTACAAATATTCGCCCTAAAGAAAATCTTTTGATCACAGCATTATTCTTACTAACGTTGAAAATATCGCAATATTTAAATGCTAGCAGATAACTTTATTCATTCGTAAGTAATACATCCCCAAAGATCTAGAATAAAACAAAGTCTAAACTTGAGTTTGATCTGTCCCAAAGTGAGGGCGCAAGTTGTCTAAGTACGGTATAAAGCTTACCATAACAGTTTTACTGTTCCCTCCGAGGTTGTCCTTGAGAAGCCAAGTGAGGACCGAATCTCGGTACGGCACAAACTTGTCTTTATTCGACTTGCCCGAAGATTGATCGGCAAGTTTTGATATCACCAATCCCAATGTCGTTAGAGATCTGGGAACAAAAAGGTTTTGTTTTAGTTCGGTTGTTGGTAAACGTCAGTGACGCTTGAACAACTGCCCTCAAAAAGACATTAGGAATTATTTCCGTGTTTTAAGTAGGGGCCGACAGACGTTATACAGATTTACTTTAACTAAACATCAACCACTATATATGGAATGTTATTCCATTATTACAGTAAGTAAGGCTATTCATCAGATCGGATACTGTAAGCTGATAAGATAAGACAGGCCATTATTAGTTATGTACCTATTACCCCTAAAATTCCCGGAATCGGATCAGTAACAGTACTCACTTATTAATATTAGATCCCTCTTTAAGCCTATCGCCGACCGCGCCGGTTTTGACGGCTCGTTCGGACCCGGCGAGATCGACGAGCGACAGTCGGGCAACTTTCTCGCCAGTGACGCCGGTAGCTGCGTCGCAAAGTGTCTGAGTGAGGACCACACTGAAGACGGCGTGGGATCGAGATGACTCGCTGTTCATGTTGGTAGCTGCCACTGTTCGAGATTTGTTGCCTTCAGTCATTAGGTTGTCAATGTCCTGAAACAAATTAACTTCGGTAACTCCTAACTTCGATAAGTATTAAGACTTAAGTAATCTAAAAATAAACCTAAATAAATTATCAAGATAACTTGGATTTGAAGCAATTTCCAAGTTCTTAAGTACTAAGTTCTGTGGCGTGTATTCGGTCTGTAAAGTCTATAATAAGCTGTTGAGAGCACCAAACTTTTGTTACGTAATATAAACCGCAACAAATTTTACGGTAATTGGAACAGAAGACATTAACACTACATCACGTCTTTATTTTGATTTAGCTCCCTCATATATTTTTAGTAGACCACACATTTAAACTTTCTTGTCGGCAGAATTTAAACTTTAAAAAGGTAAATAATAAACAATTGGGTAATGTTCGCTTAAAAGTTCCAAGTTTTGTTTACTTGGAGTTATTTTAAGAGTCTATAGACATCGTTTATATAAACAGACTCGAGTTTCCACCCCGATATCGTTATCTTTTGCTGAAACTAAGAATTATTTTGTTTTAGGCCTCGGTTTACCTAAGCGTGTTGGGTAAACTGTAGGCACTGTGGAATTGAATTAATTCATTGAAGTTGAAGCCCTATACTTGACGGTAAGGCATGTTACGAGGCTGGGTCGGAGCGTTATAGTTCGGATGTTAGCAAGTCAACAAGTTGCCAGTACTGGAATGTACTATATTGGATGAGGGAAACTTAAATGCTTGAAACACGACTTACGTGATATTGGGTACTGGGAACTTAATTAACTATTTATATATACATACATGTATACATAATATAGTGATATAATAAGAAGGTAAGCAGCTTAATATCATCTTACATTTAAATGTCGTAGGAATTATACAATTGGTATACAAAATGGGACATTCAAGTATACATAGAGATTAGTCCTAATAACTACCCATACTTATTACGAACATAAAAAAGTAATTGAGATGAGAGTAATAATAATAATAAATAACGAACGATTCCCAAAAATTCATAAAGCATAATGTAAATACAAATAAATCTTGGAATAACCTTCGAGTTTTATTTACAATCCAAATATAGAGGCCGCGTCGAAACGGTAACCTAACGAAAACGTACTGTGAATAATATCGTATGTATGAGAATGGAGATCATTCTAAGAAGGTAGAATTGAATTTCTAGGATCTTACTTGTATGTACTATTGAAGAAATGAATTTACTCTCCTAGGGATTATGTATCAATCATTGAGATACTTTTTTCAGAAATATATTTTCAAAATATATCGCAAAAATATTGTAAACTTTTCTGTAAAAATAATGTATTTTTTTTAAATTGATAATAATATGATAAATTGATAAAAATAAAAAACAACAAAAATAAACATTCTAATAAATATCCTGTCCTATTCAATTAAAAATTATACATGAGTAACTTATCTACAATAGTTACACCATTTCAAACCTTTTAACAAATCCCCATTCAAAAGATAAGATTTTTAATTGATAAACTGCTAAAATATTAAAACCTTTCGCACAGAAAAACCATATTGGAAATTGTGTACGTTTTTGTACGTTCAAAATCTGCCAGAGGCAACGGTCAGATCGTAAAATTGTTTTCAGAATTGTTATTTTTTCAGCCAACTGTGTAGTCTACGTTTTTGTTTGATGAAATGACTCAAGCATTTGTATTTTATTGTTGGAAGTATAAAAAAATCGTATCTATACTTTTACCGATCGTAATTTAGAAAATGAAAGGTGTTATGGTTTTCTCTTTTCAAATATAAAAGGTTTTTATTTTTAATAATAAACAATACAGTAAATATGAAAAGAACGCCACTCTCTACATAATACGAATGTTCCAGCGCAGCCGGTCTCGTGAATCTATGCAAATGTTGAATTTTTATTGAATACTGAGAGTAAATATGAGGGCGTGGATGTAATATTTTATATTGGTTTATCAAATAAACTGTATAAAACGGGATTGGATTCATAAATCTATATCATCAACAATATGATACAAAAAGGTTGTTATTCTTCGATTTAACTATAAACTTCGAGTAATAACTATTTTTCTTACCTATATCTGGGTAATAAAAGCCTAAACATAAACATAATTTGTATTCAACCATCTTAGTCTGCCTTATTAAGTAACATAGTAAATAAACTAGCCTTGTATAGCGTTTTACTGTCCCGATGAAACGATTCAATAATTGTAGATAATCTGTATGTGAACGTAAGGTTCAAGGTCGCTAATACCTTCGACCCTGGTTGAGTGATAGGATTACGGGCGGGAAAACTTTCGAGAAAACCATTAACCTCGCTCAACTCGGGGTTTCCGATAAAAATATCAATTTAACGAAAAATAAGGAAAATCCTTGAAAAGAAAATTAGCTGCTGAGATTTACTTTTGTTTATTAGCTAATTGAAACGTGGAGTGGTGAATGAATCAAGTGAAGTACTCATACAATTAAAAAATTAAAGTAAGTATAAAACAAAAAAATATATAATAAAATATTTCTAGGCAGTAAGAAGACATATAGACATTAAAATTTGTTACTCCATCGACATGTTGTATAGGTACATGCTTTATGCTACTCGTGGTTGCGACAGAAAGCAGGTTAGCAGATTAACTCCGCACTCCCTATGTTTTGCTTATGTTTGGGGTAATGAATAAGAAAATCGGTCAATGAATACCTTATCCAATGTGTATATACCTTAACCGATAAAATAAGTCATAAATTCAAATAAAATATCTTAGAAAGGGAAACAAAATCCACATCGAATAGACCGTAACCAAACACAATAAAGCAGTCCATTCAACTGTTATAATCCAATAAATTCCGTGCGAAGATGAGAGGTCGAGAAAATGCGGGCAAATTATTACGTTGAGTGGATATAAATGATTAGGAGGCACTACTTCGATACATTCCATCAATCATGCGAGCTCCACCGTTACTGGAAGGATTTATATACTTAAAACGAAATATCAAGGTCACTAAGGGTGCTGTGTATTACTAGTGTACACGTAATCCATATTAAGAAATATAATAGTTGAATACGCTTTTTATATGTAGGAGTGTAGGGGGTGAGTAATGCCGAGCGGGTATATCTCGTCAGGGTTTGGAGTTCCCATTTTATTGGGATAAACAAGACGGTATATGCCAATACAGTGTTTTAATTAAGTAGGTACACACACATGCACAATAATAACACAATACACAATAATAATCAGTAAAAAGATAAAGCCAAATAATTAAAATACAACCGAACAGACCGTTATGGTCACAGTTCGTACAGTAGCCGAAGCCACCCAATTACAAAATACAAGTAAGGCGAACAGACCGCTATGGTCACAGTTCGTACAGTAGCCGAAGCCACCCATTACAAAGTGTATCTCGCTATAAGCAAGTTTACAGCTATTGTAAATATACAGCAGTGCTGTACCGAGTAAACCGACAGTTTTGCCAGGAGCTGGGGAGCTTCTTATTACGTCGAGTCCGAAGACCGACTGAAGAGCTTACTGAGTGCACGCTCTTTTATAGCGATACCCCTACTTTAAACTCCCCCCAACAACTCTGTCCATTGACGCAGTGCAGTAGTGCGTCACGTGTTTACTTGATACAACAATGCATTATCTATTAAGATTTACGTTTCAAAGTAATCAAATTATACCTGAATTATTGTCGTAAATAAACAATGGTGAATTTACAAAGTAAATCATTTAAAAACAAAGCAACATAGCATAAAATGTTTAGAACAAAACTAACGGTCATACTTGTCGAAATCAGTTGCCAAAAATCAATTAGTGCACAAACTAAGTACTTGATTTGATACTAAAATCATTTAAATTAATATCATGGAAATCAATTCTTAACAAGGTTTGGTGAATACCCACAAACTGTAATTATTGACAACTGTCTCCGACACGGCCAGAACTGACGTTTTACACGACCTCGTGTGATCTTGAAAAAATAAAAATCTTTTATGAATATTGATCGGCCTTTCTGACACAACAAAAGCCTTAACAAAACGTAAGTGTGTTGAAAAAATTCTGAGTTTGTCAAATAAAATCATTATCAATAGCAGTTGCATCGCAACCTATTCAAGACCATACTGTTACTGACAGAACAAAGCTCAACCAACATAGGCTCCAACATTCGAATAGACAACTCGCATAGGCGTCAACATAGACAACCCGCCTAAGCGTCAAATTCGTAATCTAGAGTCGAACGGACAACCCGCATAGGTGTCAACATAGACAACCCGCCTTGGCGTCAAGCTCGACGTCCAAATCCAGGAGACAAACAGTCAACATAGACTTTCACATTCCAGGAGATAAACAGTCAACATAGACCTTCACATTCCAGGAGATAAACAGTCAACATAGACCTTCACATTCCAGGAGATAAACAGTCAACATAGACCTTCACATTCCAGGAGATAAACAGTCAACATAGACCTTCACATTCCAGGAGATAAACAGTCAACATAGACCTTCACATTCCAGGAGATAAACAGTCAACATAGACCTTCACATTCCAGGAGATAAACAGTCAACATAGACTTTCACATTCCAGGAGATAAACAGTCAACATAGACCTTCACATTCCAGGAGATAAACAGTCAACAAAGACCTTCACATTCCAGGAGATAAACAGTCAACATAGACCTTCGCATTCCAGGAGATAAACAGTCAACATAGACCTTCACATTCCCGGAGACAAACAGTCAACTCAAGCTATATTATGTCAGCAGCAGATGAATCATCATCAGTGTCAGTATTGACAACATCACTAATAGTAACTGGACACTCAGGTATTTTTCGTACACAATCATGGGCATATTTGTAAAGTACAAAGTCCCCAACTTGAAACTTTTCAAACAGTTATCAGAATCAGTTACTAGTTTATCAATATTGAATCATCAATGCTATGTAACACATGAATACTAGGTACCACGTCATTTTCAACTTTCAATAGACTATTAGTCTCAAATGCACACTACAATATGAGCCACGAGTGGGTAAAAGTAAGTTTCTCTAAGAGTCACAACAATAACACGTCAATCCAGACCATGCCCATCGCCAAGGTCGAACATTGAACTCAATAAGGCACTTAGAAACCCTTACTCATACTCTCGTACAATGGGATAAACTTCCAAAATACTTTCAATAAGCTTTCTACTTTATCAAGTGGTACGAAGATTCACTACAAAACTCTAACCGACTTAAATAATACATCACCAATTTAACATCCAATGTGAATTTGTCCTGATAATAATTTGGAATACCGCAATCCCTCATATTCCTCAGGTAAAGAACCACGTTCTATCCTGGCTGGACGAGGTTCATCAATGCTCACAATAATTACCAGCATTGCCAACATGAAAATAAGAAAACATATTAGAACATATCACATTATAAAGACTTTAGACTCTTTCGGAAGCTCATAATTACCTTCGTGTAGAACACTAACTAACTATACTCACAGAACATTCCAAGTTTTATAACCAATTCCAAAATAAACATTCGGTATGATGATTCAGACATATCTCTGAATACTACGAGCTTCATAATCCAGGGGAAGGTACGTGAATTTCAATCTCGTCATCGTCGTCAATAATATGCACTAAAGAGCTCAGCTTGCAGCTCTCAATATTCTTTCATCTTATCATAAACCTAGCTCCGTGGTTCGTGATCTTGAACTATTCCAGTAACTAATAACAAATCTTTCTCAAAATATAAGAAGCCATTTCTCCATCAACTATGGTGAAATTTATCATTCTCTGCTGGAAGCTTAGTGGGCAATAGCGATCCTTATCATTCTCTGCTTGAATTTTACCAGAGTTACTTTTCAAATTAGAAATGATTGCTAAAATATCGGACTGTTAAAAGCCATTATTAGACAGAGTTGTAATATCAACACGTTTCTGTTCTGTTTTGTTGATTGATTGTGGAAGGGAGTTTCTAGAAAGAAATTCTACGAGGTTCATATATCTGCCTTCCCTATACATAATGTCAAAATCATAGGCCTGTAGAAAAGCCCACCATCTATGTACTCGGGGAGTTAACTGTGGTTTATACTCGGATGGAATATCTGTATCAATATCATGAAAATCAGAGGACTCAGGAAAAGAGCATTATTCAATAAACTCCTTTGGAAATAGTAAGATTTGTTTCGGTCATGTTAACCGCAATTTTAATATCTCACAGCCTATCATAATACTATGACTTATATAGGCATCCGGTACCACATGAAACAGTATCTCTAAATGGTAACCGTCTATTTCTACTTCACTCAGAATTAGTTCGGTACATATTATGTTAGAATTTCCGATTCCCACTATATTGACTATACAAGAAATACGTTTGGCAGACAACTTTTCAGAACAATAAAATCTTTCCAGGTCATACCTGCGTACGATACTTGGGAAAGCCATACGTTAGCACTGCCCTTCAAGGCTTTAGTAAGATAAGCAATGATAAGAGGAAGGTTTTTCCGATAGGCAAATATCAACGGTTTACTCCAAGATTGAACATCGAAATCTGTAGGTCTGGGACAAAAACGGGCAAAGAAATTAGAGTAGACGGAGCGGATTGCGTCTTAATCGCTTCAATTAACTGGGACATATATTCTGAAGCATTCACATTACTCGCCATGGATCACAAACACCTTCAGATTCCTGGGCTAAACCTTATCCCACAAAAGTGGACTGCGAGAGCCATAGTGGCTGAACGGCATTCATGCTTGACTTCTGAGCGGACGGCACCACGGGTCAAATCTTCTTCATCCCACTTCTGATGTAGGAGTGTAGGGGGTGAGTAATGCCGAGCGGGTATATCTCGTCAGGGTTTGGAGTTCCCATTTTATTGGGATAAACAAGACGGTATATGCCAATACAGTGTTTTAATTAAGTAGGTAGTCATGCGACCTGAGTCCGGCCCTGTTGTATTCACCAGAATAGCTGACTGAGCGTCTGGCTCGAATACCCGGTAGCGATAAGACGGTCATTGTGGGCGGCCTGCGAGCCCAGTAGAACTTTAAGTTAGATTTTAATTTCATTCCTTTGTACGTTACTCAATAATAAACTTGTCTTGAAATATTAAATTAATTTTTAATTTTTAAAAAGTCGCCCCGAAGCTCCCAAAGTAAAACTGGCGCAGCCGGTAGGATACCGTGTAAACCGTGTTGCTTAGTGAAAAACTCCAAAAATCGGGTTTTGGGCAAACTGTGTTCGGTATCCTCGAACCAAAGAAAATAAGTTTTCCGGGACGGGCAACAAGATATTAGTGAACTGCAGAGGAATCACCACTGGAGGATTATGGCTGGCTTGTGAGTAGTCCAAATTCACTATTCCTTTTCCATTCATATTCTATTCCTATTTAATTAACTAGATTGTAGAGGTTCAAAATCACCTCATAATTATTAGTTAACTTTTCAAGGTAATTGCACAGAAAATAGGCAATTATCTATAGCGTACATCGTGTACAATTTTATTTTAATAAGCTAAATTAAGTTAAATTGTAAAATGACTCAACCACAACTGGTGTCAATTCCACAAGAAATTTCATCTATTATACCTAAGTTCGATGGAGATGAAAGGCTCCTAAATTTATATATTAAGAAGTGTGAATATGTTATAAGGTGTTATAGACGGGAAAACAATCCGGCGCAGGATTTATATGTGTTTCATGTAGTGTCGAGCAAATTAATTGGCAAAGCGGCCCACTTAATTAGTGAGCGCCCAGACATAGAATCCTGGACCGAATTAAAATCTGTATTAACCCAACATTTCGGAGATCCGCGTTCGGAAGAATGTATAGCCATCCAACTAGAGACATTAAAAATTAATACTAACGAATCTTATCTAGATTTCTGTAACAGAATTCAACAGGTTAAGAGCTCTTTATTGGCAAAAGTTAATTTAATCACCGATGATCACATTAGGAGAAGTAAAATCACTATTTACGACAATATGGCACTTAATGTATTTTTATATAATTTACCGGAAGATCTTATTCGTATAGTGAGACTTAAGGGTACTAACACACTGGAAGATGCCCTCAGGATTGTTCTGGAAGAAGTCAATTTTAAATTTCAATACGAGTCGCGCAATAGAATAATGAGACCTTTAATGAATAAAAACCCTTCACAGCCTTCAGCTATTACGAGTAACCCTTATGTAGAGAAGTTTGGTCTTAAACCATTCTTTACCACTAACTCACAACAAAATCAGGGCTTCAGATTTGGTATACCGAATCAAATACGCCCTCATGTTCAGCAACAGCCTAATCAACAATTCAAATTTGGAATGCAACATAATCAGTTTAGACCTCAAGGTTTTACTAATCAGCCTAAATTTGTGAACCCACAAGTTCCTCAAGGTTATAGACCTTCGTTTGGACAATCTTTTAGACCAAATGTCAACCCTCAGACTCAATTTAAATTCGGGATACCCCCAACACATCAGAATAAACCAAAGGTAGACACCGATGTTACTATGCGTACAGCATTACCGAATCGAAATCAGGCTCACCATAACGAGTTACACGTAAACTCACCCTATGAGACAGATCAAGACTATTACGAGCAGGACGTAGTCATAGATGACTACCTGTATGACGGTAACTGTGGAGTACCGGAATACACACATGAGGTAAATAACGAGACAGTGGAAAATTTTTACCAGATAGCCTCGGATATGGATCGACCGAATTGATTAATTTAAATTGCGAAAATGTTGCAAAACTTCCGTACATTTACTTACCAGAAATCAACGCTAAGTTTATGATTGATACAGGCAGCTCTCGTTCCTTTATCAGCCCTAAAAAGGCGAATGAATATTACAACCAATATAAATTCCCAGCTCCATTTGAGGTAATAAGTACACATGCTCGAAGCTTACATAATGAGGCAATTTACGCCCCACTTCCTGAAACATTTAAATCTATAGTTTCACACACATTTTATATTTACGAAGTAGACAAAGACTATGACGGACTTATAGGATCTGATCTATTATCACAACTTAACGCTAACATTGACATGAAAAATTTGATTTTAAAGACTTGCGATGCTGAAATCCCTTTCGTATATAATCCTCAAGTTACAATTAAATTAGAACCACGTACCGAGACTAAAGTTACTTTACCGACAAATCTTGCTAATGGTACTGGAATTATTAATTACCATATATTTGAACCTGGTGTTAGAATGCCTTCTGCACTTGTTAATTGTAAAAATGGTCATGCTGAAACATTTATACAAAACAGTTTAGAAACACCTGTTTGTTTTACAATAAACAAATTAGTTTCAGTTACTCCATACACACCTGATAAATGTGAAGTTAATGCTAATACGGTACCTGATAACGACCTTGACATCGATGACCATTTAATAGAGAACCTAGAGAAATTAAGACTTGAACACATGAACACTGAGGAAAATAAAGCAATCAGTGCCTTGTGTTACGAATTTAGAGACATTTTCTACTGCGATAAAATACCCTTATCTTTTACAAACAAAGTAAAGCACCATATTAGAACCAAAAACGAAGACCCAATCTATATACGACCTTACAGACAACCCCAAAAGATAAATGACGAAATTAATAGACAAGTTGACAAATTACTAAGTGAAAATGTTATCCAAGAGTCTTTTTCTCCTTGGAACTTTCCTGTACATCTTGTGCCAAAGAAGCTGGACGCTTCGGGAGAGAAAAAGTACAGAATGGTGATAGACTACAGACGTTTAAATGACTTGACTACCGATGACAAATACCCATTGCCGAATATATCAGACTTATTTGACCAATTAGGAAACGCTAATTATTTTAGCACAATAGATTTAGCAAGTGGCTACCATCAGATCGAAATTGACGAAGCCGATAGGGAGAAAACCGCGTTTAGCACTCAAAAAGGGCATTTTGAATTTTTACGCATGCCGTTTGGCCTAAAAACGGCACCTGCCACCTTCCAGAGGGCCATGGATCGCATACTAATAGGGCTACATTGTTTAGTATACCTGGACGACATTATTATATTCTCTAAGAGTCTTCAGGAACACATAGAAAAACTACGTAAAATATTCGAAACACTCAGAAAAGTGAATCTAAAAGTACAGCTAGATAAATCCGAGTTTTTAAGAAAAGAAGTTCTATACTTAGGACACTCAATCACGCGTGATGGGCTAAAACCTAACAATGACAAGATAGATGCAGTCCTGAGATTTCCGCTTCCAAAAACCCAAACTGAGATTAAAAGTTTCCTCGGTTTAGTAGGGTACTATAGGAAATTTATCAAGGATTTCGCTAAACTCACACGACCCTTAACCGTTTGTCTAAAGAAAAACCATAAAGTAGTAATCAATAAAGAGTTTATAGAATCATTCGAAAAATGCAAAGAATTACTAACAAACGCACCCCTTTTACAATACCCAGATTTCGATAAGCCATTTATTCTGACAACCGATGCCTCCAATTATGCAATTGGCGCGGTATTATCACAAGGATCAGTAGGAAGTGATCGTCCTGTGGCATATGCGTCACGAACACTTAACGATGCGGAAAGCAGGTATAGCGTTATTGAAAAAGAAGCACTCGCTATAATTTGGGCTATAAAACATTTCCGCCCGTATCTATATGGTAAAAAGTTCACAATTTACACCGACCATAGACCACTTTCATGGCTTCATTCATTCGAAGAACCCAATAGTAAGATCACGAGATGGCGATTAAGATTAGCGGAGTATAATTATGACGTTATTTATAAAAACGGACGTCAAAACACAAACGCCGATGCGTTGTCGAGGGTTAAGATCAATGCATTAAGAAAGGGAGCTAAAGATAATAGTTCAGTAAAAGTAAACGTAGATGAAAAAGACTTAGAATTACAAAGGCACTGTGAACAAATTACACAAGAAATAACTAAATTAGGTAAAAAGAAAGGAAAAGCAAAGAAAAAGCCAGATAGTCCAATTTCTATTTCATCAGTTATGACCTTTGCTGTATTAGCCTATAACCATAGTATCCATTCAGTAACAGGTTTTACACCTTTTGAGGTGGTATTCGGCCATACCGAATCAGCAAGCCCCTTTAACGTAAATTTCGACAAAGAATATATGCAAGTACTTATTCGAGATCATAAGAAAAGGACTAAATATCTTTACAAATACTTAACTGATAAAATGTTGCAATTAAAAGAAAATGTTCAAAATAAGCGCGGCGGTGAGACCGATTTTAATATTCAACTAGATGATGACATCTTTTATAGAGGAACGAATGTAAGAAGAGGTAAAGATAAACCTAGATATAACAAAGGTAAAGTTATAGGTGAAGTAGATAGAAATGTAGTGACAATAGCAACAAAGAATCGCGTATCTAGGATCCCCATTAAAGATGTTAAACGTCCTCCACAGAATCGGCACAGTCCTGTGGCTGGTCCTAGCCGCAGCAACCCAGGCCCTTCAGCTGCACCCCCTTGAAGGAAATCCAGGTGTTTTGCCTATAAAGGAAGGAACAGCTGTTAAAAGTTCTGAAAAATGGACAATTATTAAAAGATTAGATTTAAATTTAATTTGCGACGATATAAACATTAATATAGCTAGATTAGGTGACCTTAATAGAATTATAAGAGGTAATTCCGTTACAGATAATCAAATATTTTCTGATTATAGAATACAAACCGAATTTGTTATGAACTTAACTATAAATAAGATTAAACAAATCGTCCCTAGATATAGAACCAAAAGAGGTCTTGTCAACCCACTGGGTTCGATTATTAAACTTATTTCTGGAAACCTAGATAACGAAGATGCGATTAAATACGATAAGCTTATAGAAAATACTCAGTTAAAACAAGAATTTTTGAGTAAGAAACTGACCCTGGTCTCCGAAGTAGTTAAAAATTTATATAACACCACACACAAAATTAGAGAAAATGTTATACAAATTGATCTTAGAATGAAAGAGTTTCAGAATGGTATAGATAAAGCAAAAGAAACAGAAAAGATTCATTATTTGAATAATATAATAATTAATGTGTATTCTATGATTTTACACAATTTTCAAATTATAATTATAAAGCTAAATGAAGTAGAAACAGCAATGTCATTCAGTAAGCTTGAAACCCTACACCATTCTATAATAAACTCTGATACCTTGTTAATTTTACTAAAAGAAATTGAACTTACTGAAAGATTAATTTTCCCTGCTGAGCCTGAAAATCTTGTGAAAATTGAACAATACATTAATGTAAAATCTTTTATCAAAGAAAACCAGTTAACATTTGTAATGGAAATTCCATTAGTATGTAAAGAAACATATACTTACTATAAATTGTATCCTATCCCTATTATCCATGATCATATGACATACATTATCCTTCCTAAATATCCTTACCTCATAGTGAAAGGACTTATCTCCGAGCCGCTAGCCAAACCGTGCCAGCGAACAGATAACAACAAATTCGTCTGCTTCGAAGATTACCTTGATAAAATAAATGAAGATCCGTGCATCTCCGAATTGATGCAATTCGCCAAAAACATCTCTTCCTGTACGTTGATACCTGTCAAATACAAAGGTGTCCTTGTCCAGCGCTTACAAAATAATAAATGGATTGTATTTTCTGAAGGAAAGACAATAATTCGCAGTTTTTGTCAAAACGAAGTAAACCAAGAGAATATCCAAGGAACATACATCGTTACTACAGAAGATACATGTGAAGTGAAAATAGACAAATACTCACTAAAATCACGCCCTCATCGGATAACAAAATTGAACTACGAAAAACTGCCAACTGTAAACCTACCGCACATCAGCGAGATAAAGGCGGAACAGAGAAAACCAGTAGAACTAGAAGAAATGAATCTGGATAACATACAAGAAATAACGAATTCCGTAAAGTTCGATACCAATAGTGAAAGTGAAATAGTGAGAGTCAATAGTGTCAGTGTTTGGACCATTGGGTTATATTTTATTATAGCAGTTTTTGCAGGAGTTATGTTTTATATTAAATTAATAAAATTAGGTTATAAATGTAACTTTCGAAATTCTCCGAATCAGGTAAATTCGGATAATCTCGAATCTCAGGGGGGAGAAGTCATGCGACCTGAGTCCGGCCCTGTTGTATTCACCAGAATAGCTGACTGAGCGTCTGGCTCGAATACCCGGTAGCGATAAGACGGTCATTGTGGGCGGCCTGCGAGCCCAGTAGAACTTTAAGTTAGATTTTAATTTCATTCCTTTGTACGTTACTCAATAATAAACTTGTCTTGAAATATTAAATTAATTTTTAATTTTTAAAAAGTCGCCCCGAAGCTCCCAAAGTAAAACTAGGTACACACACATGCACAATAATAACACAATACACAATAATAATCAGTAAAAAGATAAAGCCAAATAATTAAAATACAACCGAACAGACCGTTATGGTCACAGTTCGTACAGTAGCCGAAGCCACCCAATTACAAAATACAAGTAAGGCGAACAGACCGCTATGGTCACAGTTCGTACAGTAGCCGAAGCCACCCATTACAAAGTGTATCTCGCTATAAGCAAGTTTACAGCTATTGTAAATATACAGCAGTGCTGTACCGAGTAAACCGACAGTTTTGCCAGGAGCTGGGGAGCTTCTTATTACGTCGAGTCCGAAGACCGACTGAAGAGCTTACTGAGTGCACGCTCTTTTATAGCGATACCCCTACTTTAAACTCCCCCCAACAACTCTGTCCATTGACGCAGTGCAGTAGTGCGTCACGTGTTTACTTGATACAACAATGCATTATCTATTAAGATTTACGTTTCAAAGTAATCAAATTATACCTAGTTTTACTTTGGGAGCTTCGGGGCGACTTTTTAAAAATTAAAAATTAATTTAATATTTCAAGACAAGTTTATTATTGAGTAACGTACAAAGGAATGAAATTAAAATCTAACTTAAAGTTCTACTGGGCTCGCAGGCCGCCCACAATGACCGTCTTATCGCTACCGGGTATTCGAGCCAGACGCTCAGTCAGCTATTCTGGTGAATACAACAGGGCCGGACTCAGGTCGCATGACTTCTCCCCCCTGAGATTCGAGATTATCCGAATTTACCTGATTCGGAGAATTTCGAAAGTTACATTTATAACCTAATTTTATTAATTTAATATAAAACATAACTCCTGCAAAAACTGCTATAATAAAATATAACCCAATGGTCCAAACACTGACACTATTGACTCTCACTATTTCACTTTCACTATTGGTATCGAACCTTACGGAATTCGTTATTTCTTGTATGTTATCCAGATTCATTTCTTCTAGTTCTACTGGTTTTCTCTGTTCCGCCTTTATCTCGCTGATGTGCGGTAGGTTTACAGTTGGCAGTTTTTCGTAGTTCAAATTTGTTATCCGATGAGGGCGTGATTTTAGTGAGTATTTGTCTATTTTCACTTCACATGTATCTTCTGTAGTAACGATGTATGTTCCTTGGATATTCTCTTGGTTTACTTCGTTTTGACAAAAACTGCGAATTATTGTCTTTCCTTCAGAAAATACAATCCATTTATTATTTTGTAAGCGCTGGACAAGGACACCTTTGTATTTGACAGGTATCAACGTACAGGAAGAGATGTTTTTGGCGAATTGCATCAATTCGGAGATGCACGGATCTTCATTTATTTTATCAAGGTAATCTTCGAAGCAGACGAATTTGTTGTTATCTGTTCGCTGGCACGGTTTGGCTAGCGGCTCGGAGATAAGTCCTTTCACTATGAGGTAAGGATATTTAGGAAGGATAATGTATGTCATATGATCATGGATAATAGGGATAGGATACAATTTATAGTAAGTATATGTTTCTTTACATACTAATGGAATTTCCATTACAAATGTTAACTGGTTTTCTTTGATAAAAGATTTTACATTAATGTATTGTTCAATTTTCACAAGATTTTCAGGCTCAGCAGGGAAAATTAATCTTTCAGTAAGTTCAATTTCTTTTAGTAAAATTAACAAGGTATCAGAGTTTATTATAGAATGGTGTAGGGTTTCAAGCTTACTGAATGACATTGCTGTTTCTACTTCATTTAGCTTTATAATTATAATTTGAAAATTGTGTAAAATCATAGAATACACATTAATTATTATATTATTCAAATAATGAATCTTTTCTGTTTCTTTTGCTTTATCTATACCATTCTGAAACTCTTTCATTCTAAGATCAATTTGTATAACATTTTCTCTAATTTTGTGTGTGGTGTTATATAAATTTTTAACTACTTCGGAGACCAGGGTCAGTTTCTTACTCAAAAATTCTTGTTTTAACTGAGTATTTTCTATAAGCTTATCGTATTTAATCGCATCTTCGTTATCTAGGTTTCCAGAAATAAGTTTAATAATCGAACCCAGTGGGTTGACAAGACCTCTTTTGGTTCTATATCTAGGGACGATTTGTTTAATCTTATTTATAGTTAAGTTCATAACAAATTCGGTTTGTATTCTATAATCAGAAAATATTTGATTATCTGTAACGGAATTACCTCTTATAATTCTATTAAGGTCACCTAATCTAGCTATATTAATGTTTATATCGTCGCAAATTAAATTTAAATCTAATCTTTTAATAATTGTCCATTTTTCAGAACTTTTAACAGCTGTTCCTTCCTTTATAGGCAAAACACCTGGATTTCCTTCAAGGGGGTGCAGCTGAAGGGCCTGGGTTGCTGCGGCTAGGACCAGCCACAGGACTGTGCCGATTCTGTGGAGGACGTTTAACATCTTTAATGGGGATCCTAGATACGCGATTCTTTGTTGCTATTGTCACTACATTTCTATCTACTTCACCTATAACTTTACCTTTGTTATATCTAGGTTTATCTTTACCTCTTCTTACATTCGTTCCTCTATAAAAGATGTCATCATCTAGTTGAATATTAAAATCGGTCTCACCGCCGCGCTTATTTTGAACATTTTCTTTTAATTGCAACATTTTATCAGTTAAGTATTTGTAAAGATATTTAGTCCTTTTCTTATGATCTCGAATAAGTACTTGCATATATTCTTTGTCGAAATTTACGTTAAAGGGGCTTGCTGATTCGGTATGGCCGAATACCACCTCAAAAGGTGTAAAACCTGTTACTGAATGGATACTATGGTTATAGGCTAATACAGCAAAGGTCATAATTGATGAAGCGTCTGTTAACTTTTGCTCGTACTTAGCCAGTCTATATGTCTCTATTATAGTAGAGTGAAATTTCTCAATTAAACCCATTGAATTAGGGTTGTTTGGGGTTCCTAGATGTAACTCTATTTTATAAAAATCTAGAAGTTCCTTAATAAGTGCGTTGTTAAATTCTGATCCTGAATCGGAACTTAGTTTACTTGGGCATCCATAGAAAGAAAAGTATTTGATAAGTGCTCTGACTACTTCTGGAGCAGATTTGTTAGGAATCTCGAAAGCTTGACCAAGTTTACTAAAAGCGTCAATAATTGTTAAAAATGTTTTACTTTCAATTGTGAATAAATCTATAAATATCTCTTGGAAGGGTTTGTTTTGGGTTTGTGTTAATTGAATCTTAGGTTTGAGTGGTTTTCTGTCATATTTTAACTTTTTGCACGGTTCACATGCATTAATGATTGCTGCTACCGTTATGTCCATATTGTGCCAAAAATACGTGCGCTTTATGTGTGCTACAGTCTCTTTGATACCCCGGTGGCAGTTTTTACCTACATGATATTTTTCTACAATTGCTTTCTGTTCGTCCTCATTTTCTACGTAAACTACTCGCTCAGTACATTCTAATATATTAACGGTTCCCTTTTTAAAAAGTGTTAAAACAGCATTAGTAAATTCTAACCTATGCTGTGGGTCTTCGAAATAGATAAAATATTTAATTTTTGTACGAATATATCTTTTCAAAAAGTCTTTTATTAAATCAGGTCTTTCTAATGGTAAGTGTACTTCCAATATTTTCTGTTTAACATTAGAAATATTTTTAACTGCTATTTGATCTCTGAACCAAGTATATACCAAAATTTGGTTTGGTTTGGTATCTATTGATTCCTTTAATATTGGAATTCCTGTAGAATCCATATTATGTGCAGAGTGTACTGTTTCTGATCCTACGTGTAATTCTGACTCAGAGGCAGTAACAGTTCCGCTTGAAAATTCAGTTATTGGAAAGGGTGAGCGCAAACGTTTGGGGATGCTAATGGTACGCTCAGAGTCCGATGAAAGTGATATGGGTTTTTCCGATTCTGATGAAATAGAAATTGGACTATCTGGCTTTTTCTTTGCTTTTCCTTTCTTTTTACCTAATTTAGTTATTTCTTGTGTAATTTGTTCACAGTGCCTTTGTAATTCTAAGTCTTTTTCATCTACGTTTACTTTTACTGAACTATTATCTTTAGCTCCCTTTCTTAATGCATTGATCTTAACCCTCGACAACGCATCGGCGTTTGTGTTTTGACGTCCGTTTTTATAAATAACGTCATAATTATACTCCGCTAATCTTAATCGCCATCTCGTGATCTTACTATTGGGTTCTTCGAATGAATGAAGCCATGAAAGTGGTCTATGGTCGGTGTAAATTGTGAACTTTTTACCATATAGATACGGGCGGAAATGTTTTATAGCCCAAATTATAGCGAGTGCTTCTTTTTCAATAACGCTATACCTGCTTTCCGCATCGTTAAGTGTTCGTGACGCATATGCCACAGGACGATCACTTCCTACTGATCCTTGTGATAATACCGCGCCAATTGCATAATTGGAGGCATCGGTTGTCAGAATAAATGGCTTATCGAAATCTGGGTATTGTAAAAGAGGTGCGTTTGTTAGTAATTCTTTGCATTTTTCAAATGATTCTATAAACTCTTTATTGATTACTACTTTATGGTTTTTCTTTAGACAAACGGTTAAGGGTCGTGTGAGTTTAGCGAAATCCTTGATAAATTTCCTATAGTACCCTACTAAACCGAGGAAACTTTTAATCTCAGTTTGGGTTTTTGGAAGCGGAAATCTCAGGACTGCATCTATCTTGTCATTGTTAGGTTTTAGCCCATCACGCGTGATTGAGTGTCCTAAGTATAGAACTTCTTTTCTTAAAAACTCGGATTTATCTAGCTGTACTTTTAGATTCACTTTTCTGAGTGTTTCGAATATTTTACGTAGTTTTTCTATGTGTTCCTGAAGACTCTTAGAGAATATAATAATGTCGTCCAGGTATACTAAACAATGTAGCCCTATTAGTATGCGATCCATGGCCCTCTGGAAGGTGGCAGGTGCCGTTTTTAGGCCAAACGGCATGCGTAAAAATTCAAAATGCCCTTTTTGAGTGCTAAACGCGGTTTTCTCCCTATCAGCTTCGTCAATTTCGATCTGATGGTAGCCACTTGCTAAATCTATTGTGCTAAAATAATTAGCGTTTCCTAATTGGTCAAATAAGTCTGATATATTCGGCAATGGGTATTTGTCATCGGTAGTCAAGTCATTTAAACGTCTGTAGTCTATCACCATTCTGTACTTTTTCTCTCCCGAAGCGTCCAGCTTCTTTGGCACAAGATGTACAGGAAAGTTCCAAGGAGAAAAAGACTCTTGGATAACATTTTCACTTAGTAATTTGTCAACTTGTCTATTAATTTCGTCATTTATCTTCTGGGGTTGTCTGTAAGGTCGTATATAGATTGGGTCTTCGTTTTTGGTTCTAATATGGTGCTTTACTCTGTTTGTAAAAGATAAGGGTATTTTATCGCAGTAGAAAATGTCTCTAAATTCGTAACACAAGGCACTGATTGCTTTATTTTCCTCAGTGTTCATGTGTTCAAGTCTTAATTTCTCTAGGTTTTCTATTAAATGGTCATCGATGTCAAGGTCGTTATCAGGTACCGTATTAGCATTAACTTCACATTTATCAGGTGTGTATGGAGTAACTGAAACTAATTTGTTTATTGTAAAACAAACAGGTGTTTCTAAACTGTTTTGTATAAATGTTTCAGCATGACCATCTTTACAATTAACAAGTGCAGAAGGCATTCTAACACCAGGTTCAAATATATGGTAATTAATAATTCCAGTACCATTAGCAAGATTTGTCGGTAAAGTAACTTTAGTCTCGGTACGTGGTTCTAATTTAATTGTAACTTGAGGATTATATACGAAAGGGATTTCAGCATCGCAAGTCTTTAAAATCAAATTTTTCATGTCAATGTTAGCGTTAAGTTGTGATAATAGATCAGATCCTATAAGTCCGTCATAGTCTTTGTCTACTTCGTAAATATAAAATGTGTGTGAAACTATAGATTTAAATGTTTCAGGAAGTGGGGCGTAAATTGCCTCATTATGTAAGCTTCGAGCATGTGTACTTATTACCTCAAATGGAGCTGGGAATTTATATTGGTTGTAATATTCATTCGCCTTTTTAGGGCTGATAAAGGAACGAGAGCTGCCTGTATCAATCATAAACTTAGCGTTGATTTCTGGTAAGTAAATGTACGGAAGTTTTGCAACATTTTCGCAATTTAAATTAATCAATTCGGTCGATCCGTATCCGAGGCTATCTGGTAAAAATTTTCCACTGTCTCGTTATTTACCTCATGTGTGTATTCCGGTACTCCACAGTTACCGTCATACAGGTAGTCATCTATGACTACGTCCTGCTCGTAATAATCTTGATCTGTCTCATAGGGTGAGTTTACGTGTAACTCGTTATGGTGAGCCTGATTTCGATTCGGTAATGCTGTACGCATAGTAACATCGGTGTCTACCTTTGGTTTATTCTGATGTGTTGGAGGTATCCCGAATTTAAATTGAGTCTGAGGGTTGACATTTGGTCTAAAAGATTGTCCAAACGAAGGTCTATAACCTTGAGGAACTTGTGGGTTCACAAATTTAGGCTGATTAGTAAAACCTTGAGGTCTAAACTGATTATGTTGCATTCCAAATTTGAATTGTTGATTAGGCTGTTGCTGAACATGAGGGCGTATTTGATTCGGTATACCAAATCTGAAGCCCTGATTTTGTTGTGAGTTAGTGGTAAAGAATGGTTTAAGACCAAACTTCTCTACATAAGGGTTACTCGTAATAGCTGAAGGCTGTGAAGGGTTTTTATTCATTAAAGGTCTCATTATTCTATTGCGCGACTCGTATTGAAATTTAAAATTGACTTCTTCCAGAACAATCTTGAGGGCATCTTCCAGTGTGTTAGTACCCTTAAGTCTCACTATACGAATAAGATCTTCCGGTAAATTATATAAAAATACATTAAGCGCCATATTGTCGTAAATAGTGATTTTACTTCTCCTAATGTGATCATCGGTGATTAAATTAACTTTTGCCAATAAAGAGCTCTTAACCTGTTGAATTCTGTTACAGAAATCTAGATAAGATTCGTTAGTATTAATTTTTAATGTCTCTAGTTGGATGGCTATACATTCTTCCGAACGCGGATCTCCGAAATGTTGGGTTAATACAGATTTTAATTCGGTCCAGGATTCTATGTCTGGGCGCTCACTAATTAAGTGGGCCGCTTTGCCAATTAATTTGCTCGACACTACATGAAACACATATAAATCCTGCGCCGGATTGTTTTCCCGTCTATAACACCTTATAACATATTCACACTTCTTAATATATAAATTTAGGAGCCTTTCATCTCCATCGAACTTAGGTATAATAGATGAAATTTCTTGTGGAATTGACACCAGTTGTGGTTGAGTCATTTTACAATTTAACTTAATTTAGCTTATTAAAATAAAATTGTACACGATGTACGCTATAGATAATTGCCTATTTTCTGTGCAATTACCTTGAAAAGTTAACTAATAATTATGAGGTGATTTTGAACCTCTACAATCTAGTTAATTAAATAGGAATAGAATATGAATGGAAAAGGAATAGTGAATTTGGACTACTCACAAGCCAGCCATAATCCTCCAGTGGTGATTCCTCTGCAGTTCACTAATATCTTGTTGCCCGTCCCGGAAAACTTATTTTCTTTGGTTCGAGGATACCGAACACAGTTTGCCCAAAACCCGATTTTTGGAGTTTTTCACTAAGCAACACGGTTTACACGGTATCCTACCGGCTGCGCCAGTTTTACTTTGGGAGCTTCGGGGCGACTTTTTAAAAATTAAAAATTAATTTAATATTTCAAGACAAGTTTATTATTGAGTAACGTACAAAGGAATGAAATTAAAATCTAACTTAAAGTTCTACTGGGCTCGCAGGCCGCCCACAATGACCGTCTTATCGCTACCGGGTATTCGAGCCAGACGCTCAGTCAGCTATTCTGGTGAATACAACAGGGCCGGACTCAGGTCGCATGACTACCTGAATTATTGTCGTAAATAAACAATGGTGAATTTACAAAGTAAATCATTTAAAAACAAAGCAACATAGCATAAAATGTTTAGAACAAAACTAACGGTCATACTTGTCGAAATCAGTTGCCAAAAATCAATTAGTGCACAAACTAAGTACTTGATTTGATACTAAAATCATTTAAATTAATATCATGGAAATCAATTCTTAACAAGGTTTGGTGAATACCCACAAACTGTAATTATTGACAACTGTCTCCGACATATATAATAAGTAATTGACACTTTTGACACTGATACGTTTTAATTACATAGTTTGGAGTTTAATATGATTTATTTTTATTCACGGTCTGTAACTTTTTCCTCATTATATTTCCGTGTATAAATATATTTTTAGCTTTAGTGATGTAAGTTTAAAACAACATGAAAGATCCCTTGCAGAGTAAATGCCTCTCCACATTAGTAATCAGCATTAAGTACTATCGTTATTTCATATAAATGAAGGTAAATAAAACACAGTTACCGTGCTGCACTAAGTAAACTCACGTATTGGAACAACACTATATTACCGGACAACGCACTGACTCTAACGCTGTTTGTTCGAAAGCTTTCAGTTTATTCAATAAACTGATTGTCAGTTGATACACTGTGCAGCTGTTGCTGGGACCATACATTATTTTAACAGTGATTCAACTGTCACCAGTTTAACAGATGAGGTTAACTTTTTATTATGCTTTTCACTGTACTGATATTTCGTCCCGTTTAAATTTTGGGATAAAATGAAGCTCAAATCAAAGGTAAAAGTAGAGATGCAGGGAATTAGGGATCATACGGCTGAGCAAAAGTATATTATCAAAATTGAAAAATATTTTTGTGTACACAATTGTAAAACTTAACTATGCCAACTAACTATTCATCAAAGTCGGTTCAGTAGTTAAGCGTGAAATGCACACCGACACTTTACTTCCTCTAATATACAGTAGAGACATTTCCAAGAAGGTGATCATTTTCACGGCTGGTCTTTATGGATGAGATCCCTTCGATCCATCGCTGCCTAAAATACATTATTCCCATGAGAAAC
Source organism: Cyclophora punctaria (assembly GCA_951394245.1). Lineage (NCBI taxonomy): Eukaryota > Metazoa > Arthropoda > Insecta > Lepidoptera > Geometridae > Cyclophora > Cyclophora punctaria. The sequence continues at coordinate 9,787,825 of OX596168.1, forward strand.
CCTGGATGTTATTAGTCTTCGTTGCGTTGCTCGAAGTTAAAGGTTACTTACGGGATAATCTAAATTCCCCTATAACAATAACGAGTAAAGTTTTACGTTCAGTTTAAATGTACTGATATTTATCAAGGAGCTACAGAGTTTCACCTGAACGTTCTATAGCTATACTAATTCCCGTAGAAATTCAGCGATAATTCAAGGATAAGCAGCCGTAAGTTTTTCTTCTGGTCTTAAAATATCTTCGTATCAAATTACACCATCAATTTGTTTTGTATTTCAATCCGATTTATAGTTTCAGAGTTTAGTGTGTTCTAAACAAACAAGAAACAAACTCATTCGCTTCATTATAATACATAGTATCAATAATTTCTTTATTAATATGGATTTAAATCGAAATGTGATTTCAAAGATACATTTAACATCGCATCAAAACTTAAATACCGGAAAGTTGATTATGAATGAAGTAAACGAACCCTTATCTTCTGAATGTAAATTAATTTCATTCACAAAATAAATCCTTTGAAACCGTTAGCCGCAGAATTATGTTGAGATAACATTACGGCACGGTTAATAGAATTTTAACAAGAATTCTGATGGAATACAAACCTTTCATTGTTATTGTTTATCGAACTGTGTTTAAAAATAATATTTCAATTATTAACTTAATGATTCAACCATGTTTTATTATTATGAGTAATAATAAAACATGGCATATATATAAATACTAGCTGCGCCCCGCGGTGTTACCTGCGTTGTACCCGTTCCCGCAGGGATTTCGGGATAAAATGTATCCCATATATTATTCTGATGTATAACCTATATTACTGTAAAGTTTCATTCAAATCCGTTCAGTAGTTTTTCCGTGAAAGAGCAACAAACATACATACATCCATACATCCACCCATACAAACATCCATCCTCACAAACTTTCGCATTTATAATATTATTAGGAATAGTAGGATATAATGTATATAGTTATAACATAAATCTATCTGGCGAAAGGTATGGGGACATTGGGAAAAGTGGCGATAATCCCACATTTCTGTCAATAACAAAGTTTGAAAATATCTAATTTCTATCAAATCAAAACAGATTTATCGAAAAATATATAAAGCTTGACTAAAAATTCAGACGGGTGGTTCATTTTCCCCTCAATTGAATTATTAATACCTCTCAGCCGTGTTATAAATATTTACGATGAGTTTTGTCTATTCATAATTATTATTTATTATCTCTGTAACTTGAGATACCACGTTGATTGAATATCAACAATAGCCGCGTACCCACCGCTCGCACAGGCGGCTCGCGAGCCATGGCTCGCGAGCCAGCCTCAGTAGTTTTGTTCAATTTTCACGAGGCCGCCTCGCGAGGCAGGCTGAGCCATCATAAGTCGTGTATATTCAGCTGCAGCTATTTTCCTAGCTTCGCGCGCGAGCCAAAACATAACCGTACCCACCTAGCGCACAGGCTCGCGAGCCATGGCTCGCGAGCCTGTGCGCTAGGTGGGTACGGAGCTGAACAAAACTACTGAGGCTGGCTCGCGAGCCATGGCTCGCGAGCCTGTGCGCTAGGTGGGTACGCGGCTATGACTAAATGGATTTATCTTTCTTCTAAGAAACGAGAACATTATACTGTTTGTCGAAAATGGTACGTAATTTATGAAAATTGGAGTATCGAATATAAATAAATTCACGAATATGCACAAAGGATCGTGTCATAAGGATCAACATTATGTTTGGGTTTTCTTTGAATGAGTCTTCAGCTTTTTATATAAAAAGAAGATATTGTAATTATTTTACTTTTGGTTCGTAAGATTCAAGTGGGGGAGTTAAATTAGGTTGAAGTTGAAGGGGCTAATTTCGAGAGCTTCTAATCGGCAGAGCAGTTCGGCTTCAACTTGTTATAATCGCCAATTTTCGATAAGTTCAGGAAAAGGTTCACCTTGAATATCAACAAGTAATGGAAGCCCCGGGCGGCCCTAAGCCAACGTAATGAAGTCTTCAGAACTGCCAATCTGTTCGGTAAAGGCAATTCTATTCTGAAAGGGTAAAATTTATGATTCTTTTGTCCTTTTTCAGGCAAAACGATAAAAGTTACAGCCATTGCTGAGGCTTTGTTGAAATTAATCGTGGTGAGAATACTTAATCTATATAAAGCAGTTTCTAAAGTGTCAAAATGAAACCTTTAATATGTTATATTAACTAAATCTGTCTTGTATATGAAATAATACAGACTTCCCACCCATCAATACACATCAACGACCTCGAGTGTAGAGTACAACTTGACGGACGTTGTAATAGATAAGATTAACTTATCGTCTCGCGTACACGTTCAACGTACCATCCAATAGTTCCCAACAAAAACAATTTAAATATTCATAGAGATGACAATGAAGCGAGCGTGAAACATTCACGAGTTGCAAACTTTTAAATTATTTTATGGACCAATGAAAATTTAATCTAGAACAGTCGGGGAGAGGTCGTAATGAGCGACACTGGATTGCAATTAAGTTCTGAAACGACTTCTGACCTTTTGAATACCGCCTCCGATCTCCATTCGTTTAACAATAGCATCATTTTATGAAGCAATTCAGTTTGCTAGCTCCTGCGGAAAACTATCACACATAAAATTATATTCTGCGGGAAGATTGTTCCTCGTCTTTTATAACTGTGTAATATCGGGCTTTGTAGAGTTTTGTAAAATGCAATGCATAATACGGAACTGTTCTAACGGTAGAAGTTACATTGTTGAGTAAGCGATACCGGTATTCTCAGAGGACTTTATGTAGGATGGGAGGTGATAGACAATTAATACAGGCTTAAGGCTGGTTGGCTGCGAATGAGTAATTAAGCTCGACCCTAACACAGGCGAGGTGCCGTTACTTGATACTGGAAACCATTATGATTCCGGTGAAGATTTATATTTATTGAACTCAACAAATTAAGGTTTAAGAATAATGGGGGGTGGGGAAAATGTTATTTAGAGCGGTGATGGAAGCTTAGGAGGGCTTAGGAGTTGGCTTCCTGATGAAAAGGGATTGCCTGACCTTTGTGGGGAGATAATTAAAATCACTGCTTCTTGTGGGATGCGCTAGTCGTACCCATACGTTTTCCAGTAAAGCTTTGAGTTTAAATATGGAGGGATCTTTATGTATATTACATAGCAGTTCGAACTCATAACTACTTTTCATTAATTAACCTGTTCCCAAAGAACTATTAAAGTAGTAATTTTACCAGAATGGAGTTCTTTCAGATTATAGGTACTTTTTCACAAGAGTTATGCTACGTTTGATATGGTAGTTACTATCATCTCTATATACATACCTGGAATGAAGTAACTGCCAGCTGCGACAGTCCATCGACGTAAGGGCCAAGCACGATGTGCTCTCGCACTCGCAGCGAGCGGCGAGAGTTCTCGGGATCTAGTAGGTCGTGAACCCGTTCGTTGTATATCTCCATGTAGGATACTTCCACCTAAGACAAAGCATAAGGGTGAAGTCAAAACATCTTTGATGGGAAGCACGGAATAGAAGACATATATCGGGTTTTACGTGGGCGAAACGAGAGTTAATTATGGGAACCTTTAAATGCTAGGCCACTTTTATATGAAGTTTTGATATGCCAAAGCAGTTAAAATTTCTATCTTCGTATGGAATCGAGAAAATTCTAACCATACCACATGTGTCGTGGACGTATGGTTGAGATCCGTTGCAGATGGTACCTTTATTATAACGAGGATAGTAAAATATAATGCTACCTATAAATGGGATGTTGAAATCATGTTAATATTGCATTATGTTCAGAGTTTCCACCTGTGAGCTCGTATTCTGCTGATCACTGACGCGGTTAGTGGGGTATGTATTTTTATTTCGTACATTTTTGACAAGTTTATGTACAATAAAGTGTTTATCTATCTATTTAGCAAACTTTTAAGAAATTTATAAAATATTATTAAAAGATAATAAAAATGGTTGATTGATTTCTGTGATGTCTGAGTATTGGGGCATAAAAACAATATTAAATATGCTAAAATAAATATAAACGGACAAATATAAGAGTTAAAATCAATTAGATAGTGCTATTTACTTTGTACGTAAGCGCCGGTGGCGACTGCTGAACCTTGATCCTCTCGAAGAGCGCGTCGCAGAGCCGCGGGATGATGCCTCCCTCGTCAGCCCCCGGCGCTCCCATCATTGTGTACGACTTCCCTGAACCTGGCGACAATATAAACAATGTTACATACATTATATCTATACAAATATTATAAAGAGGTAATTTATAAGTTTGTTTGTATGTTCGAGCTAATCTCGGGAATTATCAGTCCGATTCAAAATATTCTTTACTAGCAGCGCCCCGCGGTTTTACCCGCGTTGTACCCGTTCCCATAGGAATTTCGGGATGAAAAATAGCCTATAACCTTCCCGTTGAATGTGGCTATCTATTACAAAAAGAATTATTCAAATCGGTTCAGTAGTGTCTGAGATTAGCGCGTTTAAACAAACAAACAAACAAACAAACAAACAAACAAACAAACTCTTCAGCTTTATAATATTAGTATAGATGTAAAAGATAGCCGCATTCAACGGGAAGGTTATAGGCTATTTTCATCCCGAAATTCCCATAGGAAATACAACGCGGTTAAAACCGCGGGACGCTGCTAGTACATACATGCAGCATAGATATGTGGGGCCCACATCAATCGTTAGACCATGGCGGGGACCTTAGAAGGGTCTAAATCTGCGACACCAGGATTGGTCACTAACAAATACGAACTTACGCACGGAAAAACATAAAACTGTCTCGCAGTCAGGTAAAAAAGAAAACGTTACAAATATTGCGAAATTTATCAACGACTGGCAGACATGCAATTTTATTACCAGTGAAACGTTAAATGCGCTGTCTAGACTGCACAAAATCAAACTCTTCAGTTTTGTTATATTGATATAGTTAGATGTATACAGTTATATATCGATTATCTTTATGTATGAAAAAAAAACAGAATAAAAAGCAATTTTCTTATCCTAACAACTAGAATAAAAAGACACACCTCAAACTTTTAGAATAGCTAGTCTATCTGAAACGAGGCCTATGATTTGACTCAGTCTATTAAAATGATAATATCGAAGGGAAAGTTGAGAACTTCACCTCATAATCGATTCTGAAAGAAGTCTGAAACTATCAACAACAAAAACGTACAAGTTTACGAAATACCAAGTTTAATCTAGCATTTACGACTTCATATCTGTTTGTAACAGTTGAAAGTAACACTTAGTCCTACGAGGGTATTGTGCAAAGTTGTATGATGCATATTATGTACATATAATGTACGGACCGGGACGTTCCGTGGGAATTAAACCGCATGTCGGACCCAGAACGCTGCGAGTCCGGTATTAAAGCTTTATTAAACTCCGTGTTACACAGTGTCAGTAAACCACCTTCAGGCATCCTATTACAGAATACAGCCCTCGAAAGCCCAGCTTAACCAGCTTACACCAACATTGAAACAATAACAAATTGTTTGGTAGATGAATTTTAAAGCAAAATATCAAAAGGAATACTTCAAATGAAGCCAATAACAACGGCACAACAATTTAACTTATATTGGCTATTGAATGTCAAAATAAATCAGACAACATGACAAAACATTTTATTCAGTCAACGTCGATGGAAGAGAGAAAACATTCAAATGATGAAGTGCCTATTCTAAAAGGAAATATCAAGTGAATCTCGCGTTTCGATAGGGCTGCCGTTTTATAGCATTATTATTTTACTACGCTCAAATATCGTAGTTTTTCGCATCCCATTATTGAATCTTGGCATCTTCCCATGTCCTAAAATATAGCACTATTTATATATTATATCATAACGGCTGTGGTTATACCACATTTTCATTTTTGCAGCAGAAGAAATTATGTAATTTAAACAGGAAGCAGATCCCAAAATATGGTTTTCTATCTTCCGTTTAATATCCTTTGCCCATATTTCTCCAATGATTCGGAATGTTGGAACAGCCCTATTTACATCGCAAGTGTTCCAAATGGGCAAGTCCAATATTTCCGGATGTTGAAACAATAGTGTTTTGAGCATTGATGGTGGATTGATTGGAGGCATTAGAGCACCGAGGCGCCACCTGTCGGCGGCCGGAAACACGCGGTGACGTCCGTAACATCACCTCTGGGATATCTTACTCGTGTATTCCGTATCAATGTGTCTCTTTGAGATAAACACTAAAAGGGGAGCTTTGGATTTTGCGTGTTTAGCTATTATACAAACGTCTCTTTTGTGTTTGGTTTGTTAAAGAAATTCTTTGTATGCCTGTGTTTATTTTCGCTGTTTACATTCTTGTTTTGGTTCAATGTGTAGGTCAAAAGATTTTTACCACACGTTTAATACCTTATAAAACGAACTACCACGTAATACAAACATCCGCAAACAAAAAAAGCTCGACAAATAGCATGAACCAAATTAATCTTCGCATCACAACGGGAAAATAAGAGACAAAATAAATAAAGACATCTCTTTAATCACATCCAAACGTCTCCATTATGACAAAAACGAATTAAAGCTAACAAAAGGAAACAGTGGCATGGGAAACACGACACATGTGACGAGCTGCGAGCTCCAACGACGTAACTCTTCCCGTTCTATCGCTTTAGGAACGTCAACTTTTATTGGAGCATACTCTTGTTGTTCGGAAACTGTTCCGTCCTATGACAAACGAATCGCGAACCGCAACATATTACATGTCTGTTTTATTTTCTTGGCAACAAACAATAAACTCGATGTTGAATAAAGATGAATACTTAAGATTTACAACAGTAACGTCATTCATTTTGCCAATATAAAATGTTATTCTTTTAAAATAACTCTCGTTCGACACTTTGCTTGAGTTTCAGAATTGCACGAAGTGAAGTCTTGAATCAGGCATTCAAATTAATGGTTAGAAGTGATAGTGCCACGTGGTCCGCGAATAGTTGGATTATTCGTTTACATCGTCAACTTCAAATATAGGTACGGGATTATATTGCCATCCATACTAAATATTTCCCATTTATCATACCAAAAAGATATAAATTAACCTCTGATTCCAATATTATCATTTGCCATTATTTGTGATAATTCCATAAAACAATAATCATTTAAATAAATATTGGTACGGCGACATCATAGATAAACAATCGGACATTAATTCCGAAACCAACACTAATGTTAATATTGTTTGATTAAATAATATAATTAATAAAGTTGATCGAAATTGTTATTCAGGATAGATTTGTGGCGTTTTGGTTTTGTATCAGATTGAAAATGATAAAAAAACGGATTAATATAAAACATTCTTATTTTATTAGAAGTTAGATATATCTTTGCATTTCATATATAAAACTTTTACAAACAATAATTTCAGTAAGCATTCCAAATTTACTTTTCATTCAAAATAGTAATTATTTTATTTGGAATATTACTTTATTTGATCCATCACTCGTAATGAAAACATGGAAATAGCAATTTCATAATAGATCATTTTTCACGTTTCCGTATTTTGTCGAACAGCGTATCCACGATCTTTTTCCATCAATCCCAAAATACGGGCGTTTGTGAATATGCAAATAGGTAATACTAGGTTGTCTAAATGGGAGTGACGTTCTTTTAATAAAATTGCGATCGTGGCCGGTGCATCGCCCAAGGGATGATCTCGAGCTGGCACTGCGCCAACCCTGGGTAGGAACGTGTCAGAATCATCGGGAAACACCAGACATCCATCAACTAGGCTAGGCTTGATGTTTAGAGGTCGCCCTATTTCTCATTGCGAAGGCGGTAATTATTCAGATTTAGCATGGCAGTTAACGTTAACATTGATTGACTAATTAAAATTACTGCACTGTGTATGTGATTTACCTATGGGTTAAAATTATATGGAATGTAAATACCCATTTAATTTGAGTGAATTTCGAATGTTCGGGCATTAGAACTCAAGATTTTGTAACAACTCAAATGGGCTTTAGTCCTTGTTGTTCTCATTAAGACATTTCCCTTACAAACTGCGTACAGTACTCGTAAATCCGTTGAAAATTATTCACAGTTGTTGGATTCACCAAACTTCCATTACTTACTCGTGCAGACAATTTAAAATTTAATCAAGAAGCAGAACTAATTAGAAACAAACTAACTAGTGTGCGCAATTAGTACAACTAGGTAAGTACTGAACACTTGAAACTTAACGCGTACAAGTTTGGAGGAGTTTAGATGTAGGTGGAGCGTAGACTAGTTGGAGTGAGCAAGCCTTAAAAAATAGCGTGGGAGCTCCCTATAGTCCATCGAATGAAAACTGTGAAGGCACACCTCCAACAATTAACGAGCGCAAACAGCGGATGGTTGAAAATTGGAGCTGATGCGATTCGTTCACTATTTTACCACGAACTTAATTGGGTAAAATTTTACGTATGTAAGTAAAAAGCGTCGAACTAAACAGTGAAAGTAACTGTGTATACTCAATAAGAGAAACATGAAATTAACTTTGGCACTGTAACAATGTAACCACTTTAAGTTTGAAAAGCCTGAAATACGTAAATGTTTTAATCTGTTAGTTGTTGTTAAAGAAGTAATACCGAAACTCTTATGAAATGTGGCACGGAGCTCGCGACACGGCTGGCACCTGCAGTTTTAGGTCACCCGGACGCAAACCTGAACGCTCTTTGTTCTTATTCCTGCAGTGCTTTACGGAACGAACGAAGGTACGTAGCTAAAGCACCCCTCACTAATTAAACCAATCCGTTCAATCTCCTCTTTCTGAAAATACTTTTTGAAAGCTTTACGTTTTTGTTGGCTTTTATATCAATCATTATTCGCTTTATATATTAAACTAGCAGCGCCCCGCGGTTTTACCCGCGTTGTACCCGTTCCCGTAGGAAATCCGGGATAAAATGTAGCCTATAGCCTTCCTCGATAAATAGACTATCTAACAGTGAAAGAATTATTCAAATCGGTTCAGTAGTTTCTGAGATTAGCGCGTTTAAACAAACAAACAAACAAACAAACAAACAAACAAACAAAACAAACTCTTCAGCTTTATAATATTAGTATAGATATGTGAATCAGATAATACAAAAGTAAATCGAATTATATTCGAAATCAAAGAAACGATCAATTTATTTTTGCCTGTTAAATGTTACGCATTGGAGGTGCTACGTCGTAGCTTTCGTAGCTGGTACGTAGCACTTGTAAACTAACTTTTTGAGTATCTGAAGTCTACGTTGAAGTAGGGCACCGAAAAAATTAGGTAGGCACTTAATTGTACCCATTTCTAAAGTTGCCGTGTTGTAATTTGGAATGAAAATTTATGCCCAGAGTTTAGCAATAAGCCCCAGTTGAAAGCGAACTGCCAACTTTTCAGTGGCAGTTGGAAGTCTCTAGGAAATTCACAATGCCAACTTCTGCGTACATTTGCATGTACAAATACTTCAATTGTATTGTGTATACCAAACATAACAGATACTGAGAGTTTGTTTATTTTTGTGAAACAACTTTAAACGAGGACACATCTAACAACCATAAACCGTGGAAATTGCCGTTTATGCATGAACTAAGAGCTTCTGAATTGCATTCTTCTAGTCTGAACACTATCAAGTCTTTTAATCTATAAAACGGCAAGTAAAAGTTAACAGCGAGGCGATAAAGTGTAATATTGTAGCATCAACTTCGATAACCGGCACGGTGTTATCACAAACCAGTGTTTATTACTGGTGCTAGCGAGAGCTAAACGAACAAATTCAATGTATTGAATTATGATTATCTGACAAACGCAGCAATATAGTGAACGGTTTCGCGGAATTTCCTGTAGAAAATTAGCATCTCTACGATTGGCACGGTACAAAGGGAAGGGATATTTTGCATACAAAGTAAATCGCTTTTAGGAAGAACTAGAAAACCTTTTTCTTGAAAAGGTGTGGAGGAGTTACAGCGGCAACCACATCCTATAAATCCAAAGTCCATAATATTATATAAAACAAAAGGTAAAACTTCCTTTCTAATCTAAACATTTCATCTTAAAAGGTCGAAAACAATAGCAAAAAGGTTATAAAGGTGGAAAAATTTAATCACACAAAGCGGTAATCTCCTCAAACGTTCCTATTGTAGAGAGGATCGCGGGCTTTTTCTCAAATCCTGGTAAAGCACAGGTAAGTTACCGTTAGTCCCCCCATGGGATTTAACACACCACAGCTCCGATCTTTCCAGTGAGGTTAGATAACTTTGTACGGTGACCCAGATATCGTTATCTTAGAAAGAATGTCCATTATGAGTGCAAAATAAAGTGATTTAATTTTACGGCTGACCTGAGAACAATTTAACTTAATGCGGTCCTGTACACACATAATTGAAATTCAAACTTTAATAACACTCTATTGGTTACAACAAAAATACAAGACTACATATTTGGAGAATCTCCAACACAAGTCAATTTTAGGCAGCATTCCATCCAAAGTAGCTGAAACTCGAATGGTTGAGGTCTCCGGAAGTAATATTTGCAAGTTTTCAGCGTAGTACGTGGCATGATGCCAGATGCGTGAATGAAGGTTTTATTATGTAGACGCCGGCGTGCGGTATGTAGGCACTTGTTAAACATGCACTTGGAATCTGTTCAGTTAATCAAGTTTCAACAATACTATAGTAATAAAAGTAATGGGCCTTTAATCCCATTGCAGGGCAAAGACCCCGTATTCATTGAAGTTATCAATATTGAGGATGGTACGTTTTGTTATTAATAAAATTATCTATCTAGATATTGGCAATTCAGTTTTCTATCACCACATGAAAGATCTTTTAATGGTCAATTTTAATGTTGTGGTTAAAATAAACCAAATTACTTCTGAATGGCATCGACGCGACCTCTGAACAAGCAAACAGGTTCAAATAAGCCATCAACACGTTTACTCGAGCCGCCCTTTCAGACAAAGCGATGGGCAAACAATCCCAACAACGGGCATTGATTAAAGCCTACTGTGGCAGCCGCGGAAGAATTGATGGGGCGTAACACAAAGGGTGCCCGACGTATCTAGGTTAGCTAGTGATGCCAATAATACAGATGACATTACATATATTATTTGGAATAATTACTTTAGTACTCTGATAATAAAGGTTTTTATTATTCAAGTAGGTCAAACATTTCAAAGTGGCTAAAAGTTATTGTCACAGATTTGTTAATTATTTTTAAGTGGAGACAAAGGAAATTTCTTTGGCACAAGAAAATAAAACAGAATTCGCAAATGTGATTTCGGATTATCCGAACACTAAGCTTCAACCTATCACTAGTCACAGACGAAGCTAGAATAACGTGATTTCATACATGACCACAGTTGGAGGACAAACGCCAACATTGCGGTTGAGCGCTTTGTGCAACGCTACACTAGGCTTTAAGTAACGCACTAGTGTTTGTTGCAGCGCTAATTGACAATGTAAGAGCTTATTAAAGCTTCCTTTACAGTTCTCGTTTAGCACGTGCAATGGCAAATACAGCTATACTTTCAATACAAATTAACTTTTTGTACTATTTGTAGCCGCTTAGATTTACAGTTCAATACATATTATATGAATAGCCGTTGAAACGCAGTGAATGAAATGTTTTGATAGAAGATGGTTGATTGCAGTAACGGTCCACCCATGTTTGATGTCGCTTAGTCGCTTACTTTAGAAACATCGGCACCAATCAATAGTTATTGATTAGTAAAGGTTTTATTGGTTTGGTTAGTAACAAATTAAAATAAATGTAATGTAATAAAAACTGACATCTCCACAAATCTATAAAAGAACTGTGCCCAAAAACGAGACAAAAAACCAGTTTTACATGAATACGAAGTGATTCTGTTATTGCCTGCGGAGCGCCGTTCATATGTGCCGATAGAGCATGAATATTCAACATAGTTTGGAGGGCCCACCACTGAAAAGCATGAGAATTTAAATAAATACATGTAATGGAAATGCATTGGGAAATGGGAAAAGCACTGATTCAGTTGCAATTTAAATTGAAAATATAATCAAAACTACAAGCTAAGAGCTAAGTGAATTTAAAATTGACTGTGAAACTCCGTACTTTTAAACTTACACAACAATACAATCCAAACAAGTACAGAAATCAGTTGGAATAGTTTCTTGTTGCGCTGTGAAGGACGAAAAGGGCAGTTTCAAAGTAAGTTCCGAAGTGAAGAGCGACGGAGACGACATTTGAAACAAATTGTTATTAAGTAGACCGGGACGGACGGCTTCGGGCTGAGAACACGACAATGCACTCGCGTAATCTGTCGACATTCGCCACGCTGCAGATGAAATCACAGATATAATACGACATAACGATTTACGAAACGGCTAAACAATGATGTGTAATCTAACGTCATTATATTATCTTGTACCTTTGAAGATAATCGTTTTAAAAACGTTTCTGACGCGTTCAGTCTACAGACGAATTTTAGATAACATACATCAAAGGCTTAGCACGTCATACGAATAATGTTAACCTACTAACTATAACAAATGAGACCCTAATCTAACAAAGCATGCTCACGGTTTTACGATCACAAAACGACATTGTTTGCAGTGTCAAATCCATATCGTAAACGCGACATCCAATCAAGAGTACGTTCACAGCACAATACCACGAGTTTGTACACTCCACAAAGGCAATTAACGAGCTATTTTATATTAGGATGGCCGAGTTCACTCCAGCGACTAAAAGAAGCTTTGAAGAGGCAGCGATTACACAACCACTCCGATTGAAAACTACATTTTAATAAATCTTTGAGAAGCCTTTGTGTTTTTAGCAGGAGATTATTTCAACAACATTAAAAGCTGGAATTAAATTCTTGGAAATATAGGAATCTGTTCAACAAGTCAAAGAAATCAAAGATTAACTATCTATTGTTATGATTTTGACATTTAACGAAGTATATTACAAGGATCTATGATTTAGGACATCCATCATGATCCCATAAACAAGAATCAAATTAATATCGCAAACAATTTTAAACGTTCGCCGTAGGACACGACCCATGAAATATTTGACAAGTTAATTGCTCGGCTCGTTTCCACGGGACGCTTGATATTTCCAAGGATTTTATAAAAGGGAACTTTTATTAAAATATTCCGACCGTTAGCGATGAGTGGGCCCGTAATAAGAATTAGTTCTTTGACAGTACGCAAGAGATAGCACAAATTAGGAATTCAATTGTTTTATTCAATAGAACGATATACTCACCAAATGTAGCAATTCTTACTAATATATTGATGGTAATGTTAGTCACGCCTAAACTACTGAACCAATTTCAATGAAAGGTACAGATATATTCTAGAGCCTGAGAAAGGATATATGCAACTTTCTTGAAACCACCACGGGAACGAGTAAACTGCGGGTGGAACCACAGGGAACAGCTAGTTTTAAACAAAATCACCGACGTACAGCCTCCAGAACTTTTTAAAAGTGTGCATAATTAAAAAATACAATCACGAGGGTACAAGTTTTAGAACAGTTTTATATTAATTCGAAACATCGACGGAGTAAGACTAAAAGTTTAAACCACTACCACCAATATATTCGTGAAACTTTCCGAATCCATTTTAAAATGGGAATGCGTAATGAAAAAATACATTAGAAAAGCAAAGGAGCTTAATTAATTCGAATGTTACAACGAGCGAAATTATTTTCTTTGAGCTACACGCTAAGTTGTTTCAGTGTGCAGAGTGAAGCACAAGCATTATAATTAAACTAGAGCTTTTGCGCGTCCTTTCATTTAGGTTTGTAAACCCAGGTTCAGGGAATGCATTAACGTTTTAAAATCAATTTCCCCATAGCCACCGCGGGCCTGGAAAAGCTGCCAGGCGACATTATCGAGAAAACACAGACACTTTTGGAATTCATTTTAATAACCGCTGTCGTTTTCATTTAAAATTCCTTTGAATGTGCTTGCTTGCTATTCTATTCTCTTTATTTTATCGTTCAAAAATAATATCGCTGAACAATTAATATAGAATATCAGCGACGGGTTTTGTTATGTCGAAACAAACAAATGATTTGGGAAATTTGTAGATATTAAAAATATGTATATTGCTAAATTACGCGCTTCTGTATTACAAAATTCTTAAACAAACAATTAACAGGATGTCAACCTACCGAGCTGTACACATTTTCAATTAATCTTTGGCTAAATTGCTTCTTAACACCCACTAAAGTGCAATGTAAACAGTAACGTAACTTAATTTGAACATAAATTAACCACTCGGGATGTTCATTACTCGAACGCGAACGTGTTACAAATTTCAGTAAGGGCGAAACAAGAGCAGAATCCATTATCACACGTACCATTAGGTAAGAGCACATAATGTGGAACAGTTATAGGCATCTATAACGACTTCCGCCCAAATAACGCGACAAACCAGCTTAAAGCTGTTGATTTATTTCCATGATCTAGGGTTCATATTGGCATTCCCTGAGATTTTCAAAATTGTCGTCAAAATTCTTGCGACAAAAATGAGAAAGGTTTCATTTATTTTGTTAACCTTTGTAGCCTCTAATGGAAACAAGAAATTAAAGTTACTTAAATAAATAGAAAAACTTATTTTTAAGAACTTTGCTTAACCGCATTGCTGTAAAGCAAGGATGATAAGTGAACAAATGTAAGACCACATATCAAATCTGGAGAACAGAAAAATGCAGGCGTCAGCATACATTCGACCGGTGCCAAGTGTCGGAGCTGGTAACAAGATTGATTGGATATCGTCAACTCGGAAAAGGTTCGGCCCAAAGGTTCGGACTGGGATTTGCACCAACATATAGGACAATGTTGGGCTATGTTTGGAAAAGTTGATGATGTAGGCGAAGGTGCGAGAGCAGACTTCATGCAAGTATAATGTTATTTAGAATTATGTTGGGTCTGAATGAGACTAAGATATTGAAGTAAACTACCGCCGTGAAATAAGACTTGGAATTGTTTCTCATGTGACCGCGATGGGTAGAAATTCATTATGAAAACTGTGCTCTTGCTCTATTCTATTTCATAATAATAATACTATAAACGTAATAGCTTATAAAAATTAGTTTAGTTATCGCATCGATTACCAATAAGTGCCAGTTCAAAACCATTAATGTGCAAGCAATAATGTACAGTGAATATTCTTGAATACTTTTTGCTATTTTTATAACCTTGGTCCACCTCCAACGTAAATGCAATTATACAAATGTGCTGTTATTCATTACCGTTAGTGTTTAACATTAAGGTCATGAGTTAATTCATTTCCAACCTTTTTTATGTGTATTTATCATAAATTTCTTCCAACATTTTACGACTTTTTAGCATTATCCCCTCTTCAGTAATAAAATATGTTTATAGGAGTCAATAAACATGTTTATATTTAACTGAATCACCCAAACGGTAGGCTGATTTAATATAAATTAGCAATTTGTCAATAATGCCTGAGTGATTTCAATATCCTCAACGACGTTAAATTGATTACGACCTTAACGCAAATTGGTTTGGAATCAATATTCAACGCTACTCCGACGATATTGATTTATAATCTTCAGTAGCTGCAGGTTTGGGATGATTCCAATGGTGCTTCCCCGTGTACTACTTAGATATGACCGAATTCGTGACGGGACAAATGTATACACTTTATACTATAAGGGAGTATGCATTGTCATGAAGAAGGCAATGAAACACATGTGTTAAAGATGTCCCGCCAAGAAGACGTCAAGGCTCATGGTATCATAAATAAAAATCTATTTCAAACTTCCATTACATGAGGTATAACGTGAAAAAAAACGTTTAAGTGTAGCTTTTTCTTCCCGAGGAGAAAGTATTTTCAGGAATTTTAATATTACGCCTGCTTACACATTAGGCCCATTTACTTGATACATTTGACGTGAATCGCACCATTTTTTACGAAGAATTTTATAATCTGAAGACAAATTATGGTAGCTTTTTTATTTGTAGACAGTTTTTAATTATAAGGCGCTTAGATGACAAAAATGTCTAAAGTTAGGAAAACATTTATGGAAAAAGTAGAAAACTCCGCATAAAAATAAACTGTGGAATATCCGTCCCAGTCTCTGCAATATTAAAGTAGGTACTTGACCATCCTCTCCACTATCCCGCCGTTCTCGGCTATTCCATTCATATCAGAGAAACCTTTCAAATAGAGAGAAAAAAGTTAATAGCCATCCAGAGTGTTCCCGCGTTTAATCCGAACGAGCAAGTGCGTGAACGAATGAATGAACTGATGAATGAACCTGTCGAACCGTTATGTTCTACCGTTGACATCAACAAGCGACACCGCCTTTTTGCACTAAAAATTACGAGTTTTTAAGTTGTCGCGTCTGATGGTTCAACAAACGCTTCTGACTGTTTTTAGTTTGACTTTATATATTCAATATTGTAATCACGCTGTGTCTCCTAACTTTATTTTAAGTTTCAGGTAGACACGGCGCCCTGATCCACCAAACATTAGCATAGCTCTTTGTACAACCCCTTAATGTTAATGAAGGCCCAGTATCTCATTACAATGGATGACATTGGAGTGACACTCCTATCGATAAGCCCTTGTTTCACATCGAGGGATGATTGATTAAGGGCCTTGACATGATCATATATAACGAGCACAACCACTATGAAATTGAACATGAGCCATCACAAAATGTTGATTATTCACATATTTGTCAGCGTACCATTAATCATCGGTAGACAAATAAACAAATACACCAAATTATAAAGCGTCACGTTTTTCATTGCTATTCAGCTTCTGCGAACTCATATTTTACAAAAGGAGTTGAAAAATATACCCGTACATGTCGCACTATTCGTACGAGCCCCGGAGCACATTTACGTCGGATCATTAAAACGTAGAAATAATCTAAAAACTCAGCAAGACCGTAAAGGTTTCCCAGAGACGACTCGTTTCAGCTACACGTTAACCTTTTCGTTTCGCACCGGTAATGATTCTTTGAATAACCAAGTACCGCTATAAAATGGGCGGCGGTATAAAATCTTCACTTGGTAAGTCACACATATAAATGTATGTATTAAGATACGCACATTTGCGCAGTGTGCAAACAATTACGTAAGTACCAGTGGCAACTTGCTCCAGTTCCTATTCAGAACTTGACTCGTCTTGCTGAAGGAGAACTTTGTTATAGCGAACAATAGCTTGGTACCCTGATTGTTTGCAGGACAAACACAAAAGGATATTAGAATACTGAAAAGTTAAATAATTCTGCTTAAAAACAGAACTTACTTATTAAATTATACAATACCAGAAGAAAAACCGAATATAATAAACATGGATAACTGTACATTTTAAAAAATTCCACATATTCTTTGTAGATTCTTAAATATATGAAGGAAATTGTAAATTAAAGAAGCAGTCTAAAGTCTCCCGACATTGATAAAGCACAAAGAGCACACTCTCAAAGAGGCTCATTACTTTTGCAACATCTCCAGAGGGAATATTCATTAAGCCATCGATTAACTTTTCCCCAAGAGTATGGGAGAACGGCAGAAACTTTACGTTCGAGTGCCTTCGAGATTCTTTGAGCATCTTCGAAGCACGCGCGTCGACTTGGGCGAATAATTAAGGGACGGTAATTAAACCTACAGAACGGAGACAGGGCTAGCAAATTGTGCGTAAACACATTAACGTCCACCATCTGTTTCAGTTTATTCATAAATAGCATTGTTAGATTAAATACAACCTATTAGAGTAAACATCATTGTATTCTCTGAACATAATTTTAAGAATTTAAACAATATTTTATTCATGACAAGAAAAATATTCATCATAGCTCATCTTATGAGCTCATCTTATGGGAGGTGAGAATGATGTGACTTAAAAATAAATATGAGGCCGGGTGCAGACGTGTGTAAATCCGATTACAGCGCTGTAAAGAGTGCACGTGCCGGCGCTGAATTTGCACCCCGGGACGTATTGAAGTGTAAATGGGAAAATATAGAGTTGCGCACTCCATCCTGTCTCAGCTACTAAAGAATGTAGAGCGATGAACTTCATTTTCTGTTTGCAAAAAATTCTTTCATTTAACGAACAAATGTCAATTATTCTATTGAACTGTACAGTGTAAAGTTGTCGTCAAATAGCGAAAAATATTATACAACAAAATAAATAATCACAGCAAATCCAGCACAAGTTTACACGACAAAAGAATTACGACTTTAATATTTCAATTTTTGAAAGCTGAGAGAAATATACACGGGATTTTTTCATTGGCTGAAGGCTATAAACAAGATTAAAATTACAGAGAGCGGAGTGGGCGAGCCTAGACCGTAAATCTTAGTGGAAAACCGTCGAGCTTGTGCCTGAACAGCTAGTTATAACACTGAAAGACTACCGAGAAACGCAAACAGTGGAAACAATAAAACAACTCAACGTTGTGCGCAATGAATAACTGATGAAACAGCGATACTGCACGGGAGAACAAAGACGAAACAAAGGTCAAAAACACATTCTGTAAGGTCATACATAATGCAACACTTACTTAACACATACATATAAAATCACTTTCATTAAATACTCTGAACTATTTACGACAAATATCTTCTCTAAATCGGTTCATTGGTCTTGGTCTAGATCAATACTGAGATTTGTAAAACATTACATAAAATAAATAACATACTAGTAATATTTTTTTAAATAGAAACAATACAATAAAAACTAGCACATCAATCAGAGACGATAAAGACCAAACTAAACCTTTGTTGAGCGAAATTAAGCGTTTATAAGAAAACCGCAAAAAGTAAAAACAAACAACTAAAATGTTCGCATAGACCGCAGCCTCAATAGCCAATCAATCTCAAAGTTCATCAAATTGACAGAAGTCTTATAAGTTCAAACAGATGAAACGGAAACTTTCAAAGGCTTGATTTTATTAGACGTTTTCTGCGAAAACTCTCCTTTTGTGAGCAGAAAATGTAACAATAACGATCCTTTCGTAGTAAAAGAATTGATGAGAGTATTTTGTTACCAATAAGAAACAAATGCTATAATTAATTATTTGCTTCTGTAATATATTCTCACTAACCTGTTTGTCCGTATGCAAAAATGCATGCATTGTACCCTTCGAAGGCATTGTCCAATATATCTCTTCCAAGGCATTCGAACACTGTCTTCTGCGAGGCAAAATGAGGCAACCCCGGGTCCAGGGAGTAGAAACAGTGATCGAACGCAAATGTCTTTGGTTGTTTTCTGTGAACAAAAACAAATATTATTATTAAACTGTTTTGCATTGTACTAGTAGAGCTAATATCGCTTAGTCAAACTACGCCCCAAGCGTTATTTTTTCCATTAAAACAACCCAACACAGCTCATCCAAAATATACCTGCTAAAGTTACCTGAAATTCTAGTGCCTAAAGAACGTTTTAATTAAGCCTGCATGTAAAGCCAACCCTTCCTCGTAGTCCGACACTAATCTGCAGGCTAATAGGATCAAACTTAAGCATGGATGTGAACATAACCCTGAACTCCTAATGTTTATAATGCTTTCATTACAGAGATTCTATCTAATTACTGCGTAAAATAACGGACCCTTGTTTAATACGATTTTTAATTATGAAATGTGAGTTATGCCGAAATATAGGATAATATGACAGACTGGTCTGAAAAACAAATAAAAATATATTGTTTTCTCCAATTTTTTGGAATGATGGAATAAAATAACTTAGTAATATCATAACGGTCAAAACGATGGTAATAGACGCAGTACACGAATGTCACCTTAAATTTTCAATCCCATATTCCTACAAGTATGGCTTGACACACGTCGTGGACTGCTAGACGAGAGTAGGCGGTCATGGTTCGTTTGTCTCCTTACATAATGCTACCTAAGAAATGTTGATATTCATTTCCAAGTACAAATAATAACAAGTTTGACATAAAACATACGGAGTAACAGGTAAAATCATATAAATAAAGTGTGAAAGGAATTATACGTAATGGAATTTCCAAAAAAATGTGTACCTATCAGAGCAGAAAATATGTGTATAAAGCAACAAAGAAATGCCACCATAAATATTGGCAAAGTTTATTGCTAGTTTCGTGTTTGACACCGCCCTAAAAAACAACAATGGCGAACTGAATGAAATCAATATGAGATCTAATCACTTTGGGCAACACAGTCACTGCTATCATAACAACACCACGGAGCCAGGGTGAACGACTTCTTTTAACATCTCAACTTGGACTTGGACTCGGGACAGCTTAATAAAAGTTTCAACCATTGAATGTAGCAGAGATTTATAGCAGTTTCAGTGCTCTGCACAAAAGCAGATTTGCTCCAACCCGAGGTTAGTTTTCAATGTAATTAAGAGAGATAGCGATAAAAATGTCTTCTAGAATTAAGCACCAACTAAACCGACTATTTTACGAGATGTTTGTTTAGTAACAAATATTAATGAAAGTACTCTTAAGAGTTCTAAACGGTCAAAATCAAATCCTAGTAAAATAGTGTTTAAGGTACGTTGGTACTAAATGTTAGGTATAGAAACCTTACGTTTTATTGGCTTCCCTTTCATGATACAATTCTTTCTTCCACTTGACAACAAATTCCTTGAACAAAAATTCAATATTCCTCTGTGGATAGGTACAAAATGTATTACCTGATGTTGGCAACATTTCAGGAGGCAACGACCTGACTAGCGAGCATATTTATGGCATCGACATTAACAATAAATTCATAATAAGGTTCAGTTTAAGGGTTCTTTGTTATGGTTCCTCACTAATTTAGTTCAAGGATGATTGGTAACAAAGAATTAGTCTCAAGACTGAAGCAATGCTTATTATTGCACGCTAATTGATGAAGGCCGATGATCAATGAAATATCTATTGCGGAAATATTACTAACTACTGAATACTTATACGATTGCCAGTTAAAATAAGGTCAGAATAATAAGAAACTTAAAACTTTCTTAGGGGAGTTTATTATAATTAACAGCTTTATCAACGGCGTTACATTTTAACTATCCGTCAATTACTTTACGTCCACATAAAACTGTTTGTAGCCGGGGCGGTCAGTTTACTTACCTCTTCATATTTTATGTGCCGTATTATAAATCTTTTCAAGTTTATTACTGTAGTTAAGTTAATTAAAATAGATATAACGCTGTGTATACCTTGTACAAGATAATTTCTGTTTTTAATTACAAACATTTTGCGTTTATGAAATCATTGACATTGTATCTGGCTCTTAGCATAACAAACATTGTTTGTAATAACATGACATCAAAGACGTTTCCTTGTAATTAGAATCAGAACAGGACTATCTAATCATTACTGAATAATGATCGAAACCACAACAAAGTGAGTGTATTCGTGACGAATTTCCATTCGGTTTATCGATCGAGTGAGTAACCTCCGCTGACGTCACTAGGTGGAAAGTCTGGTTCTACTGTTCCCCGTGGAGTTATAAATGTTTCTCATTTGAATGCACTGTGCATTAGTTCCACGGTTTTTTTGGTCCAAACACAAACCTTGCTGTTTCCACACGTAACATAACTATAATTGCCATGAACATCAGTCAGTTATATGGTTCACTAAGCAAATGTTATAATTTACCAGGGTTGTTTGTACTAATAATAACCAACCCAAAATTAAAAACAGAAGCAAAATATATGATGGAGTCCATTAGTCTGAAGGTCAGAGCTCCTGTTTCAGTGAGTTCGCCAATCCCCCAGAGTGGAGGTGGTGGCGCGCAGTACACGAAATGGTAATCCAATTCAATTTAAGTAATTTTGTTTATCAAGTATCGGTGCTGCACTACCGAACGGACCGAACATTTCAGACTTTTTGTTTTATTTTAACAAAAGTTTCGAAAAACAAATTGGCGTGGGTTCAAAATATAAACTTAACATTTTTCAATGGAATTAGTATAGCTGTGGAACGTTGTATGTGCAAGAGATTTTTGGTAAACATTTTTGTAGTAGGTATTCCAAATATATCGCGCTACTAGATCCACCTGGCGAGCTGCCAACAGATCCTGGATTCATTGTTATTGTTATTCTATTAAAAATAATCGCTTATCGTTAAATATTTCAGAACCTTAAATATTTCCGACACTTATTAACGTAAAAAACAATAATAAACTCAAAAATACTTAGAATAATAAAATTACAGAAATCTATTATTTCAACACGAAAAATTACTAAAAATACCATAAAGACGAACTCAAGGACTGTTAATGGGCAAAATTTTGAATCAGCTATAACTCTAAAGGTTTATAGCATTGACTTTGAAAACAACGCAGCTTGGTGCTTCAGACGATCCAAACTTTGACGACAATTTATGTCGGCTGTTGTTTTGGAGTGGTTGTTAAATTGTAATTTAAAGTGCCGCAGCAATATCCCTTACAATTATTGCCAATCAAAGAAGAATTAACGAAATAGTGACAGTAGTTACGCTTTAAGATAGTACTTTAAAATACGTTCATTCAAAAAATCCGTGTGAGCAGATAGGAGAAAAGCCAGGTAAAGTCCTTTATACAATAAGAAAACTAAATTAACTCTATCTACTAACTACTTACCGTTGCAAGTGTCTAATAAAAAGACACTTCACAAAACATAAAACTCCAACCTCCATCACATATTTCGTTGTAAATCTTACACGACAGAAAGACGTTGTACTGCACCATCTCTGCTCCTAATTCAAACTTATTGTTGGCACATATCTTGGTGGCAATTTCGCGTGTCTCATATTTGTCGGTGTCACTAAAAACGTCTGCACGGACTTGGAAAAAATGAAGAGAATAATGAAAATATTGTTGCTGAAGTAGAACACAATGTACCTGACCATGTAAGATATAGTCCATATGTCATTAGATGCAATGATAATTAAAATCAAACTAACCGACAAAACATATTAATAACGTACCAAAAACAACCTTGATCATGAATATATAAACAAAATCGGTTTCACAATAGCCGTAAAGTAATTATTCCATTTTCATTGAATCGATTTATATAAAAGTGGCTAATTTAATTAAAACGAGTGAGATAAAATCACTTAATCGCAGAATTTAACAGCTTTGAACTTACTAACAATGAATCCTAAAATAGGATTTTATTGATTTAGGGTAGTGAACATGTTAAGAATAACAATAACATTAGAGATTTAATTGTTGACCTAAAAAAACTCGATGTTATTTACGTTTAACGACTCATGAGTTTAGTACGAAAGTCAGTCTCTACAGGCAAATGCTTCAAAAAAGACACGAGATTTGTATTATCCTTTCTCTAAAACGGATAAAAACGAGCAAACGCCAAGCAAAGCCAGCTTCTGTTTTATAATTTAATTGTCACCTGGGAGTCATAAAACATGGAAGGCACATGTCAAAATGATACCTATTCAATATAACAGAATAACAGACGACACCGATTTAGCCACGTGAAACGTTGTATAACGTTACAAACAGAACTCGCAACGGTACCATGATAAAGGGTGACAGACGAAGCCCAGAAATTAGATTTATTGTTGAAATGTATGGATCAAGCGAGTACGCTACGCAAAACCATAAAACAAAACAAAATAGAACTTAAAACGTAGTAACCATTCAAAGCAATGTAGGTAAAACAGATGAACTCCGTTTTTAGCATTTGGGAAAAGAAATCACGTTTCTAATAAAACCCTGAACCGTATTATTATAATAGTCATTAGCTTCCAGAATACACGAAGAAAATTAATTTAAATTAGCAATGTGTTAATAAAATAGATGTTATAGAATTAAAACGGGCATTGTTCCGGCATGCTGGTCGCCGTTAGTTCTCACATTACAAGGGAATCGCTCGAGAGCATGACAATAAACCGTACGTGCTCGGAACAGATCAACAACTTTACGACCTATTGACTCACTAGATATTTGTCTACTTTCTAAAGTTTGCTTTATAAACAGACGTGGTTTTCAACGCATTTTGGGTAAGTCTGTAAAACTATTTAAAGAACTAAGACAGTTTTGTAAACTTTGGCTCGGCAAGAGTCCTTTCAAATGTTGAGAGACATTTTAATATAGATTCGAGACCGACTGAAAGTAATATAGGGATCCTTTTCCTTAAGCTGTCGCAAAAGAGGATGTGCCCACATAATATTCGACGATATTACAAACCTTCAAAGATTATTATGTCCGCACCCTTGAATCTTATCAATGTACTTGTCTACTGATTATATTAGCGGAAAATTAGTGCAAACAAAAACATTTACCCACGGTACTTAAAAGGTACACACCAGGCATTACTTATGAACCATTAGCCGCGTACCCACCTAGCGCACGGGCTCGCGAGCCATGGCTCGCGAGCCAGCCATCATAAGTCGTGTATATTCAGCTGCAGCTATTTTCCTAGCTTCGCGCGCGAGCCAAAACATAACCGTACCCACCTAACACACAGCGCTCACCGAGGCACCTTTGAGCGCGTCAAGTTTACCGACAACAGATGGCTCGGGGCCGAGCCGTGCTCGGCCGAGCAAACGCGCGCCCGAGGCAGCCCGAGGCACGTTCACACCAGCCGAGCATTTGGCTCGCGAGCCATGGCTCGCGAGCCTGTGCGCTAGGTGGGTACGGTTATGTTTTGGCTCGCGCGCGAAGCTAGGAAAATAGCTGCAGCTGAATATACACGACTTATGATGGCTCAGCCTGCCTCGCGAGGCGGCCTCGTGTAAATTGAACAAAACTACTGAGGCTGGCTCGCGAGCCACGGCTCGCGGGCCTGTGCGCTAGGTGGGTACGCGGCTATTTACTATTGAATACGAATGCCCATTCCAATAAATTTTACAAAGGCACATAAATAAAATTTAGTCGTTAAGAAACATTTACTTGTCGCGGAAAACGCGTCACAAAAAGAGTAACGAACAAATATGCCCACGAAACCAAAAAGCCGAATAGAGCCACTTTCTAATGATTATGACCCGTGTCAACCCTATTCAGTGACAATGAAACTTGATCCATGCTTGTTTTCGGAAGTGCCTACTAAAAGATGACATCAGTATGTTAAAGATTTCTATAGTAATAAGATTTTTATGCTATTTAAAGTCACAACTGGTACCTAGGTCATGAGGTCGTTAAAAAACTGACTATACTTTCACATTATTTAAAACATTTTCTATTCCTGTTGAAGCAAAATGCACGAAACATTTATTTGCGGTGTTCTTGGAAAACCACCTAGATTCAGTACAAAACCTCCCTACCCGTTTATTTCAAGAGAAATACTTTCGCTTCTCCGTCTAGCTAAGGCGTGACCCACTTAAAACCACTGTCACTGTTATTGTTTTGATTATTCTTCGGGGGAAACTAAACCTTTGAAGGTTGAAAGTTGTAATAAATTATATTGGTACAAAATGCTTGAGAAAGTTGTGCAAACAAAATACTTCAATAAACTCAATAATAAACTTCACTTTCAAACAAAATAATATAGTTGTTTATCTTGTGAAGACGGGCATCGATGCAGATAAAGTCTGATATGCTGGTTAGTTGAGCAGAATATCCTTAACTTCAATGGAATAAGTTTAGTTTACTGGTTTGCATATAGATAGCTACAAGTTATAGAATGAAATGCATGTCCGAGAGTTCTAATATAATAAGAAGAGTTCTTTACTATCTTTACTGTTTTATAGTTATAAGGTTTGTATTATGACTAAACTTATAATACAAATGCGTCATTCCATATCAGACTATCAAGATTCGGGCAAAACGAACACCACCTGCCCACGATAACAATCCGCTTAATTTCCAAATTTAAATAAAGACGATGCTGCCAAACTTGCCAACTTGCAAAACCAGACAGATTAAAATAAATGTGACATTAATAAAACGCGTTTGAAATTAATACTTTTTATTGCTAGTTCTCAGAAATTGTAGGCGAGCAATCGCAAAGATTAGCGAACTCAATGCTAGTCTTCCTCAGGATCGTCTACCCAAACATGGGTTTAATATTCGTCAGGTCGCCCACGCCACTCTATTCATCATCGCCAAACCATTGTTCTGCTGTCTCCGCCCGGTAACGGATTACATCCGTTGACCGGCCGTAGTGGTTGAGCAAATATTACTAGTATCGAGGTGGTGGAGCGAGCCTGAAGGTAAACATAGCACAAGGGTCATGTTTACCCCACCCGAGAGCAAGAGTGGCGATGACGTCAGAGTGGCGCCGAGGCGGCTCGGAGTGCTACAACCGGGCTCGGGTTGTAGCGCTACCGAACTGACGATTGTGGCTCAATGACTCATTGATGAAATCATAATAGGTATTCGTAGCAAAACAATACATCTGATGAATGAAGATGAAAATTAAGTAAATATTTGTAATTAAACAATTCTCCCCTATCCCACAACAGCTGGGGTGTAACTATTTGCAGAGCACAATTTAGCCGCTTCATTGGATAATAACTTGCTTACACCAACAATCTTGTTTATTGTCTTACATGTTTTGTAAACATGTTTCAAACATCGTAAAGTTCGTACTCTGGGTTGATTACGTTTATGTATGAACAATCATTTTGATAATATTCATATCACAAATGCTAACAGAGATAATCTGTGTCTGATTACTTGAAAAACCTAATTGCTGCCAATATGTTTTTAACTGGATTTTGCAGACACATTTGGATTCCTCGTACATTTAGTGTGTGGAATGTTTTGGTACGGACGGAACAAACACTCAAACTCAATGAAAATAAGTGATAAAGAGTCTTCTGTCTGAACAATGTAAATTAAGTTTAAGTGAAAATACAAGGTGACGCAACGTGAACACACACGCCGTGCTAATTATAATCAACTGATTCATACGACAATCTGTCACGAGCCGTCTCCAAACTTGCCACTCCACAAATTAAAGGGTAAATAGCTTGTGATGCTGAAATTACGTTAATTTTCCGCCGAGTGGAGCGCGCTTCGAACTGACACTGTGAATGGGTTTATCTGACACGATATGCCAAGAAGGACGCTAAAATGTCGCATTCGTGTGGTGTGTTAAAAAATCTTGGTTTGATATTATAAATGGAAAAGGAAATAAACATTTGCCAACCGGCTATCTCTATGCGGAGGGAAATAATTTTAGTGGCAGGAAATGTTTTAAAAGAAGCTTGAATTTTGTTACATTTTGAAAATATATTTTTTAAAATAGTTCAATTTAAAAACAGTCTCGTAAACACTATTGGAACAAAATGTGTGGTTACGACGGAAGCACCAATAGTAGCAAAGAGATAAAACGAGAGCGTTGAAAGCTCAACGATAACCCAACGCCAGACGCTTATCTTGCTAAAATATCACGTGAGACCCTGCTCCGTATGCATCGCGAGTCGACGAGAGGCAATGAAGGGAAAATATCATGAGTTTAACACCCTAATGATGCTACGCGACAACAGATACCGTTTCTTCGATAAAAATATTTCAAAGGACGGTCAAAGAAAATGTCCAAATTTTGTTCAAGCACTCTGCAAATGATACATTCTCCCCGCTCCACTGGCTCGCTCGGTACACCAATTGCAAGTTAAATAGAGACCGCAATTTATCTAATGAGAAAACTGAAACTTTCCTCTATCAGTTGGAAAATTGTCTTGTTTGTTTAATAAAAGTTAAGGATGGAAATTAATTAGGACGAATGCCAGAAACAGAGATATCTAAACGATGAGCTAGATTATTCCGGAAGGTGCTGAGAATGTTCCAGTCGATCTTGACTATGTGAGTGAAAATGTAAGTACGAAATAGGAATTACTGAAGCGTAAAACAACTTTACACGTTGAATATGTATTTGAAGATAAGATTCCTCTTTCAGAACCATTTCAGTTATACAAAAGTGAGTACGTGTATAGAATACACTAGCAGCGCCCCGCGGTTTTACCCGCGTTGTGCCCGTTCCCGTGGGAATTTCGGGATGAAAAATAGCCTATAACCTTCCCGTTGAATGTGGCTATCTATTACAAAAAGAATTATTCAAATCGGTTCAGTAGTTTCTGAGATTAGCGCGTTTAAACAAACAAACAAACAAACAAACAAACAAACAAACAAAACAAACTCTTCAGCTTTATAATATTAGTATAGATTTAAAATGCTTGCGTGAATTATATTA
Organism: Cyclophora punctaria; assembly: GCA_951394245.1. Lineage (NCBI taxonomy): Eukaryota > Metazoa > Arthropoda > Insecta > Lepidoptera > Geometridae > Cyclophora > Cyclophora punctaria. Next base: position 9,815,907 of record OX596168.1, read on the forward strand.
AGGTGAGGATAATATTTATGCACAATTATTAAGCATGAACCTATTTCTGACGCAAAAATGTCAAGGATTAAAAACTGATTTCTTCCTCACTGTACTCATATCTTTAGTGACATGCCTTTGCGTAGCACTGGTAAAATAACAAACTAATACTTATACTTTTCTTTTTACTCAAAGGATTAATAAATATCAATTGGGGAAGTCCTACTAGAAAGTAACATAATAACACAATAACCGAACTAATTTACTAAGAAATCAATAATAATGTTATGAATAATATTGATATCATACCCTAGCCTATGCTTCATTAATTTTTCGTTCACATCAAATAGTAATACAGACAAATCATATGAAACGGTACGATAAAAGAAAACTACTTAAGAGTAGACTCATGTAACGGGTATCATAAGCCAATTGGGCGTAGGTACACAAGACGGGAATATCCTTAGGTACACTAGTAATATCGTCTATTTGGACTGTTTCGAGTAACTGTTATTCCCATACCGTTCCAGAAATCGTCCGATAAGTATTATATTAGCATTTTTATAAATTCGATACGTACGTTATAACGTGTCTGTGTATCAGAACTGGGAATCAGACTAACTAAGTTTAGATAGAAGGATATGTTTAGAGAAAAGGTTGTTGCTTTGAGCGTAGCTCATTAAATCTCTGCAGTAAAGTACTGCTTGTCACAATAAAATCATCGTAGTTACCTGTAACAAAAAAAAAAAATTGTTAGTTTAAGCCATTTATCACAATAAAATAATTAACAACGAATGCGTTTAATAATCACATTATAATGATCACACGAGAGTCAATACAAAAGCGGATTCATAAAGGTTAAACCACCATGTTAATTAGCAGAATTGCCCAAATAATCAAACACAGCTAAATTGTAACGAATCCCACTTTATCCAGCGAACGGCACTAACCGCAAACCGTTCGTTATAAAAGAACAAATTGCACTCGAACAAGTTGATTGTGTCCATTGTGGTAAGAACAAAAGCTTGAATGTTGCTTGAACATCGCTCTTGTCACAATAACGAGGAGCGATATGCAAGCGAAGCAGAATACGATCCACTCGACCTCGCGGCCGTTTGTTATTGTTGTTGCCATTTAAACATTTGCACAAAATTCAACGTTCGCCGACCTCCTTTAAACTTAGTTAGGCAGTTAATCTGAAGCGTATTGTGCTACTAAAGCGCTTGTATTTATAAATCAAGTGCAGTTTTAAGCGAACATAAGGATAGTTCAGCGTAGTTAAATATGTTTTCGAAATTTACTTTCGAAAAGTCCTTAAAATGTCCTAGTAACCATCAATAGTAAAGAAAGCTATGCAAAACAACAAGTTAACCACAACAACGGATATAAAATACTTCTATGACGTTATTTGTACGTAATAAAGTCGTGCCGGATAAAAACTCGATAAAAACAAGTACTAACAAACGTCATTATTGAATCGAATCGGTAGCCATAGAGACGACGTGTAAACATTGATGACGTGCACCCTGTTTACTTTGTCTATGGCGAGGCTTAAGGTACTGCTATTTAATTTATGGTCCAGTTGGAAATCAGTGAGCTATGGTAATTGTTATAATCGATATGTATATGAAATGACTTCAAGTTCTTTTCTAGTTAAGATAATTTCTATTCGTCGAAAGTACTACTCTACTTCGAAAGTAAATCATTTACATTTGGTACATGTATTTAAACATCTGTATTTCCTTAAAACTACTTTAACTTCCAGTAGTTTACCAATAGTTTCAGTATGCTTTAGTCATTTAATGAATTGGCATGTTTCTACTTCACCTACATTGGGTTATCGCACTTTCATTATAAATCAATAACCATGAAATTGGGTCACTTACATGACGTGTGTATAAATGACAATGCATAGCAAGAGTTACGAATACACATAGTAAGTAGGTTGATGAACGTGGTAGCGAGTTTCGTAGGAGACCCGAAACTAATTCAGAGTCTAATCTCATCGTGAATCGATCGCGATGCTGCGGGAACCTCACAGATTACAACACAGAAACGGCAATTTGTTTTTGATATAGAGTTCGCGGCAATCAGCGGAATTAAACGTTATACCGCCTTACGCCCGCGCCCTGAAATTCCGCTGAAACATCGTTTCGACGAATGAATCTGCAAAGTAGCAGGAAATTGGACTACGTAAAATATTGGAATAATGTATTGTTTTTATTTCTTAATCAAGCTAAACAATGTGTTCATGTAGGTTGTTTGTCTTTGAAAATTGCTTAATTTTTAACAAAGCAAAGAGTATTTCTATAACAAACCGCCAACAATTTTGATATAAACTTATTATCATAAGTACGCACACGAACATGCCGTTGAACCCCAAGGAATTTTATTTCCTTCCTTTTGGAAGTCGCTCCCTTCGCGAATGACTAGTGGGAATAGTCGTATAATTTCATAACCACCCCAAGGAGGGGGGTGCGTAGGGCGCGCCGTTGAACGTTAACTTCTCGACATGGCGTCGTGACTCCGCAATTCGACTCACTATTAAAATTCACTTGTCTCATCTCTTGTTTATTTATTGTCTTGGAAAGAAATATAAATAGAACGTCCGACGGAAAGTTCAAGTTCAATGATAATTAATATACTAGATAAGTGACCAATCTACATAATCACACTAGACGAAAAAGTAACCAAACAAATATACCTACATTTAAACAACCTTCAAACGACATCACGTAACGTGCAGGGAAATATACGATTATTAATTTTTATTTAGCAAACTGTTTTGCATAGCTATAACTCGAATATGACAACAGAACTACGATGAGATACGTATTCTACGATGTATAAGTATACACGTATTTGCGGGTGTGGACTACACCTAATGAAAGGCAAACACGCGAACCACCGCCCAACTCTACACGAAACCCAATAACATTTATTACAATAACACAGCCTTTGTACAATACAATTCGATGCTTTCTACAAAAAAGTAAAAAGGAAACAATTTCAAAAGTATCTAATAACTATGAAACTTCTCAAACAATGCTTGCATTTTAATAGAAACCGGCTTTTTTCATTTTAAAGTCAAAATACTCTCGTGTTGTCCAATTGTTTTTAAAAGTTCTGAGAATTCGTTAATCCTCTTCGGTGAAGCGAAATGCATTAGCAGTCCCGCCGGCAGTTTGCACAGCTCCAGCTTATCATGAATATAAAATCCACGATTCGAGCTGCGAACTAGGTCGTAAGGTTACTTTATCTCGGGTGCACTATCGTTGTCTCTAGCTCGACTTTCAGCATCCCTTGAACCATAAGAAATGAGACGAGACAAGTTTGACACTTCAACTTTTAATATGTTGATTTTACACATTCGTCTTATTTAAACAACGACCGTGCGCGCTTAAATTATAGAAACAAGCCAAGTTTAAATAAAAAATACATTAAAAGTATGGGCACACATGTCCCTACTTTTATTTCACATTGCAAACGGGAGGCGGCGCTGTGTGAGCCGGGTTAAATAAATAAGCAGCATTCTGTAAAGGAACGACCTTCGCCATCTGTGGCCGCTCTAAAAATAAGCGCCGCAAGCACAACGACCCACTGCCTGCTATATTTTACCTAAAATGTCCCTCTAATTTCAGGTAATTAAGGAATTGCTCGACATTATTATTAGTGTAATTTACTGTCTATGGCCTCAATTTGGAGAGATTGGAGAGAGACGCAGATTGAAATACTAAACAGTAACTAGAGTGGAAATGAGCACCAATTCTAGACAAGAATTTAATTATTACAAAAAATCGTAAGCTGTTAAAGGTATATATCCTCGAGGGTTTATTCTCAATCATAGAGTTCCGTTTAAGAAGACTTTGTGGGAATGAAACGTGGAAAATGTGCAACCAAATAGTGCTCTCCATTCACAAGCCAGCTGAACGACCCCCAGAGATCCCGCTTCAGTCAGCCCTACTCTCTTAGCGCTTGGAAATTTCATTTGGAATCCGTACGTGATATCGCGTCGAAATGCGCCCCTTTCTCGAGGGTTCGCGATTTAGATGGAAACTCTTTGAAACTTATTCAGACGAACACTTGCTACAATAGTCGGGCTCGTTGCTACGGAATTGAAATTAGGGCCGTTACCATCACGGTACATCGGACAAACAGAAAAGTTCCTATACACGATTCAATATCAGAAACACAGCACACAATGAACGGGTGTGTGACCTCGACCTTGAAATTGTGAAGTAGGTACGAACTTGGTGTAACTCAATCCCGATTCCGCTCTCGGAGCGCTCATCGTGATATTGTTCTAGTTTATCTAAAGGAAAGTTATTAGCCGTAAAACAATGGACCTTCTCCTGTCGGAAATTGGAGTATATCTGCTGTGATGTGACAAAATTATAGCAGTTAGGTGAGATATCACGTTTAGTGCCCTTTGGAGAAGTTCAATGAAATATTTCGAGTTCCTAAGTTCCTACCACCTCAATAACCACGAATTAAGGTGAATGATTGAAAGGAAACCAACATAGCTTTTGATTAAACTCAGTGTGAAGAGGTGTAATATTTAATGAATACAGCGAAACAGGTCATAATTCCATAATAAAGGTCGTATTCCCAATTCAAATTTGTCCCGAAACGTTCCGTTAATGGAATAACCCACGTTTATACCGACCAAACGGAATTCGTTTATCTGGCGAGAAAGTTAAGAGTTCTGTGTGTTCAGCGAGGTGTCCTCATTCATTGTGAACGTATATTTGAATCATAAACAAAACATTATCTCAATCTATTTGTTTTTAACCTTCAGTCTGGATACTGTAGTATTCCTGAAGGAAACCGTGCTTTATAAAATTGTCGGTACAGGTTGCTTGGAGCCAGGTTGGCAGGAGACCTAAAGGAGGTCCAAAATAACTGAATCTTACACATAACCTACATGATAAGAAGATAAAGACAAGACTCGTATTTGTCTTTGCCATATCTGATGTGGAACGATCAAGATAATTTATTTGTGGAAATAATTTAGTAAGATAGAAGTTTAATGTTTCAACATATCCGTTTGTGGTCTAACCCATACCTGAAGTAGACAAAGGCAGTACCATCGCATCAGTTAACAAGTAATTGTAGTGAAACACACGCAAGTCAGTTGAACACTGATTTATTATCTACAATGAGGGTACACTAAACTAAATATACTACATCTTTCCCCTTATACAAAAAAAACAAAAACCCAAGAGATACCATATAAATAAACTATACAAAATACAAATAAACTATGTTATTATTATATACATATGTATTAGAATCAAAAAGTAATAAACTCACACAAAAGGTATTACAAAAATTATATCTTATAGGTAATGTAAAATTAAATTAAATGAAAGGTATGTATTGCACCTATTTAGACCAAGTAAGTACAAATATAAAAATGTAAATATAAGTACAAGTACAACAATACAAAGTAACATAAACAAGTGGGAACTGTAAACAATATTTTGATTAATACTTTTGTTGTGATTTAGAAGTAATTTACAAACCTGCTTAATTAAGTTGTTACTCTTTGCTAGAACCAAAAATTAAATTTGACAACATTCGTGCCGTTCGTTCCCTCGACCTTGTTACAGAAACAACGGGTGAAGATGGAATAGACTCATCCGACAGGCTTTCATACATACAGCCGTCATCGCGCGCTGTGGCTTCGGCTCGGTCATCCGCTTGTGTACTCTGCGGTGATGACGAATCGAGCCCCGACCCCTGGGCTACCGGCGCCGGTGACTCACCTACCTCCAGACGTTCGCTCATTGTTTTTGGTCTGCGTCTGCGTACAGCTGGTGTTGAGACCGAACTTGTTTTGCCGCCTAGTCCCGTAGTACCCGTTATGCGACTCTGAGCTTGCGCTGCGCCTAACCCTACAGCCTCGTTAGATCGCGACACCAGCTGACTCCGATTACGCCTGTACCGACAGCCGTGTGCATCTTCCACTACATACGAACGTGGTTCGGGTTCCTGACTAACTATGGAAACCGGTTTTCTATTTCCGTTGCATATTAACGTAGCCTTGTCGCCTGGAGACAGAGGCTCGAGCGATCTAGCTGACTTATCATAATGACACTTCACCTTTTCTCTATTTGCCATTAACGCTCGATAATTCCGCTCATTATCTACCTTTTCAGTTAGCAGTTTCGAACTAACAGGCAGTGTCGTCTTCAAGCGTCGGCCCATTAAAATTTGAGCAGGTGAATCTAAATCATTACGCGGTGTAGCCCTATAATTTAGCAATCCCATTCTATAATCCTGACCCGATTCGATGCATTTCTTAAGTATGTTTTTAACCGTCTGCACAGCCCTCTCGCTTTTGCCGTTCGATTGCGGATAAAGTGGAGATGACGTCATATGCCGTACTTCCCAAACGCTTAAGAATTTCTGAAACTCTCGCGAGCTATAAGCGGGGCCGTTATCCGTCACGAGCTCTGACGGAATCCCGTGCCGCGCAAATTGTTCTCGCATGAAGTCAATAACATGCTTCGCGCTCATCCCCGATAGTTCTCCGACTTCTACATAATTTGAAAAATAATCGACTAATATTATATACCTTTTCTTTCTATATTCGAATATATCAGAGGCGAGTTTATGCCAGGGTATGTCGGGCACATCGTGCTGTAGCAGCGGCTGGCGGCGCGGGCGGGGTGCGTGCAGCGAGCACGCCGCGCACCCCCGCACCGCGCGCTCCACGTCCTCGCCTAGCCCCGGCCAAAACATTACTTCGCGCGCACGCCTTTTGCACCTTTCTATACCCAGATGTCCTTCGTGAACCCGTGCTACCATGACGTCCCTCAGACCGCGCGGTATAAATACACACTCACCCTTAAAAATTACACCATCCGCGTAGTGCAACTGTTCACGATAAGGCCAAAATACGTTAACTTTCATGTTAACATCGCGCCTATTTTTAGGCCAGCCACCCATTATATACCTAATTAATAATCTGCAATCACTATCCGCCTCCGTCTCCGCCCTGATCGCCTCCATCTTCGGGTCACTAAACGGAACGTTTTCTAACATGAAACAGGTTTGCAGGTCCACCTCGTCGGTGACACGATCATGCATCAATTCCTTTATCGGGGCCCGCGACAACGTGTCCGCGATATACATATATTTGCCCGGCGTATATACTACCTTTAAATCGAATCCTTGAGCTCGCATCATCATTCGTTGCAGCCGAGCCGGCACGGAAACCAACGGTTTGGCAAACAACGCTTCCAGCGGTTTGTGATCTGTCTGCACGGTGACGTCCGACCTACCGTAAATGTACTGCCTGAATCGTTCGACCGCGAACACGATGGCCAACATCTCCTTTTCGATCTGGGCATACCTGGTCTGCGTGTCGGTGAGAGTGAGCGAGGCGAACTCGACCGGCTGGCCCGCCTGCAGCAGTACGGCGCCCAGCGCCACGCTCGACGCGTCCACCGACACCACGATGGGCGTGCGCTCGCAGTACAGCGCCAGCACTGGCGCGCTCGCCAACTTCCGCCTCAGCTCGTCTACCGCCGCGGAGTGCTGCCGATCCCATATCCACTCGGAGTCCTTTTTTAATAACGATCGCAAAATATTCACACACTCCGAATAGTTTTGTATGAATTTAGATAAATAATTTACCATTCCTAAAAACCTCTCTAGTGATTTCCTATCATTCGGATATGGCATTTCCATTATAGCCTTAACCTTTGAGTCGTCCGCTCGCATTCCCGTCGCATCGAATTTGTGACCTAAATATGTAATTTCTGCAACGCCGAATTTGCATTTCTCGCGGTTAAATTTTATGCCTATTTCGCGCGCACGGAGTAATAAACGCCGTAACCTCTCGTCGTGTTCCCGCTGGTCGCGCCCGAACACGATGACGTCATCAATGAACGACTCTACGCCTTCCAGGTCTTCAAGGTGCTGCCTAAGTTTTGCATGAAAAACTTCGGGTGCGCAATTTATCCCATATGGTAGGCGTAAAAATTGGTATCGCCCAAACGGTGTACTGAACGTACAGAGGTCAGCGCTCGCGTCATCAATTTTGACCATCCAAAATCCGCAGCGTGCATCGAGCACGCTGAATACCGTGGCGCCACGCAAGCGCACGGCCAGCTCCGGCACGGTCGGCAGCGAGTACTGCGCGCGCCGCACCGCGCGGTTCAGAGGTCGAGGGTCTAAGCAAACACGAATGCTGCCATCCTTTTTAGGAACTAGTACAATCGCATTAACCCAGTCAGTCGGATGTGTGACCTTCCTCACTACACCTAAACCTTCTATCCTGCGTAACTCCTTCAACAGTTTATCCTTGAGACCAAAAGAAATTTTCCTGGTAGGACACACAACCGGCTGTATGTTTTTATCCACGACAATGCTATATTCTCCTGGAAGCTTCCCTAAGCCTTCAAACAAGTCGCCATATTCGCGAACATTTATTGTATCGATACAATTAACCAACCCTAATGATAAACAACCTTCCAAACCGAGTACGTTCTGGCAGTTTAAATCCGCGACTGCAAATGGTAACTCGTACTGCTTGTTATTGAAGATTAATGAAATATTATCAGTACCTAGTATCGGTAACCGGTTGCCGGTAAACGAAAGTACTCGTTTTGTAAATGGCTTGAGGTTTTTAATAGACAAACCCAAATTGAAATATTCATATTTAGAAATTACGTTTAGCATAGATCCCGTATCTATTTTTAGCACAATTTGTCTACCATTACATGACATAGTTTCAGTCCACTCTTTACATGACTTACTCAGTACTTTGTCCTCACTGATAATATCGACGTAGAACATGTCCTCGGCGTCTGAAGCATCATAGTCACTAGCCGCACGGTCCACGCTTAAATTTAACACTTCACGGATTGCTTTTTTCCGCTCACACACTCGCGAATAATGACCCTTGCGATCACAAACAAAACACAACGCGTTACGTGCTGGACACCGCTCGCCACCGATACAGCGATTGTTTCCACAGCTGCGACAGAGCGGCCGCTCCCCCGGGGCCGGACCGGTGCCGCCGCCGCCGTCCGCCGCGCGCCGTCCGAACCGAGCCGTGCCGGAGAAGCCCCCGCGCCGCCCGCTTGCACGACGTGCGCATCGCACACCGGCGCCGCTCCCACTTTGCACGGCGTTCACTTGCACGCTGCCTAACGCACTACCAATGCACTGACTTTCTTCCGTCGACATTTCCGCCGCTTGACATATTTGTATCGCTTTCGGTAACGTTAGATCATCCGTACGAAGTAATCGATCTCTCACAGTACTGTTATTGATTCCGCAAACGATCTTATCTTTTATTAGGCTCTCGTTCAACTGGCCGAAATCACACTGTTGACTCAACACCCGCAAAGCGGTCACGTATTGGTCGATATTTTCTCCTTCTTCTTGACTTCGCGTGAAGAACTTATAACGCTGCACTGTAATATTCGGTTTCGCACCGAAATACGAGTCGAACTTCTTCAAAATGCAGTTGATATCATCTTCACTTTCGCCCGTGTCAAATGTGAAAGTCGTAAACACCTCGTAGCCCGCAGATCCGATGAGGTTCACCAACAAACTAGCCTGTATCTCCTTAGGCTCTTTGCTCACTCCAGACGCTTTAATAAACACGTCGAATAGCTTCCGCCATTTGCGCCACGCCTCGGAGCGGGCCGCCGGACCGCCTTCGAGTGATAACTCCGCTGGAGGACGCGCGTGTTCCATATTTTATTTACAAAACGACACAAACTAAGTTATTGCACGTATTTTAAACAATATTTTACAGGTTCGAGTACTTTTTACCACTAAAATAATAAAAATACTTTAACCGCTGTCACCATGTAGTGAAACACACGCAAGTCAGTTGAACACTGATTTGTTATCTACAATGAGGGTACACTAAACTAAATATACTACAGTAATGACCAAAAATTAGAAACACCACCGCCACTACAAAACGCAATTTAGAATGACAAGACTCGGGCATAAACGTAAATCACTGTATCTCCACAAATAAGGATTTACGCTAACACAGGGATAACAGAATAACAAAAACTTCTCCGTATTCTGATCTACATTTATGGAACGACAAAAGTTTTCTGGGTTAACTGCCTTATCGGCTGACATACATACTCTTTGACATTCTTACGCTTCTACTCCGAAGATCTCATCTTGCGAAGGATATAGGTAGACCTAATACTTGAATAAGTATATCCTTATTTCACGCCTTTGATCCCGCATCTGTTCTCGAAAAAATTCTGTCAACCATATTGGATATGTCCCAATTTGTCACATATCCTAATAGGATCCTTCCAAGTATACTTCTCATTTTACAAAATAATAACAAATATGTACCCGTATTGAATGTTAAACAACGGAAAGATTCTTATCACGTTTTAAGCAAATTCAATACGTGTTGTACGAATTCTTGGAGCGTTTGCTGCATTCTTTCCGAGTGTTGAGTGTGGAAGCAGTCGAGTGAACCCATTACATGTGAAAGGATGTGAAGGCGGAATCAGACCCGCAATATATTCCAGTTAGTTATCTTGCACGTGGGCGATGCGAGAGCCAAGTAAATATGTGTGTGAAGTTGGCAGATCACTTTCCAGCAGATCAAAAATAAATTGGAGTTCCCTTCGCATGCAGTCGAGTTCTTCAGTTCCTGATAGTTTTTAACAATAGTTCTGTTGATTTACCCCCTCTACAAAAAAAATCAGAAATGATCTGCTAGCTTCCGCGAAGTTAGCAGATCATTTTTTTAAAGCTATCTAATCTAGCCAGAGAGTTCTATATAGGTAAAAACAATAGTTCTGTGAAGAGTTCCAGCCTCAAAACTCGTCCAATTATTTATGAAAAAAAAATATCAACATATCATCGGGAAAAACATGATATGCTGAAATTTAAGAGAGAGAGTTCTGGGCTCTGCTGTACTCCTACACGATAGTTCTCTTTGTATTACAACATATTTCACAGAGTTCCGGCATCAGAACTCGTTAAATTAATAATTACAACGATTTTTTATCAGCATATCATCTGAAGAAATATGTGATATGCTGATATTTTAGACAGAGTTCTGGGCTCTGCTGTACTCCTACACGATAGTTCTCTTTATGTGACAACATATTTCACAGAGTTCCGGCATCAGAACTCGTTAAATTAATAATTACAACGATTTTTTATCAGCATATCATCTGAAGAAATATGTGATATGCTGATATTTTAGACAGAGTTCTGGGCTCTACTGTACTCCTACACGATAGTTCTCTATGTATTACAACATATTTCACAGAGTTCCGGCATCAGAACTCGTTAAATTAATAATTACAACGATTTTTTATCAGCATATCATCTGAAAAAAAAAAACGTGATATGCTGATATTTTAGACAGAGTTCTGGGCAGTATTGTACTCCTACACGATAGTTCTCTATGTATTACAACATATTTCACAGAGTTCCGGCATCAGAACTCGTTAAATTAATAATTACAACGATTTTTTATCAGCATATCATCTGAAGAAATATGTGATATGCTGATATTTTAGACAGAGTTCTGGGCTCTGCTGTACTCCTACACGAAAGTTCTCTATGTATTACAACATATTTCACAGAGTTCCGGCATCAGAACTCGTTAAATTAATAATTACAACGATTTTTTATCAGCATATCATCTGAAGAAATATGTGATATGCTGATATTTTAGACAGAGTTCTGGGCTCTGCTGTACTCCTACACGATAGTTCTCTATGTATTACAACATATTTCACAGAGTTCCGGCATCAGAACTCGTTAAATTAATAATTACAACGATTTTTTATCAGCATATCATCTGAAGAAATATGTGATATGCTGATATTTTAGACAAAGTTCTGGGCTCTACTGTAGTCCTACACGATAGTTCTCTTTGTATTACAACATATTTCACAGAGTTCCGGCATCAGAACTCGTTAAATTAATAATTACAACGATTTTTTATCAGCATATCATCTGAAGAAATATGTGATATGCTGATATTTTAGACAGAGTTCTGGGCTCTGCTGTACTCCTACACGATAGTTCTCTATGTATTACAACATATTTCACAGAGTTCCGGCATCCAGAACTCGTTAAATTAATAATTACAACGATTTTTTATCAGCATATCATCTGAAGAAATATGTGATATGCTGATATTTTAGACAGAGTTCTGGGCTCTGCTGTACTCCTACACGATAGTTCTCTTTGTATTACAACATATTTCACAGAGTTCCGGCATCAGAACTCATTAAATTAATTATAACGATTTTTTATCAGCATATCATCGGAAAAAAAAACGTGATTTGCTGATATTTTAGACAGAGTTCTGGGATCTACTGTAGTCCTACACGGTAGTTCTCTATGTATTACAACATATTCCACAGAGTTCCGGCATCAGAACTCGTTAAATTAATAATTACAACGATTTTTGTCAGCATATCATCTGAAAAAATATGTGATATGCTGATATTTTAGACAGAGTTCTGGGCTGTATTGTAGTCCTACACGATAGTTCTCTTTGTATTACAACATATTTCACAGAGTTCCGGCATTGGAACTCGTTAAATTAATAATTACAACGATTTTTTATCAGCATATCATCTGAAAAAATATGTGATATGCTGATATTTTAGACAAAGTTCTGGGCTCTACTGTAGTCCTACACGATAGTTCTCTTTGTATTACAACATATTTCACAGAGTTCCGGCATCAGAATCAGCATATCATCTGAAGAAATATGTGATATGCTGATATTTTAGACAGAGTTCTGGGCTCTACTGTAGTCCTACACGATAGTTCTCTTTGTATTACAACATATTTCACAGAGTTCCGGCATCAGAACTCGTTAAATTAATAATTACAACGATTTTTTATCAGCATATCATCAAAAAAAAAAACGTGATATGCTGATATTTTAGACAGAGTTCTGGGCAGTATTGTACTCCTACACGATAGTTCTCTTTGTATTACAACATATTTCACAGAGTTCCGGCATCAGAACTCATTAAATTAATTATAACGATTTTTTATCAGCATATCATCGGAAAAAAAAACGTGATATGCTGATATTTTAGACAGAGTTCTGGGATCTACTGTAGTCCTACACGATAGTTCTCTATGTATTACAACATATTCCACAGAGTTCCGGTATCAGAACTCGTTAAATTAATAATTACAACGATTTTTTGTCAGCATATCATCTGAAAAAATATGTGATATGCTGATATTTTAGACAGAGTTCTGGGCTCTACTGTAGTCCTACACGATAGTTCTCTATGTATTACAACATATTTCACAGAGTTCCGGCATTGGAACTCGTTAAATTAATAATTACAACGATTTTTTATCAGCATATCACATTTTTTTCCAGATGATATGCTGACAAAACATCGTTATAATTATTAATTTAACGAGTTCTGATGCCGGAACTCTGTGAAATATGTTGTAATACATAGAGAACTATCGTGTAGGATTACAGTAGAGCCCAGAACTCTGTCTAAAATTATACTAAATGAAACGGGTCTGTATCGCGTTAGATAATTAAACGTATTTACTAAAATACGTACCCGACGTTTCGAGTGGATTACACCGCTCGTGGTCACGGGAAGACTGGCTTTTTCAGATGATATGCTGATAAAAATTATCTAACGCGATACAGACCCGTTTCATTTAGTATAATGAGTGCAAATCGTGTGAGTTTAAAAAGTATGTCTGTCTAAAATATCAGCATATCACATATTTTCTCAGATGATATGCTGATAAAAAATCGTTAAAATTATTAATTTAACGAGTTCTGATACCGGAACTCTGTGAAATATGTTGTAATACATAGAGAACTATCGTGTAGGACTACAGCAGAGCCCAGAACTCTGTCTAAAAAAATCAGCATATCACATATTTTTTCAGATGATATGCTGATAAAAAATCGTAATCATTAATTTAACGAGTTCTGATGCCGGAACTCTGTGAAATATGTTGTAATACAAAGAGAACTATCGTGCAGGACTACAATACTGCCCAGAACTCTGTCTAAAATATCAGCATATCACGTTTTTTTTTTCAGATGATATTCTGATAAAAAATCGTTATAATTAATTTAACGAGTTCTGATGCCGGAACTCTGTGAAATATGTTGTAATACAAAGAGAACTATCGTGTAGGACTACAATACTGCCCAGAACTCTGTCTAAAATATCAGCATATCACGTTTTTTTCTCAGATGATATGCTGATAAAAAATCGTTGTAATTATTAATTTAACGAGTTCTGATGCCGGAACTCTGTGAAATATGTTGTAATACAAAGAGAACTATCGTGTAGGACTACAATACAGCCCAGAACTCTGTTTAAAATATCAGCATATCACGTTTTTTTTATTTCAGATGATATGCTGACAAAAATCGTTATAATTATTAATTTAACGAGTTCTGATGCCGGAACTCTGTGAAATATGTTGTAATACAAAGAGAACTATCGTGTAGGACTACAATACTGCCCAGAACTCTGTCTAAAATATCAGCATATCACGTTTTTTTTTTCAGATGATATGCTGATAAAAAATCGTTATAATTAATTTAACGAGTTCTGATGCCGGAAGTCTATGAAATATGTTGTAATACAAAGAGAACTATCGTGTAGGACTACAATACTGCCCAGAACTCTGTCTAAAATATCAGCATATCACGTTTTTTTTTTCAGATGATATGCTGATAAAAAATCGTAATAATTAATTTAACGAGTTCTGATGCCGGAAGTCTGTGAAATATGTTGTAATACAAAGAGAACTATCGTGTAGGACTACAGTAGAGCCCAGAACTCTGTCTAAAATATCAGCATATCACATATTTTTTCAGATGATATGCTGATAAAAAATCGTAATCATTAATTTAACGAGTTCTGATGCCGGAACTCTGTGAAATATGTTGAAATACATAGAGAACTATCGTGTAGGACTACAGTAGAGCCCAGAACTCTGTCTAAAATATCAGCATATCACATATTTGTTCAGATGATATGCTGATAAAAAATCGTAATCATTAATTTAACGAGTTCTGATGCCGGAACTCTGTAAAATATGTTGAAATACATAGAGAACTATCGTGTAGGACTACAGTAGAGCCCAGAACTCTGTCTAAAATATCAGCATATCACATATTTTTTCAGATGATATGCTGACAAAAAATCGTTATAATTATTAATTTAACGAGTTCTGATGCCGGAACTCTGTGAAATATGTTGTAATACATAGAGAACTATCGTGTAGGAGTACAGCAGAGCCCAGAACTCTGTCTAAAATATCAGCATATCACATATTTCTTCAGATGATATGCTGATAAAAAATCGTTGTAATTATTAATTTAACGAGTTCTGATGCCGGAACTCTGTGAAATATGTTGTAATACATAGAGAACTATCGTGTAGAAGTACAGCAGAGCCCAGAACTCTGTCTAAAATATCAGCATATCACATATTTCTTCAGATGATATGCTGATAAAAAATCGTTGTAATTATTAATTTAACGAGTTCTGATGCCGGAACTCTGTGAAATATGTTGTAATACAAAGAGAACTATCGTGTAGGACTACAGTAGAGCCCAGAACTCTGTCTAAAATATCAGCATATCACATATTTTCTCAGATGATATGCTGATAAAAAATCGTAATCATTAATTTAACGAGTTCTGATGCCGGAACTCTGTGAAATATGTTGAAATACATAGAGAACTATCGTGTAGGACTACAGTAGAGCCCAGAACTCTGTCTAAAATAGCAGCATATCACATATTTGTTCAGATGATATGCTGATAAAAAATCGTAATCATTAATTTAACGAGTTTTGATGCCGGAACTCTGTGAAATATGTTGTAATACATAGAGAACTATCGTGTAGGAGTACAGCAGAGCCCAGAACTCTGTCTAAAATATCAGCATATCACATATTTCTTCAGATGATATGCTGATAAAAAATCGTTGTAATTATTAATTTAACGAGTTCTGATGCCGGAACTCTGTGAAATATGTTGTAATACATAGAGAACTTTCGTGTAGGAGTACAGCAGAGCCCAGAACTCTGTCTAAAATATCAGCATATCACATATTTCTTCAGATGATATGCTGATAAAAAATCGTTGTAATTATTAATTTAACGAGTTCTGATGCCGGAACTCTGTGAAATATGTTGTAATACATAGAGAACTATCGTGTAGAAGTACAGCAGAGCCCAGAACTCTGTCTAAAATATCAGCATATCACATATTTCTTCAGATGATATGCTGATAAAAAATCGTTGTAATTATTAATTTAACGAGTTCTGATGCCGGAACTCTGTGAAATATGTTGTAATACAAAGAGAACTATCGTGTAGGACTACAGTAGAGCCCAGAACTCTGTCTAAAATATCAGCATATCACATATTTTCTCAGATGATATGCTGATAAAAAATCGTAATCATTAATTTAACGAGTTCTGATGCCGGAACTCTGTGAAATATGTTGTAATACAAAGAGAACTATCGTGTAGGAGTACAGCAGAGCCCAGAACTCTGTCTAAAATATCAGCATATCACATATTTCTTCAGATGATATGCTGATAAAAAATCGTTGTAATTATTAATTTAACGAGTTCTGATGCCGGAACTCTGTGAAATATGTTGTAATACATAGAGAACTATCGTGTAGAAGTACAGCAGAGCCCAGAACTCTGTCTAAAATATCAGCATATCACATATTTCTTCAGATGATATGCTGATAAAAAATCGTTGTAATTATTAATTTAACGAGTTCTGATGCCGGAACTCTGTGAAATATGTTGTAATACAAAGAGAACTATCGTGTAGGACTACAGTAGAGCCCAGAACTCTGTCTAAAATATCAGCATATCACATATTTTCTCAGATGATATGCTGATAAAAAATCGTAATCATTAATTTAACGAGTTCTGATGCCGGAACTCTGTGAAATATGTTGAAATACATAGAGAACTATCGTGTAGGACTACAGTAGAGCCCAGAACTCTGTCTAAAATAGCAGCATATCACATATTTGTTCAGATGATATGCTGATAAAAAATCGTAATCATTAATTTAACGAGTTTTGATGCCGGAACTCTGTGAAATATGTTGTAATACATAGAGAACTATCGTGTAGGAGTACAGCAGAGCCCAGAACTCTGTCTAAAATATCAGCATATCACATATTTCTTCAGATGATATGCTGATAAAAAATCGTTGTAATTATTAATTTAACGAGTTCTGATGCCGGAACTCTGTGAAATATGTTGTAATACATAGAGAACTTTCGTGTAGGAGTACAGCAGAGCCCAGAACTCTGTCTAAAATATCAGCATATCACATATTTCTTCAGATGATATGCTGATAAAAAATCGTTGTAATTATTAATTTAACGAGTTCTGATGCCGGAACTCTGTGAAATATGTTGTAATACATAGAGAACTATCGTGTAGGAGTACAGCAGAGCCCAGAACTCTGTCTAAAATATCAGCATATCACATATTTCTTCAGATGATATGCTGATAAAAAATCGTTGTAATTATTAATTTAACGAGTTCTGATGCCGGAACTCTGTGAAATATGTTGTAATACATAGAGAACTATCGTGTAGGAGTACAGCAGAGCCCAGAACTCTGTCTAAAATATCAGCATATCACATATTTCTTCAGATGATATGCTGATAAAAAATCGTTGTAATTATTAATTTAACGAGTTCTGATGCCGGAACTCTGTGAAATATGTTGTAATACATAGAGAACTATTGTGTAGGAGTACAGCAGAGCCCAGAACTCTGTCTAAAATATCAGCATATCACATATTTTTTCAGATGATATGCTGATAAAAAATCGTTGTAATTATTAATTTAACGAGTTCTGATGCCGGAACTCTGTGAAATATGTTGTAATACATAGAGAACTATCGTGTAGGAGTACAGCAGAGCCCAGAACTCTGTCTAAAATATCAGCATATCACATATTTTTTCAGATGATATGCTGATAAAAAATCGTTGTAATTATTAATTTAACGAGTTCTGATGCCGGAACTCTGTGAAATATGTTGTAATACATAGAGAACTATCGTGTAGGAGTACAGCAGAGTCCAGAACTCTCTCTCTTAAATTTCAGCATATCATGTTTTTCCCGATGATATGCTGATATTTTTTATTCATAAATAATTGGACGAGTTTTGAGGCTGGAACTCTTCACAGAACTATTGTTTTTACCTATTTAGAACTCTCTGGCTAGATTAGATAGCTTTAAAAAAATGATCTGCTAACTTCGCGGAAGCTAGCAGATCATTTCTGATTTTTTTTGTAGAGGGGGTAAATCAACAGAACTATTGTTAAAAACTATCAGGAACTGAAGAACTCGACTGCATGCGAAGGGAACTCCAATTTATTTTTGATCTGCTGGGAAGTGATCTGCCAACTTCACACACATCAAGTAAATCCGCTTAGCTGCTGAGATTGGACATCACCAATTTAAGAGTGATATATTTGTATCCGTAAATCCATTTTAAAATTTTAGTTAATAGCTTGGATTTTTATTTAGGTTCTGAACCGAATATTAAGTAAAAGAATATTAAGTAACAAGGCGAATAATATTTTGGTTCTGTTAGCCATAGATCCTAGTTATGTTTTTGCAATAAACCGTTGGGTAAACGGCGTGACAACCGCAGGCTGTGCGTCACGTGTCCCTGCGAGGGTGTTGGTGCCTCGAGCCAGGGTTGCGCAAGGCCGCTCGCTACCCACGTTTTCGGAACCCCACCCGAGCGTGATCCGCACCTCGCCAACACCAATAATATTTGACTCCAACTAATTCTACCACTAAAATATTTCACTCCCAATAGAATGACTCGGCTTCCGCTTTGTAGTAAAAGAGTACAAGGTCAATTTTAATTCGCAGTGATTTGCCATGTTCACAAATTAAGTTACACTATTCGTTTATGTATACGTACATTTATGGATTAGCAAAACCTTTTTAATGGAACTGCGTTAACGGATAATTTGCTATTATATAACTTGGACTATTGACGTTTTTCTCAAGAGTTGAAGGAGCCATGATCATAGGTTTTACATGATCATGTATTGGAGTACATATAATTAATGTTAAATTGTATTCGTGTGCAAAGTTCGCGAAAAACTTGATTAAAAAATCTGTTCTAGACTCGATTAATAATTATTGAGTCACTTGCATACTAAATATCGTTACCTATTCGAGTACATTAGAACTGGACTACCAAATAGCAAACAACAATTTAGCTGTGTACAAACAAACATAGTTGGAGTGACTTGTATGTGCAAATACGAGTTTGTACAAATTAGACGTGGGGCGAGTTGATACATATATGTACGAGAAGTTAGTGTACGAATATACGTTACGATGCGAATAGTTTGGACTGTATGATTAGATTCACTAGCCATATAGATGAATATTGAACATAGACAAAATTATAGGTAAGGTACCACAATTAACTGTACTGGTAATTGATGCCTATAAAAGACCATTAACTCATAACTTATATATCATACGATATGAGCCAAAGGTCTTAAGTACATTTATGTTATCAGACGGGCTGAAAAAGAGTAAATAAACTTTTTATCGTATTCGTTTTCTTCTTGCGTGTCAATGGCCTTTAAACTTTTCCAATCCAATATATAAGTATATAGTTAGCAGAAGGGCAGCATCTGAGACTTTCAGCAAGTCTTCCTTAGTGCAGGGCACAGAGGGCAGGACAACAGATGAAAATATTATTTAAGTTTATTTTAAATTTCAAAATATGCACAGTAACATAAACAAAAATATTATATACTGTTATTGCCTATTACCATTTAAAGTTAGAAATCTACAATTCTGTGAGTCGAAATCTACAGATTCTGTGAACAACAAGCAAGTTGCAATAAAGTTATACGAGAAAGTGATCGTCAGCCCACGTATAGCCTACTATCTGATTCAACGCAACCAACTGTTCAAAATTTATAGCCACCTGGTGACTGGTCAATATTAATATGAGAATGATTCGTTAGTTATCTTAATAAACCAATACATAAGTCAAACCCATCGGCAATACTTACTAATTTACAAACAAACAGTAAATTAGCTTGTACGTAATTTATAGACCTTTTCAAGATAACTTTATTTTATTTGTGCTAGTTATAGTAAGAGATATCTTGCGTTACGACACAAACGAATTTGATTATCTTAAACGCATGGTCCCACCTGCAGGGCAAATGTCTCTTATATAACTCATCTCTAACAGAAAAATAAGGATGAAAATGTTAAAATTATAATAATAAAAAGAGCTATGCCACGCCTAATAAACATTTAACCAACGGTTCCATCACGAGGACATTGCATCTATTTATTGAGCAGAGGTCCTATAACCGAACATACAAGAGTATATCGCCCAATATAACTCTATACTGTAGAGCACTAATAAGATAAATTCTGCAGTATGCAGCAATAAGTAATTTTAATAGTTTTACGGTAAAACTACTTGAATTATCTGGTTAAACAACAAAGTAATACCTAACTAGTTTAGCACATAAACCTGTTCTAGAACACCTTACCGCCACAGAATAACTAAAAGTAACTACGCTTAATACCCAGGAGCTAGGCAAGTTTTTGTGGCTATCCGTTATTTTTCAAATTAACCGATTACCTCGGAGAGTTGTCGGTTTACCGTCCAAACTTTTCTTGTTTACTCACTATATCCGATGGTGAGTGGTATCAGCAACTCAATTACGAGCCCTCATGAGGGTTGAACACATTTAAAGGGATATTTTATTTCAGATTCGAGGGTAAGTTGAGTATACCAACATTTTCAATAAAGAATCCGTTTTAACCTCTAACTTGTTTAAGACTGATATTTTATTACATCTTGTTTGATATCCTTCGGGAATGCTGCTACTAAAACCCATTACTTCATGTTTACAAATTCAATAAAATGTACTACTCTTCAGTTTGAAATTCAGAAGGTTGAACAACCTTATACGTGTTTAATATTTAAAGCAACCTTTATTTCACGAAACATTCAGGCGATAAATCGATGAAAAATATTGGAAGCTATATTGAAAACATCAATTCCATCTGGACAGTTTGCTGGTGACGTCACATACAAATACTTCACAGTTTACAATATAAAAATGCAAACTGACTGTCCATTTTTCGCCTAAGTCGCTGGACGAATATTGAATTAAGGTAATTATAATTAAAAGTCCTTTGAAAGATCAAAGCTGCCTTCTTAGTATCCCGAATTCTCCACGTCTTAATTAAACGAAGCGAAGCAAACATCGTGTTTAGTTATATAATATCTCAACTCGGAGAACATTTAGCCATAGTTGGGTATAATAGAATCAAACGTTACACCAAACAGTTTACGGGCCTCTGATGACGCCAGTCATGCCATAAAGGGAATAGGGATTTGTGTAAAACAGACATCAAAAACAAATTGCTCTGTTCACTTGTAATTTCATATTCATTTTCATCGTTTCAATTTTGTTCTTGGTATAAGTTGCGTAATGACATTATAGTATAATTCAATATAGAAAATGACTAACACTCGGTCATATTTTTCTGATAAACGATTATTTATCGATCACGCTTGTGATTTTAGTGTATTAATTCCTTGAACCTGAGGCTTCTATATAATGGAATTGGCTATTATATAGGTGAACTATTAGCAGTTGTCAAGGGTGGCCGAATCAGGTAACCGTATATCATGTTTGCCATTAATTTGCAAGTTAATGAAACAGATAACAGTCGTGTTTGTACATTATACGTCCACTGAAACGGATTCGGTGTCACAAACCATTTTGTTGACATAATTTGCTTCTGTGAATCAATTTCGCACGACGTTGCAAAGGCAAGGTCTTCCGCAAGGTCGCACAATAGACCTACATTTATATGTGATTCGGATTACGTATGGCTATTTTATAAAACTGCAGAATGATGTTTTAATATATATGTTCGATGACTCATGTGTTCATAATGAGCAAAAATGCATAATAGTCTTTGTATTGTAGTATTTGTTTTAATAACAAGTTGTTTAGGTAATGTTGTACCTATATTTGCAGAAATTGTACTGGTATCTCTGCCTATTGTAAGAAATTGCGTCGGCAATATCTATGCCTATTGTTATGAAAATTAGCCTGGCTGAATAACTCGCTTTATTGAATTAGTTCGACACGTCTTGAAGGTCAGCACACTAATTGTCCGCTATACCTACGCAGCGGTGTCGTAGTACATTTTAAATGTCCACAACTATTTTCTTGTCTTTATTCTGCCTGCAATATAAACTTCAAGAAGTCATTACATTACTGTGTCAAGAAGTCGTTATGAATTACTTAAATTAAGTACTTTATAAATATAACATATTTTTTAAAGTTTTGAAATAACTAATCGCCTTTTGTTAAATCAGTAAAAAAACATGCATTACCGAGATATGAGGTACTAAAAAAAATACCATGCACAAGATAATTGATAAACACCTGATGTCTGAAGTCTGTTGAAAAAATGATTAACTCATAATTAAATCCTTTGTTCAGCAGCCAAACTTTAGTAAAACCCATTTATAAACTTCTTTTTAACTTAACAAGTTTGTAAACACGAGACTACACAAACTCTCCCGCTGCGCATAATGAAATTGTTCCTAAAATAGCAGCGGCACTACTAACAAACAATGTATTGAATAAAACACGCTTTCATTGAGTCAACAACGACCAGTAAGGAGGCTGCTTACAAATACACTACTATGTTGCGAGTTGATTGTGTGCCAGTAAGTCTGCTAGTGACCCGAAAGCAGAACAAAACTGGGAGAATGAAGTTGGATACTTCCTTAGCTTTTCTATGCAACCTGTAAATGAAGCATATTTCATGAAACACAGTATTGTCTGGCGCATACTCTGCCCAGTAACCAGCTTGTACAACCGCCAGAAAGTACGCAAGGTTGAGCGGTGGTTCCGCTCTGATAGAGTCCCGGGGTCAGAAAGATAAACACTTTCGTATATATTATGAACCTTATGTTTATTCAAAATATTCAAAACACAAACTCGCTAAGTACAAACATTAGAATTGTGTATTTTTATGGCCCTTTACGTAACGTCAACAATTTTATTTGTTTTGTGCATTATCTAACTCGTTATATCATCCTATTGTTAGCCAAGAGAAACTCATTATCGTTGCTCATTACAATTCCGTAATATTGGTAAAAACCATATTCTAAGACTTAGTTATGTACCAATTTAGGCAACACTATCAAAAACAACGATTAAGTAAACTAGAAGCGAAAACAATCAATAGAATCCAACACTTAATATCCAAATGTCCTTCGTCAAAAGTATTCGTTTCGCAAATACTATAATTTAATAAAGTTCCGCTCTTTCGTAACTTTTAACGAGTTCTAAAAGAACAAGAGAGCTAATCTAAGTAAATTCGATATTACAACATGATTACATTCGGAATTCGGTGAGACGAACAAAAAGTAACTAAGTATAATATTGGAACTCTATAAACAGATTTTAGTTCAAGAACGAAAAACTTGGGAATTGAAGGGAATATATACCTAGAAATGTTGCTACAATATTAAAACGAGTCATTTCTATACGAATAGAAATATTACGGCTTTATTTCAAGGGAAATATAAGAGTTATAAGACGTGGAGTGGAAATATTAGACCAGTACCTATAAGAAGAACCTTTTTCATATGTAAGTGGCAATGTGCCGATTTTCATGAAAAAATTATAAATCTGTCTCCCACACTGGTCCCAAGCTGTGTGAATATTCTATTAATGAGTACGATACGAATTATTTTGAATACTACACGTAGATGCTCTATACATTTAAAAATTGATAATGAGCTGGTTTTATACTTAACCGGGCTAAAATAATACGAAATCTCTTTAAGTAAATATATAATAAAGAGATATTTATAATTTTATTTAAATGTTCAGGCTAATCTCAGATCATCTCCTGTCCGATTCGAATAATTATTTTTGTAATGTATAGCCCTTTCAACGGAAAGGTTGAGCTATTTTTCATCCCTAAATTCCCATGGCAAAGCGGGTTAGAACGCGGGGCGCGGCTTATTTTTTAATTAAATAAAAACTTCTTCGTTATTTTTAAGAAATAAATAAGTAAGTACTAAACAAGACGTAAGCTAAAATATTATTCTTGTTCCACATGAAACGTGACCTAACAAACAAAACATCTCGTGTTGGGTATCACAACAGGAAATCATCTTAAAAATATTTAAGTAGCGGAGTTTAAGATTCTCACCTGCCTTTCCATCAAATAAAGAATGTTTCATATAAAGAAAGGGTCATAAAATTTTTTTACATCTCAAATAACGGTACGTGCAGAACAAACAAAGTTCAGTAATAAAATTCTCATCGCCTTGACATTAAACTGGTATGCTATTCGTTTGTAACTACATGACTGAGTCATGTGATATTCTATATAAGTACATACGAGTACATATGAATAATAAACTAGTTTTTACGACGACAGTTACAGTTTTATTGTAATGTTCTAATTTACCAACGCTATTGTTTATAACATCTGTCTCTGTGTAGAGATGTCTTTAAAAGGAAAATGTGTTGCCGTGGTTTCGCTATTCACAAGCTTTTAATATAATAACTCTACAAGACAGGCCTCTATTAAAACAACTAAGACAATAGTGCGCATATTACCTTGATATTGCGTGCCCATACGCAAATTTCCCACCTCTAGTTACAAACACCTATTCTATTTTCAAATGACCAAAAAAACCTTAACACAAAAAACAAGGAGCACCTACAACCAAGTATAGAGATCGGTAAAAAATATACCAATTACGTTACTAAGTACCTCGCCATTGTCGAGATAACTGGCTTGACACTGACGGATAACGATAGATGGCAGCCAACTAGATTGGTTCCTTGATTCAAGCCCTCTCGTCTTGCAGACTCCATCAATTAGTTCACTTGCAAAGGAGTACAATAATTAAGGAAACGATACGCTTTAAATTGATCTCTCTTTTAAAGATTATTAATTCAAAAAAGTCTGTTTAAAAAGCAATACTCATCCTTCGTTTATAACCTTAGTTATACGATTCTTATAGAAACCTGAATTAACCACTTAGATTCTGGATACTGTACACAAAAACTGGCATCAATGGAGAAATGCCACCAAAAGAAATACAAGTTCAATACCGAATTCTACTCCATCTTTCAATACAATTTAATAATAAAAACTTTACGATAGTCCTTCTACTCGAGTACAATAAATTCCATATAAACGCGAATTCGAATACCAAAAGTTTTAATTAGCGTTTCCCGGGCACGGACAAGGACTGTATTATCTGTTTACCAACAGAAATGTTATTTAGATTAGTTTTAATTAAATTCTGTTATTTGTTTAAAGTTATAACAAAATTTATTTAATTGGGTTTCAGTTAAAACTTTTTTGTTTCGACCTTTGTACTGTTTTCAAATAATATAGAACTATTTACATAATTTGTAAATGGATAGTTATTTTTAATAAACATTTAGCTTTGCTCATATAGTATTGTAGTGAATATGTTTACAACAAACAATATTATACAACTATCGACGCGAGATGTATAACATTTATACCTATGTTATGATATGAATGACGCAATACTCACGTATTTCGACAAATCAAATAAACAAGATTACATGGCGATGTGATTTCCTAACTCACTATGGCACACGTTCTAATCTTAGTGTATCCTTCTGTATAAACTTAAGACACTAAAATAACAAGGAGAATTTACGTAAATCTGTAGTGTACACATCGTCATTATAAACCAATAAAACAGAAAGAAAACATCCGACATTTTTCACTGGAAACTGTCGCTCCCATTCGCTAGTTGGAAAGAAATCGAATTATATTGTCAATCAGCATTACCACAGCTCTGATCCAATTACTATAAATTGTTGTCAATCGGTCGCTTAAAGCAACTTCGATTTCTGCGAACACTTTCCAGTCGATAGAAAATTATCTACATAATAATATATAGAAAATAGTTGCGTGACTGTCTAACAATCAAACAGCTCAACTAAAAGTTGGATCAGTTTTGACTGATAGACAGTTTGACAGATTAAGGTTGAAGTTTTGCAGTTTACCGCGAAGGGAATTTCGATTCGTCGTGAACATTAGGAACGAAACCTATACTAAAAATATCCCGTTAGAGAACACTGTTCGGTCCAGTGAACTAAATGCACCATAACTCTATTATTAATACAGTATTTCACAAGCGAAACGAGCTCTAGCTATTATCTGTCTGCCAATCACACTGATAATTAGTTATAATCACTGCGCTGTGGGAAAATAACGTTAATTGACTTTTTCCAGTCTGGGGACGTTACTTGGTGAATAAAATTAAAGTAATTTATGTAAGAAATTGATGAATATTCTGGTATGCATATGAATAATCATGTATATTGTGTTTGTTTATTGATTTAATTTTCCCGACAACGGAGTAGGACTGATTCAATCGCTCACGTATTTTATATAAAAATAAAAACATCAATAGTTCCTATGAAATAGTTAAAAAAAGAACTTCGGCAGAGCAAAAAAGACACAATTCACAAACCCAACACAATAAATACTTGATTCGATTTCAGTCGAAGGCCCTATAAACCTTGATATATCCGACAGATGTCACTAAAATCATACGAAAGCATTTTCCCTCGATCGGTTCTTAAGATGCCCGTCACATAAAATACTCGTACAATATTTCATTTTCCTCAATACACATCTGTACTAAAAACACTACAGATCTATTGTAATAAAAGTGGCAGAGTCACATAACATCTAGAAAGAGGTGTAGGGCCTCGCTAGGAGCACTCAGGTTGATGAAGATGTAGTCAGCAATAAACGCACCCCGCAGCAGTCTGAATTTTAGAACGCGACACGGATTGATGGATACCATTTTATATTTACACAGCAATCGTTATTTAGCAATGGCGTTATTGATTGCGCGAGTAGCTGTAAGTGTTGCGTGAAAGTATGGCCAGTCATTTTTAAGGTCGGCGGAGTAAAATCGATGGCATAATGACTATGTATTACATAGTTTCTTTAAAAAATAAAACTTTTTGCCAAGGATTTTTGAAATTAAGCTTCTAGCAAATTACTTTTAAAAGGTTTAAGTGCTAGCTAGCTACTTATGAACGAATGCCACTTGGATTTTCATGGACAAGAACCTTCCTTGCATAATAGAAAAGTCGTGTTAGTCAAATGTAATTTAAAGCAAGTACCTCTAAGCCCTCTTGATTTAAAATAAAGGCTCAAAATAAAAATAATCTTTGGTCTGAAGTGAAAATATGGTGAACCGAACCCGACTCCTTATAAATAATTCTAGGGACCGCGTACCTGCCTGAAACGTCCAAATGAATTGTTTAGGGCTTTGCTTTATTTGGAAACTCTGATACTCCCACCTACTCTATATTTCGTTCATTTCATAGTACCCCTTCTATTTAAGTTTCTTTTGTAGGAAAACGAAAATACAGATTTAGAACTTGGTGTTGGCTTATTACGTTTCTTTATTCCTATTCATTTTCAACCTTTACTATTCCTGTACAAACAATCCATTGGGATTAAAGGTCACAATAGGAAATTACATTAGTTTCCCAGTTTACCGAGAAGCAGGTTTCCGAAACGATCCTCAATGTACCTTAACCCAGTGGCCGATGATACCTTTGACCCGACTTCCTGTAATGCAATTACCTCTGTTCCAAGGCGCGTGACCCGCCCGTACGTTTACCGAAACAATAATGACCGAACGTAACGGCCAATTCGCATAATGGTATAGCATAAAAATGCAATGAACGAGTAAACAGGTACCGTTCACATTAATGGAAGTACTATAACATGATCGAATTCATTAAAACACCAAATATTGCGGTAATAAACACGTCGCTTTAATTCGAATCAATGAAATCGGAAACCATGAAGCAGGCAATGATGGGGGAATATCATAAGGGTTGGTTATCAAAGAGGGCAAACATTTTACAATTATCTTTGAATAACAGGCGGGTTTAACGGTAACCTTCGGAGAGGATGATCATTAATCAGGCCACCACCTCGATTTATTGTTAGGTAATTGAGATTCGGTATCGAGCTGAGGTGCGATTTAACTTCGACGATCTACTAATCGTTGGAAGCGTTTGGTACGTTCGGTGAATTTATAGGTATAAGGTATCGAGTAATATCGAGAGCGAGGATTATGTACGTGTTCCAGGTGGGAGATTAATGTCTACCCGCTGCCCACTGAATCACTCGAGGGTTCCTTACCATCATACTTACTTGAAATGTTCTTATCTTACCACCCAAGTCAATAACAAATAGGTACTCGGAAAAATCAAAATATTTAAAATATTGAAACCTCAGATTGATTTATTTGTACTATACGTAGCTGCAATCACTCCTTAGGAAATCATCTTTCATACGAAAAAACGAACTAGACCAAAATCTTTCTTTTACCAAGAGACAATCCATGGTACAGACATACACACAACACACCTCAAACCTATAAGACACAACAACACAAAAAGAACTAAAATTATATGCCTTATAAATACTAAATAGAGTAATTGCTTATTTTGTCATATTAAAATTGGTTTTAGAGTTAAGTAACTCCCATTAACAATAATGACCTACTCATAATGTCCAGTAAGTAACGGAAAGGTTAATGTTGACCGCACTACGTTCCTAATAACTCGATCGGTTCGCTTACGGCCAACGAGAGGCTCATAATACGTACAAAGCCAAAATTTAGTATTCAAGTTTGAACTAAAAGGGTTGACCGTAATCTATATGAATATTAATATTGTGTGATATACAAAGTAAGATACATCGATAAACTACGCGCTACCATTAGTTTGATTAGTCAACTGAATTATTAAAGGAAATTAGTACTGGTTCACGAAATGTCAAACTAACAAGCGACACCTGCGGTCGCACTTGGATTTTCCGAGGAGATATTTTGAGATAAAAGTAGGTACCTTATGTGTTTTTTATGTTATACCAATTTTCAAACAAAATAGTTCACCCTTTAAAGCGTGAAAGCGCAAAATACAAAACAAAATAATAGTATAAAACAAAGTCGCGTCTGTTTGTCTTCTGTTTGTCTGTTTGCTTAAATCTTTAAAATTACGCAACGGATTTTGATGCGGTTTTTTGTAATAGGTAGAGTGATTCAAGAGGAAGGTTTTTAAGTAAAATAATTCCCGAAATTCCCACGGGAACGGGCACAACGCGGGTAAAACCGCGGGGCGCTGCTAGTATACATAAAAATATTCATAGATCTTAACTATCGAATTCATATTGGAAGCATAGTATGTGAATATACCCAACAAATAAAGCAGAAATATCAATATGTAGTTCCTAGTTACAATAGCCTGAATATTTTTTATAACAGACTAAAAATAAAGTAGAAATTTCTTTGTGATGAAACACTAATCTGATTCCGTCGCAGGAGAGGCTTTGTTAGTTCAGTAAACTGTTACAGTTAGCTTCATCTTAAACGTAATTACCCTAGTTTCACAGAGAATTTTAATACAAACCATTTTATTCTTCCAAATCAAGTGTAATGGTTAACGGGTACGACTTGTGAAAGTAAAAGGATAAATCTATTATATTATTGTTTGATAATTCTGTGTCAACATGAATAGTCATATAAAATCTCATCTCATTGTTTGTCTAGCTAGGCTGTTACTAGCTACTGAGTCTTATATAAATAGAAAGAACGGCAACAAAAAGGCAGTTATTATTTTATTATTAAACTTCACTGATGAAAACATCAAAGACAACATCATATGATGGCTGTATAAAACATATCAAAGATTCGTATTTCCTAATACTAAGTACTTTATGAGCCATTTGTGGCACAATGTTGAACCAAAAGGGCAAAAACTATATAAACGAAGTAAGACTTTCCACCGTTTGAAACTATGTTTAGAAACAGAACTTCTATGAACAAATCAACACAAAACCACGAACATTACTCCAACGTGTGCCAAGTACACGATGTACTGCAGATGTTGATCTGACAACATGACAGGGTCTATTAAATGGTGGCATTCAACAGAAAATGAGGTCGTGGTGCGAGCACAAAGAGATTGTTAAGACTCCTCGGAATCAGGAGCCTCGCACCAAGACACGCCATGAAAGGGGGAAATGATGATTGCACAGCAACATGAAGAAGGCTACAGTTTTGACATGCGCGTTAAGTAATTAGTTATATAAAGGAGTCACTATTTGGTGTTGTGTTTGTTAAAGGTAAGCGTGATGAGATGATGGTACGGGTATATTAGAGATCTTATTTTATTACGTGAAAGATACATTCCAATGATCGATATATCGATATCGATAATCGATAGTCTTCAAAATGTAATATTCAGTAAGAGACAAAACAGTTATTTTATTTTTAAAACATATCACTCATTGTAGGTATCCGTACAAAATCAGATATTCCATCACGTCATTACAGTAAGTAATGGAAGGATGTGTCGGCGTGAAAATGTGTCTGGTATGTTACCGCAACGTGTTAGTAAACCGTAACATTTGAAAGGGTTCAGATAAGAGCCATAAAAACCGAAGACGATGTTATATCGGTAACATTTTATCAAACTCAAAAGACGCACTTTCATGCGCCTATAGGTAGTTGAGAAGTTCACAAAGAGATATTTACATATGAAGGTTGATAGTTGACAGAATATCTTGAATCATTGATAACAATAACGATACCTGACTATTGCCGGCTGATACACTATCGATGATAAGAATTGGAAAGTATTTTTAACTATCAACCATACTACTTCGATGTTACGATAGAAATATTTGTAGGGCAGAAGGGTAGAAACAAAAGCTAGTTCATAGTTCTAGTTCATAAACAATTCAAAATAGAACCTCACGAACATCACAAAGACAATAACCTGACACATATTTCCAAGAAAATCGTATCGACAAGGTAATTGTAACCTGTACCCAATACATAATCAATTCGAAAGACAACAACAGATAAATTATAAAAGTGGTTGGTTCGACGGTGGATATATTTGGGTCAATCGATACACATGACATAGCACGACAGACAGTCACCGTGGCCTACACCAAAGAATACAACTAAACTATTAATTATGAATCGATTATCGTATCGGCTGTATTTCTTAAGCAAAGCGAACAGTACCGGTGTTTAGGCTAAGTGCTTTAAAAGGACGGATATTACAAAATCGTGTTGGTCTATTCCATTGTACCTATCTACTTGAACTACCCAACGTCTTTGCGTTACTATTGTAGTATTTAAATTGAAATGCTAGTGTTTACTTGGAAACATACGTGACGTGATACAAACATGGAAGAGATAATTATAAATATTTGTGTTAAAATTGGGTCTTGCGATGCAGTTAAGCATAACATGAAAAATAAAACCCAAAATTAGATTTTAGAATGAAAATGTAATTAAATAAGTTTTGTAAAACTTAACTAATAAGTAACACATTTCTAATGCGAATTTTATTAAACTTCCTATAAAAAATTGATTCAGAGAAACGACTCGGCTAAGATCGATCTTTTTTATCAGCATCAAAACAATGATTATAAAAAGTGTTAGCGGAGCTAGTTTGAGAGTACAATGACCTGTGTCCTAGCTCGTACTAGGTCCGAGCAATGTTGTTAGGTAACCTACGTCACTTTACTTAGGGGGCGTTAGGAGACCATTGTAGCTTTGAAGTCCTGCCCTCTACTGTTGAGTATTCTGTGGCTCTGGCAGTTTTAAATGGTTTCTTTTGTAGAACAATCTTTTGTAGAGCAATCTTCAGACATTGCAATACCAAGTTTAAATTTGGAGGGTTATGGTTAGTTGAATGTTTGTAACCAGCCAGTTTTCATTAAGATTATATCTTAAAACTATGTTTGCGTGTATAACTAGTGTATTTCCTAAATTAGCCAACACAATAATTGGGCATGTTTCTTTAGTCAAGTAATTAGAAAGTGTACAGAAATATTGAACATTATTTTAATAGTTAGTGAATATTCTGCTGTTCTACAGCGGACTATTGAATTTGAACGAAAATCACGTTTCGGAGATCGAATCAAAATAGAAAATAGCGTTTCAAACACTTTCTTGCACAAACAAGTTAACCATAATCCAATTTAGGATTAACTAAACTAATTTACGTATCGAAACGCCTTGAAAATGAAGGAAGGAAATTAACCGAGTTCCGGTTTCCCACAGAGCAACCAATGCGGGTGAAACCGCCAAGTACAGCTAGTGTACAATAAAATACTGAACAATCTAAGTAGGTAAAGTTTAATATTAGCATAATGCAGGCCGTGTTGCGGTAAAGTGTGGCAATGACTGTAGCCTTCAGAAAAAACACTAACGCTAACTTGGAAGGTGATAATTTCAAATCTTTTTTTAGACTCTTTCTTATAACTGGTGGTTATTTACGTATTTTACGTTTCATTTTTACGGTCATAGTTACCTGTTTACTGTACGGAGCTTGGAAATGTTTTTCAGAGTAAATTAAGCCAAAGCTCAAGGTGTGAAAGTCATTAATGCGCAGCCTTTTTGGGTAAAGGTCATTCCTTGACTAAACCCTTATATTTGAACTCTCATCTAATATTGTAATCCATCACATTAAAAATCTCTAAATGGCCTCTACGAATCGGATCTGTATCTCCTCAAATTCCACTCAAAAATACCGGGCTTGTCCCGTGACTCCGAAAAGAAACAGTATAATTAGTACCTATGAATGATCCATTTTATATGCCTTTTACAGACTCTCCTTTCTGCTGCTTTACCTCTTATTTTTATTTAATCATCTGTCCAACTGCGAAAGGTCATCTCCCCAATTCCTTACTTATACTTTTTGTCGAAGTCGTCTTACTAAGTAACAATAGGTAACGTAGTCTCTTGTTTTCAGCCCGTGTAAGTGAAGAAGTACTTCATAGGGATCGTTACTAGACTGTCTGGCCTTTACATTATAACTCACTATGTCTGGCCACCTTTTTCTATCCAACTATACCACTACTATCTTACTATTAATTACTATCATAAATTGCGGTTAAGAGAGTCAGTAAAAAACAGTTATTACTCTTACTAGTCCACTGCAATTCAAAAGACCTTGTCATTGAGTAACGTATAAACGAAGAGTAATCAACGCGGAATGCTAATGTATTCTTCATTCTGTGCATTTACATAATAACAAACAACGTACCTAATTTAGAGGTTTTTTTTTGGAAACGCGTAATTTGTGTATTTCGTAAACGGTTTAGCTCCTAATGAAAGTGCAGTTTCGCAACATTGAAGCAACGAGCGCCAATCAGAGCATCCCAAGCGGTCTCAATGGCTAATGTTATTACTCTACAATTTTGGCAATGGTTGCATTTATTACCGAATGTTTATTTAGCTTAATTGTATGTTAATATCATTATTAACTACCTTTTCAATTGCGATGGTCGAGTGGTATTTAAAGTGCGAAATAAAGTGGATGATGAACATCAATTAATATTAACAAACGCGTTGAACTAATATACTGAACATAAATCTAGAAGACTCATCCGAACGACCGTGATTTTTCAGGCTGTTTCCTTTATTTTGAGTTAATAAATAGGAACCGGTTGAATACATTGTGTATGAACAGTAGGTCAATAAAACATTACATGGTAACAAAGAACAAATTGATAATCACGATGAAAACTCACGAGTCAGGAAACGGTAAATGTGAGGTGATTCCGGTTTTAATTGCTTCCTAATCTCAACTGGAGCAAGGATATCCCAGTGGTTACATATCTTCGAATTGTATAAATTGCCAATTATACTAATTGTATTCATTGGTTAATGTTTAAGTAAACTGCGAATATGAATTCAAACGAATAATGAAGGGACGTAAGACCATTAACAATTACGGAAATCGTGAACTTTATTCAGGTTTAAATCTTAACTACAGTAAAGAAGCCTTTAGAAAGGTTAAGAGTTGATTTATCTTTTTACGTTTGGTTAGTCTTCGACAAATAATTGCTGTTTACTTTTATTGTACCGTATCCTTACCTTTCTTTCTCGTGCGTAGACAATGGATACTGCAGAACCGTCTGCTGTCCATCCATTTCCACCACGCATTGTGTGCCAAGTTCGAGTTCTGAAAGAATTACAAAGTGTTAAAATAAATCCTATATGTACTCAGTTAAGCACACGTACACGAAAATATCTAACTAAACCTTTGGAGACATCCTAAAAATAAACAGAAATTCTGTCAATTAATTTTGCAAAAGAGTTCCGTGGCCTTACCGCCAGAGTTATAGTGACTATGCGTTTTTGTAATGGATAGCCACATTCAACGGGAAGGTGAAAAGTAGCCTTAAACTTTTCATCCTGAAATTCCCACGGGAACGGGTACAACGCGAGTAAAACCGCGGGGCGCTGCTAGTTTTTAATATCACTGATCGGAAGTCAGCCTTAGAGACAGGGGCTGTGTTCCTTCCCAGTTCTCCTTTGGGATCTTGATTAAGTTACGAGGCTAGGCTCTGGTGTAAAAGCTATCAGAATGGTGGAAGTAACTCGTTCAGGCGCGTAGGGAGCGGTATCCGTCGTCTCCGGCATGCTACACCTATCCAGCCTACAGCGTTTAATTATATCGTGATAGACTATAATGATATCTAATCATTAATCTCGTGACTTTACTGCGCTTGCGAATACGTATTGCATTTTAAATGTTTTACTAGTAATAGAAACTAGGTTGAACAATTATTGCGTTACTATTTGTAGTTAATGACAAATCAAGGCAAAAATCATGAAGAAGTGTATCTCCATGCTATCTCTGAATAATATTTTTTGGTTTCAGTAGTAGGTATTTCTGATATAAAATAATAAATGGTGAATGGGAATGTGACACGTGTGTTACCTACACGACTGGCATGCATCGCAGGGTATCTCTAGTTTAACCCAGCGTTATAAAACTTTCTCGTAAACTAAAACCTAGCTCTTGTCGATGGAGTCCTTTCCATTTCTCTCTAAGAACCGTTGTTGGAGTTATTTAGTAGTATAGTATTTTGCTAACACCAGCGCGGTTTTACCTGCTGCGTGGTTCCCGTTTCCGAGGGAATTTTGGAATAAAAAGTAGCGTAAGTAGAAGAATCGGGAGCGGGCACGGGCGAAATTTGAATTGGCATTTGCCTATCCGACACATCTATTCTATTCGGAGTGGCGGTTACTGAGATTACCGCATTAATATAAACATATTTTTTTACTCTTCAACAGTATTATATTAGTGTATGTTGGATTATTAGGGTTCCGACCCAAAGGGTAAAAAGTGGACCCTATTACTGAGACTTCGCTGTTCGTCCGTCCGTCTGTCACCAGGCTGTATCTCAAAAACGGTGATAGCTAGACAGTTGTAATTTTCACAGATGATGCATTTCTATGGCCGCTATACCTAACAAAAAATACTAAAAATCAAATAAAACAAATATTCAAGGGGGGCTCCCATAGAAACGTGATTTTTTGCCGTTGTTTAAAGTACGGAACCCTCCGTTCGTGCGTTCGACTCGCACTTGGCCGGTTTTTGTATTATGGATATTGTGTCATAGATACTTCCCTGAATGAATAGTTAGTTACCCGTAGATATCAATTGCCGTCAGTAATGCAATCGAAGTAAACATCAGACGGTGACTCAACATGGACGCGGGCGTTGCGTCCGCGCCGATACTCTTTCAAATCCGGTTTCATTATGCGATCGACTTATGTAAAACATGCTAACACCGACTAGACGTATTCTAGACTTGACCAGGGCTTAGAAGAGCTAGGCGGACTGAACCGAGATAAAGCTAAAAAATCCTAGTTACTAGTTTACCTTTGCTGTCATGTCCAACTACCAAAATAAGACCTATCAACTAATGAAGATATCAATACAGCTAGGACAGTAAACCTAGTAATGCTTTTGTAAATTATGTTGAAAAGTTGTTGGAAGCAATGGAATGGATGGAATAGAATTTTGAAAGCCACATGTCTAAAATTATAAATTACATTAATATTATAAAGGTTTTATCAATTTTTGTTAGTTGTGTACATAATATTATCAGTCATTGTTATTCCCCATTCCTCATCCCAATCTCCCTACATATCTAACCACCAGCTTACTTCATTACCTACTACTAATAACAGTTTTTTTTTTAACTAAACAAAGCAATAGTTTTAAATCTCACAACATTCTTACAAACATAATAAGTAAAGTACTGATGCATATGACTAAGTAAGTAAGTACCTAGGTATGTGATGAATACAGGCTTACAGTAATATAAATTGTTGATTGTTTTCTTACCAACTATGTACCCAAATATAGTACCAAGTATATAAGAAAATATGATATGGAAAAACTCTTAAGATTTTTCTAAGATCCTAGGTCAGCTAGTAAAGCACTTTCTATTGATGTTCAAGTTAGGTTATTAAGGTTCTTTTTAGGTAAAAGTAATACATGATTATGTTAACTTTATTAGCTGACAAATCTATACATAAAACTTTAAAATAATCACAGTTATCAAACAATAAATTAATCATTGACCTTCATATGGATGAAATCTAGGTTAACCAAAAACAGTTGCTGCAACAATTGGAGTTTCTT
The DNA here is from genome assembly GCA_951394245.1 of Cyclophora punctaria. Classification (NCBI taxonomy): domain Eukaryota; kingdom Metazoa; phylum Arthropoda; class Insecta; order Lepidoptera; family Geometridae; genus Cyclophora; species Cyclophora punctaria. The sequence continues at coordinate 9,852,519 of OX596168.1, forward strand.
TACAAAAATGCAATTTCATTACATTCAACTAATTAAAGAATTTCATGTGCATGTTCTCAACATTAGGTACTAATGGTTTAATGTGTCCAATTTATTTTTATGAAATTTATGATATTGGAAATATCAAAGAAGGTGGAATTTGTAATTGCTGATAAGTTTAATTTTAACAATTAACCCATTATTTCTTTGTTTAATCTGAATCTAAAGGTTTATTATTTGTATGAGAGGTGATTTGATTGAGGATCTTTAGCAATTTTAAAAGAGAAAAAGACAGGCAAAGATTTGAACATATCAATTTTTTTATTTTATTAAACATGCTTAGTTAAATTTCAATTTTTAAAGAAATATTCCCAATTTAAACTTGTAATTTGTAGACAATATCAAAACTTGTTTATCATGTTTCTTACATCAACCAACACGGGTAATGTATTACTAATACATGTTTCTAACAAAAACCATTCCATCATCACAGCGACAAGGTCAAATTGATTAGTAAGAAGACAACCAATATTAAGTGTACATAGAATCAAACATAAATTTATTTATTACAAAGACTTTCTTCATAAGCTTTCCACTAACTTCTTACCACTAGTTTATTGTTTTTCCACTCATCTACCAGCGTTTTAATGAAATGACATGTATCTGTAATTTATTCGAAATATAATTATCAGTAAATAAGCTTGGTAAACATGCTATAATTAAATACCCAGGCTTACAGATAAATGGTACTATATTTATCTATCTACAAAGTTATAACTTCCATTTCAATGACACATCAAATACTGATAAATTAATAAAATGAAATATAAAACTGGTTTGCTTATTGTGCTACGGTGGAGGGGCTTCCGAAACATAAAACTTCATTGCAGATTTTTTTCAAACACTCTTCCATTCGACATAAATGTATTTCCATTAGAATTGAGTGCATTATCATTTTCCAGCACGATACACAGATAAGTCGCGGATACGTAGTCACCTGAATGATAGCGATTTCTTTATTTATTAGCTAAATGCCAGCTTACCTCGCCTGTTAAAAGGACGAACTCGAACAGCGACTTTGATTTTATCCGAGGCCATTGTTACACTTTATTTACACAAATATAATCAAAACACAACACTTTTCACTATTAAGTTAACAAGATTATTGCACATATTCACCCATATTCTAAAACAAAAATATTCATTATTTCACGCTCTGATCACGACGTTCCCGAAATTGACACTGACCGCCATGTTGTTTTTGCGTACAGAAGAATAGTGCAGTGCATTCTTGTGTATTATGTAGAATTATCGGTGTATTACGGTTTTTGTATGTCAAATTAAAAAAACCGTAATACACCGATAATTTTACCGGTTTAGGTATAGATTTATGTATAGCGTGCCACATGTTAATAACATCATTTTTAAGTTATTTATTTTTGGTTGTGTTATCAATATGTATTGAAACAAAATAACAAAATCGATATCCGATAATTTCCAATAAGTGGTCTAAAAGCTTAAATACTAGGATAACTGTTATTATCTGGATTGTCACTGTCAACTGTCAGTCAGCTGATGGACGACAGCTGATAGACGAAAGTTGATTGAAAATTGGAATTGAGGAACTGTCAAAATTGTCAAGTCAATCAAATTAATCAACAAAAAACAAATTCGCCGGATCATGCAAGTTCGTGGTCTGTGCATGCAAGCGATGTATGCAACCATTTGCTTACTGTGTTGAATTTATTTTTGCTTTCATCGATTTGAATTACCCACTTTCAAGAAATACCTTTTCTATTCCATTACCGTGGCAATGGCAGCCGATCCTTTATTCGGTTGGGGCTTAACTTACAAGACTGTGGAGAAGGATATTAAAAACAAATCAGATGTTATTGTTGCGTTTATTCATTGGAATTTAACCAAACGAGGTTTCCGGAGTATTGGGATTGGCGACGAGGTAATTACGTGATACTTTAGTTTACACGTCTCCTGCCTTTGATTTCACTGATCTATTTGGCCAAGACAATATACTCTAATGTACTTACAATATTTTTGACTTTTACTTGTCCTATATTTTGTAATCGTTATTCTTTGTATTATTTCTATGTAGGTTGAATAAAATAAATCCAATATCAAACCCATACAGGGTGTAACTTAAAATTGTTTATTTACAGCGCACACTATCAGGAGATGAAGAAAAGACTGAACTCCTTCCCACAGGGTGGAACGATAATGACAACTATACTTTGAGATATGTTCTCAGCAATAAACTATTCATCCTCCATGGACTCAACACTGATGGGAATCTAATAGTCAACCTGATGGTAAGCTACTTACTATGTCACATTATTTATATCTTCAACAAATTAAAGGCAAGGGAAAAAATCCTGTAAAGCAGGAGTAGGAAATGAAAACAGTTGTTACTTCCATTACTCAGAGCCACGTCAGAGGCCTTTGGGGGTTCTATAACTCTGACACCAGGATTCAGGACACATCCACTCGATGAAGAAGAACTTCTATTACTCTAACCATGGTCATATCATTGTTTCAGTAGGTATACATTTAAATTTTTATTCATTTATTTCTATAATTGAATAATAGTTTCAACATAATTATTTTAGAATAGTAAAGTTAACCATTCTAAAATAATCAAGTAGTTGAATTTTAAGTACAGAATACAAATCAGGTGGATTGAATTATACTTTTCATAATGAGTACTGCAAAAAATATATTACTTGTCTTATTACAGAGATCGGAAGATTTAGCAGTGTCCAACATTGCTTTCAAAGTTGACGAAACAGTTAAACAGATGAATGGTGGTATTGATAAGATGATGCCGTTGAATAAAGATATCATGTACAATGTGAAGAGAGATCTCATTGATACCCTCACTGAGAGGACCACAGCTACTACTGAAACACAAACCAGGAGTAAGTACACTCCTTCTTCATCGAGTGGATGGTCAACCTGACCAATCCTGGTGTCAGAGTTATTGAGCCGCCAAAAGCCTCTGACATGGCTTTACATACAAACTGTTAAAACCTCTATGCTTAAATGTTTAAATGTTTGTGTTGATAATGGGTTATTCCTAAGAATGTATCTTTATCTATTGAATTATATTTACAATTCAAAACAATAATTCAATGGATATGCATAAAAGAGCAACACATGACATCACCTCACATTCTTTAGCAGTTATTGGGTTATTAAACGTAAGTTGAGTTATAGGCTCAATACCCAGAATCTTAATGTTAATTTTGTTTATAGCTATGTCTAAGGATGGTCATGGGCATTATACAGGCATCAAATTCTTAAAGAGATGGCTAATAGGTAATCTATATATATAAAAATGAAACCCGTTTTCCTTGGTCAAGGCATCACGCGTGAATGGCTGGACTGATTTCCACGGTTTTGCATTCGTTGGAAAGGTCTCGGGCTCCGTGAGGTTTATAGGGAATAAAAATCTCAAAATTCCCACGCGAACGGGGGCGCTGCGTGTGAAACCGCGGGGCACAGCTAGTTACATATAAAAAGCAAAATAGTGTTAATAGTCTATAATGTCTGCATGCAAAATGGGCACATTAGGAACACCTAACTGCGTACGAAGCTTCCAACAAGTAACAATGTCTTATGTCTACATATAACTCTCTGTAATTTGCATGTTTCAGGTAATACAAACAATCGCATCCAATCAGATGATCCGTTAAGAGTCCCGCCTCGTCCTCTGCCTGGTGCTCAGCCTAATAATCCTAACTTATGGTAAATCTTTTGGTGTACTAGCAGTTCCCACAATTTTACCTGCATAGCACCTGTTTTTGTGGGAGTTCATGGGCAAAAGTAATGGCAAAGTTTAACAAATAAGGAACAAGCCTATCCATATAATATATGGATACATGTTATGTATCCCTCCACAAAATCTTTTGTTATTCATAATATTAGTAATGAATAATTAATATTTATTTTGCAAATACTTGGTAGCCTAGGGCCCCTGAGTGTTAAAATCCGCCTATGTTCAGCAACAGGTTAATAAATTAACTTTATTTAAAACTATCAGCGCCCCGCAGTTTTACCCGCGTTGTGCCCGTTCACGTGGAAATTTCGGGATGAAAAATAGCCTAACCTTCCCTTTGAATGTGGCTATCTATTGCAAAAATAATTATTCAAATTGGGCTTGGAATTCCCGAGATTAGCTAGAACTTAGAAACAAACTTAAAAATTTTACCTCTTTATCCATACTAATATTATAAAAGAGGTAAATTTTTTAAGTATGTTTGTTTGTATGTTCGTGCCAATCTCAAAAATGACCAGCCTGATTTAATGATTGTAATGTATAGCCACATTCAACGGAAAGGTTATAAGCTATTTTTCATCGCGAAATTCTTACGGGTACGGGCAATACGCGGGTAAAACCGCGGGGCGCTGCTAATAGTATTAATATAGATACAGTATTTTGTTTTAATTGCCTAATTTCAGGGATCTACCACCAGCCGGGCTACCTAACATTGGCAGATCAGACTTGGATCCTTTTGCACCGGGAGGTGGAGGCATGCTCTTCAATCCATTTGGGCCTCGAACGGACCTTGAGAATCCGGGACTTGGTATTCCAGGGGGACTACCAAGGTAAAGCACATGGAGTGAGGTAATAGACAACAAATGTGGAGGAAAAATGAATTATGAGAGTTTTTTTTTCCAGGGGTGCAGTCCCACCGGGCGCTCGTTTTGACCCCTTCGGACCTCCAGCGGGGCCCATGCCCGGCCGACGACAGGGTCCCCCAGACGCCGACCATCTACCGCCACCCGGCTTCAATGATAATATGTTCATGTAACATAACATCACAATAACTCATTTTTTGTTTATGGTAATTAAAATATTTTGAATAAAATGGTTCTTGTTGTCGTCAGAGATATTGTATTCTGTATTTATTATTCTCCTAAGTAAAGATATATTTATTCCTCATCATCATATTAGTAATTAAATAGGTAATGTATACCCATGCAACAATGTAGCTTTAAAAGGACCGTGCATCAGACACTAGGTAGGCAGATAGATAGAGATATTTAACTCAATTACCACGGTAATAAATAATAATTATCCATACTACTAATATTTTATAGAGGTAAAGTTTCTAACTTTGTTTCTTTGTTTGTAAGAGGTAAGAGCTAATCTCAGAAACTACCAATCCAATTCCAATTATTCCAATAATTATTTTTTTAATGGATAGCCACATTCAACGGGAAGGTTATATACTATTTTTCATCCCAAAACGCCAACGGGAACGGGCACAGCATGGTTTAAACCGTGGGGCGCTGCTAGTTAATAGTAATCCCCTGCTGTAACTGAGGGTATTATTTTAAATATGGCAACTTTAATATTACAGCCAGCCAGGAAATGAAATTCCACGGCTATAATACCAATAATTTTTATACCAATGTTAAAGATTTCTCCCTAAATTAAGGTATTTTTTTACATTTTCTTTCGAATGCATCGGTTTTGCTCAACTGCTGCAGTGTAATGTAATCTAATTTACTACCTTTCGTTCAGAAACAGCAAAAAATACTCCAAAGGAGTGAAAACCATTTTTTTAATAATGGGTAAAGAACTCAAGTAGGTAAATGCTTTAAATTTGTAGAACAGAAATACCTTGGGTTACATAATACCTAATTTGTTTGTGTACAGATCCTCAATTATTGAAAATTATATAAAGGCCATAGGTCTGTTCGTACGGATGTGTGTATTACCTATTGGTGAAATATAATTGATTTTTATAATCGGTTCAATCGTTTTTGAGATTATTAATTGTTCCCAAATATTTTTTTTAATTAGCCTTAATACATACCTACAAAAGTACAAATTTGTTATTTTTTCCTCTGTATAATATTAGTATAGATAATGGAATTACTTTGGTCATATTTACGATTCTTCTCATAACCAGTAAAACCGATTATTGGAACGAAAATTATATGTCGTTGAATGGTCGTAGACTAATAAAATGTAAGTTGAATGCAGAAGTGGCAGCACTAAAGAGGACGTCATTCAGCATTTTCGGGAAGTTTTCCATTAACTGGCAACTCCGAATCAGTTCTTTAATTTCATTGTGCGGTGCACACGTTTTCGGCGTGTGTAGTGAATTTCCAAAGCTGATCACGGCTGCAACCGTTCAATTTCTATTCAATGTGTATGGCTGTGAAGGTAAGTAATAGTATAATATAAGTTTTACTTCTAATCCTGGTGACACGGATGTGTTATAAAAATAAGTTTATAAGGTCGTGCCGTCCCACCCACCTAACCGCGAAACGTCACCAAGCGTCATGATTAATTCAAAATGTATTTCAATTGAAGATTTCTTCTATAAAATAACTAATCTTTACACAAATAACGTTCTCCGATTCATTCTCTCCATTCAATACATATTACTAATCATTTTGTAGTAGCTTCCTGCCTGCGCAACCATGATTATACATCGAACTACCTGTTATATCAAGTGTCCTGGATTTCTGTATCCATGTTTAACTGTACTATAAGAGGTGCAGCCACAATATTATTACTAAAAAGCTTACAAAGCATGTATACATGTTTGTTCATATCTAAAGGGTACTTCATAAAAGACCACTGACAACTTTCTACCCTACATCAAAATAGTTGAATGAAATCTAGGTCTGCGGCTCCACACGGAAACAACAATGACGCCTTTGTTTGAATTTAATGAGGAAAATAGTGGCAGTTGTTGATCACACTTCAATCTGTATTGCTACCTACCTTTAATTGTATGTTAATTAAGTGTACACTATTGTAAACAATATTGGTTTAAACTACTTTGTTGATCTAGAATTTTATATACGTATTGGTGGTACATACACAATGATATTAAGTACCTAGGTGGTTTTGTAAACTGAGCAATCATCTCACATAAGTATCTGTCTGGAGTGTCCGATAACTTCTCACAGTCAACATTAGTCTGGAAAGGTGATTTCAAAGCCACACTGTGGCAATCATTGCACAAAACCAACTATTGCACTGAAGTTAATAGCCAATAACTTCCTGTTAACATCAGGCTGATATTTTATCATGATTGGATGTTATTGAGCAAGACTCTAAAATAATAGGTACAGGATACTCAACTACTGATACTGTTTTCCTCTTGTCTTTGGTTCAAAAACATCTCATGGCTGCTATCTTCTGTTTTATAATACCTAAGACTTACATAATTACCTATAACAATTAAAATACCTTTTTAATATACTACATAATTCCCACATTGTTTAATGTAGGCAAGTATTAGTATGAATGTGCATTAAAGTGTTGCTTTGTATTTAAAAATATTTATACTAAAAGAATGATGTTTGGAACAATTGTTAAGAATTAACAGCCATTGTGCAATGTGATGTGTCTTTTTATGTCTTTATGACACAGTCTCTTGGCATTGGACTCTGCTGAGGTTTTGTGTTCATGGTTTTAATCAGTTCACTTAGCATTTACAGTTAGGTTATTGATAAACATCAGTTATAGGATACAAAGTTGCTAATATTCCACTTTATACATATGCAATGTTAATACATAGTGTAACTGCATATAATTCCAGTAGTGGTTTGGTCTTTTTTTGTGTACAAGACTTACAAGTTCCAAATCATTTCCTTGTCAATGTTACAATACAGATTATATAAAAACATGTTTTTTGTAATCGGTAAACATGGTGATTATCCCTAATTGTCTTCAATGTAGGTACTACAAATTCCTCAATTAGGTAATAGGCCTTTTCCCTGCATTGGGACATTATAGCCTTCAGGCTACGATTATTTTTTTCTACGACTTTTTCTCTGTTTTAACAGTATGTATTTCTGAGAAATTCATTATCCTACTAATATTATAAATGTTTGTTACTGTTTCACGCAAAAACTACTGTACAGATTTGGATGAAACTATAGTAATATAGGTTATACATCAGAATAACATATGGGATACATTTTATCCCGAAATTCCCGCGGGAACGGGTACAACGCGGGTAACACCGCGGGGCGCGGCTAGTTATAAATATATACTAATGTTTTATTCAAGTGGTTTGGAACTACCTGTACTTTACTATTATCTTAACTTTGGTTCGAAATGTCTCTGAACTCTGAATGCCCCAGACGGGATTCTTTTGTGTGAGCATGGAGGGGTTGGTTCCCTTTTGTATTATAACAGGTATAAAATACTGATCCCTTCATTCAACAGTAGTTTTTTATCCCAAGTTATGTTACCTGAATCTGGTTTAGAGTTATTTTGATTTGCAGTTTAATTGAAATTACTGGCAATGTTTTCATGGGGACATTTTATTTGTTTTTTTGTATGTCACAATATGTTGTAAAAAATATTAAAAAAACACTGATAGCTTAGTCATTACTAAGCAGACAAGACTATTTAAGATTATGCCTATTTATTAAAATTTAATGATTCACACTTGTTTACATTATTAAGTACTAGCAGCGCCCCGTGGTTTCACCCGCGTTGTACCCGTTCCCATGGAAATTTCGGAACAAACTTACAAATTTTACCTCTTTATAATATTAGTGTAGATAATACTTAATCCATTGCGCCTCTTTACACAGAAGCAATGCTTGTGCATTCTTTTCAATGATTATTATAATTATTAGTTTGACATTAGTCTGACTGCCTCCCATCTATTTCAAGATATTAGTACACTGAGATGTTTAGACGTAATCGCCACGTTTGGCTATTTTGGGTTGGTGATCTCAAGATTGGTTGCATCTTAAATATTTAAAAAAAGAAATTTGTAGCACGCTTCGCTGTACCTAGAAATGTACACACACTAATATTTCACCTTGTATAACATCTCGACATTTAATTTAAATCTATGTAGGTACCTAAGTTAGTTTAGTTAGCAAGTTATTACGTCACAGTTGCATAATGTATCCTTATCGCCGACTAGCGAAATGGAACTGCACACGACTCATTGTTATAATAGTCTTGGGTTTCTTGCACGTGTATAAACATTTAGATACCTACCTACTTCGTTCTTTAACCTTTCAAAGGATTAAGTTTTCACTGGAGAACTTCTGCCTTATTCATAAACACTCTCTAACTAAAACACTGTTAGTGTCTTGTCTCTTTTGCTCTTTGGAAAATAGCGTATGTCAGAAAGGGACAAACCATTTGATAGCTAAAATGCTGATAGTAAGCGTTTATGATTGCCTCTATCTGCCCATTAGTGAATAGAATACAGAACTCTAAAAGCCCGCTATAAAACGTTACAGCCCTAAATATACTAAACTAGCAGCGCCCCGCGGTATTACCCGCGTTGTTCCCGTTCCCGTGGGAATTTCGGAATGAAAAGTAGCCTATAACCTTCCCGTTGAATGTGGCTATCCATTACAAAAAGAGTTTTTCAAATCGGTTCAGTAGTTTCTGAGATTAGCGCGTTTAAACAAACAAACAAACAAAACAAACTCTTCAGCTTTATAATATTACTAGCAGCGCCCCGCGGTTTTACCCGCGTTGTACCCGTTCCCGTAGGAATTTCGGGATGAAAAATAGCCTATAACCTTCCCGTTGAATGTGGCTATCTATTACAAAAAGAATTATTCAAATCGGTTCAGTAGTTTTTGAGATTAGCGCGTTTAAACAAACAAACAAACAAACAAACAAACAAACAAAACAAACTCTTCAGCTTTATAATATTATATTATTATATTATACTAAATATGTAAATACGCTCTTTTAAAAATATATTTTAATTTGCCTCAAACGACGTCAAATTATAAACACCTGTCCCCTATCCTACGTTTTCCACTTCTGATTAGATGGCCACAAATATAAGTCTCGATTCTCTGAATTGAACCCCTGGATATTGTTTGTATAATAAATACAAGCCGCCATTGACGTAGTTCAAGGCATGAGGCAATAAACAATTAGATGACGTATGATGGCAGATTGTGGCCACTGCAATTCAATTTGTGGTGATGAAATACGAATGAAACAGTTTATAGAGTGTATGTCGATCTGTTCTAGAAGGTTCCGGTACCTATGTTAACTTCTCTACTTTATTAACTTTATCAGATGTCATCTCAAAATAGTATTTTAAACTTTATCAATTGTTTACATTTGCGTCACCACAGTGCCCAGTGTGAGGCCACGTAATGTCGCCGCGCAAATTGCGGTAAACAATAAAAATCCAATTTGTTTTAGCTTGCCTACCCACGAACATTGTATACCTAGTACATTCAACCAAGAATTCCGTAATAACGCACTTGTATTCGGCATGTTTACTGTCTACCCTCCAGTCTCCACCGGAATTAATAAGGAAATTCCCTCTGTTCGTATCCGACAAAAAGTTTAATAACGTATGTTTGCGTATGGACACGTTCTCGCTGCGTCGTATTTGAATGTAGTGAATCCAGTTGCTAAGCACTTGGCTGTGCATTTAGAGTGCGTCTCCGTTCAGGTTTCACTCGTTGAACCTACTTTACTAGTTAACAGTGCAGTGAACACCCTGGATAGGGCGTTGACCCGACCTTGGAGTGCGTGTATTGACCCTGCGCAGGCGCTGGTCCGTTACCCCGAACCTTCACGATTTGGAGCGATCGAACACGAAACGAGGACTCTAATAGCGATGGGGCGCCAGCTATCGCAATTTAGAACCGATTAAATTTAATGTAGACCGCGACCGCGATATGTGCAATGACGTCATCGTAAGTGTAGCAAACTGACACAATGGTATTCCGCTCCAAAGTAATGGATCCTTATTTTAGAACAACCGTGCAAAATATGAACAAATGTCGTCAAGCTATACAATATTTCCTGCTTAAACTCTTGAGCTTGAGAATGTGTTATGCTAATCGAGAATCTATTTAGGTTTAGGTTAGTATACCATCATCGCTAATAATAAATAATTGTTTTCACCTCTAGCTTTATACAATATAAGCTTAAAACAATAAAATATTTGTACAAGATAACAGCAACTTAGTACAGTCATTAGTTAAATGTTTAACATCGTCATTAGTCATCGTGTGTTCATTTTAATCCGTTTAACCGTACTGTAATTAAGCCAATTGCCACGTATGTTTAGTACCTACCTAAAGTTGGTGTTTCATTTATAGCGCTAGGAATACTTTTAATCATTAATATTTCCAGGCAGTTCATTCGCAGTTTTAATTTAGCTGTTGCCCGGTGAAGCATCGTAAACATTCTTGGAATTTCCGGAAAGCGCCACTCTGCCTGCTAAAAGTTGTTAAATGGCGGTCCCATTAGCCACTGCCGGCTCTCGGCCGCCGCACGGGGGAGACGAAATGCTAACTATACGCCCTGCCTATTGTACTTGTACGATCATTATACTTATATAAAAAGTCTGACGACGCGTTTCGGCGGGGGCTCCGGTCGTTGATCCACGTTTCTTTCAGTACTATATTCTCAATTATTTTACGAACTCCAAGCTGTTTCACTCGGTTGTTTCATTGATAACTTGTTTATTAACTAGAGTAAATCTATTGCGTACGAGAATTGTAGTAATGTGATATTGGTGGATTGTAAAGTATAACGGTTGACTTAAATCAATGTCGCCGTTTTATCTGGGTCTTATCTGTTCGTAAATTCTTCAAAGCAACATCTTTAGAAGTGTTGGCTCATGTTATCTTCTCTAAATGTATGTAAACTTGTGTAATATTATATGATAATGCACGTCCATCATCGTGAACATTCAAATATTTGCGAGAGTTGGCCGATGTGATGGTATTTTCGCTCGACATTATTGTATGCGTCTGTAAATTGTTAAGCAGCTTGCACCACGGTGTAGCCAGACGTTCTATTTATATTTGTGTAGGTTGGTGAGTGCGAAGGAGGTCGGTGCTGCGGGCGGGGAATGACTCGAACCAGGTCAGCGAGGTGGGTCACGAATCCACTGAGGACCACCAGGGTCAGGATTTACCCGTCTAAAAATACACAAATTGTCCTACATTTAGGGACTTCTATCGATCTTTTTATTATTAGATGTAACCTTGCAAGTTTAAATGGAAAATAAAACAAAAGCTCGCATGGTATACGTTATTTACATTACAGAACATTAATTTGACTATTATCATGAATTTTACAATAGGAACTGCAGGGTAATCTAAGTCCTAAGGACATTGTTAGGTATCTAGCATAAATGTGTAGTAGTAAGAGCTATTCACAGCGCCCACTTGGTTTATGAGCGGAATAATAGATAGCTAGGTAACCTAGAACTTAAATAGGTCCGAAGCCGGGGGCTGTTTCGTGACGTCATGCGCACTACGTCACTATAACTGACGTACAGTGTGTAATTAGCCTTTGAATTTGCTTGAAATTCACGCAAATACAAACTCCTCCCTAAATTATAACAATACATATATGTTTTCGGAACGTTGGCATTTTATCGGTATCAGATTAAGATTATGATAGATAAATGACGATAATAGTTCAATTAGATTTAATTAAATATCGGTGACGATGGCATCAGATCAATCGATCATTATTGCAATAGTTGCTTATGGTTCTAGATTTTGTGTGTGATTTATCTTTGTATTAATACTAAGCTATTAGATTATGTACGTATGATTTGACACACTTTACCTGATAAATATTCCTGATAACATCTTCTAAGATAGGAATTAAATCTACAGACAAGATATGGTATATGAAACTCATTTATTTTATCGCATATTATCGAGTACATTGTGCTAATAACTTCTAGAATCGTTATAACAAAAAATCGGATTGAAATAACAAATAACAATTGAAATTAAAACAGTTTATTTCATTACAAGCATAATAAAGGATGGCATCTGTTCATAAACTCAATAACATTTCCATTCCGCTATAAACAAGGTCGGTACAACGCAATTGCATGTCGCGGTGTAATATAAAGATTTCTAAATAAAGAACAGTAAGATACATTGAGTTCTTAATCCTTGTCGTTCCGTATCGTATCGTGTCGTGTCGTGTCGTAACAGACGGGAGCAGGAGCGGAGTCGATGACCGAGTATTGATCCCGTCGAAGTGGGTCGTGACCCCTTTCCTATTGCACTACACCCTAGGGGAGTGCAACGGTCATCCCTCTCGCATCGGCACGTGTCGCACATTCCGACGCGCACCCAATCTACCTGAAGGTGGATTCCCAATCTCCTCGCTAGTCAATTAATATTCCCGGTCGTGAAGGCTCGTTATTAACGTTAGCTTTTACAACAGATGCACAGTCACGATAGAGAAAGATTTATGCCCCGCCGACAGTCCTGTCTCGCGAAGCCCTGACCTTCAAGCTTTTAGTGCCCGCTCTGGCTAAATGTCAGTCACGTCAATTCCGCGGTTAGCAGCAACCGGTACCAAGTTATTACCTTAATTTGCCTACAAAACGCTCATTATTCGCAAATAAAAGTTATTGCTCGGTTTACCCCGCCCACAGCATTTCGCAAAGTCTCACTGTTTTCATGACATTGAAGCTTTTACCTTACAAAGGCAGAGTAGGCGATAAAGAGCTTGAATAATTCATAAGAAAGGTTGGTTATTCGATGGTCGATTTTCCAATTCCTGTCTATTGGTTTTCATGAGTTGTAATGGTTTGCCGTGTGGGTTATCACAGTATCGGAGCGGCACGGTGAAAGTTGATTTGCACTTAGCATCCCCACCACTTATCCCCTGCAGTACACTTCACTTAGCCATGCAAGCTATAAAGTAAAATGGTGTAGCATTTATTATCGGGCCTAAGTACCGCGCTAACTTTCTAGATAATATCATTGCTCGGCCAGAGAGAGTAATTTTCCAATCCCAGCAACAGCATTGACCTTTGCCTCATAAAGTATGTGCATTATTCTAATATACCGTAGGCCATTCTAGTTTAAATAATTTATCTTTAAAGGAATGTTCCATAAATATACATCAATTGATATCATAAATCGTGATATTACTATCGTAATCCGGCACAGACAAGTCGGCTATCGCTTATGTAGTTTCTAGAATCGAAATAATGTGTAAGTTCATGTGGAATAATTTTAAGATACCTATTACCTAGTCTATTCCTTCTTCTTCTTTCTATTTATTCTTTGAATTCATATAAATAGAAATTGATTGTATACTTAAACGCTGTACGGTAACAAGTAGCCATATACTGAGCACATTGTATTTATCAAATCGACCTTGTACCATACATAAATATAGTACATTCTTACAGATTTCAGCGTATTAAGATTGAGATCAATTAAGCTACGGGTGTGTTTCGCTATTCGTCTCGTATATTTTCTTTGAAGAACAATATTTTTAAAATATAATATCTATAATAGAACGAAGTTAACCCAATTTACAAGATTAATAACAACCGAGTGAATTCGGCAACTGCAAAACTATGGTTTCGTTTTTCTAACTGTGTAGCTTTCATCTTGTTTCGAGCGAACACGTTTTGCCGTGGGAGTCTCAAAGGTAAATCCAACAATAGTTGGAAATTGTTTATGCACGTTGTCGTCGGGTAACACGTGACGCGTAGAGCCGATGAACGATCCCGATTCCCGACATAGCTCTTGGGAGAACAGGAAATGTTGGCTGTCGCAAGTGTCAGAATCACCCTTGTTTACTCTTGACACGACCTTCAATCCCCTTCAGCTTTGGGTTCTCGGTCCTTGTGGGTATTACGCCTTTGGAGCCATAAAGATGTAAATTAACTCATTATGACGTACTTGTATTGTATCCACTTAATTGCGCAATGCATTTTCTTATACTTTAATTGCACAAACGTTATCCAAGTATTCCACACAAATGTTATTATGCAAGTATTCCAATTTATGTATTCTTTAAGTTAGAATTATAGTTAGTATTTCATGAATTATAAAATACCGATTATCTGTGCCTATTACCATGACATAATATTATCCTATTATCATAATAAATGGTCAGAGCAGCAAATTGGTGTAAAATTCCCAGCTGGTGACCTTTGTATGATTGGAACACTTATTTCACTCAATTTATCCGATTCAGCTTCAGTGATAGGAGGTCTCCCCATTGTGGGTGGTTCTAAATATAACTCTGCCTCTACGACACGGGTTAGATTCTGTGTTTATTCAACTGTTAACAAAAAAGTTGAAGCAAAACTATTCTCTGAGCTTGATAATGTAGTTTCGTATCACTTATGTGCTGATGCAAATTGATCACTCTTACAATGTCTTTCTTTTCTCTTAGTCTCAACTTGTCCGATTAGCATGTTACTAAGCCATATCGATATGTTTTTTGTTTGGTCTTCCTTGCTCCTTGTTTGGCTTTGTGTCGAAATCAGTCATAATAATTTTGCTGTCTGGTGTTTGATATAAAAGTACGAAGAGTGTAAATGATGCGTTATAGGTATATGTGAGCGGAGTTTGTCTGTATGTGCGTGGTGTGGTGTGGCTGTGGTGTGGGTGGCGTATGTCTGGCGAGTGACGCCAACGCCCCCGGTGGCGGCGCGCGGCGTCGCGGCGTGACGTCGCCTCGCCTCCGCCGAGCGAGCCGAGTGTCCGCTCCGCCCGTCAGTCTCTGCACGCCCGCGGCACGGACGGTGTCGACCCGCTGCGATGTAAACGCCTAAAATCTAACTCTGTCTACTACGGCAGCTTCTGTTGCGTGTACTCGATCGTTTCACCTAATTGCCTTGTGTTACTCCGGTTCATTAACTTTATTTTTGTGTTATTACTGTCGTTTTCCCATCCGCCCTGCCGGATACATGTAAGTGGTGCCTCTGTGTTATGATTAACGTTTAGTGTCCCACATTACTGACACTTTCTGAAAGATACTCGAGTGTGAGCGTGTCCAAAGTAGAACTCGAACGTTACTGCGGGGACACATGTGCCATCCATCTGATCTTTTTGATGAAATATGGTCAGAATAGGTGGTCAGGTAAATGGTGATGTGTACGACACGTCGCACGTTGTATTTTTTATACTTGTTGAGATGTCGCTTCTCTGTTGCCTCATTATTTTTCAGGAACTCAACAAGTGCTATGCTTGATAAGTAGCTTAGTTTTGGTCACGCTTCTCACGTAGACGCAAATGACTCGTACACGTTTACTTTCCCTTTTTTCAAAAGAAAAGTTGAAACATTACTGACATACTAGTAATACATTATTATAAATACGAAAGTTTGTGAGGATGGATTTATGTATGTTGTGTTACACTTTCACGAAAATATACTGGACGGATTTGGATGAAATTTTACAGTAATATAGGTTATACATCAGAATAACATATGGGATACATTTAATCTCGAAATTCCCGCGGAAACGGGTACAACGCGGGTAACACCTCGGGGCGCGGCTAGTTTAACATATGTAATTATGGTGCAATCCTCCTTCTAAGTATTCCTTTTGAGTTATCTTGGGTTAATCTAAGGCTGTAATATAATTGCTGCTACATTAACCTGTTTCCATTTACCCATCCAATTAGGTTTAATGGAGACCGTCGGTCTAGCCCAATGGCTATCAAAGTAATAAAAATGATGATTAATCTTCTTGTACTATAAACTACAAAATTTATTGTAATTGGTGCTCGTATTTCCATTTCGGAGTCCAAATTACGTCATTGACAATGTCGTATATTCACGGTCAAGCATCTAATTGTTGGCATAATAAGTTATCACTATTACGACGTTCGTTATAATTTAGTTTTTTTAGATCAGATCTAATTTTTACGTTGAAATAGCAAACCGACCCCTAGTTTTGAATTTTTTGTTATTTTCAAATTGAAGTTTTTCATTTGGTCCATGCATAAGATCAAGGTCTATCCATTTCCCAAGTGTTCGCACTCCGCAATAATACTTACTGTCGTTGTTGCACGCTTATTGTAGTCATACTGGACGACCTTGCATAGTTTCCGTAGTGCATAAATGCTCTGCTCCAGTACATTCATTCGACGATCATTATCCTTTTCGGATCGATAGTGAGCAAACAAATAATCCATTGATTGTTTACCTCGTCCTTCATACCCTTTCCTATAGTACCTTTCTTTCTTTTCATATAGTAGTGCTCCCATTATTAACATCCCGTGCCTGACTTCGACGAGTACAGAAATTTCGACTCGATGCTTATAATAGTTATATGAATGTCAACTATGCACGCACGTATTGTTGTTCAGTGTTGGACGTTCCTTAGGGCCACGTGTTAGTTCGGAGGCTCCAAATGTGATATGTTGCCTATAAATTCATAAATGCTTATACGAGCCAATGCTATTGATAGACTAATAACAATCTTTGTTACTCATGCCGAGCCCAACTTTGATAATAGCGTATTGTTTGTATACGAGTATTATCATTGACTTATTGTGACTATTTGCAGTCGTCAACGAAATACGAGTGCGAGGTTCTCGTGGGTCCAGACTTGGTAAAGTGTTTGCATTGTTGCAAATATCGGCATAGTCTGGCTCTAGAGTTTATCGACCCTCCTGTCTGGGGTCGGACGGTTCCCCTGTTGTTAAAATATTTTATAATGGTTTCGAAATACTAAGGGCATGATATTATTACTGTTGCTTGATATTCTCTCCAGGGCGTTTATTTTAGTTTACCACAACTTTGTTATTTAGTATTTTGCAACTAGCACTAAATGATTCGTGCTGTGCGTAGAATTTTTATTAGCAATATTGATCCATCAAATCGACGCCCCGCTGATTAAATAGATTATTGCACTGACAATAATGGTATCATAAATTTATTTGTGTTCAAGGAAATTGAAATGCCTGAACTGAGATAGTATGGTCCGAATTAGTCAGAAACATCAACGAATGCTTCTTGGCCTCTGTCCAAGTCTGAATCGGCTTGATCTTGATACAATCCAAAGATAATAACCCAAATGTTTTCAAATGGTTTTGGCATTTTAAAACTAAAGCATTATATGTGATGGATGCATGTATATTTTACACCAGATAATATGCGCTTTCAAGAACTGTCAATGTTGTATTCAAAATCAGTGCGAGAAATGTGCTGTAAACATATGACGAGATGATTTCAATCCCACGCTGATGAGACATGCCAAAAAATCTGTGGCGCACTTTCGAGTCGGCATTGTGAAGCTACCAATATACGTCGTTTGTTGTGTTATTTTGTTGGATTTTATTTAAGTGAAACTTCGTCCTAGTTGTGTTGAAAGATGTCAGTGATTTGCAGTGCAAATGAACTTGTTTATACCGTTTTGAATGTTCTCTTCAATGTGATATATTTACTTGTAAACAAATTCGAAGATCTTCATCTCTGTCACAACGTCCTCATTAGTGTTTGATCTTATTCCATACGTAAGTTCTACGAATACAGAATAAATCTAGAAAATATTTATTCAATATTTATTTGCGTTTCATAAAAATAGCACAGTTCTTTACGGCAAAAACGATGTTGGCAATTTCCAATATTGCTCGTTTATTTTTATCTTCGTTCAATATTATCATTTTGCGCTACCATTAATGACTGCAACGCAGTTGTTAGGAAAATGTTGATGAAAGGTCAACGTAAGTAAGCTAAGAGTTATATTGCATTGTTGCAGCTGGATATCCCTTCTGCGGTGACATTGATGGAGTTCCGCTTGGACAGCGCGGAGTACTGCCAGGCCCAACACAAATAAATTGAAGGGCTCGCGAGCAGTTGAGAGGGCTGGAGCGTCAGTGCTGGACCCATGCTGCCGGGAGCGCGCGCCACTACGCACCCCGCGTCTTATACCACGTACACCACACAGGTTAGTTGACCATACCATTTCTAGTTGAGGCAATCCTTAAAGTTACCAATCTTAGCTCAGTAGATCCTTACAGTACTTACCAATCATATTTAGGCTGCAGTCTGCAATCGCAGGCGGTTTTAGAACATGAGTCCGAATCTTATTATGATGAACTGTATTGCATCATTATCACTAATGTCCATGAGGGGCTTACTCGGAGATTGATTTATTTGGTAGTATTAAAAATGTAAAACCTTCTAGGCCACTATGCAAATTGTTGAATTGCTTGGAAAAGTAGTGGAACTCTCGAAAGTTAATAGTCATACATGATCTAAATCAGATAGAACAGTTTTGATTTTCTAAAATTTACCAAAAACGTAGTGAAAAAGTAGTGTTAGCAAACCGAATCTTTAGTTAATTGTCTACGTTAAAGTTCAGTGGCGTTTCATTACTGACGCAACCTATTAGTACCCTAATGAGTAAATTATGCTGATATTTGCCTATATTGCTCCCAGATTTATTTCCAATGTGTCAGGTCGAATTAACATTGAAGTAGGCTCGTTTGCGATACTGCTTCGTCTGAATAATAATTGGATTTGGTCGTTACACGTTTTTAGTTAAGTATCGCGATATAATTTTATCTATCTATCTATCTTGAAATTAAATATTTGCCCTCTATCAGTAATCTCAGTTAACCGCAAGAGTGGGGTTTAATTACATTGTGTAGGTTTGATATACAATATTAGTATTTAGCACCACAGTCCTTATCTGCCCCTGACCAAAGCAAGAAGTATTTAATTGATACCTGATAGTGCCCGATTACTTTGTACGAGTGTCTGTACATGTAAACCGGTGTGAATTGGATATAAGGTAGTTAGTTACTTCATATAATGTACGAGTGATACAATGGGCGTGTTGTTAAAACGGCAACATGTTTACGAAATTTGTTATCACGTATATTAAGTGCGCGGCTCGTATGGAGGGCAGGACGGCGCGGACGCGGCGCGGTGACGCTTCATTGGCTCCGGTTCAGCGCCGCGCACCGCCGCGAATACCGCCGTCGACTATACACACTTACTTCAGACGTTCACATGACTGAAACTTCGTTTTATTCGCAATCTATATTTAGAAGCTATTTTTTATTCCACTTCAGTCGTTCCTCTGCCTTTGACGCAAATACGTCTCGAAAATGTTATTATTTTTCGCAAATAGAACCGTCCAGACGAGGCCACTAATACTCCGTTTGTTTTTGTTTCAGTTACATTAAATTCGGAGCAAGTTTTTTAATTGGAGCATATCATTGAGTTTGCCGAAGTTGTGATTACAAAAACTTATGATTTTCGCATAATTTACTTTTAGTTTCATTCCACATTCTGAACTTTTGTTTGTTGGTGTGCGGATGCGCTCGAGCGTTTGAAAGCGACATCCATGCGGAAAGCTCCTATAATATAATTGGACCCCTTTTTAAAAAAAGTAAAGAAACTGTCGTGTGTTGTGTGGAAATAGAGTGTCAGTTTGTCTGTTAATTGTGACGGAGCGTGCCACCTTCTGACGCGTGTGAAGTGTACGAGTAGAGTGAGACTCATCGCTGCGACACCCGGCCTCCGCCATGAAGCAGAAGGACATCCGCCCGGCGCCCTCTCTCATCGAGTACAAGGGGATGCGCTTCCTCATCACCGATAGACCATCAGACGTCTCCATTCAAGCTTACTTGCAGGTAACTATCTGATACTTGTATAATTTTATAATCAACTTTGTAATCCTCAAATCGCAGTGCACTTCAAAAGATTTCCCGGCTGTAATTATCTGATAACTGCTATCTTACAAACACAATGCCCGCCCTTCTGTCCGACTGCGAGTGCTCATTGAAAACGACCTTTGCTCAAGGATGATAAAACCACTGGCTAGAGGTTGTTTGTAATGCATCTATTCAATGTCATGTCACTGAACGTGATACGTCTATTATGAACACATTTTATTATTACTCACGAATGTAGATTCAATTTATCAGGATCATTGAATATGCAAATAGTTCTACAGCTAATGCTTCAGTTCGATTTTATTTCGTGATGTAATGAAATTGATTCATCACACCAATAATGCATAATAATCGTTTATCAATCGTTCGGAACGTGCACCAATTTAGAACTCTACATATCAACAACGTTTGCTTACTTCATGTAACAACTATTCCATTAGCCAAACTGCGGTTACACCCAAAATCAAGGTGTGCCACGATGAGGTTTGGCATATTATTATGCCAATGAAGGGAACGATTTTAAGATAATATCAATCAATATCATTGACTATGTCAGACGCCATGCGCCATGGAAACTAGCATTACTGAAGGACAATCCAAAATATTTTTTTGGGCCGAAATTAACATTATAGTGGCTATGTTTATGGTTTTCTCAAACACTTCCAAACCTCTCTAAACCAAAACTACATTTTGAAATACTGACTGATCCAACCAATTTGTTATTCTAACATTTCCATCTTGACAATGCGCTTGTGATGGCCATGCTGAGATTTTTCATTGAGCAGATACAGCAGTATGGCAGTTATGACTGTGGGTTAACGTTACAGGGAGACAACAGTTCGTAATATTAATGTTTCTTTGTTGTGTATCAGGAGTTGAGGAAGCACAACGTATGCACGGTGGTCCGCGTGTGCGAGCCCAGCTACGACACGTCGGCGCTGCAGGCCGAAGGCATCGAGGTGCGCGACCTGGCCTACGACGACGGCACCTTTCCCCCACAGAACGTCGTCGATGACTGGTTCGAGATTCTGCGCGAAAAGTTAGTATATAACCATCGAGTTACAATCCTAGTCAATGTATCTAACATAACAAAATTCGTGACTATAGATTTGGAGGCAGGAAAAATAATACAGCGTCTGTTGTAGTTGTATTGGACTAATTTAGACCTAATGTTGAGTTAGGCTCTGCTAACTTTGATATACGAAAATATTCAAAATACCTACCAACGGTCTTATCTTTACGTTGATGCATCCACAACATCTATAACAAACTATGAGTTGCTTTTTTAAACGATTTTACTTTATAATTAAAAAATCTTCATATTATGACGGATTTGTGTATTGCAGAGCTCAGAACAAGCCGGAGGCTGCAGTGGCGGTGCACTGCGTGGCGGGACTGGGCCGCGCGCCCGTCATGGTGGCCATCGCGCTCATCGAGCTGGGCATGAAGTACGAGGAGGCGGTCGAGACCATCCGAGAGTGAGTACACCTTCTTCACTGTAACTGTTTTGTTCCAGTGCTATCTGAGACTGTCTTATTATTTCTTATGTTCCAATTCTGACCTTTCTAATGATACCAAGCTCGTTAATACGACAGTTTTGTCTTCGTTTATCCCTTCTCTATTTCTGTATGAAGATAAAAGATAACATATAGAAGAGATAAGACACTAACTTTGTCTTTTTTAGCGAGCATTTTGGCCCTGCAGAAGGTCTATTCTGTTAATGTGATTCAATTAAGTCTTCATAGCGTAGTTGGGGTTTTTCTCTAACTAAATACGAAATGTGTCAAACTGTTCCATCGAGTTCCAAGTGACACTTAATTGATTGTGCAGAATTGTCCCTTGGGCTATGTGTGTCACCATAACTAACAAAACTCACTAGCAAACGATCCAAACACTTTCACAAGAAAGTTTATTGCATAAAATTAATTATAGAACTAAGTTATCAACGCATTGAACACGTAGAGGAAAACTCGAATTGTAATCATACCTTTATCTAATTAGTAAAACCTTTGACATTTTATCTTGTTTCAACTATTGACAACTGATAATACAGATTTTATTACTTTCATTAACGCGTGACTCATATAATGATCATAGTTTGATAAAGGTACTAAAATAATATAACATTATCGGATTAAGAAAGGTCTAACATAAGCTATACATTTCCATTGCATAGGAAAATAGAGAGAAAAGCATCCAACTTAACAATATTACTATTTAGATTATTTTGTGGCAGGAATGGGAGAGAAGGCTTTTGCCCAATAATGTGACGATACGGGCTAATATAGTAACATAACCACATTTGTTGATAATTTCCAGCCAGCGCCGCGGTGCCATTAACTCGAAGCAGCTCTCGTACCTGGAGAAGTACAGGCCGAAGTCGCGTCTCAAGAAGAACGGGCACAAGAACAACTGCTGCGTGCAGTAGACCACCGTCCTCGCCCGAACAGCGAACCTAGCTCTGCTTTCACACACACACTGACACACGGGGAGCTTAGACAACTAATTAGTTATAATCATAGTTCGTCGCATATTTTGACAAGCCGTTTTATTTTGTACACAGTAGGACCACAGAGGACTCACCACACATTCCCGATTCGTTAGTGCCGCGAATGTTCACCCTTGGTTTCGTTACTCGACCGTCTCTCCTCGCCCTCTTTTGTATCCAATTGTAAGCCTTTTATAAGCGTAAAGTTTGTATTTTTCAAAAAAAGTTATTATGTATAACCGACTTGTTGTACCGTGCATTAGTGGATTTTATAAATAGAAAGCGAACCACGATTTGTGTTCATAGCTGAAACTTAATCGGGTATATTATACTGAAATCATAATAAAGCGATATACGATACAATAACCATAATAAGTGGAAAGCAGTCTATATTACAATTATATAATTTGTGTGGTCAAATGTTTAAGTAATCATTTTTTCTTGTAGATTTATTTATACTTTAATAATAATTTGAGACATAATAGGCAATGTTTATTTACTTACATTATGACAATTTAATTTCTTTATGTATGACAGATTTATATATTATTATTAATTAATAATTGTGCTTTCGTAAGAGTTGTGACGCATAGAAAACAAAAAGATTTATGTAAGCTTTGGTTACCTAGTATTGTTAAAGAATAATTGACTGTGTTGAAAGGAAAATAATGCGATGTAATTCGACTCACTAATGTTCCAATGAAATCTTTGATATTATTTTTCTATTTCTAATTTTATTAAACGAATATAATGATCGTGTAATCACGGAACAGTCACATCAATAAAATATTTATAAGCAAATCGATATTTTATTTGAAACATCTTACTTTAACAATATGTATTCATTTAAGTACAAAAACTGTAGATTCAAGATGAGGTAGAGCGGTGATTCTAACATTACAATATTAAAACACTTTACTTAATGAAAATAGTACGTAAACATTAATAAAGTGTTAATTGTTAAACAATTCCAATTCCGTAGGCAAACAATTAATTGACGACAAACCATCGTACAAATATAATATCACAGAAGTTAAACTTAACTGATAACAATTAATTAAATTCTTAATTTTTTAACAGATTTAAAAAAGTATTGATTACTTTTTCGGTACATACTTGTGGACCTTACCGCCGTACCGGGCGATGAAAGCTTTGATGTCGAACTTGCGTTTGCATCCGTCGTAATTCATGAATCGAATTTTGCCGAATATTGGTCGCTCGGCCCAGCCTTGGTCATGTATACCGCACACCGACCACATGCACCCTGAAAAATAGTAATCTTGAGTAATGAATAGCTTCATTTAATTAGTTACCACATGTATAGATAAAGTGAGTTAACGATAGACTATGTCCACTGCCCACAGTCCACTCCAAATGTACCTACTCTATTCTATCTAAATAGGTATTAGGGAGTGAAATAACGTTTTTCTAAAGCATGAATTTTTACCTTTGCTACTAAAAGTTGGTAATGGCATCGAATTTGTGCACATAAAACTGTACTTACCAACATAACCATTAGAATCTCTACCGTCTATACTGTAATGGTCATTCATGTAGATGGAGTATTTAAGGGCATCCTCGGGAGATGGAGTCCACTCCAGGATCTTCTTGCACCAGTACATCCTCAGGAAGCCGTGCATCTTCCCCTCCTTCACCAGTTGGATTTGAGCGGAGTTCCAGAGATCGTCGTGCGTTTCCGCTTTGCATAGTTGCTCCAGTGTGTATATGTATGCTCTTTTATCTTTCCTAGTAGGAAAATATAGAAGATAGTTAACAAATTTAATTACCTTAAGTGCAAGTCTTTCGAAGACGACCAACGTGCCACAATCGATGGTACAAACTTTTATAACTGGCAATCGTAACAAGTATTTTTTATACAAGCTAACACTAATGAAATATATTCATATTAGTAATTTCCGGGGTTCTTTCAAAAGTGAGCGTTTTTCGTCGTCCTCAACGCAGTGCTGTGCAGCCGTCCGCACGCACGAACTTTCGTTTTCCAAACATAAAGCACACAGTAGGACGACTTAAAACGCTTAAATTGAAAGAACCCTCAATCAAAGCAATGTGTCATTCATTAGTTACCTGTGGTCGTCCAAAGTCTTCTGCGCCCAGTTGCTAGCCCCTTTGATGCTGTCATAGTGCTCACAGTAGAAGCAAAAGTTATCAGCCAGCTCGCGGCGGACGATGGCTTCTTCCAGATACGCATTCACACTCTCAGTGTATTTGGACTTGTAATCTTGCACACATAGGGCTACTCGCTGCACTGATATTTGACCTGAGATTTTTATTCAAAGTTTAGGGTTTGTTTAAAAGCTAATTTTAGAATATGATATTCTTGTGGCAGTTTTGAGAAAAAATAAGGTTTGTGCGATAAATATCATAAACATAATAATTATGCCAAAATACCTCATGAACTAGGAGTAATTAATTGCTATGGCATAAAATTATTTAAAGACCTATAACAAGTACATTTCATTTAAATATAATAAGAATATTTCTTACAGATGTTATTGAAGTATCTACATGAAATCTAAGTATATATGAGATCTTACCAAAATGGAACCATGGTGACAGGTTACTCAAAGCGTCCTGTGTTGGATCATTCCTCTTAGTTGCAAATATCTTCAGTTTCTTGTCTATGAAGGTTTTCAATATTTTCACAGCTTCATCATACCCTGGCTTGGCCCATTCCACTGGACCTACTGACTTGTCCGCCTCCCTTGATTCAATGGCTTCCTCAAAGTCTATTGGCTGCATGAAACATATATTTGTAAAAATAAGTACATTTGTTTGGAGTCCTACCCTTTATTTTTATTATAACAAGTATAGATTGTTAAAGTAACATGTAACATGGTCTTTAGTCCATCCAAGGCCATCTACTATTCAGACTTTGCTATGGTTACATTTAAGTTAATGCATGAAGGCCAAAAAACATTGTAAGCATTGTAACAAAGGAAGTTATTTTACAAATTAAGTGTTTGATAAAAATGTTTATTAATAATTGTAGGTAAGGTGTGTAGTTTGTGTTTTTAAAAGTTCAGGGCATGATGGAATTGTCTAAAAGTCTCTAAATAATTTGAGATAAAAAAAAGTATGTCGTAATGGGGAACCTGATGGTATATTTTTTACTATAATAAATCCTACTAACATTATAAATGCGAAAGTTTGTGAGGATGAATGTATGTATGGATTTTTTTTCCTCTTTCACATAAAACCTATACTGGTCGGATTTGGATGAAACTTTACAGTCATATAGGTTATAATCAGAATAACACATAGGATACAATTTATCCCGAAATCCCCGCGGGTAACACCGCGGGGCGTAGCTAGTAGCTCTATATTATCTACATCTGGATTTGCCCTCTGAAGCAGTGGAAGCATGATAGCAATTTGGGTGGCACATTCTCACTGAAACATGGTAGCATTTTGGATAGGACCCTGTTAAAAGTGTCAATGCCATCTGAAAGCTCTTGATACCAAGGCTGGCCACTATAGGTTAGTGACCACTTGAACTTACCTCAGGATCAAACTTGCTCTTGTACGGATGTTTGATCAACGGTGGGAATTCAGTGAGGTACTCATCAAGCTTAGAATTGATCTTGTTCCTAATAGTTCTTGCTGAATACTCCTGTTTGTCTGATGCTGCCCAGCATGGTACTATGTTGTGGGCATCCACCTGGAACATGGACAATAACAGTAAGGGAGGAAGATCACTTTAGAGATCTACAGCAAAGTTATTCAGATATGAATCTCAAGAGAAATTGTTAGCAGTTGTATTATCTGTGTAACTTCATAAACATTTTGATATAAATAAAATTATCTGTTTGTATAAACTACAATTACCTGAATTAAAGGTACATCTTTCTTAAGTTTCTTTTTAACTCCATCCAACCAACCGAGTGGTGTCTTCAAAGGGTTGAAGTCACAGACAACAGCTCCTATATTGTGGTCAATGACCCACTGGGGCAGGGCATCGGCTCCACTGCCTTCCAATAGATGAAACGATATGTTCAACTTTTTACATTCAGCAGACACTTTTTCTAGTCCTAAAAATATTAAGCAAAGTCTATTAGAATTGGTACAAAGTTATTCAGTCATACATCAAATAGGTTAAAATGTTTTAATTACCTATGAAAATTAGGTGTTTTTTAGTCAATTTTTTATCGCACTAATCTCAGAAACTACTGAAAATAATTATTTTTGTAATGGATAGCCACATTCAAAGAGAAAGTTATAGGTTATTTTTCATCCCGAAATTCCCACGGTACAGGTACAACGCAGGTTTAACCGCGGGGCGCTGCTAGTCATGTGATAAAATGTGTAAATAAGTACCTTTTAGTAAGAAATGGAACTGTCTGACGGAAGCATCAAGATATTTGGCGATGATGCAGAAGCAGACGTGAAGCGGCACCTCGTTCTTCAGAGCCAGCTTCTGTGCGAACAGGAAGGCCCAGTTGTCTTGCACCCGGCTGTCTCGCGACATCCAGTACACAATACCTTCGCAACCATCCCGCACCAACTGCTCCTGCGATATTATACGCACTCGTTTCTTGTTAAACTTATATTCCAGTATAGATTTAGCGGTCCCTTCGCGCTTTTTCTGCAAGCTTTTCATGAATTCTTCAACAGTTGCAGAAGTATCGTGGCTGGTGGTGGGAATAGATAGTTTAACTTTCTTAGCAGCTGAGGCCATTTTAGCTACTTTTGAGAACAATTTCAAAGTAAGTTTCATTCAAGTTTTGATAGAAAAATTAGAAAATTAGGATCATTTCTGGAAACTAAAATAACAGCGAATCGCGAACTGTCGCGAACACGAACCTAAAGCACAGCAATAAAGTTAACCCGCGAAACAGCGTTGCCAGCAGTGTGACCGTTTCTAATTTTATAAACCTACCAACGGAATCTTTGAAATCTACTAAAAAATACTAAAATAGAACACTCAATTATACCAAAATACTACCAAAATGTTTGCTTCATTATTATGGAAATATTGCAAATAAAACACTTAATTTTTATTAATCAAAATTGTTTATTCTAAATCCATAGTATAATCATTATTACTAAATTTATTTATTTTGATCATGTCGGTCGTCGGAACAAATGAAGTACAACCGTCAGTCAAACCTTGTTTTACATGTAAGATTGAAGAAATATGATTTGATGTAAACCTGTTTCTGTATTTAGTTTTGATCATATTAACTTGGGAAAAAATTCGTTCACACTGAGCATTAGATATAGGCAAACACATTAAACATTTTACAAAACTGGTCAAATTTTTATATTTAGGCAATTTTTGGCTGCTAACAATATTACTAACTTTGCTCCAAAATTGTTCACAATTAACTGTACCGGTACTAGTACCACACATCAAATTTTGAACATCTTGGTCATACTTCATTTGACGGTATTCTTCATCAATTAGTTGCTTTTGAGTATCGTTTGTTACAATGTTGGGGAACCTTTCAGTAACATTTACAAGTGAAGAAAAGTTTTCATAAACAGCTATTTGCGGATCCATGAAACGTAATTCGTAATTTACGTTCTATTACAGGGCTGCCAGGTATATATACCAAAAAAATACCATAAAAGTTGAAATTGTACCAATATTATACTGATATTCAGTAATATACTAAAAATATACTGTAGTCATTCTTCGGAGCCTCAAATATACCAATTTAGTACCAAAAATACCAAAAACGGTCAC
Organism: Cyclophora punctaria; assembly: GCA_951394245.1. Classification (NCBI taxonomy): domain Eukaryota; kingdom Metazoa; phylum Arthropoda; class Insecta; order Lepidoptera; family Geometridae; genus Cyclophora; species Cyclophora punctaria. The sequence goes on from OX596168.1 coordinate 9,881,108, forward strand.
GCTGGTTGCCAGCATCTATTTTCCTGATTTCCCAAAAATTATAGTGAAATTCGTGGAGAAAAAATAACATAATTCCCCACAGGTTTCATGTTAATTACTTATACTAATATAAATAATTTTATAAAGTTATTTCTTCAATTTAAAATCATGCCTAGCTATACTTAAATATTAATAACTTTATAAAACAAAAACCCGAATTCTATCTTCATATTTTTCACGAGGCTTTTTTTAAAAAGATTCTAATTTGACCCTTCGTCAAAATATTTGAATTATTATTGGAACAATTGGAAAGGTTTTAAATAAAGTTATTTTTGACGGGTGGTTTTAGTTATAATATGTTTCGTTTGCTATGGCTTAAGTTACCATTCCCAGATTTTCCAAAATTTATTTAAGATTTCCCACAATTTAGGGAATTCCCCAAATATTAGCAACGCTCTGCTGCGAACGAAAACGGGAATCAAAACTAGGTATCGAACAATAATGAACGAATATAGAACTAACCACAGATCTTGTAACAAATGAAATGTAACGTCTTCTTCTTCGTGTCAATTGTCAATAACATACTGACATTACCTGAATTGAAGCTATGCGTAGCTTAAGCGTAGACAGAGAATAGGAGGAATAATTACTATTCTCTGTCTATCTACGAAACGATTGAAGTTGAAGCCATGAATGATTGAATGTTGAATGTATGGACTTATCGGTCTACTTGTTTCGTGGTCTGTGATTGAATGATTGAAGTCTTTGTTTCGGTCTGTGGATTGAAGCTCGTTCAATGAGCTAAACCTAAACTAGCCCAGGAAAAAATACTGACCATTTTTTTTAAACCTATACTTTAACAAACTTTTGTATTTATTGACTAGGAATCAAATTATATGTCAAGTAAGAAATTAATTAATGAATAATATTTTGATTGATTTTGAAGTCATGTCCACACTATTGCGAACAATGTCGCAAATTTTTGCGGTCTCTGATCATAACACACGGAGACGGACGGACTTGAGTTGAGACTGCTTGAGACTTGACGCACTACACCTTCCGTTAATCTATACTAATCTATACTAATATTATAAAGCTGAAGAGTTTGTTTTGTTTGTTTGTTTGTTTGTTTGTTTGTTTAAACGCGCTAATCTAAGAAACTACTGAACCGATTTGAATAATTCTTTTTGTAATAGATAGCCACATTCAACGGGAAGGTTATAGGCTATTTTTCATCCCGAAATTCCTACGGGAACGGGTACAACGCGGGTAAAACCGCGGGGCGCTGCTAGTCTATACTAATATTATAAAGCTGAAGAGTTTGTTTTGTTTGTTTGTTTGTTTGTTTAAACGCGCTAATCTCAGGAACTACTGGTCCGATTTGAAAAATTCTTTTTGTAATGTATAGCCACATTCAACGGGAAGGTTATAGGCTATTTTTCATCCTGGAATTCCTACGGGAACGGGCACAACGCGGGTAAAACCGCGGGGCGCCGCTAGTCTATACTAATTAATAATTATGTTGTTTGTTTGAACGCGCTAATCTCAGGAACTACTAGTCCGATTTGAAAACTTATTTTTGTAATGGATAGTCACATTCAACGGGATGGTTATAGGCTACTTTTCATCATAAAATTCCCACGGGAACAGGTACAACGCGGGTAAAACCGCGGGGCGTAAAAGCGTAACAGACAGACATACAGACAGACAGACAGACAGACAGAGTTACTTTCGCATTTATAATATTAGTTAGCACTAGTTAGGATTATCATTGCTAATTAACTAGGTATTTTATACACTACCTAGGTATTATGAAGAATATCTGAATTAGGTATACAGATTGTCGGTAACATAGTTACATATATTTACAAAGTCATACAATAACCCTGTGTGTGTGACCCATACACCATACATACACGAGAAAGCAGCTGGAATTGGTTGGTACCTACTAAATTTTAGTAGTTTAAAGAAAAACACAATCTCTGTTTGACAAGCATATTATTTATTATAAAATAATGTAAAGTACCTTTAGGTTATCAAATCAATATCAATTTCACTTGCAAAGCTTTCTGAAGGGGTAGGGAAGTAATGATTTTTCAGTAATGTACTGCAAGGGTGAAAAGACAAGCCGTCAATATTGATTTGCATACACTCTAAAGAGCAGAACCATACAAGGTCGCAAGAAAAACATATTATTTTAGTTTCTCGCTCTTCAGATAATGGTAGAAGGCATTCGAAGCAGACATCGTATTTTTGTTCCTAGAATATAAAGGATATGAAGTAAACTATTTAGTTCTGGCAATTTTACTTTCATATAAGTATATGTTATAGCAGCATAGTTGACCGAAGTTCGTTATCATTCGTGACAGGCCCTATGATCATTGGCGTAGGTTGGTAACCAACGTCGGTGATCATCAGTGACCAACTTTGGTGATCGTCGTTGGTCATCGATGACCGACGTCGGTGATCATCAGTGACCAACGTCAGTGTCATCGGTGACCGACATCGGTGATCATCAGTGACCAACAACGGTGATCATCGGCAACCAACGTCAGGGATCATCGGCAACCTACATTGGATCATTGGTACTTCAACTTTATGTGTAACTTACAGCATCTTTTGTCGCAATCTCCGGCTGAACGTAAGATCTTGTCAAAGTTAATTTCTCCATTGACTTGTTTCTGTCTTTTTCTTCATGTAAGATTCCAGCAACATACAATTCAATTGAATTCTTTTCTTTCCAAGTGACGCTACGTAGCAGGTCTCCGTCATTGTCAACCCTTGTATGATACAAATGCACTATGCATAGTAAATGTTTTAAAGCTACTCTGTCAGGTCTTTGTTTTCTCTTGCTGGTTTCCAAGATGTTCCAGATTTCCATGCATTGTGGACTTGTTAGCCATAGGCTGCATTGATTTTTGTTGTTATGTTCAGGAATGATCATATTCCAATGACGATGTTTGTATCTAAAAAATAACCAAATTTAGGTATGTGGAGACAAAATGCAATTCTGCAAAATATCACAAATTGATCTTTACTACTAAACTCGTACTCTACAATGTACGAAGAGAGATATTAAAGAAATGTTCCATTTCATTACTTACTTCATAACTATTTCCAACAGTTCTTTAAAGAGTTTCCCCTGAATCCACCTCACCATAAGCGTTCGAGAACATTCTGCAAGCAGGTCCACAGCTTGGCTGTAACTTTCTGCGTTTGGAACCTTCGGAATTAGGACCTTTGCGTCCATTTTGGATTTCTCTGGTTTAACTTCAATTTTCCCTTTCTTCCCTTTACCTTCTGCTGCTGACGCTTTACAAACAAAATATCAGTGATTAATATTAAAATAGTAGCTAACTACACTTTCAGTAAGTAAATTGCAGAAATGAATTCGTCTAATGATTTTTAATTCATCTAAACTAATGTTACTTACATGAAAACAATGAAAAATCATTTTAGACTAACCATTCGCCGCTGCAGTTTTAACTTGTGCTTTGTTCAACTCGTCCAAGATTCGTCTAACGCAAGTAAAAGTGTTTTCGAATTCATTTGTGCCGTCGGTACATGGTAGAAATGGGTCGGCACCATACAGTAGCAGGCTAGTTAACTGGGAATAAAACGAAACACTTGTTGCAAAGTCCACTAACTAACAATAGGAAGGATTAAGGTGGAAGGAGTAACTAGAATAATTACTACGGCAAGTGATGATGGCTTCAAACTTGGATCAAGTAGATTTACAATCATGCCTCGCATCACTTCTTTTACAAAGATTAAAAAACACTTACAGTTTGTAATAATTCCATTTCAGGAACAGTTTGGAAGAATCCCATGGAAAACAATTTTATTAGAATTGTTTGGTTCGCTGCATTGATCCCGGCATTGAGATCCGTTCTTGGGCATTTGATGAAAATGTCAAGAATCTCCATATTCTTTTCTAATGCGTAATCAACGGGAGTTCGTTCGGGAAACTTGAATGACGGATCACATCCAAATTGTAGGAGTAATCTAAGCAGTTCCTTTTGGATCTGAAAGGTATGTTATATGAACGGAATCTTCACAATATTAACTCTAGTAAATAATAAAATTTGTATGTCTGTTACGTTATCACGGGTAAAGCCGAAAACCATTTCATGAAAGGCATGGACAGTTCATCAAAGTCAACCAGTTTAAGTTCCAACCTGATATTCCTATTGGGGTGCAATGCTGTGCTAGACTCGATGAAACAAAGTATTGTTTGCTTTTCGTCCTAAAGGTTGCCAAAACCTACTATACTTCTAAGTAAGTATATAAATTACCACACTATTGGGTTCTCTTCCCCCTCACCTCTTGTTCCGATGGCTCCTCAGCTGTTTTGGCCAGGACAGCGAGCAACAGTCCCGGCCCCGGCACCAAAGTCTTCTGATCTCGAAAATGGATAACGTGGTCGGTTCTCGCACCACTCTCTAGCAACGCTCGTATTATTTCAAAATTTTCAAAAGAGAGATTTTTCGATACAGCCACGTCCAGTGGTGTGTAGTTTAAATGCTGAAATAAGTCAACGTTTAAGTAAAACTGAACCTCACGTCGTAAAAAAGCCCTATTAATGTTTTGAAGACCCTCATTGAAATATTTGCAACCAATACCAACTTCTGGGTAAACTTCATTGACATTTGTACCGTAGTTAGCAAGCGTCTGGACCAGTTCAGGGCTCCCCGACATGATCGCTATTATCATAGCGGGCTGCGGGCATCGCACGACACTTGGGTTGGCTCCATTCCTTAGCAACGTAACAATCGTGGACATCATTCTTGATAACCTACAAAAGATTTGCATTAAATTTAAACCATGTATGTGCTTGAGTATCACTGTAGGACTACAGTACAGTAATACTCAATAGTATAGACTCGGTTACAAGTGGAAGTGCTTATTACATTATTAGTCTTTCCTTCTCAATGCTGGTGATGGATTCCTCGCCCAATAAACTCTTGTACAGTGCATCTTTACTGGGATTCAATTCTGTGTACATTTTTGGCTCAGATTGTTTATTTTTGGCATTTGGCACTACCGCGGCCGGCTTGCTTTCCGTTTCTGCGTAAAGAGTAACTCTTGCGGCCATATCATCTATCGCAAATAAGTATGGTATTGGTGTTACTCCGCTCGGTAGAAAAAACTGATCATTGACATGCATACAGTACTCTGTGTCAACGTTTAAATATGTACGCATATCTTCAGAAAAATCTTCAATTTCATACTCTCCCACAGATGATTTCGTTGATTTCTTCTTAATATCGTCAGCGGACTTGGTTTTCTTAGGACCTGCGGATACAGGTTTAGCTTTGTCCTTATTCGGACTGGGACCTGTCGATTTATTCATATTCCATTCTAATGGCATTTGCTTCGGTATGTTTTCATCAGCTGAAAAATATATTAATGGCACTTAGAGCCACTGTACTGTTACCTTCGTTGAGAGTAGATAGAAGAGAAGACAGGCTAGAAGTGGGATATCACGGGATAATATTTTATATCATAGAATAGTAATACATACGCGATGACGATGAGCCCGGAAGAACGGTTGGCAATAAAGATTGAACCATGTCGTTGCAAGCGATGTTATTGCGAGTGCAAGCAAAGCGGACCAAGGCGATGCCGAGGGGCGTGCAGCAGCAATCGTTGAAGTTATCTATGACTCCTCCTGCTTCGAACAGGAACTGTATTATATCCGTTTGGTTACCGCACTGGAAAACGTAAGTGGAAATTAAACAAGTTTCCCCGTAGGCAAGATAACGTTAACGCATGCTCTAGCGCTCGTGGAGTAGTTTGTCGTTATTGTTAAGCAACGTGAAGCTCGGCTGCTACTTGAATGACTGACTAAAATTGGCATATCCATTGAGTCATATTTACTAAAAGTCAGTACTTATAATTCAATGGGCATATCTATATTAATAGTTCCGTTATTTTGTTTGTTAAATTGCCTGTCCTGTTTGTGCCATTCGTTAGATATCGTAAACCTTTAAAAATAAGGTTTAGAAAACTCCGACACGATTATTGGCCACAGATATACTTTACCTTATTTACCTACTTCATGTATGCGTTACATTTTTATAGCACCAGCTGCCTCCAAGTATATTTATCTAAATTACTGGATTTACTCACCGTCGCATACATAATAGCATTATTTCCCATATTATCGCTCACGTTCGGATGGACATTGCACTCATTCACCAGTTGAGTTACGTTTTTTGTGTATCCCAAGTAGCTGGCCATCAACAAAGTCCTGGTGAAAAAAAAACTTAGATCTACTAATCTCTCTAGAATGTAAGATATTCAATATTCTGAAATTATTTTTGAAGTTTCAATTCGATATTCAAATACCTGCATTGTAGTTCATGGATCCCTGGTTTTTTGAATTCGCTTCTTGGTCCCGTGAGTATCTTCTGCAAATCGACACCGACTTCCTCCCGCTGGCTGTCATGAGTGAAGCAGTGTTTCATCATATGGATCACCATGGGGTTATTGTTCCAAGCGTAGTAAGTTGCCGGTAAGATCCGATCGACTTCAGTGTCTCCAGCTCCCGTGTTTGAAAGGTCAACTTCCTTTACAGTTTGGAGGACTAGATGCAATCTTAATGTGTGAAGAATGAAGTGAATTGATTTGGAAGTGATTTAGAATCCAAGGTGGAAATGTTGATTCCAGTATCTATGATGTGATCTACGTGTATCCACGTCACATATAGATCAGATTCTTATTATAGTCCTATAAATGTAGATTATATAAGATGTTGATAGACAATAATCGGTTATCCATATGACTTTACTAATAATCTGAGTAAACTAACTAGTCATCTAAGGATTTGGATGAAACTTTACAGTAATATAGGTTATACATCAGTATAACATATGGGATACATTTTATCCCGAAATTCCCGCGGGAACGGGTACAATACGGGTGAAACGCGGGGTGTGGCTAGTAACTTATAAGGTCCAACCTCCGGGAGTTGAGGCATCTCACTGGTCTCTTCCAGATAGGGTATTTGATTGTCATAGTATTGATCCTGGAACAGCTTTATGTTACACATCTGGCTGTACAAGTCGTTGCAGTGTTCGGGGTACAGCTTCTGCCAGGTCTCCGTAGCGTGCAGAGGCTCCGAACCACTTTGTTTCAGCAGTTCTATCGCGCTGTTTACTTCACAGATCTGTACATACAAAGAATCAAAGTCGTGTTAGTAACAACATTTATAACTCGAGAACGGCTGGATCAATTTTAATGATTCTTTTTTCATTTTATATATCTTGGTCAGGAATAGGTTAATAAGTTATAAAAATTCAGAAATTCCCACGGGAACGGGTGCACTGTGGGTGAAACCGTGGGGCACAGTTAGTTTTTAATGTAGATAGATATATAAATGTCACTTGTTCCCCTTAGCACAACGACGGCGAACAAATGGGATGATATCAAGTCTTGTCTATATCATGGTAGCTGTTGTTGTCAGTAGAGTAATAAGTACACCACTCTAGTCAAGTAAAAAATAACTTATTCTGCTCGACTTGGCGGGGGCACTCCCGTGCCCCCAGATCTAATAACACAAATGCCACTTCCAGTTATGTCGTGTACCTACAAATGTGGAGTGTTTTTACGCCTAATCCTCACTGTGCTAATCATTAGAGATATGAAAGGCCTTTGCACATCAGAGGTACTTTACTTTTACTCTTGAAATAATAAAACACCACTTGCGATTTTATTTCCAGTAACGAGCATTATCCTATGCGGGTCGACGCACGCGACTCCTATGGGGTTCACTTTGAGGTCTAGAGCCATGGTCGCCGTGGCCGGAGACCAGGTCAGCCGGACCAGCTGGGTGCCTCTCCACAGACCCACATCTTCTTGGAGACTCACCTGGGTCTGTACTCCTGGACCCCACCGCATGTTAGTAAGGAACAAACCCTGGGTTAATAATTAAAGTAACTTCAATATAAATCTTGAAGAGCTTAACTATTTTATAATTATGATGATTTTTCGGGCACTAGTCAAGTTTGTGAATATATTCTTAATTTATTTTACAGCGCTTTCAAAAAGAAAGCTAGGTACCTCGCGCTGTTTAACTTTGCTGTTACTCAAACTTTCCGATGTCGATGATAAATATAAGAATAAGACCTTATAAACGAATCTATAGCAACTGAAATTATCATTTAGTTGAGTTTTAGTTAAGGTTTTTATTCGGTACCTCACTACGATCTAAAGATGTCGATCAACTTGTTCACATGATCTTACTTTGAAAACGTCTCCATTCTGGTAGGACATGACTCCGTACCCGTGCATAGTGTTTCCAAAGAAGTGTCCCTCGTAGGTGGCCGACACGTCGTCAACTTCGCGGTGTCTCCAGCGGTACTCGCCCACTCCATGCATTGAGTTGCGAAGAAACGAACCGCAGTAATTTTCTTGAGACTAGATAGTACAGATAGGAGAGTATTCATTTACTTAAGATAAGAATAAGTGAGGAGTACCAATACAGTAAAGTAAGATTCTTTATGGTCAGTAGTATCATAAACTATTTTTGATCCATTCTAGTACCTAGTTACCACAAGATATAGAACTATATTTTTCATCCTTACTTTATGTTCATGTTCAATCTCAAAGTCCATATTATTGATCTATCGTTTTATGCACAGAAATAAACCTAGAGATTTATGCATAAGCGCCCGCTTAATGCAGTTTCAGGCCTTAACAAGTTAGATTCAATAATAAAAGCTTTGTTTAGGTCTAATGACCGTGTGTGAATGAATCCAGGTGTATTAATTTGTGCAAACCAATGTAAGGTACCTCGGCCCCCGTCCAGTGGTTGGTGCCCTGTCCATTCCTGGTGTTCTCACTCTTCTCCCCGACGTAGTACTGGTGGTAAGCCCAACTCTTGCTACAATTGGCACTATTTTCACATGGGTTGGCAGGTTCTACCACATCCACGTCTTCAATATTATAATTCGAAAACATTAGTAAATAGTATTCAAGTATATTTTTATAAAATAATTTGTAAAATGGAAATTAAAATATTTGAAGCAACTTTTGTTGTGTTGTTGTGCAACAATTTGCATTGATTGAAATATGAAATTGACATTAACATAAACCTACCTCCAAAAGTCATTAAATAATTGTAATTTCATGGAATACGTAGGGCACATAAAAAAATACATAAGTAGAGCTCAGAATACGTACTTTCTGTATTCTGAGAAGTAGAGTATAGTAGATAAAAATAAAATTATTCAGATTGTGTGATATGTTACGTTTATTTATAATAGATTTTTTTACCAGAATACTTACATTTAATAAAAATATCTACAGTACAATGAGCACTTAAAAATATCTTCTCTCCAATTCACTGACCTCTACTATAAGGTCAGTGCTCCAATTATTTTCTCCAAGCCATACTTCTATCAAAAGCATTGGCAGCATTTCACTTTTGATCTGTCAAAGTATGTGTATTCCTGGAAAAGTAAACAATAAAGGTTATTTAAATAATGAGATACAGAGTTCAATGACCACCAGTAAGATAACGCAAGTAAAGATGGGAAGAGATTCCTACTGTAATCTGTCCAAAGAAAAAACTCAAAGAAACGGTTTGAGGATCCTACTGCAGAGCAAAGTTCCGTAGTCTACTTGGTCTTGGTCTTGCACACCAAAGATAATAATATCAGATCAGTAAGAAGAAAGGGTAGTTAATAAAATGTCATAACGTTACCAATAGAAAAGTAGCAGCTAGTAGTAAGCATTTGTGCTTGGGCTGGACAGCTACGTCGGGTAACTGTAGGGTAGTCGCAAAACTGACCAGGTCGCGGTCCCAGCCGTGGGACACCTTCCCCACTTCTATTAGTGAATCAGCGGACATGATCTGGATGAAAACATAATCTTATTTATTCAAAGTAGTGATTGACAAGACCAGAAAGTTCAGGGATGGCCTACTTACATATACTCGTATAGTGAAGAAATATGAACACCATGCTTTATCACCTAATTTATCTGTCAGTAGACGTTAGTTCTAAGTTCTCTTGGTTTAAAACCTGAAAATCTTCTAGACTTCCATTCACATACCTTAAACTCGGACAGTATCAGGGCGCTTCTCTTCATGACGGCAGGCCCTTCAATGATGAAGAGGATCTGGTCGTGCGCGTCCCGCACCAGGTACGACGGCACCATCCACGTCCATTGCTGCTGGATCCTGCCTACATAGTCTCCAGGCGGTGTGATCACTTTCATTTCCTGGAAGAATGGTTAGAAAACCATTTAGATCATAGTAAGTCACTTTTCAAAGAAAAAAGTTAAATATAATATTTGTCACATAAAAATCGAAATCAAAATGGACCTGATTCTAAGGACTTTTACAACATTTCATTTGACTCCATTACAAGCTGCATCTCATTTTTCATAGTTAACTCTTTAACTTTATTAATTATTTCAACACTATGGGGTCACGATGCTACAGAGGAGGGGAGCAAAAATGCAATTTGGTTGTGAAAGGAAAAATTTAAGTAGATTGACCACAATTTTTCCACATAACTTGTGACGTAACGTCAACGAACTTACTTGTAACCTGCAAGGGAACAGACACGAGGTGCCCGCCAGTCTCCGCTCCAGCACCATAGCCTCCTGCCTAGTACTATCATGGAGATGCATCACGAAGGCCCGCCCGCTGCCGCAGAGGCACCGCTGGGTGGAGCTCGACCCCTCGCTCGCGATGTACAGAGCCTCCCCATTCGGCACCCGAACAATGTATCGGTTCTCCGACTGAATGTTTGATGTAACTGGAGAATTCAATTTAATTTGGCTGGAGAGCTTCTTGGAATTGTTGAACAGGTAACTTTTGGTATTGCAATGTTTTGGGAAATAGAAAATGTTTTTCTTTGTGTCACTTCACGAAATTGATAATGTTTTATCAATAAAAGATAAGTCCCCGAGACGCTGCCAGTAATTGATAATTGCCAGTAGTGTCGCGGACTTGTTTGTTTATGTAAGAATTTCTGGATAAAAAGTATCTTTAATGTTCTTTCAAGTTCCAATCTATTTGTGCCGATTTACATTGAAAGTAGTTTTTGCCTGAGAGAGTAACACACATCCACTTATTTATCCAAAGCTTTCACATTTACAATATGAGTAGAATATTATATATGGTTTATTGTAGGTAATAACGTAAACTTACAAAACAAATTAATATGGATTCGTGAACAATGCGTATTAACTCAATGGCGGTTCATTTCAAAGGAAGCTGAAGGGTAAAAGGTCTATTCATCTATATTTATAAAATTCAAAGTCCTGACTGACTGTTAATCAACGCACAGCCTCAACCGCTACACCTAGAAACATGAACTTTGGCAGGAAGGTTCTTCAAGTGACGTAAGTGCACACTAAGAAAGGATTTTCGAAAATTCCTACGGGAACGGGCTCAACGCTGGGCAAAGCCGCGGGGCGCTGCTAGTCAATTATACAAGTAATAACTTCAAAGATCGCCATCAAATTAAAGGCAACAATTCTTCAACAATGTGTGGCAAGGGAGTAACTTCCTAAATTTATAATTAATTAATTTCCGGCGACAAGATATTTGGAAACAAGTAAGTTATTAATTATTCGAAAAACAGAGGTATTACTTCCGCCTGCGGTTTAACCAGTATTGTACTAGGGTCCATAGAAACGGGGTAAAAGGTGTACGAACTTTATGTTATGCGAGGTTATTAAACGTATGCCAAACTGGAAAATAATAACATGAAAAAGTAATACGAACATACACAGATCTTCACAAGCTATGTTATGTTATTATTTTTATGTTATTTTCTTTGCTATAAAACAAAATTCACCAACGTTTCAGTCAGTCTATATATTTGCGCTAAATTAATAAGCTATTGAATGAATAGTTATGTGGTTTTCACCAACAACCAGAGTTTTAAGAGGTTGTGATTTTTTTTTTAAAACCCGAAAATATTATGAACCGAAGCGAGGGTTGGGTGGCTATTTACACTTATAAAAAATTAAAATACAATTGATCTTGATTTCACGTTACTGAATATTAAAAAAGTGACAAGCAAATAATACTCACGGTCATTCAATTCCACCGTCTGTTGTATGAGGAGGCTGGAGACGCCAATGAGGAAGTCCAGGCCGTGCACCGGGATGAACTGGCCCCGGGGGGCGGAGCGCCAGTCCAGCGTGGAGACTGGCAGCTCGGCCCGACCCCCTGGGTTATGCAGAATGCTATACGGTAAGTGGTAAACCTTTGCCTTTGGTACGGTAAAATCCTGTACGTGCATCGTGCAATCGGGGATAAACTCGGCACAAATGATTATGAAATGATCTGTTATCAGATTGCTGATGAAGATCGATTATATGGCATTAGAAATTTGATGTATCAATCATGGCAAACACTGATGCCAATTTATGAACATTGTACATGACTGGCGTTCGTGGATATCACTTTAAAGTGATTGACTGATTGCGGTTTCTATAATTAGTTTATACGATTCAAAATTTTCGTAGCTTTAGTACCTATCGATACAATAATCCTAACTATATGAAAAGACAGTTACGGTAAAATATATGTATTGCTACGAGCTTCACGTAGCTCTTGAACTTTCGTAGCCCGTAGTCAAAGCCTACGTTCGTAGCTCGTAGCAAAGATGTAGTACAATAGAACCTAATGAAGCATAAACAACTCTGAAAATTTGTTTGTATTGTGTGTACAATACAGGCACTTAGAACTTCTGATATAACTAATTTAGTTTGCCTGCCTTCTTATTATTGAATTACTTACTCGCTTGTTGTGGCTGTACGCTTATCACTAAGTTTGGCCTCAAATGTGATCCGTCATCTGAAAACAATACCATGGTTATTAATGCCCTTTGGTTATGTGGGGTTTTAAGTTATAGGTAGTTCTAATATGTACATCAAAATATTTGTGTATGTCTATGTAATAGTATCAGTTGCTAAGAATCTATAATACAAGCTTAGAGCTTATTTTCGGTCTAATTAACCTTGTGAATTTGTACGAATTATTTTATTATTGATATGTTGCTCTTTTAAATGTTTATGCATAACATCGATTCTATCTTAGTTGCGTAAACCATATTTTATTTGAAGAAATCAGAATATCTAAATACCTTTATTCTGATGTCATATAAGATTTCCTTTCAATAATTTTATCGTAATTGCGAGTGCGTGGTAATTCTGAGGCAATATAATGATTTCTTCTAATAAATCGTTTACTATTTGCTTATTCTCAATGATTATGAAACTATTGTAGATTTTCTCACCAGATACACCTAGGATCACTCTATAGATAAATATCACACCAGCGTATTTGTTTACTTTATTGAAACATTGTTCCAACATTATTATCGTCACCTGCTCATAGTAATCTTTTTCTATTAAAAATAACTATTGTATTTGAAACTCCAAAACCATCCTACCTTCAGTAGCGGCATGATTATCAATTCCTTTGTCATTTCTTCCGTCCACCATTTTGTTTTTATTTACTTTTCTTAAATAAAACTGTCACTGTACCACCGTGTTTGTGTTCTCACTGCACCGACTGATTCGAACGCTAATCGTTATCAATACGTTGATAAGTGATAACTGATATCGTGTTACGTAGTCAAACATGATAGATTATTGGTAATTGTTCTGAACCAGTGATATGTTGTTATGAAAACAAATAACGAAGCAAATTATAGCTAAAATTTTTGAACCTGGCAATTTTTAAGTTATGTTATTTCATTTTAGGGTCCTTATATACAAGAAAAATGATAAGTAATGATACTTTCATATTATTCTTATAAAATTAATGCAATATCTCATGTTCTTCGATTCTTTAAGACATTAATTATTATTATTAAGTTAATAAGATATTAATTAAACAAGCCGGCAGTGTATCAGACTCATGGATTAATACATAATTGTCAAGTTAGCAGGTAAAAAGCCCTAAGTAGGGCTGTTAACTCTTAAATCTATTTAGCACCTAGATATGTTTAAGTAATAAAAGCGCTTCGTTCAAAATTAAATGTTATATTGTACGAAATAGAATACTATTTAAACCGAACATCATTTTTGTTTCTGTATTGAAGCGCTAAACGAAATCAAGAATTATTGTGCTATTCGCACTTGCTTCTAATAATTTTAAAATAAAACAATCCAAATTGTTTTACTGAAAACCATTTATATTCGCGTGTTATTATTAATCGAATAAAGTGATAACATCCAAGTTGTCAACGGTAACATACACCGTAAATAGATCGAGTTACATTCATCAAAGGTCTATCTAATAACTTACTAAGGTAACCTTTATTGTAAACATTAGGTAAAACATTTACTGAGTACAATTATCGTGACGGGTACAAATGTTCGAAGCCAATGTTCATTTTCGGAAGACGTTTGTCAGTGAGGACCTACGCGAGGGTTCGACCGCGTGCCAAGTAATGTAAGACCAATGTTTATTGTCCAAATATAGTCTAAAGTGCCGCAATACAATGCGAAATTTTGTTAGTTTTTTCTTATATTTTCTGCGTGGGGCAATCTGACCAGAACGCACGATTCAATACTTTCCTAACGTAACATACAACATTCACATATAATTAAAATACTTTAAAAGGAATTTGAAAAGAAAAGATAGATTTATTTAAACTTCCGGTACTCTTATAGATGCACCTTGCCCTCCATTCCGTTCTAACATCTGATAACTTATGTGGAACTACATTTAAAAAATATTATGTAATGCATAATACTTACATCGAAACACTTACATACAATATATATGAATATATACGTTTTATATAATAATAATATTTATTAAATACCTATAACAACGATAAAATTACCATCTGAATACATTCATAATACAGTCCCTTATACTTGAACATCTATTCCTGCCCCAACATTCGCTAAATATAGTCGAATAAATACTTTAAGTTTTAAAAAATCGAACGCCAAATATGTATAATAGCAAATGTCCTTACAAGGCCCAATAATAATGAAACACATTTAACAATAAAAGCGTAGAGTAACGCTACTAGTAACACTAGCCGAGAGGCCGAGCCGTTACCGCGTCCGTACGGGCCTATGGCTGGGTAGGCTCGTACGGACATAACGTGCCACTAGATTACACTAACAAATTATACTTATTAAATGTGACTAATTAAAAAAACGGATGCGTGTTCGCGATGTGATTCGTCGGAAGCCGGTCAGAGCCCGAGAGTTGAGACCTGCTTCGTATCAGGTGATCTATCGTTGAAGTGCCCTTTGCCAGCTCCCGTTGAGCTTGAGCGTGGCGGGGAGGCAGGGGCTGGCTTCGCATTCTCCATCGAGCTCGTCGGCCAGGTTATCGTGGAGTTCCCTCAGGGCCATCAGCGCGGTCCTCGCAGCTCGTTGGCAACTCATGTCGTTCTCACAAGTGGTGTCGGCTTCGGAGAGGAATACCAAGTCACATGTCGTTGGGGGTGCATCGCCCTAAAATGAATATAAGGTGTAAAAATTTAAGAAAATCCATAGCTATGAGTAAGTTGGTATGATTTACTTATAAGTTGGCCTAACTTACGCAAAGGTAACAGATCTGATGCAGGCTGCAAAGAGGCAGGAAGAGTTGTCCTCGATCTCCAGCGAGAAGGTCTACATTTCGGCACCGCTGTACAATCTTGGTCAGAACCGGGCAAGCTCCTGCGACGGCCGCTGTAACAATTGTTGTGTTAGTATGGATTCGACCATACACAAATAGTATTATTGTACTAGAATAATTTATCTACCTGTTGACATAACTGGGATCCGATGTCGTCCACTCCCTCCCATGTACCCCTCAGAAAACTGCTCCTCAACCTTCCCATTCAAATAGTGCCCAGCTCCCTGTTCCTCTTCGAAATCATTATTCTTCTCTTCCATTTTGTTAGAAATAGGAATCTCATTATTTAACAACTCTTTCTTTACGGCGACTCGTTTAGCTTTAGACTCTTCTACTGGAAGCGTGGTTGTATCCAAGTTGGTTTCAGCCCTTTGAGTTTGCAAGCTCTGCTTGAACTCTTTCAACGCCTTTCGCATCTTTTCTAAGCTATATGCTGCTGCAAGTCGTGATAGCAACACCTCTTTCATTTCCTGTTCTTCTTTAGAGTCCAATTCTTCTCCAATGTTCGAATAGTGCAGAGCTTCGTCCACAATCAAGCCTTCCATATTTTTTAATTTCTGGTCAATGTTGTCTAATTTCGAATTATTATTATCAGCTGGACTCCTTTTGTCATTCGGAAAAGGGATAGCTTGACTACGTTCTACCAATATCTCAGGCTCATCCTTGGGTTGCGATTTTATAAAGTTCCTTTTCACATAGTTGTGGCGACGGAAGGAGTTCAAAGGGTAAATGACCTCCTTGTTAAAAGTATCGAAGTATTGTTTTCGCAAGCGGTCCTGTGTGGGATCATTTATGAACGAGTTAGGTTTCTTGCGTTTGTCAATGCCGAAGTAGTCTGACCAGTCGATAGATTTCTTTTTAATTTTAATTGGTTTCTCGGACTGTTTTTCCTCATACTTGCGATCGTGCGCGTGTTGGTGGTTGTGATCGTGGTTGTGATCGTGGCTGTGAACCTGGCTATGATCATGACTCTCTTCATGGTCAACCTCAACCTCCTTGCCCGATACTCCGGGGTGATGGATGTTATGACCGTGGTGCTCGTGGCTGTCATCATCTTCGACGATCGTGTCGTTTTTCTCCAGAGTATGATTATGAGCCAACGGCAGCATCGGTGGTTTCGACTCATGAGTTTCTTCTTCATGATCACTGCTGCGTTTTACAGGAGACTTAATCAATTCGTATCCAGAATCACCAAAGATTTTAGATAAATCCTTCAGAATTTTAGGATCAGTGCCTGAACTGCTCCTGAAACCTTTCAGAGCTTCGCGTTTGTTTTGATTTTGAAGCTTCTTCTTTCCAAAATCGTATGGACCACTGCTTCGTTTAGCTACTGGGAACCGTTTTTCAACCGTATCGTAAGTGTACTGATCGTCATCAGCAAGATCAGATAGTGTTTCATCGTCTAAAGGTTGGAATGCAATAGCGTACTCTTCCCTCATGTCATCTTTATCATCTTCGTTGACATCATAAGTGCCATAGTTAGAATCCTGGGTACTGATATCATGTTTCCTTTCTTCGTAATCAGGTAAGATTGGACGATCAGCATCGGAATCGGAGCTTCTCTTCCGTTTGAACGCAATCGGTCCCCAGTTCTCAGGGTAACGTTTCTTTACCACTTTTTCTTTGTATAATTTCACAACACCGCGTGAGGCCGCTTCGTCGTTAGCATGTTCCTTGTTGTACTTGTACTTTGACCACAGCTGACCAAGCAAGATGGCGTATTCGGCATCTTTGTCATTGATTTCAGGGTCCTTCTTTTGTTCTCCTTCATTTTTGTCCAGGAACAGGTCTCGTAGCTTATCATTGGAGTGCGCTCTTTCACGGAATGCCGACTCCTGATTGGTGGTGCCGCCAGAGTTGAAGTGCGAGTTCTTCTTCTTGATCAATTTGTATTCGTAGGCTTCAGATGGCCGGTCGTTATCGTCGAGGAACTTAACGACGTATTTCGCTGGATCGTCATCAGGGTCTTCTACATCGACGGAGTAATCGGGTTCTGAAAGTAAAGTACAACTTTGAATTTCTATCTATTCATGTAAATTCTCTTTATACATTACAAACATCAAAATAATATCTATAATAGATAACGGTATTGATTGTTACATGTTATCTCAATGTACTTTAGAAAGTAACAGACTTAAGTGAACATTTGAAATCCTATTCCTAATTCTGACGAAGCAAGCAGTAAAAATATATTGACTCTGTACCTGGATACCCCTGTGGGGGCACGAATTCGTAAAGCGCGTCATAGTCTGGCACGATAGGCCCGTGCTGGCGGCTGCGTTGGCGCCGCTGTAGGGCTTCGAGCGCGCCCCTCAGCGAGGAGCCGCCCCGCTCAGCGGTCACGCACGCCGCACTCACGCATATCGCCAGCCATAACCATGTTATGCCCATCATGGGTTACGTGTCTGCAAGAAAATATTTTTTTTATGTTTTTACACTCCACTTAAACAGGAAGTTTGATGCCGAATCGAATTAAGAACTTATCATCGTAGATTTTTGAAATGATTATATTAACTAGTACTCGTAGCACTTTGAACGTAATTGTATGTTAGAATTATCGATCTCCGCCTGGACTGTTACTACATCTACCGGTTTCAGTAAACAAGGTATTGACAATGTTCCTTCCTATATAAGAATTTAATATCCGTCATAAAACATCCCAGTCAAACCTAATCAAAAGTTAAGAATATAGAATACAAAGACCGGCTGAAAAATATTTTCATGTTACAATTTAACCTAGTTCGTAGACTTTCGAAAGCCATTACAAGGGATCTAAACCCGGTTTAAGTAAACGACGTAACTAAATCCAATTTCCCGCCAGGTTTTACTTTCCAAATCTTAGTAAAATCCAGTTTATGTACAATCACCACTCAAAACTGTTCATGTACTCTGTTTATAGCCAGGAAATTACAAGCTTAATGGATATTTTAGTACCTAACTTTAATAATATTCCATTAGGGTACGGTTTGTTGAAAAATATATAAAAGACTTAAGTCCATATGAAAATACCTTGGTTAGGAAAAAAAATGGTTTGTGAAACGTATTATTTAGAAAATAATACAAAGAAGTAAATCCGCGTAGTGTCCGTTCCTGTTGGAATTTCAAGATATAACTATTAAAGAAAGAAAGAAAAAAGAAAGAAAAACATTTATTCAGACGAATCACACAACAAGAAACGAAAAAAACAAAGCAAAGACAGAAAGAGAACAACAGATATTACATATAAAACAATTACACGGACAGAACTGCTGTGTGAGGTCTGAATAGGCCTCGTCTCAGCGTAATGCCGCCACGATCGTGTGACCCTGGCAGCGCTGATTTTCAGACGAGGCCTAAAGAAAATCTTTCTCTTAAATGTAACTATTCAGTACAAAACTATTTCTTTGAATCGGACTAGTAGTTCACGAGATGTTATCAAGCAAACATACAAAAAATCACTCTTCAGCATTAAGACATTTTGTAGTCTTAAGAACTCAAGAAGTAAATTAAACAATCGACCACTCTCTGCCATTAAATTGTGGTAAAAACCTTTTAAGGATTTGTTCGCTTTCCGCAACCTTACTTTAAATGGCCTTTACGTTCCTTGAGCAAGGAATTAACTGTGTTTTAATATCCGTAATTTTGTACGTGTTTCTCTTAAAATGACTATTAAATAAATTATTGTTTACTTAAGTCGGTTTATTTAAACACACTTTTTAATCTGCTACAATTTGAATTTGATTAAAATTATTGTTTAGCAATACCTACTTGCTTAATACAAAAGGAACTAAACTAATGATGACTCATAATCTCTGCTGAGGAAGCATTTGACGTCTCTGAGTAGGGCGTTAGTACAGGTTTCCATAGCAAAGTATTGGAAGTAATTCGAAGACATTTCATTATTCATCTCGCGTGCCGCTCTGTTTCTCGCGACGTAATAATATATTATAATAAGTTTTCAAACTTATCCGCCACGACGACGCTTTGTTACATAAAATGCAAATTAGAAAGATAAATAGTCTTTTGTGGTATAAAATAGTCCAATAATTGATATCTTTAATGTGATGAGAGGTGTTTGCCCAGCTGTGGGACATTACAGGATAATACTTTTTATTTTTTTTAAGTACGTCTATTGAACGTTCTTTTCTTCAAAAAGTGTGATACTACGTAATCCAACGAAGTTCTGAAAAACCCACTAATAAAAAACTTACAAGTGTTTATGATATGTTACTTTCTCATAGAAATTGGGGGCTGATTTATTGTTTGTGTTACAAAGATACTGAACATTATTCTTGCCTTTGGATCGAATATTATAACAGTTGAAAAAATGTACATTATTAGTCTGTGTATGTAAGTCTGTGTATGTACAAAACATAGCTATTGTCTTTTATATAATTTTATTTTGATACATATTCAGCGGCTTATGTTCGTTACTAATGACCAGATTTTGTTCTCGTCTAGTTACGCACATTTTTATGGAATCTTTTCTTTTCTTAGGTTTATTTAAGCGAACAATACTCATTTTGAACTAAAAGTACCTTTAAAGACTCACATCGGTTTTATTTTAAATTTTCATCTGACGTTTCGGCCCCAACATAGTCACAGAAGACCCGAAGACTGATTGTAATCTATATATATCTATATATCTATATATGTATATAAAACAAAGACGGGTTTGTTACAACACTTATAACTCGAGATCGGCTGGATCAATTTTCATGGTTTTTGTTTCGTTAGATTTGTCTCCGCCCTGAATAGCAGAATACATTTTAAAAACAATGAAAACTTGGAATTAAAATCTCAAAATTCCCACGGGAACGGGGGCGCTGCGGGTGAGACCGCGGGGCACAACTAGTTTAATATAAAAGCAACGCGTATCGTAAACGTAGTTTAAATTCAAAATGTTTTGTAATATCAAAATCTGTTTATCAACTTTTGTGGTTGATTGTACATAATAAGGTAGGGAAAGTAGTACCTATTAGGGAAGTAAATAGAAGGAGATTTTCTTCTCAAAGAGATCGACCGCCTATTTCCCGGACCGTATTAAGTTAACGTTAAAACCACAAAGTAAACAGTTTGTTTCGTCAGAGATCCCAAGGGGGAGCTCTCAATAGAAAGCTCTACTGCTTATGTAATAAATAACATAAAGTATAAAGAGAAAAGTGTGTTTACTATTATATTAGCAAACCTTTGAGTACCATTGAAGTAAGTTTGGGGAATAAAAGGAACACTAACTTCCAATACTCATTACTTTTGGTCCAAAGAAAAGCTCCCGAATATTGTTTTTGTGCTTCTTTTCACAATTTGTGGATACTTCTTGAGTGGCCTGTTTTTATAGGTCGGATTGAAGCGAAGTTTAGGGCTGTTCGTATAACTTACCGTTACGTTGAGTTGCTTTTTATGTTAATTCGTTTTTACGTAACTTCTTACAAGGTTTTCGTAACGTTATTTGGTTTTCTAACTTAAATAGTACTTGATTACTTAAGTTTAATTTATTTTGGGGAATAATTTACCTTAATTAAATTTAAAAAATCATTATAAACTAGCAGCGCCCGCGGTTTTACCCGCGTTGTGCTTGTTTCCGTGGGAATTTTCGGGATGAAAAATAGCCTATAATCTTGTCAATGAACGTCGCTATCCCTTCTTAAAAGAATTATGCAAATAGGACTGGTTAGGTAATGTCCAAGTAGAGCGCGGTCAGAAAAATATTGTATAGATGATTATTGTTAATGAAGTCAACATGGTTGACCACTATAGCTGTTTGAAGAATTTTTTTACACAAATTGACAATATGTCTTAACTTGGAATGTGCGTATTGATAAATCAGAATACTTCGTACGAAATGCGAATTTTTACCAAATCCGCTCCCTTCATAACTCATATCTTGTCATATCTAAAGAGAAAAAACATATAAGCTATGTATTTGGTATCTCCTAATATAAAGGATGTTTGAGTTTGGTACGGGGCTACTGGTGTATTCCAAGTCAAGCTTCAGCTTATAAAAATCTAATATACTAATAAATAGGTATAATTAGAAGCCCCCCCCCCCCACCCCCTCATTTACCCGTGCCCGTTGCCGTGGAATATTCATGGTAAAATCCAGCTATAACTTAACCTTCCTGTTGAATGTAGCTACCTTTTCTAATACAAAAATAATTATTAGAACCCATGTTTGGTCAGGTGGTTCAGGGGTTAACCGCGCTCAAACAACCGGAAAACAAACTTTTCAATGTTATTATATTAGATACTGATATCGAACGTAGTATTCTTGTCAGGAGGTAAATCCTCGAAATTATTTTCACTATTTATATCCCCAATATTCAGCATAGGCCCATAACATTCCAATTTTCTAGAAGATTACTCGATGCGAGGGCGGGTCTTTAGTTCATCATATTTTTACTCATAACATTCTTCCTTCCACGAGAACGTCACATTCTTGTAATATATTTCGTCATAGTTATTTTCCAATAAACTGATTATAATGGCAAACCAATGCCATATACCATTACCAGGAAGTTGACGTTACTGTAAGACGTTTCAAGAAACAAATTTTCCATGATAACGTAACGTAAATAATGTAACTAAATAAGCATGTATTTTTTATACAAAAATCAAAGTATTTGTCTATGTCTGTTGGTCTTTTTATTCATATAAAAAGGTAGAGGATCCCAATTAATTGCGCGTATATTTTCACCAAGTACGTAAGCAAGGGTGTACTTCTATTGGCGTTGCGCCACGTAGGCGCTACGTGCTACGGTGCTACAGTGCTACGTGGTGCTACGGTGCTATGCTACGATGGGCATTTAACGTAGCATAACAAGGCTCTGACTCTGTCTCCTATATATTATATAGGAAAGTTTAATTTATTACATTTTTAAATGTTTGCAAAATTACTGGCTGAAATTATTACTAACTCAATTGCTAGTCAGTAATTTCTAGAAGTTATTTTAGGAATCTTAAACTGAAAGATTATATTTATTTGAGTTACTATGCGTAGTGAAACTAGGACGGGTCGCTTGTGTTGAAAGATGTTTACGTTAAACATCTCAAGGGACTTCCTGAGTACACATTTACTGCCGCTACCCCTTGAAAGCTCAGCTTTAACTGAGCTTGAGTTAAATTAATCCTTGTAATAGTTAGGTTGAGATTTGTGAGAGATATCATGTTAATAGAAACTCTTCGCTAAACGTTTACTTAATAAAACTCAATACACCAATCCAAGACTAGTGTTCCTTTTAAGAATGTAGCATCAAAAGTATTGCACATTAGCAGATATTAAGACGAAGTGGTAAGACCAGAAGCGTAAAACATCGCGAAAGAGTTGTGTTAGAAACAGTTTTTGGATATCAACCGCTAAAATTTATGGAATGATATTCCTACTGTCGTAAAGGTAAAAATATGCTTTGTATTGTTATACACTTCGAAACACGATTAGAGTGATTTGCCTCGATAGAAAAAAATCGTGAAAATCGTAAAAAATCGACATTTTATTGAAATTTTACAGTTTCACGGCGATTGTAAAGAAAAAACAAGTACAAAATTTATATTTTCATAAACCTTACATCAAATCCCATATGGTAGTACAGATGGTTTTTCTCTAAATGGAAGTTAGTTTATTCAATGAAATAAAACATAATTATAGCGCTCGCGTTGACGGTGCTCTAGTCACTCAGTCGGCCGCGGGGCCTTGTTGGGAGTAGACACGTACTGCTTCGTCGCGCACGCTCGCTCTGTACGAACATCGCAAATAATATCTTAGGTGCAGCGCAGACGACAGACTATCCGTGACGCACTTTTTAGTCTGTGAAAATAGAACCTATGTAATTAGTGCGCGTTGTGTGCAGTAACGCACACAACGCGCAAAAATTCCGGCGCACATAAAATCCGTGTAGCTGACCCGGCGAACTTCGTACCGCCTTAGTGAATGACATTGACATTCGTTACGCGTGTTTTTTTAAATATGCAAAATTAAATGTATATTTTTCAATATTTCTGAGAGATTTTCTTAATATTTTTTTCCGTAAGAACCTTCTAATAATAACAAATACAACAAAAAAAGAATTAATGAAATCGGTCCAGCCATTCACGCGTGATACCGTGACCAAGGAAAACAGGTTTGTCCCACTGCTGGGCAACAATATTTTTAAATGAAATTACCCGAAGGTTCGACACATCTGACCTCCTACATTGACAGTGTCAAATCTTGACATAACTTTGTTTACATAATTGATCTGGGATTTTGAAACATGGTATAGTAATGCAGAATTCTCAACAAATACAATGCCTTCTCAACAAATTCAATGAATTCTCAACAAATTTAACTTTAAAACAAGATGAACAAGAAGACGAACCAGAGGGTTCGCCGCCATTTTGTTTAAAAGTTAATTTTTTTAGTTTTTCTGAAATAACTCGTTAATAACTTTAGAGCAAAAATGGTCCTATCAAAAGTTGTTGGAAATTTAATTTTCCACAAGTTTGGCCATTATCATTTTTACGCTAGGATCAATATTTGCAGTGTTATACTACCAAGTTTATCCTAGCGTAAAAAATTTATTAAATTTTACGAAAAAATTTAACTTTAAAACAAGATGGCGGCGAACCCTCTACCGGGATTAGTTCGAAAATCGAGATTTATACTCCCAACCACACCCCCCTGACGTTTAAAAAATAAATCGCTCCCTGGATTTTTTTTTATTTAAATGTCTGCCCCGACTGCGCTAAGATAACAATACCGATATTACCGATAACACGTCAACTCATTCATACTGATGAAAAATAAATTGGTATCTGTAAAAGACAATACCGATAGCCGATCAAGTGTACGGGGACCCTTATTAGATTTCCAGTGACATAAATTTATAAAAGTGACAGGTCCGCGAACATAAAGCGCGGGGGGAAGATACCTCACCCCTCACAAACGCGATGAGCGTGTTCACACGTCGTCTTAAGACGTTTTCCGGTGTCATAGTAGCAATGAAAGCTTGAACCAGTTGAAATATACAACAAAGCAAATGGATCTTAGTTATTTGATAATAGGTAATTTAAAGAAGAAAATCCTTTAAAGCTTCGTTTACTTAATAATAAACATAAATCTGTCTTCTTGTAAAATGTCTAATATAAATCTTATAAAAGTAAATGTACCAATTTACTTCAATATGTATGTTAGAGGTGGCTTTTATCCTTAATCGAGTATTTTTTTAATTTATTTTCTTTAATTCCACACTGAATTCATTTATTTCAAAACGTCATACTCGGTTGCAATTTGACAACTTTCCAAAACCTAACAGCTGTTACATAACAAGTAGTTTTATCGGCAAACAATAAATATCTGTTATCTCTCCGATATGAATTACAATGTGCGAAAGTATCCTTTATTGTAGGTATCGGCTATCGATGTTTCCATATTGTACAATGAATCACTAACCACTTATGTATCAGGCTTCCACATAAAGTACTTAAGAATACATACATACTTACCTACCTTTATATATAAGACACTAAATTAATAATGAACAGAACAGTAGAACACGATTCTCATTAAATATTTATTAATGCTAATTTCCTAGTAATAAAACAACAGTTCCTGTGAATCACATGATTAGAGGAATATCAATTTGAATCGAAACTTCATTAAGAAAACCTTGTCTATTTCTTCTTTTAGTGTTGCGTAAAAAACAATTAAAGCTAATTAAGTTTTACAAAATTATATTAAAACACTCACCTTACAGCATACCCCGTGGGAACACAACAAAACAGTCCTTTGGTTTAGACGCGTTGAGCCGGGGGTGTTTGTGAAACAACTGAGGGCTGGATGCGCGGGGAGTGCGCAGAACAGCGGCGACCAGGAGTGGCAGCGGGTCGGAGCCTCACTCATGAATGATCAGCAGCCACCGCTGCCGGCGGCGGCGCGGGGGCCTTATATAACCACCCCCCGCCCTCGATCGATCGTCGCCCGCCCTCCCTGTTCCCGCCTAGCCGCACCATACAACGATTTTTATTGGAAAACTACACATTCAACATTTAATCCTCTTTGTTTTATGCCAATGTTTAAATTAATTTGTTATGGTTTTCAATTGTAAGTGAATAAGGTTTACGTTTTCCGATTCACCTGGTTTTTCGATTCTACGAGTATTTAACGATGCGTGCCTATAAAGTAAATCTCTTTCCCTTCATTTCCTTTTCTTATACACTTATTGTTATTTTCTTATCGTTATTCTGTTGCTAGCTTTGCGCTTTCTTCCGCACGATTTACTTCCTTTATCAACCTCTAACCGGGGTTGAAATGCTTTATTATACTTTCATTAGATCCTGTCAGATAGTTAATCCAGATACATTTTCAGTAGTTTTTCACATCATTACTATAATACAGCGATAAACAGACAAACATTGATCTTGTTTATTTATATTAGTTACTGTTATGTATGTAAATTTAATTACTTATGTAAAATGATCAGAGGTCGTGTTTCTAATTGTTTGATAACTTTGTAAAGCTACAATCATATTTGGCTCAGAACCTATTGTCTATTGTGGTTTGGCTCTCAACAAATTAAATGAGGTTCCTTTGAAATGTTAATTAAGTTATATGAACTTGTGGCTGTGTTTGTATTGTTGTTCTGAGCTATTGTTTAGATTCTTATTCTTACTTTTTTGCCCATATTATAAACTAGCAGCGCTCCGCGGTTTTAGCCTATAACCTTCATCTTAAATGTGGCTATCCGTTACAAAAAGAATTATTTAAATCGGAGTGGCAATTCTATTGATTAGCTCAAACATACAAACCAACAAACAAACAAACAAACAAACAAACAAACAAATTTTACCTTATGTAAAAGTGACTGTCTGTGTCTTACGCTTTCACACGTGATCGGTATAGATCAATTTTGACATAGATATCAAATTATCCTTTACAAAAGTCTACCTTCGGAAATGGACGTAGAATAATTTTCATCTCAACATTCCCTCGATGACGCTACGTTGCAGGTAACACGTGGAGTATTACTAATTAATTACCTACATTCCAAAAATAGCATCGGATTTATCGAGGCTTAATTAATGCTTCGGATATTTGTTTGATGTAACTAGAACTACAAATGAAAGAACCGTAGGGATTCATCAAACGGGTCATATTTCTCATTCCGTCGTTGTTATAAAGTGGGGTTAATTTATTAGCTTCTAATTAAACACTCGACACTTTTCAAATAATCAAGGAATAAATTAATTTGTGTTATACAATTTACCTTTCGTCTTTTACTTCTAAGGAGATGGAACACGTGCTCCGTTTTATTAGTTTGTTTCCTTTTATTCTTTTTACTTTTAATTAAAAAGAGGTGGATGAAAACCACCCTTATTGATAAAGATAGTAAGTAAAAACCAAACTTTAACCTTTTTCTATTGTTGGTGAATGTTGTAAAACAGTGATAAAGGACACTAGCTGTTACACTCCGATACCAGGGATCTCGGTACAATGTTATTTTATAGTCTACTAGTCGCGCCCCGCGGTTCTACCCACGTTGTACCCATTCCCGCGGGAATTTCGGGATAAAATGTACCCCATGTGTTATTCTGATGTATTACTGTTAAGTTTCATCCAAATCCGTTCCGTAGTTTTTCGTGAAAGAGTAACAAACATTCATACATACATACATCCATCCTCTAATTTTTTTGCATTTATAATAAAAAACAAATAATAACAAATAATAATAATAATATTAGTAGGATATTATGCATTATGAAACTCACAAATTCACTTTAGATCTTCAACTGTTTCTTCATTTGTTTAAAACTATAATTTAATCGCTAAACCATAACAGATTATCGAATTCACATTATGGAAACATATAATATTAAAATATGTACTTAGTACATACGTTGTATAATAGCCTTCGGACTGGTTTATAAATCAAAGTTCGGAAAACTGGCTTCATTCCCGGTAATAAGTAGGTATTGGTTTTAATGGTGCTCATTATAAACTGATTAGCGCTTTTAGTTCACGCGTGGGACGACGTTAGGCCACTGCCCACGCGGAGTCGACTCAGCTGAAATGAGCCGCTGAGTCAGAGTCTACGAGCTTTCGAGTGTGCGGTACAGTTGCGTGCAGAATGCGTATCTTAATTTTTATCAGGTATATTGTTTCTCCTTGGAGTCACAGGACAAGCACTTTCTTTTACAGAGGCTTACGGTATATTGACCGAATCTATGATCTATGGGCATTTTTAAAATAACAGTTTCTAATAAAGTTTGGATGGAATACGTAAGCTTCTTCTTCTTATCGAGTGGATGGTCAACCTGACCAATCCTAGTGTCAGAGTTATTGAGCCGCCAAAGGCCTCTGACATGGCTCATATAACGACTACTATCTAAACTTTCTACGGATACGTAAGCTAATGTCGCAGTATTTAGACCACCGAAAGCCCGCTGACATGGTCTAACGAATGGAACAGCCAGAATTGGATGTACTGGCAATGAGTTATTGGAGAGGAGCCGGAACTTTCGATAATAAGTAAAGGGATAAGTTATCAGCGGCTGGTATTAATATTATTATTACTGTACCTTCAGTAAGCTGAGGCCTGTGACATTACAGGCCGATATAATATTTACTAGCAACACCCTGCGACTTCACTCACCTTGAATCAGTTCCCGAGGCAATTGATTTATATTTTACTTTAAAAATATCAAACCGTATTCGAGATTTTAGACTTAAAACCTTTTGCGATAAATTGTAATTTATAATTATGTAATACTCGAGTTTATAAAGATGTAACTAACAGACTTCAAGCTAAGTTGTTATTAACTTGAAGCTTGAAAGCTAATTACCATGTCGACAAGTTTGTTGACTGTTGCCACATATGAGAGAACTATGTTCACGTTTTGGTTAGCGCTTTATTAAACAATGGTTTAGTTTTCCTTTTGAAGAACGGAACTCTAAAAACTTCCTTGGAACAAGGACAATTTTAACCCCTTCGTTAAAAACGATTGAACCGGTTTTTATTAAATATACCTAAGAATCTCCAAAAGGATCACATCGAAATCGGTTCATCCGTTCGAAAGTTACGGTGTCGCAGCAGACATACACACACACACTCCTAGACATCGTCTAACTTTATACACCTGTCTTTTGCGTCGCGGGTTAAAAACATCTTAAAACGCATACAAATTATACCCGTTCCCGTGGGAATTTTGGGATGAAAAATAGCCTATAACCTTCCCGTTGAATATGGCTATCTATTACAAAAAGAATTATTCAAATCGGACTGATAATTCCTGAGATTACCTCGAACATACAAACAAACAAACAAACAAACTTACAAATTTTACCTCTTTATAATATTAGTATAGATGATTTGTAATACATAGTAATATAACATCTAAGATCATTTTTCGATTAATATAATCCGCAAATTAAATATATGATCATTTAATACAATGTTTAACCTAAGACGGTGTTAAAAGGTCAAATATTTTTTCAATTAATTAATCTTCTTCTTCTTCATCATCGAGTGGATGGCCAACCTGACCAATACTGGTGTCAGAGTTATTGAGCCGCCAAAGGCCAATTAATTAATTAATTTAATTAATATATCCATTCCATCTTCAATATTACTGATGAAAACACTTTTAACAAGACAGCCATTAATCGAAGTTATTATTTTATATTTAATGAATAGCAGTTCCGTGTGTGCGTGTCTCATGAAGATTCCTCTCAGCAGGCTGGCGGTGCGGGAATGCCGGCATATCTCGTTTTAATGAAATTGTCGGCCCTCGGCAATCGCCAGTCGGTTAGGTATCTCGGTTTATGTCTCCCGCGACCTTATTACGAAAACGAACCCTATTATATAGTTACGAATGACGGTTTTGGCTTACGCTTATTTTGTTCTGCTGATTGATTTTATATTTTTGTGGGTGTATTATAGATATATTATTCGTAAGTACGAAGTGTATTCATATTTTTATATTCAGTTGTTTAAATTTCCGAAAACGACGCTCACGATAGAGCGAAGTGGAGGAGAAGAACAAGGAAGGCTGACCCCACCATGTGAGACACACAACCAGGAAGAGAGAGTGAGAGAGAGAGAGAGGCAAGAGAGAGAGATAAGAGAGTTGTTTAAAGTTCCCTAAAGTTTATATCACTATGATGTTAAAGCTTTGGGAAAACAAAGATGGCGGGTTACTAAAATAAGGAGGTCCAATGAAAAATATTTTATTTTTAAATCAATAAAAACCATAAAATATATTTAACTCTAAAGCGTTTCACTATGGTCAATAACAATTACTGATACAATATTTATTTACGTAATAAGTGTATCAGTAAGTTTGATCTGTTTGACCGTTATAAACATCTTAATACATTATGTTAATGTTAGTATGTACTTAAAGTATCAATGGCATTGCGGATCTAATGTACGATGGATACATTAATAAACTATGTAATTATTATGTAGAGAGTGAAAGGAAAAATATAAGATAGGTACTTAGATTTTGGTATTATTTCAGCACATTATTTTGTGACGAGACGTCTACAACACCACGTCTCTCAAAACAATGAATGGTTGGGAGAAATAATATATTTAACTGTTTAGTAATTTACAGGTCAAAATGTTTTTAATGCTCGATTTCTATAAATGTTAATGGCACTCAACTGACTAATTAATATAGTTTAATATCACTTTTGCTTGCGACTGTAAAGCTCAGCTTCACAAAATATTAAAGTAATTAATGAATACCAAGTAAAGAATTACAATAACTTAACATACTCGTAATAGAGATTACATATTACATGTTACTTATATAGAAACATTATTTCTATTTCGATCATGCAAAATCAGTACAAAAGTAGCAATAACATAAAAGACATAAAATAATAAATTATAATAGCGAGATTCGATTGTTTTAATTGAATAATAATATTACCATGAACATAATTATCTTGTTTTATTATAAATCGTTCGAATTCGTTCGCTTTTCGAATTTCAAAAAAATATCAGTCTGATTCCACGTCAATGAAAAGGTAAACTATAAAAAGTATAAATAAAAAGGTTTTAATCACAACATGAAACTAATCTACAACTCTTCCGTAGGATCCTCAGCGTCAGCTAGCTTGACTAAGCCGATGAAACTCTTTTCAGATTCCATTATAGAATGCCTCTCTCCTCCCGTATTTCTGACTGCTAACTTATCTCCCGCTTTCAGGAAGAAAACGGCAGCTGAGAAGCAGGAATTGGGCCTGTCCTCCGGGTGTGTCGAATGAGACGACAAGGTACATTGTAGTAGTGTTTCCCTCCCTTCAATTTCAGGATTAGTCCGGTGTAGCACCCACGAGATCATGTCATGGCTGTCCAGGTAATAAATCTGCAAAGTTTACGATCCATTAAGAGGTGGAAGCAACATGGCCGATATACGAGCCCGCGGGAACTGTTAATGCGTCGTTCGGGAGAGTTTATTGACGGCTGAACTGTTTTATGAAGCTGATGCGGCGTGACACTTACAGACATCGCTCGTAGATGTTTAGTGCAAATTTAAGAGGGTTTGTAAGTGTAAGCATTTGCTGAGGGATGTGATAAGGAAAATATGGATAAAGAATGTGAGTTTTGAATTCAGTTTTATAGTAAATAGGTTTCTTTTTGACTACGAAGAGAAAAAAACTCAAGTATACTCTATACTCTATTGTCACTACCCACCTGTACATAGATGAAGTAGAGTCCAGTGTGGTGCACGTGCACGTGGCCGCTGCGGGTGAGCGTGGGCCGCGGGTGCGGGGAGGCCAGCGTCCAGGGCGCGGGGTACCACACGTCGTGAGGGGCACCGTACGACACGCGGACTAGCCCGTTACCTGCAACGTGACGGTTTCATAAAAGATAATGACTAAAACTTTTAGCACTAAAGAATGTCCAAACTTTTTTTAAAGAGATCCCATTTGGTCGAAGTTCCTCCGAGGTCTGATCCCCAAATGATAAAACTCTACCTACTGTCTGATGAATAACCTAATGAGATCAGTTATTGGCATCAGTCATCGCTCATCAATGCTCGAGGTGAAGCGGTGCCGGGCCGCTGTGGCGTTGTATGTGGGTATGAGCGATGACCTGAATATGGAACATCAACAACCCATACCCTGTGGCTCACAATTTTTTCTTAAAAGTTCCTTTTAAATGTCTCAATCATGTCAGATTTCAACAATATCCATTTCTAAAATTAAATAAGAATCGTTTCACCCCTTTGCGAACTTGAAACAAGTCGACATTAAATCCCTTTGGCTCAGTTAGTATAACATTTTTGCAAGAGCCATTGACCCTATCCTGTCATCTCCTACAGGGATCCTTAAAAGTAATTTCGCAAACAAGCCCGTCAAACCAAAACACTCAGCGCTTCATTATTTAAATGACTACTTATTTAAAGTTATTATAACACTTCTTCTTGTTCATCATGTAAGTAAAGTGGCTAGGGGCCTGTGCAAATCGTAGTGTGAATCCAGAGAGTGATAAGAATGTTCTGTACTATGAAAACAGAATAATATGAAGGAGCGAACAGTAAAAACAAGAGTTCATATAGAATTATTGTCTGTGAAAATAAAACAAATGTACCAATAAATTAATGTGGTCAAATCTGTGTTTTTTTTTAAGACTGACAAGATATGCTTCGTCGTCATCGATGAAGGTCTAACAGAGTTTTTGTCTGTTATACCAAAGAATTGTACGGACGCCTACGATAAGAATTGCAAAAGACAGGCTTGGTGTCATTTAACAAAAAAAGTTCAGTTAGTCTGTAAAGGAGACAATCTTTTGATTGGCAAACGAAAGAGTCTTTAGACTGGCAAACGAAAGACAGCCTTAAAACTGATTGTACTATAATCTATGATGGTCCTTACCCTTGAAATGCTCGTGTATCTCCGGGCGGAGATGCGAGGTGTTTCCGTGGAAATGGGCCGCGATGAAGGGCCGTCCGCGCGCGTCCTGCATATTTACAACCACCGTCAATGGAGGAGTTAGTTTATGGTTATTTTATTCACGCATAGGTAAAAAGGTACAGAATAGTACATTAATTCAGGCCTCGGTCAGACAAAATGGTGAAGAATCCAAAAAAAGCGCATTTATATAAAAAGAAGCATAATTAGAATATTTTACGTTTAAGTTGATAATCTAATTCTATCTAATAAGCGGAAGAGCATGTTTAAACGTTTTTTTGTGTAGATGATGGCTGGCAAGCGCTCACTGTACTGATATCTTCAGTGAGATGAGAGGTTTTTGCCCAGTAGAGGGACATTACAGGCTAATACTTTATATGATAGCTACATTCGAGTGAAACATAATAAGGATGTTACTGCAGTAGCTGCTACTGTTCACCCCGGAATCCCTGCGGGAACCGGTACAATGCGGGCATAACCGCGGGGAGCACTGATAGTAATCTTTGTATATTAAAACTTGTGTTACTCACGTCACTGTTCCTCGCAGTCCTGGGCACGGTGTGCGCCGGCATCTTGCTGGTGGAAGTCGCCTCCAAATTCGCTGAGTACTTCTTAGTTTTCCTCCTGGAACAAGAAACCATTTGCTATTAATTATCAGAAGAAAGTTAATAACTACCGAATTGCCCTCGCTTTGCTACACCAATAATTTCTAATTTAAGCTGACAAGTTTGGTTTGTTTGAACGCGCTAATCTCAGAAACTATAAATCCTATTTCAATAATTTTATTGTAATGGATAGCTACTTTCAACGGGAAAGTATATGCTATTTTTCATTCCCACAGGAACGGGTAAAGAGTGAACCTCAGCTAGTTTTTTATAAATTGTGTTGTCCACTCGTATCATGTTAATGCAGACAATATAGGTACCCACTATCACTACATAGTATAAAACAAAGTCGCTATTTTTGTCTGTTTGTTTGTCTGTTTGTCTGTATGCTTAAATCTTTAAAATTACGCAACGGATTTTGATGCGGTTTTTTGTAATAGGAAGAGTGATTCAAGAGGAAGGTTTTTATGTAAAAAAATCCCGAAATTCCCACGGCAACGGGCACAACGCGGGTAAAACCGCGGGGTGCTGCTAGTTACTGATAAAGAATACTTCGTCAGCGTATCCGACTCGGAACTGCCAGTGCAATGAGCAACAACTTCATTAAAACTGGTCTTGAACTAAGTTCTTAATGAGAAACTCTTCGTTAACTCTTAACCGTAGCTTTATCGCGAACCTGACTCCATTAGTGACGTGTATTAAAAAGTATAACGTTTTAATTTCAGCTTTAAAGTTTAAACAAACGTCGGATATTACGAGAACAACTTTTAATTGGTTTAACGAGTTAGTAAACCAGTTGTATTCGATCTGTTGTATTAGATCTTAATTGAAAACATCTATGTATTGCGCTTCAAAGGATAAAGCAGTGATGAATGGGTAGACATTCAACAAAGTTTTAGTAACAGAGACTTACAGCATACGTTGTCCCCTTTGTTTGGGAAGCCTTAGGACACCCTTTGTTTAGAATATACTCGTTAAGTCTTGTAATGATAAACTTCAAAATGCAGAGTATAATAATGGGACAGTCAGCTTAGACCCAAACTAAGCTCTGAGCTTGTATTATGGAATCTAACAAACTAATACTATTACATATACAAACATACACAAATACTTTATAGGAATATACAATTGACACCCATACGTCGTCGCCAACAACATTTCTGCATATATTTTTGACTCCGGGCGCCAATCGAACCCGCAACCCCCGACCCAGTAAGCGTTTTCACAGAAAGGCATGTCAATCTTATATTTATTTACATTTACATATTTGCGTCATTATTATCTTAATGTATACGAGCATTTTTCTAGACTGTAGATTTTTTTTATTTTTCTAGATCGTCGAAGACATTTAGGTCTTAACATAATTATGATAATAAGCAGGTATTAGGTCTCGCAGTGAAACTCGATCAGGTATTGCGGTCGGATTCCTAGTCATCTAGGTATTAACTACGTTCCTAGGTACTCTTTTATTTATGAACCGACGACCGGGACTTCATTCCGCCTAATGGATCGCAACTAATATGCATGTGGAATAAATAATTGCTTTTACCGATCCATTTATTTATTTATTAGCAGCGCTCCGGGGTTTTGCCCGCGTTATGCCCGTTCCCGTGGGAATCCCGGGATAAATCTAGCTTTTTATCTTTCCCTTGAATGTGGCAATCTAATACAAAAAAAAAATTGGTAATAATTATATCGTACTATAGGTTTTACTATAGGTTATAGGTTCGTTTTAGTACTATAGGGGGATTGGTTTTACATCCTGGTAATAACTTGATACAATTTATTCTTTGTATGAAATTAATATCTGTATCTAGAGTAAGTGCATTTCAAAGGGTATATAGCCTCGGTGGTCTAGTGGTACGTATGAGCACTCGCCTGCCAAAACTGAGGGTCAATTCTGGGGTCGAGCGAAATCATTTTTCCTACTTTTCAAACATGGCTCGGGTTCGGGCAATCGTGGTTTTTATGCCTAATCCACGTCACTGTGCTGATATATACAGTGAGATGAGTGGCCTTTGCCCAGCAGTGGGACATTACAGGCTCATACTTAATCATTATCGATTTTTGAAACATAAACCCAAAGTTCCTTATAAAACAAATTCTTGTTAAAACACACAAAAGTAATAATATTTTTGCAGATTTTATTCATGAAGCTTTTATCTACGACTGATTTCAGTTTGCACAGATTGCCCGATTCATGTCGTCGCATAATTAATTTCCGAGAACGCATAAATCAATTGAACAAACAGGTAGAAACGACAGTTTTATTCCTTTTTTGCGGTACAATACTTTCTCTCAGTTGTTGTGTCGTTATAGTATGTTGAAAGGAAACGTAATTTTCGTAAAAAAATTGGTGATTAAAAGGGTCTCTAAAACGTGAATAATCTTAACACTTGTATCAAATAAAAACAACATAAACCGCATAATACTATTTAAAAATAACACACTCTTCGGCCATATTTGTTTTAAACAAAAATTTAATAAATTGATAATGATTTTTATTTCGTAATTTACGCCAATAACCAACATAGATTCGTGAGAACTTTTTAATAAAACTAGGTACCTAGATTAAAATCAGTTCATTCGTGTAGGCTACGGTCCCACAGCCACATATAGCGGCCACTCGTCCTACTTTTCGCGATGGGATTAAATAAACCTAATAACCAAACTAGAGATAACGTTTGGTCCACATCCGCTGACGTCAACAAGATATATTTTCTCTGGTACATTTCCAATCGAATAAGGAGATCCCGACACTTGCGTCACACCCATTTGTCATCCAGCGTAGCGGTAATATATTTTACGCAAAATATTTATTTCACAGAACGGCGATTAGTTTAATATATAGGATCATAAATTAAATTCTCTATTAGAATTTATGTGTTCGGACTAAAGGAAACATTACTATTAAAGAGGTCAAACTGATTTTTCAGACATGTGTGACACAATGGACCCGAAACTCAGCTGCTTAATTCAGAAACTGAGTTCAGATCAGCATTCCGCATCAGATTCATCAGATTATAGTGGTGTCAAAATAATGAAAATAATGCTTGTTTGTTTGATCGGGTTGATATAATAGACTATCATATACTGCGGGCACAGGTGTAGGTCATATACTGCGGGCTGATAGTTTAACAACATAAAAAAACTTCTACTTGTAGTTCTAAAATTTAGAAGTTTATCCTGGAAGAACAAAGCACGTTTTATTACAAAGTCTATAAATAAATTAAGCACGTTTTATTACAAAGTCTAAAGGCTAATTTTACCGTTTCCTTCTCTAACCACGTTCAACTGAACTCGGTTTTAGTGAATCAATTTCGAAGTTAAGTTAACTAAGGATTATATAGTTCATTTATGATTACCGGAATTAATAAGTTGAAATGATCGAGTTAAGTTGTAACGATGAAACTGAGGCCAGCAAATATCCACGAGAGCGTAACATAATCAGTCACTGCTCATCTCAAATAAGGTTAATTTACCTTTCCTCCTTGCTGACGACCTTGGGCACTGCGAAGGTGTCCACCGCGTCAGGAGACGAGTCCGCGAACAGACTGCGTTTGGAACGAGACTCCTTGGAGCTGTCATTTGCTTCTGTTGGCACCAGGGCTGGAACAAATATGACATAAAATTATACATAGACATATAATTTAAGAAATATAGCAACGATACTGTAGTATCTAATAAATAAATATAAAGGAGCCGAAACGTCAGATAAAAATCTTTATATATAAAATTCAAAGTCCTGACTGAATGACTGATAATCAACGCACTGCCTCAACCGCTACACCTAGAAACATGAAATTTGGCAGGAAGGTTCAAGTGACGTAAGTGCACACCAAGAAAGAATTTTCGAAAATTCCTACGGGAACGGGATCAACGCGGGCAAAGCCGCGGGGCGCTGCTAGTGTAAAATAAAATCGAACTGTATCTGTAAACGTAGTTTCAATTAGTAGTGTTCGCTTAAACTTAAGAAACCAGTAATAAATATAAAATTAATATCGGAAATATAGTGATAAACTGATTAATATGAGATTAAAAGCAGAAATGTAAAATTAACTTCGAACCTTACGAATTCGGGATTAATGTAAGAAAAGATTTGGCTTTGATCTCGTACAAATTAAACCGTCAATTAGTCCATAGAAAATATTAACGAAATTTGATGGACGGATTTGGGTAAAGAGGATTAACCCCACTAATTTGTTATAAAACTTACAGCAGTTAGCAGTGCCCCGCAATTTTACCCAAGTTATACCCGTTCCTGTGGTAATTTTGGCATGCAAAATAATCACAATCATTTATAATAATCATTTATGTTTTTTGGTGAAGACTGCATGAAAATCCGTTCACAAGTTTTTGAGAAAATCAACTACATATAGACAGACAGCTTTTGAAGAGTTTATTTATAAAAGATGTTAGGGAGGAAACCTTTTAAATACTTAATATTAGTTATAATAAACAAACGTGTGAGTAAATCGCAACGGGCGTTTTCTGTCATGTAGCTTGGTACTTATACCATCGTACCTATTTAAATAAAGCTCGAGTTTTCAGTAAGGATTTCGTGGGCTGAACCTCAAGCTCAGTCACGCCCTAAGCCCATTAATATCCCGGCTTTGGATCGAAATGCGTACACCCTGCGATATGCTATGATATTATCCTCCTTAAGATTATCATCATTATTGTGACAAACCAATTAAAATAAGATAACACGAGCATAATCCTACTTGAGACAGCAATATCTAGTGAAAGATCTAGATTGGTCTATAATTAAAATCTCCCACGAAGATCAGAAATAACTTTTCAAAACTAAATTAAAGCTATTAAACATTTATCTTGGTTAGGTACATCAGCGACTTAGTTGTTGAACTGACTTGTTGACTTAAGTATCAAGTTTAAGTTAAGTTTGAGATAATCCTTCAAGTTGAAACGTTCTTCGCCTAATCTGACCTCAATGACATTGAGATTTGAGTGAAACAGTAATTAGTATTCGATGATTTAATTCGAGATAATTAATACTAAATAGACTGCTTCTAATTATTAGTTATGACTATCATGCAGATTATCTATAATCGTATAATGAAGTTGAAGCTCTAAGAGTACGGGGATAGCGGGAAGTTATCATCAATATTTAATTAAAGTACCGATGTCCCCGTTGGACGGGGACACAAGTGTTCGAAGACAACAGGCATATACTAAACTGAAGAGTTTGTTTGTTTGTATCACAGGACCTTAAAACTGAAAATAATAAGACATTTCCAAAAATAATAAGCGTCTTTGTACACAATGCGGGTAAAACCGCAGGGCATTGCTGGTAAAACCGCAGGGCACTGCTGGTAAAACCTAGTATGTCCTATAGGTGATTGAGAAAGACAGAGATCCTAGGGCAAAAGTCAGAGAGTTAAGCGCTATCCTCCAAAATAAAAATAATATTATGCCTTAGCCGTTTCGTACTCAATGATCTATGCTACCAATTTTACGTGACAAGTGATTTACTTTCTCAGGTTCACATATTCCAACATTGATATCTGATAGCTTTTTTCCATCCAAGCGTACTGCTTCTCTCGTCACTCGTCTTAGCGTCACTTTAAATGAAAATGTTTTGATAGAAATTCATAATCTCGATTTGCCTTTATAAAACATATTTATAGCTACGAAGAAAACATGAAATTCTTTACCGAAAAAACTTTTGGATTAATTCAATATTATCTAAACACCTCATCAAGAAACACGGAATCTAATCCGATTTTCTTTAAATTTACCTTTCCAAGTAACCTGCCTAAATCGTATCTTTATATTCTTAGTAGATGGATAAATTAAAATTAGGAGAAAACTTCTTTCTGAGATTCAACTACGTACTTTTTCTATAAAAAACTGTTATACAAAATGTTCAACTTCGTTTGGTAGTTGGTCAAATCTCGTGTCACGACTTTTACCGCCTGAGGGTCACCGACATTTTCTGAACAATTAACAACAATACATCAAAATTAAACACGTGTCCACGAGTAACGTTTTATTGACAACTTAAATATAAATTGAAGAATTGTTTGACATATACATACACATATCTAGAAAGTAAAGTAAAAGAGTTGTATTTTGTTTGTTTATTCTTTGTCTTTTGTTATGTCTTCCTTCCCACGCCATTCCAACACAAGCCTTCAGAATTTCTTTGAAAACTAAATATGAACTTTAATTTTAAAAGGCTTCTGAGAGTTTTATATTCCATATCTTTTGTTTGAGTTCTGTGACACTTTTGTTTGTTATTTTTATTATATTTTCTCTGATGTTTCATGTTGTCTCAGTTTTGCTGCTTTTGTGGGTATCGGGTCATTTTACAGACCTATACTTGTCCCTGGTAAAATTCCATGTAAAATTAAGTAAGAGGTCTAAAAATAGCTTAAAATAAAACAGAATTTAGGCAAAGGGTTGAAGGGCTATTGACTTGTGGTATGAGGGGCAAACACAAGTAGACGCTTTGAGTGGTTGTTTACTGAAAGAGGCAACATAACACCGAACAATTACTAGATTTTTCCAGCAAACACTTTGATTTGTTGATGATATCACCTACATTGAACCCTTTTTGTACTGTAATCCACATTTTAACACAAAACTCAAACCGACATCAGAGTAGGCTACTTTTAACAACTATCTATATACATATATAAAAGATAAATCTGACTAACTTCAACGCACAGCCGAAACTACTGCACCCAGAAACTTAATATTCGAGACAGGGGTTCCTTTCATGGAAGTAAGCACTAAGAAATAATTTTGCGAGAATCATCCACTAACAGGGGATGGTCCTTTCACCCGAACCGAAGAGAGGGCGGCCGTTAATCTATACCAATATTTTAAGAGGTAAAGTCTAATCATAGGAACTATCAGTCCGATTTACATGATTCTTTTTGTAATGGATAGTCACGTGCAACGGAAAGGTTGTAGGCTATTTTACAACCCGAAATTCCCAAGGGAACGCGCACTACGCGGGTAAAACCGCGGAGCGCTGCTAGTAAGACATAAGATGGCTCTGTCACTTACGTGGTAACTCGGGGTTTTCCGGGTTTTCGTTGAGGAGTCGCTTGATGACCCTGATGTTGGAGAGCAGGGCCTGCTTCATCGAACCTTCCTTCTCCATGGTCACCACAGACTCCGCGAAGTCTTCCGGCTTCAGGTGAACCATGTTTGTGGTTCCGATCTGTAGGTTTAAATGATTATTCATATCGGATTGATGGTTTCTGAAATTGGCGCGTTCAATCAAACAAAAAAAATCAAAATCTTCATACTCTTATTAGTCTAGATGAGGTGACCTCGGTTAGGTTAAAATTAATGAATCAACGTTTCTAGATAATATGGTGCCTGAACTACTCTCTATCCTATCTAATCCACACTCTATTTATTTATATAAGTCTAATATTTATACAAGTAATCAACATTACACCTCTAAAATAAACGCATTAACTTTAATTTCCTATCATAAAGATCGGTAAAAGAAATAATAAACACCTCGACGAGGTCAGCCGCGAGCAAACAGTAAACATTAACGGAAATGTTACGTGTGTATATTTTATGGAGATAAATCAATCAATAAGTTTCTTTGTTCCAAAATTAAGAACGAATGGCGGACAAAATTATTGAGAATAAGGTTAGGAGTACACTAGTCCGAACTCTCAGCGTAACAATCGCTGAGTACAACCACCGAGTTAACGCCCACTTCAGTATGAGACGTTTATTGAATGCCCTTTTATTAGTTCGAAGTATTGAGCAAACACCTCTTCGACTTTATCCATCATCTTGTAAGTGGTTGTCGATGACGGCAATTCAAACTATGTCGCGAAGTATTTGTATTGACAATAAATTGATATTGGGAAGTCAAGGGTCACTTCGAGCTTGTTCAGTATGATATTGATTTGAAAGACATTGGATGTTGTTTAAGTCAAATAATAAGGATCAAGTTTGAAGAGGTTGAACGTATTTCTAAATTAATTTGAAAAGATGTTTGGAATTGTAGTTCATTATTTATAATACCTAAAGCTTTATAGTAAATTCGTTAGTTTCGTTCGTAGATTTACATGAAGTCAACAACAAAATTAATTAAGTACAAGACTAAGACTTGATTTAGGTCTAACCGTGTATCTAACGTCGAATATACCTATTTATTTTGACGTAGTTATCTTAACTAATGATAAAAAGAAGCTGATGTAATGAGGTCTAGAATGACGGAACGATTGACATCTCGTTCATCAATATCTGTCCTAGGGTGTCACATTCACTGACTAAGCAACTCCCAAGTATTTAAGACTTATTTTAGCTCCAACATACTTTGATAAAAGTAGCAACATTCGAGCTCAACATTTTACGCTCACAAATTTCGTCATGTTATGTTGCTGACAGACGCATATTCGTTTTGTTGACAGAAACTGAACCCACACACGACTAAAAATGTTAAAAACGCAGGTTTTTAGTTGAAGCCTAGGCTCAGCGAGTTTTGTAGTTAAAATATTGCATGTGGTAAGATATGATAGGATGTGTGTGGTAATTTATGGTGCATAAAGATAATTAATTACAATATATTTATTAATATTTTATAGCATTTGAGCAATAAGTAAATAATTAAAACTAAATGAATATGTTGCCCGTTTCAAACAATAATTAAATAAATCAATATTTCCAGGACAAATTCCCACACGGTCAATTAGACCCAAACTAAGCTCCAAACGAATACGAGTACAATTATGTACACATAAAAGTAATTTTAATTTTATCAATAAAGTATTTAGCAACTACGTTTTGGTGAGGTTTCTCGACGTCGAAAGCTAGACAGCTGGAAGCGTAGAAAATGAAGAATTTTGCTCTAG
Source organism: Cyclophora punctaria (assembly GCA_951394245.1). NCBI lineage: Eukaryota > Metazoa > Arthropoda > Insecta > Lepidoptera > Geometridae > Cyclophora > Cyclophora punctaria. The sequence continues at coordinate 9,923,036 of OX596168.1, forward strand.
ATTGAGAGAAACTCTAGGCATCAGTAAGACCGTGGGTGAGCATTGCATTAGACAGTGAGGCTTATTTCTCCGCCAGTGTTAATCCGCCGGACGACAGCTTCGGTGTACAAAGGACAATAAACAGTGTGATTTACGAATCTTATCCCCAGAATCTCTGCTTTTTAGCAACATGACTAAATCGAGTACAATCCACACAAGTGAAGTGCGCACCAACTAAGTGTAAGGATGAATCCCAAGTTAATTAGCCTAATGACATAGTAACAGCTAAATAAAGAGCAAACTTTATTGTAATTTACGATGGAATTCATCGTCTAAGTTAACTGTGAAATATTAGGTTATGTCTTATTTATTTACAAAGGATTAACAGGCCTTTGTGACATCGTTGGGATATTTGTAGTTGAGTTTGAAATTAGGAATGTCAAGTGTTACATTCTGTTACATTTTTACTTTATTCTTTTCTCTTAGCCTAAGTACCTTAGTAGGCATATTTAGACAATACTCGTACAAAAATAAAAAAGTGGTGTTAGCAACCCTACTCTGAATCAGGTTTATTTTCACCTTTTTCGGTGTCTTTACCGTCTGACCTGAAACCTTTTTTTATTAGAAACATTTACTTGTTTCATATTTGATTTAATCAGAGCTACAAAAGCTACTACCTTTATAATTAAAAAAAAATCGTTAATGCTTTTTCATTTTCACTAATTTCACATTGTCATATCCATAAAAGCTCCCCACCTTCTCAGCCCTGCTATCATAGTCAGGGTACCAGTCCCCGCTCTCCGCGTCGTCCTCGGCCTCCATCTCCAGATCCTCATCATCCACCAGGTTGTCATCCTCCAGAACTGTGAGGTCGTGGAGCTTCTCCAGCGAGTCGTACTCGTAGCGGGGCTTGTCCTTCTTTTTGGTACCTTCGGAGAGGCTCGTGATGTCCTGGTCCTCGTCGGCGTATATCTGTAATGATAGTACTTGTGAGGATTGGTTTGAAAGTAAGACTTGAGTGGCCATATTTAATAAAGGCGTATTAAGAACAGTTTAGCTATCAAATGGTTTGTCACTTTCTGACATACGCAATTTTCCGAAGAGCAAAAGAGACAAAACACAGTGTAACAGTGTTTTAGTTACACATCGTTTATAAATAAGGCGGTACAAGATTAACTGTATAAGATACTTAAGATTTAAAACAACTCTTTGTCAAAATGGTATACTATTTTTATATCATTGCTAAGATTTTCCCCATTAAATCACCTTCCAAAGAAAAATTGAATCAAAATCAGTCCATCTGTTTAGGAGCTACGAAGGCTCAGTTAATTCCTACATATAATACCCCATTTTTACGACGAAGGTAATAGAAAAAGTTGTTTTTTCTTAATCTTAAGGAATGTAGTAAGAAAAATTGTGAGTATGATTGATAACAGGTATCAGGTGCGCGTAAAGGGTCTGTTCCACTATGCCTCATATTTTTATTTTATTTTATAATACGTGAGAAATAGCTTAGCTTTGATATGAATGTATTATTGTTCTGTAAGATCAGACTCAGTAATTCTAATCTTTGTCCCAGACAGTAGGCCTTTAAGCAAAATATATGATTGCTATATATATTCTATAGAAGTGTCCGACCTTGTATAAAAAACTGAAACTTAGGTGCAAATTTAAAAAAAACTATATCAATGCAAATAAATGCAAACTATACCCGTGTGCTGAACAAAATCCGCCTAAGGACCTTTCTTCCAAAAATATGACATGCTTATTGGTACATACAAAATACGTAATGTAATATAGTAACGTAGCATTGCATAGGTCTGGTGGAAAAGCCTAAAGCTCATCATCTAGCTAGGCTAAAGCGTCAATGTTAGATACAAAGGAAGGGGATCAATCAATCTTCATAAGGGAGACACTATTCAACTGTGAAACCAGTCTATTGTACAAATTTCTATGTTTAGATTACCTACCTTCATCAGATGGTATATAACATAAACATCTATATTCTCTCTAATATATAAAATTCTCGTGTCACGGGGTGCGTAATTGAACTCCTCTGAAACGGCCCGACCGATTCTCATGAAATTTTGTGTACATATCGGGTAAGCCTAAGAATCGGACAACATTATTTTTCATCCCGAAATTCATGCGGGAACGGGTACCGTGGTTGAAGTCCTCTGAAACGGCTCGACCGATTCTCATGAAATTTTGTGTGCATATCGGGTAGGTCTGAGAATCGGACAACATCTATTTTGCATTAAAACGCTGCAAGCTTGAGTCGTATGTACTAATGTTTTATTTATGTACCAAACCACATAAGGTATTTTATTTCTCTGTCCTTGTCTTTCTGTAGAGACATTAATTTCTAGAAACCATTAGCGTAACATCTTAATTCAATTATTTTATCATGTTGTGAGTTTTCCGACCGAGTTAGGAGCAGCTGGTATAGTTATTATAACTTTTAATATATTAAAGTACGAGAGCTTTTATATATATCTTCAGACGCAGTTTCTAACGGTATATATAATAGAAAAAGCATCGAATTATTCTTCAAAACATTCGTCATGTTGTAGGTACTTGTACAGCGTATGTTCAATTAAATTATGTATTTGATATTATACGAGAATAATATTGAATATTTTCTAAGAGAAAATTGTATTTATATGTGGTAGGTATGTGGTTTAACCAGAGTTGAACAGAAATATTCGATGGAAAAACGAATTGTGAACCTTGTCCTTTTAAAGTCAGTTAACAAGTGAAGTTACAGTTTTAAAAACTGGATCAAACATAGCTAAAAACCATCGAAAGGAATTTGCTTTTCAAATGACAAAAACCGCATCGAAATCAGTCCATTCGTCTGAGAGCTACGGTGCCCAGAAACACACACACACACGCAAAAAAAGTATATATATATCTATAATAGCATGTACTATTGCAGGTTATTAACTAAAAATGTAAGAGTATTTAAAATTTTCAGTAGTTCAGTCATTGCATAAAGTCATATTTTCGTAAAGTTAAAGTTAAAATAGCTAAAGATTTGTCAAATAAGTAACAAAGGATATTTATTTATCTGTTCATGGAAAAATGATTTTGATGGAGTTTAGGACTGGGTTATGCAAACCCAGTGGTTCGGGTTGAGATAATTCGTTGGATTTTGTTTCATCACAAAACAATCGAAGTAAAATTCGAGAACCCGGAATCTTGAGTATATTCTTGGAAGTTATATTCCCGGAATTAAATTAAGGTTGGGTTATTTACTTATTTGCTTAGTGATGTAAATCCCATTTCCCCATTCCTATTTTTACTTTTATAGGAATTCCGGGGTTTCTGGGAAAACATGTAAAAGTATATAAAGTGGATCCATCAAAATAAATTAATTATTGTTTCCTAAATATTCGCAAATAAGTGTTATAAACACACAAACGTGTGTTTATATAGCGTATAAACTCGTAGCATATCTTAGGTCCCAAACTCTGTGTTCAAATGGAATAACAGATTTAGATTAACCTTTTTACCTAGCATGTAACTTGGTCGAAAATATTCTTGAGCTATTAATCAAAAAAACAATTTCATTTGAGGTCATTTTTATCAGTTATTTTCTATCCCAGAGTTGTTCAGGTTTCATGAAAAAACTGAAACATATCCAGATTTATGTCCGTCGTCTATCATTCCGTAAATTGGTCGTGGCGGCTGTTACCTGTTTGCAAAAAACGACCAAATTATTTTATACCGTGTCTTTTTCCAGGTAATTTGGATTGTACGTTAAAATATGTTGTACACAATTTTTTCCGTCGGGGGTGAGGTTGTTTTTAAACGTTTGTTTGAAGTCGAACGTACAAAAGGAATATGTTTGAATAGATTGTAAGGTCCATTATGGTGTAAAGTTTTAACACTGCCGAAAGATTCTGGAACGTCTGACGATTAAACAACCGGTATCAACAATTTTAAGTGAAATGGTTTAAACAACAAATAAATAGTAATTGAACAAAATAAATAACAATTGAAATTAATATTTAAACAAGAAATAGATAAAGATAATTTGCTAGAAACTTATCTGTCAAATAACTCAACTAATGAGCTTACTTATACCACAAACAACCAGATAATATTATTTTCCCACACTTTAAATAAAAACAATTAGTTTTACGTAAGTGACAGTAAAAAAAATACGTTACGATATATCTTAGCTCTGATCGAAAGGAGTGTTTCTAAAGATTTATTCTCAAACATTAATAACGACGTAACTATATGTATATGATTCTTAGCAGTGATTGTATATTTGTGGGATTGGATATTGTTCAGTGAATAATAGATAATATGCTTCAGCTTTTAATCCTCAAGTTGTACCTTTTGTTTATAACTGAAGTGAACTCGATAGTTACCTAGAATAGTATTACCATTTGCTTTATATTTCGCACAGTACATTAAGTTTGTCCCGTTTATAATAATATTTCCCAGAAGAGGAAATGTTCAACGGTTGACATAAATAGAGCGATTTGTAAGTTCTGTGACATTACAAGCGTCATGAGTCAAGTTGACCCGAATCTGATTCGAGCGCGATGTTTACGTTGAATATTGTTTTAATTTTATTTGGCAACGCCTCAACCCGGTATGTGCCTATTGGTTTATCTTTACCTCTTTCAAACGACTCGGTACAAAGTTCGTTGACTTTTTGATATATAATTAGAGATATTTTTGTAATGAGGAACCGAGATTGGAATACAATGAATGCTAATTGGTTTTTTGGATGTAAAATCTTACGTTATACAAACACACGTACGGTATGAGTAAAACATATCAGTGTGTTTAGGGGTATAGCAGAGTTTTATATGTTCAACGACAATACATTACGGGGAATTGTTACATTTCAGTGACCTACATCTCCAAGGTGACCGCATTGAGTGGCACATCATAATATTAACAATTATGATGAGGACATATTCATACTCCTTCCTTTGTACATATCTGACTGTCAGTGTAGTTCAAGTATGATGATGATGACTTAGAAGCTGTTCTTGCCCTAAAAAATCTCAGCTCAATATAAAAATAATATTTTATTCTAATTTTAATAGTAAAGAAAAATAATATTAAATTTTTTATTATCACAAACTATGCGCTTCTTTTGATTTCCTTTGACATGTTTTAACCTTTTGTTATCTAAAGTCAAATCAAACAGTTACAACCACATATATAAGTAGGTACAGCAAAAACTAAAACGCTCTAAAAACGTTATCTAAACAAAACGCTCAGTCCCATCAATTTTCCGTTTAAATTCAATTTCTAGAGCGACATCGAGTGTACCGTAGATTGCTTCGTTTCTCGTCACATCCCCTGTGACCCGTGAACAAACCACTCAGATGAACTCCGTTTATTTGTCTACTACGGACTTTTACTGCTCTAGGTTCAACCGTTTGTAACTGTGAACTAAATGCGAGTTAAAAAGTTTTAAACTGGCGATTAGGGAGGGGACAATGCAGACAATGTTATAGCAGAGGCCGAAATGTTTTGGCACCAGCAGGCCTAGCCATATCACAGACGCTTCGTATCTATTCTCTTTCTACAAACGTTAACGCTTTAGCGAAAGCGTTTGTAGAAAGAGATAACTTGCTAGCCAAGTTGACGCTACTGTTTAAAACGCTCGTTCTACAATTCGGATAGAATAGATTACCTCTTTTGTCTATGGTTAGCGTTCTGAAACGTCAAACCAATGCCAATGTCAAAGTCAGTGTTGCCGTTCTAGAGACTTTGTCGCTGGATCTAGCGGAATTCATAAGTGGTTAGCGGCAAAAAAAAATGAGCCTAGCGACAAAAAAATATTTAGAGACTTCTAGCGGATTTTGAGCCGTTGTAAATGTGACTTTTTTTTCGAAAATATATGAAGAATAATGTGTTTGTTAAGACCACCACTACACCTGAACAACCATAAACAGGGACTAGGGACTAGGGGACTAGGGACTTTTAATTTTGTAGAACGGCAACACTGGTCAAAGTCACAGGCTGTCTTGTGAAATTCTTACACGGCGCGGGTGAAAAATTATTTTATTATTAATATTAATGATATTAATATTGTTTTGTGCTGGAAAATGAGTGAAATAAGGTAAAAGTATACTCTTTTTATCATTTTTATGTTAATACATTGCATAATTATAAACATAATTGTAGGATTATTATAGCATGAACATGTTTTTTGCTTTGTAAGCCACGAGTTATAATTTTATTAAACTGATCACTTTTATAGGATGGAATCGAGATCTCAAACTAGCCTGGAGCAGTCCGAGGTACATAAATTAGAAGCAAAATCCAAAAATCTTGCTTTTTCTAATACTTCGGAACTTGAAACATAAACAATGACGTGATGCAACATCGACTACCTACTTAATAAGATGATTGTTTATATTGCTCATCATGTAAGTAGTCCTTTTGTTTCTCTACTAAAACATTTAAACTTTTTTTAGCCGAGGTGATATAACGAGGCCCAAAAAAGGGGCACAAGGCAGAATAAAAGCTGACCGTCTGGGGTAAGAACTAACAGAGTTCATGAACTCCGGTGGAGAGGTAAATAAATCAATGAATAAATGGAAAAAAGTAAGCACCATACATATCATTAGTTATTCAATAACTCATGAAAATCTACCAATTAAATCATATTGAAATAGGATGTAAATTATTATGTTTATCCAGCTTTGAATAAACAAAACAAACTAATCACACTTATTAGCTCATGAGCAGGCATCTCCTATGTTAGAGATACTTTGGAAGACAAACAAACAAACACGTAATAGTAACAATTTGATTTATTACTTACTGAACAACAAACTAACTCATATTACTTTACATATTACATTTATTTGTGTGTAATAGGTATAATTTTTACTTCCTCAGCATCTCCTGTCCCATCTCCGCTGCCCACTCTCTCTGAAGTTGCTCTCTCTCAGGAGGAGATGGAAAGGTTACGACTGGAAGCTTGGAGAGTTGAAATGGCGGAAAATCGAAACCAAACTTTATGTTGTTTGGTCCTGAATAATTTGGCAGAAATATTGCCACAGTTGAGACCATCACTACCTTCAACAGATCCATTGTAGCCTCGAATCACCTCAAATGCCATGATGAGCATTTTGAGTTAATTATGTTTATGATTTTTAAGTTAATTTTTTACTCTTTAACTAATGTGCAGTTGTATTTTGCTAATGTTTGTGGGTTTTAAGTTAATTTTTTATTCTTTAACTAATGTGCAGTTGTATTAAAGAGTTATATTCCTACTTACCTTTCTTACTTAATGTATATTAACGAATATTAAAATTTTATTACACTAATTATCATATATTATGCCACAAGTTAATTAAAGAAATAATAAACAATAGTTTAACAAATTTATTTTATTTTGATAAGTACTTTCTTATAGAGATGTGAATTAAAAATATTATCGGTAATTATTTAATGGTGTGAACAATAAAAAATATCTATCTACATAATATCCTCTTTTATTAAACAAATTCTGTAAAATTAACATAAGAACTAATAAAACTAGTAATTTCCCCACTTACTAATCACAACTTAAAATGCTATTATTGTAATCTATTTAACAAACATCTTAGCATGGCTCTTCCCTGGATTCCCTCATTTTGACTACCCACAGGATCGGAGGTGGAAGCTTGCATGGGTATATCATTAGAATAAGAATAATCTTTATTTGCCATAGAAGTTGGGTACATATGTGCTTATAATTACTAAGAATAAGGCTAAGAAGTTAATTGTAGTGTTACAACTGACCCCTAACTAGATTATTTATAATCTGTATGTAGGGATATCATTCCCATTCCCTCGTTGAGTGCCTTTACTATAGAGTTTAACAGATTATGAGGTGGGTTTACATTGGCCTTTATACATTAAACATTTTGAATACTTAAAGCTAGTTATAAAACAGCGGTTTACACAACTTTTTAAGTACTGATGGGTTTCTTATAATTATATTAATTATGAATACATATTACTTACACAAGTTTAGAAGCAGGATTTTGTGTGTGTAGTAGAAGAGTGAATTTAGGATAATGATGGATATTAATGTGTGATTAAGTTAAGAAGGTTAGGAGTGTCTCTATTTCGTCATAGGTTTTTGATGTAAGCCATTCTGTCAGCACTTGTTTACAACGTGGGTAGGTTAAGGAATGGTGGGAAATGATTTTATTGATCTTATTGTAAAGGTGAGGGCCTAAGAAGTAGAAAAAGTGTCTTGTGAATGCGTATTTTGATGCTGGAACATGACATACGGTGAAGTTTCTTCTGGAAATGGATTTAGTTAAGGGTGTGAGTGAGTGCACTTTTAGTAGGGCGTTTAAGATGAAGAGCTGTCGAATACTCAGCACTTTGCATTCCTTGTATAGTTCAAAGGTGGGGTATATTCGCGGTTAGAAGGTGCAGATCTTGAGCAAGGCTCTTTGTGCCTTCTCTAACGAAAGAACATGAGTTTCGACCATCCTTGTGGGCAGCCGGAGGTAGTGTTGGTGGTGGTAGCCCGGCTCTCAGTGCGATGTTGTGTAGCACACAACATGCCATTGTTATTTTGCTAACCACATGCGGGTCATAATGAAGAACCCTGTCTTTCAGTAAACATCTCCACCGTCCTTTGAGTAATCCAAAGCAGCGTTCAATGGTGTTTCGGGCTTGAATATTCCTTTGCGTATATAGCTCTTCCCCTGACCCTTGTGCTGCATTCAGGATTTTTGTTGAAACGAAATCGCTTCATTTCAATAACAACATTTCCCGGATGGATTCTGTGCACTCTCGATACAAATTTCTTCACAACATGTTTATAGAATGCATTTTAAGATGCTAGAAGGCAATTGTGTTCAAAAAATCAATGATTTTTTCACTTCCCAGTCACAATTCTCAATTACTTTCACAAACAACCACTCAAAAACAGTGATAGCTGAATCAGCTGATGGTAAATCCGCCATTTTCTAGCGTTTTCTACAAGGTCCTAGCGATCGCTTCCCAAGCGTTCACAAACTTAGAATTCGTTTCGTTTGCGCTTGTCAAAAGTGCAACTTGGCTACCATTTGTATGGGATGAAGCGATCAACACTGTAGAATCGACAACGTTCTATTCTCTTTGTTTTGACGAAACGATAAATTGTAAACTTGTCTACGAATTATCTATTCGTTCATTCTGAACGCTATAGTAATGTCATTCCCATTCATTATTTTAGTTTTCTATAGCGCTAGCGATCATAGAATTGCAACTTGGCTAGGCCTGCTGGAGAGAGATAGATAGTTTCGGTTTTGTAAAACGTCGTCACAATACCTATGTGATGTTTGTCGCTAGCTAGTCAGTCAGTCTGTATCAGTGAGTCAAACTTCACCTATGTAACGCATGACAGAACTAGCACTACAACTTTCTAAGGGTCTTATTTATAAACGCTTATAAACAGTATTTTACCCACAAAATTGGTTTATCCCTTTCCGACAGACGCAATTTTCCCAAGAAGCATAAGAGACAAAACATATTATAACAGTGTTTTGGTTAAATAGTGTTTATGAGTAATGCAGAAAATTAATAAATTCCATACTATTCGACGAACGAAGAATACTATTCTACGAACGAAGAACGAACGAGAACGAACAAAATATGATTTACTAGCATAAAAATATTAATCCACTCAGTTGACAAACTGAACTACTAGTAAATACTGTATATGTACTTTGCTACAATGCTCATATTCTCCTCGAAAAATAACTATTTTGGACCTATGAGATCAACGCCTCTATTTACCTGCAAAGAATCACGTAGACCCGTTAATTAGATAATTGGACAGACAAACACATAACAGGCAAAATAATAATAGTTGTAATATCACGGTAAATAATGGTACCTACAGGAAAGAGGAAAAGTTATCTATTCTGAAGTCAAGAAAAAAAATGTAGCTGATATTCTTATATGACAGCTACTTGCTCGTGCCACCCATTGACAAATTATTACCTACGCTTAACTGACTGGCAAGTGTGCATTTTACTGTATGTGCCATTAACTAGCATACAAGTCCCTTTTGAAGCTTTCTGTTACTAATGGACGTGGTAATTTTCTTGTTTACTTCTCTTCGTCACTCAATGTCGTCTGTAACTTATGATCTAATAATTTGGAACGAACGACGTTAATTAATTGAACGAATGAATGAATGAACTTTACCAAAACTGAGTCACGAAGAAGATGTTTGAATCTAGAAACATACCTCAATACTTATAATCTAAATGAACGAACGAATAACAAAGAAAGAAAATAAAACGTTTGTACTTATCGAAAATCGTATGATTATGTTCGTACTCTTTAATTTTCTAAACTCAATTGAAGATTGTAAATTCTACTGTTTCTCTTGAGGCTGGCTGGAAGGTAATTTCTCAGCTATTCCGCCTATTGGGACACATTCTAACTTGATATAAGATAAGAGGTATTTGATCTTGTTTTGTTTCAGACAAATAATGTTGATGTAATTTTTGGGAACACATTAAAAGGTTAATAGTAAAAACATCCCGAAATTCTACTGAAAAGACTACATTATCTTTAACGAAATAAGTTACAATTTAAATTGTAGACCTTACTTTCATAATCTCAGTCGAAAGATAATATTATACAATAGCAATATAGTGTAGTACAACTATATTTTTTAAAATCAAGTAAAGTTTTTTTAAAGTCAGTCATCCTGTGACCGCAAGCGGTGCTATCCGCTCGAAACTTCGGGATCGTATTTTAATAAATACGTTATAATTATACTAACGCGTTATTGACCCGTTTCATTTAGTATAATATAATTTAATGTACTTTATAGTACTATATAGTAGGTTTACTCAAATATAAGCTCAAAGTTAACTAGAACAATGTGTGAAATTGCAACCACAGTTACTGGTAACCTACACATTCAGTCCAAACGTATATCCTAGAAAATCCCGGTTTATTCATGCAGTCTAAAACTGAGCCAGGCAAATAACAAACAATGTAGTACAATATTCCATTTATACTGAAACCAATAACTCGGTGCAGGTATTTGACATATTCAGTGTACGTACTTTTTAAAAGGAATGAATTAGTCACGCGAAAATGGTTTGAATGAAATTACCGATTCTATAGACGAAACGTTCTTTTGAAATTAATTATTCATGTTCAGCTATAGAAAGCTATGACATTCTGAAATGTCAAATCACTGCTTCGAATAATTAGTTGAATTATAGCAATTGAAATATGGTTCTAACCTTTGCACTGCACCCACACACGTAAAGTGAAACTATTGTTAGAAACCATAGAGTATTGACGCGTGCAGTTAGATTTAGACATCTGATACATAGGATACATTACTAACATCGTAGAGGTGAGATTCTGATGCACTTCGAAGCTATCTTGCTATCTATGCCAGCCATACTAAGTACGAGGTTATACGTTTTCATTTACGTCATAGATTTATCTCCTATACTCATATTATAAAGAGGTAAAGTTTGTAATTTTGTTTGTATGTTCGGGCTTAACTCAATAACTACCAGTCCGATTCGATTCTTTTTTTGTATTAGATAATAACATTGAAGATGAAGGTTATAGGCTACTTTTTATCCTGAAATTTCCAAGGGTAAAACAACGCGGGTAAAACCGGGGGCACCGCTAGTTTGTAGAAAAAAGCGTGGGTTTGCGATACTTTGTAGACTTCCACAGCTTCTTAAATGAGTTTTGAAATACCTAAGTAGTCGCTGAAACCTTTTAAAAAGCTCTCTAACATAACAATTTTCCAGTTTCCCTCCAACATCATTTTAAGAACATCTTGGGAAATTCACTGAGAGCATCTTTCAAGACAATTTCTCTGCGGGCCGCAGCGTCGCGCGTCGTTTCAGCGTCAATGGCGCGTCATCTTCTATTTGCCCATTCGTACATACCTTGCTACTTCTTATTTTTGCCAATAAACATGTCGCCGAGTGACCCGCGTCGCCTCGGCGAGCCGCCAACCCGTAGGCAGGTTTATAAAACACACGATCGGACGGAAATGGAACATTGCCAGCTATTATTTCGATACTTCCCAAAGAAACTGTTTTGCCATCTAAAATACTAACCTAATATCTGTTTTGATTGTGCTGTTTCTTTGATTTGGTTTTGTTATGATGTTTATTAGTTTTTATGTGATGTTTATGAATTCCATTCGAGAATCGAGTGACCGTGCAATCTTTGAGAGTATTAAAATCCGTTCTCTCAATTCTCCGCAAACAAGAGATATTTTTATTTTGCCCACGGTTTAAAAATGCCAACTCTTTGATACATTTTCAGCATCATTAAATGAAAAAGCTGTCGAACGAAAATAATGAGAACAAACCGTCCTTTCATTTAACAATGCCAAAAATAATATCGTTAGTTTCGGGGCTGTCGTAGAATGTGCCTTTTGTCCTAATTCGGGACAGATGTTCGAGTCAAACGGGCATAAACTCAATTACTGCATACACTCTCGGCAAAATTGACGGTCGACCGTTTGAAGGCGATAATCAGGTAACCGAAACATTCAGGAACAGATAAAATGAAAGCTGGCTACTCTGAATCAGTCTACAAGCGCTGGTGGGCGCTGGTCAGCGCAGGTATGCTGTAGTAGGCCACTGCATTTTAGGGCCTTATTCATAAACGTTTAATATCAGCATTTTAGCTATCAAATCTCCCTTTCCGACATACGCAATTTCCAAAGAGCAAAAGAGACAAAACACTTTATAACAATGTTTTAGTTATAGATGATTTATGAATAAGGCTAGTAGAGAATTCCCTTTACATTTTTATCCATTCCATTTATTCAATACTTCTGGCGTGAAAATGGAATACATACCTACGCAAGTGGACCCATTTCCACCCTCACGGACTTCCGCATCTCCAATATTGAAGATTGTAAAACTTTACTGTTAATACATGCTACTTTTCGATATCCAATTTAATGTTACAACGTCTAGTGATTATATTATCTTTGCTGTCACAGCCTTAGTCGACCGGCGACTCAGCTACCAGTACCTGTCATTCAATACGAGTAGTAACCCGATATAAAACTATTTCATAAAGCCCGCGGCCCGCTAGAGGTCGTCGAGGACACGCCGGGCCCAGCTGACGGACATTCCGATCCATTTAACAAATTATGCGGGTCGCGGGATCTGTCTGTTTGTCACTATTTACGGAATGTTCCTAACAGTGACGCTTTAGGTATCGCTCGTATGGACTATTTGTTATGTATTTAATTCATAGGTAAATTTTGAGTACCTCCATTCCATTAATTTGTCTTTGAACATTTATCATGAAGGTTTTATCTCGGAACCCATTTCATCTGAATTACAAATAAGTTAATTATTATATCCTTATACTCGTAGTTTCCAGAAACAGTTAAAAGTACAAATAGTACTTTTTGCCAAACAACGTCATCCGGGAAGGAAAAAGAAAGTAATTTGTATAAACTTATTCAATACAGGATGTAATTCAGTTTTACCCGGATTTTCCTATCAACACGGATTAGACATGTAGGGCGATTACGCGTAATATCCACTGAACCACACTGTACTGATAACCTCAGTGAGCGAACAGTGGCCTTGCAGTGGGATCTGCCAAGACTGGGATACAGAGGCGAATCTAGGATGTTGGTTTGGGGGGCCTTGGCTCTGGTAATGGTAGAAGATTTTTCGTTGAGGAAGAAGGTGTTTGAAGGGGCTTGACTGGTGAGAGTTGGTGACACAATATAGGGAAAACATGGAGTTAGAGAAGTCTCGGATGATTTTGGAGAACTTACATCACTTGGGGATCCACTACTGACAATTAAGACCATTATTCGGTTGACTTTTTTTCATTTGAGTCATTATAATGACTTCATATCATTTTTAAGTAGGTAGCTTACGAGTGCTAACCGTTAATTCTCTAACCTACTTTCTTAATTCAACTTAATATATTTTATTCATAACAGTATGTGTTCCTCGTCGACATAGCAACTTAGATCCATATCAAAAGAAACCCTTTCAAACCCAACGAGGTATAAACTGAAGCCTAAAGCTCACTTAGATGTATGAAGCTCGTGAAACCTTTACGACTAATGGGTAAAATTACATAATAACGATGCTTTCATTGGAATTTACGTTGCCGTTTGTAGATTAACCTCTGAATCCCCAAGCGGCAGCCGGCTGCCGCGCGTGACGTCACTGCGCAAAACGCTAAATCCCCAAGCGGCAGCCGGCTGCCGCTCCGACTCGACCGACTTTACGCCTTATTTTAACAATATTACAGACTACTTTTGTATGAAGAAGTTTGGTTATTTCCGTTCTTTGATATATTTGCCTTCATTCGTTCTTCATTCTAAACGAAAATATAGCATAATCTATGGCCATTTTTTGTTTTGGTTATGTTTTCAATTCGCGGTATTGACAGTGTTGTGTGCGTGTTTCTTGGAACTTTGTTTGGTGATTTATTGGATTTATCTCAGGTTAGTACTGATTTGTTTGTGTAAATACTGTTTATTATGAGTGACTTATTCTATTTAGACGATTAGTTATAAAAAAAACATCGTAAAACGTAAAAATACATCGAAATAAAGTCTTAGTAAAATCCGTTAGTATGTTACCGATTTTCAAGGATTTTATAACGACATTTGTTTGTATTTACAGTAAAAAGAGTATAAAAAGCAATAACAATCGTTAACACAACGATAAAACAGCTCATAAGTTATTTTTTTGTGAAATAAAATCAATTCAAATTGTAAAGAAATTGTATGTTCAAGCAAAAAAATATGGCGGTTTGTTTTACAAAATCCCGTAGGCCATTTTGGTCTTTATTTGTATAACGCTAAAGACAAATTTTGCCCGTAGCGTATGAGGAACCTAGTAGTGTAATAGGGATGTGCAGTGCTTTGATAGATAGGTGATAGCTTTATTATTGTCGATAATTACTGTAGTATCTTGTAAATATTTTTTTATTTTCAATTATTTATTTTTGCGAATAAATTGTGTTACTCTTTCACGCTAAAACTACTGAATGGATTTGGATGAAACTTTACAGTTATATACGCTATACATTTGTATAACACATAGGATACATTTTATCCCGAAATTCCCGCGGGAACGGGTACCACGAGGGTAACGGCTAGTATAAAATAATAAAAAACTAATTTTTCTCGTTTTTGTTATACAGCATGTCAACTTGGCGTGGCGGTGATGAGGCCACCTGCGGAATTCCTCGACCTCGTGTATGCCGAGGACGAAGATGACGAGAAGGAGGACAGCATTGAAGAGGATAGTGATGACGAAGAATCAGAACTGTTTTGATTAACTATAGTGCGTTTTGTTTATACACTAATAAACTTTCTTTTACATTTTGTGCCCACGTTATTAATGAATATTAAATAAATACATATAATATATTATAAATATAGTTACCCAATCCCAATATAAAACAAGTTATTGATAATATTGTATTTTTATTCACATTTCCAAAATACCTTGCAATAACGACTATCGATGCAATCATAACAAAGTCAAGGGACATCCCTAGTTGTTTTTATGCTTCGTCGCCTCAAGTTTCAAGTGGTCTAATCGTAAATATTTAGAGCTCTTTCGTGAAACTGTTTATATATTTAGGAAGAATAGATCCTTGTTCTTTTGTTTATATTTGAGTATTTATTTATTTCTCGTAATGCAGCCCACAATATGGTTTCTAAAGTTTGAACATGAATAACATAAATACAATACATGTATTATGAATTTATTTTCATGCCTGATAGTTAGGAAATAAATCAATAAGTACATTGCTGTTTACAGAATAAAAAAATATGGTTTGGTTGTAAAATGATTACATAAAATAGACAACTCGGTATTGACGACGTCATCATCACGTCATTATCTGTCAAACACCCGGGCTTGCAATCGGTGATAGACATTTCGCATACAGGACTGAGAGGAGTAAGCACCTACTTCTGCACTGTATATGGTTATGAAGAGAAATGTACAACTAACGGCTCCCTGCTGTTTTACCTTGGTCCAAATCTATACTAATACTCGTATTATAAAGAGGTAATGTATTTAAGTTTGTTTGTTGGCTGTGTGTTGAATGTGACTTATACATACAATTTATGTTTATCCGTCTGGTAGTTCCAGAGATATTACCACGCTCAAACAAATACATTCTTCAGCTTATCATTGAGTAAAGATTGCAGGTAATTAACTAAATTGTTAACTGGGTGCTCAACATCATTTGCCCAGCCGTTTAAACATGAAAGAACGACAAACGTTTGCACATCATGATCTATATATATAAAATCAATGTCGGTTTTCGTTGTTATTTTATAACTCAAGAAAGGGCTCACCTATTCAAACCGAATGTTTAGGCTTTGTTCGGACTATTTAGTAGATGGTTTATGTGAAGTATGCACAAAATCGGTCGAGCGGTTCTTAAATCCCACGGGAAGGGGCACAGCGCCGTGCGGGTAAAACCACGGGGCGCATCTAGTCATATATATAAAAATCAATGCCGCTTTTCGTTGTAACTGAACTCCTACACGGCTGGACCGATTTGAATGATTTAGATTCACACTAGCGACATCTATTGGGTCGCGGGTGGAACCACCGCGCGGCATAGCAAGTACAGTATAGATACAAAGTGTGTCCTGTTTCATAATATTATGTGGTTTGTATATTCATAGAGGTCGTCGAGGAAAATACGTTTTAAAAGAAATTTTAAATATTCGAAAACTAGGTCATTTTTTGAATCACGCCTTTGTCATAAAATTGAGCATCATTTCACGAATAAACCGATTCATATAATATTATTATTGCTTCATTCACTGGTAAATTATAGTAATATTAGTCACAATTAAAATAATGAAATTAATACTAAAATTATGTTACTTGAATTATCTTGTTGACCGCAGTTGAGTAATTCTGTAAATAATGAATGAATCAACAAACAATTGTTTTTCAATATTATTGCATTAATTGCGAGTAGGTCTGTATCTATACCACATTCATTGTAATTACGTTATCGGTCGGACCATTCATTCGGTTTAACGACAAATACAATTATATCTAGTAAGTTCTACTATACATACAGTAACAGTGGCGGATCCAGGATTTTGGTTCGGGGCCTTGATCCTAGTAAAGGTTTTTTTTTCAACGAAACATTTTGGACTGGTCAACTTTTTAGGTTAAGAATTAGCTTACAGAATAGAGCATAAGGAACATTAGAATGTGAATATCACTTTTAACTGGGACCATGTGGGACCACACAAATGTTTCGGGAAGAACTCATATGTGTTCGATAAGCCCTTATTCTTAATCTTACAGCTATTTATTCTGCGTTACGTTTTTATAAACATCCATCCATCGAAACTTTTGTTTAAGAAATTTTTTTATTAAGATCCTATATTCAGGAATCATTCAATTAGTTTAATAATCCTAACTGTCAGTCTGTCTGTCTTTTACACTTTCACGCCAAAACTACTGAACCGATTTGAATAAAACTTGGTACACAGTTAGACCAGACCCTGAGAAAGGACATAGGCTACTTTTTATCGCGAAATTCCCGCGGGAATAGGTACAACGAGGGTGAAACCGCGGAGCTCGGCTAGTGTATAATAAACAAAACAAAGCCAAGAAATATTACTGACTACAAATTACAAATATAATTGACTAAATGGAAACCATATTTGGAGCCCTGTTTCAGAAATATTCTATTAATAAAGGAGCGCAACCGCAAAACAGTTTCATTTCGACAATATTAATGAGTTTCATGAATACAATGAACAGACACCCGCTACTGTTAATTAGATTGAGATTTAACTAATATGGACATAACCTACTTAGTACAGACTTTTAGTTAGAAAGAACAACATGATGCTAATTAATGTGTTTATATTTAATGCGTCATATTTACCATTTTTACTTACGACCAAACTTTTTACATACATACTTATATATCTGTACATCTATACATTTAATTAAAATAAGAGTGTCTGTTTTTAACTACTGCTTTTAACTACATGCATATGAGTATAAATATGTATACGATTATACGGTATATATACCGAAATAACCTTTTTTACACTTTTTGTCTGTCTGACTGTTTGTTCCGGCTCTGAAACGGCTGGACCGATTTTGACGGGACTTTTACTGGCAGGTAGCTGATGTAATAAGCAGTAACTTTAGCTAGGCTATTTTTATTATAGAATAAATCCAAAATGCCTCGCGGACGGAGTCGCAGTCACTGCTAGTCATATATGTATATAACTATCACTAAAGTGATTCATAAAAACCCCAGTAATTGACGACTTTCTCAACTTGTTGCCTCGCAGCCCCATTAATCATTTTGGCGGAGCCCCGTGAACTCGTGATGTGTGAATCAGATCGCACGGCACAGGTATGGCGTAATATATCAGAAGGGGAACATTACGATCGCGAAATTACGTTAACCCAGTTATGAGAGCTGAAATAACTCGATGCATCTGCGTACTGAAAGCTGAAACCTAATGGATTGAAAATATCGCGGGCTCGAGCTGTGAATTATGTGGAATAAAGATTTGAATGTGCTGAGATAAACGGCAATCACGTAGCTATAGGACAGGTTATAGTTTTAATGGATGGCATCAATATGACTAGTGTTGTAAACGACTAAAGCGCCCCGCGGTACTTCACGCATTGTTTCTATTCCCGTGGGAATTTTGGGACCCTCCTCTCCTCTTGAATGTGGCACACAAAGAGAAGTTTCAAAATCGGACTCGTACATAGTATCAGAGATCAGTAGATTAAAACAAACAAAAGTCTTCAGCTTTATTATATTACATTAATAAAATGAACGTAATGATAATAATAAACAGACACGTTTTCGCCACGAAACACATGACACCTTTCATGACATCACCAGACCAGACTAGTCTCCAATCCAATTAAGAGCACTAAACACTGAATAAGGTCTAAAAGCTCTTCACACAATAGCCGTAACCTGAGCCAGGAAATGAGTGAAATCCCAAGGAAAATATTGAATAATATCGTCTAACTTCTAAGCCGTAATAGATGTCCTGTCGGACACCCATTAGCGGGGACAAAAGCTGGTTATTGGGTCGCCCGATAATACGGGTTTTGATTCCAACTGTGGGTGTGTCTATTCATACCATATCATTAAAACGATCTAGAAATACATACAGAAATATTGTTGGAAGACCACAAACTTTTGTTATTCTAAAAATAAAACTGTCAATTAACGTCGACTAAGTGTCTGACGCAACTAAACCAACTCACTACCTTTCGAGACCCTTGATTTGACATTTGCAGCGCCAAATTGGACATTTATGACACTTGAGCCACTTGAAAAGACACTAATTCGCAGATAAAACGTGACATTAATTGCAAGACATCGAAAAAATGAAAGGAATATCAAATTGAAGTTAAGTTTGACATTTAAATTCAATATCGCACAAGCCTTGCTCGCATGCTTCTCCAACTCAGCATTTTAATATCGTCGTAGTGTAATTCTGCTCGCATATTTTATTTATATCCTCCAATCTAATATTTCATACATTAACCTTTGTAAATACGACACGTACAGACGGTAGACATTATTATATCATCGCCACCACTTACCGTCGCAAACAATTAAACTAATGGTCCGGTGGCGACATCTACAACTATACTTTAACGAGAACAAAGTGCAGTACAGATTAATTGATTAATTGAGGACAGGATTTTACCGCCGACGTTTATTACGTCTGACCACGGGGCGGAATCTCGTTCCAATTAATCCAGTGAGACCGGGCTTTATATCCCGTAATGTAAGGTAATAGATACAATTATCACTGATGCTTTATTAAATCGCTAGTTCATTGAGAGACAAGATCTTTAGATGGATTAATTGAAATACCTCACGAGCCCACAGGCGCGGTTTAATCAACACGTAATTGAAATAACTTGAGGGTCTGCTTAAATGTTAATTTTGTGATAGGTGTATTAAACTTATCCTTATGTGTAGAGGCACGATTGTATTCGAAGATCCATTTTTCGCCAAATTGTTAAAAGATTAATAGGGCTGGTTACGCAGCCGTACGCGCCGCGCGTCGGCCCCGCGTAGCTGTCGGCGCTGACGATCGCGCGAGCGCCTCTGCTTTTAGCGAGCGTTCTAGTGTCGAGCGGAGTGGACGTTCGTCAGCGCGTACAGTCATGGCGAATCGCGCTTATTATACTTGTCGCTGGTTTTTATTTTTTTGGGATAGATAGTACAAAGCAGCAATAATTAATACACTCCGCATTTTCGTAGTCGTCTGTACGGTGAGGCGGTCAGTACGATACTAAAACGAGCCACGCTGAGCCTCAGCGCTGACAAACTACGCGCTGAGCTATGAGCGCTGACGGTGAGCGTGACACTAAAATCAGCCTAAAACACAAATCGATTATGACGTCATGAAACTTTTTCGACCAAAAACACCTCTAATACCTCATCAAAAGGTACCTAGTAATCGTTTTTTTACCAAACACCGTTACTTACACAAGTCTAATGACATAAGAATTGACGATTTATGACGTAAAGCACCCATGAGCATCTGCGTAGAAGTTGTCAGATGGGATAACAGACATATCTGTAAACGTACGACGTTTAAAATATGTTTAGATGTATGTAACAGGTCCCGTGGGCGTAGGTCATCGGCCACAGTAATTGGCCCAATACCTTGTCACATGCGAATGTTAGCTGAATCACGTAATGGCTCTGGAAAAGCAATTACAGCAGATTAAAGGATAATGTCGTTTATTTTGGTACTTGGCCGGTGCTACTTCGAAAATTGCGCGTTTTGTCAATGTCTTGGGCTGAGTTGTGGAGTTCACTCGCGAGGCAAGGTGGCCAAAATATAGAGCCTCGTTGTTTGATCGATTTGTGACTATGTAGAACTAGACTAGACTGGGTAGAAGCAAAACTCTTGGACTAGGGTTGGCCGCTAACCTGAACGAAGTAACTGTTAATGGCTTAAGCGTGTTCTCAATAAATCAAGTAAGTTATCTGATGAGGGTCTTATACTCACTATGGGGCAAGCAATAACGTCTGTCTACCTAGCAATGTAGCTGGAAAAATTCTGGCAAGATTTCAATCAATTCTAATCGAACAAGATCGTCATGTTTTGTATACAGAGCGTAATAAAAAATTTTCGTACAACATGTTTAGTCATTTCAAAAAATAAATACGTTTACCTTTGAATCACCCATTCAAAATAAACTTTCGTTTAGTTAAGAAAATATTTATGAACCATCTAAATTTCGTTATGACGAACAAATATAGATTCTTGGGAAAGTTTACAAACACAGATTGGATGGAAGCCAAAAATATACGGTGTAACAATCCTACTAGGTACAGATCACATGTTTTAGACGTTGTTACTTTACAGGCATGATTTGACTTTGTACCTACCTCAATTATATTTTTGACTGATTTAAAAAATCAAAAGGTTTTCAATTGAAGCGACATTTTTATTTTATATTAGTCAACTTAATTTTGAAAATTCTTTCACTGTAAACCCCAAAAGGTGACTTTTTGAACTTATAGAAGGTTTGCGACTATTTTACACGCCAAAATTCCCACAGGAACGGGCACAAGCCCGAGCGAGTAAGGCCGCAGAGTAGCCACTGGTACTGCCAATTTAAAAACATGTTAAAAAGGTGTTCTTGTGAAACAGTTTGAAGTAATAAGTTAGAAGGTTTGAGTAAGTGAAAGGGAGTTAACGAAAGAACTTTAAAAGTTATTCATACTTAAAAGCATACTCGAACATATTTTGAAGCAACAGGATGTCATTATTGGGATCATTAAAACCTATCGAAGCAGTTTAATTTCTCAAGATAAATATCGGTCCCGGTTTTTCAATTGCCACATAATATGAGAGGTCTTTCGACAGAAAATAACTCTGGGATTTCCCACTAACAAATCCTAGATAATCCTAGTTTCTGTTTCCCGAGCTTCGAAGTTTAGCTTTTGTTAACTAAAAGCCGAAAAAGACGGCTATCTGTTCGACACAAATATTTATTTACCTAATTGGCTTTATATTTATTAAAATTGTTTTGGAATGAGACCTGTATGAAACTGAACGGGCGTTTTATAGTCTACTTAACTATAGTTATGTAATGTTGATCTCTTTGACTTTTGAACCGAGATAAAGTATTTCTACGAAATCAATAGATATCTTTTATACTAATACATATTCTTAAGCCAGTAGGAACAAAATATCTTAGAAATAAATTGCTGTATATCTTAAATAGCCTATTGGTTGCAAAAAGAATGTCAACAAAATATTATTTCTACATCTGGGACTAATAACGAGATCCGTAACGGCCAGTGGCCTACTTCACACGAGAATATAATACACTAGCAGCGCCCCGCGGTTTTACCCGCGTTGTACCCGTTCCCGTAGGAATTTCGGGATGAAAAATAGCCTATAACCTTCCCGTTGAATGTGGCTATCTATTACAAAAAGAATTATTCAAATCGGTTCAGTAGTTTCTGAGATTAGCGCGTTTAAACAAACAAACAAACAAACAAACAAACAAACAAACAAACAAACAAAACAAACTCTTCAGCTTTATAATATTAGTATAGTAATACATATAAATAACTAGTAACGCTCCGCGGCTTTACCCGTGCTGTACCCGTTCCCGTGGGAATGTTGGGATGAAAAATAGCCTATAACCTCTCTGTTGAATGTGGCTATCCATTACAAAAATAATTGTTCGAATCGGATTGGTAGTTTCTGAGATTAACGCGTTCAAACAAACATAAAACAAACTCTTCGGTTTTATTAAATTAGTACAGATGGGTAAGTACACACCTAGTCATATGATGATCGCGTATATTACTCTTAGACAAGCAATAAAAATCGCGAAGAAGTTTTGTGCTATTTTATTATTTCTCTTGGCAGTCATATCTGTTGGAATAGTGACAAGAAAACAATGAATGAATACAACTTGTGAGTTGTATCTTCATTGTAAACGTTAGCTAGTTGGAATCCGGGAATATTTTGACAGCACAGTCGAAAATTAGTCGCAGTTTTTGATAGATATATTCATTAAGTAGTTTGAGTACAGATTGTTTACGCCGCCGTTCAGTAATGTTATATTAATGTAAAAAATTACAACGTACAAGGTTCGATCTGCAAAGATACGCTAGTGACAAACTAAATACAAGTTATTATCAGAGTGTGAGATTAGACCGCGTCGTGTCTTGTTGCGCAATCGAACGCAGCAAATGCCGATCTCAACGTTTTTGTTTACATTAAAACCAGTTTGTAGGATCACCAAAACCAGTTCCACTCCGCGGGCGAATCCTTACTTTTGACAAGAATTTTGTACATTAATACAAAACTGGACGAGCCCACACCGAAATGGTTTATTATGTACGAGGTTTTAAATAATCTTTTCGTTTCAAAGAAGCGGCTAGACGTTTATAAATATTTATTAATGTATGGACATTGGTCGATGTTTAGCTAATAGCGACGCCAATGATGATAGTCTCGCTGTGTCTCAATTGACTCTAACAACTGTTTTCGAGACCTTGACGTGGTAATTTACTGGTAATGAATGGTCTTTAAGTGTTTTGTGCCTACTCAGTGCCCGCAAGATCACAATCATTACATAAGAAGACATTATAACATTCGTAACACGTCAATTCGATCGTATCTCAGACTGCCTAGAAATAGTACGGAATTAATTAGGAACAGCGTAGGAGCTGAATTAGCAATTAGGTTTCTAGATTTCTCTAAGTTAAACAAATATACCTAACTCTTGTTGCCTAAAATATTCAAAATATGGAATCCTTGCCACCTTTTGTGTTTGAACTGAACCATATCTAAAGCTTTCAAAACAACATTACCATAAAGTAAACATCGCATTCTTGTAATAATAGTGTCGCGGTCGTGTATTCAATTTCACTGGCGGTCAGATTGTGGACGTCGGTATTGTGTTCCGTCTCGAGGTCGGCGGCGGCTACTTACCGTGTCTTCGGAGGACTTGAATTCGTTGAAGAGATGTTTGTTGTTGTTCACTTTCTGGCTGAGAGCCCTGACATTGGCAGAGATTGCGATGAGCTCTGCGCTGAGGTCGTCCAGGTCGTGTTTAAGTCCTGCGATGTGGACTTCTCGCACCAGACACAGCACCACCAGGCACGCCACCAGCGTGCCCACCCCCACCGCCGCCGCCACCAACACGCTCCGCCCCACACCACATTTTCTCACTTTATCACTGTACTGCTTCTCAAAGTCACCACTCATCAAGTTCTTGGACATGTCCTTGGTTTCCGCTTGGGTATACATCGCGAGGGGGTCGGGGATTAGGGCGTGTTTTTCGGCCATCGAGGTACGCGAGTAATCGGGAAGGTAGGGTTAATGAGGGTGTTATCGTCTCATTATCGTGTCACCGCGTGCGGAGGCGCGTGCTCGTCTCGACGCGCCGGGAGCGAATGGCGCGGACTAGTCACGGGCGCAGCGCTCACACTGCCCGCGACCACAGATGCGCCGGCGCAATGCATGCGATAAACAGGATTTGGAGCTTCTGAATCCTGTTTTATCTATCACTTCGTTGGGAAAACGTTGCCGGAAACGTCTCTAACTTTCTTGGAAGTAAATCAGATCAGAAATACTTTGTATCTACTTAAGTACTAAGGTACATCAAAAGTTAGTTAAAAAGCTATATGCAATCTTTCTAGGCCCTTAATGTTAACTTAAAATAACAATAAATTTGTGTGTAAGTACTTACTCATATTTATATTGAAACCATTGTTTTAAATACTTTATACTTTATTGACCAAAACAAAACAACAGTAGATACCAACTAAATAAGTTGGTATTCTCTGATAGCTTTATCTGTCACGATCCCATTCATGCGCTCGAGTGTTTGTAAATAATGTGCTCGTTTATTACATAACCAGAAATATAATGTTTTTTCATTCACATTTTGAAGGAACAAATTTATTAAGTTTAAGCGAATACAAGTCATTAAAAAAAACCTTTTTGTGACAGTTCCTGTAAAGGGGCCGAAACGTCAGATAAAAATATAAAATAAAAGCGAAGTGGAGTCTATATTATATAGTTTACTGAGATTAGGAAATAATAGATACTGGGCCCTGCAAGACATGATGCATACTTCCAGATCGGCCTATATTTTAGCCTTATCAAAAAAGGCGCAATTTCCATAAAATCTAAATATACCTAATTCGCTTTTAAAACTCACTAGAGACGAGCCTCAATTTGCATCTAATTCAATGACGCAAGCATTCTTCAGAGCTCTATTTGATATCTAGCCCGGATGCGCCATGCGCTTGTGACTGCGCCTGCGCACGCGTTACGTTACCTCATCGAATATGATACAGTCTCGGACAAAATAAATTGGAAATATAGTGAAGCATGGTAAATTACACCCTGTGCATATAATCGCTCATATTCACAATCTATAGGTATATTACTATTTCGTATTAGGTCGTAGACCGCAACCGCAAGCAGCCAGCCAACAACGCTAATGCGGTCTGGCCGTTAACCATCTGCGGTTATGGTCTGAGGTTCATCTCGGAGTGATACTTTGAAATCAATCTTAATTTAGCAGTTGATCATCAAGCACTATTGAATGTTAACGAAACCAAATTCACTTTACTGCAATAGCATTCGTATTCAAATAAGGGTAATATTACATCGCGAATGTTAAGTAACTTCCAATCAGGTCACCATTTAGATGGGAGGCCGATATTGGCATTCCTATCTGAGTACTACCGAACTTTGGGGGGATGTTAAATGTCGCTCTTGGTTGTTTCAATCGTTAGACCTTGTCGGATCTCAATACTCTGACACCAGTAGGGTTGGTCACTTACCTATTCAAACTTACCTAGGTACATATTTTTTATATCATATTTACCTACATATTTGACAAGCCCGTTAACGCAGGGGCAGTAACAGCGCTTACTGTGTTGTTGCGGGGGCTGCGGGTTCGATTCCCGATTCGAAGACATAATTGTTGGCGCCAACGTCTGGGTGTCAATTAGCATATATCCTCATAAAGTATTTGTGTATGTACGAGTATATGTAGTAGTATTAGTAAGCTAGATGCCATAATACAAGCTAGTGCTTAGTTTGGGTCTAATTAACCGTGTGTGAATTTGTCCGGCTACATTTATTTGTTTATTTTATTTCGCGCTTTGTCTTAGATTTTTATTTGGTCTGCGGTGGATATTCGTGGCTTATTATTTTCTGAAACAAAGCCTCTCAGTTTACGCGACCTTGTAATACGAGTATACTTATTAATAAACGCTGAATCAATGGATTGGCTCATGTTCGCTGAATGGGTAAATATGATAAAATTACCACGTGCGTCAATTGTAGCGGATAAATAGGAAGCTAATATTTTGAGGGAAAGAGAAGAAAGATGACTGTCTTCTTTTAGATTGCTATGAGTGGGTATCATTTTATGAATATATCAAAGATTTAATTTCGAAGTATGACTTTATTCAAAAATTCTTTTGTACTTAACTTTCCAAGGCTATGCACCTATAGGCCCCTTTATATTGACGAAGGATCTTATAATATGTTACGGCTAATACCCGAAGTGCGGCTACACCTAGTTCTAACCGGCTAAAACTAGGTGTAGCCGCACTTTGGGTATTAGCCGTAACATATATACTAAATGCTAAACAAACTCATAAATACTTATTAACACCATTTTAGTTCATAAACGGTTTGTCCCTTTCCGACATACGCTTTCTTACAATGAGATTTTACTCATTGAGGCATTCATTCATTTGAGGCAGAACACTTCATAACAGTGTTTTAGTTGAAGAGCCTTTTAATGATTGAGGCGGTAAATTAAATATATGTTTAGAAAATGTATTTTTTCATACATCACATGTCACTCACACAATCACTCGAGATCATAATATGAAATCGAGTACGACGCATTGGCTACAAGTCCAAACTAAAATCTAGACCACAACTAGACCTTGAAATCTGTTACTAAGTCCATACAAACATAATAATAAACCTAGTTACACAATTAACAACTTCAAATGACTTCTAGCTCAACTCACAACAATTAGTATTCATAAAACAAGTTATCTACATAACATACTAAATACCTAGGTACCTATTGATATAATAAGATGAAGCGTTTGTTTATTTGTCTGTTTGAACGCGCTAAGCTCTGAAACTAAATATCAGTCGGAATTGAAAAAATATTTCCCTATAATGAAAGCCATAACTTATCATTCATATCTAATCTCAGAAGTTTCCAATCCGATTCGAATAATTCTTTTTGTAAGCGATAGCCATATTCAACGGGAAGGTTATAGGCTATTTTTCATCCCGCAATTCCTAAGGGAACGGGCACAACGCGGGGAAAACCGCGGGGCGCTGCCAGTACTATTATACCGATTTGAATAATGGATAGCAACATTCATCGAGAAGGTTACAAGAGAGAATGCTATTTTACATTCCGAAATTCCGACGAGAACGGACACAACGAAGTTCAATAGAAAAGTTATTGTTTACTTGGCATGCGTTTATCCCAAATACCTACGGGAACTACAACGTAGGTGAAACCGGGAAGCTTTGCTAGTAAATAATAAGTGTTCGAGCGTTTGTCTTCATAGCAGACTGAATGATAATAGACAAACCGTCTTAGAAAAGTGTTTTGTCTCCTTTGCTCTTTGGAAAATAGCGTATGTCGGAAAGGGACAAATGATAGCTAAAATGCTGTTAATAAGCGTTTATGAATGAGGCCCTAGACTTTATTTCTTTATCTAGCTAGGTGTTGTCTATGTGCAACTAGGTACTAACTAGCTATAAATAGGTATACTTTAATAAGTTCACCCGCGACCGCGAGAGGTGCAATCCCCTCGAAACGTCGGGAAATAAAAAGTAAGTTATTACTAGCTTTATTAAGTTTTCTAACACGAAAAAACCCGTGTGAGTACGTTTAAACTATGTGTTCAAATCGTGTAAGTTTAAAAAAGAGGTATTAGAGTACTTTAGTCGTCATTTTGGCTTCCCTTCATTTTTATTTTTGCATAGTATTAAACAAAGCCACGCCGCGGCAGCTTCCATCAACAGACAAAGTGATTTAAAAGACTAATTTAGCGTTTTTTTCCAGAATTCTTACGGAAATCTAACTCAATCTTGATTAATCAAAACGAAGCGGGGATACGGGGCAGGTCGCTAGTTTTATAATGTAAAAGCAAAAGTACCTAGTTATCTCTGTCAATTTTGGTACATAAATAGACTATACCTACCTTGGGAACGACATAATACTCACGGTAGACTATGCTGTAGGTGACTGAGAATATTCCTGAATGTATCACTATACATTTTATATTACATACTAGCAGTGCATTGCGGTTTTACCCTCAATGTACCTTTCGTGTGGGATTTATGCCATGGAAAATAGTCACAGACCTCATAAATCACTCTGTTCATGGTGGCACTCACCATTCGGGGAACTAACTTATACGAGATGGTGATAAAATGTGTACCTAAATAAATATAAGCAAATACGCTAAAATAATAATACTGTTTATTTATATAAGACTCCTGGCATAACGTTGTTAGCAATTTACTTCATAGGAAATGTAATCGCCTTACTGTTGAAGTGGGCAATTTACTTGGAAAAATATTGCTGTGAATGGTTTGTAGGCACCAGACGAGGGTAAATGTTGTGTTTGATCTTATATACTGGGTGGACTGGAATGGAAACATTGTACTTACCTACATGTTGATAA
The DNA here is from genome assembly GCA_951394245.1 of Cyclophora punctaria. Classification (NCBI taxonomy): domain Eukaryota; kingdom Metazoa; phylum Arthropoda; class Insecta; order Lepidoptera; family Geometridae; genus Cyclophora; species Cyclophora punctaria. The sequence goes on from OX596168.1 coordinate 9,951,758, forward strand.
AAGACCTTTGCTGTGTTTTCTTTAGTATAGGGTACTTTTAATTATTTACCACTCTAGCTGCGCTATTTATACCTATGCAATAACTAATTTTTTAAGGGTATCTCAAGTACATAAGTTGTAAGTTAACAGCTGCGCCCTGCGGTTTTACCCGCGCTGCGCCCGTTCCCGTGGGAGTTTCGGGATAAAAAATAGCCTATAACCTTCCCGTTGAAGTTATCCATTACAAAAAGAATTACTTATTCCAATCTTACCGGCAATTCCCGAGATTAGCTCGAACATACCAACAACAAACAAACTGACAAGTTTTTCCTCTTTAAAATATTAGTATAGATAGTTACCTTACCGTATGGCATACATAGCTCTGAATTGTTGCTATGGTATTCCATCTATCAAACGTATTATATCACGCATATGTACCGAAGCGGCAAGACACCCTTAAAATCTTTATACATATTAGCAACCGTAACCAAGGAGTGCGAGATACCTTCAAAGCGCTAGCTACCATGTCGTATATACCTTTCTCTCTCTTTCTTGCTGTGTCCCACGTAGTGGTAGGGTCGGCCCTCCTTGTCGTATGGACTACAGCTAGTGCAAAACTAAACTTACACTTAGAAAGCACTACTCCAAGCAGCATGTAATTTGATGACGAATATCATAGCACCCGGCAGATGCCGTTTTTCATCCACAGGGGTTGTTCGGCCATTCTTCCCTACTTGATTTGATCCGAATGGGTGGTACGTTCAAAAGAAACTCTATGAGGCCCAAACTAAATACTAACATTTAATTTAAATTGAATCTTTGGAGGATAGTTCGATAATTTTGATTTTGAAGAACCGATTAATAAGCTCATTGCTGTTGTTAAGCAACGTGCAGCTCGGCCCCTACTTGGATGGGTGGCCGATAGTGGCATTTCTATTTGGGCGCTACCTTGCTTCGGAGGGCACGTAAAACTGACGGTTAATGTTGGTGCAATCGTTAGACAATGTCGGAGGCATTTCGGCTGTAACTCCGTCACCAGGGTTGGTCACTAACCTACTCGAAACTTACTTACTTCTACCAGTGTGAGTAGTACAGTCACGAGCATTAATTTGGGACCCACCTAAGGTTGAATATCGTGTAGCAAACTTATGCTATTTAGAGCTAACATTTTATCGTAATATCAATGTCATATTGTTTACCATCGATAACTTTACGTTTCTATCAAACTAAAGTTTCGAGTTTCGACCTTATTGCATTATGAATGTTCTAACAACATTTGATGGAAATGGGTCCCAAATTAACGCTCGTGACTGTACACGAATATCAACAAACTCGAGACAAGTTACAACCTTAATATGTATGTACTTACACAATCAATAGAGTTAACCTCTACAAACAAATTTAATTAATTATTCCCTAACAAGACCCTTCATATTACGTTATCTGAATTATAATTTGAGAATAATACCAAAGTTAATGAAAAGGATCTTCCAGATTACTGAAATATCTAATTTATTTGGCGGAAATTTAAGGCCCATCTCGTTTTAATTCGTATTATAACGGGGACTGGGGAGATGGAATACCTTATTCATTTGGGTTTTTATACCGAACAAACAGCGCCCCACGGTTTTACCTGCGTTGTGCCCGTTCCCGTGGGAATTTCTGGATAAAAAGTAGCCGTTGAATGTGGCTATCAATTACAAAAAGAATTATTCAAATCGGGCTGGTAGTTCCCGAGATTTGATCAAACATACAAACAAACAAACAAACTTACAAATTTTACCTCTTTATAATATTATAAACCTAGTATAGATAACCAGCTTCTAACGAGTATTTCTCTCTTTGACAAGGCTGTTGGCACAGTAGCATGTGAGAGCCCACTGTGTCGGGTGTTGCAGGTTCGATTTCCACCTGGAGTCAAGTCAAAGTCAAGCCAAAGTATTTGTGTATGAATAGTATCAGTTGTATTCCATAATAGGTACAAGCTAATGCTTATTTTAGGTGTAATGAATTAAATTTATTTATTATGTACTTTATTATTATAAAATGTGCTATATGGCTATATGGCGATATTGGCGATATGTCTTGGTCATCACCAGACTCCGAAGGGGATAGTTGGTTTGTGTCAGTTTATATACTTATAGTGAAGATTGAATTAAAATCAGTCAATCCAAGTAGCTACAAAGACTTATGAGTACCGTCTTTTTCATAATCGCTCTTTAACTTCTTCTTCTTCTTCTTCTGCATTGATTGGATGGTCACCCTGACCAATCCTGGTGTCAGAGTTAAGTCTTGTGTTATAAAGTACTAGCTGACCCGGCGAACTTCGTACCGCCTTAGCGTAGCAATGAGTGCATCATACTTTCCGAACAAACAATGCTCTTTCAATAATATAGTCTATGGCTGTGAATGACATTGACATTCGTTACGCATGTTTTTTTAAATATGCAAAATTAAATGTATAATTTTCAATATTTCTGAGAGATTTTCTTAATATTTTTTTCCGTAAGAACCTTCTCCTAATAATAACAAATACAACAAAAAAAGAATTAGTGAAATCGGTCCAGCCATTCACGCGTGATGCGACGACAACAAAAAACGGGTTTCATTTTTATATATATAGATTCTGTCTCTTTGTAAAAAATCGGAAAGGGACATCCCATATGATAGCTAAAATACTGTTAAAAAGAGTTTATGAAAAAGGCCTCATGTAATTTTACATAAAATTTTTGAAATATAAGGTATTTCGAATATTTGTACCAAACACAAATAACTCCTCAAATGATTTGTAATACAAAGCACAAAACAATAAATTAGTTCACCAACGCGCCTTGACACGATACCATGCCCTTGAATGCCTAATTCGGACTGACATTGGACCCGCGCAATCTCTGGATATCACATTCGCACAGTATCGTTATAATAAGCTTCAACAATACATGTGTATTCCCTTAGCGTGTCATATCATGTAGGTAATACATATGTTCGGAAGCAATCTAACTTTGCGTTTCTGTTCTGTAGTTAAGTACTTTGTGGTGTACTAACTCCTGCACTCCCTTCCGACCGTGTTATGTCACAGGGTTTATCTGTTAACAAAGATATCTTATAAGAGTTTGTAATAAAAATATGTATAACTAGTATAAATACTCATAAGTATAATATAAGAACATTGGGATTGCTCTCCATACTGCGGTTAATGGATGTAAACGGGTAACCTGTTTATAACCATTCAATGATATCTTCGGACACTACGAAGTTCAGACACTACGAAATTCAAACAATACAAAGAAAAAGAATTATATCTACTTTCCTATGGTTTATTATCTAGTGCTAATAACCCTTAGGTAGGTCCTGATACTAAAGGGTTTAGAAGGGGATTTGATAAACTCTCGACATTAACCTGTCTTACGTAACATAGAAAGAAAAAACACATTTTAAAATCAGATGTTAACAACATAACAACAATACTTAACTCATAAACAACATAATATTATCTCTGCTACTTCCGTTTGACATTTTAGAAAAAATGGCCTCTATAAACCACGTAATACTAGAGCGCATGAGGTTCGTGTTGCTTGTGTTATAGAGTTGAAATTAGTTATAAACCAGGTCATTACACATTCCTGATGAATGGACTCCAAGACTACGTGAATCATGTCACATCGGACAAATAGCGATGAATGAACACGTGTGCAACATAGTCAAAGCAAATGTTACCGAGAATCAAGTATTTCATACCTCGTTCTAATTTCTTGCATTGATTGCGGTACAGGGCAGGATCTAGGGACGGTCAATAGATGGCGAAGAGGCCAAAAGAATAGTGCTTTTGACTACATGGTCTGAAGTAGTCAGAAGGCACGAAATTGCAGCGTTTGTATTGGGACCTTGGTTGTCTAAACAACTTAATTAATAATAGTTTATATAACTTAACTTAAGTAATTATATTTTCTATACCCAACCTTGCTAAGGGCACAACAAGTAATGTCTGAATCTGGGCGATACTTGAAAAAATACCACATTATCAACGCGAAACGAAAACGTAAATCATTACCGACTTATTAGGATACTAATGAAAACATAACTATATAAATGGATTACCATACCATACCGATTTTAATATTTTAGTAACGTTTCTTATGCAACCCACGCCCATTATTTGTTTGTAAACTCAATCCGTCCCTGTGTACATAGTACTCCCTGGAGTACATTTAATTGCCCTCTTCACTGAAATGAAATGAAAGTCGAGACGGCACGTGCGAAAGGCTCACGAACCGATATTTCTGCCCACTGCGGGTTGCATCTATCTAATATTAGACCACATTCTTGAGAAGCTTCAAAGAAGCCCGCCAGTCTGTGCATTCTAAAAATAAAAGAACGATACAATAGAATTATTCGACAGTGCAACGGAGTGGTTGGGTGTAATTTGGGTGTAGGCACGAAATATAGTAAACTCGAGTAGGTTAGAGGCCAACCCTTATCAGAGTTTTTAACCCGCTTAAAGACCTCCGACATGGTCTAACGATTGAAAAAACTGAGACCCACAAATTTTACGTGACATCTGGAGCACGGTAGCGCTTAGGTAAAATGACACTAATAGAGAAGTGTAATATTGGGATGCCACCACAAAATGGCGTGTCTCTATTTGATGGTGCCAAGCTAGCCATGACGCGGACGACCAGCAAATTTTTTTAAGGAAAGAACATTGAAAATTACCTCCTAAAGAAGAATAAAGTGTTTAAGCTTAATAACGTACTAGCATGGACTATCATATGTGTTAGATAGAAAACTATTTCTTGATCGTATCAAAATCAAAAATTAGGATCTATAAACTTAGAGGATCGACTTAGTCTAATCAAACTAATTTATTAAAATGATTATAAATAAATAAATGTTATTTTTAACAAATTAAAAATGCAAATTAAAAATGTTTACAAAATGAATCATTATGAAATCGATAATACCTACATGGTACATGTTTGTTGCAGTACTTAATGAATAATGTCAAAGTGGCATGTTTTACTAAGAGCCAGAGTCAGGGTACTAGCATACAATGTCTTATGATAAACAGAGGCAAGTCAGACATGCAGGCGACATGAAATGAACAAAACATCATTAACGTATTATGAAAGGTGAAGCCGGGGTGTACCGCGCACGCACATACTAGCTACATTATCCAAAACTCCATTTGCATCGTAATTTCCTACTCTTACTTACTTTGATACTGATCCAAGGCATGTACTCACTATCATCACTACATAGTATAAAACAAAGTCGCGTCTGTTTGTCTGTTTGTCTGTATGCTTAAATCTTTAAAATTACGCAACGGATTTTGATGCGGTTTTTTGTAATAGGTAGAGTGATTCAAGAGGAAGGTTTTTATGTAAAAAAATTGCCGAAATTCCCACGAGAACAGGCACAACGCGGGTAAAACCGCGGGGCGCTGCTAGTACTGACTCTATAGTAGCGTTCACATTAGACAGCGCTCGTGTCGAAGTTTAGTAATACAATGTTAAGTAATTACTATAATTAAGCAACGTGCAGCTCGGATGGGTGGCCGATAGTGGCATTTCTATCTGAGCGCTACCGGGTTTAGAAGGGCGCGTTGAATTGTTGGTCCCAGTTGTTTCAATCGTAAAATGTCGGTGGTCTTGAGGCGGTCTAAGAACTCCTACAGCAGGGTTGGCTATTAGCCTACACGATCTTACTTTTTATTGAGACTTGGGCAGCGCAAGAGTGTAAATTTTGGGATGTAAACACCTCACTTGCTTCTTAAGTTTAAGGGAACACTACTCATTTTGAATTGGAACTACGTTTACGGATACACTTACCTCACTTGCGTCAATAATTTAGTACTTAAGGAAGTGCGAGAAGCAGTAGAAAATGCAACACAGCAAACGTGAGAGAAGGCGAAAACTATATTATGTCTTGGTAGCATGGTCATGGTTCCTAAGACCGGTAGACCGTATTTCAATCTAGATTCAAGTTTAGATCTGCAGAACTGACTGTTATGTAACAACTAAGCGTAATACCTACTTAAATTAAAATAAAAACCACGTGTTCATGATGTGATCGGTAATTCGATATCTAAGTTATGTCAGGTTGAATACGTTTATAATCGTATGATTTATTTACACTTTCTTTCACATTACATTTATGTAGGTAATCTGTATTTCCTGACTTAACAAATTCTAACAAACAACTTAGTAATTATCTATATGAAGCAGTTAGATACTTCAAATTGAAGAGTAGATTACCCTATGGTTTTATCTACATATATCAAACGAAACATTGTTTACTGTTGACTTTTCTTCTGTTTATTTTTTCTTGCATTTTCTTCATTCAATCATAGTTCATAGACGTAGAGTTTTACGTAACAACCTCTTATTAAGTTAGAGAGTTAAAAATAAAGGTTTTCTAATCTATATCCGGGAAGGTTTGGTGGCCAACCGGTGTCGGAGTTTGTAGACCGCGTAAAGGCCTCCGAGATGGTCTAATGATTGAATCGCGACCAACAATTATACGTGCGCTCCGAAGCACGGAAGCGCTCAGATAGAAATAATATTCTACTAAAGGAACCTCTAAACATTCTATACATCAAAACAATTCCCTAATATAGTTCACCGTACTAAACTTTATCTCCCCACTTAAGCTTGCCCATTTGGATGCTTCAGATTCCGTACATCCATTTATCAAATACCTTCGTAACCATTGTCAATTTGTGATATTTGCCCGGGACCGGTCGGCGATAGGATAGGCCCATGTCCTAGCGGGTGAACCTATCTTAGGACGATCCCAGTTCAAGTTAAGTTTGTTATAGGAAACTTATTTAACAATGTGTATAGTTTGTAGGTAGACTGTTGGTTGTTATCAAAATTGTTATCGATATTTGGCAGCCTGAGAAGAGTTTGGATTAGACCAATCTATATTTGTTATAAGCAGTAGACAAGCGTTTGATTTTGCCTAATCAATTCAGAAGTCACTTAAACTAAGCTTCGGAAGAGATAAGATTTGGTCACGAGAGATGTTAGTACATTTTAACTAATGAATTAGGTCATTAGGTAGATAATATCTACTGATAAGTATATTAAGTGTGAGTAAAGGCCTTTGCCTGCCTCTACCAGTATGCTATGCCTATTGCAGTGTACACCGGTTAAAAAACCCGCGAAATCGGAATTGCGGTGAGGATTTTGATATGGATTTTGAAGGCTGTATATTACCTATTAAGAGTAGTTATGATTATAAAACGCGCAGATAAAACATGCCCAAAATATAATATCTAAATACGACAATTATATCTTAAACGAAATTGACCCGTCTTATAAATCTTGTTTTGTTAGATAATTAGGTTCAATATGCATGCACTTAGTAGGTAGGTACGTTCAGAAACTAGCATATTCCTTCCATTAACTTACACGTACAAAGAAATCCAGGCTTTTACTGAGAAACATTCTGAAATTAGTACAAAGTGGCAGCGACAGGTGCATTCAAGTATGAAATATAGCAGCGCCCCGCGGTTTTACCCGCGTTGTGTCCATTCCTGTGGGAATTTCGCGAAGTTTAATACATATAAACCTTCCTGTTGAATCGGTATATCTATTTAAAAAATCCTTAATTAAAAAAAACCTCGTCAAAATCCGTGCAGATATTTGAGTTTATCGCGAGCAGACATACAGACAGACAGACGCGGCCGGGGACTTTGTTTCATAAATGTAGATTTTTAATAGATTAAAATAAACGTGTACATTGTAGGCAAGCGTGGTGATTACGCCTGAAACCTCCTCACTGTACTGATATCTTCAGTGAGACGAGAGACCTTTGCCCAACAGTGGGACATTACAGGCTAATACTTTACTTTACTTTTACATTGTAGGTACCAATGATATCAATAATAACCTACAGAAAACAAGTGGTACAATCTCACCTGTAATTAAAAAACCCTGACCGTTATCACGTAACATCGATGGAACTGGAACATTATGTGCCGCCCGAACGCCTCACAAAATCAGCTACTTAGGTACTATTAGTAATTACTACTTAGTGCTCGAATTACGCAGCCAGGTGCCCCACTTCCTAGGCCGAGTAAACAAAGTTTCCGTTTACATTCAAATTACATGTACCGATCATAATTTCACATTCTACAGTGAAAGTAAATAAAGTTCTTCCTTCGTCAGCCATTTTGTCATAACATAACAAAACACAAATATTTATCTTGCTACAGAAAATGCGTATGTTACGTAATGAATATTGTGAAATTATCAATATTATTGTATTTTTTGTAATATCAGCTTCCCTTGGGGTCATTGCCAATATAAGATGATAGATTGTATTGACAATCTACCTAGATATCTAGTCCGCAAGTCATACTTATGACTAGACACAATCTGCAACTCTTAATGTGACCAAGAGTGAATAAAATATAATGGGTTTTGTGGCAAAAGGCAGTAAATTTACTATGTGTTTATACCTAATAGTCTTGTTTACTACTTGATTACATAACCTACCTCAAACAAAGTAATTTTTATAAACAGGTACCTAGCAGGTAGTTACTACGTACATACCTACCACAATATCTATAATAAACATGTGGTAGGTACCTAGGTACTTTATTCAAAAGTAACCCAAACAATAGGTACTAATTCTATTTTCAAAACAACCAATTTGAATAAGCACAGCCTGGCAACAAACAGGCTGAAATCAAATTAAATAATAGCTGGTCCCACTGGTTCGGGAATGGCTGTTTTAAAAAAGGAGTTTGCATAAAAACTCCTTGGTAGGTAGAAAGATGGAGCCATGGGTGGGATGGAGTGCGACCTTGATTTTAGATCATTTTAATGAAGCCGTTGCTATTGGTTTCTTAGTTTTAGCGTGATGTCATAAAAAACAGACCTAAAATAGAAAATATCAGTAATGCTTATTTTTACTAAAAAAGTATGTAGGCGGGATCAATAGTTAGCATTATAAAATAATGTGTGGTACAATTTTTTTCTCTAGTGCTAAATATGAAATGCTTTAAAAATGAGATGTTCTAGTTTTAAGAAAAGAGAAAACTCATCTCTCTCATCAACAAATCTCGGTAACGGTACGCTCACGGTACGTCTGACCCAGATAAGGATAACAGTAAAGGAGTTTGAAAGGCAAAATAAAAATGATGCCGTTAATCGTTTGATTTCACTTTAAAAAATATTGTATAATCTGTTGTTAGTATTGATGCCAGTAATAGGCAATCGAACATCAATTTTTAAACGATCAAATTGTATGTTTTTCGTCAATGTACATAAGTAGTGTAAACCCTTTTTTCATTAACATTATAATTTTATTGATGACCGCAAATGAATTCAAATGATTTCTGGAGTTTTACTACTATAGACAATTAATGCTAAAACAGAAAACATGTTTGGAATTCCTCTTCTAAAAAAATTTGAAAGATTTACAAAAAAATAAATATCAAGAAACGAGTAATGGTTAATACTTACTTATCAATTTTTAAATACCTACATACTTCAAAATGTTTATTTCGTTTTTGTTAACATAATGGATTTAATTTATAAAATGTATAAATAAGGCAGATGTTGTTTAAATTATTTTCTTCGTAAAACAGAATGCATTACGGACGCCACTTAGATACAGTATGTTTTTTTTCAAGTACCTACTTATGTATGTGTCTAAAATTAATTATTTGCCTTCAAATCTGATAAAAGCTTTTAAACATAAGTTATTTTCATAACATTCTTTTAATTTACATACGCCCATATGACTGTTCTTTTAAAAACGTTTCAAATTATACGTAAACGGTTCATTCAACCTTTGAGTCATAGTGAAATTGCCGACGAATGTACAGATTTCATAATAAAAAAGTGACGGTGTGTGCCGCACGTAACTTCCTTTTGTGATGACCATGCTATCTTCAGTTGGGTGCTGAAGATTACGCATTGTTAGTCACATAGGCCACTCTGAAATGCAGTTCTGCATTCCCCTACAGACCTAGTTACCTAATAAATTATGTGTAAAAAATTGGAAAGTGTTACACGTACTTATATGAATCATATCAATTATAGCAATACTAATGCCCTGCGGTTTCCTTCACCTGATTGAAGCGGGTAATTTAGGGAAAAATCCCTTATTGTTATTCTAAATACTTATGTAATTAATCACCGTACCATATTTCATAATAGCTACGTAAGCGTGAATTATAAAGAATCTATTTGCCCCATTTTCATCACACAAATTTTCTCGGTCACAATATTAGTTGGATTATCAGTTATCACACTTTACGAAGAGATTATCGCCGAGAAAAGTAATTAAAACTTCAAAGCAAGAGCTGTATCAAGTCAAACTTTACGGAGCAAGGCTTTTATAAAGATTAATATCAAGACGTTATCCATCTTCAAAATAAATTCTTGAATGCGGATGAATTTATAGGCCACTATCGGACATTAGGTACGTCTATGTTCGGCCTTGACAACTACTCGAGACTTGAAAAGTTGAAAGTAGGTTAAATAGGCGACACTGTTCATCACAGAGTCAATATACGACCTACATCTTAGCCATAACGGTAATGTGGGCCATTGACAGCTTCACTGGACTTACTCATCACGCCGAAACTTTCATAGCAACTGCCAGTCCATCTGTGGCTTGAGTGCGATGTCCAAGAAACAGGAACTGAATTCTTTCACAACATACCAAATCTTTTATTTCCCAGTCATTGCTCCTGTTTAAGCAGAATTTCAGAAATATTTTTGTCTGTCATTGTAGGCTCGTGGTGATATTTTACGAAGGTACATGTCTTCAATAGCTAAATCGGTGCCGGTCTAATCTGAAGCGAAAGTAAAAAAATTAAATAAAGTCCTCACAATAGACTAGAAATACTATACTTTCGTAAGTTAATTGACAAATATTAAAGATTCCTCGATGAAGTCAACTATACGTAGTAGGTACTTTACAGTAGACAGATAAAATACAGTTTACATACAGATTGCTTCCAATAAAGTTACTTAACAGCACCACATAATATGTAAAGAACTTCTATTTACTGTTAAAGTATATACGAAGTGAGACAAAGCTTCAGACAGAGATATTTGCTATTCCAAGATTAGTCACGATCCCGCAGTAACATTATGCGTAAAATAACTGTAGGAATACATAATAACACCTTGTGTTATTTGAGTTCTTCTTTATACAATTTTAGGGTCCTTCTTGAAGGAAAATATCTATTATATATTTATTTTTAAAAGGGTAAAGATCGAATTTCAAGTTTGTTTTCATTCCATTACTTCTCTAATCCTTTGTCCTCTATAGAAGAAATTGTTTCTGGCGAGAAAATCGGCCATATTAGTATGGATTTTAATTATTTGAAATAAATTACATCGTAAGTTCAGATACGATAGTTTACTGAGCAGTCTAAGTAAGCATTTTTATAACTGATATGAATCAGAGACATGATTCATATCAGGGCTCCAATTTCATACTTGTACTTTGACTCTTTACACATATTTTTTTATTGTTATCTATTAATAAACGTTTGAATGTCAAATTGCAATGAAAGCAAAGCAAGTAATGAGAATACTTTTTATTTAGCTTCCAATTACCAAAATAAATTGAAAAGATAATGTAAAATGAAAATTACATTAAAAATAAACAAGAGATATGAATCCCCCTGAGGCGTTTCAAAAGGTAGAAGTTTCTAATTTGTATGCTTTTTTCTGTAGCCGTAGGAAGCATGTAAATTATACATATATAAGTACATGATGAAGACAACAAAGCTAAAAACATTAGTTCTAACTCTAAACATTAATATTACTAGAACATAACTCATGACAATAAAATAAGGAATTTATGACTTTAAAGTAAGTATACACTCTTAAACTTACTAAGGCTGAAATGTAATATCTTAAAATTATTAGCTAAGTTCCTTCATCGAGAATTATTATCATTTGCATAACAAAGAAAGAACTGTCACCGCAAGGTTAAATAAGTTTTCTTCATCATCGCGATAATTTTATTTATACTGGGTTCTTTTACGTTTAGGTAAAATTAAAGGAGGCTTATAAATTGAGTTTTTATATTATCTCTTTTGAGGAAGTTAGAAAATTAAGCAGTTAAAATTAGAACACATTTCAAAGTATTCTTGTTCCATTGCTTTTATTTCATAAGTATTAGGTGTAAAACGTCAGAATACATTTATCCTTCAGTAAGTATGCGCACGCGCACACATTTGCAGTCGCGAAAACTGTAAGCATGTTATGTGGATAGGCGCATGAGATTAGAAATAGAAGGGGCAGGGATGCAATTGGGATAAGGAATGTCTCGATTTAAATATAGTAACTATAATTACTTCATCTTAAAAATAAAACTTATAACTTAATAATACTTAACTGTTATTAAACTCAATATGAAGTTAATATTCATTATACACATTGTTTGGGTTACATTAGGATAACAGCAATTAACATTTAATTTAAAGTGATTTTTATGTTTGAGTGCATTTTGTTTGTAATAAATATGTTTCATTATATTTTATTTTTTAAATTATAACTACGTTCGCAGATCCTGCAGTCTGGACCAGTAGCCGGCTATATTCGTCCTATAACTCGTGCAAGTGACCAAGATAACTGCGGATCTGCCAACAGCTGGTGCGCATGCCTTTGCGATATTCGAGGTTTTCAGTTATATCTTACCTTTTAATTTAAAAACCATCTTAATTTAACAACTAACGGTACCGACCTAAATGCGCTAATAAAATACAATATAAGTGTTTGCCAACTTTTCAAAATAATGCCATTAAACACCCTGTATTTTTTTAAATGTATTTATTTTTATTCGTAACTTCCGGGCCTTACTTCCGGGTTCCTAATTTTTAAACTTACCACAGACAAAGTAATTAATAATATTTTTTCTGAACATTTTACTCTGTGGTTTTATTTATTTTAAGCACGATTAGAGTACCTACCCACAAGGTACATAGTGAATAAATTCATAACTATATTATTAATAGTCGATATAAATCTGTATTAATATGTAATTAACTAATTAACTACCTAAGTAACCTAATAATTAGAAAATTCGTCAACATTAAAATATTTGCTGATCGATGTAAACTTCGCTTTTCTAGTCAATAAATAATACTGAAAGCTGTCGTTCAACACCATTCCATTAGTCCATCTGCTACTGTAGTGCAGTGCGAGTGCGATCCTTGCGGTAATCATAATCAAAACATTACGTTTACGCCCCCCGTTCGCTACAACTACACTCTGCATTCTGCAAGCCATACATCGAGTTCGAACTTGGAATACGAAATTCTTTCTCAGTTCGAATTTGGCGCGCTGAGTGACGGTCAGCCGGGCCGGGGAACGCATCAAATCAACGCACTCTTGACCTCTTGATTTGAATAGGCGCCCTTTTGTTTGCCGTCAACCGTACTACATAAACAATAATATTTATAATGGACGGGGAAAGAAAAATATATTTGAGTGAGGGTGTCCCGTTGAACTCGACAGGCGCGGCGAACATTTTCGTGAACACAGGGAAAAGTCCGAATACTAATTCCCCAGACGGGACTGTTATACACCTCAAAACCGGTGAGTAAAGTTTCCAAAATGTAATTTTTAAGTATAGTTAGGTATAATAATAGTGTCGTGTTGTTATCGTGGTATTTATCGCATTGCAGAGAAGCCGTCAGACCTTGGGGTACACATAAACACGACGTTCTCAATAGCGTCTTCCAAGAAAATTAAGCTTTTGTTCGTGTTGAACTTTTTGTTGAGTGTTATTTGTATGGTGATATCGTGCTCGATGGGGTTTTACTACTGGAACGAGCTCATCTCCATGAGGAGGCAGCTCGACATGATGAAGGAGCACTTCTCGGTGCCTCCCATGAGCCAGGACAAGCTGCTCCCGAGCGCCCTGGTCGGCCATCCTCGGCTAAATTCGGATTCCCGCGAGTCCCGAATGGAAGGCTCCTTCGAGAACCAAATACCACAAAACACAAAGAAATACTTTGTGGAGGACCTCGGTGAGGATATGCTTCTAGTTGACTTGAAGAAGAAGAATGTAACTGATAAAACTACTACATTAACTGTCATACAAAGAGGTGAGCACTATACATACATACTTATACAAAGTTATTTCTTTAACCCATTCATAATCAATTAAATATAACTCGGTAACTGGTCTTGCATACCTGACAACTTAGTATGTATTATGTATCTAATAGCTAAGTAAGCGTTGATAGACACTTCAACTTTATATAATTCTACTTGTAAAGTTTATTAACTAATACAAATGTTTGTGGGAATGATTGGATGTCCGGTACTCTGGTTCATTGACTTTAATTTGGCACACAACATTTTTCCTGGATGAATTTGTAATACAATACTTATACAGGTTTTCTTAAGGAATTTATTGAATGCAAGTAACCCCATGGAGTTGTACTGACTTTCAGTGTCAAAGTAAACCTAAGGGTAAAATATAGATTTGTTTTAATTTGATAAATCTCAATTTCAGATTTGGTAATAGCTCAATTCAATGGTGCCATCAGAGAATACAACATGGGAACGCAATGTGAGTACAGTTTATCATCATAATTATATTCTTATAGTATTGTTGCTTTTGTGATAGCTTAAGTGACTGAAGATATTGGTATTAAATTAAATAGGTACCTATTCTACTGATACAAACTACCTAGCAAAATTATCAATATTTAGGTAACTTACCAATGTTTAAGTAATGCTATTTTAAAGGTTTTCATTTGACTATTAAAGTTCTGAGCAAAATGTAGGTATATTACTTTTTTTCTATGGGGTAATGTAACATTGCTTTCAATTTTAATTGTTGCTGTTAATTCTGAAGGAAATCACTTAATACTGCATTTACAAATACAATATCTATTACATACGTCACTCAATTAAAAAACTAATTACATCGGATTCTCAATTTTCCTATTATGTAGACAGACACAAAGTAATCCAAATAATATTTATTAAATTAATTTATTAAATTCTATTTACAAAACCACATTATTATATTTACAAAACCATATTACAATGTAATTTGTAAAATAACAAATGGTTATTATTGATTTCAAATGTATCCTACTAATACCTATTATAAAGAAAGTTTGTGAGGATGGATGTATGTTTGTTGCTCATTCATGCAAAAACTAGGTACTGAAAGAATTTGGATGAAACTTTACAATAATATAGGTTATACATCAGAATAACACATAGATACATTTTATCCCGAAATTCCCGCGGGATATCCCGGCGGCTAGTTCACTATATAACCCATATTAATGTAAGCGTAAATAAATAATTAATATTATTTTATACTTCTTTTAACTCATTAGCTAATTCTTAAACCATTCAATCCAAACTTCTCTTTCATATAATGTAACTGACGCTATTACATGGCTAAAGAATATTACCATATTGATATTTCATTTAAACATAATTATTTTAAAAGATTAGCTTAGTTAACCTTGTTATAATTTTTGCACTGAGATAAAAATATATGAGTACTGTTTTGCTGAAAAAATGTAGATAACTTGAACCAAACATTAAATGACCATTGATACACATGATAATAATTATTTATATCACATTTTTTAGTACTTTAAAACATTTATTTTCCTTCTCATTTTGAAAATCTCAGTAACAGCTAAAGAAAGACCCGTAGATGCAAAACAATACCATACTTTTAATAGCACTATTCGAAACTGATATTCACGTTTTCAACATGATTTTGTTCAAATGAATTAAACAAAGAGAATAAAAACATAGTTGCTGACAATAGAGCCATCAATTTGTTTATAATTAGTAATAATAAACAGGAGTCTTAATTCGCTATAAAACTGATAATTATTACAAAGAACGACACCCGACACCGATGGGAGAGCGTGTGAATAATCGTTTAGGCCGGCCACACATTAGCGACAATAATCGAATCACTTTATAAAGTTTAAAATGAGCTAAAAAGGTTTTAATAAGGTCCTACTAATAGATATTCTATCTCGCGAGCGGTCTTGAGCCATTCTTGTGTAGGTAATTGTACATACACATTGTCTTACTACGCCTCTAGGTTCGCGTCATAGTCTGTCAAAATTGACTTTGAAATAGCGACAGCACGGTGAGTTTGAGTAAATGGGAAAAAACCATAGAGCTCAACCTACCTAAGTTGAGCTTAAATTGAATGGCGTTTCAGTATTGTGGGCCCTATTTTCTAAACTTAATTGGCCAATTTTTATTTCCAAGTGTATTTCGGACTTTAGTTTACTTAAATGAGGAAGATAATTTAGGTAAACCTTTATTATGAGAAGAATCCACAGCTGACTTATTTTATTACATAATGCCATAGTAATTACGTAAAGACATGCTTAGTAACTAGTGGTGGTTTGTGTTTTATATTAGTTGCTTAAGATGCATACCACATTAGCAATTTATAGATAGATTCCTAAGCGGTTTGTAAATGCTTTGTCTCAATTAAATTAATAGTTATATGTATACATTTATTTGTAGAAACAACATTTTCTTTTATTTAAAACTGAACTAACAGCGCCTTGTATTATAACTAGCTGCGCCCCGCGGTTTCACCCGCGTTGTACCCGTTCCCGCGGGAATTTTGGGATGAAAAATAGATGTTGGCCGATTCTCAGACCTACTCAATTTCCTCACAAAATTTCATGAGAATCGGTCAAGCCGTTTCGGAGGAGTACGGGAACGAACATTGTGACACGAGAATTTTATATATAAGACTAGCAGCGCCCCGCGGTTTTACCCGCGTTGTACCCGTTCCCGTAGGAATTTCGGGATGAAAAATAGCCTATAACCTTCCCGTTGAATGTGGCTATCTATTACAAAAAGAATTATTCAAATCGGTTCAGTAGTTTCTGAGATTAGCGCGTTTAAACAAACAAACAAACAAACAAAACAAACTCTTCAGCTTTATAATATTAGTATAGATTTATAATTTCCTTTTTAGGGTTCCGTAGCCAAATGGCAAAAACGGAACCCTTATAGATTCGTCATGTCTGTCTGTCTGTCTGTCCGTCCGTCCGTCCGTCTGTCTGTCCGTATGTCACAGCCTTTTTTCTCCGAAACTATAAGAGCTATGTTGTTGAAACTTAGTGTGTAGATGTATTCTGTGAACCGCATTAATATTTTCACACTAAAATAGAAAAAAAATAAAATTTTAGGGGGGTCTCCCATACTTAGAAATGAAAAAAATATTTTTTTTTTTCATCAAACCCATACGTGTGGGGTATCTATGGATAGGTCTTCAAAAATGGTATTGAGGTTTCTAATATCATTTTTTTCTAAACTGAATAGTTTGCGCGAGAGACTCTTCCAAAGTGGTAAAATGTGTGTCCCCCCCCCTGTAACTTCTAAAATAAGAGAATGATAAAACTAAAAAAAATATATGATGTACATAACAATGTAATCTAACACCGAAAATTGGTTTGAACGAGGTCTAATTAGTAGTTTTTTTTTTACGACATAAATCGTAAACCGCAAAAAAATACTGATTATTCATTCAATAACTCAAATGTAAGTCCTTCATGGGCGAGTCCGACTCGCACTTGGCCGCTTTTTAGGGTTCCGTAGCCAAATGGCAAAAACGGAACCCTTATAGATTCGTCATGTCTGTCTGTCTGTCTGTCTGTCTGTCCGTCTGTCCGTCTGTCTGTCCGTATGTCACAGCCTTTTTTCTCCGAAACTATAAGAGCTATGTTGTTGAAACTTAGTGTGTAGATGTATTCTGTGAACCGCATTAATATTTTCACACTAAAATAGAAAAAAAAAAAAATTTTAGGGGGGTCTCCCATACTTAGAAATGAAAAAAATATTTTTTTTTTTTCATCAAACCCATACGTGTGGGGTATCTATGGATAGGTCTTCAAAAATGGTATTGAGGTTTCTAATATCATTTTTTTCTAAACTGAATAGTTTGCGCGAGAGACTCTTCCAAAGTGGTAAAATGTGTGTCCCCCCCCTGTAACTTCTAAAATAAGAGAATGATAAAACTAAAAAAAATATATGATGTACATAACAATGTAATCTAACACCGAAAATTGGTTTGAACGAGGTCTAGTTAGTAGTTTTTTTTTTAGGACTTAAATCGTAAACCGCAAAAAAATGCTGATTATTCATTCAATAACTCAAATGTAAATAAAAAAACATTTATTTCAAGAACTTCTTTATTATGTTACTCGCAGCTACGGAACCCTTCATGGGCGAGTCCGACTCGCACTTGGCCGCTTTTTTAAATATTTTGCAATATGTTGAAAATAATTAGTTTTATTTAAGTACGCACATTTGTATCTCTTGTTCCTTCAGTAGAAAACCTTTATTTTATTTTATAATTTATTATTTCCATCTCCATATTAAGATAATAAATAATAATTAATTAAATTCTCATCAAATTTTATAAAAACACACATTATGACCCCTAAATTAAAAATTATTGTATTCAAAATAAACATTTATTTATAACAATGATTCAATATAAATACTGTACATTCTTTAAGACAAAACTTCAATAAACAATGCACTTTAATTCCGAAGTAATAAGATTGAAATCAACTAATCACTTAGTTGTTACTAATAAAATTATTGATACGTAAATATATTCGGGGCACAGGATGTGTTGACAGATATTCACATTGTATGCCTATTTCTCATTGTATACTTAAACTATACTTTAGTACCAAGAAATAGGGTTGGAAATCACAAATCATAACACATATTAGTCGTGTCGCCCCGCGGTTTTACTCGTTCCCGTGGGAATTTAGGGAAGAAAAATAGCCTTCGAAAATCCCACTATCTATCAGTGATATCTGCACCTAGGTCCATTGAGTAGTTGTTCAGTACATCGTGAACAGACATACAGACAGACATTACAAAAGCAATGTCAACAACTTTGTTTTATTATATGTAAAGAAAGAATATGACATTATGATTTTAGTGTAAAATTACCAATGAAACAAGTTACATGAGAAACTGTTGTTTCTGAAACTTGTTCCTTGACAACAATAACATAAAGTAAAGTTTTACTTAAGAGATAGGCAGTCGTATCGTAAATCTATACCTCTATACCTAACCATAAAATTGTCCATAATATCAGAAAGGCAATGTCAACTTTATGACTACCTAATAAGGCAGTAAATCGCTAATCTTCGTTTAATTTAAAAGCTTGAGCCTTGTCTTGTATAATTAAAGTGCTTCTAATAATTAAACTCCCAGACGTAGTCGAAAAGTTCCTTTTGTATATGAAATTGATATTGACTAGGTTTAATTAGGAAGGATTCTATTTTTAGTAGCAGTGTCAAGGCACAGAGTGGTGAGAGAAAGGACGGATGGAAATTGTGATTATGAAAAAAACTTACGGTTTCGTTTTTAGAGTTCCGTTGCCAAAATAGCAAAAAAATAGAACCCTTATAGATTCATCATGTCTGTCTGTCTGTCCGTCCGTATGTCACAGCCACTTTTTCCTTTACATTATATTATTTCCTGCGACGGAACCCTTCATGGGCGAGTCCGACACGCACTTGACCGCTTTTGTCATTTGGCTACGGAACGCAAGAAATAAAAATGACTAATGTAAAGGAAAATAGTATCTGAGCGATTGAAAGCATAAAATAATATTTAACACACACAAAATGACCTTATTAACAAAGGAACAACACAATACCTAACAAATTGGATAAACCACTTTCAAGCGAGCGCATTCCTCAATATCCTTTCCGACCTATTTTTTAATGATCAACCACAATCCACATCAAAATATCGAATGTGGTTAGAATTGAATTTCCTAACTGCACTTTACAGTCAAACATAGTGACACACATCTATCTATATAAATAAAGTTGAATTGCTGTTCGTTAGTCTGCTTAAAACTCTAGAACGGCTGAATCGATTTGGCTAATTTTGGTCTTGAAATATTCATGAAAGTCCAGGGAAGGTTTAAAAGGTAAGCAGTGTCTGAATAAATGTGGATGAAACCGCAGGGCACAGCTAGTTTTGTAATGTTTAAATCTCTAATAATTATAGCTGTATCAAAACAAAAATAAATGATAAATAACATTATCCATCAAGCTGTTCCGTAACTTCATAAGGAGGACAAACAAACAAAGTTTCCACTTCAATTACAATAAGTAGGTTTATTTTATACAGTTACAATATAATGTATTAATTACTCAATATTATTAAAAGATTACTCATAAGTCATATCCTTTTATTCAAAGAATACTTAACTATCGTTAGACAACCTTGATCAAATACTCGACAGATTTATCATAAGGATTGTTACCTACTTCAATTATTACTATCTATTGCTTTTACCACTTGATTTATCAATAATGACCTTCTTCTTATCGAGTGGATGGTCAACTTGACCAATCCTGGTGTCAGAGTTATAGAGCCGCCAAAGGCCTCTGACATGGCTCATGTAACGACTACTATCCGTAGAAAGTAACCGGGACCGACGGCTTAACGTGCCCTCCGAAGCACGGAATCATCTTACTTTTCGGGCAATCAGGTGATTCAGCCTGCAATGCCCTAACCAAACTGAGGACAGTCTCACAAAGTGATTTTTGTGAGATATCCCCACCGGGAATCGAACCCGGAACCTCCGGATCGTGAGCCGAGCGCTCAAACCACTAGACCATGGAGGCTGTTAATAATGACCTATTAAGACAGTAGAGAGAGTGGATACATGGATCTTTATCTTTATAACTTAGTTAGTTATGCATCTATTTTTATCAATATCACAGTACCTTTGCAGATAAAAAACCAGCAGAGTTTTCTCTGTTGATGTTCTTTTGAATGGGTGGTACATTCCAAAGAGCCTCAGGGCCAAAACTAAATTAAAATATTTGACTTAAGTGAGCACACCTACTGCTGGGCCAAGGCCTCTAATATCACTGAAGATATCAATGCTTTCATCACTACTTAGTATAAAACAAAGTTGCATTCTGCTGCGTGCGCTCCGCAGATTTTTGCGCGGTTTTTTTAAATAGATCGAGTGATTCAAGAGGAAGATTCATATGTATAAACATTCCCAAAATTCCCACGGGAACGGGCACAACGCGGGTGAAACCGCGGGGCGCTGCTAGTAAAGGATATAATAGTTAGTTAAACTTTACTAACTGCCTCATTCATAAACACTCTTTAACTAAAACATTGTCTTAAAGTGTTTGTAATTTTTTAGAAAATAGCGAATGTCGGAAAAGGACAATGGACCAAGAGCCCGTGAACCCCAGACCTTCGTTATTTTATAAAAGCTGAAAGTTTGTCAGCGCATGCTCCCAACACAGGTAAGAACGATGGACTATTATGAAGTTTGGGTTATCGTGGCTTTGGCAGGTATACGGTACTAAAGGTCAATGGTCGAAAACACCAAGTTGGCCATCGATTTCGATATCACCGTCAAAGGGTGACTTGTACAACTCCTCAAGAGCTTTCAAATGACATAGGTCATGTCACTGTTGAGCATTAGGATCAGCGTCCATGGCATAGGCCAACTCCAATCTTCGGTGGTCGAAAACACCAAGTTGGCCGTCGATTTCGATGTCACCGTCCAAGGGTGACTTGTACAACTTGTCAAGAGCTTTCAAATGACATAGGTCATGTCACTTAGGATCAGCGTCCATAGCATAGGTCAACTCCAATCTTCAATGGTCGAAAACACCAAGTTGGCCGTCGATTTCGATATCACCGTCAAAGGGTGACTTGTACAACTCTTCAAGAGCTTTCAAATGACATATGTCATGTCACAAATAACACTTTATTATTTGATGAATTTAGATCGGTATTTTACACACCTTTAGTACCGTTTACCTGCCAAAGCCACGATAACCCAAACTTCATAATAGTTCATCGTTCTTACCTGTGTGTGGGAGCATGCGCTGACAAACTTTCAGCTTTTATAAAATAACGAAGGTCTGGGGTTCACGGGCTCTAGGTCTACAAGACATTTGATAACAAAAATGCGTTTATGAATGAGGCCCTAAGTGTTTATTTCCTTGTTGCAGCGATCATCGGTCCATGGGCGCGCGACCAAGCAGTCTCCACTAAGAACAGCGACAGTGTCATCGAGCTCAACGCCAACGACTTCACCGTCAAGGAGGGAGGACTCTACCTCATTTATGCTCAGGTGAGATATTACTTCTACTTTTATTCCTCCTCACTGTACTGCTATCTTCAGTGAGAGGCCTTTGCCCAGCACTAGAACGCTACAGGCTAATATTTTAATTTACCTCTTACTACTTTTATTAACACGATATTAGGCTTACTATGCTCAAAACCCTTCAGCAAAAAGCTACAAGGGCCCCCTGCGTCCAAGGACTGATTTTTACTGATCGCAACCCAGTGAGTCAGTGACTTCTACTCGTGTCGGAGGCTTAAGGCGGTCTAAAAACTCCGACGTCTGGGACATAACTCACGAATTAGGGGATGGACGTGTGTTTCTCTTATCCCTTTCACATTCAAGCTTCTCTCTCATTTCGGTGAAAGGCATAGAAAGACAAATTACATACTTTGTATCTAATCATAGATACTCGTAGATATCACTAAGTACATAGTATAAAACAAAGTCGCGTCTGTTTGTCTGTTTGTCTGTATGCTTAAATCTTTAAAATTACGCAACGGATTTTGATGCGGTTTTTTGTAATAGGTAGAGTGATTCAAGAAGAAGGTTTTTATGTTAAAAAATTCCCGAAATTCCCACGGGAACGGGCACAACGCGGGTAAAACCGCGGGACGCTGCTAGTATTATATATATCTACTCCGCCCTAGTTATGTAAAAAATCAAGTCGTTATTTAATTCAGTTTATACATCACACCATCAACATTAGAGATATGAAAGAACATCTAATAGAAGTTTCAAACTAATAGGAATATGGTAATAGTTTCGTCGTGCCTAAGATTGATATTCTGTTTCTTTTGTTTCTCGGTTATTGAATAAATTGTGACTGAAACCTTCAAGTTTGGTGTCAAGAGAATAGACACGACACTCTACTCAGTATATTTGGTTTCTGTTATTTTGTTTTTATATTATGGATGTTAGTTTAGTCCCTCTCCGGAGACTCGTTCAAACAACAAAGTAACAAGTTGGTACTTGGCGTCAAGAGAGATTGGCAAGTTATCCCTGAATATGTTAGAGATAATATTACCGCAGAATATTTTAGATTCGATAACAAGTTAGCGGTTGTATTATTTGGTATAGCTTATATACCTACTCAGGACAAACACCTTTCCGTCACTGCCACCAGTAAACCAACTTACGTAGTATATTAGAAGCCCCTCCTCTTTTACCTTTTCCCATGGGAATTACGGAATAAAGGTTGCCTATGTCCGTCTAATCAATATCTGCATTTTTTCAAAAGCGGTTTGTTTTTTACCTTAACAATTTCTCTTTTATTTTCTAGGTGGTATACCTAAGTCAAGCTCCAAACTGCTACTTCATATGGGCACTACAAACGGCCGAGGCTCCTAGACTACTAAGCACTTGTGCATCTGGCGACCTGTCTCCCGCCAGACCGCTCAAGAGGTCCCAGATGTCCTGCTCAACGCACACCGTGGCCCGGCTGTACCCTAACGATAAAATCAACATAGTACAACGAGAACCCAACAGGACACTCTGGCTTCGACCAGGGTATACATACTTTGGTTTCATCAAACTAAGTTCCTAAATGGCTGTGAATTGTGAATATTTTATTGTGTTATGGACAGTGTTTAAAATAAAGCAGGATCGCGAAGCCGGTAGAATTTCGTTCATTGCCCTTATTTTATCTGTCACTAGTACTCAATAATATCACTATCTCACTCGCTCAATTCGTTGGTGGCGTGAAATGGCAATACTATTGTGTATGGTACGAGTGACAGAGATGAATAGATACAGGTCAATGAACGGGATTCTTCCTGCTTCGGGACCGCGCTTTTTGCTAGGATGGGCTCTACTTTTATTTCATTTTTTGTAATGGGTAAGGAACTAAACAGGTTATAGACTGTGACTGGAGTAATTAAGAGGCAAATGTGTAAAGATTTTTGCTAGTACACTTTGTTTGCCAAACCCAATCGCCAAACAGTGATTATATAAAAATAATAACTGTACTAGCATCTTAACTTCCATACCAGACACAAGTTGTATCGTGTTTAACTTTGAAACGCCTTAACGCCACAAATATAAAATGTGAAATAAAAGCAAAGTATAACCGTTAAAGCACTATGATATAACTGTAGTGGGTGAATCACTACACAAGTACATACATATATTGTAACACTGCCAGTGTCGGTGCTAATGGAACATTTAGCTTCAGTGATTGGAGTGCCATAATGTACATAATGAATTGATTACGAATGCATCACATTATAATATGTTGCGTACTTGATTGTACCATTATCATAATATTCATGTATAGACTTAAGTCTGGCCTGCAGTTTCACCTGTATTGTATTAAATATTTTTTTAATGGTGAAAATAATCCTTGGTAGGATCATAGCGATGCGATTTCTACCTCTACATTTTTGAAGCTGTGAGTCTTGGGTATAAATTACCGATATGACAAATGTTATCCAAATATGTCTATCTTTCTCGACAAGCGGCAATAGTTTTTCCGTATTTGTTTGTCTACTATGAAAATGTGACATAACATTTGTTCTTTACATTTAATTCATAGTTGATTTTAGACAACCAAGTGAAGCGATTGCTGTTTGTCTACTGAGGCAGATGTATTAGTGGGAAAACTACTTTCAATAATTTTCAGGAACTTTCGCATTTATGATATTGATTTGTGGGACGAATAATGTGCAACTCGAATTAATTTTAAATGTTCAAATGAGTATAGTGTTTATTAAGTTGTGATCTCGTAAGGTCAAAGATTAGAACCACTGAACCATGTTCGTAGGTAATAATTAGTCGGGTAAATACTTATCTATGTTCCCTAAGTTAAAACTTTAAATTCACGTTAATTGCCGTACGCTTATTGGCATATTAAAGTTTGAAGTGTCTTTAAAGTTTAACATAATTTGTGCATTAGATACCTAAGTGTAACTTTCTAGCATTTATTGGCATTATTCTACTTAAAAATTGCTCAACAGCAAACTGATACTTAACTCGAATGAGTATAAATATGTACTGCGTTATTTTAAGTTTAATTTGCTTTATAATTTGCAAAGTTAAATGTAAAGTAGATAGTAAGACAGGACGGACAAACGACTGTAAATGAATAGTTCCGGGGTAATATTGTGGTGCTGATTACATAACATATTTTGATGTTGATGTTTGATTCAACGGAAATTGTTATTTATTTAACCTTTCAGTTATATATTTTGTAAT
The DNA here is from genome assembly GCA_951394245.1 of Cyclophora punctaria. Lineage (NCBI taxonomy): Eukaryota > Metazoa > Arthropoda > Insecta > Lepidoptera > Geometridae > Cyclophora > Cyclophora punctaria. The sequence continues at coordinate 9,977,063 of OX596168.1, forward strand.
TATTAAGACATTATACAAATACTTATAATTTACATATTGTAGAGTTAAGATTAAACTGAGTCATACTAGAATAATAAATGTAGGATTTTTTAATAATAAAAACTATCGTATGTATACGATAGTTTGATACTTCCATTAGGAAGATTTTTCATGGAAATTCTAGATTGAAACGAAATTTTGGAATTGACATTGTGATATTTAATAGCAATAAACTTTTATTATAATCTAAGTTAAAACGAGAGTAATTTCGTACTACATGCTTCCATTTAGATTAGTTACGTATTTTGTAGTACATTATTAATAAGTTTTGTACTTTTTGGAGAATACACCGTCCACCAAAATAAATGTGCCTTCAACAATTTTTAACTTTTATTACTAACCCCGCATCCCTCTAACTACCTTTTGAGTTTTTGTTGGAAAAGAAATGCAGAGGGAGATAAAGAAACTGCATAACAATCGGTTACGTTTCTGCAACTAATTCGGTCGGAAATTTCAGGGAAAACTTGCTGCCATGGAATTACAATATTGAGATTTTTTTTCATTGTATATTAAATTAATGCTAACAGTCAATGTCAAAAATAACAGTTACCGTCAATTTCAAAACATTTAGGAACATTCACTGTCAAACTGTCAAACATTCACTGTGATTCTTATTTTCTAACCTAGAATTTGTTTACATTGAATTTCTGGTTTTCAATTAAAAAATCCTTCTTGGTTTCAACAAAATGCTTACAAGGTAAATTAATATATTCTATTATAACTTTGATATAAATCATATACCGTTGACTGCATCAATTTATAATTTCAGGTTTCGTTTGAGGAAAGACTTTCGGGTAGTTGTGAGATGTTTGTCTGATAAACCTCAAGATGATGGGAAACCTCCGGAAATTAAAGCTGAAGAACCAAGTAAAGAAAAGAAAGTATTGGATAATAGAGAGAAGATTCAAGAGCTGCTGAAGAGTATGATGCTGGAGCCGAAAATAAGCGACGCCGAGTATCGAGAGAAATTCGTATCGGCTCCGGTAAGAGCTAAGAAACCGGAAAAAGTTAAAGTAACTACTGAAAAAATAGGTAAATAAGTTGGATAATTGTTGCGAAGTTTCATAATACAACTGGGAGCTAAATATTATTTTAATTTTTCAGAAGAAAAGATCACAAAGGCAGCAAGTGATGTCGCCCAGGCTCTGGGAGGAGATGTGAAACAGACTGAGGCGGAACTCCTGTCTAGAGTACTTGGGAAAATCAACCAGACCTCCACCAGCCTCAGGTAAATAGAAATACTGCTTTATAAACTTTCTACTGCGAAAAAAACCTTGTGAGTATGTTTACTGTGTTCAAATCTCGGAAGTTTAAAAAAGACTATTGGTAATACTCTGTTTGATATTGATGATCTCTTTTTCTTATTTTTTCTCTTAAGAATACCATTTCAGTAAATTGAATAGGCAGTAAAAGACTTAATTATTCCTGCTTTCCTCTAACCTACTTGTCTCAATTTTGCTCACTCAATAATCCATATTTTTGAAATTGCTAAAAATGCTTACATTTACTTGTTTTGGTCTCAATTGCTTCAATCTTGCCATGTTTCAGTGACCTTCTTGTTGGTATGAAAGTGGATCGCAATAAGGACACCGATGAAACACGACCGGTGAAGACGAGGGGCCAGCAAGTGAAGCGCCTCACTGAGCAGAGCAGAGAACAACAGACAAGGTTCTCACAAAGGAAGCCCAAACCTGCTGGAGACATGGATAGGAAGAAAATGTGAGTTATTTATTCACATTCATTGCATGTCATTTTGAATAGTACACTATAATTGGTCCAGTCAGCGGATTCCCTGGAAATTCCAAATGATTTATTGCTCACAAAATAATGCAGCAAAATATATAATAGTAGTTTATGCAACTGTCATATAAGGAAGGGTATTAAAACACGAGTGTGAGTTTATGAAACGAGCGCAGCGAGTTTCATAATAGTAACGAGTGTTTTAATACCCGTGTTATATGCAGTTGCATACACTACTTTATCTTCACTAATGCAATTAATCAAACAACAAGAGTAAAAGCTCACAATAGTTTTTCACGCGTACGTGTATTGTCACAGTGAACTTGCCGCCATTAAAATCTAACCAATGAGAGCGCAGCTGCGCGTAGGGCCAATCAGGAGCGAGCGAGATCTTACCAAAGAGTTTTGTGTATGTAGTTTCGACGAAGTTTTCACGTATAACCCAACTGTTTTCAAAAGCCAGCCTAATATCAAAATTTGATACAACTTGTATGAGGATTTTGACATAAGGCTCGCCAGGTTAATTGGTCGCGTTTTATTGATGTTATAATGAGATTTTACGATATCGATATCGATGTTTTAGGATATTATACCATCATGTGAAATTGCTTAAATTGATTGTTTTGTTGTCTGCGCTATAACAGTAGTAATTATAAGTCAAGTATTGGAAACATAAGTAGAATGTTACAACATTAGTGTAGATAAAAAATATTTATAAACTATTCCTGTATATCTATATATCTTGGATAAATGTTATTTGTACTCATTTGGCTCACACCATTTATTCCATTGTTTTTCAGATCAACAGCACAAGCTACTTCGATAAACGTGTTCAGCGGGCAGCCTTTAGGTATATTCAAGACAGATGCCGAGCCCAACTACGGCACCAAGTTGGACTTGTGGGAGAAACTGCAGGAGAGAGAACTGACTCTGGCCACCGCTCAGCCTCCTACTAATTACTTTGAGAAGATGATAATTTGGACAGAGCAGGGGAAAGTGTGGAAGTTCCCTATTAATAATGAACAGGGTAAGCAAATTGCTGTTTAATGATGTCAAATAGTATTTAGAATTTCCAATTTGACAAAATTGATCAAAGTTCAGGTCCACTACTTTAGTTTTATAATAATTTTATTTTATATATATTTTCCAACCTGACTTGAAAAACCTGAAAAAGTATGGAAAGACTTTTTATAGCAGTGTCAGGTTGGCTCTAAAGAATCAATATTTTGTGCCTTTTAAGAAATATTAATGTTTTACTTTCAGGCTTAGAAGAAGAACAGAAAGTTCATTTCTCTGAGCACATATTCCTCGATGCGTATCTTGAAGGCTGGTGTCCCAAGAAGGGTCCAATCAGACATTTCATGGAACTTGTCACAGTTGGTCTCTCTAAGAACGCATTCTACACGGCACAAGAGAAGAAAGACCACATAATGTGGTACAAAGAGTACTTTGAGTCTAAAAAGGATATTCTGTCTGAAGTTGGAGCTTGGGATGTACATAGTAGCAAAGATAATGAAGCATCGCTTTAATTGGTTTTGTATGTAGCATTGTTAATTAAATAAGTAGGTATTTAAATGTGAGTTTTCACTTTTTAATTAATTGTTATAAAATGCAAGTACATATTTGCAGAACCTTCTTAGTGTGTTTTACAAAAGAGGATAAGCATTGCATCAACCATTCACGACGATGTTATGTATAACCCAAATCTCCTTATTATTTACGAAAGAGGTTGTGTATCGGCATAAAGCCTCCTTAGAATTTACTAAGGAGGTAATGTATCGACCGTTTAGGTCTCCTTAGAATTTTCCAAGGAGGTTATGTATTGAATCAAACGTCTTTCGAATTTTCCAAGGAGGTTATTTACTATTGAGGTATAAGTAATCTTACACCTAAATAGTATTAAATAGTATTGCTCCAAAACTCCAAGGTGCAAATAGCCAAATTCCTTAGAACATTAATTATCAACTACTTATTATTAAATTAGAGGACATTTTGGGTGCCTTTATCATTTATAGAGGAAATAAAACAAATCGATTCCTTATTACTCCACTTTATTGCACCTATGGAAGTACACTTCGTTAATTTCGATGTTTAGAGAGTCCTCAGACCCTTACATTAGTCAATTGGCAATGGAAATATTAGTCGTAATTGACTTTACGTATTTATTAACATATTAAATTGAGTACAAGACTTGCTATTGATATACCGTTTCTTTTCAACGTGTTTATGAGCAAAGACGAACTTGGTCAAAGAAAAACGGCCGTGGCAAGTCCAAGCTTCCTTACGCTACAATATGTATAATACATAGCTACCTTTACGTTATTCACGTCCTACAAAACATCTTTGATGCCGATAGTTACATGTGTTTCAATTACAAAATGTAAAACCTACCCAATTATTTAGTAAAAAATAAAACAAGGAACTTGTTACATCTAAGTACATATTCTTAATTAAAAACGTCGTATACTTTAAAAGCCTCCAAAATCGTCCCAAATTAATATAAAAGGTACAAAATGTACTAAAAATCACTTAACTTTGTACAAATTATAATGTATTGTACACGTTATATTAAAAATGTTTAAAGCGTGCGGAATGTATTGAAATTATAAGAGGCTTTTGTTTTTGAGACAAACACGTTAAGGACATTTTATTTATTATGATAATCGTTGTGATATTATGCGCCTACTATTTTAAAATAAGGTCTGTTGGGGCACTTCAGTAAAATATTACTGAAACCTTTATCTCACCCCTAGATGATAAACTATTAGGTATTTTCGCGATGAAATAAATTCATTTGTGACATCAAAAACATTACCAATGCGACGTCATTTAGTTATAAATGTCACCGTGAATGCATCCCGACGTAATATCAAACGCTACAGAGTTAATTATATCCTAGATTTATTCCATCATCCGAAACGCCTTGTAATGTTCATCATATCTAAACAACAGACCTTAACCTCATTCCTTACAATATCCTTCGTAATATACATTAGATAGAATATAGCACAAAGGCTGTTATGATTTATTTGCGGTAATATATTAAGTTATTGAGAGAAATGCCGGTCGAGTATTTTAATGACTTACATTAAACGCTTGAAATTAATTTTTCCATAGATATCTAAGAGTTGGCTTAGGTTGGGGTTGCTATATTAAAAATAAATGTTTCTGACTTGAGATTAAAGAATGTTCTAGCCGACTTCAAATATGGTTATTAAGAATTTGAATTACGTACACAAATCTAAATTCAAAAACTACATCCGTCTTAAATCACTAAAGACAACAGAATGTTTATAACTAGATAAGTATAACAGACTTATAAGAGGAAGACAGAAATATAAGAAACATACATACAGCTAAGCAAAGTATAGTTGAACAAACACTACATTACGTGGCAAGATTTTAAAAGGAATTTTGGCCATTTTTTCATTCAATTTTTTAGTAAAAGTGGAGAAGTAAGCTAATAATATGTAATTAACTACCCACTTCGTTTCAATATTGATATCATGTAAGGAAACGATTTAATCTAAAACTTAACACTAATTGAGTTATGTTTGTATAGCAACCACTTTTACCCGTTCACGTAAGAGCAAATTATATTGATATAGCATGATCATCTAAAGCTGGAGCGCTCATGACAGTTCGCAAATGGCGTTAAGTCTCATTTGAAATAGTGTGATATTTATTGCATTCACCGCGGTTAGAATATACATGCTAGCAGGCTTACATATGTATAGGCCATAAGCTAATTAACATGCCTGTATGTGACAAAGTGTGATTTGTGCGCCGAGTCTACTAGTATGCCAGTTTCTGCTACGTTTTACAGGCATGCATAATCTCTTTGGGTGAGCAATGTGAATGTGCCAGCTTTAGTTTCACGATCTATAGCGAAACTAGTTGTCAAGTAAATAGAAATATGTGTGAAAAATATATTAGGCCTTATTTATATGGTTTTTAGGTCGTCCGTAGCTACTAGTTATTATAGCTACGCTTCCACTTATGTAAATTACGTTATCAGTGTATTATGTATATGTAGAGCTCGTAGTATTGTCAGGATGTTATTGCTCTATCGTCGATTGTCACTTGTCGGACGGCACGCAGGGACAGCCATCACGTTACATCACCTGGAAAGTATTTAAAAATGTTATTATATGGTCTGAAACTTCGTCAGAAGCGACAGGGACAGCAGATATTCGCTGATCTTTTCGCCATGAGATGAAAAGAATGAAGAAAAGGAAAGGAAATATTTTCTTCTGTGTAAATGAATGAAGGTGAAATAAAATATGAAGGAATGCGGTAGAATACAGTAGAGGATAGGAATAGAATAGACATGCTAGGAATAGATAGAATATAACACAAAACATGTATTTAGGGCCTTATTCATATACTTTTTCGCTATCAAATGGTTGTCCTTTTCGACACATGCTATTGTCCAAAGAGCAAAAGAGACAAAACACTGTATAATAAACAGTGGTTTAGTTATAGAGCGCGTATGAATAAGGCGGTTAGGTTAGTCTTCTTTGTCTCTTTCCAACATACGCTATCGTCCAAAGAGCTAAAGAGACAAAGCGCTTTATAAGAGTGTGTGAGTGAGTGCGGACTCGCCTGCAGGATCTGGCTGGCCTCGAAGGCGGTGCCGGGCAGCAGCACGACGGGCGCCGCCACGCGGCCCGCCTCCACGCACACCATGTTCGGGAACTCGTCGTCGCCGAAGTCGGGGATCTCCTTCGCGAACTCCGACCACGGGTTCCAGATCACTAGCCGACAATACGGATCAATCAAGACAGTTTATATGGCTAAAGTTTCTACTAGTGACGAGTACTTCGACTGAGCAGTGTTAACTCATTGTGATTGTTAAGAAACGTGCAGCTGGGCCCCTTGGATGGTATAGCTAGATGCTCTTGGATGGTTGGCCGATAGTGGCATTTCTATTTGAGCGCTACCGTGCTTCGGAGGATACGTTAAATTGTCGGTCTCGGTTTTATCAATCGTCAGACCATGGCGGAGGCCTTTAGGCGGTAAAAAAACTGTCACCGGGGACAAATCGGAAACATTTTCTCTCGACACGGGAATTGTACCCAATACATTGAATTCGACCTCTTATTTCCATTAAGATATCAGTACAGTGCGTACAAAGTCCTAACATTAATAACAGTAGTCCTACCAGTGTCAGGGAAGTTGTATTTCTGTATCCTCATCTTGCGGCCGCTGACGACGTTGGTGATGATGTGCTCCTGCATGGTGTTCTGGTAGATGCGGTCCGTCCACTCGTTGATGGTCACCACCTCGCGCGTCTCCTGGTACACCGTGCCTTCTCGCGTCTGGCGAATAGGACGATGGAAAAATTAACTAGGTTTTTAGGTTGTGGTTGTGTATTCCGAATTCGGCCGCAAACTATAGTGTAGACGGATCTTCGCGAACATTGTACATTTCTGACATTTTGTTATTTACACCCTATCAGAAAGTTGGCTATAAAAGATACTATATAGTCTTGTTTTACTTTTGTATATCTGTGTATGCCTGACGTAAACTGACGTCACCTTGTTCATATTACATATAAGATACTACACACATTATAATAACATACATTGTTCGTTGTGTGTACCTCTGTGTACATGTGTGTATACGAGTGTATATATATATATATATACATTACCTTATCAATGAACATGCAGCCGTGCATGCCGGTGATCTGGCAGCGGCGCACGTCGGGCACCTTGAAGTAGGTGTGCAGCAGCATCTGGCAGCTGAACGTGAGCTCCTTGCTGGGGTTGTACACGCCGATGTTGAAGTGCAGCTCCTTCTCGCGCAGTATCAGTCGGTACGTCAGTCTGAATCTGAGGATGAGGATAGTACGGTTGGAACAATCTTTATCTTGGCATAGGCATGGTAAAAGTTAAAAAATTAAAGTATAAGCCTGTAATGTCCCACAGCTCGGCAAAGGCCTCTCATCTCACTGAAAATATCAGTACAGTGAGGAGGATTAAGCGTAATCACCACGCTTGCCTACTGCGGGCGATCTCAAATCCGAGCCATGTTTGAAAAGTAAGAAACATAAGCATAGTACCTATATAAATGAAATCTCGCCCCGTGTTTGTCAATTCATCTTCTTCTTCATCGAATGGATGGTCAACCTGACCAATACTGGGGTCAGAGTTGTTCAACAAGGTTATATACTAACTGGAAATGCCACATAGATCTAGTGAAGTCGTCGTCCATGAGGCTGAAGACCGCCTCCACGTCCCCGCTGGGCAGCCGCTCCGGCATCTTCTCCACGTGCCAGCGCGCCACCCGCGCGAACCCGTGCTGCGGCCCGAACGCCCATTGCCCGAACTGAGCTATAGACAAGGAGTGAGCGTTAAAAATTATTGCGAAACAAGTAAATTATCTATGACACTGGCTTCTCAAGTACACTACTCATTTTCAATTGAAACTAGGTACGTTTACGGATACACTTTGCTTTTATTTTACATGTTTTTTCTGACGTTTCGGCCCCTTTAAAGGAACCGGGGTCACAGAAGACTGGCTGACTGACTGTCTTCAGTTAAATCGCGAAGTGTATCCGTAAACGTAGTTTCAATTCAAATTATCTACCTATGAGTTTATAAAAAATCTTTATTTAGGAAAATCTCACGTGAATTACAAGTGGGCAATGAACACTAATACAAAATAGTAAAGAAAGTATTTTATAATACCCTGTAACGTATTCTACAATAATATAATCTAGTTCCGATTATTTTTAAAAGTACAAATAGTGATCGTAAAAAGTATTTATCATTGCTCTTCAAAATTTAACAGATAATGTTCACATTCCTGTTAAACAAATATTTATTTTCCGTCAATGCTTTAGGTACATAGATATTTAAAATCTGCAACTTACAAAACAACACGTAAAATCTGGTATGACTGTATAACATGTGGATTTCCCCACATTATTGGCCGTTATCCACGTTAATCACCTGAGCTCGATCACCCAGGTGATCCTATGGGCCGATTATGTTTATTCGGTAGGTTAGGGTTATTTTATTTTATTTACAAGATAAAAGTCAGGTGTAAAGCATAGTCTTTTAAGTCACAGAACTAAAATGTCTAACTAATTATGTCTTCTGTGCTCCTGGGGGATCTCAGAAGACATAAACAATCACCTGGGTGATCGAGCTCAGGTGATTAACGTGGATAACGTGCATTATTGAGCATCAATCAAAAAGTGAATAAGAATAAATTATTCTTTGGATAACCGCCATATTGTATGACAGTTGTCGACTATTGAAAACCCGATGTACATACTTCACAAATACTCTATAATTTGCGGCTTCATATCGGGGATAACCACAAAAGAATGACGTCAGTTAAAATTCCAAAATAAAATGTAGGCACTATTCTAGTCTATATTTGTAGGTAAGTAAAGAATTTCCCATGGTGTAATTAATTTTAATTAATATTTTGTGAGCAGATAACATCCAAAGTAAAGGTTTTTGTTAATTTATTTGAACTCATGTAGGCGCTTGGTAATGACTAAATATGTACATGAGAGATATCTACATTATTATCTGATGTATCTTGTAATATGTTGGACATGATCGGTACATGCAAGCAAAGAATTCAAAAGGTATGAAAATTGAGGGTGTTCCTAGTTCACGTATAATTAATTGTACATACATACAAGTTTTAAAAAAGAAACCAATATATTTTTAAGTAATGAGTGATTTGTATTACATATTGAAGTTTGTATGTATGTGAATACTTACGAAACACGAAAGGTATTCCTCCCCGAATCGCTCGTTTGCCATCGAAAACAGCTTGTTTACTGAAAGCAAAAAAATAATACAAAATTACTAAAGAAAACATGACTCATAGAGCACTATTTTAAAGTTCGCCCTCAACTAACGAACCTTAACTAAAATCGTGTTATCCATCCAAACTTTTCTTAACATGTTAAACAACTTTATCATAGTAAAGTCTAAACGTAGTATGTGAATTAATCCGCACATGGGCGTTTAAATCGATTTGCTGTTTACATGCATTCCTTAACAATCATTCAAGATGAATGCTCCGTACATGTAAAATAAACAGTTTAAAATAGTTGAGGTTAGTACACGATAAAGGGACATGATGGCCATTGCTGTAGATTACATAAAGCAAACACGATCGTAGTGAGATCGGGAGCGCAGTAGATGGGCGCTTGCAGCCGCGCGGCGGGAGCCTACTCCGGGCCCATTACTCCACCACCTCACGTTTCAAACATGATCAATTTTAGCGGTTGCATTCCAACGACGTCGGGGGACGATGCAAAAAGCACCCTTATATTATAAATGCATCAGTGGACAGGTCGGACGCGACAAAAACCGACTCGGACCAACCAACGTATAAATTATTTATGCCATTTTTAGCATTTCGGAGTTCGCGACGACAGACAGATACTCGACCACTCGATGCCTCCTCGTCATACTTGACATCTCTTATCTTCAATTGACTTCAATGTTATAAAAAAAATATATCAAATTAATTAAAAAAATTAACATTGACACCGGAAATCTCAGGCGGAAACAAATTAATAACAATAACATGTTATGAATGACACACTTTTTTTCGTTATCAATAACCTAACTAACCTAACGCAACTTAAAGCAAAACATCCTTTTTTCCGATAATGGATGGCGTTTTAAGTTATTACACAACACGCGATAAACTTGAGATAAATAAATATGATTTATTGAATTGAATCGCAGCAAATTAATGTAATATGCAGAGGCATTAAAACTAATAGTTTGAGCAAGATAATGTAAATCATAGCCCACGTGAACATAAAGCGGGCGCAAGGATTTCACGCGCACTTACAAACATTAGATTTATACCCGATAGTTTCCAATAAATATTTATATCCCTATTCACATCACTACTAAATTCATAACTGTTATGAATGAGCAAAAAGCAATGAAATGTCGAATGATTAATAAAATTTAGCCACCTTTATACTTTGTCCATAAAAGGATTACGTACACACGGAGAACTATGCGGACCGTTAACGCAGATCCGATACTAAAATAAATAGCCAAGATATAAATAGCTTTGTTATTCTTAGCTGCATCTTTCAACTAGGTATAATAGGATACATATTTCTATCAGAGCATCGCGTACATAATTTATTTGTTTGCAAAACGTTTGCAACTTCCAAAATAAGTTTCGTTACTTATTTTGGAAGTTGCAAACGGTGCGTTATAAAGTTTTAATCGCGTTTTGTGTTTTGACAAATCACATTTGTGAGGTATCCGCGCAACTTTTTCCCCGAAGAGGGGCTACCTAGATAAAGTTTTAATTAGAGATTCCGGATGACATTCCTCCGTGAATCACGGGCCCTGATACATTCCCACTTTGGCATCGGCCAAGTTTTTACCATAATCTTGAGCGGCTGCTCGCCACATTCCCGCTTCAGATAAATGGACATTATAAATATAACTCCCGACTTTTACTTTATCAAAATAAAAGAATATCTGTCATCGGGCAACTTTTCTTCTCAAAATAGCGAAAAAAGTACAAGTCAAAACTTTTGAAAGAAGCGAAACAAAAGGTGTTAATAAATAAGAGTGAATGTAGGTTATGCGTGCAGAGCGCAGCAATTTTTCAATTACTGTAAAAAAACTGTATGACCCGCGACGATTTCTCAGTGTGCTCCCATCACATTGTTCTCTGCTTTCAAAGGTAAACATTATTGATCTGAGGTGGAGCGAACCGAGTGGTTTCTCAACATTGTTGTGGAGGAACAATTCTCGTGAGATGCGAGGCCGCGCCGGGCCGCGGGCTGCGCGCCGCGCTGCGGCTACAGGGTCCCCGCGGGCATGCACCGGGACCGCTACCTTACAGTGTATTCAACGATGACGATGTAATTAACTTTAACTGTACTTTTAAAATACCACGCCGCGACTATTAATATACACACCGAACAGAAGCTCCGTGAACGGAATTTAATTATTAACTCAATATTTTACTATCCATTCACGTCACATAACACCGCACCAATTAAAAACTACAATGTTATGTTACAATTAAAATGTAAATGGTTCTTATTAACATAATTAATAGAAGAAAAAGTGGTGAATATATCAAACTAATATGTCTGATTAGAAAATAACTTCTTACTATGTTTACAATAAACGTATTTTCTTCATAATAATGGGCCTTGTAATTATATTAACCAGTGTTCTTTTGAAAAAACGTGGCGGAGGTGTAAAAAGAATAGTTAATGTCGTAGACCTTATACGACGGGCTACCGAGTTAATGGCTAGATGCGCGTTACTTTGACATATTAAGAAGGAATATGAGACTGGTTTATTGAAATGAAAAAAAGTAAATAAAAACTGTGTCGTTGCGTTCGAGAGCAAATTAAAGGTCGCAAGTGATGGATACCATGGGGGCGTAATTAGAAGTTTTGGCACAGCTTCGGGCGGGCGTATCATTAAATACAAGGAGTAATTTGAGACAAACTGGAGTTTATAAAACACGGAACACTCGTACCAAATATGTTATTGCTTTAATAGCCGGTTCTTATCGTATGATCTAATTAAATTCGTCCCGCGTATCCTGCAGTAGCATTTTAAAAATGTCTTTACAATTTTATTTGTTGGATATTAATCGAGTGCATTAAGTTAACAACTTTTATATCTTTATTGTACAATTTCCTGTGCGTATACAGTAAAATGGTAAGTGAGTTTTAATAGAATCAATTAATACCTAAATTTATGGGACTGGATTAAGACATTAAAAGCTTATAAACACCGCAATGCACTAATATGTTTTTACAGGATCAGATGTGAACTGAAACGTTACGTATATAAACGGAAGCTATCAAATTAAAAAACACAACTTATGCTCGTACATCCGTATAAAGTATACATAATGTATGTAAGTACATTTCTTTATCTTTTGCTTTACTTAACCGAGTATAATTATATGTATTCCTCGTACCATAGTCAACACTTCCGATTTTAAAAAAATCATCTGCAAACTTAATGATAAAACCCCGCCCAATGTTTAACACCTCTATTGGTAGTACGTTCAAAAGAGCCTCTTTGGGACCAAAACTGAATAAAAATATTTGACTTTGACTTTGTTTAAAAATACATGTAAAGCCACAGTATCCGCTAGTTCATCTAACCTTGCAAGGGCTTACGTTATAATGAAAGTTCTGTTAGATCTCGCGTAGGAGCTAGGTCAATGCAGCTCAATTTATAACAACCAATAAATCTAACAAAAACGTATAATTTGCAAACATTTATAAGGCAAGATAAACATTGACAAATAGACGTTTTCATTTCAGATCGTTTATATCAATAAAGTGTACTAATTGCCTTTGAAGTTGCGTTAATGACTCTTTAAAAACAGTATCATTTATTCTCGTTCGTTAATTTGCCTCACGCCTGCCTTGTACCTTTGAGTTGTACTTTGAATGAAAAGGTTTAATAAAATATTTTTCCTGTTTTCAATTTCATCAGATCTTAGAAACCAACCTTTAATGAGGTGCTTTATTTCTTAAAGTCAGTGTAGAATGAATATTTGATTATGTACTCATAGTCACAAATGATACTACTGAAACATTAAGTTTATTTAAGTGTCCTTCTATGTCAAAACTTTTACCACGTCTATTTACTTTTAAAACTTGGCTCGGATTTAAGATCACCAACCCGCAGTAAGCAAGCGAAGTGATTATGCCTATAATTGTCTTCAGTGAGCTGATATTCTCAGTGAGAGGAGAGGCTATTGCTCTGCGAGGACATTACAAGATAATACTTTTTAGGTACGTTTTATTGGCTACTCCACCCTCATCCCGAAATTCTAAAAAACTATCGAAACAGAAAACGTAAGTTACCGTTTCCTGAAATTTCGAAAGAGACAATAATTGTAAAAGTATGTAGAGTCACTTTACTCTGCTAGTTACAATATTTGGAACGGAAGGCCCTTCAAGCATAGGCTTGCAGGGCCGAGCGTAGGTATAAATAGAATAAATTAACATATTATACTATCAAATTATTGAGTAGGTAATAAAATATAATTCAAATTCAGATTTGCGTCGAGGGTTTTGTTAAAAGTTCCTCAAGAGTCGACAACCCTTATCGTGAGTTCTTCATTTTATTTCTTATCGAGTTTGTAGACATCCATACGCATATTTATGCATCGTGTTTTAATTTCATAATATGTGACAGTGTGAATGTGTTATATTATAAAACTAGCAGCGTCTCGCGGCTATGTCCGCGTTGTGCCCGTTCCCTTGGCAATTTCGGGATGAAAAATAGCCTATAACCTTCCCGTTGCATGTGTCTGTCTAGCATAAAAAGAATTATTCAAATCGATTTCCGAGATTAGCTCAAACATACAAACAAACTTACAAATTTTACCTCTTTATAATATTAGTGCAGAAACATAAGCCAAGCCGAGGTATACGACCAGCACAACATTAGCAGACGCCACGCGCTACCGTTCCCCGCTATGATTTACAGATCAACAAATAATCCTAATCTAACTCCCACTATTCGCTAAGCATTTGAATATCATAAATTGAAAACGCGGCCATAAATCGTAATTAATAACAGTAAAATTAATAGTTACAGCTTTATACGGAATTTAATTATCTGTTTTAAAAGACATTTAAGAGTTGAATATAAAATATAAGATATGAATTAGATTACTTGTAATCTAATTATAGCTTTTGAAGAGTATATTTTGTAGGAGAAGTTAGTCATGATGTTATCCTATCCTAATCGGTGTTCGATTTTATAATTTTTCTAGCTATTTTGCGCATCGCGATGTTTCCACCCGCGATACAATAGATTGCATTACTGTGAAAAGTTTGCCGATCGCGTTTACATTATTTCCCAGATTTAGTAGTACCTATACATTTTGATAAGCAGGATAAAATGTGCCTCTTTATAAAAGTTAAGATAACAGAACATACAAATTTTTTAAACATTAGGCTGGTATAATTACTACATATTTAATACTACTTAAGTAGGCATATTATCTTTACTCTACCTACATATACAATCTTGTGGAAAAACCAGGATAAACAGTGCCAATTTTTATGTAACTTTGACTTAAAGTAGTATGGCGCTCATTGTCGAGTATAAACTAAAAGAAAACTTAAATAGAAAGAACATAATAACACAAACAACAGTTTAGCCTTCACTTTATAAAACGTAAAATATGAACGTCTGGATAATAATTTTTAACGAGCTGAAGTTAGTTGAGCAATTCTCATATAATTGCATAAATTGATCCTGTTTAGCAGCATTTTATCATCATTTTATTTTTATAATGTTGGCCACGTTGGACGAGATGCTTTAATCAATATTCAGGATACTTGCAACACTATATGATCCTTATCGATAAAATACAATGTGTATGATCTATACCCATTAATTTTTATATTCCCCATAAATCTAGTACTTGCTGCATCTAAGATATAACCGGTTTCCGTGGGAATTTCGGGATAAAAAAGGTTATTTCTGTTAAAAACTAAGTACCAAATATTGTAAGTCCATCCTGTCAATTTAGCGTAAAGAGCTACAAACATCGGTCTATGGTCTATCGGTCCCGGTTACTTTCTACGGATAGTATTCGTTACATGAGCCATGTCAGAGGCCTTTGGCGGCTCAATGACTCTGACACCAGGATTGGTCAGGTTGACCATCCACTCGATGAAGAAGATCGGTCTATGCCCGTTGTCCACAAAGACATACTTATACTAGCAGCGGCTCGCGGTTTTACCCGCGTGGAGCTCGTTCCTACTGGAATTTCGGGATATAAAAACAGCCTATAACCATCCCGTTGAATGTGGCTATCCATAGCAAAAATAATTATTTTAATCGGATTAGGATTTTCGGAGATTAGTCATTACAAACAAACAAAGTTAGAAACTTTAATATTAGTATAGATATGGTGTGGCTGTGGATGATAAATATATAAGTTTATTTATCATTGTTTAATAGTTTGATACGTTGGAATATTTATTTTTGCTAGCCGCCGACCCTATTATTTAACGTCTGAAAACTATGTCATAGCCAAGGGCTACTATATTTTAAAACCGTTTGAGCATATTTAATTAGCCCCATACATAATTTGATTACACATTAAAATACCGCGATTGATAATGAATCTCGTTTCCTGATACCGTATTAGTGCACTAACATGAATAAAATATAATTACATAAGACACGTTTTTTGTGTACCAACTTGTAATTTGTTATTACAAGTTTTAAAATTACGATTACAATCAATTACGTACATTTGACCTTAAGTTGAAATTAACAATTCAATGAGTTGGTTTATGAACTTAAATTAAATATTAACATAGTGTTTTCATTGCGATTAGATTTATCCTAAAAATAAGGCAATAAAAAGCTTTGTTCCTTTTTATTCTTCTTTTCGTAATTATCATCGAATTACACAATGAGAAAGTCTGTTTTAGGGTTCCGTACCCAAAGGGTAAAAAGTGGAAACAGGACCCTATTACTAAGACTTCGCTGTCCGTTCGCCTGCCTGTCTGTCACCAGGCTGTATGCTATCGTGTAACGTCTAATATTCCCCTAACATTTAATTTCCTAGACCGATAGTAAGCGGCGGAAAATAATGCAGAAAAAAACTGACATTCCACTAAATTGGCGATCATTAAATTATAAATATTCAGATGTGCGTCCAACGCGCTCATTCATACTTCATAATCGACAGCATTCCCATAAAAGGAGACAATTACCAGTTTTTAATGCTCTATCCTTTGCACCTTTTGTTTGGGATTAGAGACGTTAATGCGCTAATGCTATTCTGGAATCCAAGAGCATTTTCAATAAATTGGGGTCATTAGATGAGACAGACAAAAGTGGACAAGACAAAGCAAGTATTCATGGAAGTACGACAGAGGTGTCCCAACGACAAGGGGTCAACTCGGCGGTAAATAGCGCCGGCAGATGCTCCGGACAGCCGATTAATAAGACGGGACTCCGCCCTCGGGCCTGCGCCAATTTAACAACACACCACCCCGCAAGATAAGCCGATTACAACAAATCTCGGAGACAAACCGCCAACCTCGAGGGCACCACTGATAAATGTTACTATGCTAATGCCACTTGATATCTCAAACGAAATATTAAGCCCACAATTAAACGCTACCGCATCAAAAGCAGATTACACATATTTATTACCTGAAATAGCAGAACAAAAGGAAATTAAACAAACATGTCGAGCGTAAATTTTCAACGTCTGAGAAAAAATATCATGTTTTATTGCGCGATTTACAACGTGTTAATGTTTAATAGGACAATTAAATTTTTTAAGCGATGTTATTCATTTTTGACATAGGATATTAACATTTTTATTGTATGTTTTGTATCCTTAAATTGTATTAGTCATTATCGAGTGAAACCACGCAAAAAGGTAAAAAAGCTCTGCGTTATCGGGATTGCCTTGTATGGAGAGCCGAAACTTACGAGTATTGTATCTATACGATCTATCAGCTGAGAGGTGCGTTGTTCGATAGATCATACGCGATGCGACCATGTAAGGCGGCAACTACATGATTCTGATGATGTCATGCAAGTCACTTGAGCACTACAGATCCGCCCGTCCGTAATGATACGGCGATTACATATCAACAGACATCATCATTAGTATTAGAAACTTTTTAACCTCCGGACATATTTCCTTTATACTAAGCTACCTTTGCCCAGCAGTGGGAAAGTATAAGATATAAGCTAGAAAAAAGGAAAACTCATATTTTAAACCTGCACGAAGTTTAGATAGAAATATAAATGATGTAGTTTCGATATCATTGGCATAATCTAAAAACTTGTATAGTTTGTATAATGCATCTTACACAGACCCATAATCATTTTAATTATAATAGTAACCTATTTTATTTATATAAAGACCGGCGTGGGAGTAAATCCAGTTTAACTGAACATCGCGTGCGTTTGCTTTGTTGCTCTATTCACCTTAATTAGACATTATCAAAATTGACGAAGTCCTGTCACAAGTACGTGAATGTGTGTGAGAAATATACAACGAGGATAAAATAATATCTGTCTAACACAGATGTTCAGAATACAGGAAATTCCTACTCATCAACGCAAAGCAAAGGTCAAGTTCACTGAGAATTCATTCTAATATTGAAAAGGCGCGAGACGTCTTCAATGTGATAAATCATCTCGCAAATGATAATTACAACTACACCAAGTGTGATGTAAATCATGTCTAACTTAGCGAACCTAAGGATAATTGTATTAAATCATGAACTAAGCAATCAGACAATGAATTTAGTAGGTGGGTGTCGGTTGGATTACTAAATTATATATCGGTCCTTTAAATCTGTTGAGGTGGAAACGTTACGAGCGATCGAAGCTCTAATATTTCACCACAGCTGCTCAACGAGTGGAACAATCAATGTCTAACATGTCTCTGATGGCGACAAAAAAACACAACACATGTCGCTGATTACAGCCACGGACTATTCGTGACAGAGCCATTTAATTATGGCATGGTTTTACGGATGTTTAAACTAAAGGCTGTGTAAGACCGATCCGTTCGAACATCGTGCTCAAGGCACAATTTTCAAGTGAAGATGTAATAAAGGTGAGCGATGTTAGGTGGCACCCAGAACGTTTAAATCAAGGTTTATCAAGAGATTGGACGGCGGGAGATAATGTGACGGTTGTGGGGCGAAGCTGACTATTCAGCGGAGTCAATGGCGTGTGACCGCCGAGAGGTCGCCCCTCACTGCCTGACGCCTGACATTCTTTACCCATGTCTTGTTTCATTTTTGTATTTAATTCCTATCTAGTTGACACGCTAGCCAACAAATTGTCGAGAGAAAGAACGATTACTGTCTTGATTAAATGATCTGTACTGCAATAGAAGCTCTATTGTTTAAAATGTGGCAGTTGAACAAGTAGGTACTTGTGAATTTTGTCATTATAAAGATGGATACATTGTAATTCATTGATATAAGGAAAATTATATTTTTTTGTCACGAACTTATATTGTACATAAACAATGTTTTTTTTATTTAAGGAGAGACCTTAAGTAGATCATTGAAATTATGACACCAACAAATAAAAGTACGGTACTTATGTAAATGATTTGGTTGTAATCTCACTATCCCATTAATATTTCATCTCAAGTCCAGTCCGGTGTCAGTCACCAGTCATCCGCGTAGTGAAGCATAAAATAAAGCATGCACTCATTGACGCGCGTCGATCGATGGGGTAATCTCGTGGTCAAAGCCTCCGTGGGCATCCTGACTATGTAATATTGGGAGCAGCATAAAATTATCTGGGCATTAGCGGGTGGTGGCGAGCGGCTGTCCGGGGACCATTTGTCATCGGCGCGAGGCAGGGAGGGGCGGGAAGAAAGTGCCGGCGACTCGGGGCTGCAGACGCGACCACAAAAACAAGACGGAGAGCAGGGGCGGGCCACCGCGCTCCGCAGCCACCCGCAGGGATGTGCCAACACACTGTGCAGGGCTGCCCCACGCTGCCCTCTCAAATGTACACGCCATTGTTTAACATTGTTGCTCTCAAACACTGGACATTTTATGGCACTGCCTGGAGTGATAATAAAGAAAGCTATTCCACAACTTTTCATCTACTACTTTGCGGACAAACATTAAATAAACGAAAGTGTTATTTTAGTAGCAACGGATTATAGATCAACCTTTTTAAAACGGATATTTTAAATAGGTACATACTTATTTGTCAAATCTCATTTTAAAATATCTCATTTATTAAAATGTTAGTAATTAAATTACCCTTCGTTTTTCATCTAAAACATGACCTATTTCCACTTGATATCCACTAAAAATTTGTCAGTCATAAAAGGGTCAAGCGGGCGAGTCACGTCGGGCAGCCGAGGAGCAAAAACACCAAGAGTACAAACTATATTGGATATTAGAACAGAAGGCGCGTGCCGACAACTTTTTGTCGACAACCAAGGGAACGAGTGGACACTGTCCAAAGGGCATAGCTTATTTAATTTGCGAAAGGGTTGCTAGCTGCCCAGACCTCTATAATAAGTATACATATACGTGCCAGAAGCAATAACCCCCGCGTTAATTCGATATTACTCGTACAATTCTACTCAAAAGCGAAATGCAATTAAAATTATGCGAAGTCGATTACCAATTCCACTGGCATGTGTGTGCTATAATTGGTTTAATCTTTAAAACATAATTTTGTGCACAAAGTAGATAAGGTAGTTCGTACACAAATTGCTATTATAGTAGATACTGTAGGTGTATAAGTAGTAATAGCACATGGAATCATTAGCGGCAGTCGGTCGTTTGTTAGAGCCATTCGCGACCGGAGACGGGTTTTTGTCTCTACGCCAAATTGCATCCGCACAATACGTGTGCCACCAAATTGATTTCCATTTAATTGCGGAGGGATGAGACTGCTGTGACTCGCATTACTGAACAAATAGCAATGTTAATGCGCCTTGTAGCGATGGAGAATATTCTCGGCTCTCGACAAATTTCAATTATTCAATTGTACAAAATCTTTGTGTTCCTTATTCCTAACAATAACTTGTAAGTGTTGATTTAGAAATGAGTTTTAGTTTAAACAAATAACTAACTACGTCAAACGTACATGGTAACATGAATCTGGTATTTACAGTTATTTTATTATTTAGAGAAAATAATGAACGTATAATTCAAATTCCTATTTCTGTAAATTATGACTGAGTGCTAAGCATTAGAATGACGCAGTGTTTGTTAATAAAAGCATCTACTAGTGTTAAGATAATGGTCTCGGAGTTAAGTGTAATCACTTAAAAGATTAAAGTTCAAGTTGTGATCATGAAATACACTTGAAACTTTGGCAGGTTTCGCAGGTCCAACTCGTTGGTTGAACGAGAATTGATGTGCGTTGGCATTGCGAGAAAAGCCATCTAATACTCATCGTATTTTAGCGTGAAGTTACTGCCGAAATTCCCACTAATCGAGCATGTCTCATTAGTGGAATCCGGTCATTTGTACGCGGATACGCAGCCAGGGACGGACTTTTTTCGCCCACATCTGGTCAGTTTCTTTTGTAAATTTATCGACTGAAACATTCACCATTTCAACGGGTGTAGGGCCAAACAATTGTTTTTAATTACGGATAAAAAGGGAGCCTGCTTTGTTTAGATGTGCGGAACCGTAAGACAATGGGATCTATTATTTAAGCTTAGCTTTAAGACCTTTGAATTTAGCTGGTAACTTAAAAAACGAAAACTGATAAACAGGAGGCAGTTTAAAATACAAATAAAATGGTTTCTTCTAACATTTGGCCACTAAGGATAGAACATAGTTTTATTAGTGCATAGGTACGGCGCTGATTAAATTAAGCTGATATCTATCTGAAAAGCTCGGTTCAGATTCATAGGTAGCTATTTGAACTATTGTTATCATAAGCTTCAATTAAGACATGATATTTCCATGCCACCCTACCATACCGTTGTAATATCAACAAGGCTGTGAATAATGGGTGTAAGTAAAGCCCAGTATTCAGTCAGCTCCAACCGGGAATTATTAACGTATGCAAATGGCGAAAACACTTTGTAAATTAATGTAAATTTAATTACAGACACCACGGCGTAATTACACCATGTCAAAGATGAATTAATCGCCAAATGGAAATTATTAAACGTCTAGAATATTGTTACATAATCATTTAATAACAGCTAACGTCTTATATGTTGTGTCATATACATTTTTAGGTATGTATTTGTAATTTTGATAAAGTTCGGAATTGTTTTAAGGTGACGAAAGCTCTAAATAGACATGTCATTGAGAATAAGATATTATTGTGCCACGGCTTAATTCAATTTGATAAGATTGTGGAGTTTAAATAGCTAACCATTCGGCCAGAACTTCAACAAAGCGATCAATATCTAATCTCCTAATAAAATATCTATAATTATATGCTAATATAATAAAGCTGAATTTTTTTATGTTTGTTTTAGACGCGCTAATCTCAGAAACTACCAATCCGATTAATTCATTCTTTTTTATAATGGATACCCACATTCAACGACAAGGTTATATGCTATTTTTTTATCCCGAAATTCCCACGGGAACGGGCACAACGCGGGTAAAACCGCGGGGCGCTGCTAGTTAATAATATAATTGAGAATACATCATTTGTTCACTTGAAACTAAGTAAACAAATACGTTGGAATAGGTTAGTGGCCAACACTAGAGTCGGAGTTTTGGACTGCCTTATGAAATGGTATAACAATTGAACAGAGACCAGAAAACTGAAACTTTTTTCTTGATTTTCTGAGGACACCAATTAAGGCCTAATCTATTAATTGAGGACTAATCTATGACTTACCTTACAAATAACTGTTCTTGATTATTCACCCTCCATGATACAACAGTTGCACCTGAAAGGAAAGTAGATTTAAGAGACTAAATTCAAATTGAAGGCGAAATTAAAATACACGGGTTCGGTAAATAGCGTTATCTCAGTGAGCTGTAGTTTAGTGAGTATAGACTTTTCTGAAGCTTTTCCCTTGCAGTGGGAAATAACACGGGCTTTACTAATACCTAGCAGCGCCCCGCGGTTTTACCCGTGTTGTACCCTTTCCCGTGAGAATTTCAGGATGAAAAGTAGCCTATAACCTTCCCGTTGAATGTGGCTATCCATTACAAAAAGAATTTTTCAAATCTGACCAGTAGTTCCTGAGATTAGCGCATTCAAACGAACAAACACTGCATCTTTATAATATTAGTATAGATAGATAGGTAATTAAAGAGTAAAATTTTAATGTTAGTTCGCAACTCAGGAACTAGCAGTTGGATTCGAATAATGACTTTGTTTTGTATAACCGAATTCAAGAAGGCTACTATTTAGAAGGCTACTATTTATTCCGAAATGAACACGGGAATGGGCATAACGCGAGTAAAACCGCGGGGCGCCGCTCGTACTTACTACGAGAGATACGCAATGATTAAGTAAATTGTTTCGTAATAAAATCCGAATAAAATACTGCTTGTCTACCCAAGAAGTCCACTGTAAAGGATTTTAAATCGACTACTATTGGCTGTATATTTTTTTATGTTTGTGAATCGATTTCTAAAATTCTTTCGGTATATGTTAGATTGGTCCATTTTCTAACCAATTTGAAAAAGGGTGATACATAGTGTCTCAAAAACCTAGTCTCACATCGATTTTTCGCTTGAATAAGTTACTTAATTATAGATCTTATTGTGTTTCATAAATGACCTCACACTTATGTTAAAGACAAAAAAATATAATTTTCAGCTACCATACTGCAGACAGCCTTGCACAATATTAGGGTCTGATTGGCGGATAGTTTAGTTTGATCCATTATTTTAGTACCAATTGCACAATAAAGTATACCAGAGTAGACCTAAAATTATATAGGACATTTTTACATGACCCATTGGTTTTTTTTTATTTTTATACAAATTACACACTGTCACCGGCAATTAGTAATTAGGTATTTCAAAAATAATTACTGCATAAGTAAGATCAGACAGTTGATAAAGAAATAAATTAATCATAATGATATGAATATAATGAAGCTATTCTAATTGCTTTGAACTTATTAATTGCACTTACATATTAACTTCATAACATGAAACTTAATCCCACAAATTCTATCATAAAAAAAAACTCTAAATCATAAATAAAAGACTAAAATGAATTAACTACAGCGAAAAACTTAGAAATCTATAAATAGATTAGTTTTATCATATTTTAATATTGAATAAAAATAAAGTTTGTTAATGAGAGTCAAAACAAAGTATCACATTAACAGCATTAATAATAACAGACAAGGCATTAGTCGGGTGTCTTGAACCGTACTCTAACTACATTAATTAATATTGGTGGAGTATGACTTATAACTTTTTGTGAATACATCAAATACCAACCTACAATTTAAAAGCAAGTATCTACAATTTACTTCCTACAATCCAATAGCCAAGGTCACAGGCACCGCAGACAACTAGGTAGGTACCTATATTCTATTCATTAAAAAAACTTGTTACATACCTCACAGCTAACTACGATACGACGTGAATACTTACCAAATACACTACAGTCTACACCACAAGGTTTATAATATAAATATAGCCGCTAAAACAATAATACCACAGTGAATTTTATTCCTCCAATAATTTACAAAACACTTGTATTTTCAAGTTACGCGCGTATGTTTTAAAAAAATAAATACAAGCTGAGGTTATGCGGTATTTAGGAATGGACTGATAATAAATTATAGTATTTAAAATTATATGGTATCTTTACATGTATAGTTTAAAATAATGTTAATTCATTACTTACCGAAAAGATTTACGGTACAAGTCGTATTGTTGCCTCTGTCGAGAACGACAACACTCGTCGCTGCCATTTTTCGTTTGACAGCGAAGCCAACTGATTGACAAACTCAAAAATGCTTAGAAGCGAGTGCTGCCAGTAATAAAACCTATATTATACCAAAACTATTCTCGTAGCTTGAATTCTACCATTTAATTATCTTCAACCAAATAATTATTATTTTACCATTTAATTGACTTTGAGATGAAAGATTTCAAGCTTTTATTTTTTATAAACAATTTAGAAAAAATACTTCATATATCATTTGTTCGACGTGGTTCAATCTCAACTTATTGTTCTTTCTAGCTTTTATATTAACTTTGAATTTATAAATTATTTATATATTTATTAGCACGACAAGCACAGCACAGAGTTAATTTTTTTATAATAAATTAGAAAAAATATTATATGAGGATGATTTTGGTTTTTAGGGTTCCGTACTCAAGGGTAAAAACGGGACCCTATTACTGAGACTTCGCTGTCCGTCTGTCCGTCACCAGACTGTATCTCCAGAACGGTATAGCTAGACAGTTCATATTTTAACAGATTATGTATTTCTATTACCACTAAACAACAAATACTAAAAATAAATATTCAAGGGCCCATACAACAAACGTGATTTTTTTACCGTTTCTTGCCCGATAGTAATAACGGCGACAGGTAGATGCTAGACTATTCACTCACAGAATATGTAGTTTAATGTTCTCTTTAAATATTATTCATTAAAATAAAATAAATAAATAAGAGGGGCTCCCGTACAATAAACGTGCTTTTTTGCCGTTTTTTAAAGTTGGGAACCCTCCGTGCGCGAGTCCGACTCGCACTTGGCCGGTTTTTTTATTACAATTCACTAATTTCACTATTCATCACACTAAAGATGAGAGAGATGAGGCCGTTGCCTAGCGGTGGGACATTACAAGCTTACATACTTTTACGATTCGAACTATACCAAAATACTGAATTTAAAGACTAGCAACATTAAAATTGACATAATGATGTGATGGAAATGAACAAAGATATTCAGCTTTACTGTTTCAGTTTTAAAGTTTATATTTCTTTGCTATATTTATACTTTGAAATCACGATGCATTCAAAATAATTTATTATTTCATTGAATTTACGAATTATTTTTGTAACCCTTTGGCCTATTTTTTTCATATGAGTTAAATATTAATATCTGTTTATCACGTAATAAGTCTTAAAAGATGCATATAATCCATTACCAACCAGTGTTTATTGAGGAAATTTGAATTTGTTATTTCAATTTATTCGTACAAAATAATTGTGAACGCACGTTTATTCAGCCAATAGGAGAAAGCCAACACCGTGCCGGCAAGTGTCATCCTCCCTTTGGAAGCATCATACGTGTATTTTTCCGGTTCTTGTCCTTTCGCTTCAACTGGCGCTAGCTTGAGTCGGTCGGCGAAGAACTGAGGACTGTTTTCTTGTAAAACACCAGTGAAAATGTTGGGATCACTAAAACTAGTATTACTATTAGGTGTAATTTATTTGTGTAAGGCCGCCGAAGAAGATGTCTTGGATCTAACAGATTCAGACTTCTCATCGGTTATAGCCCAACATGATACCGCTCTAGTCATGTTTTACGCACCATGGTAAGTTAGACATGCCACTTACGTATAGCCATGTGCTTGGTAACTAGGTTTTAATATAGTAATTGATTCGCCATTGTGATTTCTGTAGGTGCGGTCACTGCAAAAGACTGAAGCCGGAATACGCGGTTGCGGCTGGTATACTGAAGAATGACGATAACCCAGTGGCTATGGTGAAGGTAGACTGTGTGGGTGAAGGCAAGAGTACTTGCGAACAGTTCTCTGTGTCCGGCTACCCTACACTGAAGATCTTCAAGAAGGGAGAAGTTTCCAAGGAGTACAATGGACCTAGAGAGTCAAGTGAGTATCTGCCATGTCATCAGCTTTTAATAATGAATTAATAACAAAGGGTTATATTCATTTAAACAGGTAATGTTCAATGTTAAAACTACCTTCATTCCATTTATAAATAAATTGTTACTTGATTTTCCTCATAGATATCCTATTGATGAATACATAATTAATTCATTATGTTATTTATATGTCTTATTAATATATTGCAACCATTAGTTCTATTAAATTCAATCAACTAGCAAAGTAATGGATTGCCAGTAAGGGCAGTAAGAGCCCACAATCACTAGCTGTTCCTCTAGGTTTCAAATCAGCTTATTGCTGTCTCCTAAGTCTAATCTATATCTCAAATTGATCATAATCAGTCATGAAACAAGCAGACAGTGGAACCTGACCAAGTCAGAGGGCCTTAAGGCATTCAAAAATTCCAACACCAAGTTAGAGCACTAACCTACATGAACACTAACTTTTTAATGGAATAGAAAATAAAAATAATACCAAACTAACTATTCTTATCCACAGATGGCATTGTCAAGTACATGCGCGCTCAAGTGGGCCCCAGCTCCAAGGACCTGCTCGACCTCACTGCCTACGAAGCCTACCTCAAGAAGGACGATGTTGTCGTCATTGGGTTCTTCGAGAAGGAGACAGACCTGAAGGGAGAGTTCCTCAAGACTGCCGACAAGATGAACGAAGAGGTTGCCTTCGCTCACTCTTCAGCTAATGATGTCTTGGAGAAGGCGGGATACAAGTAAGTAAAACCCTTTTGTATACTAATATTATAAAGAGGTAAAATTTGTAAGTTTGTTTGTTTGTTTCTTTATGTAATAGATAGCCACATTCAACGGGAAGGTTGTAGGCTATTTTTCATCCCAAAATTTTCAAGGGAACAGACTCAACATGGTTATAACCGCGGGGCGCTGCTAGTATTTTATAAACACAAATACTGTCCGAAAGCTCAAGTTGTTCCTGTAACTCTGTCTAATTAACTGCCAAGTTACATCCATTGCCTAAGTGGCTAAACTTATTACGTTTTAATAGACTTTTAAAAAAGTTGCTAAACGTTTTGTAAAAACCCCATTTGAATTTGATTTATCACTTCAAAAAATTATTATAATATTTGTTAAGTAACACAAGTATACTGAATCAATTTAACACATTATAGTACTTATACTCTGCTTACATTTACTCAATTTATATACTGTTCGTTCTTATTGTAAATACAGTAAAAAAGAACCTTATAACAATATGAACCTAGAACTTTCCAAGTATATTTTATTTCATTATCCAAACAATAATTATTTTATTTATCTAACTATGTATTTAAAATAGTTATGTTGGAGTTGATAACCCAATACATATCTTCATGTTTGTATGTTATATCAGCAATGTATGTATTTTAACCACAACCTTAGGCAGCATACTTTACATAATGTGAGTACATGTCATGTAAGGAAAAGTATGTATTTTTTTTTGCTAGATGTATGAGTAAATGTACAGTGCTCAATTAATTTTAACGGTACAATTAGGTAGTAGATAAGTTAACTTTTTGACATTGACTACCAGGTAGGTATATAGCGTTGTTTAGACAAGTGAGCTCCATTTTACATCTGTATAAATACACTTTGGCAATGAAAATATTGGCTTCGTTTATAAGCCATTGTTTGTTTAATAGCGTTAGGTATATATATTTAAATTAAGCAGCGCCCCGCGGTTTTACCCGCGTTGTGCCCGTTCCCGTGAGAATTTCGAGAATTTTTATACATACCTTCCTCTTGAATTGTTGAAAATTGTTGCTCTCTCTTTATTGCGGCGAAAATATACCAAACAATATGGTATAAAAACCGGTAAATTAATTTAAAATCGATTACTATGTATTTATGCGTAGTGTTTGAATTCTTTATAATTTCCCGTAACTATAAACCGTAGCGGATTATTTTGAAATCGACATAATTATGTTTCGCCAATCGATTTCACTCTAGTTAACTTTTTTATTATATGTTTCAATGATCCTTTAATGAAATTTTATTCAATATGACCGATTAACATACAAGTCTATGTTCGTGGATCTTTAAAAACAATTATTTACTTGAAAACTATCCGGTGTTTAAAAAGTGCCCTATCCAGAGCCTCATCATGCTAAAGGTTCCGGTGAGGCACATTGGTAGTGAATGAAGCATAGTTATACCTGAAGATGCAACTCATAATTTGAGTGGTGTTTGAATCGGGCAATAAGAACTTGAGTGGTTCTTTTATTAGGTATAAGGTACTCACTGTAAGGTGAAATCCTCTCAAGAACAGTGAGGCAGAAAAGTTGTGGTTAAACAACATTATTTTGTCGGTAACATTCACATTAACTTCGCAAAATAGAATTAACCTTATTCATATACTAGCCGCGCACCGCGGTGTAACCCGCGTTGTAGTCGTTCCCGCGGGAATTTCGGGATAAAATATGTCCCATGTGTTATTCTGATGTACAATGTATATTACTGTAAAGTTCCGTTCAGTAGTTTTTTCGTGAAAGAATTACAAACATACATGCATCGTCATAAACTTTCGCACATATAATATTAGTAGTTTTTAAAATAAAAACTTTTGCAGAGTGATAATAGTTAATAAATAACGGTTACTGGTATTCAAAGGTGACATTCCATATTATTTTAACGTTATGTACCTATGTAAATACACTGATAACATTTTAACACATATTTTTTTACATACATAATACTTATGATTTATTACTATTACATTCAATGTCACAAGTTTTATTAACATTTATCGATAAACCAGGACAGGAAATAGGCAGTTAATTAAAAAAACTAAAACGTAATCTCATTATAATTATATTTAAAATAATTAAAAAATACCACAGATTTGAAGCGTAAATTATTAATTAAATAAGATATAATAAAAAAATTATAACAAAACAAGTGATTAATGCGAAATTTGTTGGTATAGTACTGATATTTTACGTTAAAACGTCGCAATGAATTTGCGATTGGATTTGACATTGAGTGAATAATGTGCGAATTAATTTATTGGTAGTAATTTACTGGATCAAATTATCATACTTTTGAATTTTCTACGCCTAAGTAATGGCGTGTAAAACTGAAGACCACCCCTCATGAAATATAAATATACTCGTATATATCACAAATATAGATATCCTGGAATTATATATACGTACATATATGTATATCATACTATTATGTATATTTACATTTCCTCCTCACTATACTGATCTTCAGTGAGATGATAGGCATTTGCCCAGCAGTAAAACATTACAGGCTAATACTTTTAACTTTTTTATATCATTAAACAATAGTCTAGACCAGTGATGGGCAAAGTACGACCCGCGGGCCAACTCCGGCCCGCGAAGGTATTTTAATCCGGCCCGCCAAAGGTCCATCGACATGGACAACACACAATATGGAGTATATGGCCTGCTATAGTTACGTTTTGACGGTCAAGAAATATAAAGTTAATAGAGTTACCATAGCAGGGCCTTCGAATAAAAGTTAAATTTAATTACTATTTATGTTTTAATACTAATGTTTTTATTATGATTATGATTAAAAGCTTTCACACAAAATGCATTTTTTCTATAATTCTGGATCTCCTCTAGATTTTTTTTTAACTTTGCGGCCCCCCATTAAAAAAGTTTCCCCACCACTGGTCTAGACCGTTTTAATTCTTAGCTAGGTAATAAATAATACACCGCATCTTACAAACACTGTCCAGTGTCCAAACAAGTTGATATTAGCATGTATCTACATAACCTGTCCCACATAAAGGCAAGATATCTAATTACCCCTGTTGTTCACAGAGACAATGTAGTGCTGTACCGGCCCAAGCGCCTCCAGAACAAGTTCGAAGACTCCATCGCTGTGTACAAGAACGACGGATCCATCAAAGCTTTCATTAAGGATAACTAGTGAGTATACAGTCTTCTTTCTCTTTTGTTCTTGGGCATTAAGGTTAGGATTTTCTTCTCGCTTTTCTTTCTGTCTCGTAGGTATTACTATTTTCATCTTATTGCAGGATATGTAATAGGTAACTTGGTTAAGATTACAAGACAAAGACATTGTCATATTTTTCATCTTGTTACCTACATCTCGCTTTATTTTTATGTAAAGAGAAGAGATGTCTTTTGTCTTTACCCCGTTCGGTGGCTAAGTTTTTCAATCGTCTGTTGGGCCTCTGGTTATAGGTAAACAATTAAAACAACTGGAGCTACAAAATTCTAGTAGTTTCTGAAGTACACGTTGCTTAATAGAACATACTGTGTACACTATTACCTATATGAAGATTGTTTTATCTAGATAAGAAGGTTTATCTCCCTATCTATAGAGATGCTCAAAGGACAATACTCTTAACATTATGACAATATAAGTCCAGTTTGGCATAGTTGCATGCATACTTGTTATTTTTTTTTTTTTATAGCTTACAAATTGATATCCAATATTCAAATTCGATTCCAATAAAAATTGTTGTATTGAAAAGTCACATTGGAATGTTGTAAACAACACAATTATTATGCGTTTATTGCGGGGTGCGGCTAGTAATTAATTAAAAACTCTTTCAGAGAAATGCATAAGTATTTGAATGTCTTTCATAACTTAAAATTCGTAAAATGACATCTTTATGCCATCATATGTACTTATTCCAACAGTCTGTTTACGTATGTTATTAGTTCACTTCCACCGGAATTTCCAATACTTGACTTCCACCGGAATTCCCAATAGGCACAAATTAAGCGAACCTCCTCGTTTTAAATAAATTGTGACCTGATAATGACACCCCTCGGTCACTCGGGTCTCCGCATAATTATAGTCATAGATAACAGAGTTAAGTGACGTGTGCCTCTGTTATTAGTTTTGAGGGTGTGACGTCAGTTCATATAAATTAACTTTTATGTAATAAAAGTATGTTTATTGTTGCTATGTTGTGTGAATGAAATTACAGAAATATGACTGACTAGCTGTGTTTACTCGCGTTATGCCGTGGGAATTTTGGATGAAAAATATCCTATAGCCTTCCCGCTGAGATTTGCGCGTTCAAATAGACTAAAAACGAACATTTCAGCTTTATGTATTAAAGTATAAATAATTATACTAGTATAGATGAATAATATTCATGTTTAATTTCATTTCTTATTTGTGTATTACGTCCAAAACACTTGAAAACGAAGACTCCAGTCTAAACTAGACTATTCTATTATCACCTAAAGCCGATGAAGGTAGCTAGATACATAAAGTATGTAAAGTAATTGGTAGTCATACATACATCAAATATATCGTATATCGCCGCTGGTTGTAACAGGTTCAATAAACTCATATTTGGATAACGAATCAACCTTGAAAACAAAGTCAAGGTGCGCTAATAAAATAGTACGTGTAAAATGTATTTTAATCGTACATTAAAGTTAAAGTACACATTAATAGTTTCTTTTTAGAGCTTTGCCCAGCTGTGGGATGATTAAATATAAGGAATTAAGTTATTAAATAAAACAAATAATTCTTTTATTTTATGCGTTAACTCGCGGACCTTGGGCCCTTATTAAGGAGATACCTAGTATCTTCCTCCCACTTATTATTATGTAGGTAAAGTCAGTAGTTCTGCCTTTTTTTACTCTTCCGACATAAAATCAAGGCATCGGAGTTCCCAATCGGGTGAACCGATTTTATTTTAGTCTTAAATGAGGTTACTCAATCGAGAGTCTTCGTAGCTAACTTAGAAGTCATTCGTTTAGAGGCGCGAACACTAATTACTACGCTACCTTTGATATAACTATCGATACCATTCATTCATCGCTTAGTTACGACCGGTTACAAATCAGCATAGTATACAATATAACTACATATATTGAAAAGTCACTTTTAAAATGTTAAGTTCTGAACTTCTCATATTTCATTGCAACGTTTACGGATACATTTTTATCTAACGTTGCCCCTTTACAGGAACCATAGTCTCGGAAGACTCCTTCAGAACTTGTGTCTATATTTTTTACTTATCAATTATATTTCTACCCTCAGCCACGGTCTAGTCGGCGTCCGCCAGAAGGACAACGCTCAGGACTTCAGCAACCCCTTGATCGTCGCCTACTACGACGTGGACTACGTCAAGAATGCTAAGGGCACCAACTACTGGAGGAACCGCGTGCTTAAGGTACGAGATGAGATAGGGTTACATCATTTACTGAGTAATATTAGGTTTACAAATGAGAGGCTAGCTAGAGCCGTCCGGCGATTTCCGAGGCGTTCCTGTAAGAGCTTGAAAAGATGATGAAGATGGAAGAGAACAAAAATATAACAAGAAAATACTTAGAGAACATCTTATGCTATTATTAAAGTTATATGTCGATAAAATATTTAAATAGTTGCTGAATTGCCATCTACAAAATGTTCGCTCCCAAAGAGGAATTTTCAAATGTACTAAGTACCTGCAAAGAATTCTAAGTGTTTATTTCAAACCATTAAATGTTGATATTCAGGTTGCCAAGGAAGTGACTGAAGCCACGTTCGCCGTCAGCGACAAGGACGAGTTCACGCACGAGCTGAACGACTACGGAGTAGACTTCGCCAAGAGGGACAAGCCCTTCGTGGCCGGAAAGGATGCCGATGGCAACAAGTTCATCATGGATGCTGAATTCAGGTAGATAGAGAATACACCAGCAGAATAGTGTTAGTTAGTCAGATGTCACAAGACAATTGACACAGTGGTGTACGCTTACTGTGTCGGAGTTGCGGGTTTGATTCCCGCCCGGAGTCAACAATATGTCTACACATATTGTTGACATATTGTTACATACACATATTATTAACGTTGTATTGATACACGTTGTATTGATAACGTTGTATTGATACACATATTGTTAACGTTGCCAACAGCAATGTCTGCGACATTGCTGTTGGCAACGACTATATAAAGTATTTGTGTATGTGTGTATATGTAATAATATCAGTTAGATTCCATAATACAAGCTTTAGCTTAGTTTGGGTCTAATTAACCGTGTATGTTTTTTCCTGTAAATATATTTATTAAATATAATAATACCAGCTAAGCTATATATTTAACATAATTATACATACAATTTGACACACAATAATTATTATATTTGAATATAGAACTTCTTCCTATAAAATGGGTTTATGTGGAGAATGTTCTTTGGGTTGGAGCGATGGATGTCGTACCTGGTGGCACGTGGCAATAGGCTTGTTTCCACTAAGAATGAATCGGATGGCTTTTAGTTTCTAATGATTAACCATGATAATTAGTAAATAAATAATCAACTTTGCTATTAAAATAATAAAAGATTAATAATATTTTTGGAAAATAAAATCGACAAAATGAGGCGTTTAATCACGTGACATTAAACACCAATCAGAGAAGCGTGACGTCACATTTCGGATAAAACTACGATGTATAGTAGATTTCTAATTTTTTGGCAATTCATGTTAACAAACCTTTGATTTTACGACATTCACGTATTTATCTTAAACTACACACTCAATAGTTTGCCACACACTATACACTTTTTCCTAAGTTCTAAACACGGAATTCATGAATTTTATTAATTTTCAACATCATATTTTAACAAAAAGAAAAAAGTGAGGTTGTGAAAATACAGATAGTAAAATGCTATTTTTTTGATTATGGCTATAGTGATGAGCAAAGCAAGCAAAAAAATATAACAGAGTATGAAATCAACTAAGTGATTGAACTTTTTCAACTCACAAAAAGGCAAATTAAAATAAATCATCGTATTACTTTGAAAACTCACGACATTATTTTTAATTTAATATACTAGCAACGTACGTTAATATACTAGCGCTAAAGCGATTATATTTTTGTTGTATGTTCAGTTTTGAGATAATTAAGCGGTATTGCCACTGTCGGTTAACTAAGAACTGTCATTATGCTGGCAAGACAGGCCGATACCTAGTCAGCCGCCATGCTTCGTTCGTCATTCGTCTCGTTTGCTTGATGTCGTACGTTACGGGTGCTCCTCTATGTTCGATTTCCTAAAAAACTTGGCTTTCTCTCTGGACTTCGATTTGTTTAGTGATTTGGTGTGTTATTTATTAGTAGGATAGGATGGGATAGGATAGTCGGATATTATACGACTGACAGCAATTCGCGGTTTTTTATCAGCGTTGTATCTGCGTGATTAAAAGAAAAACTTAAAAACCCGACTGATTAACTTAATTAATGTATAAACCAATGAACAGATACTATGTCAGCCATTAAGCAACTTCTGAATTTATATCAGTCATATTTTAATATAGAATATAACTATCACTGCTATAAAAATTATTATGAACTCCTACCTCCGTGGCTAATGTATCAATCTTTACCTCTATATTATCTTTGTTCAGAAAATCGGCCATATTTATTTGTACATACGTCTCGCCAATGCGAAAGAAATCGACTATACATTGTGGAATTAGTTGATAATGACTTTCTTCGTATTTTTTATTGTTTGGAACGTATATGAATTATTTGTCGTTGTACTTTTACATTGGGGCACTATACAGTATTTATAATACGAGATATTCATTATTTATTAAAAAACACAATTGACTTTCATACACAAACACGGCTGTTCTGCGAAATGTGACGTCATTCAAGACGGCATGACAGTCTTGGCCTTTTTCGCGGTCAATTTCAATTTCATTTCTTAAAACTCAAAATACAAACGTAAAAAAACTATTTTTCTTAAAATAATATATTTTTGGGGTGAAATAGATGCTAAGCTATAGTTTTAAACTAATTTCCAAATTTTGTCAACTAGCCTATTTATGGGTCGATAGCGTAGCAAAATACCAAAGTACAGCTCTGATATAAAGGCGACTGTAGTTTTGATATATTCCGTAAATACATATCGTCAGAATTGTTCGCAAAATATAATACCATTTTTTTTTATTTTAAACATTTGAAATGTTTATTTTGTATAATATGTAGATTGGTGAAACATTGCAGACTAAAATGAATTACCTTTTTATCAATTTACTAAAACAATTAATGACTCAAGTTTCCGTTGAATTAAAACGTTTCACGATTAAATTAAACTCTTACATGAGTTTTATCGCGTGTTTTTAAAACAATAGATTGGCGTTTAATAACCGCGCGAAAACAAATTATAAATTAACCAAGTATTAGAAAGTGCAGTGGTTATTCTTACTTCGAGAGTTTCTTAATTACTATTTTCTATCTTTGGTTATACATTCTAATAAAATCGAATCATACTTTTATAATACTAGCCGCGCCTCGCGGTTTCACCCGCGTTGTACCCGTTTTCGTGGGAATTTCGGGATGAAAAGTAGCCTATAACCTTCCCGTTGAATGTGGCTATCTATCACAAAAATAATTATTCAAATCGGACTGATAATTCCTGAGATTACCCCGAACATACATACAAACAAACAAACTTACAAATTTTACCTCTTTATAATATTAGTATAGAAGTATAGATTTTAAAATGCACAAGTTAGTGAGTATGTACGTGTGTTTGTTCTCCATCACGCAAAAGCTATTGAATGGATTTGAATAAAACTTTACAGTAGTATAGGTTACACATCAAATAAATACATGGGAATCATGGGATACATTAAATTCCCGCGGGAACGGTTGTACCGCGGATTAAACCCCGGGCGCGGCTAGTAAGTTTATAAAAAAGTTAAGATTTATATTTAACGTACCGACTTGTAATAAATGCAAATATTCACCTTCATCTAGCCGGGTCATTGACTTCATGGGTCGATGACCTTGCGGCTTGAACTATGCGTATTAAAAACTAGTAAGACAAAAGTTATGTTACATTTTTTTGTCATTATAAACATTTTAAAAATATGTACTTATATTATTACCGTCAAATCATTTTTGAATCACAAGAAAATGGACTAACAGTTGAACAGCCGTTCACTGAATGAATGAACATGTTTGCTCACTCAAGTGT
This sequence comes from Cyclophora punctaria, assembly GCA_951394245.1. NCBI lineage: Eukaryota > Metazoa > Arthropoda > Insecta > Lepidoptera > Geometridae > Cyclophora > Cyclophora punctaria. Next base: position 10,013,068 of record OX596168.1, read on the forward strand.
TTCATTTACCGCAATAACGAAAGATTGCTCGCTCAAAACTGTTCAGAACTAGCGAAAACGCAGCAGCAATTTTAATACTACAATAAATTCTAATCAATATTCATCCTTTCCACAGCATTGACAACCTGCTCGCCTTCTCCAAAGACCTCCTCGACGGCAAGTTGGAACCTTTCATCAAGTCCGAGCCCGTACCAGCCAACGAAGGCCCCGTCAAAGTAGCTGTCGGCAAGAACTTCAAGGAACTGGTGACCGACAGCGGCCGCGATGCTCTCGTCGAGTTCTACGCGCCCTGGTGCGGTCACTGCCAGAAACTGGCGCCAATCTGGGATGAGCTCGGTGAAAAGGTATGTGTATAATATTATATACTTCGTAATGGCGTAGTCGTTACATGAGCCATGTCAGAGGCCTTTGGCGGCTCTATAAATCTGACATGATGATTGGTCAGGTTGACCATCCACTCGATGAAGAATGGCGTATTGTAAATTTATGTCTGCCGTCGGATCTGTCTTGTTTGCGATAAACTCAAGAAAACCGAATGACTAGTTTCACTAAAAGACAGACTAATAAGGTAAAGAACTAGTTTTATCCTGAAAAAAATTGTGATTTAGTGATGCGTGGGACAGAATAGAATAGAATATACATCATAAATTTATTTCTCTTAAAAAACCTCTGTATTATTTCACCTTACATGGTCTAACTTTACCCATTCCCCTCAACAGCTCAAGGACGAGGATGTAGACATCATCAAGATCGACGCCACCGCCAACGACTGGCCCAAGTCCCTGTTCGACGTCTCCGGCTTCCCCACCATCTTCTGGAAGCCCAAGGACAAGAGCCAGAAGCCTGTCAGATATAACGTAAGTAGAACTGTATTATAGGCTCTAGAGCAATTTGATATGGATTAGCTATGTCCATGATCTACACTATCTTTTTTAAGATATGATATAAGTGGTTTATGACAAGACGTACCATTTTAAATTATATGTACTCTCATTTGCGCAACCAATTGAACAGGAGTCATCTTGATGACGATGACTTTTTGAAACACAAGTGAAATATATTTTTTTTCCGAGTGTGGTACCACATATAAATATGTAACAAATGACTTGTATCATTCCAGGGTGGCCGCGCCATCGAAGACTTCCTCAAATACATCGCCGAGCAAGCAACTGACGAGCTCAAGGGATGGGACAGGAAGGGCAAGGCCAAGAAGGAGGAGTTGTAAACATAGTTGTGATTCAAGATCTGTGAGAGAATGTGAATGTGTGTGTGGTACTCTAACAATAATAGATTGTAGCACATTTTGATCCAAACTGGGGAATTCCACAAATTAACACCCCGGTCTAACAAAATGTGCAGGTCGCTTAGTTTTTAAATAAACTAAATACAGTAATTTGAATGCATTTCTTAATAATGTTGGTGGTTTAATAAATAGGAAGTATTTATAATATAAAATTGTTTTATTTTGTTACATAAGGATAAAATCTTCTTTACCTCAATTGGATAACCAAGGTGGGTTGGAGAAAGTAATGATTGGTTTTTAGCATAGTTGCAAAGTTAGTAGGTACATATTGGCAATGTCCAACTAAGCTTTACTCCTAAGGAATACAATATCAGATAAGATTCAGATCATTTAAAATACCCCCAAAATTTTTCACATATCCTACCTAACAATCTTGAACAAGGTGTATGAAAATTGAGGAGAAACAAACTCATATTTTTATGAAGCACTATATATTTTCCTCCCTCCACCTCTCGATCCACTCTAGCACTGTCCTCACATTGTCAACCAGTTGTTCTTGTGTATCATTCTGTAGTTCCTTCACTATCTCCGGTTTGTATGAAGACTGAGCTTCCTCAAGTAAAGTCTCAAAGATTTCACATTGAACATTGTCTTCTAGTTTTTTACCTGTGTACCCCCTGAAATTAATACAATTTATTTAGTGTAAATTTTCAAGTAATAGATTCCAAGTAATGGATTTCATAAGATAATATAATAGCCATGGTTACCGCTGAAGGCATTTTATAGTTAGATAGAAATCAGCAGTTGAATTTAGATTTACAATAAAATCTATTTTCATATAATAAACCTGAAGACTTATTTGAACTGGATTTGAACATTTTTTAAAAGTTATATTCAAGAGGAAGTTTATTATTAATTTGTTTGTCATGCTGAGCTGTATCTGGTTCATTAAAAATTTAAGGTACAAACCTCGCTGTCAATCTATCAAAGAGCACTGTGTTGTTAGTCCTAATGACAAATACTCCATCGAACCACCTCTCCGGGAAGAACTCACAGCCGTGATAGTCTACTATATTTCCACCTTTGGCTAACATACCCTCCATTATGTCCAACAGCTAAAATAATGAGAAATAGAATTACAACCTAAACTTGAGCAATACAATAAAACTATAAATCCTAATTTACATTTATGTAAAAGTTTTATAGGAATCTAACCTTAATTAATTAGAATATTTTAAGTTATATGTACCTTGTCTTCGTTTAAAAAAGGACACTGATATTCAGGATCATATTCATCCAAGCAATTGTATTCCTCTGCCAACTTTGAAACTTCTCTCCATACGAATTTTGTTTTTTCTGCTAACATTTGACATATTGTAGACTTTCCCACACCGGGTGTGCCTGTAAAATTACAGACAAAATCATTTAGAATTGGCAAATTAAATACAGAAAATCAAACTTACGACATGTAAACATTCATAACCTGTAATCAATATGTTTGGATTTGATCTGCGAGTGTTTGCCATGTTGATGATTTAGAAGGGCGAAGGGCACAGCACACACAAATTAAGGTGTAGCTCAGTATTATAAATATAACTTAAATTAGATTTCCATGGAAAATAATATTTTTGTAAAGCTCTTGTGGTAAGCACCCAATGAACCACAGACCAGAAACAAGACCTGCTGCCAGCCTGCCAGCCCTATAGATCACAACCGGCTGTCAATTGACAGTGACAGATGACAATAACATAATTGAACAATATTTGGCAAATAAATAGCATTAACGTCAAAATCACAGACAAAATCATATTTTGTCATAATCTGTATATTATGTCTCTTTCTATCTGACATCTTGTGCTGACATGACATCCATTTGACATCTGTTAGATAATACCTTTCCATGGGAAAAATGGAAAATCTTGGTGGAAAATGGAAATCTGAAGCAATAATAAACTGATGAAAAAGTTAATTATCTTTCAAAATCTTGCGGTTTAAGTGTGAAAGTAGGTATTTTCACTTTTTCATTACCAACAAAGTTTTTAATAAGAAAAAAAAAGTCTAAGGGATGTTGCAAATAAAAATACCCTTAAATCAGTGTATTATGCGCTCTGTCAATCAATAATAACTTATTGTTTAACATGCTGGGGTAATGCCACCAACCAAAACCTTTATGATTCAGGCTGAAAGAGCTCAGAGATCAGTCCTCAAAGTCATGCTTAAAAAACCGTATAGATATCCCACGCACAGTCTGTATAAAGAAGCTGATGTGTTATGTGTGAGAAAGCTATATTTAATGAAAACCACATTGTTAACGCACCGTTTGATTTTAAACTCTCCTAGCAGCTATGAATATTTATTTAGTAGAAGATTATATTTATTTATTTATTTATTTATTTAAAAAACAAAGTCAACAGCTCTCCTAAATAATAATCAAATTTGCTTAAGCTAATCATACAGCCAATAACAGACTTACATTGTATGCATATATCTTATAAGACAAAGGCAGTTAGAGTTAAAAAGTCTACTGTATAGTGCACAACCGCATAGCGCACAACTACTTATATAGATTGAATGTTCCTAGGGTTAATACTAGTTTTGGACAGCGTTTTTGGCGTTTTTGCGAGAACGTTCGTTTATAATAAAGTAGTCAAATATTGTGATATTAAAAATGAGAAATTACACGAAGTAAAAAATATTGTCAACAAATGGCTTATTGCACTTAGTTATGATGATCTCGAAACTACTTTAAATACTCCAGTAGCTTAGTACCTAGTCAGTAAGTGATTATTTTTGAGTTCCTATAAGGCTACGAACGCACAGGCAGGAGGCTTGCTTGGCGCCTAGAGTCTAGTGGCTTGCATTCTATGTAAGCAACCAAGCTAGGCGCCAAGCGCGCAGTGCAGCCTGTGACGAACAATTGCGTACGTTTGTTTTACCTAGATGACTAGTTAGACTCTAGGCGCTAAGCAAGCCGCCAGCCTGTGCGTTTGTACCCTTATTGTTTGCTACTTACTTTTAATTTTAATACTACGTTGTTTTGTTTTTTTTTTTCTTATAAATTTTTATTGTTCTTTTTTTTCTGTCATACTTAAAATTTTATTTTATTTTATTTTCAACCAACTTCATTTAAACCTATGTTACATTTTATGCCTACTGAGAAAATATTTCTGTGTCAAAGATTAACGAGATACATGTCTTCTCGATACAGGCTTGCCTAGTGAGAGGCATATAGACATTCAAATTTGTTACTCCATCGACAAATTGTACATGTTTTATGCTGAACTAAGAATATTTTTATAATTTAATTTAATTTTAAGTTTTATCTGTAAGTGCATTTTGTTCGAAAATAAATATTTTTCATTTTTTTTTTCATTTTCATTAAAGTTTGTACAAGATTATAATATGAGAACATTTCAAAGTAACCTTAATTATTTCGCCTTAGATTCCAGGTATAATGTTAATAAGAAACCGCCATAGACTAACAAGAAGTCAGGTGGTTTTTGTTTCATTTCTGGGCGTTTTGAGCGGTGTCTACATTTGGAAACCTTTGTTTGACGAATACTATAGAAAACATCTAAGCAAAAAGGCTGTGATTGAGGAAAATAAAGAGCCACAGCAGAGTACATAGACATGAGTGTTATAAAACGGTGGCTGACCACCTCAAGCCCTACAGTGAAACTACTGATGGGCATTTCACTAGTGACAGGAATCTATGGTATCAATAAAGGATTTATTGTTCCTTATGTGAAGAGAAAGAAGTATAAAGAAGCCGAAGCGTGGGCAAATATGATAATAGAACAGGAAGAGAATGGAAATGGAGAAGAAAACAACAATATTTCATATTAAACACTAATTCTCATGCTATTGTTGGCACCTGTTGTACTGAAGCTTTGTAAATGTGTAGTGTTAATTTAGTCAGTAAATAAACTATTGTTTGAACATAGTTTTTGATTTTAGGATTTAATAAGCACCACAGTTCACATTATTAATTTTAAAAATTCTTACCAATCTGTTGTTGTTAGGTAGGTACCTATGTGTATGATAAGGTTAATGAGCTTAAAGTCAGCTTTTAAATACTTAAATAAGAATCCTATAGAGCTAGCAACAATATAGGTATATACCAGCTTTTGCAAACACTTTTAGGTACCTACCTTAGTCCTGAGGGCGAGAAATGTTGTGTGCTCGACGTTAACTGGACTAGAGTACCTAATAGAATCTGAAGGGAAAGCAATCTCGGTCATGTTGGGCGTCCACCCGCTGCTGCTTGCAGGACAGTCCCGATTTGAAAAAATCCGACTTTTATCATTTTCTATAAGCCAAACATCCAAATCATTCTAGCTGTATAGATGTGAAACCTATAAGTAGGTACGACATACCTAGTTCTTATCATATTAAAAAACCCTAAAAATATTACTTACATATAATATGAAATAGTTGGTAGAAAGTATGTAGCTCTATAGATTATTTTATTTTTATAAATAGGCAGTTGAAATCCCCATATGGCCAAAAAGCCGAGCAGAATTTGTAGGTAAAGAGCACCTTCTACTGTCCGTTTAAGTACTTAGATTATTTTTGTATTGCATTTGACTTGACTGTACACACGCTTTTACAATGTAGGTAGGTAGTTAGAAATTTAATTAGGTACTTACTTATTAGTGCACATATACAAGTAAACATGTAATAAGTTGTAATCTAGAACTGATTGGAAGGTCTAACCTACATACTAATCAAGAGATACCAATTTATCATCCACGAGCAATCAGAATGATGAAACAAGTGCGCGTTCCATCAAAAAGAAAAATTGAGATAAATATAGACTTTAAACATTGTAGACATTCCATTTATTAATCTATGGAACACTAGCTGGCTTAATTAGCTCTGCATTTTCATCCTTCGCGTGATTGTTCTCCATTGCTGTAGACATTGTCATCAATAACGGTAAAAGTAACGATATAGGTCTATGTATCTATGTACCACAACCTTCTTTGTTATAAATAGTTTGTTAGGTACCTATAACTCACTGACCTCTACTAGGTCAGTGGTATAACTGTATATATGCACCTTTCTTATGTAGGTAAGTTACAATACCTACCACTGAGGATGTTGTTACGATACGATTAGGTACCTAGGTAGATTGATTTATTATAGATGGCACTGCCTGTATATCCCATCTACAGGGCTAGAGAACTCTAGTCTCTCTCCCAGATGGAGAATAATCTTTTAAAACTTGTAGGTTACCTACTAGATAGGTTCCTACCCATCGTTAGTTTCCCGACCGACAGTGAGCGAGATGAGGCCTCCCTCTACCCAGCATTGGGGCCATTACAGGTTAATACATTTTTCAGTGATTCCTAGTTTTAGGTAACAACTACTATAAGCTGTTTTTATTTACCTACTAAAACTTTTATGGATCCAAAAGGGTAAAATAAAAGATATTGTGATGTTTACTGGAGGCTACCTTTTATTCTATGAATTTACACGTTCTTGGAAGTCATAACAAAATATGTATTTCAGATAATATGTATAACCTTACATAAATTAAAATAATGTTACATTATAATCCTTGTAAAAAATATAGAAAAGGAATGAGTTTGTAGCCCTTCTTTCCTTCGGAACACCTTACGGTGTATGAAGAACCGTAGTTGCATAAAAAATTGTGCTGTTATCAACGCTAGCTACTTCTTGCCCTTGCCGGCCTTCTCAGCGGCTTTAGTGACCTTGCCACCGGAGCCTTCCTTGAAGTTGACAGCCTTGATTACTCCTACAGCGACGGTCTGCCTCATGTCACGCACGGCAAAACGACCAAGGGGAGGGAATTCCTGGAAGGATTCCACACACAGAGGCTTGGAGGGAACCAAGTTGACGATGGCAGCGTCTCCAGACTTGATGGACTTGGGGTTCTCCTCAGTGGATTTACCAGTACGGCGGTCGACCTTCTCTTTGATTTCAGCGAATTTGCAGGCAATGTGAGCTGTGTGGCAATCGAGCACAGGTGTGTAACCGTTTGAGATTTGTCCAGGGTGGTTGAGTACAATGACCTGGGCGGTGAAGTCGGCGGCACCCTTGGGGGGGTTGTTCTTGGAGTCACCAGCTACGTAACCACGACGCAATTCCTTGACGGAGACGTTCTTAACGTTGAAACCAACGTTGTCACCAGGAACGGCCTCCTGGAGGGCTTCGTGGTGCATCTCCACGGACTTAACTTCAGTGGTGATGTTAGCGGGGGCGAAGACGATGATGGTACCAGGCTTGAGGACACCAGTTTCGACTCTGCCGACGGGCACCGTTCCAATACCACCGATTTTGTAAACGTCTTGCAGGGGCAGACGGAGGGCCTTGTCTGTGGGACGAGCAGGGGGGAGGATGGCGTCAAGGGCCTCAATGAGGCACTTGCCTTCAGCCTTTCCTTCCTTGCGCTCAACCAACCATCCCTTGAACCAGGGCATCTTGGTGGATGGCTCCAACATGTTGTCTCCGTGCCAACCAGAAATGGGGACGAAAGCGACGGCAGCCGGGTTGTAACCAATCTTCTTGATGTAGGAGGAAACTTCCTTTTTGATTTCCTCGAAACGGGACTCGCTGTATGGGGGCTCAGTGGAGTCCATTTTGTTGACACCAACGATCAGCTGCTTGACTCCGAGTGTGAAGGCGAGCAGGGCATGCTCACGGGTCTGTCCGTTCTTTGAGATACCAGCTTCGAACTCACCAGTACCGGCGGCGACGATCAGCACGGCGCAGTCGGCCTGAGAGGTACCAGTGATCATGTTCTTGATGAAATCTCTGTGTCCGGGGGCGTCGATGATGGTGACATAGTATTTGCCGGTCTCGAACTTCCACAGAGCGATATCAATGGTGATACCACGTTCACGCTCAGCCTTCAGTTTGTCCAACACCCAGGCGTATTTGAAGGAACCCTTACCCATTTCCTGGGCCTCCTTCTCGAACTTCTCGATGGTTCTCTTGTCGATACCACCGCATTTGTAGATCAAGTGACCGGTGGTGGTGGACTTGCCGGAGTCGACGTGTCCAATGACGACAATGTTAATGTGAATCTTTTCCTTACCCATTTTGGTTAGTCTAGAACAAAGGAGAAATAAATGTTAAAAACTTCAAGCAAACAAGAATCAAAACAAAATGTACAGTGGTGAACTACAGCCGGCATCTACAAGGTCGAAACCTCATGCCGCGCGGCCGGCAATATGGCGGCCGCATGGCCGCCTCGCCCTATCTTGACATTTACAATGGATGTCGGCCATTACAATGTAATTTATTTATATGTGTTGCAAAAACTTAAATTGGATAAAAAATCGCACTAGTTCACTGTATATGAAGTCAATAATCGGATTCGAGGACTCCATATTTGTATAACATGTATCCGATCCACCACGTGGTGACAGAGCCGGTCCATGAACAATGTGACGCGTAAGCACGATAAAACATTTCAAACTTGGAATACTCCTTGAATTGACGATGAAACAAAAGAAAGTTAACTACATTTAGGCACACCACATGTCCACGAATTAGGTAAATGGATACAGATGTGGCAAAGAAAAACCAAGATTGCTCAACACTAGTAGTTATTGTTGAAAATATTTTGAAACATTTTTGATATTACAAGAACTATGAACAAAACTAAAACACTATTGAGCTTAATGCTTACGGTTATAACACTTTAAACTTTAACACTGCACTTATAACAATTTCTTCTGACACTCACCACGGATTACAATCGACGTGTAATATCCGAGAAAGACTCCAACAGAATGGACGAGGAATGGTTTTTCATTCGATGCCTTCGATGACTGGAATAGGGAGAGTCACTTCCGGTGTTGCTCACTGAAGCGGTTATAAATACCTCGTACCTACCTCAGCACAATATTCGTTTAGAATGTTTATCGTTAAGTAACTTCATGACTTTATTAACTAACATATTTTGGTATTTCTCTATTCTCCATCGCTATGCATTTGTTAGAAGATTTAAAGATTGACACCTTGTTATATACTTCGTAAATAAATTAAAATTATTTACTATTACTTTATGTTTGTATTTATTTTATTTTGATTTAAAATTACATGTTATGCGAAGGGTATTAAACTTTTTATGCCTTTTAAACAAAATCGCGTAATAGGAAAATTTTAGCTAACAAATGGTTTATCATTTTCTGACATACGCAATTTTCCGAAGAACAAAGTTAAATATTTAACAGAATATTATCTGAACTGGAAACACCACATATTACTACAAAGTACGTTTAAAAATATGTTTTATTGTTGTCAAATAATTACAATCTATAAACCATAAAAATATTGGGTTTGTGCTAAAATAATCTCTACTACAATAAAGCAAAATATCCTTGAAAATCAGTAAAGTTCCTTGCTAATGGTAACAATTTTTTGTTCGAGGCGGTTATGACATCACCTCAATAATGTTGCCATAAACTACTTACGTGGTATTTTATTTCGTTCAGAAATGTATTGAATTTATAATGTGAATTTTCCAGTTTTCTGCATTAGCATTAGAACTTTGCAACTTCATACATTATTAGTGCAATTTTATTTAACTTTCGGTTGGAATTGAATATTTACACATTTTGTATGATAGTTTTCATGAATTACTTTCATGACTTATCTATTAAAGTTGTAATCATATTTTTTGAGAATATTTATTTAATAATAATCATACCTGTTGATCATATTTAATAACCATTCTTAAATGATCACATCCATCCATACCATAGTATTTCATACTAATCACCCTAATTACATCTGATCAATGAATAACCTCGACCAGATGTTTATTATATTAAATATTTTTATGATACATAATAAGACGTTATGATTCCTTTAGCATTTCTTTCTACCTTCATGGGTGTGAACTTTTCCATACAAATCTCATTCGCTCTTTGACATTCATTATTTAAATTTATTTATATTTTCATTCATTCATTTTCCTTCCCTTTTCCGTAGTAGTAGAATCGAATTCCAAAATTGAATGAAAAATGAAAAATAAACAATTTACTATCGTTGAAATTATGGAATTGATATCAAATTAAACTTGTACTTAATTAAAATATGTTTAATTAACGAATAGATATAAATCTGTACATAAAAAATAAATATTTGTGGTAAGCATGTTCAGAAGCAGGGGTGATATTGTTTATAAATGCACAGTGCGACTTTTAGAGGATACAGAGATTTTAGAATGTGAATTTCACGTGAGTATTCTTTTTGTAATAGTTAAATTACAAGGTAGGCATTACTTATTAGTGAACTATTATTTATCTGAAAATGAATGATGATGTTTCAGCCAAGTTATAAGGGGAAATTCCTATTAGAACATGTGTGCCAACAGTTAAATCTAACTGAAACTGATTACTTTGGTTTGCGATATGTCGATGGAAATGGACAGCGGGTGAGTTAATCCAAAAGTATTTCCATTAAAAAATATTCACCTTGTTCTGTACTTAGTAATATACTGTAGCTTCCATACTGAGCTATCTCATCTATGTTCCTTATTTTCAGCACTGGTTGCATATGGCAAAGTTAATACTAAAGCAAGTGAAAGGTAAAATCATAATTTAATACTTACAATATTTTATAAGTGTACATTAAACAAAAGTGATAGATTTTAGGCACAAGAATTACTATTAATCATCTTACAATGATATTATTTAAATTGTTATTATCTTCAATCGGTGTAAAGGGAGGCCCATCCCACTTCACTGTACTGATGATATATTTGGGTACTAGAGCCTTGCTGTGGATCTTTCCAGCCATTTAGGCTTAGTTTTAAAGGTGGCAAGAAATTTGATTTTTAATTCTTTCATTAAAACCTTTTTTTCAAAACCTGTACATACAATAGTTGATTAAATCTAAACTCTTTCAGATGCAACACCAATTCTTTTTAGTTTCCGTGTGAAGTTCTATCCCCCGAATCCATTGCTACTGAAGGAGGATGTGACGAGGTTCCAAATATACTTGCAGTTGAAGCGAGACCTGCTTCACGGGCGTCTTTATTGTACTTCAAATGAGGCAGCCATGCTCGGTGCACTTATTATACAGAGTAAGATATTGGGACCAGTGACAGATCTAGGATTAGAATTCTGGATCCTCCACTGTAGGAATAAAGGGAACTACATTTATTACTAATCATTTAACTTACAGTGAGAAATGGGTCGCTAAGTTTATGTTTTAAATCATTGTAGACAAATTTATACATTTATTGTGAACTGAGAGGGCTAAGAGGTTAATTGACCTGAGTCTTTCTTTAACATGTTCCCTTTGATAACATCTCTCATCCCCACGGTCAAGCCCCAAAACAAAAGTCCTAGGTCTTTAGAAAGATTATTGACTCACATATTGTATAACATTTCAGTTGAACTCGGTGATTATGATCCTAGTATTCATGTCGGAAACTATGTTACTGAAATGAGGCTGTTGTTGAGACAAACAGACGTTATTGAAGCTAGGATACAGGTAATTATGGCACTTGGACATTATTGAAATTTATGTGGGAATATATCCCACTGTAAATTCGGAATATGTCTGTATAATGCATAAAAGATATCATATCGTCCGAATTGACAATCTCTCCCTTTTTTGTCTGTTTAATATGTATTGCTAACTTGCGTTTGGGATTTCACACACTGCATAAACAAATAGCATTAATATTTTTATATACATATAGATTTTTTTGCTATAAAGGATACAACATGTTTACATTTATTTTTTACCTCCTGTATTCTCGTTACTATGGGAATTTCGCGATTAAAAGTAACCGAAATTCTTCCTCGTAAACCACTATTTAATGACGGGACCCGTATGCAAATCCGTTCAGCAGTTTTTGAGTTTATCACAAACAAACAGGTGCTTACTTTGTATAACTGTCGCATACATACATTATAGTATGTCACAACTAGTTTCATTATGTAAGGATTGTTTTATGACATCCAGGAGTTACACCGAGAACCCGTGGAGGGGTCTCCGGGGGGTAATGGAGGTGTTAAGGGGATGACTACTCAGGAAGCTGAGCAGATGTTCCTCAAGATAGCGTGCCAACTGGACACTTATGGGGTTGATCCGCATCCTGTCAAGGTAATACTCAATACCTACCTGTGCTTTGTTAAATTGTCTATCCTGGTATTTTTAATACGTTATCACAGAATAATAATGACGTTATATCACAACAGTCTCCGTGGTCTAGTGGTTTGAGCGCTCGGCTCACGATCCGGAGGTTCCGGGTTCGATTCCCGGTGGGGACAATAAATACACTTCACCTACTTACTTATCATGTCAGAGAAATATTGTGTAACACCTAAACAAACATATATTTTTTAGGGTTCCGTACCCAAAGGGTAAAAACGGGACCCTATTACTGAGACTTCGCTGTCCGTCCGTCCGTTTGTCTGTCACCAGGCTGTATCTCAAGAATGGTGATAGTTAGACAGTTGACATTTTCACACATTTTATGTATATTTATTGCCGCTATAACAAAAAATAATAAAAATACACCAAACCTGACATTTTGTCGTTTTTTAAAGTACGGAACCACAGTACGGAACCCTCCTAGCGCGAGTCCGACTCGCACTTGGCCGGTTTTTATGCTATTATGTCATTTCAATCAAATGAACATATTAATTTAGTCTGTTTAAAATCAAATAGGTACCTACTTCGAAAATATTGTAATCCTACTCCTTTTTTGAAGTAGGTGAAAAAATATTACTTACAGACAATTGTCGGTATTTCACATGCGTCATGTTTTAGCTATGCTATGAATCACTTTATTCAAATAACACACGAGTATGTGATTGCAAGCTCTTACACAATGTTAACTGTTTGCTTGTAATTTATTTCACAATATTTCCTTTATTATACATCATAATTAAATTACAGGGACTTGTATTTTTTAATAATAAATAAAATATAATTACTAAGAAATCATCTTCAAAGTACGAAAAATGATATTTAGTAAATATTAACTGTGCACTAATTTTGATAAATAATTTGTTTATTATACACGTAAATATTGTAATAAAACAAAAACTGTTATATACTTAAAAATTAAACAAAACTGTTCAATTTTATTTAACGTCATTCATTTGTTTTAAAAGATACATGCAGGTATTTAGGCTAGACACTTCAAGCTAATACATAAAAAGTTTTTATTAAAAAGCATTCCTTCTTTGTTGTATAAAACTATTCAAAAAGGTTTTCTTTTTAAAAGAGTTCATAACATTAAAAACTTAAGATACCTACTTGGTTTTTCACCTACATATATATTTTTTAAACAGGATCACAGAGGAACCCAGCTATACCTAGGCATCAACCACAGCGGTATCCTAACATTCCAAGCCGGAAGGAAAACACACCACTTCAAATGGTCGGAAGTGCAGAAAATAAACTTCGAAGGACGAATGTTTATTGTACATTTGAACTATCCTGAGGTGGGTTCTTAGCTTATTTATAGGCACCCTAGCACTAGGAATTTCGAATAAAAATATGTGTTAGAGCGTTTGTCCACCGCCGCCGGCACCGGACCGTCACCGGGAACGAGATTATTTCGGCCCGAGTTTATTATGACGTGACGGATGTGTGGTGGACACGCGGCTAAAGCAAAACGCTCTAAATGTATCTACCGCCACTTCGGCGCCGTCATCTCGTTCCCGGTGACGGTCCGGTGCCGGCGGCGGTGGACAAACGCTCTTAGTCTATCTCTGTGCTCTGTCAATTTTAATGCAGATAGTCTGTGGGAAAGAGTATTATTACGAGAATAATACGCGGGTAAAACCGCAGGACCTGCTAGTATCATATAAAGTTGCTATCATACTTCTATTATGTTTATCTTGGATTAAATATCTATTTATTAATAACATAAATTAAAAGGCACCATGTTTTCAGAAGAAACACACAGTAGGGTTCAAGTGTCCGAACGGAGCCGCGTGCCGGCACGTGTGGTGCTGCGCCATCGAACAGATGCTATTCTTTACGTAAGTTCCTGTACATAATTGTTATAATCTATTTCTATAGTTTTGTTTGTTTGAACGCGCTAATCGGAGGAACTACCAGATCGATTTAAATAATTATTTAACCTTTCTCTTGAATCACTTTTATCTATTTAAAAAGAAATCAAAATCCGTTGCGTAGTTTTAAAGATCTAACCATACATAGAAACAGAAAGCGGAAAGCTACTTTGTTGAATACTATGTAGTGATATATGATTATTTTGCGAATAAAGGTACAATAAAGGTGTTACATTGTAAGTGAAGGCGTGCAAATATTAAGGTATCTAATCTAATTAAGATAATGCACAATGCAATAGCCACATTCGGCTAATTTCCATCTTGAAATTCATACCGGTACACAACGGGGGGAAAACCATAGGGTGCTACTGGTAGTAAAATAAATTAGCCAATATCACCTGTAACAGCACCGTAAAGATGAGTTGATCTATCTATACTTACTTTGATCTTTATATCTGTACTGTTTACGGTTTAATAAGGTACCGTTCGGTCTTAATATCATCTGTTTATCGATTAAACTTTATTATAAACACTTGTCTTCGTTATGTGAGTTATGACGTTAATACGGCTCGTGTTAGACTTTAAAGTGTTTTGGTAAATGGTCAGTTTTACTTTTAAGTACTTACTTAGGTACTTTAAATTAATTTGGATCGATTTATATTAATACTAGCCGTCCTACCTGCCTGGGAAAATTCCTATTAGGCCTATTATCCCGAAGCCTAATAAACCTCCATCTTATCCCTCTTAAATGTAGCTGCAATAAAAAAAGTAGTTCCGTTTATCCCAGATTATCCCAAATTAATTCAAACAAACAAACGAATTTTTCAGCTGTATTATTTTATTAGTCAAGTCAAGTCAAGTCAAATATTTTAATTCAGTTTTGGCCCCATAGAGGCTCTTTTGAACGTACCACGTAGTCTATCTAGATAAGTGAAATGGTTCCTTTGTTTAGAAATACATATAGTTATTGGACGTCATATGTTTATGTAATACTCGTAAATCAGTTCGATTCCATAACATTTTTGAACTTATTTGAGTCTAACAACCATGTGTGAATTAGCCCGTACATGTTTGTTTGTTTAGCGTTTTATTATGTCTGTCAATGTTTTGGTATATTTTTATCTCCTGTATGTTTAGAATAACGCGCTATTTTAATCTTAGTTTATTATTTTGTGTATAAAATGTAGCAGATACTTACGTCTTTGTTATTAATAATTATCTAATCATATTTCGTTGTACCTAATTGATGCAAGGACAGACAGAATTAATACTTTTATCAGATGATTTTTTTAAATAAATTTTCTTTAAAATCTTACTTTACAAATAAAATTGCACCATGGCACGTGATGGTCAATTCTTAGATATACAACCCCTTGAAAATAATACACACTTTAGTACATTGTCACATTATGTAATTTGAAAATGTTCATTGCCGTGCTTTGTCAGTGTTTGTGGAATTAACTATAGAAAGAATTTGATAGGTTAACATTTTCCTGGACTTTGTACAATCACTATATGTTGTAATCCTTATTATAGAAATGTCACATAAATCGTATAACCATATTATTTCCACCTTCCAGTTTGCCTTCATCATCAGACGCGTGCGTGTACTCCGGCGGGGGTCTGTTCTCATGGGGCACCAAGTTCAAATACTTCGGCAGGACAGAGAGGGAGATACTAGAGCGGGACGGGCTACTAGCCCCGCGGGACCAGCTCGACTGCAGCGGCACGGGCAAGAGGAAAGCCTCCAGTGTACCCGCCACGCCTTCTACCCCTATGACGGGGGATTTCGGTAAGTTGATGCATAAAGTAAGTGGAGATTAGTGGCCAACCCCGGTGTCGGGAGTTTATAGAAGCCTAAAGGTCTCACATGGTGTAAAGAAAGCATGGTAATGCACAGTTATAGAAGGGTTTTGTTGAAAACGTTTTTTAATTATGATGATGAAAGAAAAAATAATAAAAAGAACGTCTGCGCGTGCTGAGGACTGCATCATTGTGGCACTTACCAACGACTAAAAACACTGAAATTGAAAGAGCCTTAAGTGTTTAATGTATCTACTCCACTAGCCACATGACCAACTCGTAATGCCGCCATTTCTTGTGATTGATATCCGTGTATAATTGAATACGTTAGTGTAGGAACGTGTCGAAGGTCGTTTCTCAGGGTACAGCAGCCTGCCGCGGTCGACGCACAGCGCGCCGCTGGAGGAGGCGGGCGCGGAGTGCAACGGCGGCTGCCTGCTGGCGCCGGGAGTGGACGTGGCGCTGGCGTGCTGCGAGCCGGCGCGCTGCCTGGACTCCCGGCGCGAGTCGGGCTCCGAGCCGGCCGACGAGTGGCGCCCGCGCCCCTTCAGCCTGGCGCGCGCCTTCGTGCCCGCCTTCCTCGTCGTGTGGCTGGCGCTGGCGGCGCTCGCCGTGCTGCTGCTGGAGACCGACTGGCCGCCGCGCGCGCGCCCCGAGCTGCGCGCGCTGCGCAACTTCTACTACCACCCGCTCAAGGATTACCTCAAGCGGAAGCTCCTCGACCTTTTCTGATCCCCATGTTTCGGACCGGAGCGCGCATCGTATCTGTATTGGATAAGTTCTCGTATGGGTGTGGTGAAGGTGGCTCTTCAATTGGAGATCTAGAATAGGATGGTAGTTAATTATGTTTAGTCCGTCAGTTAGGTAATAAAAAAATATTTGATACGTATTTTTACCGTTAGTTCGGGTGTTGAGATGATGACAATATCACAACTACATACGTTTTAACAACATTTTAACTTAATTAATATATTTCCATAGTTTAGACAAAAAAATACATATATAATATTTTTTTATTATCTATCTGATTGAAAATATAACGGATAATATATAAATGTAAAGTAATCATCCTATTCCTATTGCATTGTAACTATTGAAGAGACCCACTACTCGTCCGGTGTGCGCCCTGTATAGCTCTCTCACCGCTTTCATTATAGTACAATTTATTTATAAGCACTTCTCGCCTGGCACGGAGGATTTGTCTCGATATTCCTTTTAATTGTGATTTCGATCAGCTTTAACTACGTTACTATATTATAGAACGCACTCTCTGATGAATCTCAGCATTTCTCGCATTCCGACGTCATTGTAGTCTTCCAAGTATGTTTAGTATGTGTACGCACACATTTTATGATGAGCAATCGCACATTTTAGGTTGTGCCACTTTGAGTATCTAGTCAAAATAAGTATTTATTTTTCATATTATATTTACAAAAGTTATATTTATTTTAGCTTCGACATTCTCTTGTTTGAAATTTTAATTGATGAATAATGTTTTGTCAAAATGTTATTGCCTTATTAGAGTGAGTGTTTAGCGTAAGGATAGATGCTTGGGTTTGCCTAGTCAACTAACAAGATGTTTGAGTAAACGAACTTGATACTTACACTAATATTTAAGATATTTGTTGCATTTGTTAGAAGTATTGTTTAGGTAATTGTGGTACATTTAGTTAGAAAACGTTTTTTCTAGTTACAACTTTTTAAATTAGATGGTAGGATACAAATAAGGTACAAAACTTTATCTTTGAGTGAATACAAATGAGAAACTCTTGACTTAACTAGAAAAAACGCGTTATAACTCTCTCAGTGTACAAATACTTCTTATAGACATACTAAATGTGTATCTCGTATTATTTTGCATTAGTTTTAAGTTTTGACACAAATTAGAAAAATATAATTCCTTATCATTTCACTGATTTTAGAATTTGTCAATTAATATTCTGTCTTAATTAGGTAAAGTTTATATAGACTGTATGACATTACAATTTATTTATATACATATATTTAATTTACTAACATTTAGCTTTTAGTAGGGTAAACTACACTATTGTCGACCACTTACCGATGCGTTGTGAAAATTGACAAAATAAAAATAACCGAAATGTATTTTAATCAAATCTATTTAAATATATTACAAATAATATGTAGTCTTTTATGTAGATTTTACTGCTAGCAACTTGTATCTCAAATGAATGAAGTGGTCAGTAATAGGTGAGTTTACCCTATCGCTGTAATACAATGGATGTTATATTTAATTTGTGGACCAACAGCTGTGTACTGGATAACTTTATTTTTGTAACATTATTGCTTTTTCGAGTTTATTATCGCGCTTAGAATAAGTGTTTCAATACATTTTATCAGTCTGTACATTGATCACTGGCAGTATTTACACTGTACAGATGCCAAAATTTTAGAATTTACCAAAATTTTTATAAATTCAAAGTTTATCTGTAAATGCGAATCTGTATCGTATTCTGTGAAGAGGTGCTCGATGCTCTCACTTCGCATCTCCGCTCTGACATTCGATCAATATCACTAACAACGTTGTGTAACAGTAGATAAGGAAATAGCTTTTAGTAAAGATTTTGAACATTCATAGAGATTTTAATAAAACATCCTGCCGAAATCAATTTAATAGTTTTATTATTAAAAATACTTCCAAAATAAGCAACAAACAAATAACAATTTAAAAAGAACATTTAGTGGTGCTACATAGACCTGCTATATTATATAATTAACACTGTAATCATTAACGTAATATAATGTTATAATTTATGAATACATCGTAATCTTAAATATGGCACTCGCGTTGTTATGTGAACGATTTGATAGTTCCGCTTCAGAGTCGAGGCAAGCAAGGGTTACGTGCGCAAATCTAAGACGATCTCGAATCCAGGTCGTTACTCCATTACAACTAGTACTAACCGTTTTACTGATTCAATAAGAAAATAACATTCACAGTTTCACTTACGACTGTCCAATTTAGAAGATTTAGGCTACGCATAGTAATAATAATATAAAGTACGCTAAACGAACCACATGAACAGATTACAGTGTTTCAGAACTAAAGCAGCGCAATTGACACGAACGATCACAAAGAATATTCTTACAAATTCAGATTCACCCTTATAATGTAAAATATTATATCCATTTGAGCTACACAACGTCAATTTTTGTATTCCGGACGCCGCGGTCGCGCGTCGTCCTTACGTCAAACTATATACTAAGAATCGGCGAAGAAATACTATCGAATACGGCGGCGTCCACGGACGATACCGCGACCGGGCGCGGCGGCGGCGCCGGCGCGCGGCCGGGTACAAAAACCGGCGACATATAAACGATACATAGTAGTACATCGTAATAACTAAAATAAATCCATATCCACCCATATAATACGTAGGTATCTAAGCGTAAGACGGCGTCTGTGCGGGGGCGGGGCGGCGGCGGTCAGTCGACGATGGAGATCTGCGCGAAGCCGACGAGCCCCGCGGCGTCGGGCGGCGCGGCGTGCGGCCCGTCCAGCGGGAAGGTCAGGTCGCGCGGCGGCGCCTCGCCCGCGCGCGCGAACAGCCGCGCGTCCACCAGCGCCTGCAGGTGCGTGGCGATGCACGCGGCGTCGCGCGCCTCCACCAGCCCCGCGCCCACCAGCTCCGTGGCGATGCCGTCAGCCGAGTCCTTGCCCGCCGCGAACTCGAACCGGATGTCGTTGAGCTCGTTGCGCGCGTTGCGCATGCGCAGCACCAGGTCGATCTGCGGCGGCGGCGCGGCGGCCGCGGCGGCGCCGATGGTGAAGCCGGCGCGGCCCGGCGCCTCGTCGCCGCTGTCGTCGTCGGACGAGGCGGCCCGCGGCAGCGTGTTCATGGGCCGCTCGGCCTCGGCCTCCTCCTCGTCGTCGTCGTCGTCGCTCTCCCACACCCACTCGCCCGTCTCCATGCGGTGCAGGCGGCCCGACGCGCCCGCCTGCCGCCGGCTCGCCTTGTGCACGCGCGTCTCCATCGAGGGCCCGATGGTCACCAGCGTCTGCACCAGGTACCGCCGGTCCTTCGCCTTCTTGAAGAACGAGTGCTTGAGCAGCTCGGGCGCCGAGGGTCGCTTGGTGGGGTCCTTCTGCAGGCACTCGGATATCATCTTGCGGAAGGTCTTCCCGTAGGCCTTGTACTGGTCGCGCTCCTCGGCGCCCGTGTCGAGCGTGGGCGGCTCGTTCTGCAGCGTGAGCATCAGCACCTTCATGGGTGGGTACTTGTGGTAGGGCGCGGTGCCGGTGGCCATCTCGATGGCGGTGATGCCGAACGACCAGATGTCTGCCTTGAAGTCGTAGCCGTGGTTCTGCTCCATGACCTCGGGCGCCATCCAGCAGGGCGTGCCTACGAAGGTGTGGCGCACCTTCTGGCGCGACAGGTCGCGGCCGGTGGCGAGCCACGCCGACACGCCGAAGTCGGCGATCTGCACCGTGCCGTCGTCGCCGAGCAGGATGTTGCCCGCCTTGATGTCGCGGTGGATCTGCCCGTTCTGGTGGAAGTACTCCAGCCCCTTGAGCACCTCGCGCAGCACGGTGGCGATGGTGGCCTCGTCGAACACGCCGTGCTTGCAGTTGGAGATGCGCGTCTTGTGCTTGATGATGTCGAGCAGCGAGCCGCCCTCGAGCAGCCGCAGCACCAGCCACAGCTCCTCCTTCACCACGAAGCTGGTGTAGTAGGTGACCACGTTCTCGTGGTTGCAGCTCGACATGGCCTGGATCTCCTTGAGCAGCTCGTCCATGGAGGTGTTCCACTTCTCGAGGTTGATGCGCTTGATGGCGCACTTCTCGCCGCGCGGCTTGCAGAAGGCGGCGTGCACCACGGCCGTGGCGCCGACGCCGATCACCTCCAGCAGCTCGTAGTCGTCCTGGCTGTTGGGCCACGTATGCCCCGTGCCCGCCATCTCTACTTCTCTACTATCAATATGTATTGTCTGAATAAACTCGTAATGCTACTGTGTCCCTAGTTGTATCTCTAATAAGGCCAATCGCTAAGGCATGTACTGGAACTATGAATATTTTGTATAATGTATTAATGATTTATTGTAATGTTGCTGAGGGTGACGTCACCCATGTTGATATGTTTCTCTGGTTTATAATTTTTTATAATATATTTCGGTTTATCGTTCTTGTATGTCTCTAATCTGTGTATAGTTTGGCTGGTTTGTCTAAGCTCAGCTAGTGATTGGTCTATGACCTTTATTACTTTACTTTCGTAGTCTACACTTGATGGGTAGAGATCATCTCCTGAAAAAAGAAAACAATAAATTAATATTTTATAACATAAAATTTTACTTACATATATTTATAACATTTGATTGACATCAT
Source organism: Cyclophora punctaria (assembly GCA_951394245.1). Taxonomy (NCBI): domain Eukaryota; kingdom Metazoa; phylum Arthropoda; class Insecta; order Lepidoptera; family Geometridae; genus Cyclophora; species Cyclophora punctaria. The sequence goes on from OX596168.1 coordinate 10,034,477, forward strand.
ACCTGGTAACAAATGTAATACTCCATCTTTTGCTTTTACAATAACTGGGAAGAAGATCGGTTCACCATAGTTACTCCGTTCCTTTGCGAATGTGACGAGCTGATCAATATCTTTCACATGGGACAGACGGGAGAGTTCATATACTTGGGGCGGATACAATACAACATCGGGCCGATCCAAAACTTCTAATGGATTTGACCACTGAAAAATAAAATTTCAATATTACTATACAGCTGTTATCTGCAGTATAATACATTGCATGTTTTAAACATAAAGTATTCACCTCAACTTTAGTGACTTCAGAATTACTTCTAAGACCAGGTGGTTTATTTTCCAATGCTGTAACAAAGAAAGCCGTTGAGAACCTTTTGGGTATTTGAGCAGGTGTCAGCCAGCTACTCCAGTAGTGCAGCGACCAAATGTCGGGGTAACACTTGTATTCCTGACAAAGAGTGTACAAGTCTCCAGGATTGGCGCTTATCTAAAAAGAAATTATTTATTACACAACTATTTTAAATTACAAAGTTAGTTAAATAAAAAATATAAATAATGGCATGGAAAGATGCGATGTGGCTATAGTTTAAATTAGAACAATAAACAAAACTATTCACAAATGAAAATACAAAACATATTTCAATTAGTAACAAAAAATGTGTATGCCAAATATATTGGACAAACATATTAAAATTTGAGTAGATGGAAACAAGCTTAATAATACCACATTAAATGTTAATCTGATAAAATCATGATGATATCTCTAAAATTACTTTAGTAATACTGTTTTATGTGACGATGACTATGTAATTGTGATGACCTTCACCGAAAGGAGTGGTTCTTGAAATCATTACAATCAGCTCACCCTCTCTTGCCAATGTTTTACATCAACATCATTTAGTACAGAAGCCAAGTGGCCGCTCCTGTTTTGTTTACTATCACGGCTGCATATAAGTAAACCCAACTCCTCAAATGTCTCCCGAATAGCTGTTATTCTTAATGATACATGCCTATAAAAGTCAGGAAACAAAATATAAACAAAATGTTAATACTGTCTTTGCCAAACCAATTATTTAAGTACCTATTCAATGTTATCAATGACAAACATTTGGTGTTGAATGTGTTAAATATTTGATAAAATTGAGACTACAAAGTCATATGATTTAGATCAGTTAGAATGGTCGAGAAATTGATTCTTTGATTTAAGTTGTTTGAAAATATATTGTATTTTGAAACAACTTAAATTGCCTTCTAATGAAATTCATGGCATAGATAACAAAATGTTGTGTTTTGTTAAGATAATAACACTCAAACGAAATACGTAAGTGTGAAGTATTGTGTTATTGCTCGTAAAGTAAATAGAACATTATAGAGATAAGGAAATACCTTTGTACTGGACTGTCTTTGAAGAGAGGTGTTAGTGTTGTGCCTATACGGTGCAGGGATTCAAAGTCTTGCGTCGAATAGCCGAAGGAGTTGAGCAGGAGTCGCCAGGAGTCGGCGCTATCGGCGGGCTCTTGCACTCCGCCGGGAAACACCACGCTGTTAGGAAACGAGGCACTGCGCGTACGAGTCTGCAACAAAATGTCGTAGTTTACGTCTTCGCGATGATTCGAACGAGGCGGCAGCTCCCGGCCGCGCCGATTCAACACCATCAACGTAGCCGAGTCACGCCAACTTCTTCCGATCTTGTAACTCATGGTTAAACTCCTGATAGTCTGAATTACGACTGACACCGACACTACTGTAACTACAATACAATACAAGGTCGACACTCACGCGTTCTCACGATTAACGAATAATATGTAGCTTTATAGACCATATAACTTATATTATAGGTTCACAATTTATTTTACGACGATAGAACAAAATGGAATTAATGTAAATACAAAAATAGCACAAAATTGACATTCACTTCACACTTTTTTGTCACCCCGTGTCAGACAGATGAAATTAGTGTTGCTTACGTTGTGTTTAACATTCTAAACAATTAATTAACTCGTAAATTCAGTCGTGATTGTTGTTACCTACCAATTAATTAATTATCTACAGATTTAATTGAATTTTTATTCAGCAATTCGATTGAATAACTTTCAAAAATGGTATCATTGAACATTTTTGATCAATCAAAAATAATCGAAATAATTTGATTGTTGTGACAATTTTGAAGACATTTCTAAAGGTTTTCATTTCAATGTCTCAATGATTTCTCAATTGTCATTGTCATCTGTCATATGGCTATTTCAATGACGTTGACAATGACATTTATTGATACCTTGAAATGTTCATGAATTTTATGCTTCGTGGTCTGTTATTTCATACAAATCAAGGAGGAAGGAAAGAATGTTTGTTGGAATAAAAAAGAGATTTTCTGTGATATTAGAAAAATAAAGTTCAAAAGTTGAGTTATTGAAAGAGCAGACTAATGATAAATTTTCAGTTTCGCTAAACCATCCTTCATACTTCATTGCCTACAAGTAAGACTAGACTGGATGAAGCCTACCTACACGACCACGTCCAGGTGTAAAAATATTAACTACAAGCGGTTTTTCCCAACTTGTGCCTCCGTTGAATGTGGCTATCCATTACAAAATGATTATTCAGGAACTTCCTGAGATTAGCGCTTTGAAACAAAAAAAAACTATTATATTAGCATTAATCTACAAGCAATTTAGTAAGAAATTCCGTTTTAATACTTACTATATTTTACATCTTATCTACTTCTGATACTTCTGAACATACTTACCTACTAAAACGACTTGTCATACGATTTAATAACGGATATGTTCAAAATCTAAAATCCATTAAACTGAGATTTATGCAACATTAAAAATAACTTCGACGTCGTTACCCACACATGATAGATAAAGTAACGCAGAGAGCTCTTATCCTAACAAAGAGCGTATGCAAATACGGGGGCATCATCATCAAAGCTTTATCGAACGTTCGATTACACAGGGTGATTCCGCAGTCGCATGAAGTCATAACGTTCATATGGCATTAAAAATGTATATTTATAGACCTTAGTGAGTGAGTTTTAGGGTTGTTATTGGGGTATGCGTGTGTGTTGCAGTGTTTGGGTATGCGCGCAACAAGTGCGGCGCATGTGCGGGGAGAGGGGGTCGTTCATTGATCAGCGCCTGTTGCTCCCGCCTCCTACCTCCTAGGTCGCCGTGTGTAATCAGACTGACAAGATGAAATATGGGAGATACGTCGTCATCTTCACTTGTCATCTATCGATACCTTCTTCAATGTCGATATTGCTTCCCTACCCTTGGTTTCGGCAGTATCTATGCTATCTACACGGTTCTCCAAATATATTGGAAACGATCTATAGATTTATGACATGGGTAGGGTCACCAATAGAAATAGCGGCACATAATTTATTGTTACTAACTTCATGTTCATATCAATATATGTATTGTATGATTACTTATTTATTACTAACTAGCAGCGCCCCACGGTTGTACCTGCGTGTGCCCGTTTCGTGGGAATTTCGGGAATTCTATTCATATAAACCTTCCTCTTGAATCACTCTATCTAAATAGCGTAGTTTTAAAGATCTAAGCATACATAGGGACAGACAGACAGACAGTGGAGAGCGACTTTGTTTTATACTATGTAGTTAAGGTACTTTTTTAGCTTATATGTTGCTGATCTTACCGTACAATTATGGCTAGTTTAATAAGACTAAAGTATTTTGTATTGATTTTCACTTTTCAGCCTACATTTTCCCACGGCAGGACATTCCATAGTCCTACCACCTGCGCCCTAGTTTACCTAATTACTTCGCTGACCGTACAGAATCATATGCAAACTCTGCAAATCTAATGTCCTATTGATTCGGCCTAGGTAATAGAATCGATCAACAGATGTTAACTAGTGGGTAATATAAGTCGGTAGGTAGATACTGAGGTGTTTCTCTCTTAAACTTAAGAGCTGTGCTCTTGTCAATGGAGTTCTTCTGTTGATGGAGAGAGACTTTCCATTGTTCTCTATCTTCTGCCATCCTCTTCAGTTGTTCGTACGACACGACCATTACGCTCTTTCTTTCAGTTGGTCTGCATACCCTACCCCTTCCCTTCCTCCCTTCCTTCCCTTCGTGGTCTAAATACTTAGGAATACTGATATAATATTTTTAATGCCAGAGTAAAGGTGCCTTTGCACCAGGTCTAATGCTATGCTATTTTACGACTAATATGTTTGGTGGATACCAAACCTATGGTATCTATGTAAGTTCGAGTAGGTTAGTGGCCAACCCTGGTGTCGGAGTTTTTAGACCGCTTAAAGGCCTCCGACATGGTCTAACGATTGAAACAACCGGGACCGACAATTTAACGTTCCCTCCGAAGCACTCTTGTCTGTCTAGGTACAGTCGACTACAAAAGTTGATGAACACAATAATTATTACACAACACCCTTATCTATGTTCACGCTCAGCTGTTTATTGAATGAAAATTGTGGTGCTGACTAGTTTTTTTGCAAATTACTGAGAATAACATTATGTTTTCCTTTCCACGACACTAATAAAATTATGGAACCTTTATGTAAGTGTTCTTTTTTTATTTATATTGAATGTGTTCATCAACTTTGTACTTGAATGTACGTAAATCTGTTTTGACGCAGATTAGAATATTATATTTTGTTGATGAATAAAAACGCTTCAGCTGTTGATGATAAAGGAACGAGATAGGTACCTATGCAACCACGAAATAGAGACTTATACGCAGTAAGTACATTACTTTCCGTGAACTCAACCATAGATAAACATAGACCACAGTTCATCCCAAAAGCTCACATCTCGATCAAATCCACGAGGCGCCGCTAATTAAGTACAGTCTACACTAGATTCAATGACGTCAACGTAATCAACTAATGGTCCATACACACAGCGCGTAAAATGTCGCATAGAAAATTCATGAACGTCAGTTTGTAGGCAATGTATAAAGTAGGACACGCGTCAAACGTATTGTATAGTATACCAAGTATAACGTATTGTTATTGCCGGCAAATGAATAAATTAATTTTAGATGAGCGATATTTTTAGCTTCCATCCTACTTATGTTATAATGCGAAATTTTGTGAGGATGTTTGGTACTCTTTCACGTAAAAACTACTGAACGGATTTGGTTTAAACTTTACAGTATCATAGGTTATACATCACGATAACACATGGGATACATTTTATCCCGTAATTTCATCAGAATAATACATGGGATACATTTTATCCCGTTGTTTCGTCAAAAATAACACATGGGATACATTTTATCCGCCGGAATGGGTACAACGCGGGTTGCGGGTCGCACAGCGAGGTGCTACTAGTATTCATATAGATGTACTATTACCTCTCTCGATGGTGAAAAGATGGGTCTTGTATGATAAGATTCACGTGTTCTATCTTTGTGCTTGTCTGTGGCATCTTGGTCTCCAAAAAGGTGAACCGATTTTAATTTCTGATCTTGAAAAAGTTAATGGTTTTTTATATAAGATCGAGGTGTTCCAGTTATGATATACTAGCAGCGCCCCGCGGTATTACCCGCGTTGTTCCCGTTCCCGTGGGAATTTCGGAATGAAAAGTAGCCTATAACCTTCCCTTTGAATGTGGCTATCCATTACAAAAAAAAAATTTCAAATCGGTTCAGTAGTTTCTGAGATTAGCGCGTTTAAACAAACAAACAAACAAACAAACAAACAAAACAAACTCTTCAGCTTTATAATATTAGTATAGATAGATCTACATATACGTTACTATTTCAAAAACAAACAAAAAAGGCATTCTTTCCATTAGTATGTACGTATTTTACTTAGTACGCAGGTCGCTAAAATTACCATCATTATTTTTGCGAGCCAATCTCTTGTCGGGGAAACTGATGCATTCTTTTCATTTTTTTTTGTATTATTAGCGTGTTCCTTTACATCTCTACTACATACGATATGACAGACACTTTAATTAGTATTGCCAAATGATCTTATTTATGGCGTGGTAGCATAAAACAACAAACAATACCCCGACATCATTATAGCTCGAAACATTATATTTTCACCGATAGCGTAAAAAATAAGGGTATAATGTGCGCCCAATCGGATCGGTTTCATAAATGTTTATTTACGATCAGAAGCCGTTATTATGTCCTAATGAATGAACGATTTTTCCGATAAATTGCTTCATTTCATGTCACTATTTTCGGTACTGGTGAACGGTACCGTTCAAGCCAATTTAACAATGTTAGGATAGGGTATGTCTTTCGTTTATTAGACTTATTCGTTTCTTTCTCTTTTGATTTAACGTTAACATAAACATGAAGAATGTTCTTTTGGTAGATAATTTTATCTTTCCTTTCTACCAGAGTTAAATTAGTATGTTACGTTTGACAGCGAAAAAGGTCAAGGGTCAAGTCTCCAAATCAAATCCCAGTAAGGTTAAAATGCACGCCGAAGACCATATCTATTCTATCTTTTATCTCTTCTCTTCAGGAAAGAGAGTGAGAGAGAACCGAAGACTATACTTTCTCTTGGTCAGCATGTTAGCAACAGGATGTACACACAGAGAAACGAAGCCAATACTTTTGTCTTGAAGAGTTATTTGATGCACCAAACGCGAGTAGATCCGTAGGGCGCTGTTAACACTTCATAGCGATAAGGTGTTAACTTCCTCGACCCAGGAATCTGATCCGAATATAAATATCGGAACATGAAAAGATTCCCCAACTTCCATAACGCAAGGGGCTCACGTACATAAACAACTTTTTATGGAGTTTTATTTTATTTTCACGTTAAAATTAGATGTAAATGGTGAGAGATGTTTGTACAACTTACGCCCGTACTAAGAGACGTCAAATGCTTTTATAGTAGAGAATTAATGAGTGACCTTATATATATAAACTAGCAGCGCCCCGCGGAATTACCCGCGTTGTACCCGTTCCCGTGGGAGTTTTGGAATGAAAAGTAGCCTATAACCTTCCCGTTGAATGTGGCTATCCATTACAAAAAGATTTTTTCAAATCGGTTCAGTAGTTTCTGAGATTAGCGCGTTTAAACAAACAAACAAACAAACAAAACAAACTCTTCAGCTTTATAATATAGTATAGATAATATACCTTTATATACCTATCTAAGCTTAACGTACCTTTAAAACATATTGTTTGTAAGTGCCTGTTGGTTTTCATCGTCAGGTATTACAGTTACACTTCTTATTAGAAGTATCAACGACTCAGATTAAACTATAGTTGATCGAAAGCTATTAGTTCAAGGAAATCATTTCAATCATTTTTAAACATTTGCAGATGGGTTTTTATTACTAGATATCTATACTATTTTGACCGACTTCAAACACCGAAGGCAACAATGGGACACCGGGAATGTATTTTGATAAAACGTTATATATTCTAACGCGATACAGGCCCGTTTCATTTACATAGTATAATGAGTGCGAATCGTGTGGGTTTAAAAAGTAACTTACTCGTGAACTCAATAATCGTCCTTCAATATGAAAGTGTTTATTCTATCTACTAAATCAATCCCTAAAGTATAATGCTGGCTGAAGTTTGACCCTCATCAAAGTTAGGTGACCTAAGTCTTATTAGGAGCTAACAATTACCAGCCAATAAAACATCATTTAACTTTTGGGTGCAAATACTTACTTAGAAATAGGTACTTTGACTAAAACTGTCCACTGTCCACTGTCCACCCAATTGATAAATAAATAAATATTACTACAAATGGGAATTAGAAAGAAATTCTTCTTCTTCTTCTTCATCGTGTGGGTAGACAACCAGTCCTGGTGTCAGAGTTATTGAGCCGCCAAAGGCCTCTAACATGGTTCAGAAAGAAATTAAGCATCATTATATGCATACCTGCAAAAAGAGTATTTTTATTAGAATTTAAACCTCTTTTTTGTAATTCGGTTGAATAAAGTACTTAAGGCGAGGGGATTTCGCCTTTTACCTTCGCCAAAAATAAACCCGTTAAAAGTTCAGTAAAGTGGTGTACCGCTATCTCTGCCCAATGTACACTACCAAACTCTATTTTCCTCTTGCTATCACTTGTTTCCTGATAGTGGTTCCAAACTGACCTGTCAGATTTGTATCTCAAACTCCATTTTGACCATTATTATCTGTACCTACCCGTTATCGGCCCGAACTTGGCTGAGGGCGCGAATTAGGGTTCGACAACTCGCATAAATTCTGTGGACTTATTATTCTTTAGTACAGTTCGTTACAACGATCGTTGACTTGCTTGAGGTGATATTTGGATCAAAGATTTTAAAGGGATTTACTATAGGTACTAAGTTACATTTTCATTCGTTTTTTTAAAAAATACTTTTTATTTTCTTATTTATGTCTTACTGCCGCACTCCTAGAAGTCCATCAAATCGTCACTGACGTAATTTTTCATACTTTACATCACATGTCAAAATCACTCATTATGTTAAATCTCTAATAAGGAAGCATTTGACGTATTCTGAGTAGGGGCGTTTGCCTTGTATTGGTTAAAGGAGCTTGTTCATCAAAACTATGTTGTGTTACGTTGCTAGCTTAGCTACGCTTCAAATAATTTGTTATATGCCAAACGTAGTATTAGCTGTATAAAGGCCCCAATGGTAAAGGCCCCAATCCCAATGTGTAAGGGTCCTAATATGTATTATATTTGAGCTAACACTTAACTTCCGAATCGTAGCCTGCCTTTAGTCGCTGCATCTAAATTAACTTATAAAAAAGAGACTTAGTTTTACATGCATAAGTAATAAAAGATTATTCCCATCCGCGCGATATAACTAGAATCTTATTCGAAAATCTAATTAAAATGATAAGTACTAAAGAAATGCGATACTATAAATGGTATACAGGGTTAAATTACCCCCTATCCGTTTGCATAATCCCAGCATTCTCAGCAATGTAAACTGGTATTATATTTATTATTAATGTTGCAGTGGAATTATGAAACTGGGTTTATGCGGAAACGACTAGTTATTATAGCCAATATAATATAGGTCGGCTTGGGTATTATGAAATTTAAGGTAAATACATACACATACTTACGTTATAGTAATGTAATAACTAGCAGCGCCCCGTGGTTTTACCCGCGTTGTGCCCGTTCCCGTGGGAATATCGGGAATTTTTATACATAAAAACCTTCCTCTTGAATCACTCTACCTATTACAAAAAACCGCATCAAAATCCGTTGCGTAATTTTAAAGATTTAAGCATACAGACAAACAGACAAACAAAACAGACAAAAATAGCGACTTTGTTTTATACTATGTAGTGATACATAATAGCACTCAATATATACCAAATGTAATTTGATTGAAATGTAGGTTAGTATAGGCTTTACAGGTACTAGGATAATGACATAAAGTATCTATTGTCATTCTGTAGTTCGGTTATTGGTTATTCGTTACGTCACTTTTCTTGAACACTCGGAGCCTGTGCCTACTTGTCGCCAGTCGGATACGCACGATAAATTGGTCCATAAAAATAGCCGATATGCCGAAAAATCGAAATCCGACAATAGCTTAATTTAAAACTTTCTGTGACGTGTTCGATTTAAATCCGCACCCGATAATCGACAAGTGGGAACGAGCTGTCAGAGCTAAAAGTTAAGCATTATTTAGTCATTACTATCGCACATCTACGGTAACAACATGGAGTACCATGCATTTATTGTTATCGTAAAGGTAAATTAAAATAATTAAGGCCTGAATAAAGACATTATTTCTTATTAAGTAAATGAATAAAAGTGCTCAAGCACCTGCAGTATAAAATAGTTATTACCGTTTATTTACTTCAGTTTTTACTACCGCATTAATGTCGTAAAGATCTTTCATTATGCGGAGAAAATAAATTTAACTTTTTAATTGGAATATCTCCCTGTAGGATTCATTCAGAGCTTTCAAGTTGGATGGCTCCGATTCTTTCAGAAAAATCTGTCAGTCCGTTACTCAAACAAAAAGGGAAAAGTAAAATAAACAGCTCGATACAACGATTGATGTTTGGCTACCAAAGTTTGTTTAGGAAAACAGACGTTTCGTAAATGTGTATAGTTTCAGGAGCTACCTGTAACGTTTCACAGAACACTCAAAAAATAAATTTGGGAACCAAATTGCTTGAATTAATTTTTACTCTTAAATTATTCAACGGAAAATTCTCAGCGGGTTTTATATTATTATTCATGGTTTCTATAAATTAGGCTGGTTTCATAGTTCTTGAATAATGAATTATTTTTGCTAAATGTGTATTTGAAGATCCACCTAGAATTTTCGTGATGAAAATGTCATTTTACCTTCGGATTAAATGAAATTAGTTTGTAAATAGTTTCTATGGAAATGACATACAATGCACTGAGACCTACAGTGTGCTGCTATTATGGTTTATATTATTCACAAATGTGGGAAAAATACGAACCGATAGGTAGGACCTAGGTGTGCGCTGTGCATAATATCACACAACGTATACTTAAGTCCATGTACTATAAATAATGTAAGAATAGTTATGTGGCCTTCTTGTATAAATGCTTATATGGCACATACATACCTTCAATTCTAACATAAGCTCGACTCAACGTTAGAATTAACTTAACAAAACAGCTATCAACCTTGCCAAAGTGTTGTAACCACATAAATAAGTACAAAAGTGAACTCTAAACAACATTTTAAGCTTGCGCCCCTAACCTATTTCGCTGTAGCTGTGAATGACAGCGTTAATGATAACAACCGACGCCGTTAATGTAAAGAGCTGTCACCACTCGCATCTCCAACTTGTTTCAGATGCTTGTTATTTGCCACATCATTGTTTTACCACGTTTTACGGAAATGTGTGACGTCATATGTCGTGGAACGCGAACCCTGTTCTACAGGCAGCCTAAACGACTTTTCAAATAGGTACTTCGTAATACATGTATGTACTTGTTATGTATAGTTTAGATAGATAGTTCAACTCACGAAATAGAGAAGTGTCAGTAAGTACTTCGCTCTTACGTAGTTTCAATCATCTTTGCGTGCGTCGCTATGTATGTATGTACTAGGGAGCGTACATTTTCTATGAACATTAATTTGTTTATCTCGACTTGTTCATCTTAACGAAATATGTGTAGTAAGCTCTTTGGCCTTCCGTATACAAATGCTATTTTTCGTTACAGAGATCTTTTGGACGTTCAGAGATGTCCATTAAATCGACACTTAACTAACTGACGATATTTTTCATACATACATACAATCATGACAATTTTTCATACTTCATGTCAAAATCACTCATTGAATGGATTTACTATCTTGATCTCTACTAAGTATTTGCCATCTCTGAGTACGGGTGATAGAGCCGCGCGCAAAGCTGAGTTGAACTATCCATACGAGTACTTACTTCTTAATTAAATATTCACGTGAAGTTGGTATCAGTAGTTTATAGTTTAATGGTTGCCCCCCTGCGATGCGACCCATAACAAACTTTGGATACTGTCGCGGTGAAATATATACCTCGAGTGATCAATGTTCGCACACCTACCCAAACAGCTTGCGGGGAACATAAATAATTCAAGGAATTACGAATCTCTGTCATGATCCGTTCTCTTTCTTATTACATCCGCCATATTTTTATTTTCGTATTTATTGTGAATGTTTTTGTAAATAAGTAATTTGTTCTTTGGCATATAGGTACATGAGAGTTTGTACTATTGAATTGTTTATTAGATGGTACGTTAGGTTTCGGTAAATGAGAAGTGTGGGTTAAGGCGCATGCATATTAGTGTGATGTAGGTAATCCTTTACATCCTTACCCAAACAACGTAGGTAATATAATGTTTTATCGTGTGTGAAAATACCTAAGGAACAACGTAATACCTGTTACATCAAGGCCGTATTGTGAAAACTCCGCAAAACCTATTATGAAGGTGTTTACCAAAACACAGCTAAAACAACATTCTTAAGATTAATGTATTGTTGTAAAGCTCGAACCATTTTCACTTATAGAGGGTGTCCCACAAATTGGCAATAAGAAAAAGTACTTTTAATATTGAAGACATTTTGATATACAATTGAATATATTAAAGTTTGCGGATTGGTGACGTTACTTAATGCAAAAAATAAAAATATTTACAAAAACGTGGGTCGCCCTGTATACTCGTTAAAATAAATGAAAACACAAATACAGCTAATAACGAAATCCCGGCGTACCTTTTTCCAAATCTACAAAAACAATTCGTAACAAAAAATCTTCAAATCGAGAAGAATGCTCAGGATTTTTGTATAAGCCTTTAAACAAGTAGCTATGAGCATTACACTTCAAGGGAGGAGCGACAAACATATTTCACGATGATATGTTCCCGATTCGTTTATGTATACGTACTCTTACTAAGCTCGTTGTCTCCATAAAGGCTGTATAAAAATACTCATGGCGGTCGTCTACTCAGAGACGGTAAGTAAGTAGGTAATACAGTTACTTTTCCAACCATTTTTTCGAATCCCTAGCGAAAGAAATCACGATGGAAAAATATGCGTCGGCACTTACCGAATGTACACACATAAAGGTCTATAGGTATGTACGTTCAGAAAAGCATCTATGCTATACATTATTATATTGTTTACAAATGCTTCTTTGTGTTTTTATGTTCGCATTGTCGGATTACCGATTTATATCGACCTTAAATATTACTTAAAGACGGCAATTTAGACAAAAGGGAAGCAATTGCACGTCTGGGAGTTGAGAAGCTAGGCACGGCCAATTACAGGGCGGAATGACGCGGAGAAACCCTTCAGTGGTGCGACTGTTTCAAGCCATTCTAGCCTTTACAATAAGGCATTAAACACTATAATTGCATCATTAAGAACCGTATATGCGGCTGGTAAGGTATAACGTATAAAAATAAGGGTTTGTTATGATATATCAGGGTAAATAGAAGGCTCACGTGCAGAGATTTTCTGCGTTCAATTTGAAACCTTTGCCGGGATTTCCTAGTTAAGTTAGCTGGATTGGTTTTATAAATTGCTGACCGCATGGAAGGTAATAGCGGTTATTTTTCACACAATATTGATATTAAAAACATGGTACATACTAACTTATGAAAGTTTCTAATGATTCTTGCACACCAATAAGAAGTTTCGGTAGAGCATTGCTTATATTTGTCGAGCTTCGAATTTTGAAGCGGATTTTTAAGCAAACTAAAAGATCCGGGTTGTAGCTTCTAACCCACACAATCTAAACGACTAATCTAAAAAATCTATTCTTTTCCATGGTGTGGCATAATTGTTATACTTACTTTATTTTCTGATTAGTCAACTAACTTTGGATCTAACTTAAGAAACTTTCCCAACTTACAGAAACGAGTCCAGTTACACAATAGACCTCATTAGTCCAACTTAAACAGCATGTAATAAGCGTCTAACTAAAACAAGCGCCTTGAAAGGAAATAGAGCAAAAACTCCTTGGAGCGCCGCGGGCGGGAGTCCGAATAAAAAATGAACCAATGGGAAAATTGGACCAGCGGGAAATCCATTAGACGCAGTCAAGTACAGCGTGTTGATGGCCATGTATAGTGCATGCTCAATGAACTGGGCTCAAAGTGGCACAATCAGCCTTTGAATCAATTTCACTTTGAGTTTCCTTGTTAGATATCTTGTTTTTAATGGGGTGTGCGTTAGTTATGCCTCAAAACGACGTTTGAAGGCCGACTACCATATTCTTTACATTGTAGTTGTCATTGTCACTGTATGTTGCATTCGAACGACTTACTGTAATCGCGCATCGACTTGAATATTAAATGCTTCAAAGTTTGAATATACCTTCACGATGTTTATCATTATTATATCTTCAATAAAACACCAAATAATGTTATTTGTGTATTTAACTTTGTAGTTAGACCAACAAGTGATTATATCATAATAAGTAGGGTAGACTGAATGACAGATGCTTATAACTAGAAATACGCGGGTAGTAAGTAGGTAGCATATACAACATACCTTTCCCCCAAGTATACAAAATATATTTAAACTTTAACTTATACTTAAAGTAACAATTTTGTATATACATATATTTAAAAATAATCAACTTTAGATCTATTCCATATACATTGAATCAGGTCTCTCATAGGGGCTTTTTGCATGTGATGTAACTTTGCTTTTAATTTTACCACCCGAATAACTAGCCTTATAATCCCTAGGTATACCCAACATCTCAGCCCACTGGTCCGGACTCGGTATTTCAATTATTTCTTCACCCGAACCCGTTCCTTCCATTTCTTCATCTCGGATCTCTATTTCCAAACTAGACTCATTATTATTTACTTCCTCCCTCTCTCTTCCTCGGTCTACATCTTCTGTGGATTTCTTTTTAACCAGTTGGTCGATGTGTCGGTTGACAACATTACCATCACTGGTTGAAACTTGATAATTAGACGGTCCTTGTTTCTTAACCACAGTACCAGGCAACCAACGAGGACCACTACTATAGTTTCTATACATCACACTTTGGCCCACATTAGTTTCTCGAGTAATATTACTAGCATTTTTGATAATTTGTTTATTAGTTTTATTTTGCATACGATTATCCGGATGTATGACATCTAATAAGGTACGTAAGCGTCTGTTCATTAAGAGTTCTGATGGGCTCTTGTTAGTTACAGTGCAAGGCGTTACCCGCAATCCTAGTAGCATTTGAGGAACCTTAACATCCCAACAAATGTCATCCATTTTGCGCAACTTGTCTTTTACAGTTTGCACCATTCTTTCAGCTAATCCATTCGTTGCCGGATGATAAGGCGCTGTCTTGGTATGTTTAATTTTATTTGCGTCTAAAAATTGCTTAAGCTCAGCTGAAGCAAACGCCGTTCCGTTGTCGGAAACGAAAGTCTCACACAGACCATGGGTAGCAAATAAGTTCCTGAGGTGTTTGATGACCGTAGTCGCGGTCAGCTCTAAAAAACTGGCGACGTAAAATTAGCGGAATTGAAAAAAAAAAACACCGAAATTTGTTGCTTTTTTGTTGCTAATTAGTTGCTAAAAAATTAATTTTTTTGCTCTAACCGATCGCATAAAAAAGGCAATAACTCTAACTTTACATTACGATAGCGTGGGAATCACTGAATGTCGACTCATCAATTAAGCAAATAAGGGTCAATTTGTTGCTAATTTGTTGCTGGAAGATGCTTAGAAAAAAAATTAAAAAAAATGATTTTTTTTAATTATGCCAAGATAAATAATATCCACGCCAGCTTAACTCTCGAGTTTTCCGTGAAAAAATTATAGTAACAATTTGTTGCTCCTCATGGTGCACCGTGTTTTAGCAGGGAGAGTCAGCAACAAAATAAAAACCGGAAGTCAAGAGAAGTTGGAGATCGATCACAAAATAATCGACCACGCTAGCTTAACTAACGATTTTCCCGCGGAAAAACTATAGTGAAAATTTGTTGCTGTTCACAATGCAGCTTGATTTAGCAGAAAGAGTCAGCAACAAAATAAAAACCGGAAGTCAAGAGAAGTTGGAAATCGGTTCACAAAATAATCGGCCAAGCTAGCTTAACTAACGATTTTCCCGCGGAAAAACTATAGTGAAAATTTGTCGCTCCTCACAGTGCTTACTTGCTAAAAAATTAATTTTTTTGCTCTAACCGTAATGTTAACCGATAACTATGGACTAGTAAAAAAAAAATAACCCTAACCTACCGAATAGTAAGTAATTCGGTAGGTTAGGGTTATTTTTTTTTTCATGTTTAAACTCTCCCTTTTCATTAAAATGACATATATATATATATATATATAATACATAAAATGTCACAAACGATTTTTTTATTATCTTGGCATAATTAAAAAAAATCAATTTTTTATTTTTTTTTATTTCTTTTCTAAGCATCTTCCAGCAACAAATTAGCAACAAATTGACCCTTATTTGCTTGATTGATCAGTCGACATTCAGTGATTCCCACGCTATCTTAATGTAAACTTAGAGTTATTGCCTTTTTTGTGCGATCGGTTAGAGCAAAAAAATTAATTTTTTAGCAACTAATTAGCAACAAAAAAGCAACAAATTTCGGTGTTTTTTTTTTTCAATTCCGCTAATTTTACGTCGCCAGTTTTTTAGACCTGTCGCGGTCATATTGTTTACCACGATTACCTCAGGCCATCTGGAATACGCGTCTACAACGATTAAAATATACTTTCCTTGGAAAGGTCCAGCAAAGTCGACATTGATTCGAGACCACGGCTTTGTAGGCGTGATCCACTCAGACTTAGATTTCGGAGGCATATGCCGATTTTCGAGACATTTGTTGCAACCGCTTACCAATGCCTCAACATCTTCGTTCAATTTTGGCCACCACACATAACTTCTGGCCAGTGATTTCGTTTGGACGATGCCGTTATGTGTTTTATGTAAAGCACGCAGTATCGTTTCACGCAATGATGACGGTACAACCACTCTACAACCCAATAAGATACAATCTTCGTGCATAGAAAGTTCCGAACGATGTAACCAGTATGGACGTAGTTCATCATCGGTAACTCTAGTAGGCCAACCGCTTAGTACATGATGAGTTACACGAGACAATAGTCTATCTCGCTTAGTTGCTAACGCTATTTCGTCAGCATCCACAGGGAAGTCGACAGGTGTCTCTGCCATCAGCAACACGTCACATAGCTGCTGTTCAGGTTGGTCTGGAACCGGCTGTGGCCATCGGCTCAAACCATCAGCGTGACCAATCTCCTTTCCTGGCTTATACACAATTTGGTAATTGTGTGACGTCAACAAAATTGCGATTCTCGTTAGACGAGGCGACAAAACTGTGGGCATGGGTCGCTTTGGATCGAATATTCCCAACAACGGCTTATGGTCGGTAACTATAGTGAAGGGTCTTCCCATGATATAGTTATGAAACTTGCTAACTCCAAATGAAATGGCAGTAGCTTCTTTATCTAATTGTGAGTAGCGGCGTTCGTGAATATGTAGTGTTCTGGAACTCATAGCTACGGGGCGCTCCTGTCCGTCGTCCATAATGTGTGATAATACAGCGCCAACGCCGTATTCTGAGCTGTCACAGGTAAGTACCAATGGCTTATTTAAATCGTAATGCACGAGAGTCAAATCAGATGACAGTACCCTCTTAGCCATGTCAAAGCTCCTTTGTTCCCTGTCTGTCCACTGCCACGATTGTGCTTTGTCGAGCAGCCTATGTAGGGGCTCAAGCATGGTCGCTTTATGAGGTACGAACCTCTCGTAAAAATTATATAGTCCCAAGAACGCTTGTAGTTGTTGAACGTTCTTTGGTTCCGGAGTGTTGACGATAGACTCAACTTTACTAGGTGCAGGATGGATACCTTCGGCGTCTATTACAAAACCGAGGAACTCTACTCGTTCCTTGGCAAACTTACATTTGTTCCGGTTGAGTCGCAAACCTGACTTACTGATGCGATCCAGCACAATGTCGAGACGCTGCGTCATCTCCGACATGGTCCGGCCACTGACTATGACGTCATCGATCAGTACCGCGACGCCGGGAACGCCCGCCAGCAAAGCCGTCATCAAGCGCTGGAAAATTCCCGGGCAGGCTTTGACACCGAAAGCTAATCTGTGTACTGAAAACAAACCTTTGCATGTGTTTAATGTTAACAGCTGTGCTGTGGCGTCTGTGACGACCACTTGTGTGTATGCGCGATCGAGGTCGAGTGTCGTGTAAAATTTGCCACCAGCAATCGTGGCAAACACCTCACTTGCAGTCGGCATAGGGTAGGTGTCAGATTCGGTAGCCTGATTAACCGTACTGCGGTAGTCACCGCAGAGACGAATGTCCCCGTTTCGTTTGGGTATGGGAACGACCGGAGTCGCCCATTCTGAAAAAGACACGGGGCGAAGTACCCCTTCCCCCACTAAGCGATCTATCTCTCTCTCAACTTTGTCTTTAATAGCATATGGTACAGGACGTGCCTTCAAAAACTTAGGAGTCGCACCTGGTTTTAGGTGTATAGCCACAGGGTCCCCCTTGTAAGTACCGAGTCCGTCCCTGAAAACCTCACTGTGTTTAGCTACAATCTGATCGTTCGTAGACATGTCAAGTTCAGATATCATATTAACATTTAAAGTAATACCTAATGCCTCGAACCAATTACGTCCTAACAGATTCGGCCCCGAGCCCTTCGCTACAATGACATTCAAAACACACTTAATGTCTTTATATTGTACTTGCACTTGCGTTTGTCCCATCACTATAACCGGTGAGCTGTTCCACGTGCACAGGCGGTTTGGTATCGGCCGCAAGGCGCTGGACGAGCGCACGCGCGCCCACGTCTGCTGGTTCACCAAGGAGAAAGCGGCGCCGGAGTCCACCTCCATCGCTACCGGCGCGCCGTCCAATAGCAGCTTCACCTCGTATGCTGGAACGCGAGAGCTCGTCCGACTCTCCATGTTATAAATGCCATTAAGTTGCACGTCAGTCTCGTTTTCGGCTAGGTTAATTTTTTCTAAACGACTTCTCTTTTTAGCGGTGCAGATTCTCTCGATGTGGCCTTTCTTCTTACAAAAGTGGCACACGGCGTTAACAAAGCGACACTCGCCCGCATGCCGGTCTCCACATCGATAGCACAGTCGAACATTTGTTCTGGATTGCACAGCGTTGACGTCCATCGGTTCGCATGGAGGCGGCGACGTCGCCGCGGCGCCTGCTGCCGTTCCGTCGTAGCTGACGGCGGCGCCCGTCACGGAAACGCTCTGCATCATGCGAGCATCCCTGCCCGCACTTTCGGCCGATATCATAGCTTCAACTACATCATTGTATTGTAAATTGTCTCTCTTTAGCAGTTCGTACTGCAAGTTGTGATTGTTCATACCGCATACCAATCTATCACGAAGCATTCTTTCCATGTCCGTAAAGTTACAGCCGGCACTAATCTTTCTGAGTTGCGCTATGTATTCCGCGGCGGATTCGCCTTGTTGTTGATTGCGCTTATAAAATTTGTACGACACAGAAATCTCATTAGGTTTTGGACTGTAATGTTTGGTTAGAATATTTTCGATTTCAGTAAATGACACATCACTAGATTTTTTAGGTGTAATCAACGCCAGGAGAGTCTCGAACACTTGTACGCCGCAAACTGTGTAGAAATTTGCCCTTTTAGCTGAATCTGAGACGACGCCATTCGCCTCAAAACAATATTTTAGTCTGTCGATGTAGTTGTCCCAATTATCACATTTCACATTGAATTCATTAAATTTCACTGATTTACGCTCCATTTTTCATGTTTTCGTATCGTCGCCACTATTATATCTTCAATAAAACACCAAATAATGTTATTTGTGTATTTAACTTTGTAGTTAGACCAACAAGTGATTATATCATAATAAGTAGGGTAGACTGAATGACAGATGCTTATAACTAGAAATACGCGGGTAGTAAGTAGGTAGCATATACAACAATCATAAACCTTTCTTACATTAATTATTGTCATTAATATTTACCAAAACAAATCTTGTACAAGCCATTATTAATAGCTATTTATCACGCACACCTCCATATACAGGAAGTCCTGTTTCGTAATTCGAAAGAAAGAAAGAAAGTAAAGAAAGAAAGAAAGAAAAGAAAAGAAAGTATTAGCCTGTACTGTCTCACTACTGGATAAAGGCATCTCATCTCACTGTAGATAGTATAGTGAGGAGGATTAGATAAAAAATAATTAGCTCGAAAAGAATATCAAAAATAGGTCACTTATTTTCTGAAGCCCTTCCTGCCTGAAATAAAAACTAAACTCATATTTTGTAACTAGCATTTGAATAAAGTTCAACTCAGTAAATTGTCGGCGACACTTCTTTTGACACTGCATTTCGTATTCATAAAATCCGGCTCATTTGTGAGACTACATTACGTGACTGCTGGGATTATATACTTTCTATCTATACTAGAAGAAGCCTCCTAGTTTACTCGCGTTCAAAATTTAAATATACCAAATTCGAATACCGAATTCAAAATGGTGATGGAACCTCCTTTGAATTCGGTTAAGAAATTGCTCATTTTATCTTGGAACTATACTTTGGACTACATAGGTATTATAGGGTGTTATATCTTAGTGACAATAAAAATCGCATTCATGATTTTTTTAAACATGCTGATTACGCACGGGAATCGAACCGGGTAAAATGTAAAAAATAACACCCGGCATTTTTATTGCGTTAATAGATAATGTCAATAATTACGATCAACATTTTTTATGAAACAAAGCTAACAAAATGAAAGGTTAAAGAAATAACGTGCCATGTTTTGTAGGGCGCACACATACACAAGTCTGAAAAAGGAGCTCCGTTCATAGAGACTGAATTACATACATTCATACAGAATTACTCTCATTTCTCTAAGTACATCGTGAGCACGTAAAATATATTTTAAGAAACGAAATTAAAGATATTCGTCTATAGATTGTGAAGCCCTCATCCCCTTGATGGGAAATGATAAGTGTTCTACCGAGGCGAGGGTAACGGGTCGGGTTTACCTAAAAGCCATCCATTTACCCATCTTTACATTTTGTTAAAACATCTAAAATTACACGAATTTTAATTAAATCTATACTAATATTATAAAGCTGAAGAGTTTGTTTTGTTTGTTTGTTTGTTTGTTTGTTTGTTTGTTTGTTTGTTTGTTTAAACGCGCTAATCTCAGAAACTACTGAACCGATTTGAATAATTCTTTTTGTAATAGATAGCCACATTCAACGGGAAGGTTATAGGCTATTTTTCATCCCGAAATTCCTACGGGAACGGGTACAACGCGGGTAAAACCGCGGGGCGCTGCTAGTGTTACATACTCGTATCAGCATTTACGATCGTATTGCGTGCGATCTTTTGTACTGACAAAGGTTTCTCTTTCGAAGGTACGTTTGGTTTAATATACTTTCTAAAGTATTTGATTCAATTAAATAATAAGTATCTTACAGTGAGAGCAGGTTGCTTCAGCTTACGTTCACGTACCAGTAATTGTTAACACAAAATTTTAGTATCTTTATTAATATTATAAAGCAGCAGAGTTTGTTTGTTTGTTTGATCGCGCTTATCTCAGGAACTACTGGTCCGATTTGAATTTGAATTTTGTAAAGGATAGCCACATTCAACGGGAAGGTTATAGGATACTTTTCATCCTGAAATTCCCACGGGAACGGGTACAACGCGGGTAAAACTGCGGGGCGCTGCTACAGATATATGGTAATATGAAAAATCGTGGCATTTCTAGTGTCCGTCCGAATAACTTAAACATATTGTTATTTAAGTTGTATAACAACGTTTTGTATTTAGCAGATTTTTGACAGTGTAAAAAACGGTGAACTGTTTAACGAACGTATAATTAACGTTATGATAATCAACCATTTGAAACTACCCATCTTAAGTCGTTCACCGCTTCCGTTGAAAGGTGCACTTTAAACTTTTAATACTTTAAACTCTTCATACTACTCGGGTTTCTCAATCAATTCACTATAGAGTTTCGCAAACTATCAAAACCTATTCGTTTTTATTCTTAAAAAGTTGTTATTTATTTAAAAAAATGACGCATGATTGATCCTACCCATAGTATTCCAGTATTCCCGCTGGTCGATTTTGAAATGTATCTAAAACTTGGCAAGTTTGACGAGTGGAGCCCTAGTAGTTACACTTCGGGGGTATTACGAGGGAAGCATTGAATATGAGATGAGGCGAGCTCTCAGCCGCAGAATTTATAAATAAATCTCACCGAGATTTGTATGATTAAGTAAATAAATGTTTTACCGAAGTAAGCTTTTCAGAAATTTTCATTATGGATATTTACCAAAATATAAGCACTTTGGTGTTCCGTGAGTAAATCATCATATTTTGTTATAAATTAATTTTGTTTTTGGTTGCTAACTTTATCTGCAAAATATGCTTAATATTATGTACTGTACTAAAATCTTACAGGTGGATTCTTTTTAGAATTTAACCTTCCTAATTCTCAATGTTTAATTAAGACGTTAAAATTCTAGATGTCCGAAAAATATATAATATTATGGATCTTGCTATATTTTCAGAATTCTTACTTAGATAAATATAAGCAGTTAATTGTCAGGCGCACGCATAGAGACAAAGGCAAAAATCGGACACAAAGAGATGTTACGAGAACACACACAAACATAGTTTCAATAATGGGACGACACATTACTGACACAAAGTTAAAAATCAAACACAAAGAATCATACAAACGCACTGAGATATAGTACGATTACACACAATGATGGGGAAACGACAAACGAAGGCACAAAGAAAAAGCTTGAAAAGAGTGGAATTCAGCGAGAAAGGATCTGCTACAGTGAATTACGTTTTTTAATTGTAACTCCCTCTCGCTGCAACGGCTAATCTGAAACTTCAAACATTTACACTTTCCAGAACGCTTGGGATTCAACGCTTTTATCATTTTAATATTGAATAACTAAGCACTTCGACTTTTAAAAGTATGGATACCTATTTATAGTTAACTTTGACTTAGGTATAACCTCTAGTGTAAAGTTCAAAGGTCTGTTTTCAGTACCGACTGCAGCAACAGCCACTAGCCAGCAACTGTCGATCGGAAGTCTACAGATTTCTATTAATCTCTATGAATTATCGAGCGTGGCGCCACTGCTGCACAGCTGCTTGCGGTCGGCATCGAAAACACACCTTAAAAGTGTTATCCCATTGCTGGGCAATGGTCTCTCATCTAATTGAAGTGAGGAGGATTATCGCCACGTTTGGCTATTGGTGGTATGATTATAAACTCTAGCTAGGTATGTTTAAAAAGTAAACCGGATATAGGTATGATTTTTGCCATCCCGAAACAATCCGTCCGTAGTTAAACAACTACCTTAAAGATCAGGTACATAAGAGGTACACTTCAACTTCTATTTTCAGTAACTTCCATTTTTACAATTATTAAATACATATTTGTATTAAACCAAACAAAAGGAAAACGTTCAAAAACATCGTCTTAAATAAATTAATAAACGCCGTCATTCAGTTGATCGTACTTTACGACCCCCTTATAACGCTGACTTGAAGATGTTACCTTCGCTCATAAACCCTCAAGGCGATATTTTTCGCGGCTCATTTACGATTTATGATCTCAATACGCGTCTGTATTCAAATTAATGCCAGGTCAGGGCCGGAGTTGCAGCGGGGCCCACCCCCGGGGCCCGAGGCGAGGGCCCACAACGCCCGGACCTGTTACTACTAA
This sequence comes from Cyclophora punctaria, assembly GCA_951394245.1. NCBI lineage: Eukaryota > Metazoa > Arthropoda > Insecta > Lepidoptera > Geometridae > Cyclophora > Cyclophora punctaria. Next base: position 10,057,646 of record OX596168.1, read on the forward strand.
TAGTTATCATGCAAATACGATTAAATATCACAGTGTTCACCGCCATTGTGTTGTGGAGTTGAAGGGAAACTATTCAAATGTATGCGGCCATTTCAATGTTTGTTACTTAATCTCAAACGCGGTCGCGGTATAACTTGTTTGTGAAAGTTTACGATATAATTAGTTCGTTAGAATTTCTAAGTTCCTTTCTCATTAAGTATTTATATCAAAGTACCCTAACGCTCCTCACTGAACAGTATTTTCGAGGAGATAGTAAGATAAACAGTCACTTTGACTGATAGAGAGAAGTCATTTTGACAGTTGACATTTGTAAATTTTTGTATAATTGCCCTCCATTTTCCCACTAATAAGTTCGATCTCTTTAAATGTCAGGTAAGTTTGAAGAAATTGATTTTATTAAGGTTAATAGTTACTTTGACTATGAACATTTGTAATTTTTATTTATAATTTCCGACCATTTTCCACTAATAATTGCAAACTGTTTGAATGACAGTTAAGTTGTGAAGAAATTGACTTCAGCAATAAGAAAAAGAGTATGAAAGTTCTTTAATCATACTTTTTGTAATGTCTGCAGCTCATAAAATATAAGGTCAGTTACTCATTCTGTTTTAATTAAAGGACAAGTTATTTATTCCAGTCGTAAACTTAGGAACTATTAAGAAATATTAATATTATTTTTACGTAACTGAATAAGGGAGAAATTCTTGATAGTGTTGTGCCAAGTTAAGTATTTAAGTTCAAGTGTTAACTAATATTTTACGACACAACGAATTTATAAAAACTATAACAGAATGTAACCGATTGAGGCTACTTCCATTCTATTCCATGGGTAATTGAATATATAAAACCACTGTATAGGTACTTTAAAACATAATATATTTACACACACATTTTAGTACAATGAACATAATAGACAGTCCTTTGAATTTAACATAAAGATATATAAACTTCATATCGTTATAATTACCTTATTATGAACTTACACTTGAATCCTTGCTTACAATCCTTTAATTCTTTTTATTCCCCTTTTCTCACACGTCCGTGGCCTTCTCGAGTTCAATCAAGATTCCCGCCCTTTTATTCTCTTTCCCTCCAATAGTTTGCGATGTAAACGAACCTCTTTTCATAAACATATAAAGAGTTTGCGATGTAACCGAACCTCTTTTCATAAACATATAAACCTCTTTTCTTTAAAACATACAAAATTCTGTTAATAATTTATTGAACCTAACACTCGACCATCCTGACAACGTACACGTCCTCGTGTACGCACGTCCTCAGGACGATCATCATGTAGGTAGCTAACCTAACACTCGGCTTTCTTGATTAAACTCGAAGAAGAAAAAAAATTGCATATTACAGAATATTCATATCTACTTACTAAATTATTTATATTAATATGTATTTGCAAACCCTCAATTCTTGCAAACAAATCATATTAACATGCCCATTCGAGTGTGCTTGTCATATTAGTGTGAACCCTCTATTCTCACAGCTAACATCACAAACACAATTTCAATCAAAGGTATCATCATCATCATCATGTATATATCATCATCATCATGTATATATCATCATCATCACGTACATATCATCATTATCATGTACATATCATCATCATCATGTATATATCATCATCATCATGTACATATCATCATCATCATTTACTTGTAATTCAGCCACATGAATCCAGAACGACATGCGATCAGCTGCAACTGTTGTTTTACTGGTGAGCCCCGGCACAGTTCTCACAACTAATCCAATAAAAACTTCAATTCATAATCATGTACATTACTATTATATTATGTCTTGAAAACCCTCAATTCTCACAACTAATCCAATAAAAACTTCAATTCATAATCATGTACATTACTATTATATTATGTCTTGAAAACCCTCAATTCTCACAACTAATCCAATAAAAACTTCAATTCATAATCATGTACATTACTATTATATCTCTTGAAAACCCTAAATTCTCACAACTAATCCAATAAAAACTTCAATTCATAATCATGTACATTACTATTATATCTCTTGAAAACCCTCATGTATTCGGATTCTGTACTCGAGAGAGCAACTGTTTTCTGTTTTTTTTTTTTTTTTGCCTCCCATGACACAATAATGCCAGCTAATTTGAAACACATACCTGTATAAGATCTCCTGTCTATAACATTGTTTCCCCAATTATCATCAACATATCCTTCTAACTTGTCATTACCACAACTGCTATATTTTAACCCAAAATTTGAAGTTTTCTTTAAATATTTTAATATTCTTTTTGCATAAGCCCAAGTTACTTTATCATTGCATTGCAGTTGTTAAATTGACTAAGAAAGCTTACGGAATATGCTATATCAGGCCTTGTTAGTACTGCCAAATACATAAGCCCACCTATTAGTTTCTGATAAGGTATTTGACTATCACAACTTTTATTTCCTAAATTTATATTCAATTTAGACTCCAAAGGTGTACTGGCTAGCTTACAATCTGTCATGTTAAATCTGTTTAGTAACTGATTAACATAATACTCTTGACTCAATGTAACTGTTCCATTAACTTTATCAATATTCACACATTCCTAAACAATTTTTAACTTGTCCTAAATCTTTTAATTTGAACTTTGAAGACAATACCTTCTTTAAATTATTACATTCAATATTATCATTTGTAAACACAAAGAAATCATCAACATACAATGTTACTCTTGTCCTCTTTTTATCACTAATTTTAGTGTACAAACATGGTTCTAGCTTAGATTGCATATAAACATTGCTAACTAGACATTCATCTGCTTTTTTTTTTTTTTTTTTCAGGCTTTTGAGTATTGCTTTAAACCATAAATTGCTTTATTCAGTTTAAGTACTTTGTTATTAACATTACTTTGAAAACCTTCAGGTATTTCCATATAAATTGTCTCCTCAAGATCCCCATTCAAGAACGCTGTAGTCACATCAAGATGTGTAACATCTAAACCAAGTTTTTGAGATAATGCAAACAATAATCTTAACGTTGAATGCCTTACAACTGGCGAAAAATCTCTGTATAGTCTATATTTTGCTTCTGCATATAACCCTTGGCTACTAAACGGGCACGGTAGTGTACACTATTATCTCTGTTTAACTTTTTACGCAACACCCACTTACACTTCACTACAGTTTCATAATTCTTTGGCATATCCACTAGCTCCCATGCGTGATTGTCCTCAAAACATTGAAGTTCCTCCTTCACTGCATGTAGCCACTGTTCCTTTTCCACTCCTAGTAGCGCATCCTCTAGACATAGACCATTAGCATCATCAAACACTTCTTCTGGTATACACATATTTGACATTCTATACTTTTCTGGTTTCCTTATGATTCTGCTGGGTCTGACACGCTGCTCAGGTGAGTTACAAGCATCCTCATACTCACTAGAAACATAAGTTTCATCAGAGTTATTTGATGTTTCAAGTAGTGTATCCTCATCCATAAATAACTCATTTTCCTTCACAGTTGTATCCCCCACTGAACATGTATTGTTTATAATTGGTATACTGGCAAGATTCTTATTGTCTTCCATGACTACAAAATCTCTACTTGTTGTCATACGCTTTGTTCTAGGGTTGTATATCCGATAACCTTTAATATCATCTGGATAACCCACCAGTATGTGCTCCTCTGACTTTCTGTCCCATTTCTGGCGCTTTCCTTTATCCACATGAACCATCACCTTGCTTCCAAATATTCGCAAGTGACTTATGTCTGGTTTGCGTCCGGTCCAGACTTCATAAGGAGTTTTGTCATTCAATGCAGGAAGAACAGTACGATTTTGTAAATAAACTGCAGTATTTGTAGCTTCTGCCCAGAGCTGTTTTCCTATATCTGCATCAAACAATAAGCATCTGGCTTTCTCTACGATTGTACTATTATTTCGTTCAGACAAGCCATTTTGTTTAGGGGTATATGGATTACTTCTTTGGTGAATGATGCCTTCTTTCTTGAGAAATGAGTCGAATTCTTTGTTACAATATTCACACCCATTATCACTTCTCAATATCTTAATTTTCTTATTAGTTTGTTTCTCAACTTTTGCTTTAAACTCTGTAAAACATCGTAATGCTTCACTTTTCTGTTTAATGAAATACACATACATCATTTGACTAAAATCATCTATAAATAGTATGAAATATCTGGAACCTGCTAGTGATTCATACTCCATAGGTCCACATATGTCAGTGTGAACTAAATGCAGTAATTCTTTACTTCTTGAACCTTCATTTGGGAATGGCAAACGACATTGCTTACCCTCACAGCAAATAGTGCATGACATCTTGTCAATATTAACTTTTTCTTGGAGATTCATTCCTGCTACTGCACTTGTCATTTTATTCAGGTATTTACTATTCACATGACCCAATCGGCGATGCCAAGTGACTCCTGATACTGCCAGATTAGCAACTACTCTCTCAGGTACTAACAACTTGTACACACCATTATCCAACTTAGCTCTGGCCACCAATTCACTGTTTCTATTGTAAACTTCACATCCATCTGTCGTAAACTGAACTGTATTACCTGATTTTATCAACTGGCTCACTGACAATAAGTTTGTAGTCAATCCTGGAGCGCATAACACATTCCTGACAGGTATCTCATATTCACACTGATCAGTTTTGGTCACAATAGTCACGTCTCCGGTACATAATACTGTTAACCTCTCGCTGTTAGCTACACATTATGTCCTTCATATTGGTATATACTGCATTCTTAATCCAATGCTCATTAGCCGTAAGATGCATGCTCGCACCTGAATCAATGTACCAGTCTTGTTTGTTGAATTTGCCGCTTAAAAATACCGCACTGAACGCATTGCTTTGTTTACGTTGTATTTCTATCGTATTTGTATGGGTATTTTCCTTCGGTATTTTCGCTCTATGGACACTGATTCTTGAAATGACCTGCACAGACCAAGAAAATGACCTAGCTCATAGAGTAACTTTTTTTTTATATCTGGCTGTTTACACCGGTAAGTAACACTTGACATGAGCTTTAGTTTAGCGCCCCCATTGACATTTGTTTTTGTTGCGTTCCGTTCCACGTTCCGTTCATTCGGTTCATTCAACTGGTGTCTGGGCGTTTATCACAGGTCACAGGCGTTCTATTTTCTTGTGTTGCCATTTCTGCATACTGCTGGCAAATGCACCACTGACGTCATCGGTCTGACTATTCACTTCCGTTTCCATCATGTCCATGAGTTTTGTTCTAATGGCGTCGGTCGTGATTACAATGCCCGAATGCTCGATCGCCATTATCATAGGCATGAATTTTCCAGATAGTCCGGCTAACAATAAGCAACCGATCCACTCATCACTTATGTTAAATCCTGTCCCACTTAATTTCTGTCCTATTTCTATTATTTGCGTTACATATGACTGCATGGAAACACAACTTTCTAGACGAATTGATATCAAATTACGTAGAAGAGATATTCTTCGAGTAAATCCTGAATCGTCAAATAATGCCTTCAGTTTGTTCCACAGCTCCAACGAAGTTTTCACGTCTTTTATATGTACATACAACGCACTGTCTATAGTCATAATCAATTTCGCCTTGGTCCTCACATCATCTGCGGCTTCTATGATTTTCCCGGTTTCTGGCTTGATGCAATGCAACTTATCCTCCAGAATCAGAAAATTCTCCGCTGCGAAGGTCCACTCATTGTAGTTTTCCCCCTCTCTTAGTTTGGGAACATTTACTAGATAGTTCGTTGTCATTCTTGCAAACTTTTATTGCAAATACTGAATCACACTTAACTAACAGTATTTCACTACTTTTACTTGAGAATCGATGACTAAATAATAGAAAATAAAATTAAATATGCTGGGCACATAACCTAATATTTCAACAACTCTATACAGCCCTACATATGAAGGTAACTACTTTTTTTTTGTATCTACCATCATTGTTAAAATTAGCTTTGGTCAGCTTTACGAGATCCCCCTCATTATATTGTTTAAAAGGTCGCCTATTTTGCTCATATCATATTATCGTTCTTTCTGCTTTACCTGTGCGGCATCGATGTTATTCTTGACCGATTCTCTAATAACTAGCTTCGTATTATCTCTAGTTTCGGTTACTACCTCATTCAATCTGATCACTATATGATATTATAAACAAATCTTTAACAGAAAAAGAAGGACTACGTGACCTTTTATCTTCCTGTCGCGCCGCCGCTGCCGGGGCTGCGCCGGCCGCTCGACCGTGTTCACGCTGGCGACTTCGCATGCGTTCCCGACTTATTACCTATTCAAGCCTGCACAGCTGTCTCCGTAATTGCAGTAGTTCCTCTTCGCGGTCGCTTGTAGGTCCACTGCCACTCCGTCCATCGCGCGTGCGGTCCTGTTCTTCTGAATGCCACTTGAGAACCGGGCTGGGACTGCGCGCGCTCGTAGGACGACTTCTGCCACGATCAACTTCATCCGCCACTCTAGACCGCTTACGACGCCAATGATCCGGTGTCCTCAACCGGCGCCGACTTCTACGTCGACTCCTGCTCCGACTAAGCCTCGACCCTTCAGCCCTCGCGCCGACATCACCTCGAGCGTGGTCCGGTGTTATCGACCAGCGTCGAGGTGTGGTGTCATTTCCGCGTGGCATTTATCTGAAACTCGTTATTAGGGGTTCAATTCAGATCAGACCCGTTGCTTCGCAGTTAGAAATTGTCGTTAACGCCCACACAATTCAACGTGATAAAAATCCAAGAAATATCTTTTAATACCAAGAAATATCTTTTAATTATTTGTCTATATACATACATACTAAAACATGCAATACACAAAGCAGGCGGTATCCCACTTCTGAAATGTAACCGATTGAGGCTACTTCCATTCTATTCCATGGGTAATTGAATATATAAAACCACTGTATAGGTACTTTAAAACATAATATATTTACACACACATTTTAGTACAATGAACATAATAGACAGTCCTTTGAATTTAACATAAAGATATATAAACTTCATATCGTTATAATTACCTTATTATGAACTTACACTTGAATCCTTGCTTACAATCCTTTAATTCTTTTTATTCCCCTTTTCTCACACGTCCGTGGCCTTCTCGAGTTCAATCAAGATTCCCGCCCTTTTATTCTCTTTCCCTCCAATAGTTTGCGATGTAAACGAACCTCTTTTCATAAACATATAAAGAGTTTGCGATGTAACCGAACCTCTTTTCATAAACATATAAACCTCTTTTCTTTAAAACATACAAAATTCTGTTAATAATTTATTGAACCTAACAAGAAGGACACATAGAGGCAAAGAGAGGAAGACAAAAGGCCAAGAAGGGCATATGTAGACCAACTGAAGGGAAGATCAAAAGTGGTGTCGTACGAACAGCTGAAGAGAATGGCAGATGACAGAGGAAAGTGGAAAGAACTCCATCGACAAGAGCCCAGCTCTTAAGTTTAGGAGAAGAAGTTAACTAATTACGTAGTAACTAATTTAAAACACTCGTATTAAAAGTTTATAATTAAAACAAATGAACATGCTTTTCGTTTTACATTCAAAACATTTTTATCTCTGAAAAAGAAAATCGTAGAATAAATAAATGTTTTCAAGTTGCTAATCAAAATGAATTCATAATTTAAACGACTTTCGTAAGAGGAAATGGGCCATTAAAATTTATAAAAAGTCTTTAGTCATAGAGAATATAGACTTGAGTATAGACAGGAGAGCTGATTTTTATTTGTCTATAGTACTTAGTAGGACTTAAGCCTCGTACTTGATTGTAAAGGCGGGAACACACATCGTAAGAGCTTACCACTGTACCATCTTAGTAAGTTGAAAGCACATGCAAGTAAATGCTCTAAAAACAAGAAACATGTCTGTTCCCAACCTTAGCATAACCAGCCTTCTGAATGCGACGTGATAAGATTGTATAAAATACTCTGTGTAATGTATTTTCAAACGTCCATTTCAAAAAGTATTTAAGCAAATATGAACATATTGGATGTATGAAAGTATGTATATGTATAGTAGATACATACGTGCAAGGATGCAAGTATGCCAGCATGTGTATTCTCGCCTTTAGCCCTAGACTAGTTCAGAACTTAAGTGTCATGGAATAACTAGGTTCTACGTTCTTTGGTATAATAACCATTAGCCATTAAGATACCTAGTTCCATACAAGTAGCTAATAAAGGCAAATATATACTAAGCCTATCTGATTGCGGCTATTTTCAAGACCATTTTAATTGCAACCAACATTATTACTTCATTTGCTAAGGACGATTTATTTTAATTTAATGGTGCAACTGATGCACTTTTATAACAGGTTAGACTTTAGAATGTTCGTGATTTAAGCGAGACTCTCATAGTGCAGGTGCGGTCCGGGTGCGGGTCGCGGGACATTGTATTCCTTGTATATTTTGTACTAGCTACGCCCCGCGGTTTTACCTGCGCTGTACCCGTTCCCGCGAGAATTTCGGGTTAAAATGTGTTATTCTGAAGTATAACCTATATTATTGTAAAGTTTCATCCAAATCCGTTGAGTAGTATTTGCGTGAAAGAGTAACAAACATACATACATACATCCATCCTCAAAAACTTTCGCATTTATGATATTAGTAGGATGAAAGACGTCACACTGGCCTGCAGAGGGCTCGTTGTCGCACTATGTGTGTCTTGCTCTTTGGCAAACTCTGTACCATAGCCTGTTGTACTGTAGTCTTAATATCCGATCTCAATCGGCAATCTAAGAGCGCATATCATCACGTAAACAAAACACGTTGAAACTTGATATCCTTGTTGTAAATAAAATTAAGGTGTAGTGTAGGCGGTGTAAAAACTTCGACTTGGATATAACTTATAAGCCTATCTACAATTCAAAGTTTCTTATCAACAAATAGGATCGAAGTATATTTTCAACATTATATATTAGAAGTCAATTTTCAAACACCACATTTCAAACCTTACATTAGATACTTTAACTCAAAGGTCACTTCAGATAGAAATTGCAGTTGACACAACTAGAGCAGCCGGATTCCACGTGCAATCTGCAGAGTTACTTCTCCAAAGCTTTGATACAATTACGACACTCCGAACTGCAATTTTAAGTCGGCTCTCAAGTCGGTACGCAGCCTAATGAGAAGTCCTTTTGTACTCTTGATAAGATTTTTTGCTTGAAGTTGTGACTAACCTACCTACATTATAACTCAATGGATTGACTTCATTTTTTCAGAGCTGTAATATCTGAATACGTCGTTGATATTGAGCGAGTTTTCAAGCTACGAGCTGGCGAGTTTAATCCGACCGAGTTTTCAAAGAAGGAAGAGCGAGGTACATACTGCGTTCTCTATTTCATGATATCAACGACTAATTAAGAGGTGAGGTATGTTCGAAGAGTTTTAGTTACAAATAAAGGGGGTGCCACAATACAGCGACAGGAACGGTGGCAATGTTCTAAAAGAGAATACAAAATTATATTGCAAAACTTATGTTCCATGTTAAAAAAAAAACAAATGAGCAAAATGTACGAAATAAAACGACAATATATGTAGGTACTTAATTCCGTGTATTCAGAAAACCTCCACTCTATAGAAATCAATTGTCCATTCCAGTAGTCCAGGTACTCGTATCGGGCTCAAATGGAAATCCTTTTTAAAACCACTGGAGCGGTCTATTTGCCGTACGAAGCCAGCCAATAGAGGTGTACTTACTCTATATAACGATAGTTGGACAGTTTTGTATGTTTATACTCTCATGTAGTGGGTTTCTGCGCTGTGCGAGTGTAAATTCATTGTACTGGATTTACTTGTAAATGCAACTTGCATGTTTGGTTAGTAAGTAAAGTTAGATTATTTGGCTTGCTTTGAAATTTTCGAGGGAAGTGAGTCTATGTTGAAGATGTTAGGTGTTGTTGACCGTAGACTATGTCGGAGGCCTTAAGGCGGTTTAAAAACTCCACCAACCATGTTTGGTCACTAACTTGAACTTACATAAGGCGCTATTTAGATTGAACAAGTTTACAAGCTACTAATTGGTTCAATACACTTTTCATTGATTTGGCATGCTGTCACAAACTCCAACCACACCACATGCCACATGCACACCACGATGATGGGCGTATCGACCACGTAAGTGGTAGACCATTGGTATGGTAACCATCGGAGACACCACGAATCAAGATGCAAATATGGTGTGGTTGTGATACTTACTCGTAGAAAATGACAACACTCAACACAAATTGTAAAATGGCAGATCACAGATTGTATGAGTATATACTTTCTCAGATTACACATGTCACTTGCAAATGTATACTCGTAGTACTGTCAACCTCTTAAGGTGACGTGAGTCCAGCAACTCGCAAAACGCGGTTTTTCCATCCAACTATTTTCATATAAATTGTCACAATTTTGATTCTAAAAAACTATAATATTAAAGTTGAGGATATATTCTAGTGGCAAAGGTATTTCAGTACACGATTAGATTAATTTCCCTCGATAGAAAAAAATCACAAAGTTGCCTCTTTTATTAATTTAAAAATAATTATTTGGCTAAAATAAACAGATTTTTCCCAAAGAAAAACAACTATAATATAGGTCGTAGCATGAGCTAGGGCATTAGGTATTTTTTTGTAACCTTTCATTACATTCTTAAACACAATTTCAAAATACCTAATAAATTTCGAGAATTTGCCGTGTTGCGGGTGACGCGGGGCGAGATCAGTCGCGCTCAAGCGCTTGTGGAGGACGGACCTATGCCAAATATTGCTGGAGCGCGGAGATGCAAAATTTAAAACTTTTTTCGCGGTAATAAATTTGAACTATGACGGTTGCGTGAAAATAAGGTTTTAATATAAATAAGAACTGTCTGAATAATAATCCGGTCAATTTAAACCAAAAATTTAGAGTGATGTTACATAAAGTCCCAACAAGCTGAAAATGAGAAAAAATTTTCAAAACATAATTATAAACAATGTCTAAAAGTTCCCCATCATTCCCGTGTATGGAATTTTTTTTATTCAAGGTCAAAGGTAAAAAAAATGAGTTTTTCGCGATTTTCAGCAAAACGGTAAGTTTGATCATAAAAGTACCAGAGAAAATAAAAAAGCTTATAAAATTCTCTATAACTTTAATTCTATCCACTTTTTCCATATTCCAACCGTTATTGAACTACACGCTCCAGAAATGTAAAAATTAAGGACCTCGGGCAGGTAACTATGGAGCCTGCCCCAATGCTCAACAGTGACATGACCTATGTCATTTGAAAGGTATTAAAGAGTTGTACGGTAATGGTTTGGAATATGGAAAAAGTGGATAGAATTAAAGTTATAGAGAATTTTATAAGCTTTTTTATTTTCTCAGGTACTTTTATGATAAATCTTACCGTTTTGCTGAAAATTGCGAAAAACACTTTTTTTTTACCTTTGACCTTGAATAAAAAAAATTCCATACACGGGAATGATGGGGAACTTTTAGACATTGTTTATAATTATATTTTGAACTATTTTCCTGATTTTCAGCTTGTTTGGACTTTATGTAACCTCGAATGTCTAAATTGACCGGAGTATTATAGATTTAGTAGATTATTGCTTTGAAACAAAAAACAAAAAAATATGTTGTGTCACAGTATAAGAATATCAGCAGATCAACTATACAGCTGCAATGTTGGTAGTGGGGATACCTAGGACAAGACTTGTCTCCTCTTGTCGATGCGGAGGTGGGAGTTTGCAACGATGCAGAGATTGCTACGATAAACAAATGTTTTAAACGATCTATAACGAAACTTAAAGCGGCAAACTAAATTCCACGCGAGCGAAGCCGCGGGCAAAAGCTAGTATTATTATAATTATTAAGTATATTATCACAAACCGGCCGGTGGAAATTTATATTATCTGCCTAGTCCTAAATAAAAGGAGTGAAATAAGAGGTATGATACAATATATTTATTTGTTTTTACTTTTGAAGGTGGCGCCACTGAAACCTAACAATACGTAGATATTCATATTTTTCAGTTATGTGTACTTTACTGTTGTTTGTTAAAACGTGTATGAACACCGCCACTTTAAAATATTTCTGCTCGTAATATTAGACAATAAAAATGATTTCACCCAGGGTTAAGACCGTTATTTTTTTAAAAACCTTTTATCTCTTTTTAGTTATTTTTCCCAAGGCTACCTACAATATAATACCAACCTTCGTAATATCTACGATTAGTTTTGCTTGATAGGCTTTTTTTACTGTAGTCACTACACTGTGGCATCTCAATGAGTGACATATTCAAACTTAGCGCGCAAACTACGCGCGAGCGGGAGATCGCCCGCGGTCGGACCGCAGGCCCCGCACCTTACCCCCTCTGTAGTAGGTAAGAGCTGGACTCACGTCACCTTAAATGTTTATTATAATATACTAATGTATGAAGAGGTAAATATTGTCATTTTGTTTGTTTGTATGTTCGGGTTAATCTTGGGAATTACCAATTCGATTCGAATTATTATTTTTTTGTTGCATAGCCACATTAAACAGGAAGTTTAGATAGGCTTACTATCCTACTTTTTATCCTTAAATTCTCACGGGAACGGGCACAACGCGGGTATAACCGCGGGGCGCAGCTAGTTGCATAGCGTCTACTGTACTTATAAATAAATACATTACGAACTCACTAAAGTACCTACTTACTAGCAAACTAAATAGTGCAATCGATCTTCAAATAGTTACAATAGGCTCGGAGTCTAACTAATGAGGTACAGTCGAAGATATAGTGGTTGTAATTAAAGGACGATCCGTCTCGGTGCGGTCAACGATGTGGCTGCGGGCATCGATCTGAAGGCTGATATTTTATTTATATCGCCTAAAGTCTCTCTAGAATTCGGTAAGTAAGTTATAGTGATGGGTTTGAAAATTGAAATGGTCGAATAGGTACAGTCGATGTTATATACTTGTATAAGTCGCGCTTCGTGGTTTTACCTGCGTTATACGCGTTCGTGTTTAATTTACGGATAATCATCACTACATAGTATAAAAAAGTCGCTTTCCGCTGTCTGTCCCTATGTATCTCTCTCTCTCTCTTCCTGGCTATGTGTCCCACATGGTGGTGAAGTCAGCCTTCCTTATTTTTGTCCGTCCCTATGTATGCGTAGATCTTTAAAATTTCGCAACGGATTTTGATGCGGTTTTTTAAAAAGTAGATAGAGTGATTCAAAATGAAGGTTTATATGTATAAAAATTCTCGAAATTCCCACGGGAACGGGCACAACGCTGGTAAAACCGCATGGCGCTTCTAATAAGCATATATGTATATAAACTTCTCCTTGAAAGTAGCTTACCAAAAATAATTATTAAAACGTTAACAAAAACAATTATTCAAATCGGACAGGTAGTTCCTGAGATAAGCTCTAACGAACCAAAAATTAAACATTATTCCATTAGTTTACATATTAACACATTTTCACAGTATTTTATTGTTATGAAAAACTGTATACAATTGTACTCGTATATACAATACAACGTCGACTGTACGAGGTGTATGTGCCTATATAGGTCATGGAAATAGATGAACGAATAGAAATCGTGTTGTTTTTAATTGGAATAGGAGTAGTATTGAGTTGTTTGTTAGTTTGTAATGAATATCTGAACGGATGTGTCTATTTTCTCTGTTTATTATTCCAATAGAGATCCATACTCATTAATCTTCAGGGAAATAAGTCTCATCGTAGTATCGGAATATAACAACCAAGTTTGCTTAGAAAATGTTTCGTAAAAATAAAAGTAATTAAATGTTGATAATATTTAAATGTTCATAGTCGTGCTTTCTGTAAGGCATGCAATGTTATGTCAACTATTGCTAATGCTTTAAAGGCACGTTTTCAAGAGAAAAGTGAAATATGAATCATTTTCAAAGAAAAACGAAAAAATAGACGTTTCGAAGTTCATAGACGCCTAGTTCTCAATTACAGAAATATTTCTCAATACTCCACATATTATAAACTGATGAATGAACTTGAATTATAAAGAAATCCCTCAACAGCTAGTCAGATCAGATATAATTAAACTGTAAAGACGCTCGGATGAGCTCCCAGATTCAATATCCTCCCGCCCCTAACTATTGTGAACTTATCCGCGGCGTGGCTTGTTTTCCAACTAATTGAATTATTAATGCGATTGCACGACCTTCATTTGAACATTACTCATGGAAATGAGTGGGGTTTTATCAAGACTAATATAATAAAGGTGAAGGGTTTTTTGTTTTCTGTGTTTAGTTTTTTTAATCGCCCTAATCTCTGAAACTACCATTCCGATTTGAATAATTATTTTTGTGATGGATAGCCACATTCAATGGGAAGGTTATAGGCTATTTTTCAACCCAAAATTCTCACGCGAACGGACACAACGCGGGTAAAACCGGCGGGCGCTGTTGGTTTATCATAAGATGCCATGGGGTAAAAACTGTACCACTGCACTCTTTATTTTATTAAAAAGGATTTCTCCGAAATTCTGGTAGTAAGATGTTCTTAACGTATTTGACGCACCTAAAAACTCGTACACTCGATAGTATTGAAAGACTACGAAGAGCAAACATATAAGGCTGTATATGCGTGTTTGGTATTCTGAAGCGCAAATTTTAGCGCGCATTAAAGCGCTTAAACCAAATCAATAATCTGCCCGAAAAAAAATGTTCGTCTGAAACCGCCCTAGTAAAGTATGTATACCAAACATAGCTTCACGTTTGTATCCCATACGGGGTATGCGGAGAGGCCTTCAAGAATTCCAATCTCACACTTTCTCTGGGTTTTATATGAGATCTGAGATCATTTATTATTCAATATAATGTACACATAAATCTGACATTAAACCAGTGTCTATGAGGAATAGCAAACACGATTTTAATGGAGATACCTAAATGCCAGCCTCGGTGGTCTAGTGGTATGTGCATTCGCTTGCCAAAAGGTACCGGATTCACTTCCCAGGTCGAGCGAAAAACATGTTTCCTACTATTCAAACGTGGCTCGAGTTACATTTCACCAACCCCCATTAAGCAAGTATGGTGATTACCCCTAATCTTCCTCACTGTACTGATATATGTTCGAGAAGATGAGAGGTCTTTGCTACTAAAGTGACAATACAGGCTAAAACTTACTTTTGCATATATACTCCCAAGTAATACATAAAGTATATATTTATTAACGGTGGTATCAAGCAAATTAATACCCATCGGGTGGTCGCGATACTTCACTGTCTTTTTCTAAGATATTTTCTTTCAAGACTTTCCCGATAGATTGCAGTTTCCATTACTCGTGATCGTGGGAGAACCTTATCTTTAATTTACGCTCTAACAGCGGCAACGAAAGCTTACTACAGTAGAGGGTGGTATGTCTTACTTGTCGGCTGCTGGGGGAAAGAGACGGCTAGTTAAGGGTTTTCATATGTAGGTACGTTATTGATGTGATATTTGATTTACTTACACAACCACTGTCAATTGACAGATTAGAGACAATAGTGTGACAGTCATCGCTTTATAAAAATAAACTATCTGACTACAGATGTCAAGGAGCACGACATAATTATGTAAGGTAGCCCATAGTATATACCTAATCTATAAGTTGTACTACTTTATAGTACTGTAGCGCTCGTGGCGTAGTTTGACCATGCGATGTTAGTTCATTGCGATTGGTAAGCAACGTGCAGCTCGACCCCTACTTGGATGGGTGGCCGATAGTGGCATTTCTATCTGAGCGCCACCGTGCTTCGAAGGGCGTTAAATTGTCGGTCCCGGTTATTTCAATCGTTAGACCATGTCAGAGGCCTTAAGGCGGTCTAAAAACTCCGACACCAGGGTTGGCCATTGCCCTACTCGAACTTACGTATACTTCGTCTAAAAACCGATGAGTACGAAATACTACCTACATCTGTAAATCTTGCAGAATAATAGTATCTTATCATACTATAGTTACAATAGCATGTTCTTCTTCTTATCGAGTGGATGGTCAACTTGGCCAATCCTGGTGTCAGAGTTATAGAGCCGCCAAAGACCTCTGACATGTAAAGACTAGACTATCCGTAGAAAGTAACCGGGACCGACGCGACGGCTTAACGTGCCCTCCGAAGCAC
This sequence comes from Cyclophora punctaria, assembly GCA_951394245.1. Classification (NCBI taxonomy): domain Eukaryota; kingdom Metazoa; phylum Arthropoda; class Insecta; order Lepidoptera; family Geometridae; genus Cyclophora; species Cyclophora punctaria. Next base: position 10,073,740 of record OX596168.1, read on the forward strand.
GGAATCATCTTACTTTTCGGGCAATCAGGTGATTCAGCCTGCAATGCCCTAACCAAACTGAGGACAGTCTCACAAAGTGATTTTTGTGAGATATCCCCACCGGGAATCGAACCCGGAACCTCCGGATCGTGAGCCGAGCGCTCAAACCACTAGACCACGGAGGCTGTTAATAGTATGTACTAGTATCTAACTATAGTAATGATTCATAGTATTTAAAGACTTGCTGACAAAAGATAACGGTTCAACAGTTTTTACTGCTTGTGTTAACGATGTCTTTACGGGAGGGGAGGTCTACATACAGCTGAAGTTTACAGCGCTACTTCGCGGGGCATTAACGTCTCTTTCAGTGCAGATAACTGTAACTGAAGTTTGAGGGAATTTTTCACTAATACTGGAACGAAATTAACGTATGATGTGTAGGTTCTTTTTTGATTTTTTTTTCTATAGAACTACCAATCAGATTTGAATAAGTGTTTTTGTTATGGATGACTACATTGCACAGGTTTTTGGATACTTTTCATCTTAAAATTTTCACCGGAATCGATAAAAATTGTAAGATTTTTTTGCCCCAAATAGAACACAATTTGTACCGAACGTCATTTGTTTTTTAAACATATTTAAACGCGATTTCTTTTTTGACGCGAAATAGTTTTATGAGTTCTTGTGCATCCCTTCGTGTAACAATTTTGTTATTTAAATTAAGACTGTAGATTCAACAATCCGGCGAGCTGTGAGTTTGCAAGAAAAATAGCAAGCGTGCATCATTCATGTCAAATAACTCGCTCGCTACCTGGCTTTCTATTGAACTCGTTAACTGAACTCGCTCAATCCAATGACATTTTTGCATGTGACCTTTTTTCTAAGAAAGGGGTCAAAAGACGCTACAAGAATAGAAACAAGTTTTTAAGGGTTGTTATCACTGATGTTGGGGTAATTCTCTGGGCAATACTTTTTGTAACTACAAGCAGTCAGTAGAAATAGATTTTATTGCCACGTAGGATCACTCGTTAGGAATATTACTGTTTTGAATTTTATTGCTGAAACGTGTTATTATGTTTATTGTAATTGTTGGTTTTTATTGACGTTGTAAAGCTGGTATTGCTGATAGAAGGTTTAAAGAGCTAAGGTCAAGTTACTAGAATGGTTTTGATTGTGAACTTAATAACATAAAGGTATAAGTTATAGTTGGACTGCAGCCTGCAACTGCAGACTGCACGCACAACCAATGTGACCAATGTCAGTGAAATGGCGCGTTGCATTCTGCAGCTCAACTTGGATCTTTAATATATGGATGAATTGGACTGCAGCTTGCAACCGTAGACTGCTGACTGCACCAACATTAAGTCTGAAACCGTCTGCAATGGCATTCATCTGCAGAGTAGACTCCAATACCTAATTCGGTGACAGCTGCTATTGTTCGCTGAGTGCTGTCGACTCTGCCATTATTATTTTGTAATCGTGTTCCAAAATTAAGAAACACATATGAGATATTATCACAGAAGACTTATTTATTTTACAAATATTAAGTCAAAGCAATCGCTCGCTTTCTCTCGAACTCGCCAGCTCGCGGCTTGTAAACTTGCTTATACTAAAGGAAGCTTTAGTACTACTAGCTTTAGCTTTAGTACCATTTACGTAACTTTATGCAGTTTTTTTAACGGTAAAAAGGTTGCTTATGTAAGTTAAACCCGAAAATCACTACATAGTATAAAATGTAGTCGCTTGCTGTCTGTCTGTCTGTCCGTCCCTATGTATACTTAGATTTCTGAAACTACGCAACGGATTTTTATGCAGTTTTTTTAAATAGATAGAGTGATTCAAGAGAAAGGTTTATAATTATAAAAATTCCCTAAATTCCCACGGGAACGGGCACAAAGCGGGTAAAACCGCGGGGCGCTGCTAGTATATTAATAATGTGTTTGAATCGTACAAAGTATAAGTAAGATTGTTACTTATTATGTAAATACACTCTGGAAACTTAGTGGTTCAGTAACGTGACTCAACTTAGCAGTTTATAGTTCAATTTGTGCTCGCACTAGTTTGTTCTAAGTATACTAAAGCCGCTTCAAGTCCAGTCGTTTAGCTGGAGGACATGTCCGGGCTAGAAATACGAAACTTTCTAAGTTATTATAAGTTTTAATACGTTGTATTGGTTTGAACTTTCAACTATTTTTAGTCGGCAATGTAGGCGGACACCTCGTTGGTCTAGTGGTATGTGCACTCGCCTACCAAGACTGAGATCCCGGGTTCAATTCCCGGGTCGAGCGAAAACGTGTTTCGTACTTTTCAAACATTGCTCGAGTATGAGAACACCAACCCGCATTAGGCAAGCGTGGTGATTATGCCTAATCCTCCTCACTGTACTGATATCTTCAGTGAGATGAGAGGCCTTTGCCCAGCAGTGGGACATTACAGGCTGATACATACTTAATGTAAGCGACCGCTGTACGGACTCGACAAAATATATTCATAACAAATCTTCTAAGATGGTTTTATTTCACAATATGATAATACCTACTTAATCAACATCGTCTTTTCGCAAAAAATGAATTATCAAAAAGCTGAAATAAGTCTGATATCGGACCGAAGTGCTTTCACAGATTATATTGTTAAATTGCGATGAATCTTAATACTGGGCTGAGCCGAAATTAACTGTTAAAAGGTGGCATTATTCCCATAATTTTCTTCGCCCAAATGGGATAAGGATTTTTATAATAACTTTGTCAAATTAAACCGAAAATAAAAAGATTCTTGAGCGTAATTCACATTTAGGTAGGATATAAAGCCGGTAAATTCACAATATGAATCTATTTATATGAGCATCGCTTTCTATTGTACTAGCCGACTCACAGTAAAACTATCTTGATATCAGCGAAGTCTTGAAATAAATATAAATATATCAGATCTAAAAATATTTTCTTGAAGAACACTATGCGGCTAAGAACCCTGTCAATTCGCTTTCGAACAACTAAGCGGTTATTTATCGTAACATATGTTCGTTACAAAGTTCAAGAACATCTGCGCTAATTTAAATGTCTGTTAAATACAAAGTGTTGTTTCTTGTTAAAGTTATTTGGGCTGCCACCAGTAGAAGACTGCGATTATTCATGTCCTTACGTCCGCTGAGACTGACATTTTGTGTTAAAGTTTATTGGTGCGTGAGTGTAAGCCGCAGCAAACCTCCTTAAGTCAAACAAGATCAATCGTTTAATAATACTACAAAATCCACAAATAGACACATAGATATACAAGGCTGTCTTAGATACTCCTGCCTCCTGCAGGCTATAGACTAACCTTTACTTATACAAGCATATTATTATATCCACTCAAGGGCTGTGTTTCATTGCTATTTACACTATCACTATACATTTTCATAAAAAGCGAAGTTAAAATGCGGGTTTGCGTATCGTGTGTACACGGACTTAAAGCCGATAAAACCCCTGTAAAAACTTTCATAAAAAGCCGAGCTAAGCCTTTGAATACACGCATAGTTGTTTAGTTTTCCATAATATTGTACCTTCATTGTTTATCCAATAATGTTGGGCAGAGTTCACAATGGATAAACAAATAGCTGGATAAAGCGGAATGCTATTGAATTCTTTATAATGTAAGGCCGTAAAGTTTTGTTTACCATTACTGCGTAATGGAATCAATAGTAGCCGATAAATAGAACTGGATGGCGCCAAAAAGTTTACTGCGGCGGAAAGCGGAACTAATTGAAATCACTTACATTTTCCTCTCTTGTGCCTGCGATTGTGGCGCCCTCATACTGGGTTTTATGATAGATGAGCAAAATATATTCGTGTGGAATTTGAACGTATTCATTTACATTCATGTTCTATGTCATGGAGTAATCTAATATCGGAGGTGCCATTATTATCATAACAACGCCGTTGATTTGGGCTCGGAATTGTAATAAACTAGTTGAGCGCGTGGCTTTGCTTGTACGTTTTCAGTTTATTCATACATACCTACTATTCACCCACCATTGCATCCTTTCGTTAATTCAATCGGAAGTTTACTGCAAGAATTTGAGGATAGAACGTAGCAGCTGTTGTTTTCAATCACTCTGTTGGTAAAAACCGTACAAAAATCCGTTCAGTATTGTTTAGTCTAGCACTTACTATACAGGCAAATAGACCGACAAGCAACACGAAGGATATGTTTTACACTGTGGAACGAAGAAGGTCGGGTCGGGTGTTGTAGATCTTAATATCCTCTCCCCCACTGAATTGGTAGTCAATGTTTCAGTGAATGATTTAGTGGGGTCTAGGGACGTTACTATGTAGGAAATTGGTTGTAGGTTGTACTTGTCTCGTCTATTGAATTTTTTTGGTACTGTGTTTTACACTCAGAAAGTAAAAAGGGGTGGTTATGGGATTGCTGTTTCTTGTAAGGGTCTATCAATGTTATATTAAAATACAGATTTTTTCTTAAAAATTGCTTTTATAAGTAACACAGGTTTGACACTTACTTAACTGAAGTGAATAAGTGAATTAAAATATTCGTCGGGTTGCAAATAATAAAAAAAACCATTCAATACAAATTATTCAAGAGTTCAAGCGATAAGTTGACATTATGTAGGTACATGAGTTTGCACTGTACTATGACTAAGGTACCTAATGTTTAATTCAGACACTACTATAGCTCATAATGTTATTTCTCAAAGTGCGCGGCGATGTGAAATGTCAGTATATAATATGAAACAGTCGACAAACACACACACACACACACACACACACACACACACACACTGTATTTGTCATAGACAATTCGTAATCAAGCATACGGCAGATGCGGCACGCCGGTTGTACCAAATATGAATATGACGAGGTTTGTGTCATTGTAAAATGTCATGTCATTGAGGTTCTGAGTTGACATTATATGTATGACGTCACCAATAGATAGGGACTTTTCTAGCGATACGTTAAACATAATTGTTTTAATTAGAGGATTGATGTTATTAAAAATGAGCGACATAGTATTGTAAGTACTTTATTTAATATTTTTGTTAAATTATTCAAAATGTGTTCTCTTAAACTTAAGAAATCAGTAACTGTAACTTAACCTAAAAATAAACGTATATTTTTTTCTTAGTGCTTAGGATTAAAATAGACTCCATTTAAAATTATAGGTCAAACAGCATTGTCGAGAATACCACAACGGCTTTGAGTCACCTTCTCACCACAATCAATTAATCAATTAACTACATACAAACAAGGTAGTAGTACCAAAGCTTTGAAATTGTTGGCACAAATAAAAAAAAATAGATATCTGCTTTGTATTCATCGGTACATCGGTGTTTTAATAAAATATAGTGCATCCAAATACACAAAATATTCCTTTGTGAATACATTAAACTCGTATATTCCAATGTAAATATGTATTCGTGTAAAACTAAAACGAAGTGTAACCATGCATTTCAATCTAAATGGGATACGAGCGTAGGGGAAGAGGGGGAAATTCAAAGCGTCTGGCTTAACCGTACTTGTTTAAAATTTTCTATTTTCCACTTTGAATGCGGCGCAGGAGGTATGGAGGTTCTTTAAAGCCGACACACGGGTCCTCACTACAAAGCTCAAACCCAGTTTTGTTTCCTCATGTGTTTGTAACCAGACCCATCTTAGCCGCCGTCACTCAGCGGTTGCTAAGTCTTTGAGAACTTTCCGTGCTACTTAAAAGCTATTCAAAGTTCTTGTAACTTTTATTACACCAACTTTCGTTTGCAGCCTTTAAACTGTTTACTTAATAAATTGATTCTATGTCTGTATGTATACGTGCTTTGTACGTAAAATTCAAAGTACAGTGACGTACACAAATTGACGTTGAGAGTAAATATCGTCGCCGGCAGCAACTAGTCGGTAATTAGAATAATTCAGTTAGATAAAGCTCGGCTGCATACTTAGCCGTAGAGAATAACAAGATATTTACATAGTTTGTGAAGTTAGAGGGCATAACTAATGACTGCCGTCGCAAGGAACTCGCAGCGCCACTTGTTTTCCTCCCTTATTTCAACCCCCATTATGATTCATAGTGAACTCGGTTCACAACGCAAACTAAACACCAGTTGTGCTTGAAATATTCCCCAAGGAATTTCGTGGGAATTAAGTTCCGTAATTGAACAGAATTCGTTGAAATGTTCCCGTTTTATCTCGCATTTTAGTCGATGTTGTTGGATCCTTGTTTACGAGAGTTGAAGCGCGATTTTTAAGTCAACAGACTTAAAAATCGCGCTTCAACTCTCAGTCCAGCCTGTTTAATTCAGTGAAACACTTGAGTTCACGTGCGGATTTATACTCGCACCTCTTTCGTGGGAATGCTTTCATTTAGTAAGCAAATGAGGGTCTGCCGATCCGCCTCAAATATGTTGCTTTATGGGTATATTTATTGAAACCGAATAAATTGAAGGAATTCTGGCTGTTTAGACACCTACTTATCTTACAAATATAAATAGGAAACAACCCGAATACATTAACCTTAATGCGTGGTCTGAACTGAGAGGTATTTCACGCGGGTGTTGCGTAACGGCCCAGAACACGAATCGTAAATAAAAATACTATATTCGGAACAAAATTAATTACACGGTTATTTGTCTGAAAGTTATAGCTGAAAAACATGTTTTAAACTTTTAATATGGAGAATGATAAGTATTAAAACACGAAGGTATGTCAAATGCATTGGATTTCTTGGATAACAACGATTTATCCGTTTCCGCGGGAATTTTGGGATAAAAATATGTATTCCATATATTAGTCCGATGTATAACCTGATGTATATACTTGTACAGATTCATCCAAATCCGTAGAGTATTTATTCGTGAAAGAGTACTGACATACATACATACATCTATACATCTACATATAAATACATCCATCCTCACAAACTTTCACATTTATAATATTATTATAGTAGAAAAGCATTATAAGTAGGTATAAGTACCTACCCTGGGTACATCTGAAATAAGAACCAAACCATTATCCGAACTTAAAATATATTCTTGTTATAAAAGTTTTCTCGATCAAGTTAGGTAGTTACCTTTCGAACAAAAACACTACATCAAACTCAGGTATTAGCTATAAAGATATCAATCACGTATGCGAAATAATCCTTATTCAATTTGTAGAGAAGAAGTAGCCTTCTAACTATTTGCGACATTGAATCCTAAAGGAATAGGTGAAGGCGCAATAAAATATGACGTGAAACCCGTTATAAATCAGTCTAGATATAAACGGAAGATGTATTGAGAGAACAGACGGGTTTACGAGTGTTGACTAAAATCGACACGGGATTCCCATCTGCCTACTCCATCACGGGAGGAAATAGTTTCGCCAGCTCCAACTCGTACCTACTTATCGAAACGGAATCAAATTTGTCGGCGCACGGTTTTACGACAGGTAAATCGCATTGGAATGCTGCAAATATCCACATTTCACGTAGGTGTTGTTAACAGCTAATGGAAAAATAATAGAATGGCTCTTTTACGGGCAATTTAACGTGGCGGCAGGTGCAGCCTGCCCGCGTGTCACCGTGTTTGCGTTATGAAAACATTGGGCTTGTTTTGTTCGTAAATCTTTTGTTTCCTCAAGGAAAAAGTTCGCAGAGATGCGACGTGCGTCTTAAACATGAGTTATGCACGGAACATATAAATTAGGATTAAACGCGTACATTGTACCAAGTTACATTAATTAAAGAATGAGATAACTTGTACTAAAGTCTTGACTTTACTGCTGCCGGGTCGGTTAACGACTGGCCATTGTTTTATTAAACAGCGTTCCAAATTCAACGCTGAAAAGTAGATAAGTTTTTATGTAAAAATATTCGAACGTTTAAAAATAATAAAAAAGCGGCCAAGTGCGAGTCGGACTCGCCCATGAAGGGTTCCGTAGCAGCGAGTAACATAATAAAGAAGTTCTTGAAATAAATGTTTTTTTATTTACTTTTGAGTTATTGAATGAATAATCAGTATTTTTTTGCGGTTTACGATTTATGTCGTAAAAAAAAAACTACTAACTAGACCTCGTTCAAACCAATTTTCGGTGTTAGATTACATTGTTATGTACATCATATATTTTTTTTAGTTTTATCATTCTCTTATTTTAGAAGTTACAGGGGGGGGGACACACATTTTACCACTTTGGAAGAGTCTCTCGCGCAAACTATTCAGTTTAGAAAAAAATGATATTAGAAACCTCTATACCATTTTTGAAGACCTACCCATAGATACCCCACACGTATGGGTTTGATGAAAAAAAAAAATATTTTTTTCATTTCTATGTATGGGAGACCCCCCTAAAATTTTATTTTTTTTCTATTTTAGTGTGAAAATATTAATGCGGTTCACAGAATACATCTACACACTAAGTTTCAACAACATAGCTCTTATAGTTTCGGAGAAAAAAGGCTGTGACATACGGACAGACAGACGGACAGACGGACAGACGGACAGACGGACGGACAGACAGACAGACAGACATGACGAATCTATAAGGGTTCCGTTTTTGCCATTTGGCTACGGAACCCTAAAAAGCGGCCAAGCGCGAGTCGGACTCGCCCATGAAGGGTTCCGTAGCAGCGAGTAACATAATAAAGAAGTTCTTGAAATAAATGTTTTTTTATTTACATTTGAGTTATTGAATGAATAATCAGTATTTTTTTGCGGTTTACGATTTATGTCGTAAAAAAAAAACTACTAACTAGACCTCGTTCAAACCAATTTTCGGTGTTAGATTACATTGTTATGTACATCATATATTTTTTTTAGTTTTATCATTCTCTTATTTTAGAAGTTACAGGGGGGGGGACACACATTTTACCACTTTGGAAGAGTCTCTCGCGCAAACTATTCAGTTTAGAAAAAAATGATATTAGAAACCTCAATACCATTTTTGAAGACCTATCCATAGATACCCCACACGTATGGGTTTGATGAAAAAAAAATATTTTTTTCATTTCTAAGTATGGGAGACCCCCCTAAAATTTTATTTTTTTTTCTATTTTAGTGTGAAAATATTAATGCGGTTCACAGAATACATCTACACACTAAGTTTCAACAACATAGCTCTTATAGTTTCGGAGAAAAAAGGCTGTGACATACGGACAGACAGACAGACAGACGGACGGACAGACAGACAGACAGACATGACGAATCTATAAGGGTTCCGTTTTTGCCATTTGGCTACGGAACCCTAAAAAGCTATTTGCATAAAAACTACATAAAAAGTGAAATGCTCGCTGAAACATAAAGTCGATGTATAAAATTGTTACAATGTTCGCGCGGCGCGGCTCGGATTCTTTTCGGTTCGCTCCACATGTAACTTTTCATACGAACGGAACAATGAGAATTTCAAAGTTTCCTCTTGAATATCTCCACCTCCCAACTTAGCCAGCTTAATTCCCTCTACATTTATATTCCGAGGAACTCCCTAAGGACGTGACAAATTCCAATGTCTCGGACTAATCTTTTGTTTGCGATTAACTAAATGAAAAATGAGAGTCCGCTTGTACAGGAGTTAGAAGGATTTGTAATAAACTCGCAACTTTTCCAATTTTCCTTTCTGTTGAGTTAATTTAATACCGAGGCGGATGTGCCTAGGAATGGAATCAATCAAACTTGTAATCTCATAATGGGATGTTCCCGCTCCGGCACTAGATTACACTCGTTTGGATTGTCAGCGTGCGTCGGATCAGCCGCCGCCGATTGGTTTATTTAGCGCGATTACTCCTTCTCAAGGGTCTGTTGTTCCTTCTTCAGATTTAATCCGGCGAAACATAACAGCCGGTTTAAAATATTTAATTTATTAATTTATTATTAAAACGTTCTAGGAGAGATCTTAGTCTGGAAGATTTGCTTAAACCCTGTCATTAGTCGCAGGTGGTAGGAATCTTTGAATCAACATCGAACCTAATGACACCCATCAGGGATGAGCTTTTAATTTAGTGTCGGAGCGAGGAGCTGAAATCCGTATCAATCGTAACGAGTCAGTCAGCAGTCCGGCCTCGCTGGATCCATACCTAGACGCCGATAGTACAGTCGGCACAGCTTCTGGATATCGATTTTAAAGACCCGCTGAGCGTGTACTTGACCCACGCTAGTGATGCGGGACGCAAAACTTTTATTTTGAGTGTGCATGTAGAGCTAATATTAGGTACGAGTGTTCCCGCGTGTAACAATGAAGCGAGGCGGGAGTTGGGGCTAATGTCCCGTGAAGCGGGCGGCGGCGGTGTAATAAAAGGTGTAGTTTTTCTCTAGTGTTGTGGGCAAGGTGTTTGGTTCGCGCGCGCGGCACCGGATCCGCTCTCTCATCCGGCGCGAGGAGTCTTCCGGCCTGCCCGCTCCACGATCTCGCTTCCCCCTGCTTCATTATTCGGGACCCCGGGTCGCAGGGGATCGGGGCGGGAAAATAGGTTGCCAGCTTTTAGGATACTGTGCTGCACCGAATCGGGGAAAATTTCCCGAAAATCTTAACCATGAAAACATTTTCAAAGTTTGATTGACATTAATTATATATTGATTATGACAATGTACTTGGAGGCTAAAGTTTGATGAGAATGTATTTAAGAATATTTTCCTTTCAGTTGTAATTGCGTTCTAGCCTTCATTATTTTCACTTACTTAAGCTATATCGCTTAGCTTTCAAAATTGGAAGGATAATAATTTTAAATAACATGGTGTGAATTGAATATTCATGTGATGGTAAGTCTGTGGAGAGGAGAGTGCGTGGTGCGGCGAGCGCCGAGTGCGCGGAGTAGCGCGGGTAGCGCGCGCGGGCGGCCGGCAGTCCGCGCCGAGCGCCGCGGCAGGCCACTCGCTCCCTTGCGACTCGCGCCCGCAGGTAACTCGCCACCTCGTGCCACCCTGTTGCGCACTGCACTACAATGTTTATCTCACTCCTACAATACTATCCTACCTTCTATTTCAGCAACAATCTTTCACAATAACGATAAGATTTCTGTGTGCGCTTTCTGTGGGTCTCTTTGCGTATGTAGATTTTGAGGCATTTGATTTCTATGTTTCCTCTTCTGTGCAAGGAGTTTTCAATGGATTTTTTAAATTACGATTGTAAAACTTTTTAATGGCAATATTAAGAGCTATCTTTAGACAGGCTGACTAGTCTTTTGTCTCGAAGTATTTGATACAAGCCTTTTCCCGCCATCAGCGCGAGGACAAAGAAAATGTTTTATTACGATTTTCATTCGTCGCTATTCAAATGTTAATAGCTTTTTATTGATTTTGTAATAAAAAGTAATAGTTTCGGCTCATTTATAAGAAAACAAAAGACCGTTGAGGTTGAAACAAGTTTTAATGAAAATAAATGAACCCATTGTAGAATGTTACATTTGAAATGGATAAAAGTTTGTTTTACAGAAAGTTAAATTAAACACGGACTCTTGTACTATTCCTATGCTTTTATGAATAAACTGTTTTTAATTTGAAATTTCTATTTATTTTCCCGGCACATGTAGTTTGTAATTAGAGGCTTGGCTTTATGTGTTGTGGTGTGGTAACTGTATGTCCTGATAGTTTATGTGATACACAACACAGCTAGGTACATACTACACCACAGAGGACACACATTGGGTTGTCTGATCGACAGCCAATTATTCTATTACTCTCAGTTCATTTGATATCGACAAGACGTCGCTCACAAGCCGCAAGTCACAAAGAATATGGGAACAGGGAATGGAACGAATCATTATTGTGAAAAAATAACCGTTTTTTGTGACAGTATTTTGAAAGAGGTGTTTTTCTTAAAGTTTTTATGCTACGAAAAAAAACTAAAACAGTTTTAATCAATGATTAAAATTAAATCAATTTCTAGTAAATGTTTTTAGATTCATTAGAAGTCGGTAGGCACAGCACAGTCCAATTTTCTTTAGTAATAGATTTACTTTAAGAACAGTTTAAAATAATTATGTTAATATTTTTAAAGAAATATCGAAATGATAAAATATGCTTTACGAAGAAAGAAATACATAGCTTTGACAAATTTATTGGTTTCATTAAGACTTTTGAAATCAAGTCGCCGGAAAAATACAATTAAATGAATCGTGTTGAGATTTCAAGTTATTTGCGGAATCTGTACGAACACTGGGAAATAAAATTAATAACAACGTTTTAATAAAAACCTTCTTTTGTTAAATAAAGCAAATTATAACGTCTTCTTTATAGAACAAATATTATTAACAATTTTAGTGAAATTACCTAGAGTTTTTCTGCTACGCTACAATGATGACATGAATTGTGACACATGTCATCCAAATAAAATTTCAATTAAATTAAAGTCAAACTAATAACATTTGTACCGAAATTATGGCTATCATTAAGTATATTTATTTCTTTGAAGATAGCGTTACTCTTGTACTAATTTAAAAAAATCACCCATCCCTATAGGTAGAGTATCTTTAATTTGCCTAATTTACTTTACGAATTATTAACAAAAAGATAACAATGATGTACGAACCAAAAAAAATAAAACCAGGAAAGTAGGAATTTTGTCATATCTTGTCACGAAATCAACAAATGTGTCAAAACTCTAAACCGTCTGCTTGAAACGACACTAGCGCACGATCAAGTTGGTACCGCGGGTGGTTCAAATTTGAACTACACATTATGTGACAAAAACAGAAAGTTGTGACGATATATTTAGGATCGCTTAGAATATTATAATCTCTTATATATAAAATTCTCGTGTCACAGTGTTCGTTCGCGTACTCCTCCGAAACGGCTCGACCGATTCTCATGAAATTTTGTGAGCATATTGAGTAGGTCTGAGAATCGGCCAACGTTTTTTTTTCATCCCGAAATTCCCGCGGGAACGGGTACAACGCGGGTGAAACCGCGGGGCGCAGCTAGTAATATATATATTATTATATATAGGTATCTAATATATAAAATTCTCGTGTCACGGGGTGCGTGGTTGAACTCCTCTGAAACGGCTCGACCGATTCTCATGAAATGTTGTGTGCATATCGGGTAGGTCTGAGAATAAGACATCTTTTTTTCATTCCGAAATTCCCGCGGGAACGGGTACAACGCGGGTGAAACCGCGGGACGCAGCTAGTATTATAATAAAAATATAAAATTATAATAATTCATTCTAACAAGATCGGATCAAGGTGGTGCGATCCATTCGAAACGTTGGGAAATCAAAGTGTTTTTACTTACTTAAACAACCTTCTGTGCCGCGAAAAAACCCGTAGTACGTTACTACGTATACGTTAAAAATCCTTATCTCATTTTTTTGGTCTTCCTTTTGAATTTATAAGTGTTCATTAATAGACTTTTAAATAAAGAAGTAGATTTTGCGGTTTTTCTTCAGGAATTAGGTCCAATATATTTTAAAAAGGGGAAATCATTTAAGGACCGAAACTGCGTTAAGCTCGTAGCGTGCGCCCGTCGCGTGCGTCCGTCGCGTGCGCCCGCCGCGTGCGTTTCATACAAAAGTGAACCGTCGCCAAAACCGCGACGAGCGCACGCTTATCGCAGTTTCGGCCCTTAGTGCGGTCGGGGAAAACGCTACGAAAATACTTGAGCAAAAGAAGGGACTTGTAATATATTTCGTATTGACAGAAGTTTAGATCATGTTTATTTAACAAAAAGCATTTGAAATGGAGTTCGCTACCACGGCGAAGGGCGAGATTTTATTTTTACAGTAGGTATGTCTATTTTTTTCTTATTATCTTATTTCATGAGAACCTTTTTATACGTTGGTACTTGTATACAGATATTAGCTTTCAGAATTGTATTTCTAAATAAAGGGATTTAAAGATTTCAACAAACATTTATTTTTATGAAAATACGTGATGTCTTTACTTGCCTCTACAAATAGACTCAAATAATAATAAAATAACCTTACAAATTGTTTCAATCATGGTTTGGGTTTGATAGAACGACAAAAGTGGTGATTACTTACAATACTAACTACTTAATTTGTTATTTAGTTTCTCCAGTCTGAGATGCCGTTAAAATAATCCGCCATTGAAACGCCAGTACCACAGACATAGATTGAAAGTACCTATAATAATTGAGGACTTGCCGGGTTGACGATTTTTGCGTAAAATTCAATATTGCCTACAAATACCCACTCCAAAAAAAAACTTATTTTGCTTAAATAAAAGTCAGTTACAAAATCTATTCGTTTTATGTTACTGCGCACAGAAGTCTGAAAAACCAATCGAAAATTTAAGCCCTCATTTACGCCAGAGCTTATTCACTGTGAAATGAGTGAATGCACTGAAATAGATTCAAAATAACTATCCGCAGTGCTCAGTCGCGTGATTGATTGCTATTCCGTCGCTCGTCATCCACTCGTTTGAAAAGTAATCGCCAGACAACCCTGCAAATGAATAGTGGCGCCACTGTTGCGTGTCAGGTCAAAAGAGTAATATATATTTTTATTTACAATATGTATATCGCAAAGTACAGAGGGTTGGCGTTGTTTGGGGGACACCTTTGCCCAGCAGTGGGTTAATATAGGTTAGGAAGAAAATAAATACGTTATCTTGATTTGAGGCTTCAGGCTCTTCGATCCTATAAGACCTTTTGTGCTCGTTGTCAGAATGAGCTCTGTAACGTTAACGTAATTTAACTATAGTACAAATAAATAATGATATTTGCATCATATTAATTAGTTCCAATTTTGCCCGCGTGCAAACTTACCTGGTACCAACTCTAACATAAACCTGAACAAAGCTAGTCTATACTTACCTATGATTAATTAACTTAATTAAAACTTGGACATTTCAATGTAAAAGCTAAAGTTGTACATTTTAATATAATAGTGGCTGTAAAGCTGAAGTTTTCACTTTTAGGTACTTATAACGAATTAATGATTTATCGTTTTTGATAGTCTTTTTATACTATTATAAGCCGCGCCCCGCGGTTTTACCCTGTTTACCCATGGCAATTTTGGGATGAAAAATAGTCCATAACATGCCCGTTGAATGTGGCTAACAATTACCAAAATAATTATTCTTTACATTTATTATTTACAAATTTTACTTCTTTATAATATTAGCATAGAATCTGTGCTAAGAAAGTATCGCAATTCGAAACCGACCTTTTTGTACTTTTCCACTAGATACCTATGCGATACTGTGCTTACGTGTAAATACCAACCGATTGATAGCACATGAATGGGGAAAGGCATTATAACCTTATAACTGCAATGAAATATAGATGAAAATATTATTAATTAAACAAATACAATTATTAGTAATGAAATAATTATAAGCACTATTATTACGAACAGAGAGGAACAAAATGTTAATTAGTATCGCTGTAATTATGGGTATTGAATCGTTCGTTAATTGGATTCTGTTTAGTTCATTTCAACTGTTTTATTATTTCGCTAATTATGGACACGAATAAAATAATAAACATTGTCTCTGGTACTTACCATGGAGTGAATATATTTAATAGATACTTTTTAAACAATTACTTGCTTTATAAACTTTCTACGGCGAAAAAACCCGCGTGAGTACGTGTACAATAGATACCTACTTTTACTTTTGAAATTCAACAATTTCAAGTATTATTCATCAATTTCCTTAAATTTCGAACAAATCTAAGCAAATACCATTAAGGTCAGAAATTATTTGTACAAAACCCGAAACATTTTGAAGGTCAAATAACTTGAACTACAAATCAGTTTTGCCCAATACTTATGGGGTTATTTGTGTAAAATGGCAATGAATATAAGGGTCCATATTGAATTTTCCGAGGGTTGCCCTATAAAAACTGCCAGTTGTGGCGAGATACCCTATTATAACACTGGTATGTATTTATTTAGCGATTCTTGTAATAAAATGTTGTACGTTACTGACACGAACCTTTAAATAAATTGATACATTAAATTAGTTTGGGGTAAAAACTGCAAATATTTGAATATAAACTATACTCGTTCTGTATCCTTTCGAATGAGTGCATTTTAATAACATTAATATTCATTGCTTTGTGTCGGTAAAGAGCGAGTCTTTGAGAAGGTTGAAGTTTTCTTATTGCGATGAGTTTTAAGTAAAATTTTACTGAAAACCAAATACCTACACTTCTTCTTCTTATCGAGTGGATGGTCAACCTAACCAATCCTACACTGAAAAAGTTTGATACAATAAATTAATTACTTTCTGTAGACTTCAGATTCTAATTTTAAATGTAATCAAGAAACACTTAGTCCGTATAAATCGTATTCCGAATTGAACATTTGAACAAACAAAACACTATTAATTAATTTAAATGAGAACTCATTCGAAAATTACTAAAGAAAAAAGGTTTTATTACATAAGAGTCTGTAATACGATTTCACATAAGGAAAGTCAGTTAATATTGAGCTCTGGCAAACACTTGATGTCCTCTCAGATACCTGACCCGCTGGAATTCAATAGTAATAAAAATAAAAGAGCACTCACGACGTTATCATTCTGTCTGCCAAGATATTGAAAGAACCGCTATCCTTCAGTTGGGTAATACTCGTATCTACTGCGTATAAAAATAACGATACGCCACACCTTTATAAAGTTACTATTTCAAATCTTCACACTTCGTTCATAGTGATAGTATGAAAAATACATCACATTTATCATACGGCATGGGGTGTGCCAAAACAATGAAGTAACTTATTGACACTTTTCTAGCAAAAACACATAACTGACCTTCTTGTGCAGTTGGGTAATATAAACACCCACGTCACTGCCTATATCTCCGGTATTTTTCAATAAAACCATTCCCGGATATTTCAAACAGTAAAACTCTCAATGTGAACTACAGTAATCCCGGAAAGTGATAGATGGAGGTCTATTTACCCGTAAGCCCTCGTCACACCATGGAGATAGGAACTTTTAATTTACAATGTTTACGAATTTGTTTGACAGTTACTGTAATTTTGGTTGTCTCTGATATGTGATCATGATCATTGTCTATGGGAGACAATATCTCTTTACTTTACACAAGATGCGGTAGAGGTTTTAATGTTTTATGCGGGTTTTATGAGGTCTATTTGTCTATGCTTTAACCACGGTTTAACTTTAACCATATGTAATTAAACCAAAAACAAGGATGTTGTGTTTGACTATTAGTTTGTCGTGTGTATGTGACTGTCTGTGGAATTTAGAACGGACTTGGAATAGGAACAGCATGGGGAAAATACTTTAAAATGGGTTTTCAAACTCTTGATTAAGATGCTTTGTCTGAAATGTGGCAAACTTATAATGGAGAACATTTAAGTTACAATTCATAAAATAATGTTTTTAAAATATGTTTAAAATAAAAAAGTTATAAAGCGTTAGACCTCCTCACTGTACTGATATTGTCAGTGAGATGGATGCCTTTACCCATCAGTGGGACATTACAGGCTAATACTATACTTTACTTTGTAGTTTCAGTAACTGTCAGTTAATTCCATTCGTGATGCACTACTATGCAGAAATACTATTTGTACTGTAGGTACTAATATTGGCCTTAGGCACTATTGTTCTATGAACTATGGGTGGTCTAAATATTTACAATAGGATTAGCCACTTATTACCTACTCGAAATTACTTTCGAATCAACCTTTTTAAGAATATCATATAGGTACCTACCTATTGGTCATGAGGTCATGCATGACAGATGCATACGTTTTGACAGTAGACAACCAAATAGAATGTATTACGATTGCCACTTGTATATGCGACACTAATCTTGTTAAGTACAAGTACTTATTTTATACAAGTAGTAACGGGTAGTAATTACAGATAAATAACATCCATTAGCGTTTACTACCAATAAACTTATAATGTTATTAGCAAACGTAAGCCTAACTTCTCAGTAGAGCCTATATTTTAAACATAAGACCGTTAAGAACTTAGTGAAACTTAAACGAGTCTTGTAATTAAGTACATCTGAACGTTACCTAACTGATAATTTATTTAATTAATTTAAGAACTTTGAATAATCAATCATGCTTGAACTGATTAGATTTGGGTGCTCTATTACGTTAGGCTCTAGGTATATTTTGAAAACCTACTAATAATATATACCTATGCGAAATTTGTGATGATGATGTTTGTTACTCTGAAAAAAGTACTCGACGGATTTGGATGAAACTTTACAGTAATAGTACATCAGAAATCAAAGTTTTTAAGCTATTGCATAGCTTCTATCGCGGGCCTTGAGCGCGGGGACCGAATCCAAAATTTCCGTAACGAAAAAACCTGACGCTTACCCGATCCGACGGGAAGGAGGTGTGGCTTGAAGGCCGTGCATCGTCTAACGTCGTTTCAGTTCGGCAGTCTTCGAGAGAGGGGGGCGAGAGAGGGGGGCGAGAGAGGGGGCGAGAGAGGGGGGCGAGAGAGGGGGGCGAGAGAGGGGGGCGAGAGAGGGGGCGAGAGAGGGGGGCGAGAGAGGGGGGCGAGAGAGGGGGGCGAGAGAGGTGGGCGAGAGAGGGGGGCGAGAGAGGGGGGCGAGAGAGGGGGGCGAGAGAGGGGGCGAGAGAGGGGAGCGAGAGAGGGCGCGAGAGAGGGGGGCGAGAGAGGGGGCGAGTGAGGGGGCGAGAGAGGGGGCGAGAGAGGGGGGCGAGAGAGGGGGGCGAATGAGGGGGGTGAGTCAGGGGGGCGAGAGAGGGGGGCGAGTGAGGGGGGCGAGAGAGGGGGGCGAGAGGGGGGCGAGAGAGGGGGCGAGAGAGGGGGGCGAGAGAGGGGAGCGAGAGATGGGGGCGGGAGAGGGGGGCGAGAGAGGGGGGCGAGAGAGGGGGGCGAGAGAGAGGGGCGAGAGAGGGGGCGAGAGAGGGGGGTGAGAGAGGGGCGAGAGAGGGGGGCGAGAGAGGGGCGAGAGAGGGGCGAGAGAGGGGGGCGAGAGAGGGGCGAGAGAGGGGCGAGAGAGGGGGGCGATAGAGGGGGGCGAGAGAGGGGGGCGAGAGAGGGGGCGAGAGAGGGGGGCGAGAGAGGGGGCGAGAGAGGGGGGCGAGAGAGGGGGGCGAGAGAGGGGGGCGAGAGGGGGCGAGAGAGGGGGGCGAGAGAGGGGGGCGAGAGAGGGGGGCGAGAGAGACGGGCGAGAGAGAGGAGGCGGGAGGGGTGAGAGAGAGGAGGCGGGAGGGGTGAGAGAGAGGAGGCGGGAGGGGTGAGAGAGAGGAGGCGGGTAGGGTGAGAGAGGAGATATCAAATATATCAAATATAATTGCATAAGTTGATACAAAATGCTATGCAATAGCTTCACCGCGGCAGTCCTCGAGTGCCACACGTCTTTTTTTTTTGTTGTATTACCAACTGTTTTGCTACAAAAATACCTGTTGACCGACACGTTAAAGTGTGAATGTATGAATAGATAAATAACTATCAAATTTTACACATAGTAGACGGAGAAGTGCTATCTTAACATAGGAAACAGCATCAGAAAAGGTTTAGAATAATTGAGTGCGAGCCTCCTTTTTAAAAAAGGTATAATAGGTACGCGATCTGTATCACGTTATTTCCAGTACTTATGTATCTTTACGAGCGGTTACTTTATGAGTCGACTAATGCTTCGTTTCAATAAACTTGTAAGAACTTAATGCGGTACTTGTGCAAGAGTCGTAGCTTGAACAACGACCAAAGGCAAAATGTACCTAGAAGAGTAGGTATGGGAAAAACCTGGTTATTTTTATGACCAATAAAACCTATTAGGTTACTTACGGTAAGTAACCTCATGTGTTTTATTGGTTATATTTGAAGGTTTTATTGAAAAGGTAAGTTACTTTTAAGTACTTTTAAGTTACTTTTAAGTAACTTAAAGTACATAACTTACCTTTCAAACCTATTAACTTGAAGTATAAAAATTATATCTACATAGTTCATGTGAACTTTGCTCACCGGGCTCTGAAGGGAGTAGTCGAGTCGACTTACCATACTAACTTAGGTATTGTAGAGCGTTGTCTCTATCACACGCGTCCTTTGTGACATTTGACAGAATGACACAATCAATGACAGACTAGTGACAATCTTCGCCCCCAAAATTTATGTATTTATCGTTCCCAAATCCATGTCCCCCCCTTATTTTCCTCCTTGTATCTAATCTACCAACAGAATTTGCAGAATTTGCAATCTAACTCTTTGTCTATGGATTTCATTATTGATAACTCCGTGCTGTTAATTAAAATGAACCGTTGGGCGCCATGTTTGTTTAACGAACCGTCCGTCTTTTAAAAACATAAACTTGTCATTTACAAAGTATTTACAAACTTTTAATAGGATTAACATATTTTTCTTCTAACCCTCTCGGTTTCCGTGTCTTGTTACTTTGACACGGTACTTAACTCGTTAAAGTTGCAAAGGTTTTTAATTGGCATTGCTATAGAGTTAGGACTGCGTCGAAATAACAGCGTTGTGCGGTTTGCGGAACTTTTTGATACAGGTCAAGCGGTTGACTAATTAAGCCTAGATACTAATATTTGTTTTTGTATCTGTGGGGTTACTATCTACGAGTATACACGATTCGGTCTAGTTCCTGATAAAAGTGTTTTTTCTATAACTACCTACATAAATCATTAAATCATGTTAGACCGTTGTGATGTTAACAAATATCCATGTTATATTGTTAGAGATAATAAAGCGATAAGGTCCATTATAATATCATTAATGGCGCGTCCAAAAATGTTATGATTAATGTTGGAAAAATAAATTGTTCATATTTTGTAGTTACAAAAAGCCGTACAAAGTGCCATCCCATTATCATTAAAATTTCATATAAACACGTAGGGAGGTACATCTACTGTTGTCGGTTAATTTTATTGTATTATAATTAATTATTAATGATCACAAGCAGGGCAAGATGTGGGAAAAGCTTTAAGTTTGCTTAAGATATCAAACGCAATGAATTGCGCTTAAATTATCGCGCTTAATCGCGCTTAAACGCTATACACACATAGTGCGGGTTCGGGTCGGGTGACGTTGTATCCCTTTTATTTGCATGAAAGCTGGCCAGCAATTTGTATGGACACTGGCCCGCAACCGCAGATAACCCTTAACGAGTCAGTGTACACTGACATCTATCTGTGTCAAACGTTTCAACGCGCTTGTGAGTTTACTAGCTGCTAGTTCAAATAGAAGGCGAGTGTTGAAATAGCTCAAACTTTGACTTCGCACGGTTTGTAACTAAAAAATCTATATATTGAGAGTTGGTGATCACAAACCCGAAACATGTATATTTTATTAGGTTACGTACACATACGCACTTAATTAGGTATTTAATTACAAACCCACCTTATAAATTAAAATAAGTATAATTTATCCACAAAATTAAACTTTGCCAACGTAATTACACGATCCTTCATTTAATATGTGTGTATCATAAAATAATATGTGTATCATATTTTCATGAAATATGTTGTAGGTTGGTAACTAGGTACCAAAATTAGTAAAAGGTTTATAAAACCTTTTTAATTGTACATTTGATTTTTCATACCTATACAATTGTTTATACCGCATTTTAATTCGGAATTTATTTAAATTTCACAAACCACAGGCAAATAACTTAACTAAACTTAATAAGTAAATCGTGTGTGTGGTCTGCTCGTGTATACCTCCGACCCACTTTTCATTTAGTTTTTTGTCTGAAACGTGGCTTGAAGTTTTAAATCACTTTATATAAAAGCTGAGCTCAAGAGTTTGATTGAACGCGCTAATCTCCAGAACCTGCCAGTCTGATTAGATTTTTTTGCATTATGCCTAATCTTCCTCACTGTACTGAAATATTCAGTTATGCTGGGGCCACACCTATGCCATATGCCATTAAATATGACATTAACCGTAGGTGTAGCCACGACTATACATCATAATTTGACAATAGCATTAACAATGCCATTTGGCGTATGCGATAGCTCGAGTGGCGGTACATCAAAGAGATTAATGCGAGAGTTAAATGCCATGAAGCGGCCACACTACGTATTGTCAGTGTGCGTCGAGAGCGCAACGGGTTCGGACGTATTTGCTTATTACGACGGATTTGCTTCAAAATCGCACGTTTTTGTCTATACGTACTATGGCGACAGAGTGGAGTAACAACAAAATTATTACTTTTCTTGAGATTCTGCAAACATGGTCTCTTTATTCGATAATGATTTAATAAAGTCAAATAATATAAATTAACTCTCATGAAATATAGAGCTCTGTCGACGTCCATCTTGCCTGAATTGAAGTAAATTCAATGCCGTTGTCAATGTCAAATTTTTCCAATAAATGAACATTGATATTGACAGTTTAAGTGTAGCCACCCACTATATTGCATTGAAAATTATTGCATTAAATAGGCATTGACATTGAGCGTAAGTGTGGCCCCAGCATTAGATTAGAGGCATACTACTAACTACAAGAGGCCATTGGCATTTTAGCACATCGGCTCCTTTTTATCCCAAATATCTTGCGGGTACAACACGGGTAAAAAGTGGGACAAGCTGCAATTTATTCATATATGTACAGTCTTTGGAAATTAATACACTTATTCCTAAATATTTCCGTTCCGAAACCCTCTATTTCGGCCAAGTTTTCAATAATGTCAGCTGATTTATTGGCGGCACGTACCGCGGAACCCATTTGACCTGAATCCCTAATTTACACCAATTGAGCTGTGAGGACCTCTGATCAATATGCCATTCCTTGGGGATCACTTAATACTTATTGAAAAGTCTTCGCGTATGGGTGAAATCTTCCCACATGTACAAGTAATTAGGTTTCGAGAGATCAAACATACTCGGTTATGGGGTTGCTGTGAATATGCAGTGTCGTAATGTAGTCATGAAAAGGGGGTGTTTTTACGTTCGTGAACTGTGTTATACTAAAGTTACTGTATTGTCGCGGTTTTAAAAGCTGTTTATTTATCAAATTAAAGTTAAACAAGTTTATTAGTTGCCATTTCAAAGATGTGAAGCTATTTTAAAATCTCACAGCGACTGTTTTGCGTCCTTTAATCGTTGTATCAATTATAAATATAATACTTAATCATTAACTTAACAATATAACGAGGGTTATAACGAGGGTATAAAATAATTACGTTAATTTTATTTTCCCGTTGATTTTCCTGAAGAATATTTTTATTGTTTAATTGCTCACCCGTAATTACGGCCGCCCGACCGGACTTAAGTAAAGTGGCGCCATCTGTCGGAAAATTAGCTAATGTCGCTCGGGTTGGGTTTATTAGAACAATCTTCGGTAATATGTTATTTTAGGAATAATGATGAATGTTGCGGTATTTTTGAGAGTTAATTTTGGGTTTTCGGTGTTCTTGATTTGTAAGCTCGTTATTGATGAACATCGTTGGAATTGAGTGAAGAAATTGAGTACGTGTCATGTAGTTTCTTAAGCCTTTAAACGTTAAATGACCCTTTTAACTTTTTGTATAGAATATAGTTTGCAAATTGGCAGTTTGTACCAAAACAGTACCTAAATAGTTGCGTCTTCGGCTGCTGCCCAAATCGGAATAATACCTTGAAATGGTTCAATCTAAACGACGCGATGCCTTTAGGATATAAGTTATATATTGTAAAATACAGACACTACATACATTTTACTCGTAGCTTGTTCTCTCGCTCAATCTAAACAATACAACGCAGTAGGCATTTAAGCAACGTGTAACAGTATAGATCCTCCACACGTGTAGGGAAGTAAACCTAATTTGAACGCGACAGAACTCATTCCATTTATGGAATACGATATGATATTGTACTTGAAAACCGCGCGACGTACAGAATGTTAAAATTAACCCATTTACATAATCGGATTCCAGCCACATAGCTGGAACAGAGGTAAATTGAAATTACTCAAAGCAGTAGGCATTATCGAAAACACTGAAATACCTAAATAAATTATTAGGTGTGGTGCATAACAGTTGATATTTTTCATAGAATATAGTAGAGCTTGCATTAATGATAGAAAAAGCTCGCAATTTAGGTCTATTTCAAAATGTTGGGTTTTATTTAAATTCTAAAGTGCTGTAAAATAACTTTAAAATGCGAGAGCTTAAATTGTCTTCAAATAATTGTATTTCTTAGGGTGCTTTCAAATTATGCGTTTCGTGTCGGACCGCTGCGGTGCCAAGCGGTGCGTTTGTCGTGTTGTGAACGTACGATCGTGTGTTTTCATACAAAACGAGCCGTGCGGCAACAGTGCGGCGTCGGTACCGCGAAATAATTATAGTACGCACTGTTGCCGCACGGCTCGTTTTGTATGAAAACACACGATCGTACGTTCACAACACGACAAACGCACCGCTTCGGCACCGCAGCGGTCCGACACGAAACGCATAATTTGAAAGCACCCTTAAAGATTTTTCATTGTTCCATAATGTAACCAGTCTAAACAAATTTTACATCAAATATGTATAAAACGGTTTTATTTTTATTAGATTATTCTTACATGCATGAGTACGAAAAATATTTTCAAAATCGGTTCTTATACAACATGAAACATTCTAAAAAAAATACACAAATTGAGGAATCTTTTGATTATTGAAATCGGTTTAAAAGGTATGATTGTATTCGGTTTTGATTCCCGGTAAAAGTAAGATTTCACCCCTTTGGGTTTTGATGTAAATGATAATAATCATTATACCCTTTGATAAGCGGCGAATCTGTTTTATTTAAATTCATTCGTTTAATTTCGAGTAGGTTGTGGCCAGCCTTAATCTTTAAGACTGCTTAAAGGCCTCCAACACAATCTGACGATTGAAACAACCGGGACCGACTGCTTAGCGTGTCCGTCGAAGCACGGTCGTGCTCAAATAGAAATGCCACTATCGGCCACCTATCCAAAGACGGGCTGTGCTTCACAATAGCAATGAACTAACATCGCTTAGTCGAACTACCCAATCATTATATTCCTTCCCTTTGATAAATGAGGAAAATGTGTTGTTTTTCAAGTCGGGTTCAAGACGTTGTCATACAAGGTAACAAGGTGTATGGTAACAAGAGTAGGATAGTTAGCTTAGGTTACAAAGGAGCTACACAAAAAATATTATAAAATAAAATATCTTTATTTCCGATATTTAGCCAACATTTTATTAGGTACCTTCCTCTACTAGGTCCTTCATAATCACGTCAATGTATGACCTTTTAACTTAAATAATGAGACACACATACATAATAGTAGTATCTATGTATGGTTGGACTAAAAATAGATTTGTCCTTTCCTAGCCTTAAGCCCCTCCCAGACGGGCCATACTTTTGATGAAATATGTGGCCACAAAATTGCCGACTATATCCCGGCAATACTAAAAACATTTTAATGCAGCATATGGCTGGAAAATGTTTATCTCGGCAATATTTCTGATGCAGTATATGGCTCAATATTTTGTCTTTACATGGGCCACATAAA
This sequence comes from Cyclophora punctaria, assembly GCA_951394245.1. Taxonomy (NCBI): domain Eukaryota; kingdom Metazoa; phylum Arthropoda; class Insecta; order Lepidoptera; family Geometridae; genus Cyclophora; species Cyclophora punctaria. The sequence goes on from OX596168.1 coordinate 10,099,054, forward strand.
GATGTAGTGAATACTCCTTTCCTATCGGCAAAACTCGGAACAACGATAACACCCGAATGGTGCCGATGTGTCTATGAATTACTGTATTATTAAATTACCTGTAGGCATGGAATTAGTAAGTACTACCCATGGACTTATTACTAAGTAATAAGTCCATGGTACTACCGTACAGTACTTACTAATTCCATGCCTGTAGGTATCAAATAAATCGCATACTTTATTTATCAATGCCAAATGTCAAACTGCCCGTTTGACGATGATAAACACGAACATAGCTACTCTACTCGAACGAATCGCGGCAAACTTCACGTAGCATGAAAAAGGGACGCACTTATGCCGTAAAGCGAGACAACAATAAAAGTGGCTGAGAAATATTGCAGTATTTTCGATTGCGAAGCGAACTCTCCGGCCATATTGCCGAGACCCTAAACATTCATCGGCCATACTAAAAATATGTGACAACATATCCCGGATATACTAAAAATATCGCAAAGTGTTGCAGAGTCTGGCCGTAAATGATGGCTGATGATGCCGGCCACACTATTGCAGCTAAACATTTTCGTGAAAATATGGCCCGTCTAGGAGCCCCTTTAGGCTACGTTTACTCTGTCAAAGTATTACGAGTATTAGAGTCAACCCCGTAGTCAGCTTATTATGTTCAACTAGCCGCACCCCACTATGTTACCCGCGTTGTACCCGTTCCCGCGGGAATTTGGGGATAAAAGCGACTAGCCGCACCTCGCGATGTACCCGTTCCCGCGTGGATTTCGAGATAAAATGTTTCCCATGTGTTATTTTGATGTATAATCTATATTACTGTAAAGTTACATCCTAAACAGTCCAGTAGTTTTTTCGTGAAATAAATATATATATCTACATGCAACGTCAAAACTCTGCTTATGATGCTTGCCGGGCTGGTTATCAATAGTGATGACGTCATCTCTACCATTGAGTTCTAATTTTAGCACATTATAACTCAATGGACTATCCATCTTTTTTTCTTCCCTGGACATCTCCTTAATTCATCCAACCTTCTTTCTTTTACAAAGCTAGTCCTATACAAACAATATCTGCGGTCCCTCGCATTAATACGCAACTATGAGTTCTACAAGTTCAAAGGACTATAGTAAGTAGGTACTTACAGAGTTAGCGGTTGATTAGTTTCTAGAGATGTCTCCACGCAAAAAGGTTTTAAGCAGGCATGTATTCAGGGTGGGGTCATGAAATCGTAGGAGCTAATAAAAGTTTTTTTACGTACTATTTTTGGATAAGCCCCTTTAATCTTTATTAGACCCGCCACAATCGGCCCCCCAAAGTCGATACGTATCTGTATGTAGGTTCCGTTACGTTTGTATAACGATATATAGATTTAAAAGTAAAGTTTTTTATTCGTTCATAAACATGGGTACAATCTTAGATGGTAATAATTGTAATTAAGAACAGCCATGCTTCATTTTAATGGTATATAATTTCCAAGTTTAAAACAAAAATGTATTTTTCGATAATTTCGCTAAGTCTGTGCCAGACCCCCACAGCGACATTCACCCTCCAAAGTCGATACACATCCGAGGTAGGTTACGTTACGTTCGTACCTATTTCTACTGAAGTTTGACTAAAAATAGAAACTAGTACTAACCCATTGTTTATTTAGTACCTTAATAATCGAAGTCCTGACATATGACTAACTGAATGACAGATAACGGACAGTTAGGACAAACCTCGGGCTGTTTAGTGTCGTATAGGTTGAAGGTATTTGTCTTGTTGTCTCTACCTCCAGGCTCTGGGACAAGAAAGGGTCTTGAAAATTCAACCTTTGAAGCGACAAAATTGGTGTTAGCTGAGCATTTACCTACGTTTAAGTGGTTAAATGGTCTATTATATCAGTAGGTACCTGTTATCTGACATTGCTATCAAATTATATCACTATCTAGACTAAAAGCATACAACGTTTATTTGTTCAATGTATTTAGGTACCTATCAAAAACTAATATAAACCATCCTCATGAATGAGTATGTAAATCTATCCGACGCGCGACGTGACGCCACGTATAATCCGTAATCCATTTTCCATTATTTATTATATTCTCGTGTAAATAATTGTTAGTCGTTATTGGTGAGAATGATTTGCACATTTTTGATTCATTGTAGGCGTTAGCTCGTGATTAATGGTTTCATTGAGTCGCTCGGGAAAGTCAAACAAACAAGCCACATTATAAATGACGTTGGAAGTGGACAACCGGCCATGTATTGGACGGGTTCAATATCGTTCCACTTCCAGTTGAGACCCAATAACGTTTTTAGGGTAGAGATAAAACTACACTTAATGGATTGCTATTTAATCTGTTTCGAGTAACTTTGTTTCGATGTTTGTTCAAATTACATTCGAATTTCGATTCCGAACTTGAAATTGGAATTGGAAACAATAACGTAAATAGTTAAGTTTGTTATTTAATTTCATTATGCGTAAGTTTGGGAAATCGCTGCTATGCTAGAAGTAGGCAGTTATTTCGCTTTATCACAGAAGGTACCTTATATTTCAAAGTGAGAAATACCTTAATAAAAAGGGTAAAGAAATGTTGAGAGGGTAAAAATATTTATATTTGAAGATAAGCCTTTCACAAAGGAAGATGGAATAAAGGGAGGAAACACCTTTCAGGTTTCTGATGTCACCTATTCTGGGCTTCTATTGTGTTAAACAATTCAGTTCAATAAACAAATAAACCTGTCGGCGAGTAAATCGAGTGTAACAAACGAGTGCCTCAAGAAATACGTAATCGTATACCAATACAATTTTCCCCTTTTTATGTTCAAACCCCGACAATTTTCACTGAATTTCCTTTTTTTTGTAGAATTCACTTTTCCCCTGGATATTATCTGCAAAGTAAACTTTTCAATAGAAAAACAAATTAATGCAAAGGATTATGGGCACATAAAAAGATTCGGTAATATCCCCGAGAACATAACATTAAAGATAAGTCGAAAGTTGTCTGAACAAGTGGCGTAGCGATCCCACCCTGTGCGCCCCGCCGATGTAATCAACCCCCGATTATACGTTATGCGTGAAATATAAATTGTATTAACATTTATATGAACAAAAAAGATTTCTCCAAACTTCATATTATTTAGACCGATTTTATCGTTTAAAACAGTCACGTTCACACGAAATATGAGGAATTACCTTCGTTTAGCATTCACTTGCGTATTCCGGTCACATTTCCACTAGGTGAGTCGGTGGCTCACCAGCCTTTAAAATTGACACATTGTGACATTTACCGTAATATAATTTTCATTCTACGGTATACAAGGACGTAATTTACTTTCCGTTGAACATCCTGAAAATTAGGAACATTTTTGCGCGATCATAAAAAGGTAATATAAAAAGATTAATTTTCTTACCCTTTGTGATGCAAAGGCTCGCACAAAGCACCACGTTGCTGGATAGGAGGGAACTGAGACCGTCTATTCTTAGATATGCGAAAGTTTGTGACGGTGGATGTATGTAGATTGTAAGTAGGTATTCATATAACGCTCTTTTATGCAAAAAATAATTGTAGGGATTCGACTTGTATTCTACATTCAGAGTAGTAGCACTCTAAATGTTTTCACTTCACTTTTATATTCCAAAAACACCCATACCAAAGGTTCAACGCGTAACCATGGAGCCTTGCCACTAATAATACGAGTATAAAGTAAAGTGGCACCGATGAGGGAGTAATATCTCACTCCTGAATATTGTATGGAGCATGTCCCGACATGAGGACCACGCCAAATGTCGCGGATAAAAGAGTTAAAAAGTTACCCGTTTTTAGGGAAAGACTTTTATGTGGTCGTAAAGAGAATTATAAGGGATCCTTTAATTAACGCCGGCAACCCGAGTTAAATTATTTTCCATACCTGTGTTGGAAGGAAAATTAGTGGAAAAACTGCTGAATGAATTTGGACATGTATATTTGGGGTGGATGGTGAGACCGTTTGTCTGTTTACGAGGTTTGTGAAGTGTTAATATGACGAAGTTAATGAAAGCTTAATTAAGGTGTAAACACATTACTCAACTTTTGTTTTACCAGTGGTTACCAGTGTCAGCTTTCGGAATATTTTTTCCTGCTGTGCTGCAGCGGACGATATGTCTTGATCGTCAGCCTATGGAGGGAAATACTTGGCTAATTTCGACTTTGTATAGCGTTGCCTCTGTCACAAGCTACGTATATCTAATTTGAAGTACCGAAACAACCACTGTCAGACGAGCGATAAACTTCATACTAGATGTGTGACAAAGCCATCGCTTTACCTACATTACCGATGAGCAAGCCACTTTGTCCTCTACTGTACTTTGTCTCTAGGCTTACCAGTTCAAAATCATAATGAAGGTATGCCGGTAGATAAATAAGTTTACTTGAGGAAATATAATACGCTTTCTGTTTGTTTATTTTGGGATACATAACTAAGCAAATATTTCATTTATTTGTTTGTTCACAATATGCCGTAGATATTAACCGGTAAACACACATGTCCCTTGTTAATATTGTGCTGTTATTTCCTGTTTATGTTCTAAGTACTACGCTTACACGTGCCTCCCAACAACGGCTCATTCAGTATCTATACTTTTATTTATCTCAAACCAAAATCAGTTCAATATTTACATATTGAAGTGCCATTAACATTATAAATTAACATAATGGTTAAAAAGTTTCCTTGACTTCGTATTAAAATTGTTTCCCAAACAATATTATTATGATTGATTGAAGCAAAGTTTGTTAGTTATCATGGCATGTAACCTACCCTGAAAGCATTGTGTCGAACGCCTACGTGCCTGACATGTTAGATTAATCGGTTTAAACGTTAGATTAAACCAGTAGTTCTGACTGAAAGTTAGTCAATAGTGAAACAGGCTTAGGTTTTGTTCTCTGAGGTTGGTTTATGCGTAAAGGGGTTTAGTGTTGAGTCGGTATATTGTGTACACTGTACCTAATTTGTGACCTAAGTACAAGTAAGGCGGGGATTCAGTAAATGACTTCGAGGGGTTTTCGAGCAATGAGTTTCGGAGGTACTGATAAACATATCACATTAATAAAATGCTTACAATTAAATTTAGGTACAGTCGGCCAAGAAAGTGGTCTACCACTTTTGACAAAAGTTTCTGCGAGATGTAACGATCGCTAAGGTTGACTTTTCTATGCACAATTATGTTATGCCGTTTTGTCTGTTATCTGAGATGCCTGACATTTGACATCATTGGGTGACTTAGTTGAACCTCTATTATTAAATGAAAATTGACCTTGTTGTTTCATGACGTTCAAATGAATCTCAACCGTAGGGTGGTAGACCACATTTTTGGCTGACTGTACATATAATAAATTTAGGGGTTTCATATACCCATTAACACCGACATGATAACGTGCGTATTACGAGGGGTGATTAGTGATTGATTGATTGATTGACCTTTGCCTGTTGTGGTGTCAGGAAAGAGGTCAGGCGGGGCCGGCAGCGGTCGAGCGGTCGAGCGGCTAGCGGGCGCATGGCTCTGCTGTACCGCGCGACGCGGCTCAAAGACCGCGCCGACACCCATGTGTTCACGTTCGTGGTGACGCGCTCGGCAACGCGCGAGCCCGACCGCGACGTCACCTCCAAGGACTTCTGCTGCGCGCACCAACGATGGGCCGTCGCCTTCAGTCGCTCCGACGCCTCCCTTGGTCAGTACATACATCAGGAATACTCCCCTTATGTAGGTACTGTTCAAAGCTTAAGTTTCTTGTCTTGTTTCAGGCGTTTATCTAGTATGGCGCGGCTCGTGCGAGGGCATGCGCGTCTATGCTGACTTCACTTTCACTTTACTCAGTAGAGACCATTTCTCGGCCAATGAGAGCTTCTCAGGGCAGCAGGTGCGGTTCAGCGCTGGGTGCGCGGCGCACGGCCGCGGCCGCTGCGTCACGATCGCCGAACTCAACACTAAGTTCGCGGACGCGCGAGGCGAGTTCCAGCTCGAGCTGGCCATGTCCCGCGTGCGCACCATGTACACCTGCGAGCTGCGGCCACAGATCCTCGACACGCCTCCAATCGCGTTCGCCGGCTTCGACTGGCAGGTATCGGTTGCCGGTGGCTGCGGTAAGGAGCCGCTCACGCTGCGGCTGATGCGGCTCTCGGGCGAAGGGCAGCGATGTCGGGTGCGGTACTCGCTCACCATCGGGGAGGGAGAGAGACGGCTACATTCAGGCATGCTGGAGTACGTGTGCGACGCGGAGGGCACGACACCGCCCTGGAACCCGCGGTCCACGTTGAGACTGCCGCACAAGGGGATGCGGCTGACCGTGGAGCTGCTGTGGGCGCGGCAAGTGGCGGAATTGGCCGTGTCGACGGCGGGGCGCGCGGCCACGTGCTACGACCGCGACAAGCAGGCGTGGTCGGTGCGCTGCGACACGCACTCGGAGCAGGTGCGGCTGCACATGCTGTACCGCGACGTGCACCACGTGCCGCGCAACCACCTGCGCTACGTGAGCTGGGCGGCGTGGCTGGTGCGCGCCGCGCCCGCGCCCGGCGAGCCCGACGCCGACCCGCTGCCCGGCACGCCGCTCGAGCACTACTACGCGCAGGACAGCGCGGACGAGGGCCTCATGATGGAGACCGCGCTCCGGGTCGAGGACATCTCCCGTCCCGGCTGCCCCTACATGCATCCCGGGGGCGAATTGAGAGTGCGCCTCGAGTGGGGCGACGCTTACATGCTCTTTCAAGCGACTTACCATGTCTATGATGATCTTTGTCGCCGGCAAGGGCACCAAATGAGGTAAACGTCCGAATAAACTACAATAAATATCACCTATCTTGATTGCAAAGTGTGCCTGCTAATGAAAGTTTGTTGTTGCAGACGTGAAATCGCGACGTTGCAGTCGGAGAACTATTCTTTGGAGAGGCAGCTGTTCAGCTACCAGAAGAGCCTGGCGTACGCGCAGGCGCAGGCGGGCGAGCAGGCGTCGGCGGAGGGCGGGCGGCGCTCGCCGGCGGAGCGCTCGCTCTCCACCGACACGGAGTACGCGTGACGCGCCCCGCCCGGCTCGTCAGGACATGTTCGCGACACCACTCTATGAGCAGCTGCTCTCCATTCTATTCTCTTTTCGACTGATTCTGACGTTTTTGAGCGATTTATCTATTTTTCTAGACGTTTTATGGCGAGGTGCGTCCTCGTCCGCACCGCTTCTCGCCGGTCGCCTGCACTCTCGCCGCTCGATTCTATCGATAGCCGATTTATTATATACTCGACTACTTTTCTATTTATCTGTACATAAAATATATTTAGATATTATATATTATGTATATTTCTTAACTTAAAACTCGATTTCATATACTGCAACAGTCGATTTATGAATAAAGTCCGTAATAATAATAAAATGTGTAAAAACAGTGTTTTATTTGCTCGTTTCCCTTTGTTCCTAAGATCCTGTCTGTATGAATCTTAAATAAGAAAGTTAAATAAAATACTAATGAAGTAGGTACAAAAACAGTATGTACTTAAATAATAAACTGCTGCTGCCTGTATAAAAGTATTATTGAGGTGATTGAGACTGTTTTAAAACGATGCTTTGATACTTCGTTGTTACTCTTAGTTAAAATCTTTTATAGATCTGTGGGTGTAGTACGGTACCGAACCGAACATCAAACGTCACTGTCATTCTTCAAAAAATCTGTCAAATATCAATGTCAAACCCACGTTTGTTTTCATAATTTCTTTCCGTCACTAAATTCACAACTCCACATTGTTTATTTTTGCGCATTTACATCAATAATAATCAAAATATGGCTCAGGGAAAGTTAAAAGTTAAAAGCAAACTTCCTGACGGTGCAAAATCGAAGAAGGCTAAAAAGGGAAAGGCGGTGACTAAGCGGATAAACGCTCCAGTCAAGTCTAAAACTGTCGCTAAGGCTATCGAGAAGAACAAGATGAAGACTGCTGTAACGAAGATGGTGAATGCAGCAGCGGAGCAGCAGTTGCGATCACTTGCTACCAACACTCCGCAGCTGTCTGCAGCACAGCAAAGAGTAGCAGCCGCACCTACAGCGCCTGCACCAGCAAAATGATTATATCCTCCTTGATCTAACTTGTACATAATTTGAAAGGAATTTGAGTGTTTGTGGACATACACAAGAAATTGTGATCATTAAGTAATTAGGTACAAAGTGAACTTTGCAATGTATTTGTTACAAATATGTTCTTATTATGTAAGTTGTTGAATATAAATAATTAAAGGTACTATTTGTCTATTTATTTATTGAAAAAAATCTATAATTATTAGAGTTTACTGCTGATGTTGCCATTCCTTCTGATCTGCCAGTAACTTGTTACTTATAATAGGTTGTGGATGTTTCTGCAATCAGACAAAAACAAAACTTACACACAATACAAATCTAAAAGTAATATCAACCTAGTAAGTTTTATGTCTTAAATAATTATTACGAGTATTAAACTACAATAGGTTTCATACTATTGGTGCACAGTAGATTCTCTATAGTGGAGTAACTTTGAGACTGTTAAAACTAAAAACCCGAGTTATATTAGGTCATTAAACAGGGAAACAAGAGTCTTATCATTGATTCTCATTCATAACCATTCTTCTTCATCATAACCATTTAATGTATCTAATTTGATTTTTAAATTATGAAATTGTTTGGAACTATAGTTGAAGTAAAACAAATAAAACAAAAATGCTTTGACTGTTAACAAAACAATCGTGAGGAAGCTCATTGGCCATGGCTTTGTTGCAACATTTAACCTTAAATGTCTATGCCTGAAATATGATGAATTGAAGGGTGCATTTCGATTGAAGCGGAGCTAAGCAGTGCGGAGTTAAATTCACAAATCACAGCGCATTGAAATTGTCAATGTCTTATCGTAATGTATTTTACTTGATGGAATTACTATTGTTATGATAGTAGGGATTATATTTTAAAAAATAAATTTTGTAAGTGGTCAAGTGGTAGGTATCTATCTATTCAATAATCTAAATGGGCTAATAAGAATAAAATAAAATAAATATCATTTGATGGTTTGGTAGTTCGACAGTACGATTCAAATTATTATTTTTGTAATGGATAGCCACATTCAACTGGAAGGCTATTTTTCATCCTGAAATTCCCGCGGGGACAGCGCAAGTAAAACCGCGGGGCACTGCTAGTCAAATCTAATATTCTAGTTCCTTTTTTATCCGCCGCGGCGCTAAACAATTAACAGTGGATTGACTTTTCGAAAACTATTCAATTTTCAGTTTGGGATTTTCGGAAACAGTTTTTTCTTTAACAATGACTACTATTACAAATAAAAGACAATAGTAGGGGTATTGACATTTTGCAAATCTCTCACCCGCAGCCCACAATACGGTATTTCGTCATAAAGCAAGCCTACAATAGGCAGAAAATAGCAATAAATATGAACGGAGCTGTGTGGTTATGTTGTCTTCTCTATGGTTTATTGCTAGCGACCCGTTACGTACCTAACTATGTGTGGGTTTTCTGAAAGAGGTCTATCTATGAATGGGTAATGTTTGTGGTATGACGTCCCTAAAATCATTGAAGTCCTACTGGCTAGTCTATAACTGGCTAGTCTATAAAGTAATAATAGTATAAATTATTGTAATAGTTAACCACCTATTACAATAATTTATGGTTACCTATTGACCTGATCGAACTATGACGTCGCCTAGAAATAGACAGACAGAACTCCATTGACAACAGCCTAGCAGCAACAGCTGACAGATCATTATCTCTTCAGAGTTGATTTGAAGATATTAATGAACTGTCCGCTGATTTATAAGAAACCCCTTCCTTCCCCCGAAAGTCGTAATGTACATTTAGGTACCTAAGTAACATCTTTATAGTACCTACCTATAATATCTATAGTATACCCGGACAAATTCACACACGGTTTATTAGACCCAAAGTAAGCTCTCACGCTCTCACTGCCACTGTACCAACGGGCTTGTCAAAACTATATGGAGTATAGGTACCTATTGGGTTAAATAGACAGGTATCTACTATTCAATAACTGGTTATTCGCACCCAAAACAAAAGCATTCGATAAAGATATATAAAGCGATCTTTATGATACACATCTCTTTTTATCAAGAATAATAAAAGATATAAATATTATTATGTGTATCATAAACAAAGGTTGCAATGGAGATAGGTCAGATACCCAATTACGGACTAGGTAATTTCCACTGATCCTTAAATGAAGATAACAAAAAATACTACATTACATCCAGCTTACATTGTAACGAATGTTGTAGGTAACTGTTCCAAGACAATTTATTAATTTCCAAGAAGTGTAAAATAATCATTTCAAGTCATTTGCAAGACGCTTATAAAACCGCATCAAATGTTTATATAGGTACCTATATTGTGACGTGAGTCTGAGTGTGTTTGACGCTATGTTGAAACTGCTTTACCGATTAAGTTGAAATAAAAGGAAGGACACATCTTAACCAATGGGCTATGAAATACATGGAATATATACTATGAAATACATACTATGAAATGTATGACCTATGAATGCATAAGATATTGGGTAAAGTACTTTTCACCCCTTACTCTGATTCCCGACGAAAAAAGTTTTTATTGGAACTAATTTAGCATACTCCACAAGTCATCAATACCTGATAGTAAAACATGATTTATTTACTCAATTCAATTTACACCTAAATTAGGGTTCCTAGTTTATCAACTACTTATTAGATCAAGTCGGAGTCTTGTAGGTGGTATGAAATATCTAACACCAGGGGCCATAATGTAATCTGCACTTATCTGATTTTTTCCTTATCAACTGTTATAAATAAAAGTAATATTAGCCTACAATGTCCCTCTCATCTTACTGAAGATATCAGTACAGTGAGGAGGATAAGGCGAAATCACCACGCTTGCCTAATGCGGGTTGGTGATCTCAAACCACGCCATGTTTGAAAAGTTGGAAATATGTTTTCGCTATCCCTGGGAATGAGCAGAAGGACAGTTAATTGTGAAAACTGTTAGTAAATCCGCAATCAACACAAGTAAATCCGCAACACGCTATATAGTATTAAATGTAGCTTTAGGTGCGGCGTTGTGTTCTGTTGCAGTGCGTACGAGACGAGGGCGCGATGTAAAACAAGTGGTTTTAATACATTATGTATCAATTCAAGGAGATGTCGCGCGGTGAGTGGCTGCCCAGGACTTCAGGTGACCATGGCTGCGACGGGGATAAGTGATTGAATGAAGTGATCTATAAAGAATAAACATTGTTCCTAAACCTTATCCTCATAATAAAAGCTTTATAAATAAGGTACTTTTAAAGCAAAAACGAATTTCGAAAAGATTAAGTTACCTAAGTAATGAAAATGGAACCGATCTGGAAAGCCTTTGTAGAAATTATTTATAGATCTGTACATAACAAGGTAATCGGGGGAGATATGAGATTTGGTATCTATTCTATTATAATTAAGTTGAAGAGTTTGAATGACAGCGCTTATCTGTGTTGAACTTCAAAGCTTCTTATTTTAAATAGATTGTTTGTTTTCAACGTTTCGTAACGTTGTTTCCATAGCTATAAGATAGCTTTTCCAAAGCTATCATTTAGTTTCCTCCTCAGTCTAATAATCATAAAAATGCTGATTGTTATACGAAATAGCAGCTTGCAAATCTCTCAAGACAATCGACCGGTCAGTGAGCCATGGTCACCTGATCGTTCGTCCAAACAGCAGCGGTCTGCGGCGGGCGGGTGATGCGTCGATTTCTCCGAATAAGATTAATAAATGCACGCGGCGGCGGGGAGGGATCGCGGCTAATGACACGACTTGGTGCACATATTTTTTTATCGCGAATTTAAAATAAACTGGTTGCGAAGCTCGCCTCGCCCCTCGCCTCGCCTCGGCCCGCGTCTCCCGCATAGTTCACCACTAATCACTGCACACATAATCTGTCATTGAGGGGAATCCTAGACGAGACTGTCTACTGGACTCTGTCTAGTGGACGTCTAGGGGTTCCGCTATTTTAAGTGGCTTACAAGTAGCTTCGCTTTAAAATTGCTTAGATTTTTTAGCTTGTAACTGTGAATGGTTCCGGTTTTTCTTTGTGTCTAGTAACGTGAGGTATCTGGGACATTTTGCGATAAGTCTAAGACATATCTAAGTAGCTACGTATTTAGACATACGCTATATACTGTATTTAGTGGTAAAGTAGGTACGCTATTTAGGCGTTTGATATTGTTATTTTAGTTACATAATTTGAAATTCAGTACTATAAATATTAGTAACTTCTGTTGTAAAACTCGGGGACATGTTATGACCAGCGATGAAGTTTTAATATATACAAACGAAATTGTGCCACCGACTGTGCGGAAAAGTTCCCAACTACTGACTCAATTGTTGAAATACTAGACCACTAATAAAGTTACGTAACTGTTTTAATGCTCAATTAAATACTTAAATAATGTCGACTTACATTAACGTTACTCTTGTGCTATTAATTCAATTATATTTTAATGAAACTTATATTATTCCATTCGTAAAAAAAGTGCACGCGCATAAAAAATATGCGCTCGCGTTGATGTCTTTTGTTCGGCTACGACAGACAAGGAGCGTCGGTCGCGCGGTCTACACTGCGCCTACGCATCCAGTTCGCAGTGCATAGAGTCGCGACTACCGCCGCGTAGAGCTGTCAATAAAGCTCGAGCGAGCGGTATCGCGGAGTTAACACCGCTGGAACCAGTCGCGAGCTCGGCGCGGATGTCTCTCAGGTTTCCCATCAACATCGAGGTGATATCGACCGCGGCGGGAGACAATAAATCCGGTTCTGGCCGGTTGCAGCGGGTTGCAATTAAACTAGTGTCGCGACGGGGTTCGCGCACCGTGCGAAAGTGAAGCACGCGGGCGCGGGCGGGGCGGGGCGGGGCGGCAACCTTCAGCGGACTACTCGCAACCTATGAATGATGATTGACCTTTCAGAACTCTACCCTGCACACACCACACACTGCAACGACAACTAATGGCCGATAAATTGCTAAAATGTCGTAAACAAGTCGGTCGAATGCTCTCGGTTTCTTTTTACTAAAGAAACAACAAAATGATTAAATTACCAAAAGGACCCATATAAGTTATTGGTTTCAGATTTATGCGCACGAACAGAGGCAATGTCCTTAGATGTGGCGGTTAGTAAAAACTGGCAGGCTGTTTATTTAGTAGTGTGTGTGTGTGTGGGTGTGGGTGTGTGGTGGTGCGCGGGAGTGGGCGCGCGGCGGCGGGCGCGCAGTGCGCGCGCAGCCGCCGGCGCAGTCGCCCGTCCTGCGATGTAGCGGCGCCCATGGTGTACCCCGACGCGACGCGCTGCTGGGGCGCCCCGGACGCCGCGCTCGCTCCGCTCTACGACGACGTCTACAGAGGTCAGCTGACATTCGCAACTTACCGTGCGAATGTTTTTGTATCGGTGCAGGCGAACCTGTATCTCCCCTATTTGCAGACCTCGCCCGACCCCCTTTTACCTCCATATCCTCATTCACGTCTGACTCCAACTAGAGGTATCACTAACCGTACCTTCACCCCGTCCTCTTCACAGTTAGTATCTATCGTATTAATGGCCCTCATTTTCTATTAGTGTTAATTGTACACCCATTAATTCTTTGTACGTATACATTAACATACGTATTTATGTGTTATTAGTTATTAACGACCCGGTCGAACCTCTCAGAGCTTTCGATGCGAAGAATGCCGCTCTATAAGTTACAGTGCTAAGAATAACATTATTTAGCAAAGTATGACAAATCCAGCAGTGAAAGGTAGGCCCACATTTTATTTTAATTATTCCAATTTCAGATAAGTGGTTTTGATTCGAAGTCGCGATACCTTGTTGTGTTAACAATGTCGCTTAGTTACAATTATGTTTCTGCAACAAGTACGCGTATTGTCTTTGTGTCGTCTTTTGTTCCGCGTCTCGCCCGGCCGGCTCGCCCGCGGCCCGCCGTCATCTCTTTATCAAAATCAGCTGATTTGATCCCAGGCCCCATTCACAAGTCGTTACGACTTTTTTTACTGCGTGATTTGTTTAAATTAATATTTATAGCTGTGAACCGAGGTGTCTCTGTAGCTAAACAGTCACATATGAGACCATAAAAAACAACAATAAGCATCAATAAAATCCTCACATTTTATAAATAGAGGTAATTATTATAATTAACATGTTAACTAGCGGTCCGCTTCTGTCATTTCGATCATTGATTAAACGTATAAAATTTCACCGAAGTAATTAATGAACTGTTTGCATAAATTACGTTGTTTCTGCGAACTCTAGAACGGATTTAACTGTTAGTAATTATTGTTTTAATTGGAACAGCAGATTTACGTGTGAGGTTGGTCGAATGTGTTTAAAGTTTTGTTACAAAATACTCGTTGGTTACATTTAAAGTTAGTGAAACACGGTAAAACGGACGGGACGATAGTCTAAAATGGGTATTTCAAAACTCGCGTTAGAAACGCGTAGTTTTAAACGGTTGTTCGAAATCATTTCGACTTTAAGACGTCGGTTCTTTGGAGCTCAATTAAGCTTGAAAATTGAACTGTCTTTAGGAAATTCAAATTGTGATTTTATTGTACAGTTGTAGTATTTACGATCGTCAATAAACTATATTTGGTAATAATCGTTTTTGTAAGCTGTCTGTCTCATATCTATTTTAAGTCTAACAACCTTGCAGATCCAGTCTGTCTAGACTTTCCAATTGACCTAGCTTTCTTTACCTATTACTGGTTAATAGTTAATTGGAGACATAATTTATTGGAAAGTCATTGTAGGAAAGATTTATCACTTTGGTACATAGAACCTACTTTTACAAATTGATTTAGTATAGACTTTATGTGACTGATAGGTACATAACTGATTCATTTTAATTAATTAAAGCTTTTACTTAAGGTGTAATTTTCAATAAGTGATTTTAGAACTGAGAGCCAAAAAGTGTTACTTATGTTGTGTACACACCCCCAGCATGTCAACTCACTCAATGTGAACGCCGCTTAACAGACTTAAGGTTCACTGAACCGAATTAGTTTCGGCATTAAAACAATTCAATTAAACAGCAATTAACTGCAGTAATTTAGCTAAAACCGCGTTAAATTCAATTGTGAAACCCTCGTCCACATTGTGTCTAATAATTATCGTCCGGTTAGTTACAAAGGCTCACTTGACAGAGGTTGAACTCAGGAGGAAACAATATTATTTGTTTTATTAAGGCAGGTACTGACCGTAACGACTTAATGTAACGTGTTATATAGCGAGTGTTCGTGCTGTCAGTACGGGGAAGAACGGCGCTCGCAGCGAGCAACGAGCAGCTCTGCTGAGAAAAAATTGTTCGTTAATGTTACACTTGTTACGTTTGTGAATGTTACACTACTCTCCGTTACGTCAGTCAGTACCCGCCGTTTAATGATTATTTTGTTAATTGTTGTATTTCTAACCTCTTTGCTTCCATTTGACCAAAGAGGTTAAGTTAATAGCACGAAGGTCCGGATATGGTCCCGGCGGACACTTGTGTAGGACAATTTCTGGTTTAAAGAATAAATGAGTGGTTAAGGGTTAACAGCACTTTCCCACTTGTCCTCGCTGTTCTCTGGTGAACAAATGTGAAAAGCAATTGAAATGTTTTGACACTCATTTGGAAAGGATAGGGATTTTATATAAGTAAACCCAAACTTTACCTTTCTTTTTACCTAGTTTACCTGTTTCTCTCACTGTACTGATATCTTCAGTGAGATGAGAGGCCTTTGACCGGCAGTGGGACGTTGCAGGCTAAACTTTACTTTACCTGCCTTGTTATATGAACTATTGTTAAACGTATTTGCTTTGAATTGGTTATCAGCTGTTTTGTGATCAATAATTCCGACAAATTTTATTAGTATTATTTTCTTGCTGGCGAGCAGTTCGGAGTTTGTAAGCTCATTCAAACTATATGAGAACATATCTTAATTTATTTTTGAACCCCCGATTAAAAAGAATATAATTATAAGTTTGATTGCTGTGCTGTATGTCTCTCTGTGACACCGCATTGAACAAAAAAACAGTCTGGGGTTATACAATTTTAAATTTTCGTTCAATTTCTTATAACAAAGGTCTTAATTTATCAAGTTTCCTTATTTGACAGTGAAGTAAAAAGCTGAACGAAACAATGTTAAACGTTTTCAACGTCAACGGCTTAGGTAATTGTAATTATAGTGAAATATGGGGTACGTTGATTGCCTCGCTAGCGACGACTCAGGACGGTGTCATAAATCGGGCTCACTCTTGTATTCTACTGAAAATTGGACGTTAAAACAATATAACTATGAATTTAATTACGTGTTCTAATCAGTTTCTAATGTTAATTAGTATACACACCTTGTTATCTATCGTCCATTATCTAGGTAATACTCGTACATTTAGCCAGTGATGATTGTCCTATTAGAAAACTAGCAGCGCTTCGCGGTATTGCCCGGGTTGTACCCGTTACCGTGGGAGTTTTGATTTGAAAAGCCTTCTTTCACTTGAATGTAGGTGAAATCAAGTAAAAAGTAGACTATAAATTTGTGGACCAAGAGCCCGCGAACCCCAGACCTTCGTTATTTTATAAAAGCTGAAAGTTTGTCAGCGCATGCTCCCACACACAGGTAAGAACGATGGACTATTATGAAGTTTGGGTTATCGTGGCTTTGGCAGGTATACGGTACTAAATGTCAATGGTCGAAAACACCAAGTTGGCCATCGATTTCGATATCACCGTCAAAGGGTGACTTGTACAACTCCTCAAGAGCTTTCAAATGACATAGGTCATGTCACTGTTGAGCATTAGGATCAGCGTCCATGGCATAGGCCAACTCCAATCTTCGGTGGTCGAAAACACCAAGTTGGCCGTCGATTTCGATGTAACCGTCAAAGGGTGACTTGTACAACTTGTCAAGAGCTTTCAAATGACATAGGTCATGTCACTTAGGATCAGCGTCCATAGCATAGGTCAACTCCAATCTTCAATGGTCGAAAACACCAAGTTGGCCGTCGATTTCGATATCACCGTCAAAGGGTGACTTGTACAACTTGTCAAGAGCTTTCAAATTATATAGGTCATGTCACTGTTGAGCATTAGGATCAGCGTCCATAGCATAGGTCAACTCCAATCTTCAATGGTCGAAAACACCAAGTTGGCCGTCGATTTCGATATCACCGTCAAAGGGTGACTTGTACAACTCTTCAAGAGCTTTCAAATGACATATGTCATGTCACAAATCACACTTAATTATTTGATGAATTTAGATCGGTATTTTACACACCTTTAGTACCGTTTATCTGCCAAAGCCACGATAACCCAAACTTCATAATAGTCCATCGTTCTTACCTGTGTGTGGGAGCATGCGCTGACAAACTTTCAGCTTTTATAAAATGACGAAAGTCTGGGGTTCACGGGCTCTAGGTCTATTGTTCTTGAATGTCAATGAAATGACATCAAATAAGTTCCAATTCAGAAATTAGCGCTTTCAAAAAAACCTCTTCTTCATCCTACTAATATTATAAATGCGAAAGTTTGTGAGGATGGATGTATGTATGTTTGTTACTCTTTCACGCAAAAACTGATGAACGTATTTGGACGAAACTTTACAGTAATATAGGTTATACATCAGAATAATACATGGGATACATTTTATCCTGAAATTCCTCCGGGAACGGGTACAACACGGGTAACACCGCGGGGCGTGGCTAGTATAGGATAAATTAACAGCTGGTAAGATTCCTTTATGAAAAAGGTTTCGCTCTCGAAGATTTCAGTATACTTCTGGAGGATTACTCATTGTTAATTTACTTGAGTGTTCAGAACTTACTAGCGATCTATACAATCAATCATGGATTTAGATACTAGACTAGTGTTTTCCGCGCGGTTTCGTCCATAAGGATCTTGGATCTTTTATTTAACTATACTAATACAAGCTCGAGAATTATTTCTTTTAACGTGTAAATATCTGAAACAAAAGTAAGATTTGCGAAATTCTTTTTATATATTTAACCAACACATTGATGAGGATAGTTATTTTTATCCCCAAATTCCCCCAGTAAAATTATCAGTCACTACTAGTTTGCATACTAAACATACCGTTCGCCAAACATGCAAAACTGCCACGTCGTTTTATCGTCAAAAACATTTGCCAAAATCGGATTAAAAACTTGATTTAAGTATCTATCGCCTTATTAATTCACTCTCTAACTAAAACATTGATATAAAGTGTTTTGTCTCTTTTGCTCTTTAGAAAATAGCGTATGTCAGAAAGGGACAAACCATTTGATATTTACAATGTTGTTAATAAGTGTTTTAACGCCTGTAGTCTCTACCAGTCGAGTGTTGCTATCAGTTAAGTCCGATATCCGATGAATCAGTCGGACAGAAGTTTCCTTTTATGTGTATGTGTACGTTTATAGGCGAGGCACTGGCGTTGAGCGGAAATTCCAAGTTGGCAATTTAGCTCAATCCTCCGCATTCATTAGTTGTACAAATATCTTTAAAGGATTATTAAAGAGTATATACTTTAAAGGATTATTATAGTGTATAAACTTTAAAGGATTATTAACAGCCTCCGTGGTCTAGTGGTTTGAGCGCTCGGCTCACGATCCGGAGGTTCCGGGTTCGATTCCCGGTGGGGATATCTCACAAAAATCACTTTGTGAGACTGTCCTCAGTTTGGTTAGGGCATTGCAGGCTGAATCACCTGATTGCCCGAAAAGTAAGATGATTCCGTGCTTCGGAGGGCACGTTAAGCCGTCGGTCCCGGTTACTTTCTACGGATAGTAGTCGTTACATGAGCCATGTCAGAGGCCTTTGGCGGCTCAATAACTCTGACACCAGGATTGGTCAGGGCGACCATCCACTCGATAAGAAGAAAGGATTATTAGGTCTCCCGTCTCTTCTGCTATATTTTTTAATTAATAAAGTAACGGAAAGTCCTACTACAGGAACGTAATGTACTTAAAATCTTAATGCAGAGCTTAAGACTTCGCGGTTGGTGAACCGCAGTGTGAGGATTAAGTACAATCACCGCTCTTGCGTCCTTATACGTATTAATATAAAGAAGAATATATATACTAATATTTAATTATAAAGAGGCGTTTGTAATTTTGATTGTATGTATATAATGTATGGGCTAATCGCGAGAATTAACAGTCCAATTCGATTTTTTTTTTGAATTGGATAGCCAGATTCAACGGGCGGTTATATGCTATTTTTCATCCCGAAATTTCCACGGGAGCGGTAACAGTGTGGGTAAAACCGCGGGGCGCTGCTTGTTTATTTATAAAGAAAATGTTGAGCAAATGCATTGTTTTCAGAGCTTTTCTTTGTTTGATATCTTTTTGTTACATTTTTAATTTAACAATGGAACTAAAGTAACCGAGTTGAAATTAATTGAATATTTCAGAGAGGTTTATTTAATTTGAATTATAAAGTAAGTTCGACCACCTGTACATTATTTAAATTAATAATTACATATTTACAAATTACATACGAACTCGAACTTATAACAACTATCTCTACTTGAAAAGTTAGATTAGATAAAAACTAGCAGAGCCCCGCGGTTTTACCCGCGTTGAGCCCGTCTCCGTAGAAATTTCGGGAATTTTCATACTTATAAACCTTCCTCTTGAATCACTCTATCTATTTAAAAAAACCGCTTCAAAATCCGTGCAGTAGTATTTGAGTTTATCGCGAACAGACAGACAGACGCGGCCGGGGACTTTGTTTTATAATATGTAGTGATATGTAATTACGGCGATATGATACTCATACGAATACGAATATTGCTGAACTTAATGAAGCATGGAATGATGTGAACGTCCCAAAAGTCCTTAACAATAAATCTAAACGGAAACAGCTCAGACACTAAACAAATTATTTGGTATTTATTTACGTGCATTTGACCTGATACCTCACCTTGAAGGTTGCTATAAATAGGTTCTTAAACTCTCCGTGTAGGTATAGACTATAGACTTTATAGTCTTTGTATCCTCACCGCATCTTACGATCTTTATACATGAATGTACCTTACAAGTTTCAACAAGTCTACTGTACAATCGGTAACAGACGTGTAAAGTTTTGTATGAGTAAATATCAATTATAAAAGTAAAGTAAAAGTAAAAAGTATTAGCCTGTAATGTCCCACTTGTTGGGCAAAGGCCTCTCGTCTTACTGAAGATATCAATTATAGAAATAAATAAAAAGTTAAATTATTAAGATATCTTTAGACAGTTCAGAATGGAAACTGGGAAAAGGGTCAATTTGTAATAGTAACTATTGGCATAAGAGCTCCAGACCTACCAAAAGATACAATTTTTGCAAATTCCATATCAAACATGTAATATTTCAAAATATTTTGGGATAAAAATCGTATCAAATAGGAAGCTTTTATTATTTATGACAGTGCACATTCTATCTACATCTTTTTGCATACAAGTGTACGCTCGTGTTCATATCGTACGTATCACTGTGGTATCACTGTGGCGCATTTGTTACTATAAGCCTGGAGGCATACTGTGCGTGACATGGTATTATGACTCATTTGCTCGCTTGTTCCTATACATGTGTACAACCAACATCTGTAGGAAAAACGCTAACTTAATAAAAAACTGTCTGTCTTCATTTTACTCCGAGATTTTGTTAGACTTTGAACTTGATTAGACAGCAATTTGGTTGGTAATGATTTCGAGGATTGAGTTCAAAATGGAAGAGGGATATTGGAAAAGTGTTTAGTGAACAATTGGAACAAAAATGGGTCTAAATATTATAAAGTTTATTAGGTTTAAAGATATATTTATTTTACTCAAAAAGAACATTTACAGTGTTCGCTTATATTGAGCTTACAATCTAATTTAAATAAAGTAAAAAAATTCCAGTGATCTGGTGGACTTACAAACTATATGATCTATACTTCTATACATTGCTATGGATATACTGTGTTAGTTTATTTTTAAATAAAGGTAGCGTTTTACAGGCCTTCACTTCGTTTGGTATGTTATTAAATAATTGTGCACCCTCAAACATAATATTTCTTTTACCATAAGTAGTTCTAGGTGTTTTTACTTTAATTTTATCTGTTTTTCTGAGACCATGAGTGAAAGTTCTTTTAGTAAATTTTATTTGCGTTTGAGTTTCCTCCGCTAATATTTTCCTTATTAAGATACATGTAAAGTAAGTATATAATTGTTTAATATTAAATATTTTAGTTTCTTTGTAAATGAGTTGTGTGCTAGTTAAATAATTGTAGTGGAAGAGAACTTTAATTAGTTTATTTTGAGATGTCTGAAGTGCTTTCAGGTTTGTATAGGCAGCACAGCCCCAAATTTCTATAAGATATTGTAAGTGTGACTTTACCAGGGAATTGTAGATAGTCATCCGGGTGTTGTGTGGTATACATCCTGCTACCTTTCGCAATGCCCCTGTGACCGCAGATAGCTTAGATCTTACATGTTCAATGTGTGATTTCCAGTTAAGTTTATCATCTAGTCTTAGGCCTAGATACTTTTCTTGGTGTGAGCGATGAATTACTGTATTGTTGATGGTTAGTGGTGTGTATGGTGGTATTTTTTTGTTTTTTGCAGCAAAAATCATGTAGGACGTTTTTTTAGTGTTGACTGTCAGAAGATTACTTTGACACCATATGTGAAATTTGTGCAGGTCTATTTGTGCTTTACGGAATAATTCAGCAAGATTGGGACCAAAGTAGAAAAGACATGTGTCATCGGCATAAAGAGTAATATGTCCGTCTAAACCTATTTTACTAATACTATTCACGTAAATCAGGAATAATAAACTCCCGATTACCGATCCTTGGGGAATGCCGCAGAAGATTTTCTTTGGCTTACTCTTATGATCACCGATTTTTACAGTCTGAAATCTGTTTGCCAAATATGATTCAAACATTTTAAGTGCTTTACCTGTTACACCCAAGTCTTTAAGTTTATTTAAGAGGATTTCATGACTAATGGTATCAAAGGCTTTTTGGAAATCTATAAATATACCAAGGCAGTAGTTTTTGGTATCTATATTTGTTTTAATTTTTGTCACAAGATCTATGGTTGCAGCTAGGGTATTCGATTTGGGTCTAAAGCCATACTGGTGGTCATATATAAAATGCAATTTCGACAAGTGTTGTTCTAATCTTTTGTATAATACCTTCTCAAATACTTTTGACAACACTGGCAAGACAGATATTGGCCTATAATTTCCAGGTTCACTTTTGTGTCCCGACTTATATATAGGTGTGACTTTTGCTAACTTCAAACTATCGGGGAAGGTTCCTTTCTCAAGGCAATCATTAATACAAGCTGTTAGTGCTGGAATTATGGATTTAGCAATACATTTTATGGCTTTGGTACTTATGCCGTCAAGACCAGTGCTAGAATTAGAATCTAACTTTTTTATTATTTTGCGTATTTCGTGGTCTGTACACGGGGATAGTTTTTGTAATATAGCTGTTGGTTCATTGTTAGTATAGGTCAATGTATAAAAAGTATTATTTCTATAAGTGGGTGGTATTTTGTTGGCTAATTGAGTGCCTATGCTTGAAAAATATGTGTTAAAATGATCGCATATCTCACTAGGTTGTGTTATGGAATTAGTTTGATTTATTATTATTTTTGAGGGTACTTGTACATTTTTAATTTTGTTTGTTACAAGGGAGTTTATTAATTGCCAGATACTTTTAGCCGTTTTACATCTAGAAAATTTATTAATATAGTATTTTTTTTTCGTTTTACTAATCAATGAACCTGTTTTATTTCTCTCAGATTTAAAATCACGCTTTAGTTGTTCATTGTTTGGTTCTCTTTTGCGTAGGTTCCATAGAACATTTCTCTTCTTTATGCTTCCAATTATTGATTTGTTGATCCATTCTTCTCGAGGTAAATTCAATATCTTTGTCTTACTAACTCTGCTTTTTTCTATAGCAGTTTTAATGTAGGTTTCGAGATCAGAGAACGATACTGTGTTGTTCAGTGATGAAGTCACATCAAGTATGGTATTGTCAAGTGTTTTGTAGTCAATCGCAGTGTAATTTATTTTCCGTTTATTTTTGTTTTTGAAATGCCGTAATTCAATAAACATTTGTTTGTGGTCAGATAGCGGTGAGTCGACAAGCGTTAGGGCTCCTGATAAATCAGTGATATCTGTACACATGTGATCTAATATAGTACTGGTTTTACTCGTGTGTCGCGTACAGTAGTCCGAGTGTATATTGTTCACAATATGATATCCAGCCTCTTGTAACATATTTAAATACGACGAAGTATCATTTCCATTCGTTAATAAATCAATGTTGAAATCTCCCCATACGATACATCTCTTTCGTTGTTCTAGTTGTCCGGCATAAGTATCCAAAAAGCTTTGTGTGTTCTTTTTGTCTGGTTTGTATATAACGCCTATATTTAAAGCAAATCGGGGTAAATAAATCCATAGATAGTGTATTCCCTCCTTATATAGATCTTCTGTAATGTCAAAATTCAAACTGTTATGTATATAAATTGATACACCTCCTCCTTTTTTATCCTTCCTATAATTATAGATATGTTTGTATTCCGGCAAGTTATAGAAATTCGCTTCAGCGTCCGTCATAATCCATGTTTCTGTAAACATTATTAAATGTATTGTACAGTTATATGCTTTTAAGATGCATTTTATTTCGTCGAATTTGCCTTTTGTCCGAATACTTCTTAAATTTGCATAGAATAATTTAAGTGAAGCGTTGCTATCGATCGTGTTATAGGTTGTTGTCAAACAGTATTTGATTCTACTAGTGGGATGTTCAAGGCCGTGAGTCGATTCAGTTGTGATTATATTTAGTTTTTTTGAGGTTTTGTTACTATCTTCGGACATCCATTGACATACTTAATTGTTAGGTTTGATTCGCCATTTTGTTGACGGTGGGCAAGGTCCAATTTCAGGTTGTTTAAAAAACTTCTTTGTTTTGGTGTTTGATCGGCATATATACGAACGCCTTCAGGTAACTTTGACCTATTATGCAATAATAGCTTAGGAATGTCAGCTGATTGGAAGCGCACTCTAATGGGGCGATCTTTGCCATAAACAAACTTACCTAAGCGCATGATATGGATTGGCTGCGGAACATTTTCATATAAAGAATTGAGTATTTTCATTGATTCTGTTCGATCATACTCTAATCTAAGTTTTAGGTTCTGCTCAATTGTTTCGGTTACCCCCACAATAATAATATTGTTCGCTCGACGATGTCTATCTTGAAGTTCAAAAAATATTGTCTCATCCGTTGTATTAGGTAGATCACACAGTAGCGAAGTAGTGGCGGCTGAGGTAGCGGCTATATTGTTTGATACACTTATTTTCATAGATTCAATCGATGTTTCTAGGTTGTTAATCTTTTCATTTAAGTTCTTATTTTCTGTATGTATGTTCGTAACTTGATTGTTTAGATTATCATATTGTTGAGTTAGATTGTCAGAGATCTTCTTGACAGACTTAAATTCTTCTTTTATTTCGGTTAAATCTTGCTTTAAACTCAGAATATCAGCCTTTTGCATATTTCCAAACTCCTTTAAAAATCCCATCATCTCAGATCTAAACGAATCAAGTTCAGATTTAATGTCACAGTCTGGCTGTTTCCTTTTTCTGTGACTGATATTTCTGGCTGCACTCGATGAATTCCTAAGGTCAGGTTGTGACCCGCTGTCGCTTGCGCTACCGCTTATCACGCTACCACCAGTCGGTGAGTGACGTACGCTCATCTTTGTATTGGAGCGGGACGGCAATTATTGTATCCGTCTCGTTTACGCACCGCAGGTCGCGTTCGCGGCACGACTACTATGTAGTATTCCTTGGCACTACCGAATTTGTCACTGATGACGATAAGTAGTAAGATGCACTAAACAATGCAGTCCAATTGCACTATTATTTTAATGCGCACTTAAGTCCGTTTTTGTTTGTTTACTGTAAGTTTTATTTTATTAAAAATATGTACACACGTCCGCACCGTACGATCACCGGAGTAGGAGTGTGTTATTTAGGCTTTGTTCCTTGATTTCGACTGAGATTTTTGTCTATTATATTGCCAGTGATATTTGTGACTATGCCTGATTCTCACTGTATTTGTCTTCAGTTACATCAGAGGCCTTTGGTCAGCAGAAGGACAATACATAAAAATATGTTTTTACCTTTTGTATAACCAAAAAATACGACGCCATTTCTAATAGTCTTACCTTCACAAAATTGTAGGAATTGCAGTCTGTATTTGCTTTGAACTTTAAGCTTACGCCGACTTTAATTTCAGGCAGAGTGAAATTCAGCAAAACAAAGTTTACGTGAATGTGTAACGACTCTTTGTCAACATTTGTAGTAGCCAATTAAGAAAATTGTTCTGTTATCTCTACTAGTATATAGCGCTTTCAACTCTAAACGCTTACGACTTAATAAGTATTTCTTTATTCAATTTCGTACGAGGAATAAAAAAAGTGTAAAGACATTAAGACGGTAGTAGTAATATTTATCGATTTGTGTCATGAATTATTTTATTTTATGAAACCAGGGTGAGTCAGTTCAAGTAAATACGAGTACGTTATATTGAACTTTCATAGGACGTTGACTCGTACCCTTTCTGTGTCATATCGATGGTTTTCTTGTCTGTCTCTTCCAATAACCTCTTTAACTTGTTGATTCATATTATTCAAATTATCATTTTCTGTTTTTGTCTATGAATTTGTATATCCTCTAACAACCTCTGTAACTACTAGTTTTTGTTAGTTCTTCTTAGTCATATGGTGAATCATGGCGGTGAATATAAAAATAAATAAAATATCCTCTTTCTGGTATTAGGTTTATAGAAAACAAAATTTTCAGAACGAGTTTCAATTTATGAAATTATCAACTTTAACAAGAAAGTTAACCGAGTCGCCGTCTGTGATTTACAGATTAATTAAAAGTCTCCTTGTTGTTGTTTTCAGTGAACATGAGTTTCGATGAAATTATGATTCAATTTGTGGTCAGTTTTCCAATTACCAACTTTACAACGCTTCTGTGGTCCTTGTTTATTTAATTGTTTGTGAAAATTCATTTCAATATTTAATTACATGCGGTTTCAATTTGTATAATTATACGTTATATTTATTTACGAAGAGTATATTATGTCTGTTGGATATTGATAAATTACACTATCATGCAGCATTAATAGATATACCTGCAGAAAAGTCACAGAT
Source organism: Cyclophora punctaria (assembly GCA_951394245.1). Classification (NCBI taxonomy): domain Eukaryota; kingdom Metazoa; phylum Arthropoda; class Insecta; order Lepidoptera; family Geometridae; genus Cyclophora; species Cyclophora punctaria. The sequence goes on from OX596168.1 coordinate 10,125,277, forward strand.
TCTCCAGTCTCCACCTGTTCTGAAGGCAAATTAATTTGATATAAAAGCTTATCAGTAATAGTTTAATTCCCAACTCCTCAAATACGTTTATGCTATAATTATCGGTTAATTCCAAACCCATACTGAATCACAAAGCGCCATAACTTAAACGTTAGCTAATAGCTGTTTATTGCTCTCTACGTTTCTATTAGTCATCGGACTTAACGCGATTATAAACCCTATTGCATCGGCTTAAAGCTCAATAAGCTTTCTAGTTGAGGCCACAAACCTCCTACAGCGGCTTTGTTGTAAAATTAACATTTATAGAACATCTGTATTGTTGGATTTAGATTGGTTTGTTGTTTTAATGCGCACCTGTGGAACGGTTAGTTTCATGGAAATATTAATGCTATATAAAAGACCAGCAACCCCATTTTCAACCCGAATCAAAATATAAAATTATTATCCTTTAAAAATTCAGGACATGTTCCGCACCGTAAATCCAATCTAAATATAGGTAGAATTTATTATTAAATGGGTTGGTTAGTTTCCAATGTTCAAACTCACAAACTCTACCAAGTAGGTAGTATCTTTGTCTATTGAAGAGAAAAGTCCAATCAAGAAGCAAAGTAAAAATTCAGAGTTACAAAAAGGGTTAAAACTCGTGGTTAAAAGTAACGATGTCGGTTAAAAAGATGACAGCGACAAAATTAACTGAAATGGAAAACTCGTTGAAAAAGGAGTTCTGTCTAAGAAAATATAAAATAAAATTGCTTTTTCCTTCATAATATAATGTCGCTAATATAATTTTGCCCGCTCCAAACTATAAAATAAAATTGCTTCATTTTCTTATCTCGATTCCGTGGAAATTATACCATAGTAAAATTGTAGAGTATCCCATAGAGAAACTAGAACCGTACAACATAGAGGTCTTATAAAGTTTAGAAAACTATGTTTAAAGTTTATCACAATCAGAACTGCCTCAGAATAATCCAACTGATAAGAAACTTAGCCCTTTTAAAACTTAGTAAGTTGTAATGGGAGATAAGGCTTGTCTTTAGGGAGGCCCTCTGCTACATGGGAGGTAATTAGTCTAATGAGTGTTGCCACTTGTGTAAAGTGTAATTAGGGTTGCAATGTCGCTGTTGTGGTTAATTATGAAATTTAAAATTGTTTATAACATTTTTATATTATTCTAATAATATAAAAAAGTTAATTATTTATTTTAATTAGATTAATATATATTGTATAATAATATACGAGTAGAAAATAATTTGAAAACAATTCCATTGATAAATCACTATTAATAATTTGTTATATTTGACAACGTCATTAAGGTATACAATTTGATGTACCGTTGAATAGAAAGTACAAGTTAAGTCATAATTTTAAACCCACTAACGCCCGCACTCAGAGACAGCAATGCTTCCTAAGTAGAGATTTAATGACTGATTTTGACATGTAACACATGAATAATTACGTCAATTAGTTAAATGTCATCGATGTCGATATCAATTTAAAGAACGTCTCCGATGCGGTAGTAACTTACCTAACGAATGCCACACACATAAAATTTGCAATTAAGATTGTGCATATATAACATTAAACAACAATAAAGTAAAAGTTACTCAACTTTCAACTCAACTGTAAATAACACTAGCAGCGCCCCACGGTTTTACCCGCATTATACCCGTTCCCAGGGAAATTTCGGGAGGAAAAATAGCCTATAACCTTGCCATTGAATGTGGCTATCCATTACAAAAATAATTATTCAAATCGGAATTGTAGTTTCCGAGGTAAGCCCTTACAAACAGACAAAGTTAGAACTTTATCTCTTTATAACATTAGTATAGATGTCTTGTTATACGAGTATAGCCGGGACTTAGTTTTGAAACGTACCTGAAACTAAACGCAACTAAACGGGACAAACAATCTCCATCGTGGACGTGCTGTAGAATAACTAATGCAACTTCTAGATACACTCAGACGGTGCAGTCTGGGTTTGTTTTAGATTTTATTTCGCTAAAATAATATTTTGAGTTCGTAGTTTTGGTGAAACATTCATGTTGGGTGGCTTGTGTGTGTTTTAGCTGTTTTGTTTTTAGAAGTGAAAATATTTATTTATATATTGAGTTGGGGGTGTGTTTGTAGCAAATAAATAAAAAATAAACAACATTTTTTGTCGTATAATTAACCTAGTCAATTTCACTATTATATAAACTTATAATATAGCTTAGTTTAAAAGATGATTTTATGAAAACGCATACTGCTTAATATTGTTAAACAAGGCTTACCGAGTAATATTTCTTACTAAGCATAAATATGAAAACGGTGCGTCCCAGTTTCGGCGGAAACTTTGACAAGGTTCTTTTTAAAGTAAACAAAACTGAGAAACTCGTTTAAAATTATTTTAAAACATCTTTTATGTAAGTTTTTGAAAATATTTTATGAAGATTTCCTTTTGTTCTTCGTTTATTGTTCGCACGGTTTCCCGATTGTGCTCGTAGTCCATCGAAAAGTTACATTTGGGGTTGCGTTTTTTAGAGGACGCAATTTTATTTTTTTGATGTGTAGGGGGGGTCAGTGTAAAGCTAAAAAAAAGTTTGTGGGGTCGCCACCCTTGTCCCACGGCCGCAATCTTGAAAATAGGGGTTGAAATGGTTTTTACGATATATCTCTTAAACTATTAATTTTATTTAAAAAAAAATTTAACACTTTTGATGCAAATTAAATTCTCTACAACTTTGGTCCACCAACTTTTTGTCGTAGAACTATAAATAAAAAGTTATAAGCGAAAATGTTCAGAAATTCGAGAAAAAAAATTATATTTTTCGATGTAACTTTTTTTTAAGCATTTTACGAAAAAATGATATCAGACTATTTTTGTAGATCGTTTTTTGAGGAACAACTTTTATAAACAACATTTTTTCATTAAGTCAATAGCTAGGATTTTACAGCGCTCCGAAGTGAGTACTATTTTTCAGTACTCTTAACTATACCTACATATATTATACGTGTGTACTAATAATGTGTCATCAGTTATTGTTTTTTGTTATTTATTTTGTTGTTTAAATTGTTTTAATTATAAATTTTGCAATATTATTAATAATTAATTATAATATACTCTTTTCCCCACCACCCACGAAGAAGAGTCTGGAGGCGCGTTTATTTTACGTGGTATCCCCAATAGCCATAATCCACGGTGATTTTTATATTAGAACTACTCCGTCCTCAGTCTTTTCGATGGACCAGGCTGCGGCTCAGCATCTGATCGGCTTTCTGAATTAAATATCAGTGGGAGAACTGGAGAAGGAAGAGGTGTTAATGTCGGCGGTTCATCATCAAAGTCATTTTCATTTATTAATTCTGAGACTTCCATTACGTTGCTGCAAGTCTCTCCAGAACAATTTTTTCCGGCCCCAGTCTTCAGGATCATTATAATTACCAAGCCACGACTGGACCTGATGGTAAACTCGGAAAATATGGATCCAGGAATGGATCTATTACTTTCGACTCCAATTAAAAGTCAAGCATTTATATTACTAGTCTGAGTTAATAGTTTTTTTATATACACAGCTCGCTTTCATACTTTCCGAGTGTACCATCAGGTCCAGTCGTGGCTTGGTAATTATAATGATCCTGAAGACTGGGGCTGGAAAAAATGTGGAAAATTATTAATGCCAGTGCAGAACTCTAAACCTCCAGCACCCCCTGAGCTTCTAAAATTGATCTTTTGCAAATGCAAAGGAAACTGTGGAGCGATGTGTGGATGTCAAAAAGCAGGGCTGAAATGTTCTGCAGTGTTCTTCCATTGTTCTGGAGAGACTTGCAGCAACGTAATGGAAGTCTCAGAATTAATAAATGAAAATGACTTTGATGATGAACCGCCGACATTAACACCTCTTCCTTCTCCAGTTCTCCCACTGATATTTAATTCAGAAAGCCGATCAGATGCTGAGCCGCAGCCTGGTCCATCGAAAAGACTGAGGACGGAGTAGTTCTAATATAAAAATCACCGTGGATTATGCCTATTGGGGATACCACGTAAAAGAAACGCGCCTCCAGATTCTTCCTCGTGGGTGGTGGGGAAAAGAGTATATTATAATTAATTATTAATAATATTGCAAAATTTATAATTGAAACAATTTAAACAACAAAATAAATAACAAAAAACAATAACTGATGACACATTATTAGTACACACGTATAATATACTAGCAGCGCCCCGCGGTATTACCCGCGTTGTTCCCGTTCCCGTGGGAATTTCGGAATGAAAAGTAGCCTATAACCTTCCCGTTGAATGTGGCTATCCATTACAAAAAGAATTTTTCAAATCGGTTCAGTAGTTTCTGAGATTAGCGCGTTTAAACAAACAAACAAACAAACAAACAAACAAACAAACAAAACAAACTCTTCAGCTTTATAATATTAGTATGCAAAATTTATAATTAAAACAATTTAAACAACAAAATAAATAACAAAAAACAATAACTGATGACACATTATTAGTACACACGTATAATATAATTATGTAGGTATAGTTAAGAGTACTGAAAAATAGTACTCACTTCGGAGCGCTGTAAAATCTTAGCTATTGACTTAATGAAAAAATGTTGTTTATAAAAGTTGTTCCTCAAAAAACGATCTACAAAAATAGTCTGATATCATTTTTTCGTAAAATGCTTAAAAAAAAAGTTACATCGAAAAATATAAATTTTTTTCTCGAATTTCTGAACATTTTCGCTTATAACTTTTTATTTATAGTTCTACGACAAAAAGTTGGTGGACCAAAGTTGTAGAGAATTTAATTTGCAACAAAAGTGTTAATTTTTTTTAAAAATAAAAGTAATAGTTTAAGAGATATATCGTAAAAACCATTTCAACCCCTATTTTCAAGATTGCGGCCGTGGGACAAGGGTGGCGACCCCACAAACTTTTTTTTAGCTTTACACTGACCCCCCCTACACATCAAAAAAATAAAATTGCGTCCTCTAAAAAACGCAAGGTTAGGCCTAAAAAATGTAACATTTCGATGGACTATCGGTAGACGGTTCTGTGAGAGAATAGCTTAGGTGAGGTACAGTCAGACAAGATGGCGGCGGATGAGGTTCACTGGATCATTTTGAGTTTGGAAAAGAAGGAGGTTTTAAGCATCGTTAACCTGCTGCGCTATTCTTCTTCTTGGGTCGATTTATTTTATGAATAAAATTTTTTATGCGCTTATTTCTACATTTTTTAATCTGTGGTGTTCATACGGGTGAAACTGTTTTGGGTTTTTCACTAGTTCGGTGACTTGGTTAACAGATATTTTTGGCGATTCAAGAGAAGATGTTCCGTTGGATCCACGAGATATTCAATTAAGCACCTTTATAAAACATCCGAGAGATCAATGTTTTTTCTGGTTCATTGGAATTTCTATTTAATACATTAGACAAAATGTCTAGTTCTAATTTTGATGTCTAATTCATATAAATTAGACATCAGTCTATATAACCTCACAAGGCAAGTAATTACCCACAAAGGTAGTTGGCCAACTTTGCTGATCACATCACTATCTCCAAACTGTTAAGTGAAGGAGTTAAAGACACTTTGTTTCTTCTGTCGATGATCGTTTGATAGCTGTTCTCACGCGGCGTGGGATTAACGTCGGCTGTAAAAATAATCTCCCTTTGTTCGAGATCACATCAAACACTGAACTTCGTAACTCTCGCAATTCGCCTGAGTTCCGTGTTGTTTCGCATAAAATTCTAAGTAAGAAAGTGTTTTCGCGAATCTGACTATTTACTTTGCAATTGGATTGGAGCTAGGAATCTGTTGAAACGTGAAATATGTTGATTCAATTAGTGAAATATGTTAAGCTAGGTACTCATACATTGAATTTAGCTCGGGATAGAATAACACCTATCAATCTGGTCTGATACCTTCAGCTATGGTACTTACTTATCATTAGAAGCTAGCGATATATGTTTAATTTTACTTCCTAGCTCAGTTTGTTCCCATATTCCCTACGAGTATATATTGATTGATATTGCATTGAGATACCTACCTATTAATGTTAGTTCACTAGGTACTAGTTAGTCGGTTACACATAGTACTCGTGTAGCCGCACCTACAAACGGCAAATGGGAATTAGATGCTCCAATTCCCGTTTTCCCACTATACCTGGATGTTCCCTATAGCCTTTTGTCCCGTATTCCCTCCATCCCGAGAGTTCTCAGTCATTGTGTGGCATTACGTTAAAGCGACATCGGCTCCGACCGATCTTTTATTAAACAGACGTGAATAGAGCATTATTAATTCGTGTGATGGAATAATGGAGCGGTTTGGATTCAATTGCGGCTTTCATATTGTTATAATTGAGGTGTTTTGGTAACAATTATTATTACTTGTTTTGAAAGAACAAGTTAGTGATTGAAAAGTGAAACAAGGCCTTGTAAATGCTTAAGTCTTTAACTTGTTAGTCTATACTAATATTATAAAGCTGCAGAGTTTGTTTGTTTGTTTGAACGCGCTAATCTTAGGAACTACTGGTCCGATTCGAAAAATTATTTTTGTAATGGATAGCCACATTCAACGGGAAGGTTATAGGCTACTTTTCATCCTGAAATTCCTATGGTCTAATAATTTGGTATCTTACTACTTATGATTTAATTTTCGTTAATATTAAGACCGATTGCTCATGAAAAATAACACGTCGTTCACCGCTTAATATTATAGAATCAAGTTGAAATAACAGTTGGTAAACGTTAAATGTTCCAAAAATCATAATATCAGAATTAATTATTCATTTGTGAGTAAATGTTCAAAGAATAGTCCCTTATTCAACAGTATTAAATAATTTCCCAATATTTTACAAAGACCGAGATTGGTTTACTGAAAATATTAATAAAGATGATTGAACGATTGAGCTTGTTAAGTCATCGATCACACCGTTTGCTTAATGGAAAGTTGGGGCATTTTTATGACCATGATACGTTTTAAAAGTTTATATTAAATTGCGGACTAGGCCTGAAATATTTTCATAGAAGTTTTTTTATAGACATAGCGACGCCGCTGTAAGTGTACTGTGGTGTCATGTTTTTTGTTTATTTTTACTAAGGCGTAATTTAAATTGAGCGGGTTGGCGAGGTTTATAGTGCAAGCGAGCGAGTAATTAAAAATGTATAACACTGTTGTATGTTCTATTAAACTCGCTAACTCAAGCCTCAAACTTCTATCTTTTCTTTATATAATTGAAGACCGGGTCGACATACGAAAACTATTTTTCTTCTAGATAGTAAAAGTGTATTTCAATTAGGTAGTAGAACTAGTCGAGACCGAATTTGCTATCATATTAAGACATTTTATTCCATCTATAGATTAAAGGGGGCTTCTTATTTTTCCCAAACAAATGAGTCCTTTCCTCTGATTTATATGTTGTCTACAAGTAGTCTTTTGATCCCTTCCTTTGAAACCTCACATGGACTACATTCATACTTGTAGTCAAAATCCTTTGAAACCATACATGACTTATATACATTTTGTTAGACCAAAACTAAGCTCTAAAAATGTGTGTGTTATTTCCAGCGGACGGCGTATTATCAACAGTGAACGTGGTGGAAGCATTGCAAGAGTTCTGGCAAGTGAAGGCGGCGCGGGGCGGCGGCGGCGGCGCGGGGGCGGGCGGCGCCCTCGTCATCTACGAGTCGGTGCCGGCCGCCCACCCGCCCTATGTGTGCTACGTCACGCTGCCCGGCGGAGCGTGCTTTGGCAGCTTTCAGGTAACAGGAACGATGTAGCGGAGCAAGTCTCTACTATACGTACCAAGTCACTACTACGTACCAAGTCTCTACTACATACGTACCAAGTCTCTCCTACGTAGTAAGTCTTTATAATACGCCAGATTACTACTCGTAGGATAATACGCCACGTTTAAGTTTTTTCTATAAAGCTGACAATAAAATGACTTCTATAGAACTTACTTACCTATAGATAAAAAACGAACATGCATTGAGCTATATTAAAAATCGGAATTAGTTGTGAATGTTAGCGTTAACGTTAGGATTTTAAAAGTACTTTAACTGAAGTACGGTCACGTATCAAATTACTATTAAAACAGTAGTTTCTGAATCTTACTACATTATGAGACTATCCGATAAACTTGTGAAGTTTGCATTGATAACAACAATTTTAATAAATTATTTCAACAAAGCTGTGAACTACATAGTATAATAACCACCCTCTTGTATCTGAACTGCGAGTATAACACTATGCTAATGTTAGTTTATGAATATTCGGGTTACCGATAGCATAGCGTACAGAGGTGTAGAACGTACAAGATAAGTCATCCCGTCAATAGAGGCGCCACTATCGCGTCAGCAATAAACAAACCAGATTTAGTTCCGTTCCATTAGTTTCAAATTCGGCCGCAAACACACTTATCTCGCCCTTCCTTTATATTGTAGACTATGTACCAAGTTTCAATGTAACGTTCTTATCACAATGGCTCTTTTGTTAACGTCAAAATTGACTTATAGCTGAGAGCGAACTACGTGTTCCTCATAAGATAGGCGCTCAATATGTGCAGGCGAAGGATATTAATTTTAAGATTGAATGTTCCCGAGGTGATAAGTTACGGTCTAAGGAACAATCCTGAAGAAATACGAACGTTACCTATGAACCGTGGTGTGCGTGTCTTTGAGTACATGCTACATAAAATAGTCAAAGCTAGTTATTTCAGCTTGAGAATAGACAAAAAGGCGAAGAAACGTTTTCTAGAACGATGTGTTGTTTGAACTCTTTAGGTATATCAGTCAATTTCTTACTGTTTAGTTTATCAATGACATCGCCTTCTTTATGTAGACGAGACATAAATCATTATTTTATAAGTAAGATTGAAAAAAACAAAGAAGTTATTTCTCCGAAAATTTAAAATTAGACTTTGCCCCAAATAGAACAATATCACCTGAAAACATTATTTCTTTTTTTTATTTAAACATTGAGTTTCAAGGCAAACATAAAGTGCTACTGTCGGCGAAATAGGTCTCATATCCAATCAGCAAAAACAAACTATTTATAATATCCAATTCAATTTCCACGGCAAATAAATACAGTTTCTGTTCAACATGTTCTCGTGAAATAGGAAAATTCCTCTCATCTAAAGATTGATCTTAACGCGAGCTATATTTCATCGGTTCTCGTAAAATCCAACGTGTATCGGAAATTCGGAAATGTTCGCGCTCTTCATTACTATTTGAGGCGAGGCTACGGGCGTCGTGTCGCTCAACCCAATTTGTTCTGTCACGTGTCATGTTAAAACTCCGTACTATTGGTAGAGAAGTTACTTGTCTCGTTTTGGTATAGTTAAAGTAATCTATGAAGTAAAATAATACTCACTGATTAATCACGATTTCTTAGAAACTGTAAGTGCGTGGAGCCTCAGATTTTGCATGAGGTTGCTCGCTAAGAAGGGATTTGGCATAATTCAACCCCTTACCAGGGGTGGCCCTTTCACTCGAAGTAAAACGAGGGTGCGGTCGCTAGTAGATTTATAATATGTTTCCAATAAAAGTATATTAGTAGCGAACTCTATGTCGGAGTTTTTAGACCGCCTAAAGGCCTCCGACGTGGTCTAACTATTGAAATAACCGAGACCGACAATTGTACGTACTCTTCGAATTACGGTATTACTCATATAGAAATGTCACTATCGGCCACCCATCCCAGTAGGCGTTTAATAGCTGTTGCTTAACAATAGCAATGAGCTAACATCGCTTAGTCAGACTACGCCACGAGAATACATGTTAGCAATACGTAATAGATAAGATAATTAAAAGTGGACTTGCTCTAGTTTTTGTATAGTTAAAGTGACAGTTGTTATAAGTTTGAAATAATATCCTAGCCGAGATCTTTAAAAAAAGTTTAATAACTACCTTTAAAGTTTACCACAGCGCAGGCGAGATTATCGAATAGCGATTTTTTACTAAATAAGACTCAAACACTGTACTGATATCTTTAGTGAGATGAGAGGCTTTTGCCCAGCAGTGAGAAATGATGGCTAATACTTTTTTTTTAAGACTCTATTGCGGTATACGATTATTCGTACATATTCGTACAGCCTTTAGTCTAAATTATATCGAACAAACAGTCTACAGATACACCCTAGAGTCTATGATCAATTATAAGCAACAGATGTACAAGACACAAAATTCGGACCAAGTATTCCCGTAGTAATCATGGTAGGTCCTGAAACACTGAACTTCAGGGTCGAGGTGAAAACCCTTTCCGCCTTAGCAACATCAACGTGACACTACGATACTTCGATAGATTTTAACAGAGCTCTCTGTTTATATTTACTCGAAGGTTCATATAAACATTACACTTTATTTAGTCGTGTTTCGACCTCTGTACACATTTTTACATATATTACATTCCCCCAGACAGTTGAACGGAGAGACCGACATCATTACACATTTAAAACTATGTTCCCTGCGTTTGTCTGTTTGTAATACAAAAAATATTGTATCGATTTTCACGCGGCTTGCAAAATAAGAAAGAGAAACTCACGAAGAAAAGATGATAGTTTGTATTTTACATTAGAAAAAATGCTAATTAAAAGGCATATCCGCGGGGTACACCTAGTGACCCTTTGTTAACCTTTATATTTCACCTTTTCCTCTCATATTCGCAGTATACAATATACCTTCCGCTAGCCAATCGCTCTTCGTTAGGTGTCAGTTACTTTCCTGTTCTCGGCAACTTTTTCTGAGATCCATTCAGGAGTATCACTAGGTTTGCTGGTTGATGAGTTCTGAGGTTGTAATTAACTTTATTTCCTCTTGGACAAAAATAGCTACTTAAGTACAGGTGAAACGCACGGGTGAGAAGGAAAAGCACCCTTTTATCGTCGAATAGAGGGTTATAATATATTTTTCTCCCAATAGAATTGCCCGACGAAGGCGGAGGCGCGGCGCAGCGCCGCCAAGATAGCACTGATGAACAGCGTGTTCAACGAGCACGAGTCGCGGCGCATCTCGGACTCCTTCATCGAGAAGGCGGTGGCGGAGGCGCGCGCCTCCTTCGCGGGGGACGCCGCCTCGCACCAGGACCCTAGTGCCGGCATCGCCGCTTTTAGGTTAGTGGACTTGTTGGATTCGGAACCTATTAGAAAATAAATAAGATTAAAGTAAAGAAATATAAAGAAATTGGTCACTTCACCTTATCAAACGCCCTCAGATTTATGCAATTATGCTTTTGACTCGATAAATATAATGTTGTTTAAAAAAACTTTCTCTAATTCCAAAAACTTTGTGTGCACAGGTTTATGTTAGAAGCGAACAAGGGGAGGACAATGCTAGAATTCCAGGAGTTGATGACGGTGTTCCAGCTGCTGCACTGGAACGGATCGCTGCGAGCGATGCGCGAGCGACAGTGCTCGCGGCAAGAGGTGGTCGCGCACTACTCAGCGCGCGCGCTCGACGACACGATGCGCGAGCAGATGGCGCGCGAGTGGGCAGCGCGAGAGCGCGAAGCGGGCGCGACCGGCGTGCTTCGCGCAGAGCTCGCGCGAGCCGAGCGCGAACTTCGCGCAGCCCGTCTCGCCGCGCGCGAGCTTCGCTTCCCGAAAGAAAAGCGCGACATCCTTCAGCTGGCCGCCCGCCTCGCGCCTCCGCAGCAGCAATAGTGATCTCACCGCCCCCCGCACAAGATTTGTTATTTAAGTATAGTTCTATAGTGTAAGATAAATTGTGTTTTATTTCTTATCTCATATCTCCTTTACGTAAAGCTGTTTTTGATTTAATATTGCGCGGCTTGCATACATGAATATTAAACACCCTGATGTTAACTTTACATTCAGAAGACAAAGACAAATATTTCGCTAGGTATCTAATTTATTAGAGTGACACGTATTACCTTATGTGTACGACATAAAACCTAATCTTCCGTTATAAAGTAACGAACTCAGTGAACAAAATCGAAATATCACCTTAGCTTTATAAAGTTTCTACTAAATAATTGAAATTTCAACATGAAAATGTTGAGATAAGTAAACATCTCAATGGTACTAAATAAGGACCCTTTAAGCTCCTTAAAGGATACTGACCTTTCCTTGTAAACACGCACGTCCCCACTGCATAGGTATTAGTCGGTATTATTAATTATGCACTACCTTGTTAGATATTAGCGTGGCGACTACATTCCGAGGCCGGTGGAGATAAGCTTATTGCTATTTCCGTCACGTAAAGCATGGTGTGCCATAGACAAAGTATAAACCATGGGCACAAAGTATAAACCATAGTCATAAAGTATAAACCTCTTCAGTGATTTAACAAATATCTTGACAGCTGTACACGGAAATGCAACAGGAAAATAAATAGGTATAAGCTAGCATTAGTTATTACTGAACCGACTAATGGAAGGTGGTCTGTAATCTTTCGCAGTATGACATAAGTCGATGACGTGTCGACCTGTTGGTACAGTCCCACCATCTTATCTGTTCAGTTGACAGCGTCGCTAGTGGAGAATTTGGTATACATAATATAAGAAATTCACCAAGAAACAAAGGTAATTAAAACATGTCTTGCAAGTCAGTCTATAGATATCATTAAAATTTAATAAACTACAATATCAATCATATAAAGCCTAACTAACATAGTATAGATTCAATATGACGCGGCTGTAGTTCCCATTTTGCCCACCTGAACAGTTAAGTTGGTGGCACTGTAAGTGGCAAGACTTGTCGCCAGGAAATACGAAATGTAGTTAAATACGACTTCAGATAATAAGGTGCTTGTACTACTTGGTGGAAGGGCCTATTAGGTTGACATAGGTCTCTGCGTGTCTATAGATACTTTAGAAGATAATTCTCCATCCAACAATACAATATATCAGCTGAAGAAATTACCTTATTCTTTTAATATAAATTTGTCTGTTAAAATATGTTTTTGCCGCACTCAGAGACTATTAAACCAGCACTAATTCTACGTAATTTTTCGTATATTTCATGTCAAAATCACTCATTAAATCTCTACTATGGAAGCATATGAAGTCTCCGAGTATAGGCATAAACTACACATTTTACGTACCTACCTTTTTAAGTATACTATAAATCGAACGTCGCCTTCCCTTTTCAATAAAAGCTTATTCATTCTCTGTTCGGTTGGAACAGCCTCCTAGTGAGTAAGTACTACAACGAATAGTAAATTGTATTCGCGGCTGAAACATAAGTTTCGAATCAGCCGATAAGCACAGACAGCGATAACGCAATACATCACACTGTAGATAACTCGTAAGTAGGTTTCTACTTGTAAGTATCGGCTATGGTATAAGGCATAAGGGATTTCTATTACCATGTACAGTCTATTTTTTGTTACAAGAGTTAAATGTGGATTATTACGATCGATTTCTGCGTTCATTGATATGACAGAGGGTTTGACTCGCACCATGTAAACACATGCTGCGAGTCGGCAAGTTCAATAGCTAGCGACAATCATGACAAGTTTTAAACTGTCTTTTGAATTCGTCGGCTAGCTTGTAAACAGGCTTATTGTCAACGACGCTTAAACGAAAGCTGTAAAATATAATTGCTATACCATCTGATGACCCCAGTAAAGTCGGGATCGAAACTTTCTTAGATTAGGTACTTAGGTCGATCAAAGTTCTTTCTAAATATTGATGAAAGTATTTATGAAATCGGAAGTTCCCAAGATTACTTCCGACATCTTTGCCACCTTGCCTTAAGTTTTAGATAAGTCATTTTATCTTATACGTAAGTAGTCGTAGGTACTAGGTATCTTTAATTAAGTGCTTAGCCATTAATTTGGTAATATGGGTCACATGTCTCCTTTTCATTTTCAATTTACACTTTTTAAATTTAAGTAACAGTGTCATATTGATATATTTGCAATTATTTCTCGACTAGTAGCGCCCCGCGAGTTTACTAGTCGAGAAATAATTGCAGCGTTTTGCCCATACCTGTGGAAATTTCAGGATGGACAATTTATAAACTTCCCCTTGAATGTGGATTATCAATTACAAAAAGAATTTTTCGTATCGGATTGGAATTTTCTATGCATTCAAAACAAACAAAAAATCAAAAAAAACTTCAGCTTTATTATATTAGTATAAATTTCATTTCTAGATTAAAACTCAACTCTTTAATTAAAGCTCTTCATTTGAAGGACCCAATAATAACAAGCATTATAAACACCCATTTCCCACTTTCCGATGAGTGGTTTTTATTTTGTCATTATTCTCATTCCGCCCTGTTCAAACGGCGACGAGAGCCTTCTTATCACGTCGAGAGGAACCCAAACACTCTTTTATGGCACTTTCAGGTGAATTGATTATTACCTCAGTCAATTGACGGGTTTATGAGAAAAATAATGACTGAAAGATGGGTGTGTGAAGCTGGTGTAGAACATATTACATCGTTTAACGTTTAAGGTATCTTTAGATTGGGCGATATATCGAGTTTAATAAGTTTTAGTTAATAGACTAGTGACTCTGGTGTTTTTTGGGCCGAATAAAGACTTGGGTCAAACGATTAAAGAACTAGGATCGACTTAATGTCGGTGGTAGTAAGTAACATGTCCTCCAAAGCAATGATTATCAGATAGTAGTGCCATACTCATTGCTATACTATAACCCTTTAGTTATTTATGCTATCTGTGATTGATAGCTAAATTTATTACTATAACGATGGATGCTATATATTTTGTTCAGATTGAGTGATAGCGTTTAATAGCTAATATTCAAACTTTGATATTGAATTCACAGCTTGTAAACTTGCTCAAACTAAACGAAGAGCAAGTATTCATGTGTTAATGCCTCTATAAGTAAAATTCTAGCCAATATAATACTAAAGTACGTATTTATAGTCAACGGAATGGCTGTTCACCTATTAACAACACTTGAGAACAGCATAAATCGAACGGACACATGCGGGTGCATCGCCACAGACAGCTGAAAAACACTCATTTTCACATACAGAGTGCTACATAAAGTAACCGATTCCTTATGGCACGGATTTCTGAAAAATAATAACTGTGAACAAATATTTCATGACCCGACTAGCGTGTCATACACCACAGATTAAAATCATGAATGACCCGCCTGTCGTGTCATTGGCACAATCATTTAACGCGTAATTATTCACTTTGCAGTCGTATAATTGCAATGTAAACGTGGCCATTAGTGGTTAATAAGGTGGAGTAATGCCACTGGTTTGTAATGGGTTTCCTACATGGTATGCTGGCTTCTAGAGGTGATTAACAACTATTGATTAAGTAATTTCTTCTGTGTTTCTTGTAAGTACATAGTTAAGTAATTATAAGTACTGTACAAGCTCATAAATGATAGTTATCCCGAACATGCAATCTTTACTTGACTGGATTCGCTACTGGATAGAAAAAGCTTGAAGATGAATAAAGAATAGATTTTATCTGAAGTTTCAAAGGAAATTTATAAGAGTGGAAATAAGAGCCCACAGCCCATACTTCGATTAGTTTTTAGATTCTCAGAGGGGTGAAATGCTTCCTGAATAGAGATTGAATGAGAGTGATTTTGGCATGTCATGTAATTAAAATAACGCCAATTAGTTAAGTACCGATTTAATAGACTTCTCTAAGTTTGGTAATAACGACCTAGTAAGTACTGAAATCTAATAGAAACCTTTACCAAACTACTTAGGGTAAAGTAAAAAACGTTTCTTTGATAATAGACTAGAACTTCAAAGTGTTATCTTTTGTCTTCAAATAGAGCTTTGAGCAAACAAACACACGCTCCGGCTGTTACAATAAAATGTACAATACAATCGAAACAAAACCTTTAGTCTTTGTGGTCTGTAGGTGGCTGATTTAGTAACCTCCAATTGATAAAACTGCCATTGTTGAGAATTAAGAGCTTTTGTCAGCATAAAATGTTAAAAATTACAGTGAATTTTACTCTTTGCTGTGTGAGCTTTGATGCTAAATCAATACCCTCAGTTAAACTTTTAGTTGATTAATTATGCCGTCTTCTATCCGCCGTAATCGCGCCGTAATATAGAGATATTACGGCGCGATTACTGAAAGTATCGCCGCTCGCAACATGCGGTAAGTGTAACCTGCCAAGAATACGGTACTTGGTACAAACTAATGTGAAGATGACGTTGGTGACTGAAGTAGATTGAAAAGATCGGCAACTACGCGAATGTACCTAGTAGTATACCGAGCCATAGTTTCTAAAAGATCCCCAAAGTGTGTGCTCTAGAGCACATGAAGACATAAGAACATTTAAAAGACTTCCACAAACGAAAGTTAATTAACGGCCGCACTCTGAGATATCAATTAAATTGACAGTTACATAACTAATTGACATAATTTTACACACATAACATGTTAAAATAATTCATTAAATCTTTACTAAAGAAGCATTTGACGTCTCTGAGTAAAACCACGGAACAGCGAAGTACTTACTGCGTAACTCATTCGTGCGTTAAACACAGTTAGTAGGAGCTCATATTATGATTACATAAAACACAAAGTATGGTTACACCCTGTAGTAGAGAGCGTCGTGAGCCAGTCAGCAGCCCGCACCGGCGGCATATGTGATCAGGTGCGGTTCCGGAAACCGGCGCGAGTCGCACGCGCACTCCGACGAACAAATATTGACACAACCTCCCTACAAACTGCTCACAAATGGATGCTAGGGAATTCTTGTTAAGGACGGCGACCGCGCTTTATACTGTTTGTTGAGAACATATTGCTTTACCATATTTTTGTTAAATTTTTGGTAGTCTGTTTTGTTCTCTTCTAGTACTCGTAATTACTGTGTTAATAGTTTCTTTTTTAGAATCGACTTTGTAATAACTTTATCAGAGGGAATGTTTATATGTCTTATCTTGGGATCTCTAATTTTTTAATATCGGGTAGGGTCAGGTTTTGTTCCATAAGCTAAATTAAGACAGGGAATCAGAACCCTATAGCCCTCGCTTAAGGCTGACGTATTTAAATAATAAACAGTTAAGTTGAAATTAAGCTCTTAAACGTAATAGTAATGAGTTAAATAGGAAGCCCCATATAATATTGAGCTTTAAACTAGTACTGTACTATTCTTCTTCTTATCGAGTGGATGGTCAACTTGACCAATCCTGGTGTCAGAGTTATAGAGCCGCCAAAGGCCTCTGACATGGCTCATGTAACGACTACTATCCGTAGAAAGTAACCGGGACCGACGGCTTAACGTGCCCTCCGAAGCACGGAATCATCTTACTTTTCGGGCAATCAGGTGATTCAGCCTGCAATGCCCTAACCAAACTGAGGACAGTCTCACAAAGTGATTTTTGTGAGATATCCCCACCGGGAATCGAACCCGGAACCTCCGGATCGTGAGCCGAGCGCTCAAACCACTAGACCACGGAGGCTGTTACTGTACTGTACTATGGTATAGGTAAAGCTTTCTCACCCATTGTGATTTGTACTTTTACTTCCATACTTTTCACAATAATCACACAGTGCTACTAATAATATCTCTGTTAGCAATATAACGCTAAGTTGTAATAAAGTCGTTAAGTATCTAATAAGTTAAATAGAAAGCTCCATTAAGTATCGAACGACATAACTTATTGTCTCTGTTGCTTCAAGTAATTCCCCACTTGTTTTAATTAAAGAGGTGTAATGGAAGTATCTCCACTCCCCACCTAATTGACGCGATTGTATCCGTCCATCGATTGTTAACACGTTGTCGAAGCAATTACCTACGAGAGCTCTTGGCTCAACGCCCAATAGCTTTCCCGACACTTTCTAACAATTTCCTATGAATATCACGTTTCATGTAACACCGTTGAAGGCAAGTGCAACATTAAAACAAAAGTTTCTTGCGCTTCCAAATAATGTTATAATAATATACCCTTTTTATTTCTTACCAAAAATGTTGATTTATTATATTTGCGAGTTGATGATTTATGTGAAAGTAATGAAAAAGTGTCTTGTGTTTTTAGCGAGTGTGTTGTTGCGTTGATGAGCGCAGGTATTCGTATAAGGAGCGGGCGAGCGGACCGGCCCTTCGGGATCACAATTACGGTGACATCTCATGCCGCTGCGGCGTCATTTGCGACCACCGACTCCTCGCAAAAAATACCATCAGCCTCACCGAAAATTGCGTCTGCGATGTTCCCGACAGTTACGGCTTTTTACTCGTTATGCTTACTGTTACTGCATTTTTGGACTCCCTCAAAAAAGGAACTCGACCTTTTCTTGATATCAAAGATTATTAAAGTTGCAATTGTAGTTTTTGCTTTAGAAGAAAAACTTATAACAGGTATTGGAAGTACTACTACTGGCAGCAAATACTGATGCACCTGGCTGGCGTTAATATAATATACACACATACATAACTAAGTAGGTTCATATTGGCACGAATAATATTCCGTTCGCGCAAAATATTTGAGGTTGAAACAATGTAAGTAATATTTAACATGAACGGCACAACATTTAACTGTGATATTCCATTAGAGGAAATTCCAAATTCGTACCATCCGGCATCCAACAAACATTTTGTTCAGTAATTAACAAATTGCATTTAACATTCTTGTACCGGTACAATGACAAGCGGTACCGCTGTTGAGCAATTTCTATTCGAGTGAAAGTATGATAAATCGGTAATTATTAGACATGATTTAATCCAAAAGCAGAGGTAGTGATGGAGAGATAGTACTGGCTGGAACCTGTAATATCGAAAGCGACGTCCCCGATACGGGCTTGTTCGATTACTCGATTCGCGTAATATCGTCTAATTACGAGTGCGCGCAACGGTACGGTAGTCTCGGTCGAGTATTCGTCGAATTAATTTAGCGGCGGGCGCTCGGTTGACGGGTTATCGTTATGGTCAATATTCATCACATTAGCATGGATGCAGGTTGGTGGGTCGTCGACCTGGTTCGCTCGTGGGAGCCGCGACGTTTTTGCACACTTCGCGGACAGGTAGCGACCTGCACCTTGATTACTGCTCTGCTCCATTTGTTCATACTTGTCTCGCTTTGACAACTTGCCTGATGTATTCCATTAATTTTAAAACAATTTTCAGTTTTTAGAGTACTTTATATACCTCCAGAAACTGTAAAGGGGCTTATGAGCTTTAACTTTCTAAACTTATCATCTGGCATCTACAATACATTTGTGTCTTTGTTCAAATTAGCTGTTACCCATAACCCCTTAACACAAGCAGTGAGCGACCCTTTCGGAGCAGAAGCAAAACCGTGCATTTGTTGATAAAACAAGAAAAATATGTGTTGCAAAGTTTGGTGAGAGTGAGCGAGTCGGTTCGGCGCAGGCGCATCAAGACATGCGCACAAACGTCCACACGTTAGCGTCCAAACCAGTTATTTGCTACACCGACATCCGTACGCCGCTCTAAATCAAAACATTCGTTTAACTGTGTTAGCTTTTAAATAGATTTTGATAAATTAAACGCCTCGCTATGGGCACAACGGGCAACTTCGCTCTTCTGTGGTAACAAATATGTTATGAGGATTTTCTATGTTTTAGATGTATAATTATCAAAAAGAATCGATACCTTCAATCAAATGTCATCAGATATTTTAAAAATTGATTTTAGAAATGAGCTTCCAAAGCTTTTCATTTCAGGTCGGCCATCTTGTTTTCCTACGAAATAATTTCCTAGCACTGTCATTAGGTTCACTTTCATTCATTCCTTTTTAATTAAACCCAGTTTAAAAACAACAATAAAGCTCATCTTTCCTCTAATTGAAATATTAAAGACAATATTCTCCTTCCGAAAATATAAACAAAACGCTAATGTATTTCGTAAATTAACTAAAAATAACAAAAGCTTCTTGATCTTAGTTGAACCGCCTCCATTGTTCACAGCGGCTCAATAACATTATTAAAACAGTAAATAAAGTCAAGAAACCTATTATTAGATTTGTATCGGTCGGAGTTATCAGTTATTCTTTAATTTGTTCTAGGAGTAAGTTGTGTAACATGGCCGTTATTTTAAAGCACAGTTGACACTGCGCGAGTTTATAAGCTACGAGTCGGCAAGTTCTAAGGACAAAGTTTGAAATTCACACTTGAATTTAAACGATGCTATGCATGTGAATCATATGCGTAATATGCATAACATATGCGTGTGAACAAAACAAGAATTTAACAAAAATTCTAATGAATTCTTGTTTTGTTACTAGTTGTTATGAACATGAAGTAAATACATTAACATTTCTTGAAGACTATTAAGTAATCATTTGCTATAAAAACGCGGAATTACTCATTAATTAATATTTTACTTACTATGATTTACAAAGCGATAGATATTGTTTGTACACTTTCCGCCATGCTGTATCTCTTTGTTAATTAAAACAATTATAGGTTTACCAAAATAATTATCAGCTGTCAACCCCATATTAGTTGGCACTAATCATGCGGTTAATTCATATTGGTCCAACTAATACATACCGTCGGTTCAGTAAGTTTAAATTGCACGCCAAACTCTGCTCACTGTGTACTTATTTATTCATTAAAATAGCCGTCCACTTCGTAATTACGTACCCAGCTACACATTATGAATATTGTTAATTAAGTTGACGATACAAAATTAAAACAGCAACACGTTATTTGTTAAACGAAATTGACCAATTAGCGAATATGGAGGTACAGTGAGTGAGCAATTAACGAACATTGAACGGTCTGAACGTGTTCACTCATTATTGTACAGATGATAATTACAGTTCAATCAATATGTAACAACTCATTCATGAAATTGAAGTACCTATGTAAATATTAATTGTTTGTTGTTTATGGTAAATACGAATGTGTTGTTAATTGGCAACAGTTATAATTAACTGTAATGGATAACACCATTGATAGTAGAGCATTAAGCTTTCAGGATTACCATAAACAAAGTCCCTATGTAGTAACAAAAAACACCTAATTATAAATAGACTAGAAACTTCTCAAACAAAACCAGGGGAAACTGCTAGTTCACCACTTCATTAATATATTAATCTAATTATGCCACTCGGTAACTTAATTATCCTGAAACGGTGAACTAACGGAATAAACATGAAGACGACTATGTTTCCCAATGTTATGACTTAGGAGAGATTAGCGACTGTGCGACGTCGCGGTATTAACTATAAAAGCTGTACGAGTTGAAGCTTAGATCGGACTTTAGCTTTTTCTTTAATGTACGGACTAGGATTAGGGGATATACTGTAGAGTAAAAATTTAATGTTTTAAGAGGTTTTAGCAAAAGAAAGAAAGAAAGGATGCCTATTGGAACTGTGTTCGTCATTTTACGCTTAGTGCACACTGCCTTGCAAACAAAAGAAACTATTAAACTTTTAGTAAGTAAGCTGCAATAGGCAAAGCTTGCTTTGTACTATGAATGTTATTTGTAGATTTTTTATGTGAAAAAGGCCGCACTTGACATAGAAAAGATACTTAAATCCTACAATCACTAGAAACATTGAGACCGCTGGCAAAATGCCAATATGTATGAGCCCTTATTTTTATATGCCACTTGATAGAGTTTTCAGTAAGAAATTGTCAACAAGGTAAAGGAAAATAAAACTATCATATATAGACAGTAGAGTTAGGTATTAATTTTTAAGTAGAATAAAGTAAGGCATTGGGTGGGTATCTATCTACTGCTGTCCCTTCTGTGATATAAAATAAAATTGAATTTAGCCAAGATGGTTCGTTATTAACTGCGAGACCTTAGGAAAAGCTTACAATCTAAGTTGCTGAAAGTTCTTCGACTTATGAGTTCATAAGTTCACGCTTCGGAAAAGCTCAATGAAGTTTTATTTCCACACTTGTACGGAGAAGCATGAAATATATATCTAAGTTTAAAAATATTTCTCCGATGAGAGGTTTTCGGTGTAATTTGAAAAGAATACTATCTTGTGATGGAATAAGGATGACAGCAAATTATTATAGTAGTACGGGTGATGAGAACTAAAGATTTCGCTTATATGTTTATTATGAAAGTTCTTACAAAAATGAGTACACCTGATCTGAAATCTATGGAAATCTGTTTATGGCTATATCAGGTCAAAGGGTTTTAGTCTGAAGCAGTTTCTTGTGCGTCAATAAACAATATCTACAATACTAATAACTGTATCGGATTATGTTCAACCGCAGAATAAAGTCTGCTCAAATTAAAAGAATAAAATTTTTCACTTTCTCGTCTCGGCATCTCTTCTTACAGTCACGTTGCAATGGTTAGCTTAACTTGTGCGTATTTGTCTATCTAATTCGTTGCTTTGAAAGGTTTTTTGGACTCGGATAAGAATTGTCAAAATAGTTGAAAGGCTCTTGCAATATTTCTGTAAAATACCAACGGACAAAATATGTTTGTGAAAATAACGAAATGGACATAACACTAAGTAATGCAGAGGATTTTTAAATATATCTTTTTCTTGTCAAGAGGAGAGGTTTGGTTCATTTTTTGGATTTTTAAATGTGGGTTAAAAATTGAGGAATTATTTTTTAATCAAAACCTTGATAGGTACTACCTTGGTAAAACAGAGTAAATAAGCAATTTGTTCAGGGTCTGTTTGTAATGACCCCTCGAGTTTACATTTCTGAAACCAATTAGGTACAACGTTTGATGTTTAACAATGTAACCTCAATCGGGCAAATTGAACTGAAATATTATATTTTTAAATTCAACATTATTCCAAACCTCGAATCGAGTTCATTAAATAATTATTCGCTGGTTCTAGAAATCTTTTCGAGGTAGATTTTAAATTTTGAAATTGGAATATATTTTCGATTGCGTTATTGAAAACCTTCATAATAATTTTAAAAAAGAAAAGAGGTTCATATTATCACAATGAATAAGTTTGGACTCTTTGGACACATTTAGGTGTAAAAATCTTTTACTAGTAAACATAGTACTTATTTGCTACAAAAACCTTCTATTCAAATCAAAGCGAACCCAAATACACATTTCCAATTATCGAGGAATAAATATTGTATAAGATTATAAATGAATTGTTTACGTGCCCGCTGGTGGGTCGCAGAGGCCCACATAACACAATATTACACGTATTTTACGTGGACAGCTCGCCTGTATTTTCAATGAAAACATTCTATCCTAAGTAAATTCAATAACAGGCGGATAAAGCGAGGCTTCCGCGTCGTTACGTTTGGATGACACAAGCGACACGATCGTGTGTCGAGTTTCAATATTGTAATGTGACAATTTTACTGTAGATACTATTATGAAATGATAAACTTATAGTTTTTCGGCGTTCTTTTAGATATGGCAAGTTTACAAGCCGTACAGTGGTGAGGTCAATAGAAGTCAAGAAATGAACGCCCCTGCAAAAAAAGGTGATGATTCAAAATTCTCAAAATCTCAAAATCGTAACATTTTCTTCAGAATATGTCTACTCGCATGTAAACTGCATCAAATGAACACCTCAACATGAATCTTTAAGTAAACGTAATTTGTACAGAAGACGATCACAGAACCGACAGTACAAGCGACGTTAGCGGCAGCTTTTATCACCCGTCTCGTATTTACAAACAATAAACGAACGCAGGAAACAACGAAGGAAGCATTCACATTTACTCGGAGCTAGAGGATACGGTCCCGGGATCCCGAAGACCGGGATCCCGGGATCCCGGTCATATTTTAGTCCCGAAAATCCCGAGATTAAATTTAATGAATCCCGGGATTTTCGGGATTAATATATTTTTTCTATAAGTCAATAAAAATGTGCGTGAATCGAAACGCAACGTCAAAATTTGCCGGTCATCTTGTTTACACAGCTGATTGCGTTTGTTTCTGCTAACTACCGGTGTCGGATTAAGTATTTGTGTAAAATAGTGTAAAAATTACGCTTCAGATCGTGTAAGTATTGATATTTTTGGTGATAAACAATTAATTTATTAAAAAAACAACAATGTATTAATGTGTATGAGTAAATATAGATGAAAAACAGCGAATGTTTTTTCTGTTGATCTAAGAGGTTATGTTTATGTTGTACATAGATTTAAATGTTCTTTTCTTTTATGTTAAGGTTTAAGAAGTAAACAATGTCACTCCCCAAGAAAAGTTTTTATGTCAAACATAAAAAAGATGAAGACGTTACGTCAGTGTGGAGTCATTTTTTAGTCGACAAAACGGGTAGCTCAGCACAATGTAAGCGTTGTTTAGCTATTTTAAAAACCTTAGGAGGATCAACCAAAGGCCTACATACTCATCTATTTTCAAAACATTCCGTAAAAATAGATTCGAAGGCATCTTCCTCAACGAGCCAAAATAATGAAGGACCACCTTCAAAAAGAAAAATGACGTCAGTCGCCGACTATTTTGTGAAATCTGAATCTGATACTCTTGACGATGTTTTGGCCCGTATGACTGCGCTAGATGGTTTTCCTTTTAGCGTATTTGTGACATCAAACGATTTAAGATCGTTACTGTTAGCAAAAGGGTACTCAGACTTACCTAAATCTGCTTCAACAATCCGCGACAGAGTACTAGACTATAGTGTAAAGATAAAAAAACAAATAACAGCTGAACTATCTACATTGAAAAAAGAAGGACAACGATTTAGTCTAAGTTTTGACGAATGGACTTCTACCTCTAATAAAAGATATATGAATTTAAATATTCATTCAGTAAACAAAAAATGGAATTTGGGACTTGTTCGAATTGATAAATCGTTGACCGCCGAAACTTGTGTTCATACTTTAAAAAAGCGGCTTTTGGAGTTTCATATCTCATTAGATACAGATATTGTGGCAATAGTGACTGATGGTCCAAATGTAATGCTGAAGGTTGGAAGACTTGTTAATGCAGAACACCAAGTTTGTTTTGCACATGGTATTCATTTAGCCGTTTGTGATTTATTGTATAAAAAGACACCTATAAATGAGACTACCATTGATGATATTGATGACTCGGATGATGATAATGAAGAACTAGACTCAGGATTAGTCATTGAAACTGGAAACGGTCGGGATTTGACATATGATGATCGAAATATTAATGAATTAGTAAAGAAAGTTCGTAAAGTGGTTCTTATTTTCAAAAGAGCATCCTTGAAAAATGATACAATACTTCAAAAATATGTTAAAAAAGAACATGGAAGAGAGCTTAATTTACTACTTGACTGTAAAACGCGTTGGAACAGTCTCTTTACAATGCTGGAGCGATTTGATCTTTTAAAAAATAGCGTAAAAAAGGCACTTATTGTCAGATTTTCAACTCATTAGTGAGATAATCAAGGTATTGGCGCCAGTTAAATTATCTGTAGAAGCACTTTGTCGTTCTGATGCCAATTTGTGCACGGCGGATGCGACACTCAAGTTTCTTTTTCAAGAATTGCGTGACAATGACTCAATTTTGGCTTCTAAATTGAAGAAACATTTATTGCACCGATTGAAAGATCGTTGACGAAGTGAGTTAAGTGGAGTATTAAGCTATCTACACAATCCTCATACTGAGAAGACTGAGTTGGAGACTGATAGTGATGTAAAGGAGTTATTTTCAAGTCTAAGCAAGATGACTATAAAAAAACAGATTATTTTGTTAACTGGGAAAATTGAAAATAGTGATAATGAAGAAAATGACATGAAAATTGAACCCACGCAGACAACTAGTAAAACTGATTTAACATTAAAAGAAAAGCTTCAGAACAAAACTGAAAACTGTATGAAAACTATAAATCCTGAAGCACATAAAGAACCTGATCTTTCTAAGATCATTACAAAAGAAATGTGTCTTTATGAGGCTAGTTCCACACGAGGTTATAATTTGGAGAAGGCTTATAAAAATTTGTTGACGATTCCTCCAACTTCCATCGAACCTGAACGCGCGTTTTCCGCTGCTTCATATTTGTGCAACAAATTAAGAAGTATGCTTTCGGATGAGACGTTGGATGCGTTGTTATTTCTTCGATTCTATTTTCGTGCCCTTAATAAGTAAATTATATTAAATAATTAACAATAAAGAATTTTTGATTTTTTTGAATCATTTATAGCAATAACTATTTTATAAGGGCCTAGTTTGTTAATTTTATTAGAAGATTATAATTTTGTTTTGTGTTTGAAGATTTATTTAAAATAAAAGGTTGATTTTGATATGTTTTACTTTCTTTTTGCTACCACTTTATATTACCAATACAATCCCGGGACTATCCCGGGATCCCGGTATTAACTGTTGATAATCCCGAAATCCCGGGACTAGAAAAATCGACCGGGATCGAATCCTCTACTCGGAGCTCATAATAGAAGTAATATTACGCTATTTTTTATGTAAAATTCCATGTCAGTTCGTAGCATTGTACGAGGGGAAGGCAGCGCAGTTTCCTGAGCTTTGTACTCAGCATGAGCACAATGTTCAAGCACTTTTCCCTTCAACGTTTTACATTTTACCAACTTGCTTTAGTAAATAAAATATTGTATTTTGTCGTCTACTTGTGAACGGCTTCTCTTTGATATTTGTGTATTTTCTCAAGTGTGTTTAAAAGGTGGAATGAAACGGGAGTCAGTTGGTGAGGTTTTAAACATTTAGGTAAATTATAAAGTTTTAAATTGCAGCTAAGACACATAAATATTTGCCAGCACCATCGTAGCATATATTTCAGTTAATTTAGAAATCAGCTTCATAAAAGAATATAAGATCATTTTCCTATTGCTTTATTTAAAGAACCACACATAATATTTGCCTCTTTTTACTTTTAAATTTAGTAAGAATATTCACATTTATCAGCACAAGGTGTTAAATACGAATAAGTATTATATAAATATGTGTGAACTCACTCTCCACAAAATAGCTTAAAATGCTCGCCAACACGCTACACTGTGCGAGGGTCTCAGCTATCCAATCCATCGCTTCGCCCCGTGTTCCAGGATTACGCCTCCATAGATCGACGGGATAACGTCCAGACACTTGTATTTGTGTTGCGGATTAATCCGGAGCAACGTGCAACTTGCAAGTGAAAGATAAATAATAGATTGAACTTAGAAACATAGTGTAGTGCGCGTCAAAGCCGTGTGTTTATGTTTTGCTGATCTACTGTTGGGGTTGTATTCTCTGGTGATTGCAATCTAATCCTAAGTAGTCCTAAATAATATTATAAATGCGAAAGTAACTCTGTCTGTCTGTCTGTTAAGCTTTCACGCCAAAACTACTGAACCGATTGGAACGAAAACGAGAAAGGACATAGGCTAAATTCTTGCGGGAACAGGTACAACGCGGGTGAAACCGCGGAGCACTGCTAGTGATTTTATAATAAGAATTCACTTTTCTTAACATCATTTTAGTAAAATTAATGAAAGAGGGAAAGAGTAAAAGAAACAACAGTCTATGTTTTTCTGAAGTAAAAAAAAGTCAATTGTAGGATTCTGTATTGATTATCTTTTGTTCATAGCTTTGTTAAAGGTGTATGGTGACTTTGAGGTTCTTGTTTCCATTTTACACAAAACATGCATTTCATTGTATTAATGTACGTTTTTAGTTTGTAGTAGTACGTTTTTTTTATCTACATATTTATGAAATACAGTTTTATGCATAAAAAAATAAATCTACTGACGGTCACTTGTCACTTGTAACCTTGTAACTTACAACGTGTACGGGCCTGACTATGAGCTCGATCGAATACGAATACATTGAACTATCAATTCACCGACCAGTCTCACTCTTACATAACCGCCAAAACGTGAAATTGATCCAAATCATGCCTTATGGTACCCAATTTTCAATACCTTAGAAGCAACTTGTGATCGTGGTAACCCTCCACTCTGAGCCTCCACTATAAGTAGGTATTGGGACTTGAATTAAATCTGAATAAATTCTGAAACACACTAAAGCTCCATAAGTCACATATAACAATTACACCTGTCGCGATCTGCAAACAGACTGCAGACTGTTATTTACCGAAGAAGGGAGAAGTCACGCGAATTTATATTTATGGCTACGTCTTAAACTGTGGCGGAGGTGAGTCACGTAGGCTTAAACGTGAGACCTAACGTTTGAATTTAGAATTACCTAGAAGGTTTTTAAATACAAAAGGCTTGTCTTTGTCTATGGTTTGAAGTTACCTTAGTTTTGAGACTTCTTCTTCATTTCTTCTTCGTCCAATAAATGAATTGACTTCTAAATACTTCTAATGTAGGTCTATTATCTACTAATTATAAATTTATATTTCTCATCTGTTTATTTCCACGTATCTGCTAATTAGAATGCCTCCTTTTGGTGGCATGATACTTATATGTATTACGTTTTATCCTGGGTACTACTCAATTTGGATAAATATAGGTAAAATGACAGCTGCTATTTCCACTATTTTATTTGAACAAATATACAATTGAGCAAACAAATTGAGCGAAGGGACACGATCGTAGATTCGATCTTCAAAATCGGACCACTGAAACCACTAATCTAGTATACTTACTGAGATCACATAAAGAAGATAACAGCGAAAACTATTCGCCAAACTCCCAGATAATTCTATCCAGTGATTAGGGAGGCAATAAAAACGCCTAGGTGGCCCATCGGACGATAAATTAGACTGGATCAACGTATGCTCGGCGAATGAAACGAAAACTACGAACATGACCACTATAGTCACAGCAGTATATTACTTGACTTATTCAACGCGAATAAATAATTAAGTTCAAGTAACTTAGTCGCCAACCCTGGTGCCGGAGTTTTTAGACCGCTGAAAGGCTTCCAATATGGTCTAACGGTGGCAATAACCGGGACCGACAATTTAACGAGCCCTCCGCAGCATTGTAGTGCTCATTTAGGTATCGGTGACCCAACCAATAAGGGGCCGAGCTGACGTGAATAAAACTGTCTTTTGTGTAAATCATCATCGTCAGTTGTCAGTACAAATTCTTTTGTTTAACAGGCAATGTGTTAGAAGACAGTTAGAAAGTTAGAAATAGACATGGGAAAGAGTTACTGCTCCACTCAGAGACTACCATTAAATCGATACTTATCTTAATGACGTAATTTTTTCAAACATTACATGTCAAATTAATTATTAAATTAAGTTCTTGAAACAGTTTTTAGGAATCATTAGTGACTTAGTGACAAAATTTAGTATAATATAAAAATAAACGTACATAAGCCCAAATGAATATTTTACGTATACAAAAGTATTTCATCACGAACCCTACAGAACTAGTAAAATATGAATATTGAGCAGCATAATGTATGAGTAGTGCAGGCCAGACAAAGCCCTTGGGCCCTTGTTTGCGCTGGCCTCACCGCACATGTCTCACATACTACTTAACTTTTTACCTCGTTTTTTATGGTGATGCACATTAGCCTTGTGCTGTAGAGAGATACGTTAGCCGACTGCGAAAAGGATGGTATATAATGAGGTGGATTTTAGATACTATTTTTTTGTCGACAACAAGGACGGCCAATTGGCCGCTTACTTTTTACTATTTTTTGGTTAAGTACAAAAAAACAATACTTAAATTATCTTTGAATGTAATCATAGATAACAAACATTATACCATAAATATTTACATATTTGTTCAAGAAAAAGTTATCTTCTTTCAAGAAGTAACATCGGAGCGAAGTTTCCCAACAACAATAATAAGGCGTGCGTAGAACAATCTCTTTAAAGGCACTAATAGAAACTTTTCCTGCGCGTTCTGAGTAGGTGCTTATTAAAACATCTGTCTTAACCGGGTTATATCATCGACTAGGGAATATTTAAGTGTGATTATTTTAGTCGTTCCCCGTAAGGACATATACGGTGACAGCTACAGTTAAAAGAATAAGCCCCATTACACCGTGACATCTCGGTCAGTTAAATTTAATCTTAGTTCACGAGCTAAACTGAAGTCAAAACCTCAGAATACAGAAAGTACCAGAACCCACGAGCGCGCCTAATACTGTAGCTACTCAAACTAGCCTTAAATAGTGTAGTTTGATGCGCAACCGATCAGTCACTTTGTGACCGTCGGAACGCGCTAACGTGTTTTACCCGTGACCAATTTCACGAAACTATGCCGTCTTGTGTCGTTCCTACCTGTAAAAATGCAGTGGGTCTGAAAAAGAAACAGGATGGGATCACATTTCACGTGTAAGTATCGCATTTAGGTATCGTCTTATTTAAATATTTAATTATTTTCTCAGATTTCGATTGTCATTGAGAGTGATGCGTCAATCTATGTTAGTGTTGCCAATATAAGAGTTTTGATTTACCCTTCTTTTTATTACCTTTTGACTACTTTTGAGGGCTTTAATTCGTTGTAGAATTTTAATAAGTAATATAATAAAAATAAACCAACTTAAAAAAAGAAAGTATAAAGCGTAAGTGTGACTCGTATGTACCTAACCTAACAATCCTATTAAATAGTAAGTATGTGAGTCTATAGGATTTCTAAACATATTTTTGGTGTGCGTGTGGGAGAAGGGGAGAGGGGGAGCGGGTATTAAATTATGTTTCTATATTAGCCATCTTAAATTTTAGCTTCCCTGCTGATGAGGAAAGGAAAGCGGTGTGGACAAAAATTATACAAAGAGCACGGCTGGAACAGTTCTGGAAACCATCGAAGCGAAGCGTAGTTTGCTCGATGCATTTTGACTTAAGTTATTATTCATTTTTTATGTAACTCTTGTACCTAGCTGTAAGTTTTCCGAATACTTTAAAATAAAATAAAAATATATAATTTTTCCATCACCCCTTAAAAGTGTGCAAACATCCACCTTAACACCATGTTTTATTTAATATACATATCTATTTCTTGAGATAAAAAGGTAGGTACATAGTTATATAGAAAAGGACAATTTTTATTCTATTATCATATTACCTCCGGAACTCCCAAAATTTACCCCAAAAATGGGCAAATAATGCGAGAGCTAACAACACTACGCGAGGGACTTTGTTCTGTTTTTGGACACAGCGTGTAGCTTGTAAATACATTTGAATGCCGTTTCTGGTACTTTCTGTATTCTGAGGTCAAAACTTGAAAATAGAATCACTAAAACCAAGCTCAGTTGACCGTGGTTCGAGATAGAAATGGTGAATTTGGACCTAAGCGAGCTTTAGCGAGTTGGGAGCTGCAAGGAACGCGAGTAGACAGTAATTTGACATAAGTGACTCACTTTTGACTCACCGGTTCCTTGCTTATATGTATATTCGCTCAATGTCACCGACATGACAGACCGAAGTACTTAAGGTTAAGTAGGTATACTTCGCAGTGAGACTATTAAAACATTTCAAAACTCTCACAAGGAATCATACACAAAATATTCATTATCCCCAATATATCCTCGTATATCTACCATCGCTATAGCATCTCAGTGTACTATTGCCTTAGCAAGTCGCCACACAGCCTCCAACCAGTGAAATATCGTTGTGTGTGGCCACACTTCACACTTCGAAACACGGACATTGTCCTGGGAGCATG
Source organism: Cyclophora punctaria (assembly GCA_951394245.1). Classification (NCBI taxonomy): domain Eukaryota; kingdom Metazoa; phylum Arthropoda; class Insecta; order Lepidoptera; family Geometridae; genus Cyclophora; species Cyclophora punctaria. The sequence goes on from OX596168.1 coordinate 10,156,626, forward strand.
TAACTAGCTTCTATTTTACGCGGACTACTGACGAGTACCATTAACACCAATTGTTTTCACTCTGGTCTTACTTTGACAGTTATCAACCGACTTCAAAAAGGAGGAGGTTTCTCAATTCGATCGGATACCTATTTGCTTTTTTTGTACCTATTTTGAATTGGAACTAATTACGTTTATGTAAACGTTTGGTCTCTTTTCAGTAGTTTAATACAGAATGTGTTGTGGTTGCCAACCTAAACAAGCTAACATTTTTAGGAAGTATTTGCTCTATCATAATTAGTATCTTAAATAGAACGATAGGCTACGACTAACTTAGTCATGTTCCAACTGCATAAACCTTGCATTGGTTCTTGTAACCATTTTGTTTAAAATAATTGTTAATTTTCTACTGTTCTACTAGAATAGAACCTCGACCAGAAGGTAGTTACGAACACTATATTATAATAAGTGGAACCTACCTAGTTATGTAATTGAGAACCTACATCCATACTTCATAACATAAGAATGATATAAGACTAAAAATTAACTCATACTTGAGTTTCAAAGCCAAATTACCTCCGTAATTATATAAAAGAAATGTCCAATTACGTTTTTTTGCATCAAGCAATATTTGTATAAAAATATTTTAATTCAGATGGCAGACACTGTCGAAAAAACGTACGGCGGAGCAGGTTCGTTCACGAGTCGATAATAAACCTGAAACCAATTCCAGCGCCATCTTTAATTTAATCGAGACGTGTCGTCGAATGTTGACCGTATCAATCAAAATTGGCCACGATTTCGAGAATCGCCGGCCGTAGAGGTGCGTGCGCGCAGCGGCGCGGGGCGGGGGCGGGTGTCACTGTGCAAATGCACTCGTAAAGCGACCGAGGTCAACGCACCCCCCCGCGCACGCCACCCCCACTCACCCCCTCGCCTATAAAACGTTTACCGCTACATATTTCATATCATTACATAATTCTATTCCCGGTCGCGTCTCGTCCTTTAGTTTTGCTGATGTTCCATCAGACTGCCATAACGCTCTCCGGCGGAGCGGAGATGAAAGAAAACAACATTTATTATGATGCCTTTTTACTTTAGTACCGTTGCTGAAAATACGTTGCATAATACATCGTGTACATACTTACTTATTCACAGCCAATGTAGACTAGTGTTCAAATATTTTATTTCACGAAGAGCTTTTACATTATTTTCATTAATAAAAAAATTAATAGTTAAGTCCTTGGCTTACCTGTTATATTATATTGAGTATTTACATATATTGAGTACTAGTAGCGCCCCGCCCATTCCCGCGGGAATTTTGGAATGAAAAATATACTGGTAATTCCCGAGATAAGCCGACCATAAAAACAAACACAATTACGTTTACCTCTTTATAGTATTATTAGTATTACGTTTACCTCTATAAAGTATGATTAGTATTAATATAGATGTTTAAACTTATGTCAGTCCCATTTAAGTCGTCAGTATTTTGTCATTACATTTCTTAAAAGCTCTCGCGTATTTTCTCAGAAGTACGAGTAATATTTCCAACACCTCGTCCTTAGGATGCTCGATGCAAGTGACAGAATCCAACCATTTGCTACAAATTCGCATTGAATTCTGATAAATCGAGCTTCGTATTTCAAATCACGCACAGATTTCAACGTAAATGCTTTCCACATTCGAGTATTACGGAGCTTTGAGCCGTCAAAAACGGGTCAGGTAACATGAAATTGAAATTATTACATTTGCAGCGAGTTTTCAGTTTACGTTTACGTTAATTGCAGCGTTTCAGTTTGATTTTTCATGTGTGCTAACGAAGTGGAGGTTGAGTTTAAGTATAATAGTAATTACATGTGTAAGTATTATATTTGAATACTATGTCCCACTAAATATACCACTAGATTTAATACATTTAATGAAGAGCCATGAATGCACTAGATTCGACATGAAATTCAGGACAAGTAACGTTCTTAATCAGAAATAATTATTAAACCTATGTTTACCTTTTTTACGGTAGGTAAGGTAATATTTTTGTTTGTAGCGTTAGGCCACGTCCGCACAGGCACGCGGCTTGCTTAGCGCCTAGTGTCTAGCGCGTCACCTAGCGAGTATCTTAGTAAAACGAACGTTCTAAAATGAACGCGACCGGCCGCACTGCGCGCTTAGCGCCTAGCTAGTCGCTTGGCGTGCATCCATGTAAACAAACGTGTTGGTTTTTTGTCGCGAGGCGCGAGGTAGGAGGTGACATCTCGTCAACTTGCCGACAAGCAAATGCCCAAGGCACCTAGCGACCTTACACACAAACCACCTCAAGTGCGGCCACCGTGTATCCAAGCAAATAACGATGCAAGCCACTAGGCACTAGGCGCTAAGCAAGCCGCCTGCCTGTGCGGACGTGGCCTTAGGGTGCAACGATTTTGAAAATCAGTTTGGTCATTGACTATTGATGCTAACTGTACATGTATCCTGATTATTATCAAAAATATAAATTCAAATTCGTCGCCGGTTTCACATAAATGACTAAAACTTGAATACTTTTATCTACTATAAAAAAATAAGTTTCTTCGTAGCCATAACAGTAGTTTCAGCTAGATGAAAATGCACTTTTACGACTGACTCTTCGGATACATAAAGATTATTCGTAGTTTTGTATTTCCAGTAACAAAATGCTGTCTCTGGATATAAAGAAATGCATTAAACAAATCCGCTCAGAAAATAAATGCAAAAAGCTTTATTAAAAATGCTTTTGCCAGCAGTCCTTTTGCTTGCGTTAAAATGCAACTTGATTAAGAAAAAATGCACAAAATGAATTAAGATTCATTTTGTGCTTCTATTTAGGTACTTTTGTGCTAAGTGGGTAAATGTTTTTCTTAAAAACTGTACGTACAGTAAAGGGTAATACGTTTTACTCATCGATCTCTAGAAGGGGAAAATCAGTTATACAGGGTTGCCCACTAACCTACTCAAACTTATTGATTTAGCTTCGGTTTTGTAACTAGATAAGATAACTATCATACCTACTGTTGTAAAATTTGTCCCTAGTCTGTCAGTAGTTGTGTCATTGCGATGAACTTTAAAAAGGTAGCGTGACAGAGACAACGCTATACCAAACCGATAACAGCCGACTAACTCGCTCCAAAGGCCGACGTGTCTCCTGCTGTAAGAGTCTAGGTATAGAGCGCTCTAGGAGTCACATCGTATGTAACTAAGCATTGTACTTCATACCCCTACACTTATAAAACCACAATGAAAGCTCTACGTGCCGTTGTAACATTTGCCAACCACCTAGAACAGGTAAACACAAATTCAATCAGAAATAACAATAAGTCGTTTCTAGAATTAGTTCAAAATATAACCACACTGGATTTTGAACTCCGTCGAACTTCCCATACGTATTGCATTTTACGAGCTTTGTAAGTACGTGCACCGAACCTTAGCTTCGCTTTGCACAGATTAGACGCGTAGTTTGTATGGGTTTGGTCGCAGATTAACTGATAGTATGTGGGGAGTTGTATCACAGATTAGGAGAGAGTAAGTATGGTGGTTGAAATAGTTAAATGTGAGAGTTATTGTTAAGTTTCCGAGAGGTTGTTAGCTCGGACACGCATTAGCGCACTCCGTGTGACCGAGTGCGACCGGAGTCGAACCGCGGACACAGGCCGCGGGTCACTGTGCCTGCACTCAATAAACTAGAGTTGTGAACACTATGCTTTATATTTCGCAGAGTTATCCCATCAAACATTTTTATACTTGTTGTAGTCAAAAAGCCATGCAAAACCACTATTGATTGACATAGATAGTTTAAAGTAGTTGTTAATGTGTGAATTTTCACTATGGCAAGTTATGCCATAGTGAAAATTCACACATTTTTTTTTCTCATTCACAATTAATATGTTATATAACAAAAACACAAAAAGCAGTTCAATTTTACCTCTCGCTAGTATTGGTCAGTTTATTTTTTACTACTTTAAAATGTATTATGTCTCGACTGATTTCTTTAGTTAAAAGCGGTTTTGGTTGGTATTCGTTTTCACTGCAACATAAATACTTAAATATGCTTAAAGTGCAAGCGCGCCTACTTCTCATAAATACTTATAAATATTAATACTAAAATAATAAATACTAAATACCAGTAATTGTACCAAAACAAGATATTTACCAAAATAAATTACATTTTTTGTCATTATAAGGCAGTAGGTACACACTGCCTCTCTGAAAATTATATTCAAAACATTACCCCTACTAGCCTTGTTCGTGTTTTAAAGCACAAGACACACAGTGCGGGTGCGAGCCGGGTGCGGGCCGGATGCGGGCCGGGTGCGAGCCGGGTGCGGGTTGAGAGACGTTTTATATGTATGTATTTGTATGCAAGTGTCACACTGGCCCGCACCTATGGTTAAATATACAAAGTTCTTGCACCTGCACTATGTGTTCCCTTGCTCTTAAACAAGAAGCAAGTAAGTTGCGTTTTACGTTGAAAATGAAGTTATCTTGTAAATATTACACGTGTACTCGTACATTATCGTATTCATGTACCCTGGTCGGCAACAAATGGTTCGCTTATTTTATAACTTCAGTTTAATACCTAAGTTATGAGCAAAATTGTTTATTGAGTGGGATATTACTTTTGTTTTTCTATTTTGCAGACTTCATTATACTTAATCTAATCTGTAATCTATACGTAAGTTATCGAAGTATCTAATAAAAGTAAAGTATTAGCCTGTAATGTCCCACTGTTGGGCAAAGGCCTCTCGTCTCACTGAAGATATCAGTACAGTGAGGAGGTTTCAGGCGTAATCACCACGCTTGCCTAATGCGGGTTGGTGATCTCAAACCCGAGCCATGTTTGAAAAAAAGTAGGAAACATGTTTTCGCTCGACCTGAGAATTGAACCCGGGACCTCAGTCTTGGCAGGCGAGTGCACATACCACTAGACCACCGAGGCGTTTAGGCGAAGTATCGAATAACGTTGAAAATATGAACAAGTACCGAAGTTAAGCTACAAAGTGAACTTTTTCTAAATTAAATCCTAATAATAAAAGTTAAACAATTTGATATTAAAATATTTCACAATTTGCTATCTAACATCTCCGAAAATATGAAGTGACCCACTTGAGGAAACTTCGGCTTTCATTCAAACTTAATCTTAAGTTAGCGATGTCCGTCGCAACTTATTCTCAACTTATAAATTAAATAATTTTATTATTTAGCTTGCATTATGCCCGTGACTTTGTTCATCTCATTTTCGGAAATATGTAGCTCCTAGAAATTGAATAGTTTGGATATATTAATCCTAGCTTAGAGCTTTTTCAAGTCGGTTTAAAACACCCGACAGGAAACCAATAGCTGCCTTATTAATAAACACTCTGTATCTAAAACACTGTTATACATAATTTGTTTGGTCTCTTTTGCTCTTCGGAAAATTGTGTATGTCAGAAAGTAACAAACCATTTGATAAAATTAATGATTAAAATGTTCTTCAATGTCAAATAAATTTGTCGATATGTCTGTTCCTGAGTGGGGCACCTAATACAAACGACTTGATTTCACCCGTCAAAACAAAGATCAATATTCAATAGAAATCGGTGACAACACTAGTTATCAATCTGGAATTCCCAACATAACATCTCGAATTCCGTGAATACCTTGATTATCGAAGCAAACCTATTGCGCTTGTATAATTATTACCAGGAAATACACAACAGTCCGGCTTGACGGATACGTTTGACTTTACGTACGATAATGAATGATGGCAGGAAATTGGCAAACGGAATAACGGAGCGAACAGATATACGGAGATACTGCATACTGCTAATGAAATGATGTGATGTGCAATAATGGACAGTTAGGGTCAGTGCACACTCGTCACGACAGGAGACAGGGTTGGTCTAACCTAGTCGTATTGTAGTTCAAACCTTACTTTTTAGACAATCTTTTGGATTATGGAAATGTGTAGAGATTGGACTACATAAATTTTTATTTTCTGTTGAATTGAAGAATTAGTACAACAAATACAGTTTTACCACAAAGTTTTTTGTTTCTTAATACCGTAATCAGAGTTACTGATGAGACGTTAATTGTCGATATTATTGGCGTCTCTGGGTGTGGAAGTTAAACTTAACTAATTTGTACTGACAACTGTAGTTAGACCGTTCGAGTCGAACTAGTCAGTCTAAAAACTGTTGCGATGGTAGTGGGCTCAGGGTCTTAACGGCTAGACATTCCATTTCCTAAGCACTCACGCAGCTAAGCATTGACTAAGCGCAGTAAATTAGTGCCAGGCTAGTACATGTACATACCTTCATCAATTATTTACACACTTCAAACCATCAGACTCTTTAGTCAATTATGAAGTCGCTATGGTCGAAATCGGAAGATTATTATTATTTCTAGTACTAACAACGTTCCGTTTTATTACCTATATAGTACCCGTCTCCTAGGATCTTTTGGGATAAAGTAACCTGGGCTATTCCCATAATACGGTCACTGACCTTGATCCAATCTACTTCGGTGGACGAACGCGGTCTTCACACTTGAATGCGGTCGTCTAATTAGCTGACCGTTGCAGTCACTTTCTGAATTCGGCCGACTACCATATTCTTTACATTGTAAGACTTAGAAGTAAGGTATAAGGACTTGACCTCAAATTCAAAAAAGCTACATAATATGACTGAACTTAACATTAGGTACAGTATCAAAATTCAATGAACCTAAGATTATAGTTACTTGACTTGACCAAGAATCCATTATCGCAGAACTTTATATAAAGAACACTTATCCAGTTCTTTCATACAGATTGCCTCTTTTCTCTTCGTAACCCACCTGAATGATGTAAGCGGGATTTATTCACAAGTTTCAAATGAGTAGGGAGCGGAGAGTCCCCGGGTAATGAAATAAAGATCCGACAAACAATGTCTGGAGTTGGCTCGGCGGGTCCCCGTTGTTGGCCACTTGGCCATAAAGTTCTCGCGAATTCGATTACTTCAGCCGCCTAGATGAGGCTCGCCCAACAAGAGGCGCTTTGCTTGAAAACATTATTTGATACTTGATATTGAGATTCTCCGAATGAAATGGAGAACTGATTAAGTGGCATCTGTCATATCGCTATATTGCACGGTACAGTGACAGCAACGAAACTAGCGAAATTTTGAAGATAGAACACAAAAAAGATAGTTAATTAGTAAAATAGTGTGACTTAAAGAATGAGAATGAGAAAGTTTAATGTTTTTATTTTATTTGCAAGTCCTCTTCGTTACTCCTCCGTCGTTGCAACAGCACCCCCAACAAGACCCCCAAAAGAATGAACTTAGTTAATTTCTTGGATGACTTCAGTTGCTAATAGGTAAGTCAATATCATTAGTGGTGAGTTCCTTATACAGCGTGACATCACCAACAAACTTTGACATTAAAAATTCGCCTCGACGTTTAAGCGTGTGAGCAACTTCCTTCACTAAGAATGTCAAGAGAAATCATAAGTTCAAAATAATCATTAGGAGGCTCCTAAGTTATGCTATTACTTATAATGCTAACTGCTCTCCTCAAAAGGACGACGACGAATGCCTCCGACTGTTATAATTATTCAGAAACTCGATTTTAATAACACACTTTATGTGAATTATTCAAACAGTTTTCATAAATAACTTGTGAATGAGATCGCAAACTGTTTTTGAATGCTAAAATACTATTTGTTTAGTTGATAATGACATTTCAAACTTGTTCGATTCACGTTTCTTGTTTAGGTCCGATTTTACAATCACCAGATATCTTTATCCGTCGGATAATATACGTATAAGTAGTCCCGTTATTCTTTTTCTATCACATTCAAATCAAATAGCACAAAATATAACACTTATATTTAATTTAAAATTAAGCCGTATCAATAGTTTAATGATATAAAAACATACAGTTGTTTCAAAGAAGCGCTTAGTTTTGACAATAAGAAATTCTTGTATCAAATTATTCGATACTAAGCTTCAGCTCATTGATAATAGAGTCTGTTATTTATTAAATTAAAAGTTATCTGACGTTTGTCAAACTGTCCATAATCGTGCTTAAACTAGAATAGAATGTCTCTGACCTGCGATTTAGTGATATGGTTACCTTGACAGGTCGTGAACTCTTGATTCATTATCATATCATATTTATTTATCTCTGGGGAACTAATCCTGTCACAATTATCACATAAAACCCGTTAATTAGTCCTAATTGTGATTTGTTAGTATAATCATTATAAATCGTGATTATGATAAAATTATCGTAACTTATAAATCGACAAAAAGGTTTTAAGCAGAGAGAATCCGAAATAGCATTGAGTTGTTTGAACTGTATTGACTTATTTATCATTTACTAGCCGCGCCTCGCGGTGTTACCCGCGTTATGCCCTTCCCGTTGAACATGGCTATCTATAACAAAAATAATTATTCAAATCGGACTGATAATTCCCGAGATTAGCTCTAACATACAAACAAACAAACTTAAATTTTTTACCTCTTTATAATATTAGTATAGATATGTATTAGGTCCCTACTTAACTAAATAATGAAGGCCAATTTACTAACTTTATTGTAAATAAGCTTTTATTTAGATTCATCTGTCCCGATGTTTGTCTGTTAAATCAATTGAAAGTTAAATTGTATCCACTTCCCGGTTACCGATTGAGCTGAAACTTGGCATGCACGTTTGGTCTGGATGACAATGCATGATAATGTCAAGAAATAAAAACATGTTGAAAAAACTTTTTATATAAAATACTATAGTTACACGAGCGGTGTAATTCGCTCGAAACGTCGGGTACGTATTTTTTAGTAAAATACGTTAAATTATCTAACGCGATACAGGCCCGTTTCATTTAGTATAATAAAATACTTTTGTTCAGTAAACGTTCCCTCATAACATTATTATCTATTAGTATGACTACTTATGACTTTGTTCGTTGCGCGACTTGAGATAACTTAGTTTAACATGTCGAGAATATCAGGGCCCTGGGGGACCTTTAATCAAATCAAAGTTAGTTCGCACCTAGACACGGATCCAACTTTCAAAGGAAGGAAATAGTTATGAGTAAAATACAATATTATGTTGGTACTACATACTACATACCTACCTACCATAAACTGCTGATAAACTTGACGTTAGCTACAAAGTCTGTGTGCGCAATTGAAACTACGTTTACGGATACATGGCTAGACTTGTAGTACTTATTATTCTGTGGCTAGACGTAGACGTTGTTTCAATTCAAAATTTACGGTGTTTGCATAAAACCAGAAAAACTTTTTACGTTCGTAAATAAATAAAAAACGGCCTTAGAAGTTTATATTTTAAATTCGAAAGAAATAGATAATGCGTAAGTAAGTAGGTAATTGAAATATTATCACAACACCAATGTATCCGTCACTTTTGCTTGTTGACTTAACTAAGCCACAGAATAATGAATAGTCGGTGAACGTTAACCTCAGCTGAAACGATTTAGATAAAATATTGTTGAGGATTAGCGTGATCTACGGGTAGAGCTAGGCTCTGATGTGTCAGCAAATAATGTGTTGCGGAAGCAAGGGTGCCACGGGCCAGGCGACGAGCGACGGCGAGGACGATAAGCGAGGAAAAGGGAGATTGGCGACTCTACCCTCCTTAATTTTCATACTTTTTGTTTCTTAACTTCAATAAACTTCCTTAATCACTTAGTAAGATTAGGTCACTGGCGAACCCGGGTGTCGAATTTTGAAGACCGACTATAGGCCTGCGACTTGATACTAACAGCACGATAGCGCTCAGATAGATACATCACTATCGGCCACCCATCCAAGGATCAAGCTGAAAGAGTAACTTTACATTATTGATATGCTATATGTGTGAATTTGTTCGGGTATATTATATTATTATATACTAGCAGCGTCCCGCGGTTATACCCGTGTTGTGCCCGTTCTTGTGGGAATTTCGAGATTTTTATAAGTACTTATAAACCTTCCTCTTGAATCACTCACAAAGCAAAGAATCACTACGCGCTGTAGCGGCCGGCGCTCGGTGAATCTGCTCTGTGCTCTATCTATTTAAAAAACTGCATCAAAATCGGTTGCGTAGTTTTAAAGATCTAAGCATAGGTACATAGGGACAGACAGACAGCGACTTTGTTTTATCCTATGTAGTGATAGTGATTATTACTTTATTATATACGGGATGTTGTTTGCATGCGATGTAATGCAATAAACTTAAAGATAATTTTTCACATCCTTCATTACTCAGACTTCTAGTCTAATAAAACTTGTTATAGCGCGTGGTTTTGCTCGTGAAAATTATACGACGTCATAAAGGTATGGTGCAAGCATAGAACAATCTTTCTTATTGTTCTGTGGGTGCAAGAGTTTCCGCCATATTGACTCATTATTATATATAAAAGAAAATTAATGGAAATTAAACAAGCCTTTAAAATTGAGATAAGTGGTGTTTTATTAGGTACTTATTTAACTTTAAAGTTAAGCCTCAACTTTAATCGGGTGCATAGAAACTTAAAACGTTATTTAAATTGATAATTTATGATACTACTACCTACCTACTTACTTATGAAAAACTAGCTGCGCCCCGCGTTGTATCCATTCCCGCGGGAATTTCAGGATAAAATGTATCCCATGTGTTATTCTGATATATTACCTATATTACTTTGAAGTTTCATCCAAATCCGTCCAGTAGTTTTTTCGTGAAAGAGTAACAAACATACATCCATACATCCATCTTCAGATACTTTTACGCATTTATAATAATAGTAGGATAAACAAAATTTCGAGGAAATTTATATTCTTTTTTCGAAAAGAAGAAAAGTGACAATCTCAAAATGGCGTTAGTTAGGTCATTTCATCCAATCACAAGAAAAACATATTTATTGTAAACATATTAAAATAAAATTAAACGTAGTAAAAGCATGGCTCTGTTAAAATCCAGAATCCAGTGCGATCAATTTCGCATTACACTTTCCTCCAAAACGTATACACATAGTGATTTATGAAGGTAAGTACTGCCTAAACGAGTTCGAACGTAAAATAATAGAGAAACGTATTAATCCAATATTAATAGTTAAAAGCAACATCTTTACTTAACTCGTTTACTTTCTGTAATGAAAACGTCAGAATTTAATCAAGAAACGACGGGTGGTAATATTCTTCTTGTTTATTTTGCCTTTATAAAACAGATAATTGACATTTTTGTTACATTTTAAAGGCAATTTATTTATTACATTGTAGTAACCACGGAGTATTTGTATGTTTGGGTAAACCACAGCCTAGGTAGCTATTATAATAGGCAGGTCTTTGAGTTTATAAATATGTAATTGTTTGCTGGTTATTCTATTTAACATACTTTGTAGGTGTGTTCATGTAGATATTCATTAAAGAGATACTTAGATATTAAGCACCTAGGTTCCTATTAACCAGTTCCAACAAAATCCGATCTCCTTCTCATCGAATCATTTACACATCGTTTCAAAAATAATTGTATCCGTCAATATTTAGTTTGGATTTAAATTGAGGTACTTTTACTTGCATAGAAACAAAATTAATATCAATACTAAACACTAATCAAATAAACTACATTATATCCTATGATTATATCAAATTAGATGTTGCCTACAAACCTTCTTGAATCGGTATAGAATGAGACAATTTAAGAAAAAACGTAATCAATTCATAAACAACGGAGATGAATTAGATAACACCAAAAACACACGAACCACCTGTTAATTTTTGAAGTCGGCTAAGTTAACAACCAAGGCCCCCAAATTAATCCGAGCCAGACTAACCGAACCGATATTCCAAGGTATAATTTTTTTGCGAGTCTATAATGACATAATTACAAGTGAAACGGTTCTCATCAATTTGTATATTTATTAGAGCTGATAATAGGAGATCAATGACACTGCTACACGTCTGTCTCTCGTCTCAACCATTTTATTGGGTCTTTATACGCATATTGGTAGCTTAATGGATCCGTAAAATATTTGCGAATGGGTTTGTATTATAGGATAGCTAACGTGGGTTGCTCTGTCGCAATTTGGTTTTTATGAGTTTTTGATAGGTAGAAGAATATGGGTGGGTAGACCTAATTATTTTCAAAATTGGAATCGACTTTTTAAGATATTTACTTACTATAGGAATAAACTTTTTATGTAATTTCTATTGTCTATATGCCACTGGAGATGGCAATCCCTTCCTTTTGGAGACAGCAGTCAACTTACCGACATTATAGTGAGCATATTTGTCACAGTACATATCAGTTGGTATATAAATTAAGTACATAGGACAAATATGTTAAAAACCTGCCTATTAATCGCCTAAGCACATTGCAGACGTTAATATGTAAAATACCTAGGTAGGTTCCTAACTTACCAATATAATTTATATAATTAATAATCATTGATTATGGTATTTTAAGAGGTAGGTAGAAGGAAGGCATTTTCTGGATAACATCTTTGCTGCGATATAAAGATTAACTTAGTTATAATAACCCCTTATAAACTTTGACCCAGGAATACCTATCCATCTTTAAAAAATCAGTTGCCCAAATCTATCCTGAGTACATACCTACGTGTATTACGTGCGCAAATAAACAAATGCCTGTTTCGGTTCGGTAGGTAATCAAGCGTTAGTTAGAGCCCAGTCAGAGGATTCCTGTATCAAAGGTGCGCCTAACTAGTAGTTACAATGTGGTGTGTATACTGTATGCAATGCAACCATCTAAGATTTTATCAAAACAGAACAAACTAGAACTTGAAAGAAACATTAATTCTGAAAAAAAAGACAATTACATACAAAGATTTATAATAATATTTCAAAGGTATAACTAATATTTCAAAGGTATACTCTGACTGACGATGAAAAATAATAATATGTTAGTTTCAGCATGTTTTATAATACAAGTGATGCCACCTATCGAATGACATATAAACTGGGAAAAAACTTTAGACAACGCCATATATTGAATGGTTCATAAATCTTGATTACTGTCCATGGAGGTAGAAGATACGAAATGCTGCTGTCACAAAGCATGATATGTAAACGTCATGTTATATTCAAAACGTCACTGTCAATAATCATCAGGGGCGTCAGCTGTTGTATAATTACAAAAAAAAAATCGGTCGGCCAGTCAATTGTCAAACGCGTATCGCTTCGTATGTGTTGTGTTGTAGATTACTTTCTATTGCGGTCTATATTCCCGATTCAATTAAACCGTTGGAAATCGATAACTTAATTTGTAACTTGAAATAAGTTTGTATGTCAAGTCAACAGTTACGCCTTGTTACTTACAATTTCATACATTAAATTACAGTTCAGTGTCTTTACAATGCGGCAATGGTGAAAGATTTTCGGAAACATCGTTGTTCGATTCTCGCGAGTATTTTGACGCAGACGCTATGAGAAATGTGATCATTTGGAGTTATTAAATAAAGGAATTTCGACCCCTACGTAAGTGAAACACTTATATCGCAAACACTGATTAGGAATTATTGAAATCTATACTAATATTATAAAGCTGAAGAGTTTGTTTTGTTTGTTTGTTTGTTTGTTTGTTTGTTTGTTTGTTTAAACGCGCTAATCTCAGAAACTACTGAACCGATTTGAATAATTCTTTCACTGTTAGATAGTCTATTTATCGAGGAAGTCTATAGGCTACATTTTATCCTGAAATTCCCACGGGAACGGGCACAACGCGGGTAAAACCGCGGGGCGCTGCTAGTTATAAATATTGTGCAGTAACTTTTGTTGTTCGTAGTGGACTTCATAACTAGTCTTTACTTTAATTGAGTATTGTTTAACACTCTCGCTCACTGAGTTGTTATCTAGAGCAAACAATATACACGCTCAGATTGAATATATATCCGTGTCAATATTTTGTTGTAAATAATAAAATAAAAATATTTTCTCAGGTAATTGTTTAATAATAGAGAAAGTTGGAAAGAGGGTAGGGAGGCCTTTGCCCTGCAGTGGGACAAGTCAGGCTGAAAATAAAATAATTGTTTATTATTAAAATTATGTAATATAGATAAACAAACGCATAATGATAGCATGAATTCTATGTTAATGGAGGGAGAACAATGAACTTATCAATGCAGTGTTATCACATACTACATACCATACATATTTATTTGTTGAGTTAAATAAGAATGTGATGTAAGTTGATTCACTTATGTTATGAATATTTATTTCAGGAGGGTGTTAAGTCATGTCGTCCAGTGATGAGTCCAGCGTGAGGGTTGCTGTCAGGTGAGAAGGAATAATACCTGCATAGTTATAGTGTACAGTCAGCCTAAATAAATGATGAGCATATTTAGAACTTTATTATCTTCAAACTTCTATATTACTTAATATGTCAATGGGAGAATTTTCGAATTTTATAATCTGACCTACTGTAGTACTAAACTCACTCAAATATTAACAAGGGCTGACTGTACATTACAATATTAGAACCATGTTATCTCCAATGGTAGAATTCAGGATCTGGATGCTGCAAGAGCATCCAAATACTCAAAAAAAATTATATCTTAATCCTACTCTACCTTTATGATAATACTTTATATTTACTTTGAGAGTTGTTTGAAATTATAGAATTTTCCAATTATAGAAAATGCGCATAATTATAACTATTAATAACTAGCAATATCTCTTGGTTTTGTCTGCATTGAACCTGTTTCTGTGGGAATGTTGCCACTAAAAGTAATCACAAATCTTCCTCTTGAATTACTCTGTATGTTAGTCAAAACCACATGAAAATCTATTCAGTTGTTTTTAAGGAAATTACTTACAGACAGACAGCTTTTGGTCACTTTGTTTTGTAATATGCATAACAATTTCATGACAATTTAACAAACCTTTCGAAATGCACTTAAGCAAACTATTGAAGTGTGAAACATCCTTAGACACTAAAATTGCATTACAAATGTTGTTTTACAAAATATTGCAGTAAGTACTGTTAGGAGCCTCTTGCATTGTCCACTGTTACTGTAATAGGTGTTGTGTGTTGACACTGACTGTTATTGTGGACATTCTAATGAGTGTCTGTTTGTCTAACAATCCTCTGTTCAAATGAGATTCCGCCTTTTCGACCAGTGGTGATGCTGTTGTGAAATGAATTGCACCTTAGTGTTAATGACAAGTAGTTACATAAAACATTTGTAAGTTATTAAGTTACAAATTGTGTACATATCATTAAAATGTTGGGCACTTTTGTACTTTGTCAGTACTTATAAAAGTAGGTATATTTTACAAATCATAAAAAAGTTTTAGTCTCAAAACATAACAAAAATTATTATTATGGTTGGGCTTTCTTCAACATATTCCAGTCTCAAACCATGACCATTGGTGACCTTCGTTCATCAGGAAGCAAATATCTTCCATTTCACTTTCTATTCAATCTATTTCTCTTTACTAACTTGTGAGGAAGTCATACCAAAACTTCAACTTACCTTACAGTACCTAACAGTAAGACATCCCTTACCACTGAACTCATTAACCCGAATTTTGCGTGAGTAAAGCAATGCTATTAAATTGGCAAAGCTTATAATGTTATAAATAAAGTACCGTCTTCACTATCCTGTCCAAACCCGGCTTCCCCACGATTTTATATCGGAATCGCGTGATTTACGAATCACCCTAGTAGGGTGAAAAAGTAACGACGCCAGAAATTGCTTGATTTATCGTCATCACGTTTTTGTTACTTACTTCCTGCCCTATTTGTAACTCATAATTTTCTTATATTTTGGAAGTAGAACCTTAATCATAGCTTAAATGCTTTGTTAATGTCATGCGAGTTATTAATTAGGTAGATAGTTACAAACAAGGCGTTTTATATTGATTTAAAAATGTTACTTAGTTATTAAGTTAGTTTATAAAATAATATAACCTTGATGTTGAATTTAAATAAATAGTCGAATCGGATTGGTAGTTCTCGAGATTAGCCTGAACATACAAACAAAATAACAAATTTTACCTCTTTATAATATCACCATAGAGCTTACGGTAACTATACATTATTTTAGTAACTCATCATTATCAAAGATGCAAGTTACATCCAATTTCCTTACTAAATCGACTATGACCTCACGTCCTTGTCCAACACATAATAAAACGAAGACTACATCATCCAAATCAACACTCCATTTAACAGTGTTATTCTGACCAAAATTAATATATAAAGATGCCATGTTTGTCACGTTTTCCGTTTACTAATGCCTAATTTCATTCTTCGGATGGGTGTACGTTTGCATAATTTGCTCGATAGCGTTTTCTTTATGTCTCTAAACTAATAACAAACTGTGTTTTATGAATGAAACATTTGATTGTGAATGTAAGTGAAGTCTTAATAAAAGAGCTTCTTTCCTTTTTCGAATAAAATTACTTTGCAAAGAATGCGGGCTCGTTTGCTTCGCTAAATTATAGTACTGTTGATGTCTTTTTTCTGCAGATGATTGATATTCTTAGAAAATCAGGAGTAACTCTATCTCTGTTGGAAGCATCTTCCGTGCAAATTTAAGGCAATATTGACAGACTTAGTATCGGATAGATAGCATAAAAATGTAAAAATCTAAACATTATCTCTTTAGTTATAAACAAATCACTTGATTCGATCGTAAGACCATGGCTCAGGCCTCTAGGCGGTCTAAAAACTCCGACACCAGGATTGGCCCCTAACCTCCTCGAAACAAATGACTGACTGTTCTACTTATAGAATTAAGACCAATAAGTGCTTTGCAAGTATCACTGTTACTCGAGAAAGTTAGGCTTTTAATAAAACCCTATCTACTTTATTCTGCAGTAGAAAACCAATTCTACTAGTCTCCGTTAAGTTTAAATTTCTTAATACTCAGTGATCTGATGACAGTAATCTTAGTGATGATTCACTAAGAAACAAAGGATTAATAGAGTCCATTATCGCATATCCGATTAGAGGTAGATTAGTTTGGATTATCCCATATAACTGTGGATTATCCCTTTGATATGTTACTTTAACCCCACCCTTACTAAACTATTTCCTCGTATAACAACTCGTATTGTTCGTTTACCAAGGAGCTTCTTATTTGTCCTATCTATCTAGTAGACGATAAAGATACATTCAATTCTGTTTGCCCCAAATTGGGTTCAGGGAGTGTTCCCGGATTTGACCGAATAACTAATAAACATTTCATCTGTCTCTATAAATCTATACATATAGGTAGCTATATTTCAGGAGTAGTCGTCTTCTACTGGTGAATTAACGACATTGGTCCACATTTTGGGACAATCAAGAAAAAATTGAGTATAGTCGCTACTGTGCACATTTCTTTGTGTGCGCTACCGTCGGAGGGCACGATAAGCATTCGGTCCCGGTTGAATCAATCGTTAGACCATGTTAGAGGTCTTAAGGCGGTCTTGAAATTCCGATACCGGGATGGCTACTAACCTATCCTACTAATATTATAAATGCGAAAGTTTGTATGTATGGATGTATGGATGTTTGTTGCTCTTTCACGCAAAAACTACTGAACGGATTTGGATGAAACTTTACAGTAATATAGGTTATACATCAGAATAACACATGGGATACATTTTATCCCGAAATTCCCGCGGGAACCGATACAACGCGGGTAACACCGCGGGGCGCGGCTAGTTCAAAATAAATGAATGACTGTACATTGTCCATACTTCCCTTCTCTCTTTGTCTATTATCTCGTGTAATAAAGCTAAAATTTGTTTTTTATGGTTTTATTTAAACGTGATAATTATTAATTTGTAGGGCTACTATATTGTAGGGTTTCAAAAATGATTTTTGTCTATTATCGCTACATTAAAACGAAAAGCTTTTGCCTAGAATGTTTTTTTCATTGCTTCATACCTAGAAAATAATATAAGTTGTAGTAGTAGCCTGTAATGTCCCACTGCTGGGCAAAGGCCTCTCATCTCACTGAAGATATCAGTACAGTGACGAGGATATAGGTTACCAAAACGAAAAGTAACATAATAACTGAGTGTTTTATGACGATGTAAGACGAAAAGTAACAAAGTTGTAAGAGTCGTGATAACATTACGAAACTATGAAGGTCGATCAGATAACCATTCTGTATATGGTAGAAGTTGATAATACGTTTTGAAACTAAGAATGACATTTTCTAACCAATTAAAGGTCATTATTTACTCGTGACCAAGTTGATGTTAACTTGATACAAACTAACAAATACTTAATAATAAGTTAGTAATTAACTTAATAGGCGAGGGCCTAGTAATGGGCCTATTAATAATTCCTTTTTATAATGTGTAGTCTTCTATATGCTTTTTTTTTATTACTGTACGGGCTATACTCGAAGTTTAATCTTTATTCTATTTTTAAGAGAGTGAAACTCAAACCATCCTGACAGATTTTACAACTAAAAGCATCATTTTCATTGAGCAAACGAGTTCAGTGATGGCTTAAACATGGAATGAAATCACTAAACTTTTTCCTCTCTTCGGTTGGAAAATCGTCCAGAAAACTCCACATTTTGTATATCGTAAAAAAACACGAGTGTATGTATAACTTCATTTACAGACAAACACCCACAATTCCGCTTTTTTATAACTATTTATTTCAATAAAAAAAATTCTATAATAATATTATAAACACCCCTTTTTATATGACTATAGAAAAAACTTATATCATATTGGTTCAACTTTTGGATATCCCTAACTCATTTACATACATTTAAAACACACATCAAATATGAATATATTGATTTAATTCACTTCCACTTTCCACCCTTCGATTTGAAGTTCACGGAGGGAGATTCGATCGATGTTCACCCTCGTGTTGACCAACCCTCACGAAATGTGCATATTTTTATGGCCAGTAAAATTAACTGCAATTTGGCGAATCTGAATTTACACAAATGTCGTGTCTATACGATAGCCGGGTCATTTTAGACAATTGAAATAAAGAAAATTCCGACAGAGCCAAATCTTCGTAGAGACCTTAGGTTTACCACAAGGAATAAAGTGTCAAAAGTCCCCATCAATCCCATGTGAGCTTCGGGACTTATTCGGGTCCCAAGGTCAAAATTTTAGGTTTTTTGGATTTTTCTCGAAAACGGTAAGTTTTATCGAAAAAGTACCTGAGAAAATAAAAAAGCTTATAAAATTCTCTATAACTTTAACTCTATCCACTTTTTCCATATTCCCAACCGTTATTGAACTACACGCTCCAGAAATGTAAAAATTAAGGACCTCGGGCAGGTAACTATGGAGCCTGCCCCAATGCTCAACAGTGACATGACCTATGTCATTTGAAAGGTCTTGAAGAGTTGTACAAGTTACTCCTAGACAGTTATATCGAATTCGATGGCCAACTCGGTGTTTTCGACCACCGAAGAATTACCACTGGAGGTGCTGTGGAGCCTGGACGGAATGCTCAACAGTGACATGACTTACGCATTTGAAAGCTCTTACAAGTCACTTTTTGATAGTTATGTCGAAATCGACGCCAAACTCGGTGTTTTCGACCACCGAAGAAAAAACACTAGGTGTATGTGCACTAATGTGCAGTTGACACTGATCGTATTGCTCAACAGTGACATGACTAATGTCATTTGAAAGCTCTCGATATAAATGTCAAGGAGTGACTTGGACAACTCTTCAGGGGCTTTCAAATGACATAAGTTATGTCACTGTTGAGCAATACCATCAAGGTCAACTGCACATACACCTAGTGTCGATCTTCGGTGGTCGAAAACACCGCGTTGGCGGTCGATTTCGATATAACTGTCAAAGAGTGACTCGTACAACTCTTCAAGAGCTTTCAAATGACATAGGTCATGTCACTGTTGAGCATTAGGATCAGGGTCGATACTTCGGTATAGCATTGCCCAACTCCATTCTTCCGTGGTCGAAAACACTAAGTTGGACGGCGATTTCGATATAGCTATCAAAGAGTGACTTATAAAACTCTTTATGAGCTTTCAAATGATATGTGTCATGTCACTGTTGAGCAATACGATCAGTGTCGATACTTCGGTGGTCGAAAACACCGAGTTGGCCGTCGATTTCGATATAACTGTCAAGGAGTGCCTTGTGAGAGCTTTCAAATGACATTAGTCATGTCACTGTTGAGCAATACGATCAGTGTCAACTGCACATTAGTGCACATACACCTAGTGTTTTTTCTTCGGTGGGCGAAAACACCGAGTTTGGCGTCGATTTCGACATAACTATCAAAAAGTGACTTGTAAGAGCTTTCAAATGCGTAAGTCATGTCACTGTTGAGCATTCCGTCCAGGCTCCACAGCACCTCCAGTGGTAATTGTTCGGTGGTCGAAAACACCGAGTTGGCCATCGAATTCGATATAACTGTCTAGGAGTAACTTGTACAACTCTTCAAGACCTTTCAAATGACATAGGTCATGTCACTGTTGAGCATTGGGGCAGGCTCCATAGTACCTGCCCGAGGTCCTTAATTTTTACATTTCTGGAGCGTGTAGTTCAATAACGGTTGGGAATATGGAAAAAGTGGATAGAGTTAAAGTTATAGAGAATTTTATAAGCTTTTTTATTTTCTCAGGTACTTTTTCGATAAAACTTACCGTTTTCGAGAAAAATCCAAAAAACCTATAATTTTGACATTGGGCCCCGAATAAGTCCCGAAGCTCACATGGGATTGATGGGGACTTTTGACACTTTATTCCTTGTGGTAAACCTAAGGTCTCTACGAAGATTTGGCTCTGTCGGAATTTTCTTTATTTGATCACTATTTTTATGTCTAAAATGTCCCGGCTACGATGATTCTTCTTGTTTCGTATCAATGGCCTCAACGCGATGATAAGAATGATATAAGATGATAAGACTTTACTAATTGTTATTTTACAAACTACGGCTCTAATAACGCGTCTATTGATCGATCTATCTATCTCGTTGTTATTTTTTCCCTGTAAATAAATGTCAAATTTTAGTGACCAAAAAAATTAATTTAATCAGACGTAGGTAGACCGATCTCTATCTGTCCTTTACAATCTATATAAATAAAAATGAATTGCTGTTCGTTAGTCTGCTTAAAACTCGAGAACGGCTGAACCGATTTGGCTAATTTTGGTCTTGAAATATTCATGAAAGTCCAGGGAAGGTTTAAACGGTAAGCATTGACTAAATAAATGCGGGTGAAACCGCAGGGCATAGCTAGTTATTTTAATAAAGTTGTCATGTCTTATAGGTAACCGTAATATTTATACCACCTTTTATTTATTTTTATTCCTACAGGTCTTATACTCATACTGTAAAGATAAATGCAGTTACACATAAATATTTAGCGTGCACTACATCGAGTGTTACAGTTAGACCTACAAATGTATATGGAGCGCAGTCTTCCTTCGTAATAGGTATCCTATTGCCTTTTACATGCATTTACCGCAAGACCTAGGGTCTTAGCGGAGATAGTTTACTAGGCTCAATTTAGAACCAAGAGAAATAAATTATCTCACTTTTTTTAAGGATAAGCACTTTTTTGAATTATAAGCTAAGTGTTATGGATCTTAAAGTGGCTTTCCAGAACCTCCAAATTTTTGAAACACTTTTATCTAATTAAGTATTATTTTTTCGATCAAACGTTACTTCGATAAACATGATTTCGGCCATTTGATACTTCGGTGAATTGCTGAATGGGTAAAAAAAGAGTAGATAAGACCTTAGTGTATCAAGTAATACTTCATAGTCATTGGGGAACTCCACGAGACATCCTCGTCTCTACATTAGTAAATCTTTCCACACGACAAAATTAATCTCTCAAAAGCAGTTAACCTGTGGACTCTTGATTACCTACTACCTATTTCCTTGATTATAGCTATCAACCTCTGTTTTCCCACGGTAAATCGGATAAAACTGCGCGACACAGGTACTTATTTAATAAGAGGTGATTGTTCTTTATGTGGCTAGTGTCCTCAGAGGCTTGTTAGTGTAACTGTCCTTATCTCTAATCTAAGGCTTCTTACCTCAGGATGAAATCACTGGGGCTAATTTTATGGTAGTCGTGCATGACACGGTTAATTAATGTACATGGTATGAAATGAGAATATCGAAAATAAAAAAACACAGGTATCAAAGCCTGGATCATGTCCTGTTCACGACCAAACTGACGGCCAAACAGTCTCAGGGGGTTAATCAAACGCTCCTAAAAAAAATTTGGCAAGACCAAATTTAAGAGGAGTACCATCTACAACTCTAGAATTAAATACAGCCCTTTTTTATTTCTTTCATAATAGGTTACAGCCCGGAAAACAGATATCTATCCAAAAACCTCTGCATTACACGGATATTTAGAAGTTGATGACTTTTAATTTTCATCTAAAATAAGATGCAAGACCTGTATTCAAAGGCTAACGCAGATGCTATCTGATCCCACTGAACTTTCACATATCACATCACAACATTAAAGCTATAGTAGGTATCACATCACGAACGAAGATAATCTACTAAAGCTTTTATTATAAACTAGCTGTGCCTTACTGTATCACTCACATTGACTTAGTTACACAAATCTTCTTTGAAAGAAATTGGAAATACTTTTTTACTAAATGTAGGTAATTTGATCAAATCATATATCAAGAATCATATGATTATTAACTAGTTCATCTAATTGTACGTCAGTGTTAATATTATACCCGAATATTTCATAACACTTACATACAAAAACAACAACGCCATGCATTGTTTAACATTATCTTGAATATTACTCGTATATTATGCTTGGGATTGATTTTTCGTTTTGTACAGAGATAAGCGCGTGCGCCGTGGCCGCAATACCCACTCGCTGAGATAATGTAACGCTCAGTTGAGTAAATAAGTAAATACTTTGATTACATACTCGCTGCTTACCTAAGGAATTACCTCTGTGACTCATATTGCTACAACGATAACGATAAATAACGGTTGTGATAACGATACGTAAATAACAGTTCTCAATTTTAGTTACCCTTTGATTGGACGACTGCGAGGGGTGGTCAAACACTACGTTTTCGAATGGAGGGTTGAAAGTAATTTAAACACTAAAGTATAGTATAGACGGATAGTGTTATAACTACAAAGGGTATATTATAGCACATGGTGTTTTTTAACAGAACTAGAGCTGTGATAGCGTTTAATTCTTTTTACTGTTCTGAGAAATTCGGTCTGCAAGTCTCGCTATGCAGGATCTCAATGACTTACTTCAATTAATTTGCTTTATGAACATGTCGAGATTGAATTAAGATCATTAGTTATTAATTAATACCTCTGCAGACAATCATAAACAGCACTCCTAGACATAAAAGAAGGATGGTTTGCCTAGTAGACAATACAACTTCGTCTTTAAGTTGTTTGAGACAAATAAAATCAATGATTGAGATTTTTGTCCTGTCAGAACCGTACCAAAAAGTTCCCCCATTAGATCAATTTTTCCTTTCCAGGTATAATATTGATTGAAGACATGTCTATGGCCGTCACATCTAAGTTTCATAAACATGCCCTCTACTTGCCCGTCGTTAAATAAATAATGAAACGGCACTCTATTGGGAAAGACAATTCGTTTGTAAATGTGTCTTCGATATTATGGACAATTAACTGTCTGACCTTAAAGGTTTTGTCAATATTTTATTAGCTGTTATTAATGTGTACTAGTGAATTGTAAGGTCAATTTTATATGGGCCAAGTATTGAATAACACTTATTAGTTGTCTTCAATTATATGTAGAGCGTTCATTCATTCATTCATTCATTTTGAGTAGGTTTGAATCTGACCCTGGTGTCGGAGATTTAGGACTACCAAAAGTCCTCCGACATGGTCTAACGATTGAAACTCTTCTTCTTCATCGTGTCAAATGGTTCTTGTTAACGATTTGAAACAACCGGGGCCGACTGCTTAACGTGCCATGCGAGGAGTATAAGGAAAATGTACGGATTGAAATGATGTCGCTTAGCAACGGGATCTTTTTAACCGAGATTATAATCACAGGGAGGCTTTCAATCTATTTATGTTGGTTGATGTTTGTAATACGTTTTCCATATCTCTTTCGTTTATGAATCCTGAAAGTCATTCTGCATCTGATCAGTATATGAAAGGGAGATCACCAACCCGCATTTGGCAAGCGTGGTGATTATGCCCAATCCTCCTTACTGTACTGATAACTTCAGTGAGATGAGAGGCCTTTGCCCAGGAGTGGGACATTACTGGTTAATACTTACTTACTTATATGAAAGGGTATATTAAGAGCCCTATCATACTTCTTAAATATTCATTTCGTTTTATACGAATATTCACATAATTATACATTCGGTTTCATGCCATCGTAAATATGTGAAGCGAATAAGGGATTGCGTTTCTTTTAATCACGTAACATTACACAAGTGGAGTTGTCTGTTTCTCTTAGAAATTAGTGAAGTAACGTTTTGAAATTGTTGTTGCTAAATATTTGAAGAAAATATGTTTTAACTCGGTTCCAACCGACACGGAAAGACGTATCAGTGTTAGAGATTTCCGGTTTCATATTTGCCTTTATTTCTAGATTGAATTCCGAAACTCACCATCTTGTTTAAGATACGTTATCATGTAGTTACAGTCAGCAACTTAGTATTTATCTTTAATTCTTATCGACAAGTAAGTATTTAATGTAGAAGTTTTAATACGAAAAGGTTCTTACTTCTTAATACGCTCAGCATTTAGATAGGTGGTCTATTGAACCTCTATTTATAATGAACGTATTATGGTTTAGTCCAGTGCTATATTGGACGAGCAGTGCTTTTAGTTTAACCAGTTCCCGTAGGAATTTCAGGAAAGAAAGCCTAGTCTAAAGCCTCTAGCATTACCCTTGAATGTGGCTAAGTGGGTATACACATTTAGAAAACCACCTACTGTCGTGTTAAATTGGATGTAGTTAAATCTATACTAATATTATAAAGCTGAAGAGTTTGTTTTGTTTGTTTGTTTGTTTGTTTGTTTGTTTAAACGCGCTAATCTCAGAAACTACTGAACCGATTTGAATAATTCTTTTTGTAATGGATAACTACATTCAACGGGAAGGTTATAGGCTATTTTTTTATCCCGAAATTCCCACGGGAACGGGCACAGCGCGGGTAAAACCGCGGGGCGCCGCTAGTCCCTTATAAGGCAGTCCATTCATAATTAAGTTTTTATATGCATTTTTACATATAAGGCACTTAATAATATTCGTTTATACATGGAACGTAAACATGCAATAACATATCTGTAATTGTTTGTAATCTGTGTATTACAATATATTATTGAATATTTATTTCTATAGAATAATGGCCGGTGTGTTAGACACGTATTGAAACACGTGTCTTTAATAAAAATAACCCATGTTATAATGTTTATAGAGAACTGGAAAACATTGTAGTTCGTTTTATTAAGTTTCTTCAAGGGTTTATAATATATTATATCTTTATCTACGCTAGCAGCGCCCCGCGGATTTACCCGCATTGCGCCCGGTCCCGTGGGAATTTCTGGATAAAAATACTATACTATAAACTTCCTGTTGAATGTGGCTATCCATTGCAAAAATAATTATTTAAATGGGACTGTTAGTTTCCGAGATACGCGCGTTCAAAGACACAAAAAGATCTCTTCGGCTCTATTACAATTATGTCTATCTATATATCTATCCCGCTTTTAAAAGGGGTGCATCGATCAAGGCAAACAAAAACAAATATTCATGAAATGCACTTGAAATGCTGTACATATCCCGCTGCTACCAAAACACGTACACATATCCGTCGAATTTGAAAACATCGCGTGTTGATTCAAGAAGCGGGTATTTATTGTTTTTCCGGCGCGTCTATCATCGAACTCATTCTGTTGATGTTACTAACAGAATTGTTTATCCATTAGCTTCCTTATCCGATGGGGTTTAATATCAGAATCCAGTGACAAGGCCCTAAACTTGTACAGTATTAGGTTGCCTTTCTTCTAAAGCTATGCTACGTTATCGCATCGGTGGGCTAGTGGTATGTGCACTCGCCTGCCAAGACTGAGGTCCTGGGCTCAATTCCCGAGTCGAGTGAAAACATGTTTTCTACTTTTCAAATGTGGTTAGAGTTTGAGATCACCAACTCGCATTTGGCAAGCGTGGTGATTATTCCTGATCCTCCTCACTGTACTGATATCTTCAGTGAGATGAGAGGCTTATGCCCAGCAGTGGGAGATTACAGGCTAATACTACTACTACTACTATGGTACGTTTGAAATGAGTAGTTGGATACCACAATCGCTATATTACATTAGTTAGCCTCGTTTGATATGATTATAAATCATACATTATTTATTGAAATAACAAGGCTAATTTGTGATGTGGATTGGTGGGTTCCAGACATAGATTAGCATAGCTCCGCTGGAAAGACATCCTTATTAGGTTATATGCATTCATAGCGCAGCATGAATACAAATATGTACTGTCAAAATGTCCATACCATATTTCCTATGCGACCCAAGACACCGTCTCTTGGTCTTAAAAAATGTGCGCTGCATGTTTAGAATAATATGCAAATGTCTTAACGCCCACTAGTAACCCAAAGTCAATTTGTTATTAATAGAAAAATCTTTTTGACATATAATTAACATTGCTTGCCGTATATAGGTGACATTAATAACTACGGGTAATACGTAGTACAATCGATTGTAAGGGGTTTTTACGCCATGACTGCGATGTGTGTGGTAATTAAATGTTCCAAGTAAAAAGGGGTTACTATGGTTGATGAATTGAATTTCTTTTAGTCGTTTTGCAACTGTAAAGTTAGTTGCGAGGCACATTGAAATACAGTTGGCGTGATAAATTGATTTCTTATTCTAAAGATCTAGTAAACTAATTTACTATAGTGGATACTATAGTCTTTTGATGATCATACTATTAGTAACAACAACAAAAATTATCTACCTCTACTAGTTCACTAAGCTCTACTGCAGAAACGTGCCACCAATCTATATTAGTCCTTGTAATCACAGATATAAAATTCGAAAGGAAATGCCATCATAAGGTTATAGTTTTCTACATCTGCCCACTGAGCTTTAGGTGGCAATGAGTGTGGGCGATTGTAGCAAAATATTTTCAAATCCTACCTACGCCTGTTCCAGATTACCATACCGGAGTTTGCCAATATTGCACAAAATTATAATCGCACCTATACCATTAGATAGGATAGCACATTTGCCTCTCTTGATTCGTGTAATAATTTCCTAATGCCATCTAAATTGTGCTTTACGGCTCCATTATACAATATAATGTATTGTTAGAGCTCGTCTTTGACTTATGCAATTGCTTTATTACTAGTAAAACTGATGATGAAAAGCCCTTTACTGCTTTCGAAAGACGTTGTTTTACACTTACGTTCAAATAAATGTAATTACTCGTATCGTATAACCAATTATAATCGTTTGTGGATGGTTTATGTCGGGCTATTTGAATACTAGCAATGTCCCGGGTTTCTTCGTGAAGTTTTTGCATATTAGCTGTATTAAACAGACTGTGGGTTGTAATATTTAACGATACTGACTAACCTTGACATTGATGGTGTGATGTGACAAATTTTTAGTAATAGCATTTGGTACAGACATAAAATACTAATTTCCTTTATTCTTATTATGACTGCCATTGAGTTCTGTTTCTAGTAAACTAACTCCAAACAATATTAGGCAGTTACTAAATATAGCTTTTCCGAAGAAGCAGTTCATCAATCAAAGCATTACGACCATTAGCGCCGTACGCCGTACGGATACGGGCATTCACAAAGAGCTACTTTTGGTGCGATGGTCGCAATCTGTCCTAATATCCGTTATTGCATGCTCGCCATTGTGCCGAGTGAGTCGACGATTTGGTACTCGGTGCTATTGTACGGTAATGTTAAAGAAATTATAGACGAGACACACGGTTCTTATAGATACTTATTGAAATCTGAAGTTGGTTCACATTAATGAAATTTTCCTTAAGAAAATGTTGTAAAATCGATGCTTAAGAAGGCTCTGCTCATATTTTTCGTTTTATTTATCACTAGCCGCGCCCCGCGGTGTTACCCGCGTTGTACACGTTCCCGCGGGAATTTCGGGATAAAATGTATCCCATGTGTTATTCTGATGTATAACCTATATTACTGTAAAGTTTCATCCAAATCCGTTCAGTAGTTTTTGCGTGAAAGAGCAACAAACATCCATACATCCATACATACAAACTTTCGCATTTATAATATTAGTAGGATTGAAAGTTAAGAATTGAAACTAAGTTTATGTACACTTCGCTTTTATTTTACATTTTTATCTGACGTATCGGCCCTTTTACAGGAACCAAGTATCTGTAAACGTAGTTTCAATTCAAAATGAGTAGTAAACTTAAGAAACCAGTATTATTGAAAGTTTTTTTTATCGGTGGGATAGTTTGCGAAACAGAAAATTACTTCCTTCATTCATACTTACCAACTTACTCTTTTATAGGTTTATTATATTTTTTTGCGGAAACATCATGCAATACACGGAAACGCATTAAGATTCTCCTTTTGATGTTGAAGCCAAAAATCGACTACGAATCTATTTATTATACATTCTCATAAGATTATAGCTCTAGTCAATGCAATACATTGTGTAAGTCTTAGCCGTAAAGCCGTACTTCTTACTATGCATTCTTCTATGTGTTTACATTCACAACTGCGGAACTTTGCGGCTAGCACTTGTAATTTGCAGCCCATGAAAGGTCGCTGAACTCATCAATGCATGCGGGGTTATTACTGCAGTGTGTAATATTTGCTCTACCTGTGTTGTCGTTGGCAGACTTTGATTTAATCAAACGCTGTGGTTTCTTAGTGTTTACTCTATGAGGGTGAATCACTTTGATATGATTAAATATAGATACTGTTATCATAAACTCTAATTTGTTGTCATATGTTATGTGGTGTACAATATTAAGCATTCAACTATCTATCTATCTTATATCTTCTTTCACTTAATTTTTCAATCTTCCTGGGCGATGACCTATGACAATTTAAAACTTGTTTAACCCTACGCCATCCCACAGCACTAAAATGACCATTAAATCCCGACATCCTCTGCATATTAATACGCGTCTATTTACATGATTGTCCTTTCCCGGTGGTCGGTTAGATCCCTTCGTTGTGGTTATTGGAAGTTCCGGTCTAACAGACGGACTACTACGGACTGATGGGATACGTAGCCATTGTGAATTAAAATAATCAAAAGGCTCATATTCGTATTGTGATATTACAAATACTACAATCTTTAGTTTCACCTATCCCGGTAATGAAATCTGGCAAGTTTAATCCACTTCTCCATTTCCGACTGCATCTTTCCGACTTCTACATACGAGTATAAACATTTGTTTCGGATCACAATTAATTATTTAAACAACAAATAAAAGCTAGTTACAAAACTGTTTTATGAAATACTTCTTTTACCGTTCGTGTATATTGTTAACTTATAATTAAATAGTAAAACCGCTGGTTTCTGGTAGTGTTTGCAATTTTCCTTTGTTCTGGTCGGTATCATACTTCAACAATGCGATGTTACTCTGTTTACTTGCTATTACTGTGGTCGTGGCGAGTCTATTGTGTATTGTATAGGCTTGATGTTAACATCTTTACAAATATAGTATATACAATTTTATTATATGCATTGATTGATAAAATTCCCCGCCGCGGCTGTCTGTCTGTTCGTTCCCGGTAGACTCAAAAACTACTGAACGGATTTTAATACGGTAAAATCAAGAGATAGAGTTCGATTTCGAGTTATAAACACGAAATCTTGTTTAAATGACGCGAGGGGTTGCTAGCTGATGTATAATTGCTAACTTCGGCACTTGATTTTTAGTACACAAAGCTATCATTGCTTATTTTGCGGTAAAAAAAAAATTAAATACAGGTCGGATTGTAGCGATCGCGCCAATTATTAAGATTATTTGTTTTAAAAGAATCGTTAGTTTAAAACATTTACTTTCACTACAAGTACTAAATGTCATGAGTGAATGTTATTCGGAACGAATTTCTAGTTCGTGATGCAGCTGCAATAAATACGATTAGATTGGAATTAAAATCTCTTACTTTTCTAAATCAGGCGATAAGTATCTATCATTTACTGCATTCAAAATAAACTATCAGAACATTTTTACGATCATTACTTATTACTTCCGTTACCATTACATTTTTACACACATATACTTTCCAAAATCATTAAAAATATTTACTAGCACTCGTAACATTAATCTGCCAACATTATACATAACATAACTCTAAAATGTATTCATCAGGTTTTATTCTTCAGTTCCATTTAAACACATCAATAGCACTCCTGTCAACTAACGTCACTTTCCAGTCAGTTTTCATTCACTATTGACTAATGATCACTAATGACTCGAGTAATGAATAAACATCAGCGGCAGGATCCCGAGCGACAAAACATTCGTTTCCTCCGCTAATCGGCAAAGTGCGTGGAAAACAAAAACCGACTGACACAGTTGCGCTTTTGCAACCACAACCTTGTTCGGCGAAGCAGGAAAACTCAGACATTATAAAAAAATTAAGATCGGACACTTCGGTCCGTACTTTGAAGCTTAAAATATTACACCCTGTCTGCGACACATAATTTTTTTTTCTTCTGTAATCGTTTCTGCCAAATTAACTGATTAATTGACTACAGCTATGGCCATAATTATCATGTCAGAGAGACACATACATGGTCACACGCACAACATTTAGGGCCCTATTCTACCTCATTGATAACTTCGAGTTTGAACGTCAATACAACATAGTGCACACGTGTACAACCTTCAGTCTTCACTTCACTGTTTACAGAGCACTCTATCTTAAGTTTCTTTATGGTCTGAGCAGGAAAATAGACAACAATCGTTACCGTTAGTACTCGTACATATTAACTCAGAGCGTTACCATTATCTGCGGAAGGGCTCACCGAGGATGTACCTACGTCGTGTTTACTTTAAACTGTAATTTGTTAACCGACGTTCATAAAGGAGGTTCCGTTTGGTCGTGACGCGTTGACTCGTGATGGATGCGTTCCAGAATATCTATTGATATTTTATACTTAATATAATTTAGGGTTATTAATCCCGTAGTATCTATCTATTATATAAAACAAAGACGGGTTTGTTACAACACTTATAACTCGAGATCGGCTGGATCAATTTTCATGGTTTTTGTTTCGTTGGATTTGTCTCCGCCCTGAATAGCAGAATACATTTTAAAAACAATGAAAACTTGGAATAAAAATCTCAAAATTCCCACGGGAACGGGGGCGCTGCGGGTGAGACCGCGGGGCACAGCTAGTAATAAATATAATAAAATTGCCTATTTTCTCCTCCATCGTTTTTACGTCAATATGAGGTGGATTAAACGATTCAAAGCTAAATATATCGTCAAAATATATTCCCTCAAACCTTCTCTATTAGAAAATGTAATATTTAATATACCATGTTGTGATGACAACTTCTACCCTAGGGCAAAGCAACCAAGATATCCAAGTCTATTAAAAATGTATATGTATTATTTTGCTTTGTAGGACATAACAACCTATTACTTTTTTATGCATTAATGTACTAACCAAGTATCCTTTGTTCCCAGGATCCGACCACAGACGCCAGCCGAAGTCCTAGAAGGATGCGGCATCTGTGCAAGGGCGGGCGGCGCCGCGGGCGAAGGCGGGATCGCCCTGGGCACGGAGCGGGCCTTCACCTTCGACTTCGCCTTCGAGCCTATAGTCACACAAGAAGATGTCTATGACACGTGTGTCAAGAAACTCGTTGAGGCGGCCCTGGATGGGTACAATGCGACTGTGCTTGCTTATGGACAGGTTAGTTTTGTTATTCTTTGCACTTCCACAGTTGGTTAAATACCATAACCAACTGTGCCGAGTTGGCAGCATTTGCTGAACGGAAAAATCGCCCAGTTTGGTTTTGCTGCCCGGCAAAATCGATTTATGCCAGCCCTAATGCCCGAAAGAGATTAATGCCGGAGTTATCAAAATTTTAACTTTCGTCACTTTGTCACATATAAATGAA
Organism: Cyclophora punctaria; assembly: GCA_951394245.1. Lineage (NCBI taxonomy): Eukaryota > Metazoa > Arthropoda > Insecta > Lepidoptera > Geometridae > Cyclophora > Cyclophora punctaria. The sequence continues at coordinate 10,188,636 of OX596168.1, forward strand.
CAAACATTTAAAATTAAATCAAGCACCTACCTACTCATATAATGTTGAATAAATATTGATTCATATCAATTTTCCTTAAATGAGGTGCTAACATTGGAATTAATAACGCAGCCGTTAACAACAGCCTATTGTGAATGGTTTGATTCAAGCCAATAAACTGGTTAACTGTATACAAATAATGAATGAATGTTATTATAACCCTCTTTCTTACTTGCTAGTCATTGAGGAAATGAATCAATTTCTACTATTGTGTTGTAGTTAGTTTCTCTCAGTGTATTAAAATGTTTCCGATTTAATCGCGCTTTCTTTTATTCACTACTTAGTGTTTAACAGGTCCTTTCGCGACATTAATGTGTACTTACTTATCAGATATGTTTTCTCATAATGATGCATTTTACTTGAAGTACAAAAAAGAAGATGCCGACTCACTGAGAACCTCCGCCATTGTAGAAAGTCAGTAGATAAAACAGCCATTAATTAAAACATTTATACCTTTGTATATCCTAAACTTTATTACCTTAAAAGAAGAAAAAAGTCCGACATTAATTTACTCTACAAGTGCTTTGTCTTCCGAAACTATTCGTGTGCAAAGAGCCCGTATATTTTTAACTCAAGAGCCCCGAGAAGTCTTGAGTCGGATTCTTTTGTTTTCCTTACGGTAGGGACATTTAACTATACAAGTGTATATCGCTGGGATGTTTGTCTATGTCTGTTCTCGTCTACTTTAGTGGTTACCTGTACCTTTCTCGATGAGACGGTTGCAGGAGGCTGCAATTAGCAAATATTTAGTGTACACTTAAATATACCTAGACTTTACTAGACTAGACGTATAGTCAAAACATGTAGTCTTTTTTAATTATTGTCTCTCTGTATCGACTGATATCTTCTCAGTGACTGTACAAGCATAATTGGCCTAGCTGTGGAACATTACAGATTTCACCATTTTTATTCGTCTTATATCTAAAGAAACAATTGGGGGAGACCTTTGCCCAGCAGTAAAACACGACAGGTTGAATAAAAAGTAAAATTTTCTAAATATTTTACTAGTATGAAAATCAAAGCACTTAATAGAAAAACCAAGGGAAAATGTAGGTCTTACGTATAGAGTTACGACAACAATTCGATTAAAGCACCGTGAAGGTCGCTGCAGGCTGCACTAATGGATAAATACTACAGAGACCTCATCTTAGTGGTGTTGTAGAATGCATAGCAGTAACTACTAACCACATTTTATACTATGCAGTGCCACAGATTACTAAATAGTTACTACGTGCAGTGCTAAGACCGCAGAATATATAGCAGTTACTACTGTATCCTACAACAGTACTCAACCAAAGAAATAATAGAGCACTGAACCAAAGCATTACCTACTATATACTGACTTTTCAAATATGGCTCGGGGTTTAGAATAGAACCTACTTGCAGTAGGTAAGTGCGGTGAATAAGCTTAATTCTCTCAATTTCATCACAGCGTTCTCGAAGGTATTTGCCCAGCTGTGGGACATTACTAGGTTGATACTGTTACTACTAATTATGGTTATTTTCGTAAGCATCTAAGTCCACAAAATACGAATGAATGCATTACTCACTTTTATGCACTTTGTACCGGATCACATAGATGAACTAACATTGATTACCCATGTAATCAACCTAGTACTTTGATCATAGAATACATATTAGTTACTACTCATCAAGCACAAAATACAAGAAAATTGCTATCGTGTACACAGAGAACCGTGTACGTAAATACTGTATTATTTCGAAGCTAGTAGGTTCTGCGGTTTTGCTTGTTTGTTTAGCCAATAGAAAAGTAAATATAAAGTTGGTCGGTGAATTTAATTCGATAGAGCTTACATTGTGCCAATAAGACACATTAAACGAATGGAATATAAAAGGGAATGCTGAAGTAGTAAATTCTAATGTATTTGACTTTTTGTCTTAATGTTTACTAGTGAGTAAGCGTACGCTGAAGCAACCCTTAATTAAAGACCTTAATTAGTAATTAAGTTGTATTTTGTCGTCAAAACAAACCGACATCTCTGTATTAAAGGAGGGTGTGATATCAGCATTGTTATAACCGGCATAACACGATTATTATTCAAACGGCATTGATCAAGATGTTAAGGCGTTTATTGTATTTACGTTTTACGACATGTTTACATAATTGTACCTCCTAATACGAGTAGATGATGTGATGAAATTAGCGTTCCTTATTTGTATGTGCTCATTGGTTTTATGGAGTGTACAGTTTAGGCTGAAATGCTGTAAATCTTTTTTTAATTAAATGTGTGGTTGTTTAGGTAGAAGGAGTAGTATATATATAATATAATATACCTGGACAAATTCACACACGGTTAATTAGACCCAAAGTAAGCTCTAAGCTTGTGTTATGGAATCGAATTAACTGATACTACTACTTATACATACACAAATACTTTATAAGAATATATAATTGACACCCAGACGTCGTCGTCGCCAACAACTATGTCTGCACATATTGTTGACTCCGGGCGGGAATCGAACCCGCAACCCCCGACACAGTAAGCGCTCTCACTGCCACTGTGCCAACGGGCTTGTCATATAGATGCTGAAGGTAGTGAGATCCTGATGATTAGTCTGTTGAGGTTTATCTTCGACTAGTAGCCGCCCCAGATTATACCAGCATTGAACACTCCAATCTGTAAATCAATTTTCAAGGTCGAAACTGTCATTCATTCATATAAATAAAGGAAAAATCTCTCAACTGTGTTACTTACTTCAATTCCGATATGACACTAGTTCAAACAGACTCAACATGCGATTTATTTTATATACAAACTTTACCTATTACATCTTACCTTCAAGAAATACTTAGAATATTTCTAAAAGAACAAGAAAATCCGGATTCTAGGAACTAAAGGCCGTTCCGTGATCATGAGAGGTGTTGTTTTGATAAAAAACAAGTTTCTGATAATTTTAAATATAGTTTCATTAACGGATTGGTTCCGTTTTGTCGCAGTCTGTGATGACTTAATCGTTGCGGAGTCATGTCTTGACGATTTATCTTTCTGTCCGGTTGTTCAATCATTAAGAAGACTACACACCTAAATAGCCCGCCGACAGGCGCCGAACAATATAAACGATATATTAACGAGCTAATATATTAATGACATTAATTATAAAAATAACTGACTTTAATGCACGGGATTTAATCGTAAATTGAAAACGTTATTTGGCTTGAAGATTTCTTGGAGATATTACAGTGATTTTCCCTGATGCTCTACAGTCTACCTGATACCCTCACTGTACTAAAACTTCTATTGAGCGAGAGATCTTTTGTAATGTAATGTAATCTTAAAGGGGGCCACCTCACATTGCTTTAACTACATGTTTTTGATGACCAACTTATTATCTATCAAATATACTCGTCAAGCTCAAATCAATTTACCACCAAAGCGTAATATACCACCGATACCGTTGTCGACCATCACTGACATTCAAAAATAACGCCGACATACCATCCAATGTGCAACCTTCTTGCCGCCTTACCATCCAGTGTGCTTCCTCTTTTACCGACCATTCAAACATTACGATCCTCTAAACCTCGCGGCCACAGTAATTTGCACTCGCTCGGTCAACCTGACTATTAAGAAGCTAGTTCTTCCTTAAATTCTTGATTTCAATCAAAAGTTAATTTCAATTATTATCAATCGGGAATCTTCAATGCTATGTAACACATGAATACTAGGTACCACGTCATTTTCAACTTTAACTTCAATAGACTATTAATCTCAAATGCACATTACAATATGAGCCATGAGTAAGTAACAGTAAGCTTGTCTAGTCACGTCTAGTCACGGCAACCAGCCGACGAGCAATCACATTGCTCAACAACACACGGTCTCAGCAGACCACTCCACAGTACGGTCAATCCAGACCACGACCATCGCCGAGTTCGAACATTGAACTCAATAAGTCACATAGTCACATGAAACCCTTACTCATACTCTCATATTTTACATCGGAATAAACATCCAAAATACTTTCAATAAGCTTTCTACTTTATCAAGTGGTACGAAGATTCACTACAAAACTCTCAATGTTAACTGACTCAAATATCACAAAATAGCTCACCGGATATTTCCCAACAAACCAATCATTACCGCAATACATCACCAATTTAACATCCAATGTGAATTTGTCGTGATAGATTCTTGAATAATTTGGAATACCGCAATCCCTCATATTCCTCAGGTAACAGGACCGAGAAGAGAACCACGTTCTTCCCTGGACGAGGTTCATCAATGCTCACAATAATTACCAGCATTGAACCAACATGAAAGTAAGAAAACATATTAGAACATATCACATTACATCACAAGATTACACTTGACTCATAATTACCTTCTTAACTCCACAATAGAATAGAGTACTAACTAACTATACTCACGAAACATTCCAAGTTTTATAACCAATTGCAAAATAAACATTACGTAAAGCACCATAGTCATTGGGATGATGGTTCAGACATATCTCTGAATACCACGAGCTTCATAATCCAGTGGAAGGTACATGAATTTCAATCCCGTCGTCGTCGTCGCCGTCGTCGTCGATAATATGCACTAACGAGCTCAGCTTGCAGCTCTCAATATTCTTTCATCTTATCATAAACCTAGCTCCGCGGTTGAAATGGTTTATGCTCGTCCACCCGTGGGAATATAGCATCCTTATCATTCTCTGTTGGAGGCTCAGTGGCCAATAGCGATCCTTATCCTTCTCTGCTGGAAGCTCAGTGGGCAATAGCGATCCTTATCCCACTTCTGATGTCGGGGAAACAGCGATATTTATCCCACTATCGGGGACATGTCACATCAGGATAAGCACGAGCATTATACCGCCAATACAACATCAGATATCTTAGGATTCCTAGGTCTTGATCTTGAAATAATAACTCACAGGACTTCATTACAATGACATTGCTTGTATTTTACACACGATCATCATGGATTACAGGTTACAGTTAGGATACGTCTAGATTCAATTAATTGATGGAACCTAAACGACCTCCCTTCACCCCATTAGTCGTCCTGTCCACGCCATAGAATATCTTTTCCCTATTCTATACTCGATTCGCAATACGATCGTGATGTCGTCAACACCTCATCCTTCCAATCTACGTTTCCCATCTGATCCCAATACAACCGTCTCCATTTCCCTCCAAAACTCCAATGTCTCATCTTTTCATATCATCGACTCACTCTCTCACTCACTCACTGCCACAGACCACCAAACAAGCTCACATCCCTCTATCGAACAACTGTCATCTGTCATAGTGCGTAACACCACAGACTTAACATAGTCTATTCTCATACCACAGACTACACCACGAAGATAGAACTCACGTCACGGAATAACAACACTACCGATTCCATCAGTCAACTGAATTTACAAACTACTCTTAAACTTCTACAGACTAAAAATAATGTAGTGACGTTATAAACCGCTATCTGGTGTGGCGCCACTGATGCCACGCTCCGACATATAGATATTATGCGAATGTTTTATCGAGTTATGTTACAATGTTTGAAATGATGACAGTTTTATATTGTTGCTTGCATTGAGTTGCAAAGGAGCAGCTTCTAATTGAAATAAATTGTTAGTCAGTAATGTTCAGCGAGTTAGAGAATTTACTGAAGATTACATTATTATGATGATGATAATGTTGTATCTTCAGATACCCACGATTATTTAACATTATTTCATACTTTTAGATACTGCCACTAAGATACTATAGAATGAAATAGGAAAACATAAATTAAAACTAAGCCATATCGTTATCTAAGCAAATATTCAAGCTACAGATAAAAATAATCTCGTATTCTGACATCATACCGATACGGGAACAATAGCCAATCAATCGTCTATACTCCTTTCGGTCGAACGTCGACTTAACTACGTAGTAAAATAATAAATAACAAAGGTCTACGAAATTAAAAAAATATGTTTGTAATATGATGAATATCATGTATTTTTCGTTGCTTTTATACATCACGAATTAGGTTTTTATTTAGCACACAATATCCTGAATCACCCCATAAAATACCCTCCGCAAATTCAAATACGAAGCTTTTTTACCGAGTAAATCCATGAGGCCATTACTAACTTTATACAGGCAAATTATCGCAAGGTAAAAGGATCCGGGGGCGCTACCAGTATGTTTACACAAACAAATTAGCGTGTAATATGAATATTATTATTATCTTATACAATGTAAACACCGGTGAAGATTACCCAAACATAAATCTTTGATCTTATCTTATCTCGCATCTAGTTAAATTGAAGAGAGGTATGGCGTGGGCGGACTTAGGTGTTAAATGGGCAAGAGTGCCTTTAGTATAATACTCTCCTTTGTGTTGGTAGTCGACTAATTGGCGATATTCGTTTGCACAGTGGACGAGGATTCTAGTAGTTTAAACTCTGACTATGCACTTTAATGTTGTGTCAAATCTGTAAGTTCTCATAACCTGGATAGCTGACTTACGGTAGGGCTATGTACGAAGAAAAGTAATCGCCCTTTTGAACATCGCTTAACATGACATTACGAAACTAAATGGCATAATAATTGTCCTTGTCTTTGAAAATAAAATTGAACACCATAAAAACTGCAATTACTATGCCTGTGCAAAGTATATTGTACACCTTGCCTACAACATCCATGGTAATCATAATTAAAATGTGCAATAGATTAATTAGATAGGTGCGTAATTGCTCGGAAGTTGTCCAGAGTAACCTCTCAACCATTACAAACTATTAACTTGTTTATAATTAAGTATCAATGTCCATATAAAATGAAACATGCGCGGCTAATTAGTATGATAGAGGTCGAAAATTAATAAATAATTCGGACGTCAATATCAAAGTTAATGCCCCTTATTAAGTCCCCGCAAATACTTGGAGCCCACGCGTCGATAATGTAACACTACAAAAACATTCAATGACAGCACCGATTATGATTAGCATGTGGCCTGACAACAATAAAAGTTGAACGGATTGTGGGCGCGGGGGCGCGCTGGGCCTTGCGCCCACTCGCGGCGACCTCGCGCGAGCCCTGTCTACCGACACATGACTTAAACTTGATGGGCTCAGGCCCTCAATCCACCAAAGACAAGAATTTTACGATAACTTGTGAATTTAAGTAGCAGCAAAGATTTTAATGGATTAACTGACGCATGTCCATTAAAACGACACTCACTAATTGAGGTAAACTTGCATAAATTACACGCCAAAATCACTTATAAAATATCTACTAAGGAAGTATTATAAAAATTATGTTTGCTTCGAACTTATTTTTTGGAATTTTATAGGAAATTACACATCTTTGCAATCCTAAATCATTCACATCTATGGAATCTAATTATTATCATTAGCTTAGCTTCAATTTGTCAAGTGTGCATTGCCCGTCATGGCGTGGTACGCGCAGAGGAATAATGACCTTATATCTACCTAAATATATTTAAAGATAAACATCTGACCACTGTTTAAACATTAATATTTTCCAATTAATCGTATTTAAGATCAATACCTCTTTGACGTCTTCAGTCTTTTTGCGGTTTTAAGCTTAAGTTCACGGCAAGGTCAAAGCTTTTTTTTCTATTAGCCGAATTTAAACGTTCATTAATTACGTGTATGTGTATGTAGGTGTGTAATTCCATACCGGCTTGTCAACCTATTTGGACTCATTTGTGGACGGTCGCAAAAAAACGGAACCAACTTTTTTCAAAGACAATTTTGGATCATCTACTTTTGTTTTTATACAGGATGGTCGGTGGCCCAGATGTGCGCTTTATGATTATTTATTGTAACAACGTGTTTTGACTTTCTTTTGAAGTGTCTCAAAAGAACAAATGCCATAAATATGTTTTGTATGATTTCTAAAGAACTGTGTTGTGACTAGGATACTGAGTCTGCTCTGCATTATAGATTGTTTTGTTCTATCATAAAGAATGTCAATTGTATATTTTTGATGTGGAAATAAATGGTTTAAATGACTATCATGATTAATGCGATCATACTTTTTATATCTTAGGCTTACTTTTTTATCTGTAGTTAGCTTACTTTTTTTCTGCTAACAAAATGACAGTTAATTTGTCATTTTTGACAAGTTGTCATTGAATTTTCAAACACTTGTTAGCTTCGAAATTGCTTTAAAAAACTGGGTCTTATTCTTTAGAGAAATGTACAAAAACCGAAAAAATGGTAACAGCATGTCGTAATTTATATTACCGCACACTCTTCTACCGATTTAAATAAATATTAAAGTTAAAACCAATATTATTTTAAGGCGTATGACTCACCCAGAACAACCGTCTCAATTATTCCGGCGCACGCGCATATTACGTTAAACTGGCACTTGAGTACGTTCACCTGGTTTCAGGCCTACTATTATAATTATACATGTTGGTGGGTACAGATGTCAGCAAAATTTCATATCAATTACTTAATGACAATTTAAGTAGCGTTGACTGTTGAAATATCCATTTATCTGAAAAATAAAGTCGTGTTAGTTACACCATTTATAACACCAGAATGATTCTTCTTTAAATTGATTTAATTTTGTCCGGTATCAGATAATCAGATATAGAAATCCCGATATTCCCACGGGAACGGGTACACTGTGGGCAAAGCCGCAGGCTAGATTAAATATCAACAATCGACGGTGACTATTTTTTATATTAACCAAAACTTTATTTTAATATCTAACTCCCAAACATGATTCTAGTAGATTGAGAAACAAGTGTATAATATGAAAAAAAAAAATTAGCTTCCCTTGTTCCAGTGGATATAATCCTTTGCAAGTTAAATTCGACCTCCTTCCCGCCGTATAAATGACTTAAAATTCTGCATACATGTTTGTAAATGATACATGACAATGTCCAATACTGCAAATAAATAAAAGCACGTCAAAAAACAATCCTCCCTGTTATTAAACGTATCATACATTTGATAATATTATACCGCCTTTGCTGTCGACTGTACATTCAATACATGTGTACATAGTCTAACATACATCTAGCTAGATAATAAAATGAACTAGATTTACGATGAGGAAGTAACACTTCGGAGTGATTTATTTATTTAATAACGATGCACTGTAGATTAATGCTTCTATTTTGTTGTCCCAAGTGATCTCGCATCATATGCTTGAGAAAACTATTTTAATTGGATATGGTCAGTAGGCCCTCCTCACTGTACTGATATCTTCAGTGAGATGAGAGGACTTTGCCCAGCAGTGGGACATTACAGGCTATTACTCTACTTTTCGAACGAATTACACAGCTCGTGGCCACGGAATGACTCTCTTTAAAAAGTATGTGGAGACAACAGCTGGTTCTTAATTTTTTTTAGTAGTCACTTTTACGTATACACCCCCGACTTTTCAATGTATACCTTTCTAACAAAGAGTTATTGTTATGTCTTAGACTTAGACTAAGAGAAAGTAATTTTGATAACTTATCTAAAACATCTTACCTCATATCTAAAGGCAAACTATTCTAGCTCAAAAACTGTTTAGTCACTTTTTATTTCAGTCTCTACATTGTCTCTGCACACATTGGCAACTAAACTCGTAGAAACTGTATATATTTTTAAAGAAACAGTCATTGTAACTATTTATTATTTTCGAAGCAGTTTCTTTTTATAATATGATAGTCATCTAGATTTTATTTCGAAGGCCAATAGATCAATAACCTATGTTATTAGTCATGTCTTTCTCGTGCCAACTGATTTTGAAAGAAAAAACTTTGTTTTAGAAAAAATTAAAAAACTTAATGCTTATTATTTGGATCTATAATTTAGATAGGGTATTGTAATGTTATATGTTTACCACGTATGCATGATATATTTGTAAGGCATTTAAAGTATCATGTAAGGTTTCTCTATCAATCTCTATATAGGTTTAAGAGAGATTTTTATTAAAAACGTGTAATGTGTAAATATAATGTCTATGAATCTATTTAAAGAAGGGTGTAAGCATAGCAAAAAGCAAGATAATATCACCGATACTTGTATTTTGATTTCACCAATACTTGTGATCAGTTTAGTTTAGTTATATAAACAAAAGTATTACAAAAATATGGTTAATAAGTACATGGTTCTTACTTCTTCAACCATATAATGTGGTGTGTGTCAGGGCGACGGCAGCGTGAAGGTGTCGGGGCTAGGAGACATGCTTCCATTTATCTCCTAGACCAACTGAAGTAAACAATGACTGATTGTCTTCAGGGCTATAATTAGCCAAACAATTGTTATATTATCTTTATCTAGTATTATCTCTAGTTATCAGCGGATGTCCTTTAGTACTTTAAACGGCCTTGTGGGTTGATGAAGGTTTTTGATTAATCACTTAGGTCCTAGGTACTTTTAAATACTTCTTATTCTTCGTTTGGAGACCTTAGGCGACGATTACACGTAAAGTATTTACTGTGATCCAACAGTAAATATCACGTATCGTGGTATTTACTGAACGTGTAACCTAATGTATGACAGTATTTATTGATGGATTTCTAGATTTCTTGATTCTGTAATGATGATTCGTCAGATTATAATCGTGTAGCCTATTATGACGTGTAAACAGCAGGAGACCGGACACAATACTAACGTAATAAATACTGTACGTGTAGGCTGATGTATTAATCCATCAGTAAATACTGTAATCCATCAATAAATACTGTATTGACGGATCACAGTAAATACTTTACGTGTAATCGTCGCCTTATATTCCGACACTAAGGTTGGCCATTCACTCACTTCTGTACAATCTATATCCAAATCAAAAAACAGTATTTTCCTCGCCTGTCCCACTGCTGGGCAAAGGTCTCCCCCACAGATATAGTAAATACAGATCTGTGGTCTCCCCCTATTCCTTCCATGTATCTCTTTTCATAGCTTTTTCCGATAAAATCTTGTAGCCTTTCCGCTACCGATATTTTTATGATAACCAATGTGCTGTAGGCAAGCGTAGTGATAACGCCTAACCCTCCTCACTGTTTAAATATGTATCTACATAATGAATACATGCTAATTGTTCAACTTTTTATTCCTATGGGTGTGTAAATACAAAGAAATAATTAATTACATCTGTTTGTCTAACACTGTGCCAAGCGCCATACTTTTAATGGCCGATAAAGTTGATAGCAACTTGATGATCTTATCAAAACGAGATTGTGTTTAATAAATGTTTAATTGCATATTACAATAACTGATATAAGTAATGAGGAATTTAGAAGAGTATTTTGTGAAACTGTTACGAATTTTACAATTAATCTTGTAGCGTGCGTATTTAAGGGCCTATGAGTTCCTAAAACGGGCTACTTTAAACAATTTTTTAGCCAAAAGTCTTAACGTTACAAGAACAATTTTTGTTTGTTTTTAATCTTGATCATATGTTTAATGAGACTACTGTTTCCGAAACACGATGACTATTAATTTCCTCGATAGAAAATAATCACAAAGTTGGGTCTTTTATACCTTACTTTGTGAATTTTAAACACTTAGTTTGTTAAACAATTTCAAACGCATATTTCTAAAATTAATTTGAGTGATGTAAAATAAACTATGACTCAGGACTGTTGGAGTAAAATTTTTGTTTCAATATTATATTTGTAATTAAAATAAATTTCCAACGAAAGGTGGTAGATTCTTGCGAATGAGTCGCCATTACAATTTCCGCGCCGTAGTGTTTCTCGCTCTTTTGTACCCAGAGTGACAGTATGCGCTGAGGCGCCGTGCTAGTCGGACGTGTGTCGCTTTTTTCATTCCAGTGCTACGAAACTTCATAGTGTTTTCTCATTGAGATCTTATTGTTTTTTTCTATATTTTAAGCTATTGCATAGCTTCTATCGCGGGCCTTGAGCGCGGGGACCGAATCCAGAAATTCCGTAACGAAAAAACCTCGCGCAAAAAACCTAAGGCTCCCCACTAACGCCATCTAATGATAGAAAAAAAAACCTATCGCTCCCCACTAACGCCATCTAGTGATAGAAAAAATAACTATGCAATAGCTTTACCGCGGCAGTCCCCGAGTGCCACACGTCTTTTTTTTCTATATTTTATTAAGGCGGCCCCTAAACGATCAATTATATTGAATATTGTGCAATATAATTGATCGTCTTGGGCTAATATTGAAGACTGCGCAATGATTGAACGAAAGTTTGAGCGAGTTTAATTTTTATTGCATCATATTTTTTATTGCTTCGTGTAGGGTCAGTATTGCGCAATATTTGATATGTTGCTCGGGATCAAACTATTCTTCGACTGAACAAGAAAACATTGCACGATTTTCTTATTGTGCAATATAATTGACCGTTTGGATCCAAACGCAATTCAATCTTATTGCACAATTAAATATATTGTACAATGTTATTGTAGGTCTAGGGGCCGCCTAAAATGTGATTATTGTGACATTATAATAAAAATAAACTTTTTTCAAAATAGGTTATTATAAAACACTAGCTTTTGCCCGCGGCTTCGCTCGCATGGAATTTAGTCTGCCACATTAAGTTTGGTGATATGTATATGGTTTAAAACATTTTTTTATTAAACCGAAGCAAAAAGAGGCGCCTTTTGCTTTCAAATGACATGGGTCATGTTACTGTTGAGCAACACGGTTATGGTCCATAACATAGCCCAACTCTATTCTTCGGTAGCCATAACACCGAGTTGGCCGTCGATTTCGATATGACCGTCAAAGAGTGACTTGTAAATAAGTCATGCCACTGTTGTGCATTGGGCCAGGCTCCATAGTATCCCAAGTTCCTTTAATTTACTATTCTATTTTAGTTACTACTTGCTCGCCCGCACGTACACGTCACTTGTGGCCGTCACTTGTGGCAATATAAAAATATCTTAAAGAAGTAAACATAGTAGGTAGAACCACCATTAGCAACAAACTATCATTTGGTCAACGACATTATGTGTCTAATATTCTTCACACTTCCGCCTCCACAACGTAGCGCACTCCTACCTCCGCATCGTAGCTACCTCCGCGTCGTAGCACACTCCCACCTGCGTATTGTAGCACTCTCTTGGTTCCGCATATACTCCTATGTCACAAAAGCGGCCCGCCTTACTTTATTTGGCTACTTTGTGGCCCTTGCCTGTCAAAAGGTTGCCGACCACTGACTTAATGCGAAAGACAAACGAGTACATCATCTTTGTGTAACTCCAATAGTTTAGGCAGCGCACGCCAAGATAGCTCTTAGAGGGCAGATTTTTTTCCATCCATACATCCATCCTCACAAACATTCGCATTTATAATATTAGTAGGAAGTAGGAAGTAGGATTAGTAAGTTAGTAGGATAAAGTTTTATAAGACGGTTTATTTCCAAAAGTAGTCAATAGACAAAGTGGTAAATTAATTAAACGAAAAATACCTATAATAGGTGTTTCGATTTTGATAATTTATTTTATACAGCATAATTTTTAAGATTTTTTCTAAAATATTAAGGTACTTTACACAACCTCAAATGAAAAAGAGTTTTGATAAACTAATGTGAGAAAATAAAAATGAATCGTAATGTTCGGATTCGAACCCGCGGCCTTCGAGATAAGCAAAATGATTCTTCCTGTACTTAGGTTTCATTCACTAATTGCAATGTTATGCTATCGTAACGACACGTCACACGTTGAAATTAACGACTAAAATATAAGACATACGTATATCGGAACTACTCGGCTTCGTGCTCATACGGAGGCCGTCGCATGGCGACCATGTCACATGTGTCAAACCAGTACGGTGGTGATTTTTCTCCGACTTGCTTTACAAATACTTATTTATTAGGACCAAAATTACACAAATTCATTATAAATTGTAGCTTATATAACCTGTTCAGTAGTTTTTGCGTGAAAGAGCAACAAACATACATACATCCATACATCCATCCATACATACATCCATCCTCACAAACTTTCGCATTTATAATATTAGTAGGATAGGATATGTACCTACGTAATTTAGATAAATACAAAATGCGATAAAATGTTGATTGTTAGAATCTATTTTATCAATGTGATGACTATTCTACCCAATTCAATATCTACTACTGATTTTTATTATGTGAATTAGATAATTAAGCGCTTCGCAATCTTCTGTTACAAAACGACCGCACGCGGGCCCCGTATCTCATAGAGTGACGTCAGCGCCGCGCCGCCGCGACGGCCGCTGCGCGTACTATTCCTCCCCGGCTTCACCGCCTGCTTCACCCCCTCAAATGTCGAAATGGCTGGGGTATCCAAGCCTTAAACACATTTAGGGATTATGTTGTGTTAGTTAGATGATGTTATTGTTTAACTGACCTTCAACAAATTAATCCTGAAAATATTTATTTACTATTTACTTGTGGGACTGGTGGGAGAACGATAAGACAAAGAGGGTTGGCGATTTTTTAGAGAGAACTTTGCCCATCTGTGGGACAGTATGTTGTTGGAAAATCATATATTGACTGAACAGTCAGTGAAACTGGACAAATACCCATTTAACCATTCGTGAACATTAACCCTCAAATGCTAGTGCCTGTTTGTTTAATGCGAAAACGTAACTACAAATGTAATCCAATCTTTATTCGGACAAGGTAACATTCTAAGCCGCATAGTTGTACCGATTTAGCGAGTTGCAACAAAGAGCTTGTCCTGAAATGGAAACTAGTCCGCTAACGTGTCTTTGTTTGCTTATTGAGCAAATAAATCAGCATTTAATAAACACTTAGCACACGACAACGGACATGCAATCTTACCAAGACTTGTATATAGTTTTAATGTTATTCTTACGTTCAAGGTTTCACCGCATTGTTAACATTCCCTTGGTAATTTCGGGATGATAATTTCCTATGATTTTTTTCAGGATATTAACTTAAATTGTACCCTGTTTCCAATAGGCGTGATTGTACATAGCATGATCGTTTTTGAAAATGAGGTATCCATCTATAGACTAAACCTTTCTCTTTACATATTACTATAGATTATAGTGGAATTTGTCTTCGATATCCTTAGGGTTATACTTCTTCTTCTTCTTTCGAGTCAATGGCGCAAAATAATTTTCAGTATTTATATTTTCCCGGACCAGTAATTCACAAGAGAGAGGGCAGCGTCTGAGACGTCCAGTAAGTCCTCTTTAGTGCAGGTGGTAGGGCACAGAGGACAGGACAAGAGGTGAACCATGTCCTGGTCTGGGGCACCGCAGTCACACTCCGACTTAGTGGAGTAGCCCCACTTTACCAGGTTTGACCTGCAGCGACCTACTCCTGTCCGGAGACGGTTGAGCGTGCGCCAAGTAGCCCACTGCAGTTCAGACCCAGGAGGCAGAGTTTCCGCTGGCTGGATGAAGTCTGGAGGGACGGGGCAATTCAAGCTCCAGAGACGTTTCCTTGCTGCCTTGGGGTGAATTGTTATGCTGTCTGTGGATTGGGCGAAACTTTTACGGCTTTTTAGACGAACTTATTCATAAACGCTCTCTAACTAAAACACTGTTAGTAAGTGTTTCGTCTCTATTCCTCTTTGGAAAATAGCGTATGTCAGAAAGGGACACACCATTTGCTAGCTAAAATGCTGCTAGTAAGCGTTTATGAATAGGGCCCTTATTAGTTAATGTTTCTCTAGAAATCGACCAAAATTGCACTGGCTCAATGAATGAGACTCTGTAAAGGAAACACCGCAGACGGATAATTGTACAATATGCGTGCCAAAATGATACACGATGCGAGAAATGTCAATGTTCTTTAATTGTATCAAGTACCGTTCTATACTCGTACAAACACCATTGCCTTCGTATATTCATGAAAGAAATCATAAGCATCTACCGCACTTGATAATATACAGTGTCTGTAGTTTGCGATAAACTAAAAATATGCTACACTTCAGACACCAAGAGATAGTGATTTACGAAGAGCTCCTATGATGCATAAGGCATTTATCCCAAAAAATCATAAGGAAACATTTAAAAGTTCAACTGCATGGCTCAATCTTATGTGTAAGTGTCACCGCTATGCAACCGTGTCGCAATTATGCGCAAGCGCAGATATAGATCACAAGAACGCGACGCTCGCCCATTTAAGGCCAGGCGCTAGTCTCTACCGCCGGCTTCACTGCCCTTAAACGATTTCATACATATTTAATCATATTTACATACAAACTCTACACAAGAATTGTATAATTAACCCTCCATTCATAATAAAATGTGCTAATTGAATATCTAACCGGAAAATAAAGTAATACCTAATCCGATCGGCATTTGTCGTAAAGCGCTAATGGACAAGGTTGTTTTTTATTCAGCCTGGATTAAGATTGTGTTTTATCGCCAATGAAGTGAAAAGATTTACGAGAGAAC
Source organism: Cyclophora punctaria (assembly GCA_951394245.1). Classification (NCBI taxonomy): domain Eukaryota; kingdom Metazoa; phylum Arthropoda; class Insecta; order Lepidoptera; family Geometridae; genus Cyclophora; species Cyclophora punctaria. Next base: position 10,204,993 of record OX596168.1, read on the forward strand.
GTTAATTAACCTTTGAGATAAATTAAGATTCTGTTTGATAATTAAAGTGTACTTAATACCACTGTATTGGTTGTTAATTTAAAATGACAGCGGGTAATTTATACTACGTGCCCCCGTGATTTCGTAAATTCGAAATTCAAATATTCCACCAATTAAAACTGTGTATTTTATATCATGTCTTGTCACAATTGGTCGTTTTATATCTTTCCAAAAGTGAAACTGGGAAGGTATAAGCTGAATAAAACCTCCATTCATGAATACTTGTTAAACATATCGAGAACTGTAATAAGTCGTCAAGATCAAAAGGTGAAATCCAAAGGGCGGTTAACCTTTTGATTTCTGCAAAAGTAATTTTGCAAGAAGAAGATGTTATTTACATAACTGTGGAACAGGTAGCGTTGACAGATTTAAAATTAAGGTAATTGTTCGATAAACGGTAAAGTATTTATTTTAATACTATTTGTTCTCTACAGTTTTACCCGCAGAATACCCGTTGTGTGGGAACTGCGGGATAAAAAGTAGCCTATGTCCACCTCAGACCTTGACATATATGTCTTCGAAGGTTCATCAAAATTGGTGTATGTGCAGAAGGTGTAAAAGTATAACGGACAGACAGACACTACGAGGTTCGCATTTATATGAAGAAAAGTACAGTATTTAAAGCAACTTACCTCAACTTACCAATGTTGATTTTAATTAAACCTTTTTGTTAATAACGTAAGCGTTAATAACTACGCAGAACATCAAACCATGAACAGAAATCCTGTTTAAATTCATAAATTTATACAAGTTACTTGAAATCACGTTTCTCCGTCGCATATTCTATCGTCGCGTTTACCTTATAGCACACTTATATTTAAACACTAGCAGCGCCCCGCGGTTTAGCCCGCGTTGTACCCGTTCCCGTGGTGATTTTGGGATGAAAAGTATTCTATAACTTTCTCTTGGATTTTGTTATCCAATACATAAATGACTAAACTGGTAGTTTCTGAGATCATCGTGTTCAAACACAAAAATTCAAGCACATTTTTTTATTATATTAGTCAGTATAGAAGCTCTTAAATTAGCATAGCTAAACAAGCATGGCCGACAGCGGTCATTCTTATCACGACACTATCTGCATCATAAGCTGTTATCACTGCAGGATTAGTTTGTGATTTGTATGAAGGTGATGTTATCAACATGGCGCCTCCGATTCATTTGTTTACGTTGTTTTAAATTAGCTTAAGTGTGTCCTCATCAGTGAGGGTAGATGGATTTGACTAGCTTCGGGACATAACAGGCAAATAGGCTACAGTCGCGGCATACCTTGACTAGACGATATTAACTCATCGCGATCTTTAAGCATCGCGCGCCTCGACACTTACTTGGATGGATAGATTTTTATCAGAGCGCTGCCGTACTTCAGAGGGCACGTTAAATGGTCATTCCTGATTCCTTCAATCGTCAGATCATGTCAGATCACCTTTAGGCGATCTAAAAACTCTGACAGCAGGGTTCACACTAACCAACTCGATGTTACATAATTCCTTACGTACTTTTTTTAGGGTAACATTGTAATGTACCTAGTAGTAATAGTTTCACATTATCAGAATTATTTTATAGCAAGGATTATAAATGTCGCTGTTATTCGTGCTAACATAACAGTGTCTCAAATGTTATACTCAAAGTGAAGCGTAAACATTATGATTATGATAACGTGAAACAGTCCATGAGTCTTAAAGTTCATTGTTATATATTTTATTATCAAATTTAGTTATGCAGTTAATACGATTTTTTCAATGTTATCCTTTTTATGTTAAATTCTTCCCACATTTACAGCCATAGTTTTATTAAATACTTTGGTACTATAAATATTTTACTATAAATATTTTTTTATGTAATAAGCTTCATATTATTTTCAAAACAGGAAGAGTATGTCAAACTTTATTATTATTTTAACTTATATATTTCCCATAATATTAAAATAAGCGAGATTCTAATAGAGTTTATCGCTCAGTTTTGCATACAAAGACATTTATTAATGTTTCTAATCTTCTTGTTTCTTCTGTAACCGATATCTTCAGTGAGCGTATAGGTAGGTAGGTAAGCATTTGCCATGGATTGGTATATACCAACCTAAGGGTGCCTGTCCATTGAAGCGAAGCGATGCTGCGGAGCGGAGAAACGGAGAAATCTTAACCAATAGGGTGGCATACAATTTCCGCTCACAGTGTTATGTGCAATCCTATTGGTAAAAATGTCTCCGTTTCTCCGCTCCGCAATCTCGCTCCTCTTCAATGGACAGGCACCCTAATACTGTGTGTCTAATCTTCTTTGATTGCGGTATCTCAGATGTAAAATAACCTCCAACAATTAGCAAGGTGTTCCTAAACGTACACTCAAGGTCGTTTCCGTGGTAAGAACTTATTTTGAATAGATGACATCACGCCAAATAAAGCCTTAGTGCGCACGTTACCTCATTTGTAAAGTCAATGGGCTCTTGTCTTGTCGTTAGAGGAGATAATCGTCTGCATTATATTCTATTATTATTTAGTGGTAGTGCACCTGTTTGGTTTCGGTTTAACAGTTGCTCCCGTCAGTTGGTACATCTGTTGCTAAAGGGAGAGATGCCTTTCCACCAGTTCTATGCTTCACTGCGTTTGTAAATGGTGGATTCTACCATACCTATGACACGTTACTCCACTGTGATTGGTGGTAATAAAACGTGTTGTGGTAGGCTTCGTATTGCTGCAAATGTAGTGAATTGACCCTAAAGCCGATAATAACGATAAGAACTTTCTGCACTCATTTCCTACTACCCATAAAAACTAAAGTAATCAAACTCAAACGTATTTCTGTAACTTTGTTCGATAACTTTGCCTTTATTGTCACGCGACGACTTATACTACTCATGATATACAAATGTGCTGGTAAGCCAGCTTATAATAAAAAAGCAAAGTATTAGCCTGTAATGTCTCTCTGCTAGGCAAAGGCCTCTCATCGCACTGAAGATATCAGTACGAGGAGGATTAGGCATAATCACCACGCTTGCCAAACCCGAGCCAAGTTTGAAAAGTAGGAAACATGTTTTCGCTCGACCCAAGAATTGAACCCGGAATCTCAGTCATGGTAGGCAAGTGCACAATGCACATACCACTAGACCACCGACGCGTTAGCTTATAATAAACCTTTATATATTCCGTACCTGATCTCTACATACTCCATGACCTAAGACGACGTAATATGCTAATACGCCACCAACTGGCAACCTTGACAATATACTAATATTCATTGCAAACATCGTGTATGAACACGACACGTTTCTAATAACTTGTATATCTACAGTTTGATAGGAAAAGTAAACCGTACGTCCTTTACGGTATTTCGATACGTCTTTACATAACATGAACACGCCATTTTTGAAAGATTTAACACTTTCTGCAATTGACAAGGTCATTTGGCATCTATGACATCCTTGTTTCGCCTAGAGATTTGTAAAATTTGGTCAAAGGTTACAGCTGTTTAAACAACGAATGATACTCTATTTTGAAAAGGGAAAGTCTATTACAAATGTTTTGGCAAGAACCTTGACCTTCCGGCACTTGACTAGCCTAGTAGAGTAGGGCTATAAATATAATGAACTATCATTGTCATGCGGGCTACAGAGCGCTATCATAACAATTTATAGCTCTATAGAGGCCCTTTAGTTGTCGATTGTAGGCGTGGAGACATGAGCGTTAATTTGCTTACTAACTTCAATAGCCTGATTAAAACTTATAGCATATCTATGCATGTGATCTAGGTAGCCCACATTTTATGCTCCACTTTTTCTTGCCAAACTATATCTTGATCAAATTATCAACAATACTACGATAAAAATCAAGTTGTTGGCGTGCAAAAATAATAACATTTTATACAATAGTCCAAGCGTATGATTAGCGTGGCTCAGACGGACTTTCTCTCTTTGTTGGTGCAGTTATCTGATCATGCGGTGTTCCCTGCAATCTGCGGCGAACATGTTTCAAGCTTAATTATATAAGTTACGTTAGAGAGCGATAAAGAGTCACGATGTTGGCAGTGATTGGAAGTTGTACAACATGTGGTAGTGAGCGATGTCCGCTGGTTGCGGTAAGTCTCATTAACATTGGAGTCACGCGCATTCCCTGGCACTGTAGACAGGCGGACGCCGCGTTCTGCCAGCTACGTACCTCAACACAATCGCCCGCTGTAGGTCCGACAGGCGTCTTTACAATAATTGTTTGTTTACACCTTATTAGGCTGTCAAAGCGACGCCGGATCCGGTCCTGATTCATTATAATTTAATGCTTCGTCATTACCGATCACTGTTTGATCTGTCAATGTTTTTTAATCTTTTACATTTGATTTATTGTACAGCGAATTGCTTCTAACTTGTTTATTTATGTAAAGGTTAATTTGATTACCTAAGTGCTTGAGAGTATATTCTGATGTTTATTTGTCACTTAAACTTTTATGCCTTGACCGCTCGTAAAACAAGCATTTGTAATCTCACTTTCGTTTTTTGAACCGAATGTGCCAAGTGATTGCTCTTTCACATTTACATTCGAGACGCGACACTATTACGATACGAATGTTGTGTTTATCTCCACTATAATGCCTCCGTGTAATCCGAAACGAATTTCAAGTAAAGATTCAAGGGCGTCACGAGTGCTCTACTGGGTTTTAACAAAAGATAAGTCCACTTTTACGCTCACAATCTCGTTAAGAATAGAACATTTTGCTAGACGGTGTTTAAAATTTCACGACTTTAAACATATTTGCATGTTCAGCATGAATGTTTCAGCCTTCACGGTGTAGTGATGCGGTTGAGATGATCGAACTTGAGAAAACGAATCTTTTGAATTTAGAATTTAACATAACTGGAGTACAAATGCACAGGTCGATTGTGATATCCATCTCCATAGTAAGTGAGGTACAAAACAAATTACGGAACGGCTGAGGATGCAGCAACTACTGACAAGACAAGCCCGTTGGCACAGTGACAGTGAGAGCGCTTACTCTGTCGGGGGTTGCGGGTTCGATTCCCGCCCAGAGTCAACAATATATGAAGACATAGTTGTTAGCGACGACGTCTGGGATATTAATTATATATTCTTTTAAAGTATCTGTGTATCTATATGTATTAGTATCAGTGAGTTAGATTCCGTAATACAAGCTTAAGAGCTTACTTTGAGTCTTATTGACCGTGTGTCAATTTGTCAAAAAAAAACTACTAAAAATGCATCTTCTCATTTGGATTCATTATGTTTGCAAAACATTTACACTAATACAAAGTAGTGTAGTGTTAGAAAGTGATCTCTGATTAGCGACCATGACCGTGGGAACCGGCGAGTCCCCGCCCATTAACCGTTCCAGTAATTAATACATTAACACTTCCTCTCAAGAAAGTGAAGTTATCTCTACCAACTCGATGATTCATCGTTTCTTATCTCGGTAGATAAATTTGGTAATGACGTGATTTTTAACGGTTTTTGTTAATGTTGTTATTGCTTGCTAGACTTTATTTATTTAAAGGCCAATGAATAAGTATAAGAAATAAATTCAAGCGATAATTCTATTAAGAACCAAACACTTCATCTATCTTTTTTTACTATGGGCAAAAGATAGTTTTATGATCCAATTTTGAAGAAGTTATTGGAAGGTTTTCTGGGAACGTATTCATCATTGTCTACAGTCTATCGCGCATATCGCGCAATACTGCAGTGGAAACTAGACACCTTACACTATTTTTATATTAATGGGGAATAAATATAAAGTACTGTGCTGTGCATCTATCTTCCTTATCAAGGTCCAACCCTGATTTCGGAACCTTTAGACCACCTTAAAGCTTACGATACTTCTTTATGGATTTTCTTATAATACCTACGACAAAATCTTTTCAATACAGACAATATCTTTTATCCCTTTTCTTCATATAGAAATAGAGCGAGAGAAAAAACCTTTGTCGTGGCTTGTATCTTAGCCCTCCTGGTTCCGACAATTCAACCTGCCAACCATTCTTCCTTTGTCCATCACTTCGGACGTGTATTACACTTCAATGGGCTGATATACATGCATGCGATCACAATCAGCCTGACCACTGATGCGTTCAATGTAACTCCGACCGATACCCAACGCTCCGTGAAAACAAACAACATTGTAATACGAATCCTGACCCATTTGCTGAACTACTGACGTAGGATACATAATTCCATTTCAATAAGGTTTCCTTCATATACACCTTTCTAGTAATTTCTACCTCGTTATGTCATAGATGGACTAATGGTAACTATAAAGTGTAGCTTACCGTCTCAATAAACCTTCCTTGCACTGAGCTGCTTGGAATATTTTTATGACTATTCCTGCCATAACGACTGAACTATCTGTTTGTACATATAGAGTTTCTTCAACGCCATTTCACTCGTATTGAAAAACGTATCAAAGTAAAATGATTTGGAATGGTTTAATCCAATCCTAGATGTCGTTTTTAAGACTACCTTAAGATCACCTAAGAGATGCTGTAATAGAAACAAATGGAAAAGCATGCATCAGTTTCCGGACAAGAGTTTAGCTCTTCAGTTGAATAATGATGTAGATCTCCAGAACAGCCAATAGTACCAAGACATAAAACTTTACTAACGAACCAATCACAGATTTACTGGTATTAAGACACTCAATCGCCTTAAGGAGGTCTAAAAACTCCAACACCAAAGCCGAACGTACCTAACGTACTCGAACATACTTATTAAGAATTTTACCCAACACACGCTTTCACATTCACAATATTAATAAACTAACATGACTACGTATGTCTACGTTTTCCCTGCTACCAATTGGTCAAGTATAACACACCGCCCACTGCCACTTTTCCTGTAGAGAAACTCTTGCCCCGTGGGTGGTCTCACTCATGTCCATTAGTTATTGTTATGTTATGGTCTTATAGCTTTTTTATAGGTAGTAGTAGCGATAAAGATTCAACTTACAGACGATTAAAGCGTTATTTATGTTTTACATTGTTATGAATGCGGAAGAAGATAATTGCACAATAAATGTCTTATTTTGAGTCCTAAAGTTTGAACTAGTTTCCAATAGATGCAATTGGGTATTTCCAATCAATAAATTGTTTCCATTCTTACCCATCAGTAAGCAAGACTTGTAGAAAACAATAGATTGTACGAATGTATGTATATTATGTATGTTCTTTGCTCTTTTGCGCTGGACTGCACCGATCCATTTTAAATTAGGTGCATACAAACATCATCAATGGAACCCTATCCGTCGACCACAATAAACTAACTTGTAAACTTTTTTGTCCACAGACAGGATCCGGGAAGACGTACACAATGGGCAGCGGCTGGGAGGGGGAGGGGCAAGGTGATGAGGAGAGAGGGGGCATCATCCCCCGAGCGATACGGGACCTATTCGCGGGGGCGGACACCAGGGCCGAACTGGCGCGCGAGCAGGGGCAGCTGCCCCCGGAGTTCTCGGTGCAAGCGCAGTTCATAGAGCTCTATAATGAAGATATTGTGGACCTCCTCGATCCCGCTAAGGATCCTTATGCTAAGGTGAGTGTTTAGAAAACTTTGCAAGGATAAGGTGTTAACATATTTTTGAAAACTTTTTAAGAAAATAAAGTAGTGGCAAGTTTTATTCCACTGTCATCCTACTTTAGGGCAAAAACCAACCTTTTCTTAAGACGAAGTGGTAAGACCAGAAGCGTAAAACATCGCGAAAGAGTTGTGTTAGAAACAGTTTTTGGATATCAACCGCTAAAATTTATGGAATGATATTCCTACTGTCGTAAAGGTAAAAATATGCTTTGTATTGTTATACACTTCGAAACACGATTAGAGTGATTTGCCTCGATAGAAAAAAATCGTGAAAATCGTAAAAAATCGACATTTTATTGAAATTTTACAGTTTCACGGCGATTGTAAAGAAAAAACAAGTACAAAATTTATATTTTCATAAACCTTACATCAAATCCCATATGGTAGTACAGATGGTTTTTCTCTAAATTGAAGTTAGTTTATTCAATGAAATAAAACATAATTATAGCGCTCGCGTTGACGGTGCTCTAGTCACTCAGTCGGCCGCGGGGCCTTGTTGGGAGTAGACACGTACTGCTTCGTCGCGCACGCTCGCTCTCTACGAACATCGCAAATAATATCTTAGGTGCAGCGCAGACGACAGACTATCCGTGACGCACTTTTTAGTCTGTGAAAATAGAACCTATGTAATTATATGCAGTAACGCACACAACGCGCAAAAAGTCCGGCGCACATAAAATCCGTGTAGCTGACCCGGCGAACTTCGTACCGCCTTAGTGAATGACATTGACATTCGTTACGCGTGTTTTTTTAAATATGCAAAATTAAATGTATATTTTTCAATATTTCTGAGAGATTTTCTTAATATTTTTTTCCGTAAGAACCTTCTCCTAATAATAACAAATACAACAAAAAAAGAATTAATGAAATCGGTCCAGCCATTCACGCGTGATACAGTGACCAAGGAAAACAGGTTTGTCCCACTGCTGGGCAACAATATTTTTAAATGAAATTACCCGAAGGTTCGACACATCTGACCTCCTACATTGACAGTGTCAAATCTTGACATAACTTTGTTTACATAATTGATCTGGGATTTTGAAACATGGTATAGTAATGCAGAATTCTCAACAAATACAATGCCTTCTCAACAAATTCAATGAATTCTCAACAAATTTAACTTTAAAACAAGATGAACAAGAAGACGAACCAGAGGGTTCGCCGCCATCTTGTTTAAAAGTTATTTTTTTTAGTTTTTCTGAAATAACTCGTTAATTTTCAACTTTAGAGCAAAAATGGTCCTATCAAAAGTTGTTGGAAATTTAATTTTCCACAAGTTTGGCCATTATCATTTTTACGCTAGGATCAATATTTGCAGTGTTATACTACCAAGTTTATCCTAGCGTAAAAAAATTATTAAATTTTACGAAAAAATTTAACTTTAAAACAAGATGGCGGCGAACCCTCTACCGGGATTAGTTCGAAAATCGAGATTTATACTCCCAACCACACCCCCCCCTGACGTTTAAAAAATAAATCGCTCCCTGGATTTTTTTTTATTTAAATGTCTGCCCCGACTGCGCTTAGATAACAATACCGATATTACCGATAACACGTCAACTCATTCATACTGATGAAAAATAAATTGGTATCTGTAAAAGACAATACCGATAGCCGATCAAGTGTACGGGGACCCTTATTAGATTTCCAGTAACATAAATTTATAAAAGTGACAGGTCCGCGAACATAAAGCGCGGGGGGAAGATACCTCACCCCTCACAAACGCGATGAGCGTGTTCACACGTCGTCTTAAGCATTACATGAATGGTAAATGTTATGTCCCATTAAAAATGGAATTGTAGTTTTTAGTCAGAAAACAATCTGATTAAACGAACAAGTTGAAAACTACCTCCTTGCTTTTATGTCTCAAAACATTCCCTGATACATGTAGAAGCTTGATGATTGAAAACCGCATCAAATCTAAACATAGACTCACATTCGCTTCCTTATTCGCTCCGGTAATTATTTCAACATTAACCTTTATACCGTCAACGTTCTTAATTAGTCAAACCGCTAACTATTTCAGGGAGCTTTGAAGATAACCGAAGACGGATGTGGCGGGGTAAAAATAGTCGGCGCGTCCATACGGCCCGTCAGAGGTGAGTCTCCTTACGTAATTTATTTAATAACCGTTTGATGTGACGAGTGTCGCCATAAAGCGATGTGGTGATTTACTTGGCGTTTGAAGGGTTGTTTTGTACAAAGGAACGGTTTATTGCAGTGGTGATGTCTGGTTATGTGATCAAAGTGAGAGATTTTAGTGTTCAAATCATTCGCTCTTTCTTCGTTTGATATTATTGTGCAGTAAGTGTAGGAGGATTAGTTAAAGATATTTAAAATGCCCGCTGTCTATTACGGAAAATACCACAGTTATATAAAATGAATAAATCTTCACTTGGGAAACATACCTAGAAACATACCTACCTCTTATATGTCGCATTTCTGTCATAGATACCACGTGTGTCTTTAATAGAGTAAAGAGAGATGACACTTGAAATTATTTTAAGCAATAACCTCTGAAATCACACAAACAATTTATTCAAAAAATTTCTACGTTCCAGGTGTTCAAGATGCACTGGGAGCTCTTCGAGCTGGCGCTCTCGCTCGCACCACCGCTGCCACCAACATGAATTCCTCCTCCTCTCGCTCGCACGCGGTGTTCACTCTGTTGCTCAGACAGAGAAGGCTAGCTGATCTGGACGGGGTAGACAAGGACACAGAGACGGAAGCGCCGGAGCAGTATGAAACGCTGACTGCGAAGTTCCATTTTGTTGATTTGGCGGGATCGGAACGGTTGAAGCGGACAGGTGGGTTTCATATTCATACTCTATGCTATGCCATAGTACATCTTTAGTTTCAATTTAAATTGAAATGGATGTAGTTGTGAAAACCGTATTTTCAGTGTACTAGCTGCGCTCCGCGGTGTTACGCCCGTTCAACCCGTTCCTGCGATAAAATTTATCTCATGTATTATTCTGATGTCTAACCTATATTACTGTAAAGTTTCATCCAAATCCTTTCAGTAGTTTTTTCGTGAAAGAGTAACAAACATACATACATCGTAGATCGATTGTAGGCCATACTGATACAACAACGCTTCTATCCCTTGCGCTAAGTCAGCTAGGTTTTTGTTACATATGTCATATAAAGCAATGTCCCACGCTACCAATGTAAATTTGTCGCAGTGACACAACCACTTACAAACTATCAGACACAGTGTCACACAGTCAACTCAACACTGTACCAATGAAATCGAATCGTTGATTTTCTTCAGAGGTAGATGAGTAATTCTATCGGCCGCGTACTATCAAAGGATGTAGGTTAATCACTACTTAAGGTTGGTAGAGTTCATTGCCGCTGATCGTGCGTGGTTGTCGTCTTAATTGCGAATTTTTGAGATGGTTGTAATGTGAAGTTAATAGGCCGGTATGTCAATCAAAAGTAAGTAGTTTACGTTGTATGACAGGTGCTACCAGTACTTAAGAACTAATGTTTGAATGTTTGGGATAGTTTCTTGGTCATTAAAGTATGAGAAATTACATTATTTTAAACTCTTAATCTCTTAACTTTTAATCTAATCTATAGTTTCCAACCTTACTTATTATACTCCCATTTGTGATCAGAAATTGCAAATTCTTAAATGCATAGATTTCATTCACTTAGTGGTATTAAAGGACGAAGACAGAGACCGTCGTCTCGTCGAGGTAACAGTTGTTGTAGTGCCTAATTCAAGGAGCAACTTCTTAAGTCCTTTTTGTTGATTTGTTTTTGCTTTAACTCTTTGTATCCTTGTTATAGGAGCGACAGGTGAACGGGCTCGTGAGGGTATATCGATAAACTGCGGTCTGCTAGCGCTGGGCAATGTGATATCGGCACTCGGAGACAAGTCGCGGAAGGTGCTGCACGTGCCCTACAGAGACTCCAAGCTGACAAGACTACTGCAGGACTCTTTGGGAGGTAAATATATGATTGTCATTGGCTATCTAGATCTACGAAAATCATTATGAGAAACGGTTTTCATAATGTTGATGCGTCCTGTATTTTTTCCGAAATCCAATAACTAAAATTACTTTTAATTCAAACAGTAACGAAATGTGTGGAATCATTCAAATTTCTTCCATTCTGTACAAAAATAGTGAAAACAATTCGTTGACTGTCATTTTTTTTATCCATATCAGTTTTATACAAAAATACGCATTCATTGACTATAAAATGTATCCTTCTACTGTCTTAAACCGATTTCTTATACCCCTTATGTCTTCTGTCTTGTACCCGTTATTTAACCTGAACCCTCTTTCCCCTAGGTAACAGCAACACAGTAATGATAGCGTGCGTATCGCCAAGTGACCGCGACTTTATGGAGACACTCAACACGTTAAAGTACGCGAACCGAGCTCGCAATATAAAGAACAGGTGTGTGGTGAACCAGGACTTGAGCTCCAGGACTATTCATCAGCTGAGGGCCGAGGTGGCGCGGCTGCAGCTCGAACTAGCAGAGTATAAACAGGTAAAGTGTTAACAGCCAATGAAAATGGCAATATTGTGGTACTTTGTCATATTATACAATTGAAACATTCTTAATGACATGTTATTAGGTGTAAAAGAAGTTTAATACTATAAGGTTCTAAACATGCTCAACATTTTCTTGGTCTAACTTGGTTTAATGGTATCTCTAGACTCCCTTGTAAATATTTCCTTGAACTATGCCTAAAACAATGTTGCTATTTGATACAGTTTAATGAATACTCAAATGAGGTCAATGATCTAGATAAAAAATGTTTCAGAACACATCAAAATCATACATATAGACTAGTCCAATCAAGTCAAATAATTTTCACCCACTAATGACCCCATTTCATCAAACCATTCCTTTCGCAGGGCAAACGCGTAATCTCCGAAAACGGCGAAGAAGGCTGGAGCGATGTAGTCCAAGAGAACTCAATCCTCACGGCTGAAGTGGAGTCCCTGAGACGACGCGTGAAGGCCATGCAAGGCACTATTGAGCAGTTGTCAGCTAGGAACAGCGAGCTGATGACTCAGAAGGCGCTCGGAAGTTTCGCGCCTAAAGACGGCAGTCCGGATTCGGAAGAATGCTCGCTCACTGCTCTTGTACAGGTTTGTGTCAATGTTTGAATTATTGGTTCTGTTGTGTAAATTTTTAGATCAACACATGATGATGACACAAGTGAAGTTGAGTGTCGTCTTTTTTATGACAACGATGGTTTTAACTGGTGGTAAGAAAATAAATGAATACATAGCTATCTACCTATACCGATTTGTATAAATGTTATTGTTTGCTACTAACCTTCAATGGGAGATTCCTTTTGCCTGCAGATGTGCAGTGAATTGTTTCCATACCGATTACACCTTCTTCTATCATACCATTTTATTCTTATAATTCCAATCGCTGATATCTTCGATGAAATGACAGGCCTTTTCCCATCAGTGGGTAATTACAGTAATACTTTCCTTTTAACTCCAGGGCTACGTAAGTGAAATCGAAGAGCTGCGCGCTCAGCTGATGGAGGCGCGCGCGATGTACGAGACGACGCGCCGCCGGCCGCGCCACGACTCCGTCACCGACCCCACTGCGGTTATCGACGACGCCAAGAGAGAGCTGTACAAGGTAACGGGATTTAGAAATAACCATAACTAATCATTTATCTTAAATGATTTCGTCGTATATGTAAAATGTGTATCGATAACGAGACAAAATTTTTGACTGATTTTAATGGTTCAAAAAAACCGTCTACATAATATGACATGTCATCTGAAAATTGACACAAGAGCAAAGGATGTGTTCGGCCCTGATAGTATAATCCGTTCGGATGCATTCAAACAGTGTCTTCATGAATTTATATATCTATTCTAAAAAAAGCTGAAGAGTTTTTCTTTTGTTTGAACGCACTAATCGCGTGCTTGTGAATAATATTTAACTCATATAACTGTTATTTGTTACAGGAGAAAGAGATCCTCGCTCGCAGTATGGGTGAACTCGAGTTCAACCGGAAGCTCACTCTCTCGGAACTGGACGAGCGGCCCGTCGGGGAGAGAGAGCGCGCGGAGGGAGAGAGTGAGGGAGAGACTAGCGAGGAGGAGGACAGCGCCTCTGATGAAGAGGCCCGGGGTGAGTGGGGATAGATTTAATTAATGATCCGAGACTGGAAGTAACGTAATTGGAAGTTTTTATTGATTAAGATGGGCATCCAGACATAGCATTTTGATTAATTCTCATTCAATACCCATAACTCAGTACTCAGCGTGTCTATAGAAGTACCAAAACCATTCATATACCTAACTCCCTACTTTTACTTCCAGGTCAACGCACCCTATCCCTACAACTGGCGGCTCTGAGCGAAGACATCGACACTAAGGCGCGTCTCGTGGAACAACTGGAAGCGTCTCAGAGACGACTGGCCGCACTCCGCACGCACTACGAACAACGACTGCACACGTTGCACCATCAGATCAAGGCAACAGCCGATGAGAGGGATAAAGTACTTGCTTCGTTGGGTAAGTGATTCATATAGTGGTAGTTAAATATTATACAAAATACCGGTCCCGGTTGCTTGAATTGATTGACCAAGTCGGAGGCCCTAATGCGGTCAATCAACTCCGACCAGGGTAGGCTACTAAAAAGCACAATTTAGATCTAAAGTTTACTATATTGTCTACAGCGAGCCAAGCCTCCCCACCCGGCGAGAAGCTTAAGCGAGTTCGCGAAGAATACGAGCGGCGAGCGGCCGCACAAGCGCGCGAGCTGCGTCGCTTACAGGCTGCAGCTAAGGAGCACCAGCGGCTGCAGCGCGCGCAGCACGCCGCCGCCAACCAGCTGACTTCACTGCGGCAGGAGATACAGGACATGAAGCGGGATAAGGTACTGTAGCGAAGCGTACAGGACGCGTAGTGGCAAGGTAGTATCGCTTACAGGACGTAGTACATTTATCTACAGCTGAATGGCATACGTAGCACACTAGTCTATAGGTAGGACATTAAATTTCGTTAATATCTCTGTCGCTTGCAATCCCAAGTATATGACTGCATTTTTAAATCACCAACCTCTCTAGATAAGCAAAGTGAAATCTCTTTGTTATATCAGATCATTACATTCATTTATAATCGTAAGCGTAGTGTTTACACTGGATCTCCCAAAACTTAAAGCGATAAAAAATACAACCGTAAGCAGTCAACTAAGCTGACAACTGGCTAAGTTAACTGTAACTATTTGAAATAATATAACAATTCTTTAGGTCGAAAAGTTTTTTCGACTCAGTCAATCACTATGCCATTTTATTATATGGCAATTCTACAATGTCAGTTAATTGAGATGACCGCTGTCAAGGAACCTGTCCAAAATATTAAGAGACTGCTGTAATTTCAGGTCAAACTGGTACAACGAATGCGTACTGAAGCGAAGAGGCACGCTCAGGCGGAAGCAGCTAGAGCGAAAGAGGTAAGAAATAATTGCTTACATTTTGAAACCAGGTGATTAAAATGGTAAGAATTATTATCATATTCAAACTCATATCATCTACTTGACATGTCAATGAGAATTGTCATAATTTGTAATGTCACTTTATAATGTGACAAACAAAACACTAATGTGCTTAACTTGGACTGATTGTACATTCTGTATTGATTTGCACTTCTGATCATGAAGAAACTTTGATGATTGATGTTCTGTCTCATAGGTGGCTCAACTACGGAAAGAATCTCGCAAGAACGCCAATATCATCAGATCACTTGAAGCTGAAACCAAACTTAAGGAACAGGTACGAGCAAAATATGGCTACTCGACAGGAGTGTACATTACTAGATGAATATTTGTTATCCTTGTATGGTACACTTTTTTAAGTATGGAAAACTTAAAGGATACTCTGAAAAATTAACTACTGCACTATATTATAATGAAACCATCTTGCTTATTTAACAGGTGTTGAAACGCAAACAAGAAGAAGTGTCTTTACTAAGAAAAGGACATAGAGATAAATTGAGCAATCGTGCGGCAGGCAGATTGAATGGTAAGGAGAGTTAGAGAGAGGAGAGTACAATGTACAACATAAATCACTTTTTTAAACTTTTAAATAAACTTTTTTGTGGTATTTCTATCCAAGTTTCGGAGGGCACGTTAAATTGTGGACAGGTATACTATACCCTAACTTGTCCATTTAACGCCAGCCCAATGGATTCTCAATGTATCTTCACTGTGAGAAACTCCTTTATCCAATAAGGATCTTCTGACACTGTAATACGAGTAAACCCCTGGGCCCCGTTCCCTAGGCTCCCGGTCGCGCGTGTCGTGCCGCGAGGCGTGGGCGCGCGTGGAGTGCGTGGTGTCCCGCGCGGCGGCCGCGCGCGCCACGCTCGCCGACCTGGAGGCGGCGCTGGAGCGCCTGCTGCAGCAGAGGGACGCCGCGCGCGCGCGGGCCGAGCCCGACCTGCTCGCGTACCTCAACGCCGCCATCGCCGACACGCAGGCGCAGATCATGCACATTGAGGTATCACTTCACTTTATAGGCGAGAACATGTGTCTAAGGGTGTGTCCAAACACTGTGGGGCATTCGCGAACGTCTAAGGATGTGCACAATGTGGCATTTGTGGTTAGCTGCACTGTGATTGGATGACTGCCACCGTGTGTGGAATCTTGTGAATGCTTCGCTTGACTTGCGCATCTTGCGTACTGTGTTTGGGCACTACTTAAATCAAAGTATGCAGCCATAGTGAAATGTATCTAATATTCTCCAGACACGTTAGGATAACTGTTAATTCTCGATTTCCTTTATATTACCTTGCACTCACTCCTATTTGCCATCTCAGGAAGAGAACGACGAGAGCGGTCTGCCGGCCGCAGTGTCGGTGGCGGCAGGCGCGAGCGAGGCGGCGCAGTACGTGCTGGAGCGGCTGGCGGCGCTGGCGCTGCAGCACGCGCACGACGCCGCGCGACACCGCGCTGCAGCCAATGCAGCCGCCGCCAGCATCTACCAGGTACTGCATCAATGTCTATACGAGATGACACGAGATGCTTATCTTTCGTGAATCTCAACATTTGTGTTAGTCCCCTTCTAGCAGCTGTTGACGGATATTTCTGTGACTTCGTTCCCCATATGTATAAACGAACCTGTTTATACATATTCACCCGTAATGACCCACTGCTGAGCAAAGGCCTCTCTTCTCACCGAAAATATCAGTTTATACATACATACATAAAGTTAATATCTTATCAATTATTCCAGCTACAAGAAGCTAAAGAACGTAGCGATAACGAAGCCCTGGCCGCCATCCGCGGCGCGAGCGCGGGCGTGGGCGGCGCGGGCGACGCGTGGGCGGCGGGGGGCGAAGCCCTGGCGGCTCTGCTGGCGCAGGTCTCCTCCGGGACCTCCACGCGGTCCGTGTCGCCCGTCGACAGGTGAGGGGACTATGGCTTTTGTTCTCTTGGTACTTGGTCTGTATTGGTCGGTGGTCCAATATTCAGCCATTATCTGGCTTTGGCTTTCTGTACTGTGCCATACATGTCGCCAAATACTTGCTGCATTTTGTCATTTTGTGTACTAATTAAGTGATATGCATTACATACATATGATGATGACGTAAGAAATTAATACACTATAAAACACTTTTTTTGTTGTGAACATTGATTTCAATAAGTGTCAAACTAAATATTTATTCGTTGAAAGCGATATTCTAACTTTTGTTAAATAGTTTTTAAAGTATATCACCGATAATATCTAATTCATATTACCATTATATGTGCAGTGCGTTCGTAGAGCGTCCGCACGCGAACGGGCACGCCGTGCGCGAGGTCAGCACGGCGCCCGCGTCGCCGCCGGACGACAACACGCCCTCGCCCTTCCAGAGAAACACGTATGTCTTGAAAATTGCCACATGTGTTGTTACTTGAAATTGTAAAAATTTACCAGGAATGGTCACTAATTCAAAGTCTGAACATGTAGGTGACACCCATATAACAGGTATTTTTTCGACATTTCTTACGCGTTCTCTCTTCCTCTCTCTTCCTGGCTATGTGTCCCATATAGTGATGGGGTTAAAAGTAGTCAATATGAGCCAAGTGATTCAAGATCATTGGGTATGCAACTAGCTCATCTTCTCCCCCAGCGGGCGGCGCGGCTCGGTGCGGCTGCGCGACCTGGGCGTGGTCCCGCGGGAGGCGGCCGACCCCATGACGCAGTCTATGGTGGAGCCCGCCACCAACTCCAGGCTCATCCCGCTCAGCCGCGTGCCCAGCGCGCCCGGCAGTCTCAGGTCACCACTAGATAATACTCACTCTTACATTATACCATACGTGCACAACAAATAACCACTTAATAAGAAATAAACATTTCCTACTCTTATAAGATCTCCACAAAGATTTAATATTAAAGTTTATATTCATCCAGTCTATCTATATCATTATATAACATCACATTGTAAAAATGCCTATGTCAAGATTTGTCGGAACTATCCTACCAAGAACTAGGCATAGAAACCTTTGAAATACTCTTTTTTGGAGTCCGACATGGCCTTTAGGCGGTCTAACGGCCTACAAACTCCCACACCAGATTAGATCTGTACACCAACTAGGTTTAACTTGCAAACTTACTTGATTTACCCCGTGTACAGAGGGCTGCAGCCAGTGTCGACGGCGTCGCCCGCGTCGCCACGCCGCGCGCCGCCCGAGTCGCCGCGCGCGCCGCGGCGCCTCAAGAACACCCTGTACGTATCACCATACGACGTCGTGCTCAGGATCGACTGACCACTTTGAACACACTTTGGGCCTTATTCATAAACGCTTCTTAACAGCATTTTAGATATCAAATTGTTTGTCCCATTCCGACATACGCTATTTTCCAAAGGGTAGAAAGTGATAAAACACTTTGTAACAGTGATTTAGTTAAAGAACGTTTATGAATAAGGCGGTTTATATAGACACCTAATCTTGCTTGTGTAGTTTAGTCGTAGATGCTATAGTACGTTCCAGAAGAAAGAATTTCGTATTCTATGCGTATCTTCCATACATATTATGAAACAGTCCCTAGCCCCATCTGTCTGGTCGCGGTAATCGCATTAACTATTCAACGGATCAGCATTCGAGTTACACCGAAACATAAATGATTTACGAGAGAAATTTGGGCTTCCTGTCATCCCAATGAGGGTAAAACCGCGTGGCGCTACCAGTTAGTACTGAAGTAAAGCAGTTCAGAATGATATATCAATTGTCTTTTAAAGGAATTTATGTCAGCCTGATCTATAGATAATTTTCTGTCACTTGCTCATCCAGTGCCGACTCACACTTTTGTTATGCATTAATGACAGATACTAATGTCAATGTACAAAATTATTTCTACTACTGGACGGTACTATGGAACGTAAACATTCAGTGCTTGGTAAGCTGCCAGTGCAGCAAGATGCTTTGTATGCTTTTTGTACTTTTGAGCGATAGTGGCGCCATTCGCGCTGCATACTTGCGCGGCACCAAGTCTTAAGTAACTGAGACGAACATTGTGGTACATGTTTGAGTGTGCGTTGCCATATAAGCGGAACGGTGCAGAGCCCGATTCACCAATTACAGCGCATGTGATTGTCAAAATCTTTTCGTGAATCGTTGTGATTGGTCAAATCTCGGTACGCATAGCTGCTTCGCACTACTTCACATCGATAGAAACGTACCCTCAAACTTTACTTACAAGCAGTGTTTTTTCAGAACAACTATCTTGTTTTGAGCCAATGCGCGCAATTTTTTTTATATGCGCTCAAAATAGAGAATACGTAAACATGTATTTTCATGGGCAATTTCATGGGTAAAAAGTACGTTACGTGTATTCACTTTAGAACAAACGAAAGTTTTAAAGCAAATGCAAATATGATATAGATATTAATAATGTCACAGGAGAACCTAAGTGTAATCTACTTAAGTGGATGATTTGATATGTTAATATATAGTTGTAGATAATTAAATAATATATAATATAGATCTGATCAAAGAGTAATATATCTTAAAGTATTTATTTATTGTTGATAACAATTTGAGTAACCAAAAGACTATATAAAGTGAATAACAAAATCTGTGTTAATTAAAGTAAGAATGGCCTGTAGATTCCTTTACAGGGCAAAGGCCTCTCTCACTGAAACTATCAGTACAGTGAAGAGAACTACGTTAAACTAATATTATTTTTAAGTAATATCCTTTTGTCTCTTTTACACTTATTTGCTATTTTGACTTCTCTTTCTTGCATGCTGTATTTGGCTTGGGTATATGTGCAATCTACTATGCATACTTCATATGCAACACGAAAATGCATTTGATTAAAGTATGTTATTTTAATTAGTACTTCTGAAAGTACAAATATGTTATGTTATTGTAATATTTCTCGCCTTAAAAGTGAAGAGTCTATAAAAAGGACACTTTATTTTTAATCTCTTTCTACGGATTACTCAAGCATTCTTAATTATATTTATCGCCTTATTATGTTTAAATAACAAATGGCGATCGTTTGAAATAGTGTTCTATTTGGTGCAAAATAAATATCAATTTTGAACGAACAGCTTTTGTTTCATAAACATATTTAAGTACTTAATAGACTCATGACTTCTTGTGCAAGCCATCCCTTATTTTGTGTGTTATAAAGGAACCTTATTCTTACTATTCTGATATACATACTTTTTCTTAAATTCTTCCAATATTAGGCTGATGCATAATATTCGTAAAGAATGCAATCATGTTATAATAATCTTCGTCATTTTATTCAATGTTTGTGAAACTGACATGGGTAAGGAATGTTCGACTGACTACGAAAGAGATATAATGAGTTTAAACGAATGTGTGTAATAGAATTTAGTACTTAATATGCCTTATTATAATAAATCTAAACTGTTATCTTCTTAACACTTTCACAAAAGGTTTGTAACAATTAAAAGGCAGGCTAAAGCATTTGCAATGCATTTTATGTTTTAATAACTTCTATTTAGTCTTATGAATAATATTATATTCTTGCTAAGTAATACATTATGTTTACTAACATGCCAAAAATAAAGGCCATTTTATCGACTTAGAAACATAGTAACATACATAGTACAAGGTTTTTTAACGAATTCAGTAATGTTGACAAAGTCTGTATGGCTTGTCATTATAATGTCAGTACTGTCAGATTAAATTAGTTAGTTAAATTAGGGTCAGCAAAATACCTAAATTAATAATAACACCCTTATATGGAAATGTATTTCAGCCCCTATGAGACAGAATATACAATGCGCCGCACTTACACACTGGTGCAAATTAAGTAAGTAAATGACGTCACAACTTGTAACATAAGCTTTAACGGTTCACGGCTAAATAATGTTACTGATCTTTTACATTGGTCTGAAGGAAAATATAACTGTCTCTTACTATCTAAGTATGGTAGACAGAGAGGTATAACAAACAATAAATAAATGAAAAATGTCAAGTAGCATTTTGACATTATGACTGTTGTTCAGTGTTCAACTCTCAAATAGAAAGATATACTTAACTTCAGATCAGTATATAAAAGAATCGGTAAAAATATATGTTATTTCTATATTTATATATAAAAGTATATTAAGTAGATTACTGCAATAAACAGTTGGAATTGAGCTTGTGTTTATTTGTTTGCCCGCATGACTGCACCTATATGTTGCATGACGTAGTTAGTTGTCTTTAACGAATTCCAGGTGACAGCTCTCGTTGAAATGTCAATCATTTTTGACAGGTGTCAGATAAGCAGTATTTTTTAAGATTTCAGAATAAACCTTAAGCTATTTCAAATTTCAGATTAAAATAAATACATATTTTGTTCTTCTTTTTTTTTGTAATTTTTTAATGTCACTTTTACTCCAGATTTAGGAAATATGGGTAGGTAGTTAATAATTAAGTAGGTCCTTTAACATTAGTAATTCGTTTCTGAATAAGTGCAATAATTAAACGAAGATACAAAATGAAAATACAATAATTATTGAAGCAAGTTTAAAATAAATACAAGCTGTACATAAACAAAATTGTAAGTAGTATTAAAATAATTTAGCTTAATTTGCTGAAAACATTTCACAATAATAATATCAATCGAGCTGAAATGCTGAATAATATTACATCGTTCACGTTATAGTCTATATTACCAATCCATATATTACTTAAAATAATAGTAAACCTCATCAAATTATAATTTCGTTACTATATTTATATATTTCACCAAGATAATTTAAACCATAAAACAGAAAACATTAAGATTTAAAAAATTAGAATTAATAATAACAATTGACATTTTAATTTGACATTTATGTTAATTGTAACTAACACCTGTTACTCACTACTAAACGAGGGAGAGGAAAAGGTGCAGAAATTAACGATTTAAATATTTATCACATAACCAAGGAAATTACTAAAAAGGGATTAAATAACTTACACAATTTGGAAATGCCATTGGTTTCTACTGTCATATGGTCCCAATAACCGACCTATAACTACTACATTAATTGATAATAAGGAGCTACAACCACAAAATAAATACACCCAAAAGGCTAACTATGAATGCTACTTTTCCAGATACACAGAGACACGCGCTTACACTCATTTACGACCTCTTCGCCGCTAGCATTTATTTGACCAAAACTTATTGACCACGAAATCGTCAAAGAGGTCAAGCAAAATATTATACCAATGACGATAATGTCAAATATTAGTGCAAAAGTGCGCATTTATGTGTGCGCATTTATGATTTAGGCAGTGTCATAGATAGCCTTCCGGGTGTATTTATTTGTTCAAAGCTCACTGTATCTCCTTCATTTGCCCTTGTCCACTAACTAACTACCCAACAGGGACAACAACACGGGTTGTGTGATCGGGGGCACGCCCCCCGCGTCCCCGGGGGCGACGCGGCGCGCCAGGGATGACGACGTGTTCCTGAGGCTGGCGGGGGCGCAGTCTGACAACTCGCCGCAAGGGGTAGTTAAGGAACTGCCTTATAGGAATGTGAGTTATGATTTTTTTAGTTTATTATGGGCTACAGGTTTAAGTAAAATGCCTTTGAACGGTTTCAAACTCGAAGGTATGTATGTCTAAGTAGCCTATGTGCGACATCACGATCTAATCTTTATCTACGTTATATACCTTTGAGATAACACACTGTCAAGGCGTCTTACCATTGGTTCAATAAGTTAACTACCTGTTTCAGCGTATAAGCGGTGGCGGCGAGAGCGGCCTGTCGATGAGCATCCAGTGCACGCACGTGGCGGAGGGACACGCGGGCGCGGCGTTGTCTTTGGCGGCCACTGGGCATCTCATATACAGTGGGGGAGTGGGTTCGTATAAATTACCTAAAGTTTCAAATTTATTCACTAGTAGCGCGGTTTTACCAGCTTATATGAAGCTTTTGTTTTTTGTTTGTCAGAACGCGCTATCTCAGAAACAATAATCTTAGGAAAGAGCCACAAAGGGCATAATAGGTAGACCAACTGAAAGAGAGAATAAATGTTATGTATGCTAAATATGAATAGTTAAAAAGCACGGCTGAGGGAACAGTGGAAGGAACTCCATCGAAAAGAGCTCAGGTTTAGCTTCAGAAGAAACGTCTTTTTAAGTTTCTTAAGCAAAAATATGGTTGGTTTATTTGCAGACCGCACGGTCCGCGGCTGGGACATGTGCGCGGGGCGCGAGGCGTGGCGCGGCTGGGCGGGCGGCGCCGCGTCCGCGCTGGCGGCCGCGCCGCGCCTGCTGCTCGCCGCCGCCGGCGCCGCCGTGCGCCTCTTCGACACGCGCGCCGCCACGCCCACACACACGCTCTGGTAAGTGCGGACAGGGAACTGGAGTGTCACACACACACACACACACACGCACGCTGTGATAAGTGATCTGGGACAAAGCATCAGTTGTATCACACCCACACTATTGTCGGTGTATTAATGATGCTTGAAACAAAACACTAATAGCACACACACACAATGTGGTAAGTAGTGATGACGATTAATATCCCTTTAATCGCACTGCCAATAGATATAGGTAATTAGGACTGGCCATACTTAATGACCTTGTTAATGTGCAGGTCGTCGGGCGCGAGCGGGCCGTGCCCCAGCTCGCGCGGCGCGGGCGGCGAGGTGGCGGTGACGGCGCTCGCGCTCACCGACACCTTCCGCCTCTACACCGCCGCGGGGGACAAGATACGGATATGGGACTTGCGGATGTGAGTGTTGGGTATCGTTAAGGATTTAGGAAAATCTCTAGAGGTGCCATCTGCCCTTCAAAATTCCGTTTCAAATTGTACTCGCATTTTACATTTCTATACTTTTCACCAGGGGTATTCTATACCACAATATCTGGGTTGTTTTAGTTATTGTTTTATTGATCGACTATCAATACCATATTATCCCTCCAATCTTCAGAACTGCACGCTAGGTGGCGTCAAGTACCTACGCAAATGATTAGGGTGTGAGATTGCGTAAATTGGAATGGAAATGAACGATTGTTTTATAATTTATTGTTAAAAATAAACGTCGTACTACGTCGTTTTCCCCGACAGTTAATATCATCATATAGTCTCTTCTTTAATGTTGGCCAATTAATGTCCCAGTGAGACTTGCGATGTTTATTAAGATGCGTGTGACCCCGGTAGGATGGAGTGCGTGTGCAAGCTGTGGTCGGGGCACGCGGCGGCGGTGATGTGCGCGGCGCTCGGGCGCGCGGCGGGCCGCGACCTGCTCGTCACCGGCTCCAAGGACCACTACGTGCGCCTCGTCGACCTCGCGCACCTCGACTCAGGTCACACGCCACGATTGTACTTCCAATTGGGATACTACGGTGGAATGTAGTACTCGTAGATGTGTGCCAACTTTACGTTTACGTTCGATTCGTATTCTATTATTAAAATTGATAGAAATGTCATGTGACTATATGTCATTAACGTTACCCATTAACGTCATGACACAATGGGGTTAATAAACACCACATTGACTGACTCAACACTATACCAATTAGTATATCAGTGCTAGATTTGTCACGTTCAACGCGTTCGTGTATCCAGGCGGGTGGGAAGGCAGTAACCGGCGCCTGCTGGAGCCGCCGCACTACGACGGGGTGCAGGCGCTGGCGCTGCTCGACGACGTGCTCTACACCGCGTCGCGCGACACCAGCCTCAAGAGGTGGAGCCTCGCCGACAACACGCTTACTCACGTGAGTTACTGTAATATACAAGTATTGGGCTGCATTGTCAAGGACCACCACAATTTCAATGAAGATGAAGAGAGGACAGTGACTACTTTTACCATTAAATTATACTGAGTAAGACTAGGCTTGGACTCGCGCAAACTTTGTCAATCAACGAATGTAGGTACTTGATGTACAGTGTCATGGTATAGATTAAAGGCGATTAATTGATTAAAACTTTTTTGGTATGTGTACAGAGCGTAATGAACGCGCACAAGGGCTGGGTGACAGGCGTGGTGTCGTCTGGCGGCGCTATAGTGACCGTCGGGCGCGACGGGGCGCTGCGCGCGTGGAGCGGCGGCGGCGGCGCGGGGGGCGGAGGCCCGGCGCTGCGCCCCGCCGGCGCCGCGCGCCTGCCCGACGCCGCGCACGCGCTGGCCGCGCATCCCACGCAACCGATCCTATATACCGCCGGCAAGTATGTATCGAGCGAGCTTGATAAACAACTCATTGTGTATCATGGCTGTTAGTATTTACTTGTATGGTTTCATTCGCATTTTGGAGATATACCCACAAAACATCTATATTTTTTGTACAGGTATCATACAGATAAAATAAACTGTAAATATGTCAAATATCAAGCAAATGTCAAATGTGAAGGAATGTGTCAAACGCTTTTTGTTTGTCTCAAAAAGTTTTTGTTTTGTTCTACTAACATATTTTGTATATGTTACAGTTTCGAACCCATTTCATCGTTACTTTAAAAAGTGTAACTTTTCAATACTATTACCGTGTCTTTGTCATAAAATAAGTTGTGTTGCAGCGGCGGTGACGTGCGGGCTTGGCGGATCAACGACCAGTGAACCAGGTGCATACCATTTGCGACCTTCCGTGCACTACATATGGTGCACATTACCATAAGACCATAACATACATGTTATTGCTAACCCTACCCATCCGTAGACGCACATCACATGAAACTAACTGAAGCTTTTAAAACAGAAATCATTCAGAAATTATTCACTTTAGCATGGTGATGACATTGACACAGATGTCATCTTACTACGACTTTAAAGGTGCGTTTCCACTGAAGAGGAGCTGAGCGCAGCGCAGTTCAATTGAATAGTGGCATTTCATTGTAATTATCTCTCTATCCTTTTCTTCTCCACTCTAATTCATTGAAAAGAAAGTTCGAGTATTACGATGGAATGCCATTGGTCGATCTATTGAGCTTCACCCGCTCAGCTCTGTGAAAACGCACCCTAACTTCCATTGTTCCATTGTACGTAGATGACATCTGTTACCCTCATCATGCTACAGTATAAGTACTTTGATAGTTCATCATCGCATGACACTGTCAAGTAGCTTTACCTGTCGCCTTGCAATCAATACCTCCCAACAATCGGCTCTTGTTCTTCTAGATTAGCCTTCTTGTAGTTTTTACTAGCCCCCACATTTCTATGCATTTTCAAAGACAGGGTTTTCATTGGTGTCTATGGAATAGTTGAAAAAGGGATTCCGTTTTTTGCCATTGCGGATACGGAACCCTAAAAATGAGGGTAGCTAATACAATAACGCACTTTGCGTGAGCTTTCCGGCTTGCGATGACACATGCCGCCCGTCGCTGCTTCACGGTTTCTATGTTTTTAACTAAGCTTACAAAACGTCACTGTCAAATTGACATTGACATTTTGTGGGACATTTGATCAATGTTTAAGATAGGTTTTAAATATATTGCTTAGCTCAATGTTTAACACTAGCTTTTAATGTTGTACTAACAATATACATCGGCTTTTGTGTTTTTAATTATTTTTGTATTGGGTTTTTGGGCGAGACAATATGATTGTCAATGACAATCTGATTAGACTTACATATTTTAAGTCTTGTTTTTTATATTCCCTGTATTTTATTTTTCAGTGACGGCCGGGTAAGATGTTGGCGTGTACGCAAATCTAGATGACAAATGGCAACGCTCCCCGAGAGCGAACTAACGCCTACACCGATCAGACGTAGTAACAGACGCGCGTGGAGGTGACACGGGCGTTAAATATGAATTTTATCTTAATAAAGTCACGTGTAGTCCACATTGGAGTGGAACTTTGGCAAAGAAATATGCAATGCAGGAAATCTTCGTCAAATGATATCCGTTTTCTTTGATAAAGTTGCATCCCATTGCTGATGATTATTACATTAGAAATCCACTTCACCCAAAAACGTTGACCTGTCAAAGTGACACCTGTCAATTATGACAGCAGATGTCAATGCAATTTAAATTGTTTTCGCGGTGAGTTTGGATGACAACTTTAGCCAAATAATTATTGTCAAATTAGATAATATTTAGGTTGATTTACTTTTACATGTAGCTTTCACTAGCCTTTTTACGAATTTAGATATTCTGGGCAACAAAAATGTATAAAAAGTTTTGTTGTCAAATGCTGCAGCTGCCTTACATATAGAAATAGAAGATACCAAAAGGTGCTCTGATGTCATTTTAATTTCGGAACCTTAATAAATGAACTAATTAAAAGTAATATCCTCCAAATCTTAAATTAAAAAGACAAATTAATGCAACGCATAAAAGACAATAAATCATAGATCTCAATGAGGCAATTCAAAACATTCTAAACACAAATTCAAATTATTATTTTAAATCATCTTATACTTTCAACTTCGATGATTACCATTTATAATAAAAATTTAATAATTAAAAATATCTGAAGTAATATTATTCCTAAAATATGATAATCCGTTTTTAAATAGTCCTTTACGATAGAGTAGTCTTAGCTTAGCTACCTTAGCCTGTGATCAGGATACGAAGAACAGAAATTATACCTAATGTCAATATAATAATCGTTAGTTATTAGCTAAGAAATTAATCAATTAAGTGAAAGACTAGGCCTTATTGCCAAAACGCACAATAACCTGTTTTATTTCTTTATTTTTTCTGTATCATTGTATTATCATTTGTAGAATGCACTATTTTGTATTATAGAATTAATGTTAAATTAAGATTTTATATACAATTCTTGTAGGCTTTGTTTTAAATCAAACGTAGGGAACACAATAACTCCACTTTAAAACGCCAAATCTGTGATTAATCCATTTATAATATTTTTATACATTCCTGTGCTACGGGTAGAGTAGAATAATGTACTGAACCAGTTTTAATTTTATTATTTAGACGTAGCGAATGATAGTGGTTTGATGTCCTTTTCATATGTTTGGGGTGTGAAAGAGACGAATGATATATCAATAAAATCGTACCTCTAGTTATACCGACCGTCCTGTACTACAAATAAGTTATACATCAGATAACCAAACGGTTAACATTTTGTATTATAATGGACTAAAGGATATTTTAACTGATTTTAAACATATTGTAATTGTCAACGTGTGAACGGCTATGATTTTAAGCATTGATTTTATAATTATTGTTTCTGTTTTATGAATTTTAATCTTATTAATAAGACTTTTCAGTATTATATCAATCATGTACCTTTATTTAATGTAACGTGCAGTATACATAATCATTATAATTTTAATGTAATTTTTAGAGATAATTTAACATACCATCACCACCACTGGCCATTGCTAATTTTAAGTTATCTTGAACTCTGTCTTTAAGGCAGGAAGCCTTAATTTTGATCAAAATAGACTTGGCCTAAACAGATTTATATAAGCAAATAATGCAATAATGATATACAAATAACGTGAACCCGAGGCTATAGATTGTTTAACGCTAGGAGCTTTATTAACACAAAGAATATATTGTTATTAATGTAATATTTTATGCAATTGTATATTATGTTGAGTAGCTGTATGCAAATGTTTAGGTAATCATTATATTTAGGCTTAAAATTAATCACAAAATTAAGTAAGCTTAAAGCGTGATGAAATATGATGTACAATGTATGATTGGTACTCCTAATTTTTAATTTCACTAGTAGCTCAATTTATTGGAATTTTAAGCTCTCTAAAATGTCACAAAATTGTTTTTGTCCCTTAGTTTTTTTAAATTGTGTGATTATTTTGTATAAGTTTTATAAAGTCTGATGAGTGGATTCTTGAAATAAACAAAATCAAGTTTTATGTTATTTACCGTTTTATTTTATCACTTCATTATGATATATCCGTTTAGGAGCAGTCAGTGTTCATCCCGCGCATCAAAATCATAATAGTCTTCTCAAAAAAATTTTCCTCGGGAAAATCTGCCTTCACATAAGACAAATTATAATTGCTAAAAATCGCAATATCTCAAACAATTATAAGAGAAAGAGAGGGAGAGAGAGACAGATAAAATTTTGAACCCGGTGTTTTACGAGCAATTTTTAAGAAAACAAATAATTTTACGTTTTTTAATATTTAATTACATTAAAATGCCACATTCACACATAAGTAAAGCTTAATATTTATATTTGGCGTGTTTGTTGTGCTTCCTGTGATGGTGGCTGGGGGGCGTGGCCGGGGACCGCCGTCTTCTCTCCCTCTCCCGCTCACGCTCGCGCTCGCGCTCCCTCTCCCTCTCTCGCTCCCTCTCGCGGGAACGGTCGCGTTCTCTTTCTCTTTCGCGGGATCTTGAACGAGAACGAGATTTTCTGTGAATAGGGTATCGTTATTAGGTGATATTAAACATACTTAATACAATATTAATTTCATTTTGATGCATAGAGCTCCAGGTACAAAAGAAAGATTTTTCATCGTCCCACAGCTGGGCAAAATCACAAGCTACAATTGATTGACTCACGCATGACGAGATCGTTTAGGCGGCGGCGACAGCGTCGGTTCTCGAGATTTCTTCGACTTTTTTGATGATGTCCTGTGAAAAAATATACGTTTCAACAATATCAAACTTAGTATAATTATTATCATTCTACAGTTTAAAAAGTCTTCAAAATATTATAAATGAGAAAATTATAAATAGAATCCACTAACTGTTTAGATGCGACTCCGTCCAATTTCAGAATATAATGGTAGCAAGGCGCTCTATCGTGTATTAGGGCGCCATCTATCGAGTGTTATTACATACACTCAGTATGTAATAAAATCAGTTCTAAAACTCACGAATACGTGTCATCTTCTGGCGGGGATCTCTTCCTTAAGTCCGGCGACTCCTGGACCTCGTCGGTTGTCTCTTTAGTCTCCCTAAGAGCCTGTAATTAATATATTAATACTTATTATTTCCATCTATTTAGAATAAATATTGAATAAGTTTCCCCTATCCATGCATCTTACTTTTTAAGTCCCCCCTATGCAGCTTTTGAATAAGCTTCCTTCTATATGCTATACCTTTTTAATAAGCCTCCTTCCAGTTTACCTTTAACAAACTTTCCCCTATTTAGCAAAGCAACCTTTTTCATTAGCCTCCTCTATTCTTGCAGCTACCTTTTTATTAAGCTTCCCCTATTCTTACAGCTTACCTTTGTAACAAGTTTCCTAATTTCAAAAGCTCCTCAACTAGAGAGTTGAATAAATGTACGGTACCTTCTTGATAAGCTTCCGGCGGTAGTGCTGCAGCTGCTGCTGCGGCGTGAGGCCCGGCTTGCGGTCGCGGCCCGCCTCCAGCTCGTCGGCCAGCTGCAGCACGCGCACCTCGATGTCGCGCAGCACCGCGCGCGACAGCAGCCGCTCCGACGACATCATGCTGCTGGCGGCGCTGCAGTCAACAACAAAGGTGTTCGTACTGCCTTCCTCAGTTAAAGTAAGTTCGACTGGGTTAGTGGCCCATCCGGGTGGCGGAGTTTTTAACCCATTCACTGCCTTTCTGAAAAGTAACGATATTACCCAGATGCCGCCATACTGTACTATGCAGCCCGCCCATCGGCGGGCCCGGCATCTCGATTATGTATTCTTGCCCGCCCATTGGCGTTTTCGGCATGAAGCTGCAGATTCCGACATGAATCGTTTGATATGTTCTGTTTACATGTAATGTACTTTCTATTTTCGGTGCAATAATAAAAATATGTCGCGCATATTCTGTTACCTGCATCATATGAAAGTATATTTAAACAATTTTTATACGTAGGTATATGTGAAATAGAGGATAACACTTTATTTTTGTACACGAAATTCATGCTAAAGAAGAAGCGAGCATGTAAAAACTTAATAATAGTTGTTAGTCGTACCATTTACAATAGGTTTGTGACTTCTGAAATCAAATCTTGCCCGCCCAAAGGCGGGCTCGGCATGACAGATTAGAATTGGTTTTTTTTTTCAAAACTTCAAATATCCGCAGGCCATTTGAGTTGCCAATATATTATAATGAAACAAATCCTTACACATCATCTCATTACTTTCTGACGTTATTTTGTAAAGTTATTGCAGTTTAAAATCAAACCGCCCATGGGCGGTCTCGGCGTGAGAGTTAAAAAATATTGCCCGCCGATGGGCGGGCTAGGCACTGAATGGGTTAAACCGCCTAAAGGCCTCCGACGTGGTATAACGATTGTAACAACCGAGACAGATTTTTTTTATTAAAAAATTAAGCAACGCCTCGGTGCATGGCTAGTATTACATATTACAATACACATGTTATATCTCCCAAAAATAGTAGTCGTTACATGAGTCATGTCAGAGGCCTTTGGCGGATCAATAACCCCACCTCTCGTCGAGTCGGTCCTGTATCTCGGGCGGATCGGGCACGGGCGGGGACGCGGCGCGCTCCACACTCTCCCACTTGGAAGGGATGAACGCGCCGCCCGTCTCCGGGATCGCTTCGGGAACCGTTTCAAGCGGGATGCCGTCTATATCTTCTTCAACTGTGGATAAAAAGAGAGCGGGTAAAATAATTATTAAAATTGTTGGTTAGTTTCAAGCAAATATAGTTACCGGGTACTCCGTCGATGTCTTCGCTAGCGGGTGGCGGCGGGCGCGCGGCGGCGAGGCGGCGCAGCGCCGCGCCGTCCAGCGGGCCCCGGCCTCCGCCCTCCCACGAAGAAGACGACGAGCCGCCCGGGGACGAGCCGCCCGGGGACTCCGAACCCTCGGAAGTAGCTGTGGGCTGGAGGGACAAACACATTGGGGACATTGGAATGAGCTCTCAACACACCACTACCACACCACTACCAAAGTGGTCAATATTAGCTTGTAATGTATCTCTACTGGCAAAGGCCTTCTCACCTTACGGAAGATATCAGTACAGTGAGAAGAACAAGTATACAAGGACAAGGACAAGTATAACCATACTAATAGTTAGGGACCTTATCATCAGTCATGTCGAGTCAATACCATATTTATATGGTTAAAATTGTACTAATAACTGGTTTCTTAAGTTGAGGTGACCACTAGTCATTTTAAATTGAAATGTATCCGTATTATCCGAATATATTGAACATTATTCATCTGAGAGTGGTCACAAAAGAGTGTAGTGTAGTACTAGTGAGTAGTGTGTAGTGTGACCTTGTCCTGTCCCGTGAAGACGTGGTGCAGGTGCGTGAGCAGGTCGGCGGGGTACACGGCCCAGTCGGCCCAGGCCTGCAGCACGCGCGTGACGTGTGTGATGAGTGTAGTACTAGTGAGTAGTGTGTAGTGTGACCTTGTCCTGTCCCGTGAAGACGTGGTGCAGGTGCGTGAGCAGGTCGGCGGGGTACACGGCCCAGTCGGCCCAGGCCTGCAGCACGCGCGTGACGTGTGTGATGAGTGTAGTACTAGTGAGTAGTGTGTAGTGTGACCTTGTCCTGTCCCGTGAAGACGTGGTGCAGGTGCGTGAGCAGGTCGGCGGGGTACACGGCCCAGTCGGCCCAGGCCTGCAGCACGCGCGTGACGTGTGTGATGAGTGTAGTACTAGTGAGTAGTGTGTAGTGTGACCTTGTCCTGTCCCGTGAAGACGTGGTGCAGGTGCGTGAGCAGGTCGGCGGGGTACACGGCCCAGTCGGCCCAGGCCTGCAGCACGCGCGTGACGTGTGTGATGAGTGTAGTACTAGTGAGTAGTGTGTAGTGTGACCTTGTCCTGTCCCGTGAAGACGTGGTGCAGGTGCGTGAGCAGGTCGGCGGGGTACACGGCCCAGTCGGCCCAGGCCTGCAGCACGCGCGTGACGCGCGCCGCGAACCCTTCCTGCTGCAGGCGCGAGCCCAGCGCGCCGCACGCGCCGCGGCACAGCGCCATCACCTCCACCAGCCGCGCCTGGATCCTACACACCCGCAGGGGTCGGTTAGGGGACGACGATTCGATGATTAATTATTGATAGTTGAGATTGATGATCGGTATTCGATGGCCAATGATCAGTGATCGGTGATCGGTGATAAATGAACGGTGATCGATGATCAATGATCAGTGATTAAAAGATTAGTGATC
Organism: Cyclophora punctaria; assembly: GCA_951394245.1. Classification (NCBI taxonomy): domain Eukaryota; kingdom Metazoa; phylum Arthropoda; class Insecta; order Lepidoptera; family Geometridae; genus Cyclophora; species Cyclophora punctaria. Next base: position 10,238,036 of record OX596168.1, read on the forward strand.
GATAATCAGTATTAGATGATCGGCGATTGGTGATAAATGATAGGTGATCGGTAGTAAATGATCGGTGATCGATGATCGATTTCATCCTTTTAATGAAAATAAACAAAGCATACTCACGCAGATCTATAAGCGCTCGCATTAGTCAGTTTCGCTTGTGCATTGTGCAGTATATCAGACAGGAGGTACAGTCTCGCTATCCGTCTGGCCGGCTGGGCCGACTGCGACGCGAGTGATTCGGCTATACACGTGACCACTTCTGGCGCGGCCTCGGCGTGTTCGAGACACCACGCCATGACGGCGCCGACGCTCTGCCGAGTCGCGGTAAGACCGCGAATTAGCTCTTCTAGGCGATCGCGTTGACTGGAAAGAAGTGAAGTGAGGTAAATTGAACTCTATTAGCGACTAGCATAAGAACTCTTATATCTATTAAATACTTAAGAAACAAAAGCTATTCGTTCAAAATTTTAGTTTATATTGCACGAAATAGAACAAATCTATATATCCACATATATTAAAAGAAAGTCGTGTTAGTTACACCATTTACAACTCGAGAACGAATATACCAATTTTAATGACTCTTTTTTTAATTTTATTTATTTTGGTCAGGAATAGGATAATACATAAGTAATAAAAATCCAGACATTCCCACGGGAACGGGTGCGTTGCGGGTGAACCGAACAGCTAGAAATATATTTATACGATTGCCTTGATTGGACACTCTAGGCATTAATGGGTTAAGAATGCCGTTCTTCAGACACTTGTAATATACCACATGTGGGCAAAGGCCTATCCCACTAAAGTAACGCAAGTGATATCATACATACCTATTGGAAAGCGTGCCTCTCATGCTTTCTTTAGCGTCCTCTTCTTCAATCAACTCGTCCGGCATACCCGCGGTGTACAGGTTCATTACCGGCGGACGCCATACTGAGCCACCTACAAAATGATAAAACAAAAAGGTATGAAACATGAAGTCGGTTTTACACTGAAGGAACTGTCAACTCGACATTGTAACTATTCTTCAGAAACCTCAAAAAACGCTCTGGATTTTTCCATCGCTCTGGATTTTTCCATCTTTACAAGCCATACAAAATTTGAACTCACCAGAAAACATTCTGAAATCCTCAAGCGACCACTGCTTAGGCGAGTCTCCCTGGAGCATAGAGAACAGCTTCCATCGATAGTAGATGTGTGCTGGTGATTGGTTCTCGAACAGGAACCGGAAGAACGGGTTGTTGATCTCCTTGTTCATTATGATGGCTTCGAACATCGGACCTTCGCGGATCACGAATTCGATCATCCGGTGGATCAGCATTAGGATGTTTCTGGAAACGTCAATTTTTTATTAACAAATTAGTTTGTAGATTTGAAGTGTGTATGTACATATTTGTTTTGTAGTATTGTAGTTCTTGTTAAACCTATATTGTGTTATGGCTATGATTCAAGAAGATACTTTAACTCTTAAATCCCCGCGCGAAAAAAAGATTCAGAGATATTATGCTACGTTGGATAAGATTGGTGGATACCAAACTAGCTTAATACAAAAGTACCCTTAGTTAAGATCACAAAAGTATTATTTTGTATACTAGGAAAAATAAAAATTAATTATACCTTTCTGTAGGCACGACGACTTTCACGATGGATTGAGATAATATCTGTAAAACAATATGAGATATCAGTTAGAGGTATGACACGATACTACCATATTATATGACTATGGTGTGATCTATACTAATATTATAAAGCTGAAGAGTTTGTTTTGTTTGTTTGTTTGTTTGTTTAAACGCGCTAATCTCAGAAACTACTGAACCGATTTGAATAATTCTTTCACTGTTAGATAGTCTATTTATCGAGGAAGGCTATAGGCTACATTTTATCCCGAAATTCCCACGGGAACGGGCACAACGCGGGTAAAACCGCGGGGCGCTGCTAGTGAACTAATAATGTTAAAGTGGTCTTACTAACCTGCTCATACAGCTTCCTGTCCTCTGGGTCGCTGGGGTAGTGCTCACCTGGTCGCACTCGGGGTATCTAAAGATGACGATGAAATTATTTAAAGGTGGCTTAAAATAATACATTTTGTTTTATTTATTGAAGAGGTTTTTAGGAGGTTCTCAATTTAGATGTTTAGTTTGTTATTTAGTATTACTATTTTAGGGTAGCAACAAATGTGATTTTTATGCTGTTTTTCATAGATGGAATGGTAGAATTGTACGAAACCCGTCTCAAGTCGCAAGCCCGACTCGCACCAACCAACAACAACAATATTATTTAAATAAAATTGTTCCCCCCAACAAAGGGCCATTCACACGTCAAGCCACACAAGCCACCATTAATAATAAGTTCAAATCTGTGTATACCTTGTTAGCGAGGTGTTTGGGCGGCTGCGCGTTGAAGGGCAGGCCGGAGGGCGGCGGCGGCTTGCTGGGCGTCTGCAGCGCGGGCGGGATGTAGATGGGCACGGGCGGAATCACCACCGCCTTGCCCCAGCCCAGCTTCATCTCGTAGCTCATTATTTCTTTACCTGAGTGAAGATAAATTGATTAGACTAGTTGGCTACTCTTACTGATATCTTCAGTGCGGTGAGAGATCTTTGCCCAGCAGTGGGATATAACAGGTAAATACTTCTTTTTACCTATTAACTTTTAGCTTATTTAAGTGACAAATTATACCGTCTTGTTCTTTGATATTGGTTCTTTAATAAGTTCAGGAACGCTTAATAAAGTGAGAAAAGCAAAGGATTTAATGTGGGGAACAATTAGTGAACGATAAGTACAAACCATTAATACACCGCAGCGCTCGCTCGCCGTCCTTCCTACTCATGAACGCCACGAAGCCGCAGTTCCGTCCGCGCGCCTTCTCCTCGTCTGATCGCGGCCACATGATCTTGATGCTGGCCAGCGGGCCGTAGCGGCCGAAAATCTCCATTAGTTGCTGTTCGGTTATCTGTCATGGTAGAAATGAACAGTTTAAGGTTAAAGGAGTTTAAGTGTAATGATTTTTCCATAATTTTTGGCTGTTATCTCTTTTGTATTTGAACAACATGGTTGCTCTCTTTTTCCGTTGCATGTTTATTTAGGCATTTATCTTAAATAACTAAGAAATAAAGTTGCAATTTAACAACAGAACCTTACTAGAAATAGTTAATACAGATAATTTCTATATATTACCTTAGGATTCAAATTCCCCAAATAGAGGTTGGTAGTGTTAGGGTCCCCCGTGTCGTAGGACCCCACGTCCGGCAACATATCAAGCGCCGCATCATTCACAGTGCCGCGGTCACGGAGCACGTTCTTGTACTTGTGTCTCTCTGAGCGTTCTTCTTGGATTCTGGATGGAAATATTATAGTCATACATTGTCATTCAGATAAAGGTAGGTAAATTTAGTTAGGTATCTTAACCTACTGTTAACAGTTTTGATTTACAATTGAGTCAATACAACTATTTATCTCTGTCGTTCAGTTACACACTCCATACATACAACCAGAATTCCTTATTACACATTATTTGAGCAAGATTATTGCAAAATCATTTCAAAATAAAGCTACTACTTTGATGTGTACGCAGCCTTAGACAGAATTTAACATTAATCTATGATCACCAATTAACCCAACACTTAAAACAATAGAATATATCACTTACTGCCTAAGTTCCTCCTTAAACAACTCAAGGTTGCTCTTCTTCTTATCCTGTCCCTTCTGCTTAGTCCGCAGTCTTCCTGGTGGTTCAGACTTCTGCACCAAGTTCCGGATGATATCCGCCTCAGTGTTGCCACGTTTATCATCAAAGCGAGACGTTGGTTTGTAAAGTTTACCCCTTTCTGAGGTGTCTTCCTCTGTAATATGAATAAATGATCATATACATTAACAATTCTAGATTGTTATACAGAATGTAAGTAAAGTTTGTCTCATGAAATAGAAGGGGAGAAGAAACCCAGACATTGTTGAGGAACAGCCAGTACAAATTATAAGGCAAAATCTATTTTAATTGTTTCTTTAATTACTTCCAGCCCTGAAGAGCTGATACATTTGTAATGTTTGGAACATCAAGCAACTCTAATATGAAATTTATATTCAAAATCAGATGGATTCATTCAAATATAGTGGTTGCTAATAAACCAAATGCATTACCATTATGATTACTACATACCATGATGATACTACTTTTATGCTCTATAAATATGATGTCTTATTGAAATCTTTACTTACTTCTAGCCCCCGCATCATAGGTGCCAGCTTTGACCCAAACCTTGCTGGTAGTACTTGGTACCTCTTGGAATGTCTCCACGAACTCTTTGAACACCTACCAATAAAATCATCATGTACTTAGTGCACAAGTCACACAAGCATGAAATAGTGTTGGAAACAAAATTCTTCTTAGACCATTTTAGAGTCAAAATTTGACGTTAATTATTAAAACGTAATTCAAATTAATGTGAGTCGAGTATATTTTTTAAGATGTATATGTATTATGTACAGAAATACCTGAAGTTGTAGTGGTAAAACGATAATGTTTTGATTTTCAAACTTTGATAGAATTGATGTCCGCACATAGTGGAGACTGTTGTACTTACATGAGCCGCAGCTTCCTCTTCTTCCTTTTTACGAAGCTCCTCAAGTTCTCGTTTAGAAAGGCCTCTACTACTCATTTTAAGGCCTTTAACAATCACTAATTAGTAAAAATCTACACTAAAGCAACAGCGAACATTTTAGTCAGTAAAATATCTCTCGTAATATTACATTAAAACTTAGCAATTCAATTAAGCACGTACGTCGTGTGTTACAAAATGTGTTATTAGGATTACATTAATAAATTAATGCATATTTTTAGGAAATACTAATCCCAAAATAATAACACCGACCGACAAGACAACTAACTAAACTAACCTAATTTTGTTTGTAGAACTGACATTAACATTTGTTTGACATTTAAAGGTGCAAGGCACAGAGTATAAATAGACGCGTCAAATTGAAATTGACAAGGACGGTATGCATTATGGTAATATTAAAATCATGTTCAAGGCACCAAGAAAGCAGTATGAATTATGTATTATGTAAGGGGCCTATCCATTGATGCGGAGCGAGCTGGCGGAGCGGAGAAACGGACAAATATAAACCAATAGGATGGATTGCATAAATCTCCGGTGAGATGTTTTATGCAATCCTATTGGTTAATATTTGTCCGTTTCTCCGTCAATGGATAGGCACCCTTAGGCCTGAAACTGTGTTAATCCAGAAGTACAACGCGCGGGCGCCCGCCGCCTCCGTAGCGTAGATGAAGTTTTGTATCAAACCGCGAGGGCGCCCGCTCGCTCGTGACGGGGTTCGCGCGTGCATCTACGACGGTTGCCCGTCCGTGCGCCCGCTTAACGCAGTTTCTGGCCATATGCGAATTGAAAATAAACTTATGAGATTCCTCAGTACGTTAATTACAAGTCTACAAAGAGTTCAATATAATTATTAACAGGAAAAGAAAACTCCAAGCAATTTCTTCAAAATTTTCTATATTTTGCTTATTAATGAACCTAAAAATAAAGTATTGATTTTAAATACATTAAATACACGAACACACCAACATGATGAGTGCTGTTTTAATACATTAAAAATTCATACAAAAATGAATCATAAAATTGAAAATATAAAATGCATAATCGATTGTGAAGATTGGACAGCGTCAAAATAATCACAGTCTCAATAATAGTAATCGTATAATTCTTAAATTTATCCCCAAACAACAACAAGGTGTAACACTTAGTTTTGAAGACCATAAATAATAATACAGAATTACAAAGAAACATATTTTATACTATTAAATGCATGTTACCATTGTACTACTTCGCTAAAACATGGCCAATGATTAAATGAAGAAAATTAAAATTTACAAAACATAAAGAACAAACAAAATTGTACTCTTTTAATAATATTCAATAGACAATAATAAATTTTACATTTTGATATAAATGTTTGTCCGACAAAATGTTGTACTTTAACTATTGTATTGAATGTGCTTGAAACCGTACCTCTCTGTAATAATATATTTCATGCGCTTAATGTAAACTCTGAAGGAAGTATTTTATAGACGAAACATACTGAAATTAGGACTTTATTATTAGCTAATATAAGTTTTAAAATCTATTTAATTAAACAATGCATCGGCTTCAGGCAACTCGTTTGTCGTGAAGCGAACGATTGTTTATCAACAACATTTAATAACGTACATAGATAATACTTCCCCGGTACGGTAACATTCACAAAAACAGTGCAAAATTTGAATATCATGTAAACATTACAACGAATCGTGCGTTAAAAGTATCGCACAAACCATTGATCCTTCGATTAGTCTAGACAACTATTAATATAAATTACATACAATATTCATCGAATATAATATAAAATTAAATACTTAAGAGTCGCACACACTGTCACTAATGCCTCCCATGTAAAAGAAATACAATATTTAAACATTATTATATATTTTGCGACATCAGTGACAGTCGCGACGTATAGTATAGTGAATACGATCTCAACACATAAAATACACTGTACAGGGATATATGGACAGAGTCTAAAACTTCCATTCGTTATTTCCACAATGTACGACACGAATTTACCTTTACAATACGTAACTACATACAAATAAGGTCTAAAATACATTGACTTGATATACGGTTAGGAAAATTAATATACTTACATTAGATTCTTATTAAATAAATTAAGGTAGAGGCGTGTCGTACAGATAAGAGTTGTTTATAAATTAGATACAATTTTAGGCTGAGCGGTCAATATGGCGGGGGGTATGGAAGTAAAACTATTGACTTTAAATAGTTTTAAACTAAGAAGCTGCCGGTCGCTGGCCGTACACCACTGTATTAAAAAGTGTTGCTAGCATTAAAAAAATATTTAACACTGGTTGAATAGAAAACTAGATATATTTTTTAATTCCTTGTGCAGTAGCATATTGTCTTTGAGTCCTGTGGATTGTGCTTTGTTCGGGATACGTCCTAGCGCGTGCTCACAGGTCTCAGGCATCTGTGTCGGCGCCTTTGAGTCGGAGGCGCGCGAAATCTTCGAAAATTATGTCGTCGTCATTCTCTTGGCCGTTCTCGTCACTGAAACAAAATTATAGTGAATATCTTATTCATCAAATAATAATGAGCTGTTACAGTCTTTACAATAATGCATCTATGAAATAAAATAAGTCATAGTGTTGGTGTTGCATTGCAGGTATTCGATTGTATACATACGTGTTTGAATGTGAACGTAAAGCAGTATGCAATCACAAGCGGTTCAAAGACATCATTGAGAAAATTGTCCATCTTTAACCCCAATTGCACCGTTACAAATGAACTCTATCAGTTTAACTTAATCCTAATTACGAGCTTAACTGTGATCAGAACTTCAATATATGTAGTTTTAACGTACTCACACGGGTTTTTTCGTGTTAGAAAACTTAATAAAGCAAGTAATAACTTACTTTTTATTTCCCGACGTTTCGAGGGGATTGCACCTCTCGTGGTCGCGGGTGAAAAGTAAGTTATTACTTGCTTTATTAAGTTTTCTAACACGAAAAAACCCGTGTGAGTACGTTAAAACTATGTGTTCAAATCGTGTAAGTTTAAAAAAGACTATTCAATATATGTAGATAGGAGCGGTGAATTCGGATCTTAGTCTGGCAGTGTATTGATCGAAAGTGTTGTTACTTATCTATAATATAAAAATGAATCGCCGAATCTGTTGCTAAGCGCATAACTTCAGAACGACTGCACCAAATTGAATGATTCTTTTTTTAATGTGTTCCTTATTGTCAGGACAAGGTTTTTATATAAGAAAAGTAAGGAATAAAAATTTCAAAATTCCCACGGGAACGGGGGCGCTGCGGGTGAAACCGCGGGGCACAGCTAGTGAATCAATATAATATTATGTTTCCCTGCGTACGTGAGTAGGTATATGCATGTATACTAACGGGTGCGGGTCGAGCTGTATGAGGTCGTGCGCGACGCGCGGCGGCTCGGGCGCGGCGCGCGGCGCCTCCTCCTCCGGCTTCGGGTGCATCAGGATGAACGGCAGCTCCGCGCTCAGGTCACTGCCCATCAAACGGTAACTCAGTATACAGGCGGGAAAATCTACTGGTTCCTAACAAAACATCTTCGTATCTCCTCTCCTAGTTTCGGACTTGCCTATACTCATTCATTCATTCATTCATTCATTCATTCATTTGGAGTAGGTTAGTGGCTAGTTCGGAGTTTTTAGACCGTCAAAGGGCCCATACTGACCGATATAAAAAGCCACTTAATATTAATCTTTAATAAATGTCAGACTTGTCATTTCATATAGCTGACATATTAACGTGAATGTCAATGTGTCCTTATCGATCAAGCACGTCGACGTTAAGTCAATTCCTGACGTCGACCAATGACTTATCTCGTTCATGAAATATTTCGTCAATGAGTCTGTCTCCTCGTCGATCAGTAATACATGTCGATCAATTTATTCGTTGATCAGTCGGATATGTCTGTTATATCATAGATCAGTTCCTTAATCTGTAATATGAACTTACCCTCCCAGCGGCCCGAGGCACAGTTTCACCTTCACCTTGTATTGCACTATAATACCTAAGTTTTCGCGCTGCGACGGGTCTGCGATCCTGCAAAATAACACATAATATTAAAAATGAATACTTAAATTCATACTATTACATAATATTAAAGCAATTAGATAATCAACATAAGATAATGTTTGTTTTGTAAAATAATCTCGTCTTTAACTAAACGTACAATTGACAATGTGTTCATATCATCATTAAATAAACATATCGCATCTCACATAACCATCATCAAATAATGTGACCAATGTTATCAGATATTTAGTCAAATTCCGGGTGCATATGATGGTATACAACATACTTAAAAATAATTGATAATTGACCAATAACTATAGGTGTTAATAATAAATAAATAAATAAATATATACCCGGACCAATTCACACACCGTTAATTAGACCCAAACTAAGCTCTAAGCTTGTATTATGGTATCAACTGATACTTCTTCTTCTTCTTCATCGAGTGGATGGTCAACCTGACCAATCCTGTTGTCAGAGTTATTGAACCGCCAAAGAAAAAAAAACTGATATTAATACATATACATACACAAATATGTCTGCACATGTGGTTGACTCCGGGCGGGAATCGAACCCACAGTAAGCGCTCTCACATACTGCTGTGCCAACAGGCTAGTCAAATATAACAGTAAAAACAAAACAGCAAAATGACTTACAATGTGCTCGAAGCGAGATTAGTGTCTTCATGTTTGAGTTGACCGTCCAGCGCCAAGCCCCACTTGTCCTTGTTGTTGGCCAGCAGTGGAGTCAGCGTGAACACCTTGCTCAGAGTGAAGCCGGGGCCTACAGGACAACCTTCCCTGTTGGATGTAAAAAATAGGATCAGTCAGTGGCTTGGCTATAAATCTATTACAAGGTATTCCTAAAATAAACCGACTTTCTAAAACCCTATTGTCTTTGACAATACTGTTTTGAGTAAACAAAAGAAATGCAGGTAATGAATTTTTTTTATATAAAACTTCAAATTTTTCATAAAATACTTACAAAAGGCATTCAAGTTGAGGAGTCACTGAACCTGACAATTAATTATTATAACTTTACAGAAGGAATTGTCTTTGGTTTGAAAATCAGCCATATTTTACCATCTAAAGACTCGTAATAAGAAGTAGGAACACTTTCAAACATGCCTCGCGGTTGAAATCCTTCTCACTGTACTGATATCATACTTTTGAAACCCACACAATTTGCACTCCTACTAAATGAAACGGGCTGTATCGCGTGAGAATATATAATGTATTTATTAAACTAAGAACTCGGCGTTTCGAGCGGATTATACCACTCGTGGTCACGGGATAACCACGTAAACATTCGAGTGAATTATACATAGGTAGCAAAGGTTAGTAAGGATTCAAAACTCTGGTTACTTTCTCAATAATTTGTCACGCAAATATGAACCTTCATTGGTCGAAATATGGTTCAAATTGTAAAACACTTCAAGCAAAACTTCAGCTATTCTGGTACGTGCATTAAATCACACCAAACGAACTTACAATGATCGAGTTTTTAATTTCTTATTACAATTCCCAAAAAACGGTAATCTAAATAATTTCTTCACCTTCGTTTTGATTTTCCTGTATAAGAAAAGCAGTAAAGCACGTTTTATTAGACTTTACTAATCTAGATCGTTACATAATGTAGGGGGAACCTTCGCCAGTAGTGGGAAGAAGTTAAAAGTAGAAATTCCTAAGCTTAAGTTTCATACACACGAGTGGCATATATTATATGGCAGAACCGGCGACCGCCGGCACAGCAAGCTCTCACATGCCACTGTGCCAACGTAGCATTATCATTCTATATTATTATTATATAGGACAAGGGCGTAGGGATACCGATGCACTGGAGCGAGCTCATTTAAAATGTTCTTTTTTGTGCCATCGACACGAAGAAGAAGAAGACTGTTCTATACTAACTCAGTCTCGGCCTCCGCGACGGTACACTTGTACTGCGCAGTGGAGAAGAGGCAGATATCCGCAAACTGACGAACGGACACTTTGATACGCTTCACCGACCGGTTGGAGTTGTTCGCTATGTGCACGTTCACTGCTATGTTCTCGCCGTGGTGGTACAGCTCCTGGAATGTACAAGAAAAAAATTATAGCTTCGTAGAGAAAAATAAACTTTGTAACCCTCACTGTACTGATATCTTCGGTGAGGCGAGCGGCCTTTGCCCGTGTCCAACAGAAAATTCAACAGCTTGTAACCTCTCATTGTACTCATATCTTCGGTGAGACGAGAGGCCTTTGCTCAGTGGTGGGAACTGGGACATTACAGGCTAATACTTTTTTTTACATTACTTTTGTAACCTCGGTCGAAAACCTTTTTATTTGGTCAGCTAAGTATTGATCACTTATCGTGTGATGTCAAAAGAACTTACATACAAAAAAATATCTAAGTTAGTTGATTTGTTAGGGACCTGCAAAAATACAGCATTCAAATGTACTTTTGAATGTACTTTAAAGCTCGTGTAAAACGTCAGGTTGCTGCTAGTAAAAATATGGCATCAACCGATAAAAATTTCGGTACTAATAACAACTAATTTAAAACCAATTAACACTAAAAAGCGTTTTTGATACACACCATTACAAAAAAAAAAACACACACACACACACACAAGCTGTTATAACATATTCACACTGTAAATCAATTGATTGAATCAGAAACGAAACGATAATACCAGTATTTGCACGTGGGCGGAGGATTAAACAGGAATTGTATCCGACTGGTAAAAAAGTGTTTGTAAATCATACATCATCAATCTTCTAAATATGTATATAAAAAAACATATAAAAATTACGTGTCAATTTGTATGTCCGCGATGGACTCTTACTGAACCGATTTTAAATTTGATTTGCACACAGTGTGCGATTTGATTAATCTTGAAAGATAGTATAGCTTACGTCTCAATTACAGTCCATTTTATCCCGAAATTCCCACGGGAACGAGTACAACGCGGGTAACATCGGAGGACGTGGCTAGTAAAATATACAAAAACAATCATAATTCTCTATCTATTCCAAAGTAGAAAAAGTTATAGTCGGCCTGGCGATTTTGGCGATGGCGACCACTTCACTACATAGTATAAAACAAAGTCGCGTCTGTTTGTCTGTATGCTTAAATCTTTAAAATTACGCAACGGATTTTGATGCGGTTTTTTGTAATAGGTAGAGTGATTCAAGAGGAAGGTTTTTATGTAAAAAAATTCCCACGGGAACGGGCACAACGCGGGTAAAACCGCGGGGCGCTGCTAGTCTACTATAAGCTTCACGCACACGCACTTACTTCGTTGTGACCACCTAAGTGAGTCAATAGACACAGTCTTTTTGACCTTGAACTGGTAGTACCGAATATACAATATTTAAATGTCCTCTCATATCTCTCCTATTTGACCGATAAAATCATAGTGTATGTACTACAATACAATGATATACCTTGTGTATGTTTGACTTTTGTGATTAAGTTTTGTTGAACGTAGATTAACATTTTCAATACGACCTGCATCAGCTGCATGTACCATATTTTGCTAGAAGCGTACCGTATCTTCATCTTTTTTTAATCGTGCATTACCTAAGTCCTTATGTTGGTAGTTTCCACTGAACAAAACACGGTCTAAAAATAGACCTCCAAAGTGCCCTCAAGAAGTTAATCACTACACTCAATCATGGTACTCGACGCAGATTAAACATTTACGCCTTATTCATAATCACTCTATAACTAAAACACTGCTTTAAAGTGTTTTGTCTCTTTTACTCTTTGGCAAATAGCCTATGTGGGAAAAGGACAAACCATTTTATAGCTAAAGTGCTGTTAATAAGCGTTTATGAATAAGGCCCTTAGGGTCATATTAATTAACTTGTCACTTTCTGACATACGCAATTTTCCGAAGAGCAAAAGAGACAAAACACTCCATATCAGTATTTTAGTTGCCGCGCTTATTAATAAGGGAATTCCATAGTTCCTCTGCGAGTCGATCAATATTGATTAGGGAAATCCAATTCTTTTAAGGTCAAATATATTTACTTTAAAATCTTATCTTTCTTAATTAAGGTGTTTACGGAAGGAATTAGTTGAGGGGAAAATTGTAAAGGTATTTTTAGATTTAAGACCTTTCTCAATTGCCACGCAAGAAGGTGTAATAAAATTTAGATAAATTTAGATAATTTATGATCTAGTTCAATTATTTATTTAATAATTTAGGACTTTAATTAATTAACGTTGGTGATAATCCTACTAATATTATAAATGTAAATGTTTATGAGGATGGATGTTTGTTACTCTTTCAAGCAAAAACTACTGAACGGACTTGGATGAAACTTTACTTTGGGTTGGTGATGTCAAACCTGAGCCATGTTCGAAAAGTAGGAAACATGTATACGCTCGACCTTAGAATTGAAACCGGAACCTCAGTCTTGGCAAGCGAGTGCACATACCACTAGACCACCGAGGCGTAATTTTTTCTTCGTCTTCATTTTCGTATATCTTTACCGTCTTATTCATAAACGCTCTAACTAAAAAGCTATTATAAAGTGTTTTGTCTCTTTTGCTCTTTGGAAAATAGCGTATGTAGGAACGGGACAAACCATTTGATAGCTGAATAAGGCTGTTAGTCTTTACCTTATCGAGCGAGGCTTCTAAATACAACTTGTTGGGGCTCATCATGAACTCTTTGGACACCTCGACTGAAGGCTGCTCTCCTTGCTTGCTCGGCGCGTACATTATCTTCCGGATTGCTAGCCGGACCGAATTCCTGAAAAGGAAATACGAAGATTGTTAGTACAGTCTACTTAAAATGAAATTGGATGTGAAATTATAGATGAGCATGTTTCTTTCTTTATAAAACACAAACTTTATTCTAACAAACAAAAGTAATTTATTTGTTATAAAACAAATATCCTACGAGACTAAAAGGAGAGTCTAAATAATATTATTTGGGGCCTGGGCCGGCAGCAGGGTCATCGAGGAGGGCCAACTCAAACTAGTTTAACTTTTTTTTAAACAGTTTATTAGGGGATGACCAAGACAGGGCAGTGGAGGCAACTAAAATACTGGTAGTTAAGTTTATTTATTTATCTAATAGAGGTTGTCAACAGCTACACCATATTTAAGTAAGACTACGGCATTTTAAAAGGTCCCATCCAAATATGTGTGCCACTTACAGGCATCCACAGCATTCACAACTCATAGGTTGTAATACCTTTTATGCGGCTTATCATCCTGTGTGTCGGCGACGAACGCCTTCAGCTCGTAGTCGACGCCGCACGGTTTGCCGGTGTCGCCCGGGGCCGGCTGCAGGGTGACCGAAGCGGGGCAATGCGGGGGCAACTCGAAATAGAACGGGTGGGCGGAGGGGCCCAGCTTGCGGACCAGGCGCTCTTGGAGACGGGTCAGTGGCCGCTTTGGGGTACCCGTTGCGGGGTATATCTAGGAGCAAGAGATTGATGATGTACTGAAACTTGTATGTATCCAGGGAATACCCTAAGAGAAGGTAAATGATAGTTTACACTATTTAAAATTGTACCCTCGTGAACACAGCCGTTGCGACACGACCGAAACGTTGAGGTATGCATTGTAAATGTTATATTCGCGATTAAGTCCCGTCCAGATTAATGTTTTCAATGGTATAATTTAATTAAATCAGAGCTGGAGAACCTTCTTTCAGTTTCGGGGACGTGACGCCAATGAATCTTTCAGAATCGAGTGTTCATTGGCAGCTATAATTCCAGAGAAAATAATTTAAGCAAGAATTTTAATTTCCTGTTTCAATACAATGTTACGTCAACAACTCGAATGCGAATCAAAACACGGATACATTTATTGATTAGAAGCCAATTGATAAATTAACGTCTCGATGATTAATCAATGCTCCCATTGACGTCACAATAAAATGAAAAAAAAAATCAGTTTCGGATAACACAAAACATGGCGTCAATGACAAAAACTATGACGGATTGCGGCAAACGAAAAATTTGCAAATGAACAAACAGGAAAAAATGTCGTGTCCATCAAACCAAAAAAATATAAAGAGTTGTTATTCCGTTCGCAGTGTCCATATATATATAAAAAACGTACCTACACAAATATTTAGCGTTCCAAAGCTAATTCTGTTAGGTAGGTCAGACCTTGGAGAATATGTAAAACTTCATGCAGTGAGCATTGACTTGTACTATTTTTTAGCATGGAGCATGACGTAATCATTGACGTAAATAAAGGATTAAATAACAATACTGATAAACCTACCGTGATTTATCTATCTGCTTCGCTTGAATGTCGAACCGTTTTTTTGCTACATTTAGTACGAGCAATATTCCCAGATTTACTTATAAACGATGATTAACATAATCAATGAATATGCCACACTTATTCTACAGTCAAAACTTTAAAATACTGGTTTTTAACTTTTGGGAGTTTACTTATCATGAATATACGAGTATATTTATTTTTTCCTTAATAAGCAAGTCAGTGTTAATTAAAAAGAATAGCAATGGCAAAATTGTATGCCCGGAAAGTCTATGGGTAGTGTCAAAAATAATTAGTGAACTAAAACTAATTAAAATGTTTTATGTGGGATCAAATATACAATTACTTATATACTGGCACAATGATAACCAGGTCATATTACTTTAGAACACAAAGATGAAGACCTCATATCTTTAAAACTATACCCATTTCCATCACCAATGACAATTACCACAAAACCAGTTGACAGTCGCGAGCAATCCTACGTATTTTAATAAAAGTATTAGTACCGTAATAAAAGTTCGCGTTCAAGAGGGCGGCAAACCGTAAACTGTAGATCCCAAAGATCGGACAACTTAAACAAATGTAATTGCTATCTGAACCGAAACTCTTCAAAGGGAAACTGGCAGAATTAATTCCGAATCTACGGGAGACGATCAACTTTTATTGGGTTTTTTAATCATCTTCCCCTTGATGTAATGGAATTATGCACTGAGAAACTTTCGTGGAAAATGTGGATTTGACTCTAGTCAGGATTTCAATATTATGGATGGACAGTTTTGATTGGTTACCTAATACCAAAGAAAAGAATATGGCTATACCTTCAAAGTAGAGCAAACTATTATCCTTTAGTACCCCACGGCTGGGCAAAGGCCTTTTATCCCACCCAAGATCAGTACAGTGAGCAGGATTAGAGCTTGCCTACTGCGGGTTGGTGATTATGCCAAACTAGCTAAATTATTTACGAAGAAAGCGGAAAACTATTGATATATAACCTTTTTTAAGCTAGGAATGAAAGTGAGGGTCACTCGAGAACATGGACGTGAAACCGGAACGAAACGAAATGGGTCAATTATTAGGGTGTGTTCTACCTGATATGTGCGAGGTAAAGGAAAACAAATATCCACTAATACGGTTACATTATTTCACAGGCCTCGCTTGGCTATAGGTAGATATTTTCTCGCGTTATTCTTTTCTATTTTATTTACATACTAGCTGCGCCCCAAGGTTTTACCCGCGTTATGCCCGTTCCCGTGGGAATTTAAGGAATGAAATGAAAAATAGCCCATAACCTTCTCGGTGAATGTGGCTATCCATTGCAAAAATAATTATTCAAATCGGGCTGGTAATTTCCGAGACATACAAACAAACAAACTCAGCAGCTTTATAATATTAGTATAGATTTGATAGAGATGAAGAGTCGATATCATATCCCATGATCTCGGCTGACCCTTAAACTATCCGCTTACCAGAGCAATACAATGCTTCTTTTGGTACCAATCAACATAGCATAGTAAAGAAAAATAGCGATAGCGGTACCCACCAATCACATCAAACTTAGCTAAGCCCAGTTCTGGAACAAACGCATACACAAAGGACTTACACCCTATTCATAAACCATATGTCGCAAAAATACTGCTCTTTAGAATGTTTTGTCTCTTTTAGTCATTTCGTAAATAGCGCATGTCGGAAAGCGACAAACCATTTGATAGGTAAAATGATGTTAAGCGTTAAGGTCCTTAACCTTAAAACTGCTTGCTCTTTTGCTCTTTTTGTAAATAGCGTATGTCGGAAAGTGACAAACCATTCGATAGCTAAAATGCTGTTTAAACAAACGTTTATGAATAAGCCCTTTAATTCTAATTCTGCATACTAAACCAAAACCCCCAAAGAGTGAAGAGAGAGGGAACTTTGATAAATTACCATTTTTTTCGTTACCTGTTCAGCGGCCAGATACAGGTCCTTGCGGAAGGTGAGCCCGAGGACGTCGAGGTCCTCGCGGCCGTACCTGAACGCGGCCAGGACATGACCGAACACTTTGCGCTCCTTCACATATTCTGGGTCTATTAGGACCACGCCATCTGTAAAGGGGTGGGTGTTATTTTCTTTGTAGCAAATTGTTAAAGTCAAATTAGATTTAGGCATTTATATTTATAAACTAGTATCGCCCGCGTTGTGCCCGTTCCCGTAGGAATTCTGGGATGAAAAATAGCCTACCTATAACCTTCCCGTTGAATGTGTCTATTTATTACAATAAAAAATAATTCGAATCAGATTGGTAGTTTCTGAGATTTGCGCTTAGCAACACATTCAGCTATTCATTTTTATATTATAGGTATGAAAATGTAACTAGAACTATTATCATTAAAATCGCTGTTACGTACGTAAGTATTAGGTACCCTATACCATTACAAGAATATTATCACTCATATTGTCTACACTGTTTTATTAAAATAGGAAATTAACCAATTAATTATCAAAGACAAACACCAAGGGACCCTGGATTAGTCGTTGCCACGGTAACGGAAATTGCGATAGATTAAATTATAAAATTGTTCAGTAATACTCGTATAAGTACCTACCAAAATTAGTTGGAAAATATCCCGAAACGAACTTACTTATGATAATAATGTCTATATTAATATTTTGTGTTCAGTTAGATATTCCTGATATTAAGGTCTATAACGTAAGTTGAACATTATTGAATCACTTTACTCGGAATCAAGGCGTGATTATTTAATGGAGTTACGTAGTCTAGTCCTCGTTTGCTTGTTTAGTCAGACAGACAGTAATCCTACGCTTTAAACAAGGTGAGTCGCGTTTTCACTTAGAGCGAGAATGATCAGAGCGAAGATTCGTAAGCTCGCTCGCTCAAAAGCCTTGCGCGAGCGAATGTTCGCTCAGAGATGATCGGCCGGTAAAAATTGTTTTAATTAAAACACGAGTTTTTTCACGAGTTCTATTTCAAGCGAACATGAGCAAATAAGTATTTGTTGGGAGCACTGAGTCAAAATACGACTTTGGTCAAAAATTTCAATAGAGCAGCATTTATTGCTTTCTCAGCCGGAATAGTCTTAGTTTAGTCTCGTCTAGTTGTGGTCTCTGTTCACCGTTAATCATTATTTTGTCTAAATAGTTATAAATATGGGCACTTACCAATCGGGTCTACATGTGTGATGTGGTCTACGAAGTCTCTTTTCCCTAAGTATACTGTGATCTGAAAATAAATGACGCTACGTGAATATCTATTGCAAACATAATAATTTGAGGACAAAATCTTTAATAGTAATTTAGTACCAACTTTTTGTTTTTTTGTAAATTAGTTTCCGACATGGTCTAACGATTGAAACAACCGGGACCGACAATTTAACGTGACCTCCGAATCACGGTAGCACTCATATAAAAATGCCAATATCGGCCACCCATCCAAGTCGAGCTGCACGTTGTTTAACAATCGCAATGAACTAACATCACTTATAATTATTTTTTTTCTGGATTGGCACAAAATGTGGTTAAATATCGTCAATTTTCCAGCCGAAGACGATTGCTTCTGAAGAGGAAAAAGGTTTAGGGATAGGGTAAGAATGAAATAAAATCACTAAACCTTTTTCCTCTTCAGGAGCAGATATAGATGGCTACATCTGATATAGAGAGATGGTAAGTTTGAAGGTTGCCTAAACGACTATATTGTAGTTGTGTGTTACCTTGCCATTTGGAGAGCTTTTCTTGAACACTCTTGTGGCCTGACGCTGTTTGTTGCTGCCTGCGTCGTCCATATTGCCGCCACGGCCTCCACGCCACTGCAAAAATAATGTACAGCGTTACGTTATATACACATGTGTTGGGGTAAATTAAAATCCTAAGGGGAATCGCGTATTAGGGAAAAAGTAATCTATACATTTATTTTATGACGATTAGTACGTGGTATAAACACAAATTGACAACTTTTAACGACGACCATAAATTACGTATGCCCATATCACTAGGCTACGTACCTAAATCAATAAGGGCATTTAGTAAAGTGTTATTAATGATAAAGCAGAGACTAAACATAGATGTTCTACTAAGCACACGTTTAAGAAATAGATGTATGACGAAATATAATTGAATACACTATCACTATAAAATAATGAAGTAAATTTTATCCTTAGTACGAGTATTCAATATTCATAACAGTTGTGCTATATCATTAACAATTTCATACTAATTATTTATGCGCTATTAAAACTAATCATATTCTACCTACAAGGCAACTTCCCGTAGTCATTTCATCACTAGACTATATCATAGTGAATCATAGATTCTTAGAATACTTGTAAACGTTAAAAGGAAGTACGAATCATCTTCAGATCATGATTATATGAAAAAATGATTATCTAAATAAATAGATCTAGCCACATCATCCTCATTCTGATTAATATGTTCTATTTATATGCTTCCGACATAGGTATTCACTTGTATTTACTAAAGAAGTATTAGTAAAGTATAGTATTAGCCTGTAATGTCCCACTGCTGGGCAAAGGCTTCTCCTCTCTCTGAAGATATCAGTACAGTGAGGATAAGGCAGCAATCACCATGCTTGCCCAGTGCGGGTTGGTCATCTCAAACGCGACCCATGCTTGTAAATACCTACTATCTAATCAAAATGCTTTAATTTTTAAAAGGACTTCATTTATTTATGCTTTTTTTACTTTTCTTTTTTGGAAAATTTATATTTTTTTGCAGAATAAAAAGTAAGTTGAACGAAGACGAAAAAGCGAAAAGGAGGACGCAATAAAGCAAGTACTGCAGGTTTGTTGAGTGGGCCCTGAAAAGGGCCGTTTTGGTGTTGGTTCCGTGAAGAACAAGGGGTAGGGCTCATTGTGGTAGAAAGATTCGCCGCCTAGTTGAAGTGTTGTGGTTCGCTAGACTGGACAGTATAGCTAAATTCATATTATTCAGGATAGTCAAAAATGCTAACTCGTTTCTGATATCTAACCTAGATATGCCTAGATCTTCAAGCGTAGTGATTACCGAACATAGACAGTTATACAATCTGATACAAGCACAAACAAACACATAAATACTATAAGAGACTCCTAGAATATTGAGAAGAAAACGCTTACAGAATATACAAGCATCGTTTATGAATAATGTAAATAATGAGAATCGTCGCACAAACACACTCGTATATAAAAGTATTTACTTAATCTTGTGTACATTGCCATTTCCGCGTGTATTCCCAAGGGCTAAAGCTGACACGAAACTGTAGTATTAGCGATCAGCGATTTGTCGATTCAATATGAATCGTTCTCTTAAATATTAAACAAAGTTCTCACTCCGTCTGTCTGTACCGCATACCTTCTACTACGGATTTACTAAAAAGTACTTGTAAGCGGGATAAAGTAAGGGGATTTGGGCAACTTTTCATTCCGAAATTCCCACGGGAACAGGTACGACGCAGATAAAACTGCGGGGTACTTCCAGTTGAGTAATTACGATAAAAGCTTTATTTAAAAAGAACTAAGCTTATTGTATATCTTTATTTATAATCCTGTGTGCACCAACCCCAAGGGTTAATTCAAACTAAGTTCAAAATATCCAAAAAAACCTATTCTGAATCCAATATTTCCAATATCGAACTTTGTGAATATAAGGGCTAATAGAATCGTGACCAGTATCAACAACTCGCCCTTCGGTTATCAACTTATCATATTACCTAACCGCGAAGGTTTCGAGCAAACATTATTAAAACTTTCCCTAACAAAGCTTTTCACCAAAACCATAACGTTATTATCTCTATTTTAAAAAAAGAACATTATTAAAACTTCAGCTTGAGTGGTTGACGAAAACAGTATGAGAAAACAGAGTGAGATGAACATTTAACAGTAAATGTTTTGCAGTTCTAATCCGGCTTAAGCCTGCAGAGTGCCCGTGATATTTGAAACCGACAAACTGTCCGCAGAAATTATTAACGCTGTAAATGGTTTGACGAACGTTGCAGTGACAAATTAGGATCGAGAAAGCACTTGCCAGAACTGAAATCCTAACACTCTTGACGGGCGCGGTGTAAGGAATGTAGTCTAAATTAATCTTTGACAATACTGGTACAAAATCCTTTCCTGCTATTACGTAGGAGCAAGGTCATAATCATAATATAACACATGCGTCGCAATAACTGACGTCTCACATTACAATAGAACACTATACTTTTTTACTTCGCAATGCGTTGTACGGTACTGTACGGCAGCAAAAAACGGTGCGTTTGTCACGCCTAAAAGACTTTAGCCGCGCGTTAAAAGTGGTTTTTTAACCGACTTCCAAAAAAGGACGAGGTTCTCAATTCGGAGGTTGTATTTTCTGATGTATGTTCGGTCATAATTATAAGTATAAACTAGATGACCCGGCGTTGTTTTGCCATATAAAAATTAAGGGGTGGACCATCCTAATCACTATAAATTGAGATGTCAGCTATCCAATCGTTCAAGTTGGATCAAAGTGCACACTGTGTGCAAATCAAATTTAAAATGCGTTCTGATTGCGGATAAACAACGTGAGTACGTAATTTTTATATACAAAGATGTGCTAGAACAAAATCCGATATTACTTGTGTATCAGTACTTACAATGTCCCCTGTTAGGCTCCAGGGTGTGCGTCACTGGAGCGTCCACTGCTGCGCAGGCACGCCGCACTGCAACAACAGAAGGAAATAATTTAGATTTGTCCATGTACATCATATCAGGCACGTGGCCAAAGGCTTAAAACACAGTCAAAGTCAAATATGTTTATTCAGTTTTGGCCCCAAAGACGACCTTTTGAACGTACACACTAATTAAGGACTGTATGTATATACACAATATATGTATATACACATTGCATTTATTTATGGATCGTTCACGGCTCTGGACAAGGCTGCGCCACCATCATATCGTACAGGAAGTCATTTCACTCACTTAACGCCGAGCATGATCCACGTGTTAGTTGGGCTGTCTTATTGTTAGGTATCTATACCACCTTTACTGCCCAGGCTCATCCGGGGTTAGACACGGTCGTATATAGACCAGTTCATGTAAAGATGGCACCTAAGTGCCAATAGTTTTCGGCGTCTGACGGAGCACTGTCTGACCATATCAACTTGGCCTTAACATGTGCAGATAGAACTTCAACCATCATCAATATTCAGTAAGTCGATAAAGAAATTCCGATCACGATTCCGATTATGTCTAATCTATAAGTTAAAGTGGAAATGGGTAGCCACATCGATCGAGGGCCTGATAACTTGAGAGTAGTTGTCGAGTCGAGGCTTCAGACCGCAAGCGTACCGCCTTTGTGGACAGATTTGTCTTTTGCTTTAGCAGTATTGAGGATCGATTTTTCAATCTTCAGGGACAAATGTTTGTTGCGACGGATATGTCTTTGAGAATAAAGTCAGCTAGTTAAATGTATTTGAGGAATGGATTTTATTTTGAAGATGAAAAAAATGCAGCGATCATAACTTTGTCAACTTTTAAAGTATTTAGTTACTTATCCATAAAGAGTTAATGTAAAGGGTGGTCTGGTTTCACCGATTACTTTTTCAGAAACATAGAAAACCTCTTTTCGTCCTGGTATAGAAGTTTCTAAAGTAAACGTCTTTTCACGAAGAACAGATTCTGTGCCACGCTTTTGTCATGAATATGTTAAGAACAAACTAAGCCCGGATGTGCTCTAAACATTGTCTCAACCCCTAAGCATTCTCAAAGTTCTATGAATATGGAAATAACACATCATTAAAACGCCGCTCCTGTTGAAAAGAAAACATTAAGAATCAAATTATAAAGCTGTGAACTTTGCTAAGTCACTGTAAACTTTGTCCTTCTTTTTATACGTGTAAACAGGTATTCAATATTCTTATTATATCTTTACTAGCTGCGCCCCGCGGTTTCAACCGCGTTGTACCCGTTCCCGCGGGAATTTCGAGATGAAAAATAGATGTTGGTCGATTCTCAGACCTATTCAATATGCTCACAAAATTTCATGAGAATCGGTCAAGCCGTTTCGGAGGAGTACGCGAACGAACACTGTGACACGAGAATTTTATATATATCTTTATGTATGGTGGTACGTAATTAAAAACGATATTTCATTCACATTTTCCGGTTAGCAATACATACAAAACCATAAATAATTAACGTAGGTATCGTGTCAAGGATGTTTAAGAACCTACGTGTACGCAGCAAGTTGTAGGTTGTAGGCTATAAATATAAAGTCTTTCGATACACAGCCAAGAACTATACCCAACTTAATGATACCTAAGGTGGAATCACCTTTTTTATCAAGAAACTAAACTGAGTGTAGTTTTAATGACAAAAAATTGTCTATTGAATAAACCAAACGGCGTCGGAAAGAAGACATGTTTTTATATATGTTTGAGATTTCGAAACCGCAAAAGTACCAACACATTATATTCATACCTTTTCTAAAAATATGGGGAAACTACCTACGCCTAGAGTCAGTGCAATCCTGGTAGGGCAAATTACGCTGTAATTTTATAGTACTGTAATTAGGGGACAGAATTTACGGTAAAATTTATTCCCCTTTGATTCACCAAAGAGGGGTGCCATAGTTGGGCAGAGAGGAATGATTCTTATATTTAACCCTTACGTCCACTTGCTTTCAACTCTTTTTATACATTTCGGGGATAAAATAGAGACATTATTCAATCAAACTGGTAGTCCCAAAAAATTTTAACTACAAAAAACAATAAAAAACTTATCAATATGATAAAACGATTTACGATTCACGCGCAAAATTTTCAATGTAGTAAATCTGCGTGGAACGGGGTAATTCAAGTGGCTGATGGATTGGGTTTCATCCGGTATCGGTTTACTTCCCGTGGTAATCGAAATAGATATCCGTCGTCGGCTGAGGTAAATAGCCGACGGTTTCACCTAACACTTCTAGCATATTTTTATATAGTACTTGGCGAGGCCTGCGGTGATACCGACGTTTTACCCGTTCCTGCGGGAATTTCGGGATAAAATGTATCCCATGTGTTTTTCTGATGTATAACCTATATTACTGTAAAGTTTCATCCAAATCCGTCTTGTAGTTTTTTCGTGAAAGAGTAACAAACATAAATACATCCATCCTCACAAACTTTCGCATTTATAATTTTAGAAGGTTAGCGTTCAAGCAGCGAAAATGAACACGATAGCAAATTCTCCAGTTTATTATATTAGTATCAGATACCAGGAGATTATTCAATGCAATTGTTTTTCTTAAATCCCTTTTAAAATTGGGGAAAATTATACAATGTTTTAAATATCAGTGCAAAGCATAAAATTTGATGGTATCGACTATGGAGTAGGGACTCCGTATCGCCAGTGATATAACTCTTTCTATTTGACATTGAATATTTAATTTTATACCATCTTATATATAAAATTCTCGTGTCACAGTGTTCGTTCGCGTACTCCTCCGAAACGGCTCGACCGATTCTCATGAAATTTTGTGAGCACATTGAGTAGGTCTGAGAATCGGCCAACGTCTATTTTTCATCCCGAAATTCCCGCGGGAACGGGTACAACGCGGGTGAAACCGCGGGGCGCAGCTAGTAATATATATATACATAGCTTTCTATGCATCATACCATAGATTCTATGACATAATTGTGTCCAATCCAATATTATTTAGGATGAATTACGATGCTTATCCTTTGTCGCTCCAACCCATGACGTCATGACATCACTTATTTGTATGATGACGTGAATTACAATAAGTTTAATACAAACTTCATTATAATTAGTGTAATTTGACGCGTTAAAGTTATTAAATAACGTACTTAAAGGATAATTTAAAATTCATTTTTAATTAGTCGACTGTTCGGTTATAAAACGTTATAGCATAATAAGAACGTGCTTAATTACTGGTGCGTTATGTTTGCTTATCGGAGTATCAATGAGGGACAATTGGGGAGAGGATGTTAATTAAACGAAAATAGTCCTTAAGCTCTGGGAATAAAGATCAGGTAGGGAGGTTATTTAAAAATAATGAAACACAAAAACCATCAGAAACGGCACGTATCACGGAACACAAGACCAATTTAACACCGAAATGCTATTTAACAATTAAAATTTGTTTCACCTGCTTTGGGGCGAAAGGTTCCCGGAAAACCATTGTAATCGATACTAATCGAGTAATCTAAGAATCTACGCTTTCAAAATCCAATATTGACACTAAAGGGGAATTTAATAAGGTACCAAATTGATCTATAAATTAGAATTTAGGTAGAATTGAGCTTTACAATTTGTCAGAATCGCGATTTGGTGAACCTAAACATTCGTTGATTATTCTCTTTAGCCGTTCTGCTTTTCCACTTTATTCAGAAAACTCATTAAGTTCCATTTGCTCTTTTAAAGCATAAACGTGAAGAATTCTTAGTTTTATTTATACGAAAAGTATAATACTCTTTAATGGCGAGCGAAAGAATTGTTTAAAGGAAAGTGTTTAACTTTCCATTGTACAATTTCAACGAGCAATATTGTAGCAGAAATTTGCAAATATACATAATGGCTTTTAGTATGGAAATAAATTGCTGTGAGTTCAAATCATGATCACACATTCTCTGGGTATGATTAATGCATACACAGGTATGTGGTGACTTTCCTCCTATATACGAGTACTAGACGTGCCCCGCGGTTTTACCCGCGTTGTGCCCGTTCCCATGGGAATTCTGGGATGAAAAATAGCCTATAACCTTTCCGTTGAATGTCGCTATCTATTACAAAAACAATTATTCAAATCAGACTGGCAATTCCCGAGATTAGCTCGACCAAAAATCAAACAAATAAATTTTACCTCATTATAATATAAGATTTGCTATCCTATTGCCGTAACAAACTATAAGACAGTTTCAAATGGTTGTAACTCCTTACCTCTACCCAAATCATTCACGAATAAATCATTGTAACAAATAACAGAAATCTCCACCCAATACAATCAGATCAATCTCTCCCACAATCAAGGTCGTGCCCATTCGTCCGACCACTCATACGTACCTAGTTCAATCTCGAACGCAGCGTAACGTTACTAAGGTGATATTGTCCGATGCGAATCAACACAGATGATTACCGAGATCCGGGCTCCAATCGACACACTCACTGACGAGGGATCGTGTAATCGGATTGCCAACCATCCGCTCCATAGTCACTCGTAGGGCTACCACTTGACACCTCATATGAAAATCAGACTTTTGAATCATGCCACTCAATGTTAAGAGGAAGTTGATTAGGTGTGGGAATTCATTTATTAATTTACACAGCAGTTATATAACAGATGTTCGGTATTTCCTTGTAGCCTACTTGCGAATATAGTTGGAATAATTCTGTAAGAACCGGGGCAAAACCCCAGGGATCTTCCTCCCTAGCTTTATCAATAATCTCGACTCGTCGAAATAGACTTGTCGCCTCGTTTTATTACGTAAATCTCATTGAATTTCAAGTAAATCTGATAACTCGATTTGTACTTAACGTAGTTCAATTCCCGGGAATTAGCGTGGTGTCATTATTTCAAGAGGCACTTCTCTCTAATGTGAAATTATAAAGCGTTTAGAGTGTCAAAAGCAATGTTTCTCGTTTAAACATAAAGGAAGTTTCTGGAAACAACGCGGAGTAATTTTCTGGTATCTCACAATTTCGCTTGACTGATCTTTGTCCTCAAATAAAAAACATAAAAGATAGGAAAAGCGTTTTCCGCTCGACATAGTCACATCACAATAGCGATGTACATTGCATGTTTAACTTTTTTTTTTCGATTGGGCGTCACCCTACTGGAGTTAGCCAAGCTCGATTGGACATCACCCGATTTTCTCGTACTCCGCATCTACTTGAAATATATTTATTAGTTTATATAACGCGCGTGACGTCAAATATCGAAGGTTTGTACTGAACGGATTATAGATAATAAAATATGTTCGGATTGCCCCAAATTCAAAATTCCGTATTTTCTAAAGTTAGGTTGGGAATTTTAACGTAAAGCAAACAATGTGTTCCAGCAACTGGTATGATTTACCGACAGTTATGTGTAAAAATAATATTTACATTATTCATAACAATGTTTGTTCAGTGTTAGACTCGTGCAAAGTTAGTAGAATCGGTTTGTAGGAGTGAGTAGAGAACAATAAATCTGAGTTGAGAAAACGATAGTACACAAGGTGGTTACACGGAAACTTACACAATGGAGGCATTTCATTTGATTGTATTATGTGGCGAAGTGGTGACAAGAGAGATAATGGTCCCGTTATGAGCCGCGGACCGCTCGGGCGGCGAGCGGAGCGCCGCGCAGGGGCGCCGCCCCGCCCCGGCCGGTTTCAATAAATATTTCCTCTCCTCTTTTGCGACCCTCACGGCAATTACGTCAATATTCATCACAGAGAAAACGTGACAGATTACCTGTCGAGGGCCTTTCCTTATGTTATGCGAAATAAATGTTTACCTTATTAATTCTGAAAATAATACACAAAACAAACTAGAAGCGGCATCAGGGTTTAATGGATGATAATAGGATTTGAAATGTTTACTCTCGCAGCGTTATTTATTAAGGGACCGGACTGGTAACTGTTAGTTGGCTAACAAGATGTAGCTGTGTCATCTTCGTAAAATGAATGTTTAATAGTACCGCTCGACACCCATCCCGAGCTGTTTATGAATACTTTATAACATCAACAGAATAACGAACTGTGTCAACTGGACTCCAGAGAAATTTCATCAAGCGCAAATATTACAACAGAGATTTACTTTTCGCCTTCTGGACAATTTTATCCACGAAAATTGGTGTCATCTTTTTGGCACCGTACCGTCCTGGCCTCTGGAGAGTACGTGCGGACAGAACCGCAGGTTACTTTGAAACAAAAAGTCGTTTAAAAATTAAATGACTTCGGCTTTGTCATAATTATGTTGATTATCATTGAACGTCGGGTGCAAATGAGATATCATAGATTTGGCACGCGGTATCGGCCACGCGGAACAAGTCGGCGGGCGTGAGGCCAATTCTTATCACTATGTTGCTTTTCAATGGGAATGTCCTCGTAAAGAGAAGTGATATAACGTGAGTGTGTGCTCATGAATGTTAACATCGGATACATTGACGCCGTCTCCTTGTCTCGACTCCAAACTGTGCACAAGTGTACACGTTCACACGTTTCACCAACAATATAGTAACGTGACTCAAAACGTGAATTTAACCAAAACATTCACAATTTTATTCAGAACAATGCGAGCTGGAAGCCTCGACGTCGATACCAAGAAGTTTGAAAGTATGAAATTGTGTTTGTGTGTACGTTTGGCTTCCTTTAGTACGAGAGGGAAAAAGGGAAATTATAATTAGTTTTCCTCTTCAAAGCAATTGTATTTGCGAGTTGGAAAATCTTTTTAAATTACAAACGTCCGTAAGATGTACCATGTAATTTGACGGAATATTTATCATTTTGTAAGGAACTTCTTCGTGCTATCATAATAATCGGCTCAAATTCATGGCACACCTCTCACAAATTAATCTCTAAAAATATATCAAAAACATAATTTATTCATTACAGTGAGTCCTTAAATCTAATTTCTCATTAGGAGTAAAGAATAATATATTCAAGAAGCGTACGGTTTATGAAAATGGGACTAAGGTATACCTTTTTAAACTGTGGCCAGGGGCGTCAGGTGTACCGGTGTCGTCCAGTCCGAGACAGGGTCACAAAGTCACGCCGACACCTCCGATGTTATATAAGCCGCCTACAGAGCCGGCGGAAATTAAAAGCCTTTGTCATACATTTTATACTTCATTAACGCTTCACATTTCCCATTAAGAGTTTGTTTGTTTCTCAAATGTTTATGTCGAAACTTGGGAATATTTGGGTACAAAATGTCTAGTATGACAAAGAAATATTTTTGCGAGCAACGAATATTAGATTCAACTCCCCCTTTAAGTATTTCATTCGTCACTTGTGGAATGCGCAATATACGCGATTCGCGTCATTATCATAAAACTGAGGGCAAAATGTGGCCTCGCACCGTCACATAAATACACGACATTTCATATTTGTGTTTGTAAATGAGAAAATTAACAACAAACTCAATTAACACCAAAGGATTAATGTGCCCGAAAAGTTTGAAATGCCACCTGGTTTGTCGTAAACATTATTTAATGTTCATTACGAACGAAGACAGGGGAATTAGCCATGTCACGTGGCTAGGTCAATATGGCGAGGCGCAATATAATGTCCCTTTCACAGGCATGCCATAACAATGTTATAGAGGTCATAAAATAGTGCAAAAATAACCGTGACCGCTATTATAACCCGTAATATCGGAGAGTGGTCATTATTTGTAGTGACGACACATTAAATTTTTTAATGGCATATCTTAAAATATCGTATAAAATTTATTACACTTTCGTAGTAAACTTTCGCAGTTTGATAACTATGGATTATCAGTACCAACTTGATCGTAAAACTTTATTATGAACCAGAGTTTAACATATACGTACTTGGCAGTTTCTAAACCGAAATTAATCATTCATAATCTCCAAGCATGCGTGGTGATTATACCTAAACCTCCTCACCGTACTGATCGCCGGTGAGATAAAAGGCCTTTGCCCAGCAGTGGGACATTATGTGGCCAATACTTTCAATATTAAGTACTAGCAGCGCCCCGCGGTTTTACCCGCGTTGTACCCGTTCCCGTAGGAATTTCGGGATGAAAAATAGCCTATAACCTTCCCGTTGAATGTGGCTATCTATTACAAAAAAAAATATTCAAATCGGTTCAGTAGTTTCTGAGATTAGCGCGTTTAAACAAACAAACAAACAAACAAACAATCAAACAATCAAACAAACAAACAAACAAAACAAACTCTTCAGCTTTATAATATTAGTATAGATTCACACCACCTGAATGTCAAAAGTGTCAAAAGGTTAAGAACAAGCTTTCTAAGTCGAAAGTCAATATCTGTAGATACAACTCTATACACGTATTCTTCGAGTACATTGCAGTTGTTGGTGTTAAATCGGTAATTGGTACTGGTAAGTATTGATTATACGGTAACAATAAAACGCCGAGCTTGGGCTACGAGTATTCCCTGAAGCCATATGCACAGTACACACCCAATGTTTATGACTAATATACCGTACGAGTGGAACATATTTTATGTAGTGAGACGGTTTTCATAATTATATTTAGATCAATTTCGAGAGACTTTTTATTGGAATTTATTACTGTTCTTTTGAAAATAATGACTGAAACTGTGCTTTATGTTCTGATTAGGTTTGGGCTTAGAAAATATTAAAAAGGGCAAGTAAGCGGAGAGTTCAGAAGTGGTAGAAAGACATCATGTTTCCAACTTGCTGTAGTTAGATAAGACTGATGGACTGATAAGAGAGAAATAAAGGAGATTAGGCAAATGACGATGTTTGTTTTAAGGAACTAGGTAAACTTTCACAATAATACGTACGTATCTAACTTTATCGCTTCTTAGATTTCCCAAACCAAATTAATGACGTGTGTGTATTAATGTTAGTGTTTTCCATTCACCACAAACATAACTAATTCTATAAATATCGAAACTAGGTAATTTAGCGTTGGCAGAACAGCAGACTGGAACATGAACGTAATTATGAATCAACAAAGATTATAGCCCACTATCAAATGAACCATTAAAATAGTTATTGGGACAGATGGATATCGCAATGGAGCGATGAATTATTAACGTAGCCGCGCCCCGCGGTGTTGTTCGTTCGTTCGTACCCGCGTTGTACCCGTTGAGGCGGGAATTTCGGGATAAAATGTATCTCATGTGTTATTCTGATGTATATCCTAAATTACTGTAAAGTTTCAGCCAAAACCGTCGAGTAGTTTTTTTGTAAAAGAGTAACAAACATACATACATACATCCATCCATCCTCACAAACTTTCGCATTTATAATATTAATAGTATTAAGTAATAGTATTAAGTTAATAAGTACGTACTTTCTATTAAACCAGAAGTAGTTGGATATATATAGACAACTACAAATGAGCGCTCATTAATTTTATAATTCAACTATAGAGATTTCGTTTTATTAATCGATTTAGCAGCAGAAACTGGAACGAGAAAATTAGGACGGTGACTAATACCGCAGCATTTTAGCCACATAAAATATTATATATCATTCATCTGTCAACTTTCACATAAATCGCTTTTCAAAGAGAAATCTCACGGATTTTCATTGTGCGAAAAAAATACAAACAATTTTTTGGGGTAAGAAAGCCGAGGAAATTGGAACATGGTTTAATTCCCGGACTAAACCGTACCGCATCATAGGGACCGAGGCTGTATCGTAAAACTTGTGATACGAACATTAGCGTCGGTTTTTTATGTCCAGTTCAATGAACTCACTTATAATTTAGGAGCATTCTCTCAAAGGCGTACCTAAACATATTTTTATCTGTTCGTGTCACAAACAATTTGTTTCAGAAAGTATTACCAAACTCGCTTCACGGTATTAAATAAATTACTTTATCTCCGGCTTAGAGAACAGTTGTAAATCTGTATTGGCCGTATAAAAGCTGGTAACAAAAGTTTAATATCGCGCGGTTAGGAAAAACGCGGCGTTCGTGCGCAAGTCGACAAGTTTACACATGTTTTTACGCACGTAGTTAAAACGAGGTCAGTTTATAAAAGTGTTCTGTTTGTTTTGTTTAGAGTCCAGGTTCTCACGATTTGCGTATACGATTCGCGACGATTACGACTCGCCGACAGACATGGGAGGCTGCCATTAACACGGCCGCTGTAATTTTGTTACGAGCCCACGCGGTATGACCTCGGTCCTTAAGTGTTCTACAATTAAATTATATATTTATAGCACAATAGTTGCTAGCTGGGTTCCGCCCACTTATTTCTGATACGTCTGTGAGTTATGGGCTTGTCTTTGAAAGTTAACCCTAATATAGAATCTTCAGCTACAACTACAATTTTCACAGGCTCGAAAGAGATCGACACCGAATTCCTACAGACGTAAAGGAGAGTGTTAGCTTATAATGACCTACTGCTGAGCAATCTCTCAGATCTCTAATCTCAATGAAAATATCAGTACAGTGAGATATACCACTAACCAAATAGCAAAAGTATTAATCTACTAGCAGCGCCCCGCGGTTTTACCCGCGTTGTGCCCGTTCCCGTGGGAATTTCGGGATAAAATGTAGCCTATAGCCTTCCTCGATAAATAGACTATCTAACAGTGAAAGAATTATTCAAATCGGTTCAGTAGTTTCTGAGATTAGCGCGTTTAAACAAACAAACAAACAAACAAACAAGCAAAACAAACTCTTCAGCTTTATAATATTAGTATAGATAGTATAGATATAGATTAAGGGTTGTCACCATACAAAAGTAATAAAACTCTTGCGTCAAGATTACTAATAATAATAACCATTCAAAAACGCGTCACAAGTCCTCACTAATCGTACACAAGTTTATTTATATCCGGCCACACCCACTCACGTAGTACAATTGCACACGTAATGTATTTCTTTATGAATGTTTTTCATAAATAAATAGGTGCCTAAACAAACCGCATTGAATTCATACCACGAGTTACCATTGTACGTATAAATCGGTGTATTTGCGTCAATACTGATTTGATGTGGTATAATTAGTCGTAATTATAATGTAAATCATATGTGTAATGTATCAATGGTGCCAACTGTGAAGGTACGGGAAAAATGTGTATTACTAGCAGCGCCCCGCGGTTTTACTCCCATTGTTCCCGTGGGTTTTTTCGGAATGAAAAATAGCCTATATTCTTGATGTACCTATTTCATACCAATGATTGCATAAAAACTGCGCCAACGGGTATACTATGCTTTATTTAACAGTAAGCGAAAGTATATCTTATATATAAAATTCTCGTGTCACAGTGTTCGTTCGCGTACTCCTCCGAAACGGCTTGACCGATTCTCATGAAATTTTGTGAGCATATTGAGTAGGTCTGAGAATCTGCCAACATCTATTTTTCATCCCGAAATTCCCGCGGGAACGGGTACAACGCGGGTGAAACCGCGGGGCGCAGCTAGTAGCCAAATTAATAATCACGCACCAACTCTGCTAATACACAAACAAACTGACACAAATGCTCGAGATCCCAGTTTTAAAATCCACTGTTTTGTTTTTTGAATGCAAAAACCTCTAGAAACGTGACCACGTGTGGCGAGCTAAAAAAGAGGCAAGTAGTAGGTAACCATAGTTTTTAAAACTCTTGAAAGTTCAAAAGCCTCGTGTCAGGTGTTGCAGTGAGGCACGTGTATACACGAGCTTACAGTTAAATCTGTATCGTCACACAGACACTAAGGGTGCGGTTACATTGAAAAGGAGCAGAGCGGTGCGGATTCTGATATAAACGAATTGAATAGTTAAACAACACATTGTCATGGTCAAAATCTTTTCGTTATGCATTGTGATTGACAGCTCCGCTCCGTCTCAACGGAAACACACCCTAAGGACACCGTAATACCAATAAATCTCTCCATTTGAAAAGCATTTTCAGATCAAGGGAAATTAGGTCGTTTTCATACATTAAAGGTTCTCTAATTCAATATATTAAACCCTTTTAAGCGCTTTTGCTCCGAGCAAACAAAATTAGACAGAAATATAATGTGAAATTCATACAACAAATTACAAAAGCCCTAGTAACGCTTCGCTTTGTTCGTTACGTTATGCTCGCATTATTTTTAGTAGAGTATGTAAGCAACGGCGCATTATAATTGCCTATTAGTGTTCGGAGATTTCGGAATATGTTCGGATAAGAAGATGCGGTAATTCCCAAGCCCGTACTGTTACGGTTGAAATATATTAATAATCTCTTACATTTGTTATGCGGTTATACCAGTGAAGAGCTTGAGTTCACGACGCGGTGGAACATTAGGGTTGTAATTTTTAATCTATTCTTCTATACTAATTATATAAAGAGGAGGAATTTGTTATTTTGTTGTTTGTATATTTTGGCTAATTTCGGAAATTACCCGCCCGATTCCAATAATTATTTTAGTATTGCGGAGATTTATTCAAGAGAAACGTCATGTGGTATATTCTATTCTGAAACTCCTACAGGAACGGACACAGCGCAGGTAAAACCGCGGAGCGGTGCAAGTATAGTTATATTTTATCAGAACCTGCGGAAAAAATAGCATGAACCATTTTATTTACTTTTACTAATATCATAGTACAACATTACTATCCTACTTAATGAAACCGCAGCTTCTACGCATCAAATAAAGGTAAAACATACAAGTAATATCACGAAAACTTGCTACGCCGTAGCAGTGTCGTAGCTAGTGACATGACTAAAAGCAATTACAGTGTAAATCTAATTTGGCGTACGCTTGTGTGTGTCACAGTACGGTACTCTTACTCAATAACCGAGTTAGAATACAGATATGGTGGAGTACAACTTAAGTACAAGTTAGTACTGAGCGTGTGTTGGTGATGTATATATATTTTTCTTGTACGGTTACAAAGAATGCGACGCGAAGAGGTAAGTATAAAGTATGTAAGTAGAATCGTAGTAGTAAGAGAGAATCGTAGTAATTCGTAGCTCATAAGGAACGGTTTAATTTTTGAAAACGGTCGTTTTATCACTACGCCGTCCGAGACCTTTGAATTAGACCATCTAAGATCTCTGAAACCAGAGTTAGTATCGCGACTTCCAACCGTTAAAATTTCGATTAATAATCGATGCCGGTTGTTTCAATCATTATACCAGATCGGAAACTCTCATCGGTCCAAACACTCCGACATCAGGCTTGGCTATTAATCTACTTGAACTTACTTTATCTATAGGTACTAATATTATAAAGCTGAAGAGTTTGTTTTGTTTGTTTGTTTGTTTGTTTAAACGCGCTAATCTCAGAAACTACTGAACCGATTTGAATAATTCTTTTTGTAATAGATAGCCACATTCAACGGGAAGGTTATAGGCTATTTTTCATCCCGAAATTCCTACGGGAACGGGTACAACGCGGGTAAAACCGCGGGGCGCTGCTAGTCTTAAATAAAATTAAGCTTTTTTCTATGACATTTTCAATTGTATACTTATAGATATATAAATGTATACTTTCATTTCGCGCAAACTAAACGATTTTTATATCAAATAAGTAAGTTATAAATACCTATATTAGATATTACGAAAGTATTCTTGGTGGAAGCGTAGTTTTTTGTGAGGTAAATTCTTGGAAATCATATTAAAGAGGCGAAAAAAGTTGTCATACCGTGAAGACTCAAGAGCCCATTTCTGTAGCCGTATGAGGGTAGAATATATTACTACAGTCTAGAGGTCACCTTTAAGCACAGGTAGAGTCTATACATCTATACTACTTTGCTAGTAGAGCCGTACAGTTTTTCCCCGGGTTTCCAAGAGAATTTCGGGATAAAATCTGTCACTTTACCTTCTTCATTCATGTGTCAAAGTACTTAAGTCATTTACAAAAATATTTCTGAAATCAGTTCATAGTTCCGCAGATAGCTCTTTTATACTTTACAAACTTTACCTCATTATAAACCAACTTCAAAATGGAAGAAGTTCTCAATTCTTTTGAGTGTTTCAAAAATGAATTAGGGCGTTATTCATTCGAACATCTCTTAGTGTCAACGTCCTATAATTTACCATATATTATTCATACGAAGTCCCCGGCGAGTAACTTATAAAGGTCAGAATTAAATAATGTATATGGAAGTGGGCCCCTAAACCGAGGCGAGCGACACTTGTGGCTTTGACGCGTAGAGTACGGTCAGGAGAGAAGACTCTCGAAGACGATTAGATAAACTTACCACGTTCAATAGATCAGC
The DNA here is from genome assembly GCA_951394245.1 of Cyclophora punctaria. Lineage (NCBI taxonomy): Eukaryota > Metazoa > Arthropoda > Insecta > Lepidoptera > Geometridae > Cyclophora > Cyclophora punctaria. Next base: position 10,273,709 of record OX596168.1, read on the forward strand.
AATAGAATCCAATAATCGTATTGTTAATAACAAAAAAAGCAATAAAATATTAAGTAGAAAAAATAAGTGTTAAAAATATTAGCCTGTAAAGTCCCAATGTCGGGCAAAGGCCTCTCGTCTCTCGAAGACATTAGTACAGTGAGTAGGATCATAAGTACCGTAAACTAACAAACAATTTCGTTGAATGTAAATTGAAATTACACACACTTTCATGTTATTTTTTTTCTCTTTGATGAATAGTGTTCTTACAATTTTGTTTGTTTCGTGTCTGCTAACTGTACTTCAACTTTCAAAATGATACAAAACAACACTTCCGTTGTAGAGCTTAACTACAACCGAACAATGAGATTGGAATTCTCTTGGCGTTAAGTTTTTCAGTTACGAATCAGCAATATTAAGGATCGAACACAACTGCGCCTCAAAATAATGCAGACAAAATAAAGTTGAATCAAACAGACGGTGACAAGTTTGGAAATTAATTTCATAGGACAATAAGGACTGACAAACCCGCATGGGAGTTAACAAATGGCAGACACTGATTGTATAGTAAGTATGTGAAGTTGAAAACTGAGTTTGCGATATTTTAATTCTATAACTACCATGCGATTGTACCCGATTGTACCGTATTTGGTTTTACTAAAATCGATGGAAAAAAAAACTTTTGTTTGGGTTTATTATGTGTACAAACGATTTCAACTACGGTACAATCGGGTACATTTTGAGTACAATCGAATGGTAGTTCTAGGTGTGTTTCAATAAAGTAAATTCACGACTGAATTTCAGGGCAATTAGCCTTACACATGTCTAAAAAATCAAATTGACCGTTTGTCAGTCATTCTTACAGATCGTGTTGAAAAATTCAGATTCTGAACAATCTAAATATAGTCCAAGCATTTGGTTAAAAAAAAGGGGGTTACCTGGAAAGTTTTCCGGGAGTTTTGAAAATTGGTTTATTTATAGATTTGGGTATGCTCTTTTCGAATTTCAACTTTGCCACCTCGTAACCCCGCCGCTCGCGCCGCCATATTGAAAAAATGGCGCCTAAAAACGGTTTTTTGGAAATATCTCTTTTCCGACGCATTTTACGACAAAAATATCTATGTACAAAATTAAACTAGAGAAAATTTCCTACAATTTATGTATTAATAATTTTTTTCATAAAATCAATCATCTTTCATCACTACATATTATAAAACAAAGTCCCCGGCCGCGTCTGTCTATCTGTTCGCGATAAACTCAAATACTACTGCACGGATTTTGACGCGGATTTTTTAAATAGATAGAGTGATTCAAGATGAAGGTTTATACGTATAAAAATTCCCGATATTCCCACGGGAACGGGCACAACGCGGGTAAACCGCGGGCGGTGCTAGTCTTTCATGATTCATAATTTCATTTGGTTTACTCAAAGCACAACCGGGTCTTGTATACATTAAACAGTAGGTATAGTACATATTAACCGCGAGTTAACGTTACTCCGACTTTATATTAGAACTCTATTGACCTACAAACGTCATAACTATCCCGGTTTTATATATGGAACAATTACACCATCATATGTTTGTATACACTAGCACCGGCCGCGGTTTTACGTGTTGTATCATTTCTGAAGGAATTTACGGATAAAATATCCTATCGTAGTAATATTATAAATGCGAAAGTTTGTGAAGATGTAGGTATGTATGTATGTTTGTTGCTCTTTCACGGAAAAACTACTGAAGAGATTCGTATGAAACTTTACAGTAATATAGGTTATACATTAGAATACCACATGGGATACATTTTATCCCAAAATTCCCGCGGGAACCGGTACTAAGTGGTAAAACCGCGGGGCGCGGCTAGTTGATAGATATAACTTTGACATTTGTAGTCACTGCAAAACAAACAATGCTTAGATCTTTAAAACTACGCAACGGATTTTTATGCAGTTTTTAAAATAGATAGAGTGATTCAAGAGGAAGGTTTATATGTATAAAAATTCCCGAAATTCCCACCAGAACTGCCACAACGCGTAAAACCGCGGGGCACAGCTAGTTTCAGATAAAAATGGTAAAAAAAAGCGAAGTGTGTCCGTCACGTGTTGTTACGCGCGTTGTACCTATTCCCGCGAGAAATGCGGGATAAAAAATATCCCATGTGTTATTCTGATGTATAACCTATATTTCTGTAAAGTTTCATCCAAATCCGTTCATTAGTTTTTGCGTGAAAGAGTAACAAACATACATACATCCTCACAAACTTTCGCATTACAATTTTGTTAGGATTACCATAGTATACAATGTACAGTGAACAACGAGATCATAATTCCATAAATACTTCCGAACACAACGCATCAAGGTCGCTCTAACAAGGCATTAACTAACAGATTGTAATAATTATCCCACGTGAAATCGATTGGACTCGACTGGATTATACTAGCAGTGCCCCGCGGTTTTACCCGCGTTGTACCCGTTCCCGTGGGAATTTCTGGATGAAAAGTATCCTATAACCTTCCCGTTGAACGTGGCTATCCATTAAAAAAACAATTATTGAAATCGGATCGGTATTTTCTGAGATTAGCGCGTTCAAACAAGCTCTTCAGATTTATTATATAAGTACTAGCAGTGCTCCGTGGTTTTACCCGCGTTGTACCCGTTCCCGTGGGAATTTCTGGATGAAAAGTATCCTATAACCTTTCCGTTGAATGTGGCTATCCATTACAAAAAGATTTTTTTTAATCGGACCAGTAGTTCTTGAGATTAGCGCGTTCAAACAAACAGGTGGTGTGGAAATGAGTTTTTTTTAAAAACGTCTATTGAAATCTACTTTGTGGCGCTCGTACGCCAAAAACTATTGATTTTATGAAAAAAAATATTAATACATAAATTGTAGGAAATTTTCTCTAGTTTAATTTTGTCATAAATATTTTTGTCGTAAAATGCGTCAGAAAAGAGATATTTCCAAAAAACCGTTTTTATGCGCCATTTTTTCAATATGGCGGCGCGAGCGGCGGTGGTACGAGGTGGCAAAGTTGAAATTCGAAAAGAGCATACCCAAATTTATAAATAAACCAATTTTCAAAACTCCCGGAAAACTTTCCAGGTAAAACTACCAAATGATTGGACTAATATATGTGATACCTATCGTAGTGACAGACGAGATCTCTATTGCCACTTCTTTTGACTTGTGGAATAGTATATGAATGATTAAATGTCACTTGCCAGTGAAACCGCAGGCAGCAGCTAGCTACGAATAAACATGATAAAATGATATCTACTTTTATCAATCTAACCAAATTATTTGCGACTGAATATTAAAAGGTACTCTTCGCAATATGGACGTCTTTCATTCGACATTGACTTTTATGGGTAAAGGGTTTCGTAGCAAATATTTGTTCCCAAGTAATACGTTCTATAAATAGAACTAGGTATCTTTAGTTCATACGATTAAAGGTTAAGTGTATCCACATTCTTAGTTCAGATGTAGCGTGGGTGTGCTCTTGGAATATAAAGTTATTTTGAGAACTTCTAGTGTTGCCTTCGTTTTGCTGCAGTAAAACAAGATATTCCTTATTCTTCTTAAACCACGTTAAACAGCAAATATAGACGTTGTATGTTCATGTGGAAAACATGTCATTTAATGAGGAAACGAACAGTTGTATTCACATATTGTAACGCTGTTTCATGTTACGTTTACGTACCGGTAAACGTTAACACAAAATGTCAGTCTCAACTGACGTAAGAAAATGAACAATCGTGGTCTTCTACTGGCCGCCCGAATAACTTACGGACAGTCATTTAAATTATGAAACAACGCTTTGTATTTAACAGAATTTCATCAGCCTACGTAGTCGTCTGTCTTTGTAACTAACGTATGTTCATTTTTATCATAACATATTAAACATGTGAACAGAATTCCCGTAAACTAACCATTAGATAAAAACGCGAAAAGTACCCATAACCGTATTAATCCACTCAAGTTAATTGCCCCAACAAAAAGTTAACAATAAGTATAATAGATTGAAACAATAACAATTACGAAATTGTTTTGTTTACGACGATTATTTTATAAAATACTTGTATATTCCATTTCGTTTCAGAATTTCTTTATAATTAGTTTTGGTCCTCAATGATTTTTACCATTACATAGTTACTATTGAAAACGATAAACACTATAAGATCGTTAAACGATACTGTTAAACAGCTTAATTGCTAAACCCGTTGAGATGAACTCTAGATTACTTAGTTAATGGCTAGATAGCGGTTTGTAGAAGGAAATAGGAGTTAAAAAAACTGTATTGAAGTAATGAGGTTTGTTTGTGGCGTATTTCTTTAAGAATGTTGTTTAATACCCAAGATTCGTTCGGGATATGAGAGTGTGGAAGGGGGAAGGTAAGGTACGAAAATCTGGACAATGACGGTAATTGTCCGATTGTATATAATAAAAAAGTAAAAGTTATAGTTTATAATGTTCTACGACATGGCAAAGGCCTCAGTAACTATATCACTACAGTGCGAATATAAAATAAACGTAAAATAAAGTTCCAAAAATCTTAATCAAATTCCAAATCTCAATTTCCAATCAACTTGGAATCGGGACATTTAATTAAATTGCGTACTTTATTAAGAATTCCATAATCTTCGAAGGAAGGTAACTTGAAAAATATTGAAGGGACAAAAATGTAATAAAACCAATATTAAGGTACTTGTTGATCTATCTATATGAAGTGACATTAATACGTAAGGAAAGTGGGCATGCCTGATTTACTAAATGGATCAGACATTTTGGAAATCATACAATTTGTAATAGAATTGTAGGCATTTAGTAGACAGTGAAATTCATCGTGTTACAACGTGTATTTTAATAAAAAAAGAACAAAGTTTTATTGGTACGAAACCATTAGAAATAACTGGAACAAAAGTCTAGTCTATTAATAAACAAAAACAATATTTCCGAATGAAAACTTTCCACGTAAAAGGTTTCGACCGAAGCCCCCAATTACATCAAACTTTCAATAACAATAGTTTTGTTTCCATCAAAATTTTCCTAAAACAATATTGGATATGAACTTTATTGGAGTAGAATGGATTTTCAAAACAATAAAAAGGAAACGCTTGTAAAAACGTAGCGAAAATATGGAGGTACTAAAATAGAAAGTTACGTTGACGGTGTAATAACATAACTTGGATATATGTATTTTATTTGGTAAGTGAATGGACTCAATACGGCAAACTTCAAGCTTATAGATATATCTACCAAAAAACGACAGTTGAACTGTTTCTAAAGAAATTTCGGGAATATACTGACCCTGAATATTATTCAAAGTTCTACTAATAACTACTTACGTAGATGATATTTATATACTCACGAAATAAATTGAATTTTCGAAATCTCAATTCGAAAAAGAACTAAGTACATTTTTATTTGCCAACTGTACGTACCTTAGATTGGAGAAAGCGAAGGATAGGTTTCCAACCCTGATCGAACTAATCTAGTAACTCGAGAGCAACTGAGCAATAAGAGAATTTCCCCTTTGCGTACGTGAGCAGTGTCTTGAAATATATTCATTTGAACTCCATAGCTTTGCATGGCAAACAGCGGAGTGTAATAATCCTTATGCTAATGATGCCCTTCTGAGTTCTAACTTTTGATGAAATGGAGAAAAGTGTCAGTTCCTTTCTGATTATGTTGTTCTTTTGGGAGATATCTTAACAAACTTTATATTATTTTTGTAGAGCAATAATATCTTTAGCGCATACTTTAACTCATTTGAACTTTGTTATTGAACTTCGCCTAATCGTTGATCCTGCATCTGAAACTAAAAGTTCTGCGTGGTTGAAAAACATTACCAGACCACCTTACTTAAATAAGATAGATAGATAGTGTACCCAGGATAAACACAGAGTCCGAAATGCATATCTACGAAGTAGCTGACCTATTTTTGCTCTCTCTACCAAAGCTGAAGTAGAGGCATATTTATTATATTCTCTAGCTCTACAAATGGTTATGATGCCCTACAGTTATTTTTGCGAAAGAAACCAAGCTTATAAGATTTGGAATATGTGAGTCAAGTCAAATAATATTTTAGTTTTTGCTACAGAGGTTCTTTTAAATTATGAATGAATAAAATACTGCCTAAATAATTTGTAGTTAAATTTTAACCAGTCATCGTATGTCTCTGATGGTTTCAAATAGCAGTAAAGTTACATAAACATTGGAAGTAATAACAAAACAGCTAGACACAGATACAGTTACTGGAACTACGTCACTCCTGTCACATGCAATACTCGAACAAACGTAACAGCATACATATTCTGAATACTTATATTTATTGCAGGTACGGTCAGGGTAACTTTGGATAAAACTTTACGGTCAAAGTACTTTGAAAGAAAATAAATAATAGATAACGCCACGAATACTCGAATCACTCAAGTGAAGCAGTTTTTTTGTCCATAAAATTTAGACAAGTTTGTATAAAGTTATGAGTAGTTGGTACCAACTACCTCCCAAATTTGAGTTTTCTAGAGTCAGCCTAGTACGAGTGTTTAGTGTTGTTATATGTAATAATAGCAGCGCCCCGCGGTTTTACCCGCGTTGTGCCCGTTCCCGTGGGAATTTCGGGATAAAATGTAGCCTATAGCCTTCCTCGATAAATAGACTATCTAACAGTGAAAGAATTATTCAAATCGGTTCAGTAGTTTCTGAGATTAGCGCGTTTAAACAAACAAACAAACAAACAAACAAACAAACAAAACAAACTCTTCAGCTTTATAATATTAGTATAGATAATAATCACAATGTCAAGTGAATTTTGAAAGCCGTAACTCTGAACTTACCTAATAGTACCAACCAATGCTTGTCGTTTGATAGAAGAATTTATGTTTCCAGAAAATGCAAAAGACCAATAAAGTTTGTTTGTCTTGTAGACTAGTCTAGACAGATTTGATCAATCAGTTTAGTGGGAGTTTATGCAAATTCTTTTACAAAGAAATCTCTATTTGAACAAAAGGTAATGAAAGTTTTTTTTTGAAAATCTATTGAGGATAAGTGTCTACGAAAAGCTGATGAAAAGATGACAGTCTCGAGCTTTAGCTGCACTCTAGGCAAGTGTCTGTAGACTAGTCGCTAGACTCACTGGAGCTCGGATTGGTGTGATCGGATCGTGGCCTTTCTGAGCACAACCGTGCTTTGGAGCTTTAAGATATCGGTCTTGGCTGTTTCAATCGTTAGATCATGTATGTCGGAGGCCTAAAACAACACTAGGGTTGGCCACTATACGATACACGATACCTATACGATAAATGAAATGAAATGGCGTGTGGGATCGTTGTCTTGGCGCCTCGATACTAATAACCAATCTCGATCGGCTAAGATTGGTTTTTGGTATTGGACGGGCTATAAGTTGGCGGTCTCACTTCGACCACTAGTCTGAAGATTTAGTCATTAGGGGCCTTATTCCTAAACGCTTATCAACAGCATTTTTGCTTTAAAATGTTTTGTCCCTTTCTGACATAGGTACGTTATTTTAGAGCAAAAGAGCCAAAGCACTTTATAACAGTGTCTTAGTTAAAGAGCGGTTATGAATAAGGCGGTAGACCATCAACCAAATAAGAGGCTTACTAGAAGACCTGTCAACTCCGACACCCTACTAAAAATATTTACCACTAGCAGCGCCCCGCGGTTTTACCCGCGTTGTGCCCGTTCCCGTGGGAATTTCGGGATAAAATGTAGCCTATAGCCTTCCTCGATAAATAGACTATCTAACAGTGAAATAATTATTCAAATCGGTTCAGTAGTTTCTGAGATTAGCGCGTTTAAACAAACAAACAAACAAACAAAACAAACTCTTCAGCTTTATAATATTAGTATAGATATAAACTAAATTTTGTCATTACCCCCTTACGACAACACTGCGTCAAACTTCTGACTATCAAATATTGAAGCTTTTCGTCCACCCATTACGTATTTCAGACTTTGGATATTTAAGTGAACTCTTGCTACTATTGTTTATCGATTAATCGTTTTTGATGAAAGGTAACCATTTGAGAACAGTACCGTTAAAGACGTTATAGTTAGAATTGTTTCGTAATAAATACATGTACCTGTAGCTGCCATAATTCAGTAAGATACGCCAGTTACTACCCCACAGGCATGTATTCTCTTTAACTAAGCATTGTTAGTTAAACAGTTCGCAAATGCAGGGTCATCAATAACTCCATTACGGCCGTCCGCGTCAGTTCGGAATGACACATTTATTCAATTAATCTGTTCAGTGTGTCACTAGTGTCACAAGGAGGTGTGCACCGGTATCGGCGGAGATGATGAATGACCAAGTGTCCAAGTACGTGCAAACAAACCGACAAACAGTGTTAAGGATGAGTTATGCTAAAGCTGTGGCGGGCGCGAGCCGTGCCCCGCACGTGCCACGGACAAGACTCGGATTCAAACCTCGCGTATAAGTACCTATTTATGCTAATGTGATAAAGCTGAAGAGATTGTTTTTTTTTTAGTTTGAACGCGCTAATCTCAGAAACTACCAATTCCATTTGAATAATTCTGTTTGTAATGGATAGCCACATTTAACGGGAAAATTAAAGGTGACTTTTTATCCCGAAATTCCCACGGGAACAGGCAAAAACCGCGGGACGCAGCTAGTTTTATACGAAGCTCTAGTAATACCGAGTCGTTGTTTACAATGCCGCGTACGACATTTATGATACAAATGAGATAGGTACTCGTTTTATAATCAATTTGTACTCAAGACTTAAAATACAGACCAATATGGTCGATTTTCCAACAAAAGTCGATTTGTAGTATAGAAGAAAAAGGTATAATGGGGTAAGAATAGAATGAAAATACAAAATATTCCTCTACAATAGGTAATTTTCTTTAGTAGGAAATTCGGTTTTATTATATTCGATTTTAAGCGTTTTTAAAAGAAATAGATAAAGCAGGAACATTTTCACGTGTCCCGGACAAGCTCGTGCTCGGCACGGCCTAGTATACATCATCCTTTATACTGTTAGATACCTAATGACACCGCCTGCCACACGTGCGGGTTACGTAAGCATAAATATTTGAAGAAAAATAACGAGATAAACACGAAAAAAATACGAGATAAGTTTTCGTGCAGTACATGTGTACTCATAATAAATATGAAAACAGAAATGTTTGTCTGTAACTTGCTATGTACGTAAAATAATTATTTTGAGCTATCTATGTTTGAACAGAACAGCCAGACATATTTGACAAATATTTTTGTGTAAGTTTCATTAGAAGACATGTCTATGATAAAAGGGAAAATATGATATGATTTTCGTTTAGGTAAATATTACCAATAATATCTTCTACATATTGTACTAGCTTTTAGTATAGTGTTTGCTAAATATTGCTACATATTTATGGTCAATTAAGAGCGGCCAACCCGTCTTACTTTTCATACAAACGCTGTTACGTGATTACGGCGTTGTTATAGATCTTTCTTTGAAAATTTTTAGCTAATAAGTATCTTATGCACTATATCTAGGTTTCTATCATAAAAGAAAATCAAAATTTTTAGAAACAAATTCAGTATAAGCCTCCGAAAACCGGCTTTTTTGCACAAATTTTACCTGAACTTTGGGCGGTCATATTGTACTTATAAATTGTAAAATTAAAGAAAATATTATGATAGAAACATCGTAAATATAATGGAGATTTTAAATAACAATCATTTATTTTACAAACATGCAAGGTTTATTAATAAACACGTATATCCTGGAACATGTTTTATGAAGATTCCGCACACTATATTTTGTTCAACGTTATCGCGGTCTCTCTTGCTGGTTGACAAGTGACGGAAAGAGGTATGCGGGGGACGAGTCTATCTATGAATGGCGCACTCGCTCGCTAGCTCGCTAGTTCGGTCGCTCGCTCGCTTTGTATATAACGTTCTTCGTTCTTTGTAATTGTATTGTGCCTACGATATATTTACTAGCTGCGCCCCGCGGTTTTACCCGCGTTGTGCCCGTTCCCGGGGAAATTTAAGAACCACTCGACCGATTTTGTGCAAACTTCACATAAACCATCTACTAAATAGTCCGAACAAAGCCTAAATATTTAGTTTGGATAGGTCAGCCCGTTCACGAGTTATAAAATTACAACGAAAAGTGGCATTGATTTTTGTATACCTATTTCCATAATATCCCACACGTATGTTCTCTCGAACTTATTTGTACGCAATAATGAGTACTTTGATTATGTCGAACAATGTTTTTATATATCATCAATAGATTTAGCAGCGCACACCAATAACCAATTTTTGTGGGCATGTTTTTCATACCTTTTAGGTAACATTATTCCAATTTGAATACGGATCCCTTTTTAAAAAAAAAATACCTCGCCTATGTCCGTACCTAAAGTGTACGAGTACTTTACCAATAGGTGAAAGAATTCAAACAAACAAACAACTATACAAACAAAGTTACAAACTTTACATCTTTATAATATTAGAATAATAGCAATGTGCGTGAAGCGAGTAGCGAGTATCGGAAGTAGCGAGGTAGTGAGGCGCGTGTACTAGACCATATCACAGTTTAAATTAGTTTCCAGTAGGTATTAAATTAATAAATTTGAATTTGAATTTATATATGATTTTTGAAGCAGCGTTTTTTGCATTAATCGATTATATTGTGCTGTTTTTGGTTGTTTGAGTTGTTCATTAACTTATTCAGAGATAAAATTTTATAAATTACCGGGAATAATTAAATCTACTTATGAAAAAAACAGCATGCATATTTATTATACACTTAATGTTTCATTTAAAATTAATTTTATTTGATTGAATAAAAAATACTCACAATCAAAAACTAGAAGAAAATATCAAGTAGGTGTAAAAAAATATCAAGATGCAATTAAAATAGTCTAGGCGGGCAGCCCTATCGCATCTGTGCGTTCAGCGCGTGTGTAGGTATCTAACTGAAGAACAGAGCCGAGTTACATTACTGGTATTACTATACTGTGATATTATCATGAATCTCATCGTACGTATCGTCAACGGCCGTCCGCCCCGAGTGAGCGACGAAAGTTATCGAATGCCAAACGAGCGCTCAGGCGCTTTCTCTCTCTTTTCGCAGTGCCTCTTTTTCTGACATTGCGCTAGTTGAAACAACAAGCTTTTCAATAATGTTCGCGTTGGAGATAGACGGCCCGGGAAGGGCCCTCTTAACCAATGAAAAACAGTATTCGGAAACTAGCGACGTGTTTTTTTTGAAAAACGAACATTACCTCTGACACTATAATTTTGTGTTCTTATTACAAAAATCAACGCTTAGTCACCTCCCCAAATAGATTAAAATATTGGTTACATTGTTCTGTTCTTGTGTCGAATCTATTCCTATAATGGTAGAGTTCATTATGGCAAATCACAGTGTAATTATTTTTTAATCGTGTACTCACGGTATCGAAGGCAGCAGAGGACGCGGCTCTACCGCGATATGTGGCTCAACCGCGACATTCACCTGTACAAACAAACATTCAAGTTATATACTGACACTACACAACAAAACAATCGCACGAAATTCACACAAGAGTTAACAAAATGTGTCGTTGTAATTTAAATTTTAGGCGTTGGGAATAGAGTCGTTGGGATAAAAAGGTAGTTTAAAGGGTAATAAATTCCTAATGCAGGGTACACGATCACCAGATATGTTCTATACAAGTATTATGTTATGTATTGGAGTTAGTTAATTGAGATGTCACACGTCTATTCTTAGTCTATGGCAATCAGAAAGCAACGCACAAATCTGTTGGAAAAGTTCCCTAGGAGGAGTTGATCAGAATGCAGATCTATTAACTAATGTCATTGCATTGCAGTGGAGAAGAAAAATAAGGAAGGCTGACCCCACCACCTTATGGGACACATAGCCAGGAAGAGAGATTGCAGTGCATTGGAGGTATTTGTGTTTCTTAGGATTCAAGGTAATCTTTACGTCAAGTATTTTTTGCATGGTAAGGTAACTGAATTCAATGGCAGCGGGCGATTCGGATTTCAAACATGGAACATTAACATGAGGTACAAACTCCAACTTTTTTCAATTCAGAAAAAAGATGTTTATGATTCTACGAAGTTTATATTTATATACCTGTTCTAAAGATAAGGATAATAGTAATTTAATGAAAATTAAACCTAAGAGTGATAAACTTATGGAATCAAAGTTGAAAGGTACAAGGGCAGTTTAATAGCGAAGCCATTTTATTAATAGCAGTTACTAAATTTTCATCAACAAGGAAGAAATTAAACGAAATTGGCAGGTGTTTGTTTGACATCAGCAATATTGTTAATTACTTTCGAGGGGTGATAAAGCTTTCCGGTTTCATGAACGTGTTTAGTTCAAATACAATCGAGTTTCAATTATTCCGATGGTACTTTCAATATTATTTCGTGATGAATTGCTTAGAGGCAATTTAAATTACTAATTTTACGGACGAGGTCGTCTTAATCTGACGATACCAACTTTTTTGTTAAAATATGATTTTTATAGCAACACATGGCATGAGGTGTGACCTTGATGGTAGTTTTTCAGGCGGTTTTTGGCAGGTAAAAACAAAATGGCGAAAATTGGCGCACACCTATAAGTACTAATAAATAAAGCTGAATCTATGCTAAATATAATAAATCTGAAGAGTTTCATTGTTTGTTTGTTTGGACGCGCCAATTTTAGAGACTATCAATATGATTTCAATAATTATTTTTGTAATGGATAGCCACATTCAACGGGAAGCTTTTTTCATCCCGAAATTCCTACGGGAACGGGTACAACTCGGTTAAAAGTTCGGGGCGCTGCTAGTATTATTTTATTATATTGTAAGTCCCCATCCAAACATTTTATGTTTAAACAAAATATACGAGCTAAACAATATTGTTCAAACAACACGTGGTCGTATGTAAATGTGTAATGTCTGTTCACACAGTATACCACATAGTATCTATGTCCTATGTACACAATTAATATACATTTGAATTAAATGGTATTAAAGCGAGGTTGCGCAGTAAATTCTGCGTATTTCGTTATTAGTAAATCCTTGGTAAAGTGGCTAACATTAATTAGTAGGAAATGAAAGATAACATTTGAAAATTTAGCAAGAGACGACCTAAAAAATTATATTAATAAAAAAATCTGTCGCGTCTTTTGTCTTTACCTATCTATCAAGGTGTCTCGTAGAATTGATCACTTATTGATGAATTGGAACTAACTGCCATATCTCTTCATCGAGTGGATGGTCAACCTGACCAGTCCTGGTGTCAGAGTTATTGAGTTATATAGCTAAACATATAGCAACTGAGTACAAAAGAATCAGAGGAATTCAAAGTGATTCGCCCCTTAATACGTATAATAACGTTTATAAATACGACTATAAATCTATTGAAACCCTATTGCAAGGCTATTTGCTGCAAGGCTACTTGCTACAATTATTAAGTTTGGGTGTTTACATAAAATCTATTTATGTTACTAAAACCTCATACGAATTCTGCGCAGCTTCGAACATGAATTCATGACTAAACATGAATTATGATGGATTCTATTGGGACCATCCTTGGTTACTGCAACTTAATTGGTGTCAACAATGTTATGATATAATATGGAAATGATAGCAACGTCATGATTGGGTTTTAGGTTAGATGAGACTACAGGTTTTAAACTTATGGTAAGTTCGATACATTGATTGAAAGAAAAATATAAAACTACGTGTGAATGTAATCATTACTTGCAAAATTACTTGCTAGAAGAAGATCCTTAAAATCTTCTTCTTGCCTAAGATAAAAAAGACCCTTAAAATCTTCTTCTTCTTGAAAAAGAAGGGATCTTTATCATCTTGCATTGCTTTATGGCCAACCCTGGCGTTGGAAGTACAAACCACGTAAAGGTTTCCGATTGCGATATGGATCTATTGTAACAATTAAAACATTCGTGACAGACAATGCTACTAATAAAATAATTTACCCAACAAATGTCTACATTTATCCTGGCGATTATAGACACGCTTTACCGTAGGTTAGCTTTCCATTAGCTAATCAATCGATTCATCGGCGATGTATTAGATATTCTCGGTACATCGAATTGACATATGATTTGTTTATATCACATCAATATGACAGACAAATCAATTTGTGGAAGCGAGCGATGTCGGTGGCGTCATGATTGTATCCTATCGCAGGAAATGGGGACAAACCAGGCCCTCCCGGGAGCGTACACAACATTACCAACATACGTGCTTTTCTACAGGCGTTGTTATTAGATTTCCTCTACATCAATACTGAGCGAGGCTTTTACCGGCGAAAACCAATAACCGACCTTACGTTGAAAATTCGCAAAATATTCCGTTTCGTTACTACCGTATTGTATTCGAGATGAAGATACTAATTTGAGCCTCTTGTTGGTTTGGAGTTACCTTATGTCGTAGGTACTCTGTTGACGCAAAATGTTATTGGTGAACGTTCCTAGGTTCTTATTATATTACACATTCTATTGAAATAATAACAATAACAATGTTGAAAATTTAAATATCAATTTTCAGGAAATCATTATAAAAAGGAAATTGGTAACTGACCCTTATTTTCCAATGAGTCGAACAAAAATCTTTTTGTGAAATGTGATGGAAATAGGAAATAATATTGAAACAGGCTACAATTCCAAATATAATATTTCAATTGGAAATACAAGTACATAGATCTTATTAAAAATTGAATTGGTTTTCGATCGTAAGACAAATAAATATATTATATTATACACCCAGACAAATTCACACACGATTAATTAGACCCAAACTAAGCTCGAAGCTTGTATAATGGAATCTAACTAACCGATACTAATACATATACGTACATTAATAATTAATATGAATAGATAATTAACACCAAGATCGTCGCCAACAATTATGTCTACACATATTGTTGACTCGGGGCGGGAATCGAACCCGATTGTCAAGATAGCACAAATTAGGTAAGATATCAACAAACACGTCCAAGTATGATAAGAAAACAAATGTCAAAGCTCGTATGCAAACAGAGTTAGATAACGATCTACGTACCGCTGACAGACTTCTCTATATAGAGAATGCATAGATAATAAAAGTACTTTTATGTATATTTGACGCACATCACAACAAATGCAGTGTACGGCCTTGCCTTGTACTCGTTCTCTGACGCAAACAGCTTATAGGATGATTTAAATTGTATGCGCACGATGCGAGTTGGATCTCTGAAGGTAAAAGAAATGTATAATGCAAATGTCTTTATTGTGTGAAATACTCAACAGGTGGGACGGGTATTGTGTAAGAGGAGCTCTGCTTTTTATGACATGACAATGGCATCGCAATTCAGACGGGTCACTATGGAACTAACGAGGACGTACTTGTTGTAATGAAGGCTCACAATACGGAAAGTAACCTCGTCGAAATATTACCGAGCATTCTCACATGAAAATGAACAATTTGTTATAATTTCCGACACGACGATCGCAATAAAGCCGGACTGTGTAGATAGTCGCCTGAATAATGTAGGCTGGGGGTGAGCGCCCCGAATATTATCCGACGAACGATATTAACGAAAGCAGCTCTACCTAATTCAATGTGAATAATTAATTAAGCAAAAGGCCGACGCGACGTTATAAATCTCGCAAGCGACTATTATTCAACAGATAATTGATCTTGCATTGTAGTACTATTTCGATCGAAACTAGTTAGAGTTTAGCACTTAGATTGCTGTGTAGCGCTTAGATGCTGTGTAGCGCTAATGAGATACACGTCTGGAATGTGAAATACTAAGCGGGATTTGATAGCAGAAAGTAAATGTAAAAGATAGAGGTGTAAGTATAGAAGAAAATAAATCATACCCACCCACCCAATAACCAGTGTTCCTAAGTACGAAAGTACTAACCCTATAACAAGAGAAGACGCCCAACTGTGCTCATATTTCACTAGTTATTCGAGAACTTTGTAACGCTAACTAAAAGCATAGAGGTTCGATCGATTCTCGACAAAGTTTAGGTAACAACAAACCAATAATTTGGGTTTAATACCTAATGTTTACTTAAGTAAGGTCGGGGCAAGGCTTTGATATTTGTTCAGATGAAATATCAAAGAGGGGAAAATCATCCACCTCCGAATTAAGCCAGCGTTTCTTCAGAGGTTCTTGGGCATAAAATACGATCCGTGTTAGGATGGGAATGTGTGCTAAAATTGATAAAGTTTACTTGGCGGTATCCATACGGACGGCGCGCCAAGAAATCAATGTATTGTATGTATATGTAGGGAATAATAAGTATTCCGACAACGAACCGAGCTTTGGTCGATAGTTATCCCGTATGAATTATGTATCGCAAGCGCACAAGTGATCTGGACGCAAATATGAAATATAAAACACGAGTAACATTATATTGTGAGATAGTTATCAGGTTATCAGAAACGACAAATTGCAATTATTGTATCGGAACAGTGCTATTACGAGTTATTGCGAGTTGGAACAATCGGCCCACTTCGGTATTGATTTCCCATTATCTCTATTTTAATGGATTGGTATTGTTTTTTCGCTTGATACAAAAGCATAAAATATCCATAATGTCTGCTTAACTGTATTATGACTAATTGAACTTAAAGACCACATACATATAAATTATTATCCTATCTAAATAATATCCTACTAATATTATAAATGCGAAAGTTTGTATGTATAGATGTATGGATGTTTGTTGCTCTTTCACGCAAAAACTAATGAACGGATTTGGATGAAACTTTACAGTAATATAGGTTATACATCAGAATAACACATACATAAACATCAATGCCTATTCGTTGTTGATTTTTTGCCGAGAGGAAAATTCCGAAGACTTATTAAAGAACAACTTTTAAGTGAGCTGTTCGCAAGAGCAAACTTGTGGAATGACAGATGCTAGACCGTCACGCACATTGAACACCTGTTGATGAAGCCAACTTGGCGATAAAAACTGCTCACGCCAAAAAACTACGTCTTAACCACCATCCTACATGGAACGTATCGCAAACAAGCGGATAATCTACGTTTACAAAACCTAGATAACATATTAAGATGTTTGCCAAAGATACATAACTCTCATAATTTAGAACACCATCGGCAATGAAAAATACAGTAAAAATCGAATCAGATAGTGGAATGCGTTTCAATATAGTTACAAACGAATGAAATGGAAATTCCATTAACTTTTTGAATAACAATCGCTCGCAAACTAACTACTGTGCAAAAAAGTGTTCAATATTTTGCTACTGACATGAGAATGTGGAAACATGCCGAATGGGCATTAAAGTCTATATTTCAGAGGCGAAATAACACGCATGTTTTCGGATGAACTTCAGCCTTTCATTTTATTTGGTGGACAAAGAATAACACACTTATTGGCGGAACGGAGTCGAGCTCTCGGAAAAATTGCGAGTAAATAACTCAATAATGCTAAACAGTTGAAGTGATTATGTCTAGGTGTGAGTAAGTGGTAAAACAAGTGCATGCCTTATGACGTGAGGTCTTTATTTATGGTCAAGGTTAATATCAATATGTTCGCTAACTTCTGTTACGAACATGCCTTCGATTTAATTATCTAGATCTCTATGATTTCTAGCTTCACAATGCACATACCAGTACGGACAATCGTGATACGAATCCAATTAGATTACGTCAAACGTTCATTATTAATGTGGTTTTAATGAATGGTCGATAAATTTAATACGTTGTGGACAACGAGAATCACCTTTTCCAGCAATGATTTATTGATGAAACATTTTATTTTTGGTAAGCGTTTCGCAATAAACTTCAAAATATAAATCAGGTGTTTAGCAAATTGCAAGACAAACAGTATCATCTTACGAAGCGGGTCTTAAAACTGGTCATATTTTTTGGTCCCTCTGCAATATTTACGAGGAACCATTTCCACCCTTTTTCGACCCCATTTATTTTAAGTAACGTTGCGACACCGACGTTTATTCAGGGGTATTTAGGTTTCTTTTTACTAAGTATCTCGTTGACTTGGCAGCACTTTGTGTGAAAAGTGAGAACAAAGGGCAATTCCTGGCGCTTCAATCAATTCTCATCAAGTTTCTCCATGATTCTAATGAACGCCAGAATTTCTTATTCTCTTTAGTTTACGTGACCAGTCATGCCTTCAAAGGATTTTGGGAACATGAGTTATTGATCAATTGTCCGATATGCTTGGGACTAACAGTATAACGTGTCTCTGAATCTGTAGTTTCTATTTATTGTTCAGTAACCATTAACAAAATAATTAAATCACGTTTTTGCCTTAGTTAGGTATATATGTAATAATATGTCAGTAATTGGATAATTCATAATTTTATAGATTACTAGCTGCGCCCCGCGGTTTCACCCGCGTTGTACCCGTTCCCGCGGGAATTTCGGGATGAAAAATAGACGTTGGCCGATTCTCAGACCTACTCAATATGCTCACAAAATTTCATGAGAATCGGTCGAGCCGTTTCGGAGGAGTACGCGAACGAACACTGTGACACGAGAATTTTATATATAAGATTTTCCACATTTAGTTGTGACTAATATATTTCTAAAATATTGAGTATCTGGGTTGATAGTAGTATAAGGGCAGCCTATCCACTAGAGCTATTATTTGTTAGATAGCTATGTGAGACTTATAGTGGATATAAATCGCAGCATGTCAACGAAGTATAGCATAGGTCTGGTAGAAAGGCATTTTAAGAGATGCTTATCGAACGACAGTTTAACAATAAAATAAAACATTCGCCGTCAGTACGTCGTAAAGGCAAATGAAATGAGAAACTATAACACAGGAGTTTACTGCTCTAGCAATTGGATAGTGGAAGAAAGCTCTTTAAAGACAAAGCTATAGCAGTAATAGTCGAACGCATAAAACTACTGATATAAATAAATGTATGTATATAAACGATACTAAATACGTAATTCCAGTAAATAGATGAAAATAATACAATTTAACAAACAAATCCAATCCATAAAAGACCGAAAGTTGGTTTCCAGATTTACAAAGGTTTATGTTAAGCCATTACGTGTTCTGCTTATTTGGTATGGACCAGATTTCTCAGCCGCATTTCGGAGGGTTTATGTCGCCTTAAAGTGTCCAAACCGAGTCTTGCAGCGAGAAAAATTCTAACAATACATAACCGTAAAGTACGGTCAGAAAAGTTGGTGACGACTATACGCTTGCAAGTCGGAAGAATGAAAGTTTTGTACTTACTTATAATAAAAGTATAGCCAGTAATGTCCTACTGCTGGATGTTAGGCGTAATCACGTATTCAAAAAGTTAGAACATCAAATTATTAGTATTCATCTAACGGCTTCTACCGGTATTTTTAACCAAAACGTCAAAGGAAAACTTCCCGAGCGTAGTTGAGTAGTTAACCTCAGTAAATGATAACTGATGAGACAAACGTCCCTTTAACATTTCCATCACAGTCAAACAGGAAACTTTCCTGTCCTTTACGTAACATCAGTGGTCACCAAAGTTTGAAATTACTGCTATTTCTAACCAGGACAGTGGAAAATTACTGAAATAATTCCAAGCAGTCTGCTCAGAACACCGTAACCATTAAAAATGTTTCTGCACATTTCATATAACCGACATAATGACGTTGATAGCACAAATCGCCTTTCGCGTTCACAGCCAGTGAGCTGTACAAATCAATGGAGACGTTTAGCTCCCACTTTCAGTTTATCTAGCCAAGTTATTTTTTACATTTACACCCTCAATGAAGGATAAGTAATATTCCGTTTAATGCCTTTTCATTCACCCGTGCGCTTATAGTGATGTTAAATCCATTTGAAAATCATTATTTTGCTCGGATATTTTTATCGTAATTGCTAGTCAGTCATGGCTCATAAGAGCAAATAAGCCAGGCACTCTCTCTCTCTCTCTCTCCCTCTCTATCTCTCTCTCCCTCTCTCTCTCTCTCTCTCTTTCTAAAGATATAAAAAAATACGTTCAGGTTTTGATATTGCAGCCTTAAAAATAATAAAACATTAAGCGTAACACAATATTAATTACAAAAGGAATTCAACCTTTAATTACTCCCATATTGCGCGTTATATCTACAAAAAGTAATTAAGTAATAATCTCTATGGACGTGGATCCATAAAGGAGGATAATAATGTAGATTAAACGACTATGATATTCATATGAAGATAATTAGGTTCATTGTTTGATACGTAAACGTAGAAAGGTATCCAAAGAAAAGTCAAGAGTGAGATCGTGTAGGCAATCACTTTGGGTAATCATCATCAACGTAACATCCTGCTGTCGACAATGACAGCTGCCGTCACGTTGATATAAATTATTTGAGGATGTATATGTAGTAGTATCAGTTAGTTATATTCCAAAGTACAAGCCTAGAGCTTAGTTTGAGTGAGTGATTATTCTATATAGGTGAAGTAACCACTAATGTCATGTTATCCCAATGAAGATAATAAGGTCAAATAAAGCATAGAGTAGAAAGCTCTAAACCCCTAAATATTCTGCATAAAACAGAACAGTTTAAAAATTCATCAAGAATCTTCCAAGCACTTTAACGTCATACATCTTCCTCACTTTCGTGTTTATGTTATAGGAATATTTTGCATTCCAGGTAAGTATACTAAGAACTCTCCGGATACTTTTGCTCATTTGCATACTCAAGAGAAACCCAAGACTGTCTTAGTACAAAGATCCCCGCGAAGAAATATCGATTTCGACGTTCCATTTACATCTCGGTTCGTCCACTCTGGGTACAATGGAGATGGGTAAATCTATACATCTACTTTCACAATACAGGCAGAGTTAAGAAAGGGTTGGGATTACTGAGAACCAGGCACTTTGGTTACGTATTGGACGAAAGGTTGATATAGATACCGAAATAAATTAGACTTAACTTGTGACGTTGACTATAATATTTTTTTTTCAAGTTGACGGATTATTTATAATTATTTTATCTATGCTGTTATAATAATAATGAACAGTTTGTTTGAACGCGATGATCTCAGAAACGAAGCCATATTTAACGGGAAGGTTATAGGCTATTTTTCATCTTGAAAATCCTACGGGAACCGGCACAATGCGGCCAATTTAACGGGGCACTGCTAGTTCCTCTTATACCTTCATAATTTATTATAAAAAGCCTGCGAACTGTTTTTTTAATGTCACCGCTTTGTAATGATAATCTTAGATTAAGATTATACGAGAGAACATCGGGACACAGTTCCGTAATCAAAGTTTGTTTTACACTGAATAGCAACATGATAATTAATGTTGATACACTCGCAAATCGAAGTCGGTAAACAAATCTCCATATCCCGGATCTGTATCCTCTCAATAGACTGGCACCAAGCCAGATCAAGTTTAGTTTAAATTCTAGAATAGTCGATACTAGGCAATTTAACTTTATCTGCACTTTGACGCCGTTTTGACGCCAAGCACTTTAAGTATCCAGCTGCTATTTTATTACACGATGCTGTGCACTTAAATAATGACAACTTTCTCCATTTATTTCACCTCTTTGTGTAAGAGAATAATAGATATGCGAACAAATCATTCGCTTGAATAATTAGAATGTAAAAGGTTCAGGTAACATGTAGTACAAAAGTATCTTCTACAACAGCCACACGTCAAATTACGGTATTCCAAAAATGTAATTCGACGGATCCGCTTTGAAGGGCACCCCTGCTACGACCTTCAATTTATTGTACCTAGACATCACAAAACCTTACAACAAACGTGTAGGAACAGCGTATTATTATGCATGAATAATAAAACAAAGCTAGTATAGTCTACCGACGGACCCATTGTCAAGCATGCTCATAACACTATTTGCACGACCGACGTTACTAAAATAAACGTCTTTGATCGATGCTAATTCATTTACAAAAGTATAGACAGAGACGTGATCGGCGAATTACTCAAGTATGGATGTCGCGCTTTCTTTGCGTTTGCGTCACAAGCAATTCTTAAGTATTCTATGGTTAACATTAAAATATGCACGAGCATGCCACAAGGAGACTCGGCACTTGAAAATTCCACACGGTCGTATAATGATGGTGGTGTGACGTCACTGGTCATGTGGAGTGGATTGCTCGGTACTCCGCCGCTAAACTTTATCTGCTTTCGGTTGGAAACACATTCTCTAAAACATACATACTCTTATATTTATAGCGCAACGTTATCGCGTAGGTAGTTGAAACAGATTCTTTTTAAACGTACCCTATTATGGTTCGTTAAACAAACTAAACGTAGGAAGGCATTGGAAATTCAGGTGATAATGAAACGTTTGTATCACAATGACAAGCACGCATTACCGTCATAAACACAGGAAAAGGTACAAGGAAGTAATTTGTAAGCCGTTATGAATATAGCACGCACGAAGTATGTACACAGAAGATGATATTTATAAGGAAATTTTAGATATTACGGTCCATTGAGCGGTAATATTGAAAACATCCTTATTTATAAAATAAATAATGTTTTATGTGACTGATAAGGGAATTATTATGTAAGCTAGCCGACAGGCTGTAATCGATGTCGCGGAAACCGACGCTCATGCATACTTGATGACGCGTAGCCGACGCTCCCTCCGTTCCGACGGAATGACGTTCAACTGACCCAATCGGGAACAATTACATCTCCATTAGAAATTACGTACACTCAAAGTCAGAAATCAGTACGTAGATACCTCTTTACATACAAGATTTTATGCAAATGCCTGCTGCAAAAATAGACTACGAAATAGCATGTAGACGATAAAGTTGTTGACCTGTTTCTATCGTGAAAGATGAAATAGAGGTAATAAATTAGTGAGGGAGTAACTATTAGCCTCGTAGATGATTTTAACAATTCTATTAAATCGCTAGATATTTCTGTTTAGATAAGCTAACCTAGTTAGTAATGACCATCCAGGTTACCGCAAAACAAATTGGAACTGTAACGCTTACAAGCCTATAGCGTTACGGTTCCACATCTAAGCTGGTCTGTAACGGTTTAGCCATGATCACGAGGCGGAACGTCCAGACCGGTACCGGTATTATAATGGCACGGCACGGTAATATTAGTACGTCGTAATGTACACCCGGCGTAAGGTGGAAATGTAAACAGAGAACAAAAAACGAGCGTCGTTAATGACCAACAGGCGTTGCTGCTGTTATGTTACTGGTAAACAGTAATAAGGTACGTTTGTGATCCGAATAAATGTTTAAACTGGATTTGTGCTGGGTGTTTCAATGTATTTTTCAAGGCCAAAGTAGCTATAGACTGATCAAATTATAGTTTCTTTGTCGACAATCGAAATACATTGTTAGGCTATATTATTTATAAAGAAGATCAAAATTCGGTAAATATGCTCGAAATTATCGCAATCTTCTATCCGTTTTAGATAGTATATTGTTATTAATTTATACTCTAAACTGAGGCTAACTAATAAAATTGAATGTTTGTTACACGCGGCATGCTTTGGCATCCCATCTGACAGTTCGCAATCTCGTCACAACTGTGATTCTTACCAATTTCCAAACAAATTCTAGTCTAGTTTATGAAATAAATTGAACATCCGTGAATCTATCGTAAATTATGTAGAGCAATTGCGAGCGGGTTCCACCGCGATAGGCCCGAGATATCTCATAGTTCGGAAACTTAAACATCCGTGACGGATGTAGGGCTATCGATTATTCTATACGACATAACAGTATGTCTGTACGTTTATCGATGAACGTTGGCAAATAAACCGGAAAGAATTGTTGCGGTCGTTATCCGAGAGGGGTAATAGGGACTACAGAACAAATATCGCCCTTAATCCTCATGTTCCTAAGGGTTAATTTGTTTGTGAAAGCAATCGTGGGAAGCGCGGTGTTGGGATTCGAGGCGATGACGAAGCAAACGCGCGGCCTCCGTCGGTCAGCTTTAAATACTCGGTTTCTTTAAGACAAACATTATATCAGAGTAATTGCTCGGCAACGCAAACAGTACAATCAGTTGTTTTATTTTGGGATCATAATTTTTGGACGGCGAAGCTTTTATATCCAAACGTTTTTCCTTATTACCGAATACGGGGAAGATGGAACGAAAAGTGCTCTTAATAGCATTTTTATTTTCGGACCGACTTCAAAGTCGAAGTAACCAATTCGTATTTTATTTCAAAGATATTTAGTTTTGACGGCTCACTCAAATTATACATAGTTGTTTACATAGTTAATAGCTGAAGATAAATAAATCGTCGTCTTTGCTTAATAAAAATATAAAATCACGAGTGTACTCTGAAATCTGAACAGAACAGTTATCGGTGAATGCTTTAACTAGTTTAAAGATTACAATCCAGCCAATTACACCCAAACTTACAGAATACACCTCTTTAATAAATTAATATCGAAAGCGACTGGTCATAGAGCTACATTCCTCGCGTTAAGATTTATGTGAGTAATACCGTTGCCCAATCTACCAGGACCCGTGACTCATATCTGATAATATGGTCAGAACCCAATGAATCATGGTCATTTTGCATAAGGCTCTCATTTCTTAGAAAATGCCTGCAGGAGGTTAAGGCACGATTAGTCGAACGCCTCCGCAACATGCAGACCGCAACAGTGTAAAGAAATGGTAGATGGCCGCATTCGCATTCGGCATTCGGCGATCAACTGCAGCTATCTACCCAAGTAGATTGAAACAAGTTCGGCGACCGCGTTAAGCGAACGACTTAATGTAATTATGCTTAACGACTTAATGTTAAAAAAACGCGGTTAAAAGTTTTTCGTAAAATGTTCCATCTTGTTTTTAGATTTCCTGTTATTTAAGTTACCATATTTATCTGTTTTGTCAGTAAGAAGATTTCATAATGATTGAACATATCAATTGGTACTATAGATTAGATTAGTACTTAATAACTACTTTTATGCTGAAATTCCACCAAAGCAGGTGCTAAACTTGGGTGAAACGGTAGAACAATGAGTAATGGACAAGTATGAGTGTTTACTCGTATATTCTCATATGCATTATGTCTATTCATTAGCAACTCAACATGGCTCACATATTAATTAGCCTTGTTAACTTACAATGCATGTGTTAGGTTATTGAAATACTTCATGTTTAATTATTCTTACATACTATACAACTTATTATACATATTTATACTAACAAAGAGGTAATTTATTCTCGTTTTAACTAACTCCTTTTTTGCTCTTGGTATGTAAAAAGTTTTTATAAGTTTTTTAAAATTACTATAACTATTAGAGATGGCAGCCATTATATCAATAGTGTAGTCATTTTAGTATAACTTTTGTATACCTAGTATAGTTATTGTAAAAACATTATGTATAAAAACACCATATCATAAATAACTGTAAAAAATATCATGATAAAGTCCTTGGTAGTAACAATTAATTTAATTAAAATACTAAAAGTACCTAATAGATAAGTAATTAAAGGCATTTAGGTAGCTAGCACTTATAATCTAATTGATATGTTTTGGCAAAATGTAATTAAGTAAACACAGTAAAGTAATAACTATACAACTATAACTCTACAACTCTCCATCCCGGTCGAAGATCCACACTATACAAGGAAGACAAGACACGGATGTAGTGTTTAAAGATATGGCTGAGTGCAAGATTTCCGATGACGATAGAGCGAAGTGGAGAAGAAAAACAAGGAAGGCTGACCCAACCACCATGTGGGACTCATAGCCAGGAAGAGAGAGAGACTAAAGTATGTAATAGATATCTAATATAGAATAACACTAATCTTCTACAATATTCAAGAAGAAGTTTATATGTTACTTTTCATCGCACAGTTTCCACTGAAATGGATACAACGTGGGTTAAACTTTGAAGTAATACTGTATAATATTATAGATTATAGCAAACTACAGTGTCACTTCATATATCTTTGACAAACAATACCTACAGACAGATGATGTTTTACAGACAAACCATCATTGAAATCTTTATTTCAGTCACATTTCTCGTATCAAACATCCTATGAATAGACCATGCATATGTTTGTATACAGATAGTGGCAAAGTATGCCTTATCACCGTGATAACAGACGTCCATTAACACCGATACAACATAATGAGGCTCACATGTTATCAACAAATATTTTTGGTGCTACATAGTTACTCAGTTCCCTTAAAAAGTGTAGTAAGTAGAACCTTGTCAAAGTAGCTTTAATCTATGTGGTTGGGCTTAATTTTTTAAACTTATTTTCTGTAATACGGTTACAATATTTAGGTGTTTATCAACCACACAAGAACACATTATAGGAACTTGGTTTTGGTATTTTCAAAATGAGAAGGAATTAAATTTAATAAGTTTTAAATTATTGTAGAGTTATGATAGGAATACATAACATTTTATATAAATACTTCATATAACGGAAAAGTATTGTAAATGCTAAGAGATATACCTACCTATAACAAATACCTACCAGACATAAGTTTACAGACAGACAGGTAACCTTCAACATGTTGACTTTTTAACAAATAATGTTGGGCAAAGTTGCAATGACATGATCCCCAAGCCGTATGAACGATGAAGGTTCGGCGCGACCGCAAAAGGTGGAGTTAACAACGGCCATGATATAAAACGATGGGGAAACAAGACTACTTACAAGTTACGTGAAGAAAACACCATACACCATACACACACTTCACAAACATCGAAACAATAGCGTATCACCACATCAAATAATACAAGTGTGTAATTACCGTGCTATTCACAGCTGGCCCCGTGGTTTGTTAACGTTAATAAAATTAATAAAAACCAACTGAATTATAATTGCGGCAGAATCACTCAAGTTTCCGGTCACTAAATAAAAACTAAAAGAAAACACTTTGGCTAATATTACGTACAAAACTAAAAAAACAACACCCAATAACACTGATTGTTGCGCACGATAAATTCACGGCTCATACGGCCATTCGTTCGTTTTCTTGATCAACTCAACAACCAACCAACAACGCTGCAAGCTCCAAGTCCGAACTTTGAAATAGGAAATAGCGCAGCGCAATAGCGACCACTCGTCGACTCGACGGTACAAACGTCAAAAAACAGAACCGTTGGTTGACGTTGACGTTGACCATGTAAGACAGTAATGACTTTAAAAGTACAATAAAAGCTAAAATGTCAGTGAGTTGAGTAGAAACTACAGTTACCTATTCTTTGGTTCAATACACTGGGCTTGCATACAATTTTATTTGTAACTAGCTGTGCCTCACGGTTTCACCCGCAGCGCCCCTGTTCCCGTGGGAATTTTGAGAATTTTATTCCTTATTTTTCTTATATAAAAACCTTGTCCTGACAATAAGGAACACATTATAAAAGAATCATCCAATTTGGTGCAGTCGTTGTGAAGTTATGCGCGAACACATTTTGCGATTCATTTTTATATTATAGATTAATTACCTATGTATGTATTCTCTCTCTGTGTTCCTGGCTATGTGTCCCACATGGTGGCGGGGTCAGCCTTCCTTGTCTGTATATTTTTGTATAATTAAGTAATAGTATCAGTATCAGTATCAGTTATTGACCACGAGGACCTTAATTGTACCTTGATATTAAGGACATTGGTTCACATTTTGGGACAAGTAAGAAAAAATTGATTTCATGTCAAGAGGTACCTACCATGGAAGTAATAATTTAAATTATTTTTGTTGCAGTCTGTGAACGTAGTACTCTTGAAATTATGTCAAATCTGTCAATGCTTCAAGCTATAAATCTATAAATCTTCACCTTACACCAAAAACAACAACAATTTGCTGTCAAAATCAGTCAAAATCCTACAAGCAAATCAAATATCCTCCAGTGGCTAAACAAACAATTATAGTTTATTTTACTGACGTGTACTCTAAATTCAACATTAACAACATTGGAAATCGTATAATGCATTTAAGTTTTTCGTGATAAATAGAAACATCGAACAAACACAATGGCTGAGACTGAAGGAGCCAACAATGCAGCGCCCGAAAACCACGAAGGCGATGGTGATGCATCCGCCGCGGTGTCGGAAAGGGAAGCGTATTTTCGAGCGCTAAGAATATGGATACGGCAAGCTCAACTATACCAGAATCTCTCAAGTTGTTTTCCTTACTATGTTATGACGTTTCAAGGTCTCCAGAACAATCCTACGAACGTACCGTTGTTGAACAATAACTATCAATTCCAAGGTCAACAGTTCCCGTTTCAGGTGCCTAACCCGCCCCGTCCTAATGCTCCGGAGAATCCGCCTCAGGTCGAGGCTCTGACACCTGCTGAAGGTAATCTATATCTTCTTTACTTATAAAACTACCTACGTCTTCCGCCGGCTGTATGCATGCGCTAAATTAAAATAAACTGTTTTCATGCGGTTCATAAACAAGAGGGAAGATTTAAGCTACTTGCAATGCTACAGCAACCAAAGCAAAGTGTGGGGTTGGTTGAAAATAAGGGAAAGGAAGGTGAGACAGTTCAGCTGTGAAAAGATCACAGTTAGGCCGTCTTCTAAATTGTAGCTCCTAAATTGATTGATTATTTATACTTAAGTTTTCTTTATTTGAATTGGACTTACAGTGCAAGTGTTCTGAGCTGTGATTAAAAGAAAAATAATGTTTGTGGGTTATAATATTAAATATAACAATATTAATGTGTTTTTATATTTTTTTCCAGTTATTAGTCGACATGGTGGTTATGAATACTTGATACCTCCTCTATACAAGAGGCTAGCGGCTGAGTTTATTGATTTTATTCTCCTATTTGTACTGAAACTTATTGTCACCTTCGTTGTTGTGGATATGTTTGATTTGATGTGAGTATAAACTATTTTCTTATCACAATGCCTAGAAAAAAATTATCATTCATTGCATAGAGTAACATAGTAATATGAAAAGACAACATTGCAATTTTATTTTATTCCAAATTCCAAATTGTTGCTTCTTCTTCTTCATTGAGTGGATGGTCAACCTGACCAATTCTGGTGTCAGATTTATTGTGCCCACAAAGGCCTCTGACATGGCTCATGTAACAACTACTATCCGTAGAAAGTAACCAGGACCCATGGCTTAATGTGCCCTCCAAACCACAGAATCATCTTACTTTTCGGGCAATCGGGTGATTCAGGCTGCAATGCCCTAACCAAACTGAAGACAGTCTTACAAAGAGATTTTTGTGAGATATCCCACTGGATTGTTGCTTAAATATGGTCTAACGGCATTATATAATACAGGCATCACCCCACAGTTTCACCCACATTGTGCTCAGTCCCATGGGAATTTTGGGATGAAAAATTCTTTCCCCTTTCCTTCCTATTGAATGGGACTATCCATTACAAAAGTGTTTAAAATAAAAATCGAAAATATTAATACCGGATTGGTAATTTTTGAGATAAGCCATTCATTCAAACAAACAAAATCACAAACTCTTCAGCTTTATACTACATTATTAGTTTAGGCTTCAGTTCCATACAAATTTTCCCAATGTTTATCTTCATTTCAAGTCTTAAAAATTGCGATTTTGTAATAAAACATAAAAACGATAAGAAATTTCAAAATATGAGGTAATAACAGTGATAAGGTGAATGTTATTTTTTTTTACAGAGATATGGAAAAATTCGATTTCTA
Organism: Cyclophora punctaria; assembly: GCA_951394245.1. Classification (NCBI taxonomy): domain Eukaryota; kingdom Metazoa; phylum Arthropoda; class Insecta; order Lepidoptera; family Geometridae; genus Cyclophora; species Cyclophora punctaria. Next base: position 10,303,299 of record OX596168.1, read on the forward strand.
CAAATTCAGTGAGAATTATGACGACTACAAGTTTGCAATAGAAGTTACATCGGATATATTATTCTTAGAACTTATTTATAGAGTATTAGTTTGCATATATGAGGTGAGTTATTCACAAGAACTTTAAGCTATTTAATACAACTTTACCTATACCACTTATGTTCAAATCAAGAACACTGAACATTGATAATTTTGCTCAATACTGAGCAAAATTGTATCTTCAGTGAATTATAGGCCTTTGCCCAACAGTTGGATTTCACAAATCTTTCTTTTAGTGTAACACACTCTTGGATTGCGACTTTTTTATGACAAATTCCTAAAAGGGTTAATTTATTATTGCTCTTTTTCAGGCTTTCTGCTTATGTGGAGGTGTTGGCCGTACAGGCGGGGCGACTCCGGGCAAAGCTCTACTCGGATTACGGGTAGTCACAGCATCAGCTGTCATACCAGTCGAAGGCAGACCTAAAGAAACAGTCCTACTTTACCCGGGAAAATCTCTCACATTCTTTACCGCCTTAATAAGATCATTCATGAAAAACTTCCTCATTTCCCTTCTATTTCCGCTGTGTGTGGTGCTATTCGTGTTCCGCCATAACCGAACGGGCTACGATTTATTGTGCGGAGTTATTGTTGTTGAGGAAAACATGTATCCTCCAAGGAGGTTTGTTCCATAGACACTTTGCTCGCTCTGTCTGGCATTCAAGATCACAAACTAAAAGATTTTATTTTCAGTATGACATTGATTTGAACTGCAAAGATATTAAAAATTAAAACAAGTTTATGTACCTAAATAACAAGTTAACTCACTGTAAATAAATGTGTGCCATTTCTGTTTATTGACCTAAGGGCTTGTGCTGTGTGAGACCTCATGCTTGATGGGGATCGGAATTGGCATTCTTTATTCATTTTTTATAATTCATGGGTATACTTATAAAATCTGGTTTATTAAGTTCTTGCCAGGGAACTATTTTACTTAGGTGTGCTAAAGCTGTTATTTAAAAGATATACTGTTTGTTTTTGTGATATGCTCATGTAAATATTTTAATAAAGCTGCGTAATTATATTTATTTGGTCACATTATTATCCTCTATTTTGACGTTTTAAGCGTAGGCGTAAGTACGATATAAGAAAAGAAAGAAGCAAGGTTGGCGCAAATGTAGCAGAAGAAGAGCAGAAGTTATGATAGGATAAAAGATTCCTCCTGAACAATATGCTCGCACCACAGACAACGAAACGCTCGCACTGTCGTAGGATAGTGTCACTGTCAAAATGTTAAATGTACTTCTATTTGTCACTATCATGCTATTGATGACTGATGTGATATTGTCATTCTGACATCATTGTTTCCTCATATCTGTCATTCTGCACTGTCAAACTCTGTTAATTTTCGTTCAAAAATTTGAGCGTTTAAAAAATACATTAAAAATTGCCGAATTTTGATGATATACACTACATTTAATTCGAAGTTATTACTTAATTTAATGAAATATATACATAAACTTTTATATTTCAACGAAATACGGCATAGTTAAGTTATTTTATTTTGCTGAGTTGGCTTTCGCGTCGCGCCGTCAGTCTGCCGTAACGTGGCGGCGCTGCGCTCGTCTGTGCAGCAGGAGTGGCTCAGTGGCTCGAACTGTCATTGTTCATGTAGTTTTCTGTGATAAGAATTACTGTGAAAATATAGTTTAGCAAATTAATTAAAACAATCACGATGTCCGCGTCGGGTGAATTTGGTACTCCACTAAGAAAGTTCAAGCTCGTATTCCTCGGGGAACAGAGCGGTGAGTCGATGTCGATTTATAGCCCCTACGTTGTACATTTTTAATATACAGTTTTAATTTTACGATATACGAGTATAGATCCGTCTAGACTTTATCGAATTACTGACCTACATAACCGGGGGAGGCTGTAAATTATGAATTTGATGCGACAGGGAGATTGCGAATTATGTATTGTGAGGTATCGTGCCGAATTACGTGAATGTTGGATGTAGGTTACACTCTCCGTGTACAATGTAGACGCCGAGCGTAGAGCGGATCACGGTGTTCTCACGATAACTGCCGTTATCAATGATGTTCTAAGAGGAGGCTGGTTGGTTTTCTAATGTGATAGTACAGTTCATTGACTTGACGTTTTTATTGCAGTGGGGAAGACGTCTCTCATCACAAGGTTCATGTATGATAGCTTTGACAACACTTATCAGGTGAGTCATAGATCCTAACATGATATCATAACTAATTAATTCCACAGCTTTAAGTTTTCATGCAATAGCTTTACTTTATTCATATCTCTATACGTCATTCTCATCATATATGTTCATATTGTGTTGTTTTGAATGTTATCACAAATAGATTAAGTTTTATTGTATCTATATCAGATAGTGTTATGTTATTTATCCACTAACCTGGTAATAAACCCCAATTTTGGATCAATATAAAAATATATTGAGTACATATTGTCAAGAATATTAATCTAATAATTACAGTAGGAATGAATTATTGGCCTATTACATTTCCTAATATATTTTATATTATACTTTTATCTTTTATCAGGTTCATAAAATACAATTATATGAATTTACAGTGAAAGTAAAAAGTATTGGCAAAAATAATAATTTTAAGTACAAAACAAAATAATTATCTGTACTATTACTTTTCCTATTATATTACACTCATCATATTTTCATATTCTTACATACAATACAATTACATGAATTCTAATTAAAGGAAACCACTGTAATCAACTGCACTATGACATAAGAATTTTGATACTGTGGCTTAACATCTATACTAATATTATAAAGAGGTAAAATTTGTAAGTTTGTTTGTTTGTATGTTCAAGCTAATCTCGGGAATTCCCTGTCTGATTCGCATAAATATTTTTGTAATAAATTGCTACATTAAAGGGGAAGGTTATAGGATATGTTTTCTCCCGAAATTCCTACTTGAACGGGCATAACGCGAGTAAAACCGCGGGGCGCTACCAGTCTAAAAAAACTCTAATATTACGTCATAGTATAACTGAGTCACTTATTCAATGAATAATTCATGATATTGTCTGTGAGATGTTTTAATGTATGATAAGATCTCTCTTCACTTTTAAATTGGTGCTGAATGTGTTTGAAAGTGTTCACCGGATTGTTTGTTGAAGTTGTCTGTGTGTATTCACTATTTTATGTACAAGTCACTATTAATATGTATAATACTTTTATGATAAAAGTATGTGTATAATATAAGTGTAAAAAATACTATTAATATGTTTTTGTATACTAGAATATATATTAAATTGACTGCAATTATAAAATATAATTGAACAATATTTTATCATAACGCCCAGCGGTTTTATCCGCATTGTACCTTCCCGTAAAATATGGCTATCCATTACAAAAAGAATTTTTCAAATTGGACCAGTAGTTTCTGAGATTAGCATGGTCAAACAAACAAACTCTGCAGATTTGTAATATTAGTATAGAATTACATATTAATAACATGTATATGAAGTCCAGATTGAGTTACTTGATCTAAGTTTACACCTAACAAGTGTATATCTTTACTGCACTATATCTATTCTTCAGAGAGACGAGAGGCCTTTGCGATACAGTGGGATATGACCTTATATACATACTTAAAAAAATAGGTTATTTATTCAATGTATTTGTGGTAACTTTACTGGGCTTGAGAAGAAAATAACTTCTTGTATTAATTATGTCTGTCGATATCAATTTATCTAATAATTCCTGTCCTCTATCCCTAGGTGACATTCAGGACAGACTTCTCATATAATCTATCTAAAACAACAATCCTTGTACTTCTCTAGGCAACAATCGGGATAGACTTCCTGTCGAAGACCATGTACCTGGAGGACCGCACGGTGCGGCTCCAGCTCTGGGACACGGCGGGCCAGGAACGGTTCCGCTCCCTCATCCCCTCTTACATCAGAGACTCGACCGTCGCTGTCGTCGTATATGATATTACTAGTAAGTTTACATGTTAATGAAAACTGTTAGTGGTGTAAATAATTTGTATGTTGGAGTACGGAGGCCCTTGGTGACGGGAGTTTTTATACCGCCGAAAGGCGCCCTTCATAGTCTAAAATTTCAACTAACCACCGAAAGGCCTTGACGTGGTCAATTAGATCAATCATGCCAGAAATAGTTGTACATTTCAATACTTACATATAAGCATTGAACCCGATTTTATATTTGCAATCTTATTAATTCAACTATCCCCAAATTAGATTCTTTAAGAAAGGGAATCATTATAATTAACAACATAATCATGAGGGCTACCAAATGCCCAGTGTAGTACTTTACCCCAGGGGCTGTGTTCGTTTCCCGCCCAAGCCATATACCTACAATATTTTGATGTGCAACCGTGTCTATTTCCACGAAATAAAACCGTCAATTTAAACATTTTACAGTGCTAGGTCTGTAGTTTTATACCAGCGGCCTGGTGTCCTCATAAATACGAGAAATCAATAAGAGGTAGAGCCTAGCTGGTTTACAACTTGTATGCTACTGTGTTGCTATGTCAGATAAAGGTATAAAGTGAGTAGCGCAGTTATAAAGGTTAGAATAGAGAGTTCCGTCCCACTGCTGGGATTGTTGGACATAGGACAAAGGACATTAACCTATAATATGCGTGAAGGAGCAAGAAATATACATAAAAATTTTGCGCTTAACTCAAAATTACTGAACGGATATTACACCTACATATCCAAAAGGATTTTTTACTGTTTATCCCAAAGTAAAAAAGGAAGTTTTTGTTTACTGTTTTTCCCAAAATTCCTACGTGACCGGGAATAGTATGAGTAAAACCGCGGGGCGCTGTTAGTATATATCATATCTGACGACCCAAAACATTCAATGGACATTTATATAAATCTTTATCTTGATTAGTTCTAAACGAATTTATTAAAACAACACATTAACTTGGTATCTCCAAGTGATTTATTACATTAACGGTAACAAAGCACGCGTGTTCAAATCTCGGTACTTTATTGATCACGCACAAAACGCGAAGGTCGACCGTTTCAATTGTCTTGTAAAAACTTTAATTTCAATTGTTTGTATGAGTTGTGCGGAGCGTTGGAATTAGTTGTCGGTTTTTGTAGCTATTTCGCCTATAGTGTATTTGATATAAGTACTTCGCTTTTTTGATAACGCACTCTGTGCAGCGGAGCAGAGCGGTGCGAAACTAAATTGACCAATCACTGCATTGAAATTGTTAAAATCTCTTCGTAATGCGTTGTGATTGGTTGAGCTCCGCTTCTATCGGATCGCAGGCATAAGCTTCTATTCTATCTTTAAAAATGAAAGTTTTAAAGCAAATATTTTTTAGTTTTGGCTCTAAAGGGGCTTTTGATCGTACTACCGAGTCAACTTGTATTGATGTCTTTTTTAAGCTTATTTATATCAACCATGAATACACACAGAAAACACGATTTACGAAACAGTAATGAAAGTCAAGCTTTTGTTTTACGCGTATACTTTTAAATTAATAACTTTTCTTTAGAATAAATATTTTTTCTACAAAGATTCTAAAGAAACTTTTGTCTCGTTGTGTCTTTGAATGAGTCAGGTTTTAAAAACCGTTGTTTTCATTTTACGTCCTAATATTAAGACAAATAACTATATTCATAGGTACTTCGAAGGCGTTTGTGCCGGTTTCACGTCAAAACTCAACCGATTTTGAATAATTTCAACGTAATAACGTTTTCAAGCGAATAAACGACTCCATGCCAAGATTTTATGAGAAATACCTTCTTTAAAATCGGTTAAAAACGTGACCATTCCATACCGGCGAAGAATTAGATGACGAACATACAAAAAAACGTACACCCGAATTGAGAAACCCCTTCGGTTTTTTGAAGTCTGCGGAAAATATAATACACTTTCTAGGTGGAGATAGGCTACTTTTTATCCAGAAATTTCCGATAGTAACGTAACAAGAATGAAACTTAGAGGATCAGATATTAAACATTATTAAATTGATCTTTACATAACGCTCTTACCAATACCTAAACTGAATGAATGCATTGCCATTCGTTGAAATCAGCTGGGAAGTGAAATGACTGGTGGATTACTTAATGTTTCATTAGCGAGTTCTGAAAAGCTGAAAGTAGGCCAGCGCCCTCCGCTAGCCGCGCTGAAGGCTGCTATTATACTTTCAGTTACTAATAAATTTTTGAAGCTGATATTTGATTTGTGTTCTATGTTCGTATAGCCGCGCTCCGCGGTGTTACCCGCGTTGTACCCGTTCCCGCGGGGTTTCGGAATAAAATGTATTCCATGTGTTAATCTGATGTCTGACGTATATTGCTGGAAAGTTTCATAAAAATCCGTTGAGTAGTTTTTGCGTGAAAGAGCAACAAACATACATACATCCTTGATTTGAATTTGATATAAATAATTTCCTTCGTTTAGAATCTGTTTTGAGACTTTTAACTTTTAGTAAATCTTAGTTACTTGTTCGTGTGCTGCAACCGTTGTGATTGCCCAAAACAGAGATAGGTAGATGGATTACAGATTAGATAATATTTACTATATAACTAAAAGCATTCCTTGATTTTTATCTGCTTTACTTTAAATGTATAGAGAGTGAACAATATAGTCTATATTCGTTTATCATTAAGTGATAATGTAACAAAGCCCAGCCGAGGCAGCTTTCTTAGGATGAGTAGCCCAATTTGCAGAAAAAAGCCCAAAGGCCAACAAATAACTATGTAAAGAATAAGTAAGATTAATTTGCGATAACGTCTTCTAACTTTGCGTCAGTTTCTTGAGACTTACTTTTACAAGCGTTCGTAATAAAAGTAACGCAAGTAAAAACAAAGCAATAAAAGTACTACATAACTTAAAGTAATATCTTTCTCAACATAATCTAATTACATAATAATGATTCGCATAATTCATATATTTAACGTCGTCTTTGTAAAACTGTGTAAGATTTAATTAAATCTTTTGCTCGACACGTTTTGGACTTTATTCCCTTGGTATAGGGTGTGTTTGGTAAAGGGGTTGGTGGGCAAATATTTACCGAGAGGGGTGGCAGAGCCTTGGCCCAGTCTGCCAATACCGACGGATCATATACTTTGATAGTTTGTTTTGTCTAGAGTATTGGATTGCGATTAGGACTTCAATTAGGCATACGAGTTTGGTACACTTTTCAGTATTCTTTTCAGTTATGTAATGTACTAATTCAACCTAGTTTTAACAATATATGTAGTTCTCATTTCGATCGGCATACAATTTAGTCTGATACCGATGAGTTTATTATAGTTCACTAATTTAAAGGTACTCACACGGGTTTTTTCGCGTTGGAAAGTTAATAAAGCAAGTAATAACTTACTTTTTATTTCCCGACGTTTCGAAAAGATTGCACCTCTCGTGGTCGCGGGTGAACTGTACCTTTCCAACGCGAAAAACCCGTGTGAGTACGTTTAAATTATGTGTTCAAATAGTGTTCGTTTAAAAAAAGACTATAGTTCACTATCTATACTAATATAATAGAGCTGTAGAGTTTGTTTGTTTGAACGCGCTAATCTAAAAAAGTACCAATCCGATTCGAATAATTATTTTTTAATGGATAGCCACATTCACCGGGAAGGTTATAGGCTGTTTTTCATCGTGTAATTCCTACGGGAAAGGGCACAGCGCGGTTTAAACCGCGGGGTACTCCTAGTAGTTTATACGAGAGGAGAATCTTGATAAACATTTGCATAAATCATTTTCTAGATCTTAATTGAAAAGACGCAATCCACTATCTACAGACTATTAAAGTCCTAAGGTCGTACTGAAGTCACTATAACAGCCAATGTCCTACTAAAATCTTATAGACATTGCTTGAAACTCGTAAAGCGAAACTTTCATTATAATTATCCATTAAAAAAAGGTTTACGACTTTTGAGATCATAGAACACACGATAAAGTAATAATTGTCTCGTAAAATAACTGCAAAGATTTTTGTATTTTCCATGTTTGCGAAACGAAATGGTGTATTTGTTGTTTATTTAACGTTGGTTAGTGCCGTTTTCATTTTATTTTAACAGGTGTTTTGATAGCATTGACTTTTTGACATTATTACTGTGAAATTGTGACTGTTGTTTTTTCCTGTTTAAGTTATCCTTTCAAGCTTACCTTATGCCTAGAATATCATACGGCACTGGTATTAAGTTTCTCTTGTTATTAGAGGTTTATCTTTGAATTTATCAAAAATCTTATTTTGATATTTAGAAACTAGCTGCGCCCCGTGGTTTCACCCGCGTTGTACCCGTTCCCGCGGGAATTTCGTTATGAAAAATAAATGTTGTCCGATTCTCAGAACTACACGATACGCATACAACATTTCAGGAGAATCGGTCAAGCCGTTTCGGAGGAGAATGGGAACGAACATTGTGACACGAGAATCACTACATAGTATAAAACAAAGTCGCTATTTTTGTCTGTTTGTTTGTCTGGTTGTCTGTATGCTTAAATCTTTAAAATTACGCAACGGATTTTGATGCGTTTTTTTGTAATAGGTAGAGTGATTCAAGAGGAAGGTTTTTATGTTTAAAAATTCCCGAGATTCCCACGGGAACGGGCACAACGCGGGTAAAACCGCGGGGCGCTGCTAGTTTTGTATATTAGATTTAAAGGCACATTAGTGGGTCGGTTGGTACAAATAGGGTTAAGGGTTAAGGTGGATATTACCTACATACCCAAATCTATGACACACATTCTTAACATAGTATACAAGGTTTTCATCCAGTTTTCACCAACGAGCGTGGTTATTCAGCTTATACCTTCTGTACTGATATCTTCGGTAAAAGGACATTGCCCAGCAGTAGGACATTATAGGACAATTACTTGCTATCCTACCTTTTCAAAACAGACAGTGTGAAAGAATGTTTTGTCTACTTAGTATGGTTTGTCCCTTTCTGACGTATGCCAGTTTTCCAAAGAGTAAAAGAGACAAAGCACTTTATAACAGTGTTTTAGTTAACCTACAGAATTATGCTAGACTTAGGTGAAGTGACGCCTATAATCTGAAGCTAACTCTCTTCACCAGTTCGAAAGCTTTGACTCTAAAGTCATAGCTCTGTTATAAACTGCCTTCACCTCTAAAGCTTTAACACTAAGGTCTATAATACTCCTCTACCTATAGACCCCTAAGTACAAACTCCAATAACACTCCTTTTAATCAACTTCCAGACGCAAACTCATTCCACCAGACGTCTAAATGGATCGACGACGTGCGCACGGAGCGCGGTTCCGACGTCATCATTATGTTGGTCGGCAACAAGACAGATCTGTCTGACAAGAGACAGGTGTCTACTGAGGACGGAGACAGGAAGGCGAAGGAGCTCAACGTGATGTTCATCGAAACCAGCGCTAAGGCCGGGTATAATGTCAAACAGGTGTGTGTAGCTTTACAAGACTAGACAGGACTATAAGAGACAGGTCTCCACCGACAGAGACAGATAATAGTGGCGCTCGCTGCTACCCTCGGGAATAAAAATAAAAATACCAGTAATGGTAACTTGGCGTACTTTGGCCTCGAAGGTAATAATCGCTCTGATGCTGGAATCTTGATGGTCATAACGACTTTCACCTCAGAACCACAATAGAGCAGTAACCCATATGGGCCCACCTATATACATTATGTCCAAGTAGTGTAAGAGTTAAACTTTAAATAAAAAATGTCCGGTATTGAAATACCTACTTATAAATCAATAATTACAATGCAATGCAAGAGTGAGTCCGAATTCACACTCTTTTACCAAAACTAAGCTCTATGGTCTTATAAATAACGTTGTTATTTCAATTCCAGTTATTCCGAAGAGTCGCAGCCGCGCTACCAGGCATGGACTCCGCCGAGAGCAAGCCTCCTGAAGACAGTATCCTTTTACATAAACAAATATACGGACAAACTCAAAGGAATATCATATTCACAGTTATCATAGTACACTTGAGGGTATTGAACTCTTGTTCTTACTTACCGCGGTTTAAAAAACGTATCGTTTGAAATTGGCTTATGCTAAATCCAGAATATAAACGTTTGGAAATTTGTTGGTGTGTGTGTGTATGTGTGTGTATGTGTGCTATATCCAAAAATTACCAGCCATCTTAAAGGTGCGATTACACCAGAGCTATGTGTTACGTTTGGTATTCCACGTATAAAACAGAGAAAAGGGAACTAATATGGCACTTGGTACCTATCTACCAATCATAAGTCAAGCGTAGTACAGAATAGCTCCGCGGAAAATACACCTTTATGTTCAATACTATAGAATCTAAATTCTAATGATAAAGTGGGATAAGAGTTCAATAAAACATGACCATTGAAACAATTATAAAAAACAAATCATGGAAACACATAAGAGACACGCTCGTTCGTTTAAATGCACATTTTATCAACACTATATTAATATACATAGTTATTCGAATATTACTAAGTATACTTAAGTATTTATAGTTTGTGCTGTCCCGGGTTTAATGGCAAGATATCGCTAAAATATTAATATTTTTTTATTATCTGCGATGTTAATCTGTGATATGAATTGTTTATTTGCGTATTAATTGTTCGTACCCTTGGCGTCTATTTTTGTTGAAATGTAAAGTCAGGGAAGTTAGCGGTAGAACACTTCGAGGCGATAATCGCATGAGGTTCGAATTTCGATTGTATCATCACTGTATAGGTGCTACGGTTTCGAACGTGCAAGCAATGCCTTCAAGTGTCTAACAACCAATTTCCCTAACAGTACAATTAATGCATAAAACTGGTTAAAAGATTGAAAATTAAAGATAGTTTTCGATTAAGATAATTATCAAGATGTTTATCTTTTTTAATGTCGCAGGTAATATAACAAAATAAAAAAGTATTAACACGACTAGTGTACGTTATCCGGTTTCGTGTGTGTTCGGTGGTGGTCATAGATAAACGGCTAACATCTGTGTTTGTAAGTAAACTTACTAATATTATGTGTATTGTATATTTATTAGTAACATTGCTTTTTAACTGGTTTTTTAGTTGGATTGTAACACCATTACTTTTATCGTCGAGCTGTTATCGGTTATATTTCGAAGCGTGGTAATTTGGCAAATATAATTTGATGACTTACGATTTTTATACTATACTAGCTGTGCCCCGCGGTTTCACCCGCAGCGCCCCCGTTCCCGTGGGAATTTTGAGATTTTTATTCTCTATAAACCTCACGGAGCCCGAGACCTTTCCAACGAATGCAAAACCGTGGAAATCGGTCCAGCCATTTACGCGTGATGCCGCGACCAAGGAAAACGGGTTTCATTTTTATATATATATAGACTAGCTGTGCCTCGCGGCTTCACCCGCAGCGCGCCCGTTCCCGTAGGAATTTCGGGTGTTTTATTAGTTATCCTACTCCTGACGAAGATAAATAAATTTAATAAAAAACCCATTAAAATTTCTCGTTCTCGACTTATATAATGTTGTAAATAACACTAGTTTCTTTTATATATTATTCAAATATCAACCAGTTATGTTTTAATTAACAAACTGCATATTTAATTAATTAAAACTTATAATAAGAAAGTAATTATTTTACGAATTCGTTATTTTCAGGACTGAATTATAAAGAATGTCATTAGTACTTCTTGTCGAATCAATATCGTTAGTAAAAGTTATATTAATTGGTGTCCGGAAGTACTAGTATTCTATTCCAAGTGAATGAATGACCGAATAAATTAGGGTGGATTTGTTTTTCACACTGTATTGGCTTTGCAGATTTGTATGAAACTGCCTTTCATATTAGATTGTTACTTTTAATGTGACTTGACCTTCAAATCACATAATACTTCAAATAAAAAGTATTTCATTAATATTCGAAGGTGAATGTTATGCATTACGTCATTTGTTCTTTTGGTGCCATAAACAACGCCTACGATGGTTTCGCAAAAAAACAATATTTGGTACAAAATGGGATCTCGAACATTAACTGGTATTGATATCTTGCATGCGCCATTTTGTATATCTCATTGCATGATTCTTAAACATATTTAACTAAGTCTTCTTCATCGAGTGGATGGTCAACCTGACCAATCCTGGTGTCAGAGTTATTGAGCCGCCAAAGGCCTCTGACATGGCTCATGTAACGACTACCATCCGTAGAAAGTAACCGGGACCGACGGCTTAACGTGCCCTCCGAAGCACGGAATCATCTTACTTTTCGGGCAATCAGGTGATGAGCCTGCAATGCCCTAACCAAACTGAGGAAAGTCTCACAAAGAGATTTTTGTGAGATATTGTCCCCACCGGGAATCGAAATAAGTTGTTTGGGTATATCTATATGGGCAATATAACGTATTATATTTTGGTTATGGTGTTACAAGTCTTGTATGTTTTATGTGTATGTTTAGTTAGTTATTGTTTGCGCTTCTTATATTTAGTTACACTCAACATTATATTCATATCTACCTATTTATTTATTATGTTAGTAAGTATTGGCAGACTTTTTGGTATGTTATTGATATAATGATGTGATAGTACTATATGGTTATCGAGTGATATTTTGCTAAAGAATAATATTTAAAACTAAACATTTTTGGAAACACCGAGACAAGGCAAAGTCTATGCTCTAAAATTACAAAGTCCAACAATAAAGAAAATTTTAAACTTGCAGCAAAGTTAATCATTATTAACCTACAGCTATTTTCAAGAACCTCCAAATTGGAGGATTAATTAACAAGATATAGTAGTACTATCCAATAAGTAATATAACAATAGTACTATGCAACAAGTCTGCCAAATTCCCCTGCTTTGAACGTTTTATTTTCCTTAATGAGTTGTGTGTTCAGTGCACGAGGTGATACTCCGCCAGGCGCCGGGCGACAACAAGGAACCGGACGGCGGCTGCGCTTGCTAACTCATCACACGTCGGCATCGATACTACAACCTCTTTATTGGCATAGCGCCTGTGTTATACCTCTTTACTGGCATAGAGGTCGAATTTGGGACTCTTTACTGGCATAGAGGTCAAATTTGGGACTCTTTACTGGCATAGGGGTCTAATTTGAACCTTTTTTAATTGGTATACATGCTGAATTTAAACATCTTTACCGGTATTGGGGCTATATTCGAACGTCTTTATTAGTAAACAGTTCTCTAACACTTCGTCTATTAGAGGTTTGAGATCCATAAATTATTTTGGAAACACCCATTATGAATCATTTTATTCGGGTAGAAGTTGCATTTCAAATCTTGTCATTATCAGCCGGAAAGTATGTATATAATATTCTTGTCAGCGTCTCACTCAGTTGTTTGGCTTCACTTGAAATTAATGAACTTTTTTGAATTTAGTTTACTAGGATTTAGTCTACACGTTCATTCATTAAGATTTATGCTGGTAAAGAGTATGTACCTCGTTTTCATAAGCCTTTTTTCTGAGGTATAGGGGATGAACTATCCATTTATGAGAAACTTAATATATTATTTAATACATGCATTTAAGTTCTTATGTGGTAAAACCTTCTGGACGTTAAAATCTATAATGTGAATAAAAAAAATGATTCTTTCAAATCTATCAAATCTATCAAATCAAATCTATTGCCGCTTTGAGAACAATGACATTCAAGTGACAGCTTCGTTGTGTCAAATGTCAATTTTATCTGTCAATTTAGATATCCGGCGATAAGCTTTAGTGCTGACGTGCTTTTGTGTGTTTACAGTGATATTAGATTTTAGTAGCCTTAATATAAGGTTTAATATGCATTGTGTAGTGCTATTTGTAAATGTATCACTTAATAATATGAAATTATTTGCAATATTATATAATTGCTAGGTTTATAGGTAACTTTAATGGGTCAATTTATATCGATGATGCAAGGAATACCACAAAAGCACTGAGAAAGCGCTGTTTTATTGTTCACGTTTACTTAAAGCATTATTTTTGCTTTACAACGAAGATCTCGGTTTAATAATCGATCTTATGTTTAAATGTTTTAAACGACATATTTATACCAACTATAATTTACATATTTTTTATGTAATTTCTCAATTTCTTTACACTTAAATACTGACCAATGCTTATTGCATTTTTTTATATTATGCTCAATATTGAAAGAAAGTATCGGATGGAATCAACGAATTGCAATGTTTACTAGATACGATGCCGAATTTAAGCTTTATAACGTGCGACTGATGTAATACATTAAGAAGTTGATTGACTTGTGACATAAGGTACGAAGTGTTAGTAATATTGACGCCAATATCAAAAGAAGAAGAGTCAAAAGGATGGTACTTACTAAAAGTTTGTGTAACAAAGATATGAACATCATAATATGATGTTCATATCCCAGTCATATTATGGCTCTATAGACAATATTGGCGGGAGTGCCTAGACTCTAAACACTATAGGCACTTTAAATTCTATGTCAAAGATCTACTTTGCTAGTATACCTGAACAAGTAAATCAAGTGACATTTTACACCTAAATGTCACAAGTCTATCGCCACCTTAAAAAAAACGCTAAGCGTATTGACACTTAAAATAATTTGACTAAAATCTTATGAGTTTAAAACAAAATATATTACGTATAGGCGTATAAAGAGCTGCTGAGTTTTGTACATAGCTTATGACCGCGGAATGTGACATTTGTATATACTATTCTTATTATATATAGAGGAAAATTTGCTTAGAGTGGCCTCAAATAGCCTGGAACGAAATATCCTAGTATGGACACTGGCTTTTGAGTTACCCAAAGTGAAAAATACTATGAATCTGATTTATGGGCGTAGCGTAGGCGTAACCCACTTTAAATTACCAATAAACACCTGAAACTAAGGCCGGATAGAACAAGAACTAAATATCTTAAATCCCTAAAAAATTATAAAAAACAAAAACTGTCTGTCCAAAATTGAATTTTATCTTGACCAAAAAAGAACACAATTTAAAACGAACGTCATTTGTTTTTAAACATATTTTGGCGCTCAATAAAATTAAAATTCTTGTGCTATCTGCCCTAACTGACTACGCTCATTAAGTGTCCCTGTAGATATCGTTTCTATTCTATTTCTTCTTTCAAAATGTGTAGGAATGTCACTTGGTTGTTACATTGTCATACATTTTGATAGTATAACAAATTGAATAAAATTATTGCTATCAACGGTTAAAATCCTAGTATTTATGAGATTATTATTATGGGATATGGGTTGTATATGAATCGTGTATGTATAGATACTATTGTTTTTAATATAAATGTATGTAAAGTTCTATATCATTTTAATATGAACCAGTTTATAAACTAAATGTCACTTTCCGCGATCTTTTTGTACGTTAGTATTATTTATTCATTTAGAGCTTAAGGATTACTTATGATTTGTATAATTATTAGTGAGATTTTTCACAGTTAGCTTCGAATTAACGCAACGTAGTGGCAATACTTTGATTTTTATTGTTCTTTGAATAATACTGTTCAGTTTTATCTGCATAGATCTTTATTCCAATGATTTTTTGGAATATAATGAATCTACGGTTTTCTGAGTAACCAATGTATGTCTATGAAATACGCCTTTTGAAGCTATAATGGCAACTTCTTTAATAAAAATTAAAATATTGCCAGTACACATAATTAGCCATAATATTTACCAATCTATAAATGTATAATTAATATCATTCCAACGCGCTGTTTTAATATAAAATTTTAAAAATATATATTTTTCTTAATTAATTTTGAACAGATTTTTATGGTTATTGGAAATAGATTTATTTTATTTATAATTTTAGACTTATTTTGTAAACTTCAATGTCAGTTGCAATCTAAATATCAAAATTAACGAGTTCACTACAATTTTTTAAATCAAGTTTGCTTAATTTCGTCCTTATGTGTATAGATTTAAAGTTGAGAATAGTTGTCGGTCTGTATTCGAATATTGCACCGCTCTGTCGCGTCTGACTTTATTTGTAAATAACCGTGTACCGCGCTGGTTTATTTTTTAATAAATTTTATAAAATATACTCAAAATATTTTATTTACAAACCTTTTGACCATATACATACGTTCACATCATAAATATAAAGTTAATATATTGTTTATAAACCTTGTAATAAGCCATATTAATAAACGAGTAATAAGAAAATTTTAGCTATCAAATAGTTTGTCACCTTCTGACATACGCAATTTACTGAAGAGTACAAGAGACAAAACATATTATAACAGTGCTTTAGTTACACAGCGTTTATTAATAAGGCGGTATGGAAACAAGCATACGTCCACATCATACATAACATAGTATTTTATATTAAACTGAAATTCAAAACTACTGGATTGAACTCTGTCACCACAAGGTAATACGTGCGAGTACAGTATGGGTGCTAGTACATTTCCTTTTTACCATCTTTCACTGTTACACATATTTTGTTAGCACTACTTTCTGAATAGGTAAGCATTTTCTAACAGTAGTGCTCTCAAAAACCATAAACCGTACCGCCAGAAAATAATATCCTTGACTCAGTATTTCAGCTGTCGACTTGCAAACTCAATCTCCAATGGGTTCGGAACAAGAAGGCAACGAAAGTGGCTGCGTGTGCTGAGCTTACCCCCACCAATACACCCCTCCCGGCTTCGCACAGCTTACACCCCCAAAGACAACAAAAACTACCCCTTTTTTTAAAACGCAGCGTAGCCTATCGCGAGCACAAAGCGACAAACGTTATTTTTTTTACGTATTTTGTCGGTTAGAAATGGCTAAGGCGTTTTCAATCTTTGTATTCATTAGATTTGTTTAGGTAAGTAATGTAGAAAGGGCCTTTTACGTTGTGGTGGGTTTACGCGTTCAGCAATGCTTGATACAAGCTATTGGCGATGCGTTTTAACTCGAGCAATCAATGTATAAGGTTCTCTATTATGGACGTTGCTTTAAAAAATTCTTTGTTGAGAAACAATGATTTGACATCAACTAAGACAAAACTCTTTAAATGATTAAACCGGCGTTTCCTACAAATGTAGGTATAATGCCATTTTCTTCTCAATTTTTTCCACATTTTTATATATTTAATAGTAATAGTATGAATATCTCTTACAAAATGTTATACCAGTTTTAAATATATATTTTCCTTCTAGAGTAGGTTCTTAGTGACATGGTGACACTTACATGATCCAAGACTAAGTTGAACGCACAAACGAGACCAAATAACTCTTATTAGTCATGAAGTAAAGAGGGTTAAGAAACTTTCATTCAACTAGTAATATCGTTAAAGCTATTATTTATTACGTAGATTATTTTCTAATCTTATTCAGTAGTAAGAATTATCAACAGTTTTAAAATCAAATACGCACACGAGAACGCTGTTTATCAAATATTATTTATGTATTTTTTGGTTGTCAAATGTATTTGTTGTTTGTCAAATATTTCTCAAATCGATTTACATATTACAAATTTGATTAATGGTCTATTCATTGTGTTATTCGGTGGGTGTCAGAAAACATCAAAGTTTGGCGTGATTCAAAGAGGGGTGTGGTACGAAAGTTTGGGAGTATGTTTTCGAATTTAATGCCTAACTTATGTTACTATTTAATGGAAATGATAGCATGAGTGTAAGTGCGGTCTGTGGACAGATATTATGTGGTTTTGTACTGTTATCAACTGTCTTTGTATACCTATTTCACGTGTGAGGGACTTCAATTTTAGTATATTTAACTTGGAATCTGAAATAAAGTAATAAGGTTTAAACATTATCTAACTGATAATTTATGTATATTTCACGTTTTTTAAATCCTACGTCAGGGGGTGACGATGATCCAGTGAACCCATTTATGGGTTCTAATTAATTAACAAGAAATACTAAAATCGCGGTTCCTTTATGTTTGTCAAACCTATTTATTAAACTGATTTCTCCACTGTATATAGTATTATAGTTTATTACTTATATAAGTACAGTAATTTATATAATTCCTAATTTAATTATTACATAACACGAAACTTTCTATCTCTTGATCTCTTATGTACTGAATTCTTATGTAAAGTAATTCCTAATTTCTATATAAGTATTTCGAATTTATTTTCTAAACTACCAAACTGGCTATGAATATACACTTAAGAGATTAGTCTTTGATTAAAAGAAAAACTAAGGTCTTAATGCTGAATAAAAGTCATTACACAAAGATTGACATCAATTGAGTCTATATTACCAACTATCAATTTTCTCAATTTAAATTCATCATTCGATTGATTAAACTCTTCAACTCATTAAAGTTAGTATGCTATACAAATCTAGTAACAATTTATCAAACTATGAATACATTTTCGAGTAGAGGTATTTGACATCAAGCATTCCCAAAACGGCAAATGTCATATAACTGACAACAAAACGCGCCGCTCCAAAGCACCCTGCGCTTTTTCCATACAAATATTTTAGCCGCTAAATGCAGGCGCGGTTTTTGACGTCAGTTTAAAGAAAAACACTGTTAAATTACAAATGACAGCTCATCTGCTATTATAGGTCATATATGGCATAAATGTCATAAAGTACACATGAGTCATATATGACACAACGGTTATACAAGGTCAATGGAAACTAGCCAAAGACGGCTTCGAATATTTACGACACTGCCATCTTTTTGTCTATGGAAATTATAGACTTTTCTTATAGTCAGTTAAATGATTAGCTCAGATTCGGTCTAAGTTTGAAAGTACATTTAGTGTAACAGTGCCCAAAGATGTGTAAATGAGTAATATTGCTGGTCAAATTAGGCGTTATTTGACCTTAAAATGATTAATTTGATAATTGTATGTCATGTAATAACTGAAGTTTCATGAACTGCAATATTGACTATGTAAAAGTCTCTTTTCAATACAATATTTAAGATATTTTGATTTAAATGTATTTGAGTAACATTTAATCATGATTTAGGTTGATTTCAGTCAAAAGTAATAACAATAAAAGCATGAGAGTGAAGTGAAAATATGCCTTATTTGTATGGTCGTACGTAATATTGTTTTAATGAAAGAACTGTGTCTTGTGACGTTTATAAATAAAAACAGTATAATGCATTTTTACTGATGTATTTTTGGGCTTAGCTGATGCAAAACAAGAATCAATTTTGTACTTTTTAATGTTCATATCGCATCATGTGGTTTATGCTTTATAGCAGTTTAGAAAATGATTGTTTTATAAATAAAATAATAAATTCAAATTAGCATTGTGTTCTTTATTATTTGTGTTTATTTCAATGTTCCCAACTTTGCCTTGGTACATACTGGTACATACTGAACCCTACTGAAACTCTGGTCTTCTTCTTCTTCTTCATCGAGTGGATGGTCAACCTGACCTGGTGTCAGAGTTATTGAGCCGCCAAAGGCCTCTGACGTGGCTCATGTAACGACTACTACTAACGAAACTCTGGTAATAGCGTATTTATTATGGACTGTTTTGCAGAAGCTTCCTGGGTGTATTTATTTTGAGGTACAGTGATAAGAGTTGAGAGGATTAGTTCGTATGAACATTGACGAGTAACTCGGCCAAACACTCGTCGAGTAGTCAGACGTCCATGGGACCCTTCTATGTCCCGTTTCTATTCACTTGGTGCGTTACCTCTGAGCTCTTTTTATTTATATTTTCATGTAACAATATCAATGTAGGTCAATTATAATAGCCTGAACTGAAACCTCAACTTGATAACATATTCCCGATACTAGTAGAATAGGTACCTAGTACCAACATAAATAGCTCGGTCTTGCGGTCTAGATAATGATCAATAGTTTGGTTTGTGACTACGGAAGTCGCCACCAGTTAAATATGGGTCAAATCAACATTTTCAACTAATTAGTATAGTACCGTCGTCACGAACACTTCTTTTTATTGAATAGCAAACATTTTTTTCTCGTTCTAAATTCGAATACCTATAAGAACAATGTCTGAACCAGGGAACGAAATAAGAGTAGTGAACATAAATGAAGATCATTCGTTCAGTCTTGAGATTGAAAGTTTGAAGAAGTTACTTCTTCGTGATGACGTCAAAGATGTGCCAGTAGCTGTGATCAGCATAGCGGGACCTTACAGGGGCGGGAAGTCGTTTATACTCAACTTCTTTTTGAGATACTTGAAGGCTTCGGTAAGTAATTTTATAATACCACAGATTTTATTTGAAAAAGGAAGATTTAAAATTAGGTTCCTAGAGATTTTTAATACCTCAATCAAATGTTTCTCTATGAAACCATTCAACAAAAAATTACAAAATTAGAATCATTCGTTCATTCGTTTATTAGCGGAAACGGTAGACGGACAGACAGACATCCACATCGAACTTATAATTTTATCTTTGCGGTTAGAGTTAGTAATAAACCGAACTCGTCCTTCACTACCTAGCATATACATTACATATATTTAAATCATTGACTTTGATTATGCTCTCATCATTGACTTAATTTTCTGTGCTTCTCAATTGTTCCATACAGCAAACAGCCCGTGAGGACGGTACCTGGATGGGAGGTGATGATGAAGTGCTCACCGGCTTCAACTGGCGCGGTGGGTCCATCAGAAACACCACCGGCATGATGCTCTGGTCAGAACCGCTCTTCATCACAGACGCTGATGGGAAAAAGGTATACTTAAAAAGTATATACATTTATTTTTATCTTTAAATTGTATATTAAACTAGCAGCGCCCTGTGGTTTTACGCGCGTTATACCCGTGCAGTTGGAGTTCCGGGATGAAAAATAGCCTATAACCTTCCCGTTAATTTTTGCTATCCATTACAAAAAGAATTATTCAAATCGGACCGGTAGTTCTTGAGATTAGCGCTTACAAACAAACAAAGATCAGAAACTTTTCCTCTCTATAAAATTAGTATAGAAAAAGCCAATAACAGTGCGATAGAGGTGGCCAAATTCTGGTCCGGACACATATAAATAAAATATAAAATAAATAACCATATTGACTCGATAAGAAGAAGAAGTATAGAAAAGTATTCTCCAGTGAAATCCCTAGTAAACCCCCTAATGAACCACCTTCTAATTATGTGTTATGCCTCCAGACCTTAGTACTGCTGATGGACACCCAAGGTACGTTCGACCGGTCCAGCTCGGTTCGGGACTGTTCCACCATCTTCGCGCTCTCTTCTCTGGTCTCCTCGCTGCAGATATACAACATCTTCACCACTATCAGAGAAGATGATTTGCAGCAGTTGGAAGTGAGTATTGATACTAGCAGCGCAGTTTTATCATCGTACATGTTCCCGTGGGAATTTCAGGATGAAAATTGCCTAGAAACTTCTCGTTGAATGTAGCTATCCATGTAGATTAGTGTGTTACTTCTGTGCTCTATTTATTTATATGAAAATGTCTGTGAAAAGACAAACAGCAACAAAACTGCCCTTTCATTTGTACCTACTAAATATTGGCAACCCCCTGTTCTAGTTATTCGTAGCGTACGGAAATCTTCTTCAAGACAAGACGGGGAAACCGTTCCAAGAACTGCAGTTCCTGATCCGTGATTGGCCGTACCCTTATGAGTTCGCGTACGGGAAGGAAGGGGGAAGACTGTTCATTGAAGACAAGCTTAAGGTGAAGTTTACTAAAAAGTACTTATTTATTAGGTTTAAATGTACTTTGTACCAAGGATAATAAGGACCTAAAATTAATACACTCCGATTAACGACCAACTCCGCTTTACAACTGGCGAACGCATACATAGATGCGCGCTACACATGTTTCGAAAGGTGTCAAATAAAGACAGTGGAAAAGTCGACAGTGGAAAGTCGTAAATTGTGCTTTTAAATTTTATTTCGAATATCCAATAGTTTCCGTAACGGATACCAGATACGGACCTTCCAAACAACAAGAGTTCCACAAACGTTGCAAATTCAAAATAATTCAAATACGACGTAAGATGACATCATTAAGTGACTACTAACGCCATCTAGTTAAAACCATTTGTAAACTTCCCAGGTAGAAGGTGATCAACCGAAAGAGCTGCAAGACATTAGAAAGCACGTCAAGGATAGCTTTGAGCAAACCTCATGTTTTCTGATGCCGTCGCCCGGGCCGAAAGTAATGGAGAAAGACTTTAAGGGACAACTTAAAGGTAAATAATTGACTGGTAACATGGTGCTGTATATCATAACGATGATGAATATTGATGCGACTCATTGATCTCTATGCTTTAGTATTTACTAGCCACGCCCCGCGGTATTTCTCGCGTAAATGCGGGTATACCCGCGGGTTGCTGCTAATAAATGGTAAAATGAATACTAAATGTACTATACTCCTTTTAATTACTGTGACTTTGTTTGTTTTATAATTTCAGATTTGAATGAGAACTTCAAAACTCATTTGAAAGAGCTGGTTTCTTCAACTTTTACGGGTGGCAAGATGACTGTGAAGAAACTTCATGGAAAGCAACTAGTTGCCAACGAGTTGCTCGTCTATCTCGAGAGTTATATCCAGTCGTTCAACAGCGGGGGGCTACCATCACCTTCGACTATTTGGGAGGTCTGTTTTAGCGATTATACATTTGTTTGACAGTGTTCAACGAAAGATCTGCCAATAGCCGATCGCGCTAGAAAAATAAAGTAATGCTATTGGTTAATGTATTGCTCGCTTCGCACATCTTTGATAGAGAATACATACCTCATTTCATACTTATCTATATTTCCTTATAACTGTGTAAGTGTCTAGTCTGTTCTATTTCTCGCCAATTTCTAGTAAAAAATGTGAAGATTTCTGATAGTGATAGATAAAACCCCGACCACAAACAAATCTGTTCCTTTTTTGACTATAAACTTGGATATAAAGAGTATTATTCTACTCATAACTCACGGGACTTTTCAAAGCCAGTAGACAGCTTATTTTTTTTTATTTAATCATTTTTCAGGCAACAAGCTCAGCTAGCGTTTCGATAGCGACAAACAAAGCTATAGCTGCATACGATGAGCGAATGAAGCAGGATTGCGCATTAAGCATGACTGAAGAATCTCTGCGCAATATCAACAATGTTGCACGAGCACACGCCCTTACGGTGTTCAGTAACACCAAGAAAATATCTTCGGAGACCGTTCTGCAAACAGCCACTGATAACCTGAATAAGGTCTGTACGGGTTTGGCAAAGTAATTTGATCAAACCAACAGTTGAAATTGCCAATCTTTTTCAAGTAAAGGAATAAATGTTTGTACTAGTTGAAAACCGATTTAAATAAAACTCAACATTATGACAAAATTGTATTAGTTAGTCTAAAATTAAATTGCAACATTTATTTCCGACCCACACACGCATTTATTAGGCAATACAAGCTTTTTTATGAACAAAAATAGGCGAATTTAAATGATTCTAGTTACTATTGTAACCAATACAAGATTGGCCAAGCACTTTGATCAGCAGAAGGCGAATTTTAATGATACTTATCTTCTGTTGCAGGAAATGTCAAGTCGTTTCTCCAACTACACGTCAGTAAACTTCTCTAAGACTCTAGCGGCTAAACAGTCGGCCACCGCGGCCTTCCACAAATACGTGAAAGAAGCTTCCAATGACCCGATGTGTATGAACAAGGATAAACTTCAGGAAATCATCAACATCGCTATAGAATCGGCGCTGAAAGATTTCGACTCCAAGCGAAGACCTAGCGAAGTAGATGAAGATAGAAATGGGCTTAAAACTGTACGTACTTTATACAAATTCTTTCAAAGTACTCTATATAACCGACTGCAGCGCTCATGGCGTAGTTTGCTAAGCGATGTTAGTTCATTGCGGTTGTTAAGCAACGTGCAGCTCGAACCCTACTTGGATGGGTGGCCGAGAGTGGCATTTCTATCTGAGCGCTGCCGTGCTTCGGAGGGCACGTTAACTTGTCGGTCCCGGTTGTTTCAATCGTGAGACCATGTCCGAGGCCTTTAGGCGGTCTAAAAACCCCGACACTAGGGTTGGCCATGAACCTACTCGAACTTTCTTACCGATTTCAAATAAGGAAGAGTACAAAGAGTGAATACCATAAAAGCGGACCGTTGCAGTACGGAGTACAATCGACCAATCACAGAGCACTAAAATTGACAAAATATCTTTGTTATGGATTATGATTGGTCGGTTGACCTCCGCACCGCTCCACTCCACTCCGCTTCTATTGATATGCATCTTAATTCTAATCAGTCAGTTATTTACAGATTTTAGAGGCCTTAACCCCAGCTTTGTCTACCACCAACGAAATTAACATCAAGATGGTTATGACGTCATCTAAGGACAGATATTGGACTGATATGTATCCTCACGTACAAAATGATTCCCCGATGTCGAGACAAACTTTGCAGTACTATCATAATGATAAGCTAAAGAGTGCTGTCAATGGATTCCTATCTGAGTATCGGAGTTCAGAACCGAGCGGTACAGACCCTAATGTTATAAAATTGAAGGAGGTATGTATTTGTTTATATTGTTATGTTCTTCTTTTTTTTCAAAATCTCTTCAAATATTTCAAAAGTATTGCAAAAAATAATGTACATTTATGTTATGCATAACTTATCCTTTCCCACTGATGGGCAATATCGAAACATAACTAACCGATCTTATATTTTAATTATTTTCTATGGATGTTTGTTAAAGTACATATAACTAAGGTGTTTTTAGAGGGAAAAAAGTTTGTCTAAAAGTAAAATCACTGATTTTCATATCGACTTAAGAGTTTGCAAACGACCTTGAAGTCATATTCACTTTATTTACTTTATATCTATCGAATAACATAATGCAAATGAACTTTAGAAGACCCATGCTCATATTTTCTTGTTCCAGAAAATCGCCGTGTTATACAACACCATAAACACAGCAAACGAGAGAAAAATAGAGCAAGAAAGGGAATGGCAAGAGCAGATTGAGCGCCAAAGGAGGGAAAGAGAGAGACAGATTCAGGAAGCAAGAGATGCATGGTACAGGGAGCAGCGATACCGGGAGGAGCAAGAGAGGCGGTGGCGCGAAGAGGAAGAGAGACGTAACAGCGGTGGCTGCACAATACTTTAAACTTTCAATAAATGGAATACGATTTAAATTACTTTGTTTCACCTATTTCCTAAGAACATCTTTATATATTATATAATTCTACTGTACGTGTATGGCACTGAACTACTAAGCGGTTACGACCGATTTGAATTATTTTTTTGCATGCCTTTGGGTGGCACCCTGGATGGTTTAGTTTAGATTCACACTAGCGACATCTATTGGGTCGCGGGTGGAACATCACTCGGGACAGCTAGTAATATCTAAAGGACGATTTAATTTGGTTCTTTTCGTACTTCGTGTTACTTCCCTGTTGGTTAAAGCTGAAGAGTTAGATCTATTTTTATTTGAACGCGCTAATCTCAGGAACTACCTACCAATCCGATTTGAATAATTGTTTTTGTATAAGTTGCATTTAACGGGAAGGTTAAAGGCTATTTTTCATTCCAAAATCCCCACGAGAACGGGCACTACACCGGTAAACTCGCGGGGCACTGCCAGTCATAACTAATTGTGTAGTAGTATTCTTATTAGGGAGTTTTTGGGGAATTTGGGGGTTGAATCTCTTAAAATCCTTAGTCACTTACATCATGAAAGAAACTCCTGTACCAAATTAGAAGTTTTTAGATACAGTAGTTTCGGCTGTGCGTTGATATAAAAGTTAGTCAGTCCGTCTTCTATATATTTAAAATTCAAAGTCCTGACTGACTGATAATCAACGCAGAGCCTCAACCGCTACACCTCGAAACATGAAATTTGGCAATAAGGTTCTTCAAGTGACGTAAGTGCACACTAAGAAAGGATTTTCGAAAACTCCTGCGGGAACGTGCTCAACGCGGTCAAAGCTGCGGGGTGCTGCTAGTTTATATATAAAGATTTTTAGAAATAACATGAATACACCTCCTTTATGTTCTACCTACTCGTAGTCGCGATACCAAGTTATCTGCGCGTCTTGTCTGGATGTGTACGCAATCTGTAAGCAACGTATCTATTGCATACTGACAACATTACATTCATCGCCGAATCCGTTGATATGGTATTGCAAGTTGTATTGATATGTTTGAGTTCACAATATGGCAGGCTGAAGTTGTCAGGAGGTAAAGTGCAGCAGTAGGGAAAGATAAGGAAAATAAGGCTAAGCTTAATATGGAAATGGTTTGTTTCCTTATTATTAGTAAGCTTGTGCACACTTTTATGGACATTACATCTATATTTCGATCACATAATACGAAATAACTATACCTAATAATGGAAATTATCGAACAACACAGTAATGTAGACATTTTCTACTTTAAATTCACTTTTTAGGATTTTCATCAGTAATTTATGTAATATCTCGGTGATGATAATCTTATATATCATAACAGTAATCGTCATCTAACTCTACGATACCGTACAAAGTGCACACAAGCACTATACCACATCCAAACCACCTAGTTTCTCAATCACAGTAAAGATAAATTGAGCTCAACATTTCACAACGCTGCCAAAGAACAAGTAGATCTAATCACATAGAATATGAGTTCTATATCGAATACGCAAACACGGCACGTGAGTCGTATTCGAAACATCGCAAACGAACAACGTACGAAAATATACACCTTGATTGGTTAATTTCACAAGATGCTCACAAGAGTTAGATGAAGTTAAGATGCTGTACTGAAATTGAATACATGTGCTTTACTAAAACAACTTTTATCTAACAGAACTCAGTGCAGAAAATATTAAGATAGAAAAACAAAGTTCTTAAATATCCATACATACTCGTATTATAAATCAAAGTTTCAAAAAACTGACTGTCTGTAATTGATTTTCTCAAAAACTACTGAACGGATTTTCATGCGGTTTTCATGAACATAATAATATTTCATTAACATACAGTGATTCAAAAGGAAGGTTTAAGGCTACTTTTCATGCTAAAATATAGGGAAGGGAACACAACGCAGTTAAAACCGCGAGGTACTGACCTATTTAATAAATCGAATAAAACAAAAGTGTGAACAACTACAATAGATAAATAGGTGTATTAAGAATAATTATAGGTGTAGGTATATTCCGATTATTCACGTACGGTTTGTTCAAATAAAGGCCCTACTGGCCTAGAGATTAAACCACGTAAGTTTGATGTATGTAAAGTAACCACTAAACTTTATCACTTTAATAATTTTGATTCATGTTTTGGGTAATGGCTTAAAGCGGACACTTTAATTTACTTACATGAGTTATTGGACAAGTTAAATTTAACTGAAACTCGACCTTTTGCGGTTAATTACTTAAGTTCAGTTTACGGTAAAGACGTTCGGAATAAGTTGGAGGTTTAACTTTGTTCTGGGAACTTTTTTTAGGGGTTTGGGAACCCGAAATATTTTTGACAAAAATGGGCCTTGCCATGAGACTTTCCAGACAACTTTAAGGCTGAGTTGCACCATAGAAGAAGTTAAAGTAAAGGTTTGTGTCAAATTTAACACTAACAGTAACGGTTAGAGCAAAATGTGTTGCACCAGCGAATTCATTAGCTTTGTTAAAGTTAATAGTGTTACAAGTCAAATGAGGCGTGATTTAACCCAAATTCGATGCGGGTAACATTTTTAAATATGACAATACTAAATAAAACCGTAAAAACTCGTTTCTAGCGCTGTCATTAGTGTCACTTGTCACTTCATTTCGATGTTGATGTCAGTTCGGTGTCTGTTACATATAATAAGTCCATGGTTACATACAAACCAAAAACAAATAAATTTTTCAAGGAAGCTTAGAAATATTCCTAATTTTCTAATTTATACTCTTTTTTATACTTTTTACTTTTTTAATTTCTCTCTTGGAGCAAGGACATGATGTCTGTAGGTTATATTCAACGCGTTTGACAATTTGACGGATAATTTGACAATAACAATAGCACTAACCAGCGAAAAGTGAGCGGTTACAGTTACAGTTAAAGTTATGACGTCATTTAACTATTTGTCAAATGGTGCAACTAATTATAGGCCTAACCGATACTTTAACTGAAGTTTCGATGTTTGTTATTGTTAAAGTAAGATGGTGCAACCAAGCCTAAGAATGTCAAAACAAAGGTACGAGTGCATACAAGATTTCAGTTTAATAAGTCTCATTGAGAATTTGCTTACTAAATTTACTGGAGTATAAAGTAGATATCTCACTGCTGAGTGCGTTCATATAGATGCAAATGATTATGCGCATTTTGTTTTATATATTTTTCGTGCCGCATAAATCGCCAAGTGTGTAAAAGCCCTACAACTATACAAATCAGTTAAATAAGTTCCTAGAAGGTACCCACGAAATAAAGTTACGCAGTAAGTGCTTCGCTCTTCCG
Source organism: Cyclophora punctaria (assembly GCA_951394245.1). Lineage (NCBI taxonomy): Eukaryota > Metazoa > Arthropoda > Insecta > Lepidoptera > Geometridae > Cyclophora > Cyclophora punctaria. Next base: position 10,331,562 of record OX596168.1, read on the forward strand.
TGTAGGTACCTAATAAAGAGTCAAAGATAAGTTACCTCCTATATCTCCAAAACTCATCTGCATAGGCACTAGATAAATCATCCAATTTATATGACTTTTATTCAAATATTATTTTCAAAGCTTGCTCAGATTGTAGGAGACATTCATAGGTCCATAACTTAGGTCTATTTACGACCACGTATGAGCATAAGAATATTTTTTTTCATGGAAAATGGAAATAGGTAGCCATCTGTTCTGGGGAACTGATCTTGACCCCGACACAAAATATTTCACACGACATAAAATCCAAACGCCTTTTTGCAAACTGGACTGGAAAAAGGGCTAGGGAACTCGCGGCTGCATTGATTCTCTCAGTTGTTTTATTGTTATTTTTTGGGAGTTTAGGAATAAAAACTCAAATATCTATATGATTATATAAAGATAACATAAACCATCAGGTAATTGAATAAAACACTTTTCCATGTAACAACATAGCTATAATCTTATAAAAATCAACGTAGCATTCCGATTGGATTCCAGGTTTGCAATCATTCGTGGTGCAGTCTGCGTAATGTTAAGTTCGGGAATCGCTTGTGGTTGCGGTCTTTGGCCATATTCACCAATAATTTGAGGTGCTCTTTATTTAAATCTTCCAAAAGCTGTAGTACCTATATGTCATGGTGATATTAATATTCAGTAATGTTTCTATTATCTCCAAATTACTGCCATTTTTTCTTCGACAAGAGCTCAGCTGTTAAGTTTCGATAGAACACCTCAATAGCTAAAGCTCTTACCCGCTATAACCATAGCCTCAAATACATATAAAACTACATATTGTAGTCTAGTACAGTATCGCACGGAAGTGGCAATTCGGTCACTTAAGGGACGGATGGACGTCGGAACCCGTCAGGAAGTTACACGAGTGTGGACCCACATTTAATGACCATACAAACAAACCGATGGTCTTAGAAAACTTGTGACAAAGACACTTGTACTTATTAATCATAGTCAAGTCAAATATGATCATACAGAAAATCTCCCAAATAGGGTTGACTGGTAGGTATGTAACAAGGTAATAAATAAAAAAATAAAAGAAATTTGGAGCAAATGTAACACTTATACTAAAACAGTTGTATCACTACATAGTATAAAACAAAGTCGCTATTTTTGTCTGTTTGTTTTTCTGTTTGTCTGTATGCTTAAATCTTTAAAATTACGCAACGGATTTTGATGCGGTTTTTTGTAATAGGTAGAGTGATTCAAGAGGAAGGTTTTTATGTAAAAAAATCCCGAAATTCCCACGGGAACGGGCACAACGCGGGTAAAACCGCGGGGCGCTGCTAGTTTATAATATAACTACTTGACCGAGCAAACGTTGTTTTGGCATATAAAAATCAAGGGGTAGACCACCCTACTGATCACTATAAATTGAGATGTAAGCTATCCTATCTTTCAAGTTGGATCAACTTGCACACGATATGCAAATCAAATTTAAGACCGGTTCAGTAGTTTAGGAGTGGATGACCATAATTTTGTAACAAAAAACATATACCCTTTTACAATAACATAAAAGTCTACACATCTCTAGAGAGATAGATATTTACAAAGGCACGAATATACGTTGATTTTGTTTGTCACCAGAGGGCGCTATAAAACATTCCAGATTCACAATGCGTTGTCCTGTGGGAGATGGGATGTGGCGCTAGTTACAGGAGCGTGTTCTTTGTTTAATTAACAATATGTACTTTACTTTGAAGTGCTTTACAGATTTAAGCAAGTCTTGTGAGAGATAGGGTAATCTATGTTGATAGTCGTAAGTAATATAGGTACTTAGGGCATCCTACTTAATATTATAAATGCGAAAGTTTGTGAGGATGGATGTATGTATGGATGGATGTATGGATGTATGTATGTTTGTTGCTCTTTCACGCAAAAACTACTGAACGGATTTTGATGAAACTTTACACACCGCGGGGCGCAGCTAGTTATTCATAAATACTTCTTAACAGCTATCAAATGGTCCTTTTCAGCTGTTTTCCAAAGAGCAAAAGAGACAAAACTATTTTTAACAGTGTTTTATTTAAAGATAGTTTAAGAATAAGGCGGTTATAGCGTACCTAAAGCATGAGCGAAATATCTTGTTTCTAGAAAAAGATAATAAAAAGGCTTAGGCTAGTTTCGGATTGTATATTTAACAGACATTACCCTAGGATATCTCTAGTGGATACCCTCAACAAAATGTCAGAAACTATTAGGAGCCTTATATTCTTCATGGGCATTCCTTTTAAGACGTACCTGGGTACTGGCTAAGAATATATTCTGCGAAATTCAACTCCTACCTACGGCGGGCTGCTAGTAACTTACACAACATAGTTATATGTACTATGTAGTTTTATACAAACTTCCGATTTAGTGATTATACCTAATCCATCCACCGTACTGATATCTTCGGTGAGATGAGAGGCCTTTGCCCATCAGTGGGACATTAAAGGCTTATGCTACTACTGCCGATGTGAAGTTTGACGTAATTATACAACCATTGATAATGGAAATTTAGATCAAACAAATCACTACATATTATAAAACAAAGGCCGCGTCTGCCTGTCGGTATGTCTGTCTGTCTGTCCGTCTGTTAGCGATAAACTCAAATACTAAGACACAGATTTTGATGCGGTTTTTTAAATAGATATAGTGATTGATCATGCAAAATGAAAATTATGTTAATTTTACCATATTCCATCATTTCTTCTAAATCTCGTTCCTTGTCCATGGTCCAGAGAAGTAAATCATCTCTGTAAACCCTTTATTTTATTTGTTGCATTCATTGGTAATAAACTTTTTACTGCCCTTCTTTATATGTCCTCGTATATACTGCTGTGGAAGTCCCTACTACAGTCACGTAGTCTCTTAATAGAATAGTTAAAGTAAAATGATTTTACGTCAACTGAAATATGACTAGTTTACTTCTAAGGTCTACAAGTGATAAAAGTCTGTGAACAGTTTTTTAATAGTTTCTTTAGTTAGGGTAACTGATTTTAAAGTTAGTTACGTAGAAAATAATAGATATTGACACCCAGACATCGTCGCCAACAACTATGTCTGCACATATTGTTGACTCCGAGCGGGAATCGAACCCGCAACCCCCGACACAGTAAGCGCTCTCACTGCCACTGTGCCAACGGGCTTGTCAAATGATTCTGATACTTTTATATGAGACAGAATAAAATAGAGTCAACTAAGTATCTTTAATTCTTATTCCTCGATTTGACGATACGAAACTTCAACTACTCTTTAACTACAGAAACGTATTATAGGGGCACTGATAGCCAATTCGTTCAAGTCTCAATGGAGTAATATTTTATTTTTCGTTTATTAAATACTTAGGGAGGAAATATCAGTTATTTGTCGTCACGGGAGTGGAGTAAACAATGAAAGGAGAAGAAAATTACTGTATCGGAATTGTAATATGAATTCCGATAGTTGTGGTTTTTTATGCCTTAACTAGCAGTGCTCCACGGCTTCACCCGTACAGTGTACCCGTTCCCACAGGAATTTCGGGATATTTATTACATACTATCCTACTGCTGACCGAGAGAAATAAAATGTAAAAAGAATCATCAAGTTATAAATGGCAACAAAAGTTATTTTAAGCAACGTGCACGTCGGGCCCGGTTGTTTCAATCGTCAGACCATGTTGGAGGTCATTAGGCGGCCTAAAAATTCAGCACCAGTGTACTGACCTACTCGAAATTAATGAATGAATTATTGAATTACTGAATACGTTAAATATCGCAAAAAGCACGATAAAATTCATAAATATTTGGCAATCAAATGTAAATTCAGTTAAATAAGTTCGTCTCCAAATAATTACTTCCTAAACTTTAGTAATTAGAATTGACCCGCATGAGAGAAGTTCGTAACAAGTACTCTTTCACTTGAAACAAAATAAGTTCCTTATTATGTCTACCTACTTTACTGGTACGTTTATTATACGTTTTATTCAATATAAACTTCTTGTATTACAAAGTTAAATAAAATAAAAATATTATTATCATTTAAAAACATTTAAAATAGTACTGTAAAGAACAAAAGCTATTCAGGATCAGTCATAATCTTAATGGTACCTTAAATATTCTTCACAAATGAAAAAATAACTGAATATATGTATGTAAAGGCCATATTGATTGAACCATCAAAATATACCATTACTAATTTAAGTAAGTAAGTACTACTACATAATCAACACTTTTCCAATCTAGTCCGTAATTGATCTTTTTTCATTATTCATGAACGTAGCAAACCAAAATATCTACGTAAGATAATTCTGGATGAAGACTGAAGATTTATTTCCTTACTGTGTGGCTTACGTTGACAAATCTACCATATCGTTATGGATTAGTGAGTAAGCTACACGCCTACGAGCTACGCCGGCTACGAGCTACGGGCTACGAGCTACGTCAAGTTATTAATGACAACAGACAGTTTCCGGTTACGCTTTTCAGGTAAATAGAAAAGGGAGATAAATAACTGATTGTGTACAAACAGAAAGGGAATGTAAATAATTAATTTTGGTAAAACTGCAGAAACGTAAACGATATATCAACGAGATTGATGATGAGTTTTACCACGTATTATATATATACCACGTATAACATACCACGTATTTATCGTGCTCTTCGGGTAAACTGCGTTGATCAAAAACAAACAGAAGATATTGAATGACTGAATAAGATTCTTTCACTGCAGATTATTGCAATATAGCAACAATATTTAAAAAAATTATTTTAATAAATTTTAGTGTTCGTTCTTGATTTATCGGCCAGTCGAACACAAAAAAGTAAAAGGAAAAAGCCTTATCGAAGATATCAGTTAATAGAGGAGGGTAAGGCGTCTCAAACCCGAGCCATGTCTGAAAAGTAGGAAACATGTTATCGAAAGCAAAACATTACATAAACTGATTCAAATTCTCAGAAATAGGGAATAAGATTGCGTGGCATTCTACTTCCTTAACTAACCCCACCCTTAATCCGACACTGTTACAAAAGGGTCATAACATCTTAACACACAAACATAATAGGTATTTCTATAGCAGCATTTCTGAGTGCTATAAATACCATGAACATAAAATGAAATTACATATTACTGTAATATTATTTCACATCAAATCGGATATAAAATTACCGGTTTCCGATTTCCCTTTCTTCCCAATCTGGAAAACAAACACACCCCCAATGTAGTAAAATAATGGGTTAATAAATAATAAACTACCCCATAACTACGAGTACATGAACTTGACGACGAGTGTTGATATCTAAATGTACAATACTGGACAAATTTGTTGGTAGATAGTGATGCGTCACATCGTCCCTAACTAGCCCTCTCAGAGAAGTCTATTAAATCGACATTTAACTATCTAACCAAATTTTTCATACATGAAATGTCAAAATTCATTAAGCATTAGACATCTCTGAGTACGGGCGTAAAATATTGAGTTGACGTGAAATGAATTACATTCACCAAAATAATTTAAATTCGGTTAAAATTCAGATTAAAATTACACGAAAGAAGAATTTAGAATGTCATTTTTTTTATTGAATGTTTAAATAATCGACGTGTGATATTGTTATTATTTTCTCCATTCTTCATAGTATTCCGCCCAATTCAAGTTTATTAATTTTATTTCTGACAATCAAAACGGTTATTTATTACCAATTAAGATTCTACCAAACTACTCGAACTTATTAATAGTCTTAAACGTCACGGCCCATAAATATGTCACGGCTTAACGTGACCTCCGTCACGTTAAGCCGTCGGTCACGGTTGTTTCAATAGTCAGACGATTTCAGTGACCTATAGGCGGTCGAAAAACTTTGTCACCAGGGTTGGCCCCTAACCTACTCAAAATGAATAAATGATTATCGAATCAAAGTATGACCACACCTGCCTGCGGAATTGCCTAGAACTGTACAAATACTGGTTCAACGTGCGAGTTGAGTGCTTTCTTCTGTCGTTGGTCAGTGTTTGTTCTCACAAATAAGTGTCGAATAACAGTAATTGTTTATTTTATTATTGAATAACGGTTGATTTTCTTAGTGCTTGTTTAGGTTAGGACCGGACTTGTGACCTAGATTGTTAGGAAATCTGGAGTTATTGTTAGAAGTTATAACCGTAGTGGAAGGCGATATTAGAACATTAAGTTATATTAGAGTTCAAGGATATTAAATAAAATATCCGTTTATAGACCTATACTACATAAGGAGGTAAAATTTGTAAGTTTGTTTGTTCGAGCTAATCTCTGGGTTACTGGTCCGATTTCAATAATTCTTTTTGTAATAAATATAGCCACGTTCAACGGAAATGTTATAGGTTATTTTTCATCCCGAAAGCGGGTAGAGCCGCGTGGCGCTACTAGTAGTAAATAAAACATAACAAACATAACATCAATATGAAATGTGTATAAAGAGATTTAAGACAATATTTAGAAAGCAAACAAGGTACAACTTCGTTCACGGGTGAATAAATACTTTATACAAAATATGCAATATGAACTAGATATGTAGTAGGTAAAGGCCAGGCATTCCGAATGGTTCGTGACACATGCCCCGAGCTGTGGACGTGTGTGCTTAATATGAGCATTCGCCTTAAACGTGTGCTATACTTATTTCAACATTCTATTAGTATATTCGAGTAGGTTACTGGCCAACTCTGGTGTCATAGTTTTGAGACCGCCTAAAGGCCTCCGACGTGGTCTATCGATTGAACAACCGGACAGACAATTATACGCGCCCTCCGAAGCACGGTAGCGCTAGAATAGAAATGTCACTATCAGCCATTCTTTATAGGGAATATGATTAACTAATTGACTAAAGTGTAATTTTCAGTTTCTGAAATCCTTCAGATCCATGTAATTAAATCCTTCAGTGAAGTCCTACGCATGTCCGTTTAAAAACAACGTAATTGATATAAATTAAAATAACCCAACATTTATGCAACTTCCGCGTTTAATGAAAAGGTCGAAGAATTATTTTCATCCCTTATCCCACCCTCGTGAATGTTAACAAATGAGGATATTAAAAGGTACAGTTATGAATAGTCGTTAATTAAAAAAAATCCCTAATAAAATGAAAAGAAGAAAATATGACAGTTTTTATTGTGCCTTCTCTATTTCGTGAATAAGACCACAGAGTGTGTACACACTGTGTAACCCGGGTTCAATTCCGGAGTTGAAAACATGATTCCTAATTTTCAAACATGCGAACCATGAACATGCGTTTTGAGATCACCAACCCGCATTTGGCAAGCGAGGTGTTTATGCCATACATGATTTCAAATTCGAGCTTTTAAAAAGTACCATTAAAAAGTAGGAAACATGTTTTCGCTCAACCTTACCTTATATTATATTATATTGTAAGATGGCACGAATAGGAAAAGTAATCTTTCTATGACTTCGGTTCCAGTAAATTGGCCGAAACATCAGATTAAAATGAAAAGTAAAAGTGTAGTGTATCCGCCGTATCAACGCGATGCAGTTCCGGTTCACTTATTGTTACTCATTTGTTAAGTCGCCCCGTATACAAAGGCCTTATAATTCTCCAACACTAGGTATCAATCCAACCTCGCAACAAACAACGCATACGAATTGTAATATAAAGTTTAAATAAGCTAAAGTTCACTGAAAATTCAATTTGTCATTATTTCTATTTAGAATTCAGAGGGCGTCTAATATTACTTCTTTGTTGCTGCCAAAACTTGTTAAAAGTTCTCTGTAGGCTGAATGGAAATCTTTGTTGGAATAAATGCTAATTTACTGGATATAATCGAACGTGAAAGTTCCTTAAATCCTTTATGTTTGAACATTAGTTAACAGGGGTAATTAACCAAGGGACAATAGATCATTCAACACGGCTATGAAAAGGACGAGTTTTTATTGAAATAAGTTGAAATATTAGGTTTGATGTTAGAGATGATATTATTAGGAAAGCATGTAAAACATAAATATCTGACATAGCGGTCATAGCGTAGTATGACAAAGTGCTATTAGCTCATTGTAATTGTTAAGCAACTTGAAGTTCGACCCCTACTTGGACGGGTGGCCGATAGTCGCATTTACATCTGAGCGCTATCTTTCATCGGAGGATATATAAAATAGTCAGTCCCGGTTATTTCAATCGTTAGAACATGTCGGAGGCATTTAGGCGGTCCGAATACTTCGACGCCTAGGTTGGCCACCTACTCGAACTTACTTTATCTAAACATGAATACGCGTTAACAGTGTCCATAATAGCATATAGTTGCATGCCATGTGTCCATCACCATAGAGTTCAATTTACTTAAGTTTCTCCGATGATAGATACATTCAAACAGTTGATATCTTATTCCATTTCCGTATCTATAATTTAGTCCGGTGGGTCTTAGCTCAGCAATCGTAATAATCAGTATTAAATTCAATCATACTAATATTACAATTGCGTATTAGCTCTGTTTGTCTGTCCATGCTCAAATTGCTGAATCAATTTGATTGAGACAAAGGAAGATAGGATACTATTAATCCCTTAAGATCGCATCAGCACAACCTGGATTTCACTGGTTGTTGCTAGTTCATACTAGTATTATTAGTATAATAAAGTTGAAGTGTGTGAACGCGCAATTTCGTAAATTACTAGTCTTTTTATACACAATACTAAGATTCGTATCGTATGAACATCTAAAAAACATGGCTGAAGATGAAGTTCGAGTTTGAGAGAACACTAACCTCTCTAACCAACCCTGGCTTCAAGGCCTTTAAAAGGCCTCTAACATAGAGCTGACACTGCGTTAAGCGGGCGCACGCGACAGGCGCACGTGACGGGCGCACGCGACGGTTCACTTTTGTACGAAACCGTACACGCTTAACGCAGTTTCGGTCCTGATAATTGAAAGAACTGGGGCCGGCAATATAGTGAACAGTGAAAGGAAACACTTCCATGAAAGAGAAATCCAGAAAAATAGCCACATTCAAAGATAACTTAGAGAATTGTTCAAGAATTCCTTTACCTAAAAATGAGACGGCTATGGCTAACATGACGTGAGTAAAACCACAAGACACTGCTAGTTTAAATATGGTCACATAATATTGTTCATCCCAGTCAAATTCGTAATCGTCCAATTCCATAAACCCCTAATAGGCACTAGAGATACTTATTACTTTATCAGTTTCGAAGTTTAATTACGGTGCTTAGCTCTAATCCAAGGTCATAAAATGAAGCGGGCGTTTTATAATAATTGGCATAAGAATAAAAAGAAGGATCGTTAGGAGATTAATGCATATTTCTTCCTTCACGGCTAATTGAATCCATAATAAACGTGTAATTAAAAGTTTTACGCGGATTATTTCCTAATGTCGAGTCCACAGTTATAAGAGAATTCGTTAACAAAGTTCGTCTGACTTTTTAATATAAGGATCGAATGTTACACGTGTCGAATAAAATGAATTGAAGCGTTAAAAGTAATTGAAATAAGTTCGATTTTGTCTTTTATGATAAGGAATGTTTATAATAAAATTACAATTTGAAAAATAAAACAAAATTATTTGTTGAATAGAAGAGTTTTATTTGTTTATTATACTTTTTTAAGTGTGTTTATTGAAACGGAATTAATCTATCAATTACAACGCATTGTAATTGTCAAATAACAAAAGTGACATTGTAATTTTTTTTTCATTGCGTTGTCATTGGAAATACACCCTAATAAGGGTGCCTGTCCATTGACGCAGAGCGAGCTGGCTTAGCGGAGAGACGGAAAAATATAAACCAATAGGATTGCATGAAATCTGCGGTCAGATATTTTACGCAATCCCATTGGTTAATATTTGTCCGTTTATCCGCTCCGCCAGCTCGCTCCGCGTCACTGGACAGGCACCGTCTAGTAGGGGTGGCGAACGTTGAGTGAGTTTACGAGCTAGCAACTTCTCAAGACTAGCTTTTAAACAAGTATTTCTTGATAGTTGCTTTCTATTGAACCCGCCAACATGCCGCCAACCCATAGTATTTCAATTTCATTTATGTTTATATTATCCTATAATGTTCTATCCTACATTATCCTACAAATCGACGCACCATACCATATCCATACATACCTGAAATACATATTGTGAACCGTGCAGGACTCACATTAATCATTTACAAATAGACAGCGCGTGAAAAGGTTATTCACCACCGGGACCTTTACATTACGAGCGGATAACGGTCAATTAATTTGATTTACTTTCAATAATTCATAATTGCTTTTTATGTTTAACTGCTATATTTGTTTGGAGCATTTAATTCATTATTAACATACGAGTTAGGCCTGAAACTGCGTTAACCAGGCGCCCACGCGTGCTCGAGTGCGGTCGTCCGTCACACGGAGCGCGGATGGACGCCCGCGCGGGTCTTCGCGACGTAGCACTTTTGTATGAAACCGCGCGGGTGCCCGCTCGTGACGGTTGCCCGTCCGGGCGCCCGCTTAACGTAGTTTCAGGCCTTAGATGCGTTCTCATCTTGTGAATTAGTACTATTGACATATTCACTTTTAGTTAGGAGCGTGTGACCTAGTAGAGATAAAAACAGTATAGCCTGTAATTGCCTTGCTTTGTTGTAGATAAAATATACATGCATCGCTTTTTTGTGACTAGAAATTAGTATTTATTTGGTTAGTGTTTATGTTATACCGTTTAACAACCCTTTGGGATAACACTAAGGCCGGATTGCACAAGTGCCATAAATTATATTTAACGCCTATTAAATAAACAAATGACGTCACAAATAGTGTTCGAGTGGGTGCTATATAAAAAATCAATTTTGAATGAATAGTTTTTTCTTACATATTTAGGTAACTAAATAGATTTAAAAATTCTTGTTCTAACCGCCACATAAGTTGTACAGTGTAACCCTGATATCAGTGTTGGCCAGTAACCTACTCGATATGAACGAAAATGTACACTACAATCTTAATTTAAACAGTTATTGAGATAAATGTGTAAGTAATTAGACATAACCGATCCCAAACATGTATTAGAAGTTAGCTGTTAAAATGAACACGTAGCGAGGTCCAGACGTGATGAGGACTAGCTTCTATAATCTGAGAATCCCTGAATCATGTGTTCTTCAAGGGTCTTCATTATCAGCGTTTGTAAAATACAGGATCAGGCGACTCTTTATTAAAATGAGCTATTTTTTATATTTAACTTATTTATATTACCGTACCGTAGCGTTAAGTAAGCGATGTTAGTTCATTGCAATTGTTAAGCAACGTGATGCTCGGCCCCTACTTGGATGGGTGGCCGATAGTGGCATTTCTATCTGAGCGGTACCGTGATTTGGAGGGCACGTTAAGCATTCAGTCCCGGTTGTTTTAACCGTCAGACCATGTTGGAGGCCCTTAGGCGGTCTAAAAATTCTGACACCCGGGGTTGGCGTCTTACCTACTCGAAATAAAAGAATTTTATATTTGTTTATTTATATTTATTTATTTCACTCTGGTTAACACTTAACAGTTATTGTAACCGCAAACATTTCAATTTAATTTCTGATTAATCGTGAAAGAAAATTCTTATTGTTCAACGTCAAAAATAATTCAAGCGTATATTTTTTATAAACACATTGGCTTGCCTTGAATGACTCTCATTATTAATTTGCCAATAAATCGTTTGATCATACGTATACCCAGTGAACCTCAGTAACTTTATCTATAAGTGCTTCTTTTGGATTATTTTCTATTTCAATTTTCAGGCAGTAATGACGTGATAAATCTTAGGAACGGCTTTACCTGAGGTTGAACGTAATTGACTTACGACGTGTAATTTAGAAGACCCATCAATATCATGTAGCATTTGTAGTGAAGTTTGACATCAGTACAATACATTTCAACGACCCAATAATAGGACTGGATTTGAGACTAACCTTATACATTCAAAAAAATAATCAGCTTTTATACACACACCAAAAGTAAAATTCTAAATGTTAAGCAATTATTCAGTTTAGCCAGATATTATAAGGTGGCCGATAGCATTTTCTGTCAAGTTTCGGATCATATTTAGCAGTCGGTTCCTATAGTTCAATCGTTAGGCCATGTTGGAGGCCTTTAGGCGGGGTAAAAACTCCGTCACCAGTGTTGGCCATTTTCATTTCGAAATTAATGAATGTGCTTTGCTTTGAAACGCCGGTTCTTCAAATTGTTAGCTGTTCAAATTGGCATACCATTTTGATGATAAATAAAGTGTTATTACTTTAAGTAGTTTGTCTAATAATGGTCGTTGTTTCATTTCGCCACTTCAGACTGTCTACCGATTTCCAACACCTAATAAAGTGACAGATGCTGTTCTTTCCGTATTTGCGCTGAGCCGGTCACCGCATGCGGCATGCCGTGAACTATTCACTCAACTGAATTCAACCGCTATAATCTATCTGTTAATAAGTGCACCATGTGATAAGGTGATTAACCCTGGAGTTGATGTTAGTAAAATATTACAGTCAATCTATCAGGTCACCGCTATATCTTATCAAATAAGGCCCACAACGGTGACCCTTTACTGGCAAATTTTTCAGACTAAATTTTCTCAGCTGACTAGCCTTTTCTCATTTTATGTAATGTCATGTTCAACTTATCAAACCATTATTAGTTTTATGCTCTAAGCAATATGGTACAAAACAATTTAACAGCAATGCAGTCGTGCATTCGAATACTTGTAAAGTTAAAGTTTTGATAAAATATTTAGAAAGTTGTGTGTTTAAGTATTCCTTTGGGAAGCAATATTCATTGTAAATTGAGAAAATAAACGTTAATTGAAGTTAAGGAGGGTTTCATCAAGTTACAGTATCTTTTTGTTATCTAGGTACGATTGTTGACGTGTTTTCAAGGAATCGGATATTGATTGTTTTAACTTTGAAATTTCGGCGATAAGAGACTTCCTTTGTTATGAAATTAATTTTAAAGGCTGTCAATTTTGAAGTGAATAATGTAACAGATTTGATTACACGATTCAATTTCGTTTTGTTGAAACAAATTTCTGATTGAAAATTTCCATTAATAGAAACAACACGGAAATTAATCACGATATTAAATCATGAATATAACGTTACAATTAACAAATTAATATTGTGGCAAACCATATTTTGGATACAAATATGGTATTGTTGTATGATTGAAATGTCATATATTCTTTTTTAAACTTACACGATTTGAACACATAGTTTTAACGTACTCACACGGGTTTTTTCGTGTTAGAAACTTAATAAAGCAAGTAATAACTTACTTTTTATTTCCCGACGTTTCGAGGGGATTGCACCTCTCGTGGTCGCGGGTGAACTGAAGACATTGGAGTTACCGCTGTGATGGGAGGGTAGACGTTCCAAGTGTTGGAAGTACCCTCACATGGTCAATATTAGAGTTTAAAGGTGCGTTCACATTAGACTGACACACAACACTGACAGTATCCTGGCACTTGGTCTTTTGGGCACGTCTCGAACACTTATAAGTTATTACCGGATTCCAAGCCGCAGAGAGTTTAAAACCGTCTTCACGATTGAAATTCGGATATTTCCTTATTTCAATCGCTTCCCGAATGATCCTCTTGTAGTAGTGCGGCTCGTTTGCAATAACTTTAGGGTCATGTAACTCGATCCAGTGATTGAGACCCGAGTCAACTAAATGTTCGGCTATAGCAGACTTGTTTATTTGACGGTTCTTCACAGCCGCTATGTGCTCCTTAACGCGTTCGGCGATCGTCCTCTTGGTCTGACCTATATATGAATGACCACAGCTACAGTCAACTTTGTAAACACCCGGCATCTGTAAGGGTATTACATCCTTCGGTGTTCGCAGCTGTTTGGCCATTCTCGTGAGCGGGGTGTAAATCGATTTTATTGAAAGACGTCTGAGTAGGTTTCCAATTTTATCCGTCACTCCTTTCACATAAGGTAAAAACGCCGGTTGTCGAGTCGCCTCAGCGTGTTTCAGCCTAGTGCGTTTCGTCTGCGGTCTGCCAGTCCTGTAGCCATTACGTTTCAGTACCTCCTGAACATGCTGTAGTTCGCTCTGTAAATGTTCAGGGTCACAGAGGTCATGGGCTCTGCGCGTCAGTGTGGTGACTACAGACTGCAGATGAGCGGGATGGTGGTGTGATGCAGCATTCAAATACCTGTCAGTGTGTGTTGGTTTTCGGTACACAGTGTGAGACAACGTACCGTCAGGCCTCGCCATTATTTTGATGTCTAAAAATGCTAACGTCCTGTTCTCCTCCAACTCGTACGTGAACTTGATCCTCGGATGAACGGAGTTGAGGTACGCGGTCACCTCGTCAACACCTCTGATTCTTCTGTCCAGAATGCAGAAAACGTCATCAACGTAGCGCTTCCATAATTTTATACCACAAGCTGTCCAATCGATCAGTTGCTCAAAATGCTCCATCCAGATGTTGGCAAGTGCCGGGGCCACTGGACTACCCATGGCGACACCATCAATCTGCAGGTAATACTGACCTTGGTATAAAAAGAAGTTCCCGTCCAGACAATTTTCTAGAAGAACCACATATTGGTCGGGTAACTCGTGGTCGTTTAGCATTCGTCTGACCACATTAAGGCAATCCTTTAACGGAACATTGGTGAATAATGACTCGACGTCAAAACTCACCATTATGTCATACGGTTCCAACTTCATGTCCTTAATAATCGATACAAAATGGCGAGAATCCTTGACAAAAGATGGCGTTCTTCCTATGTAGGGTTGTAATATACCAGCGACATGTTTAGCCAGTCTGTACGTTGGCGAATCTATTTGACTCACAATGGGCCGTAAAGGGACATCGACTTTGTGAATCTTAGGCAACCCGTACAGTTTTGGTGGCTGAACTATAGCCGGTCTATGCAACCGTTGGAACACATCCTCTGGAAACAGATCCTGACAGTCGTGTATAACAGCCCTTATACGTCTTGTTACTCTGGCCGTGGGATTATACGATACCGGCTTATACACCATAGTGTCACTCAACAATACACGTATCTTATTATCGTAGTCTTCAGTGTACATGACCACAGTGGCGTTTCCTTTATCGGCCTTAAGAACTAATAGGTCCTGGTTCTCCCGTAAGTTCCTAAGTGCTAGACGCTCACCCGCGGTCACGTTCGGCTTCGGAGGACGACAATCACAGCGGTAACTCCAATGTCTTCAGTTCACCCGCGACCACGAGAGGTGCAATCCCCTCGAAACGTCGGGAAATAAAAAGTAAGTTATTACTTGCTTTATTAAGTTTCTAACACGAAAAAACCCGTGTGAGTACGTTAAAACTATATGTCATATATTATCATTAATTTCGGGATTTTTTATATATGTAAACCTCTCTCTAGGATAACTCCATCTATTTTAAAAACCGCGTCAAAATCCTTGCAGTTGTATTTGAGTTTATCGCGAACAGACAGACATGCTGGGGCCACACATACGTTTAACGTCAATGCCCATTATCTAGATAATTTATGGCATAATTTTTAACGCATTAAAGTGGGTGGCTACACTTAAACTGTCTCTTTCTCTCTTTGATGTACCGCCACTCGAGCTATCGCCTACGCCATACGGCATTGTTAATGCCATTGTCAAATTATCACGTATAGTCGTGGCTACACCTACGGTTTACGTCCATTATCTAGATAATTTATGGCATTTGTCGTATGTGTGGCCCGGGCAACAGACAGACGCGATTGGGGACATTGTTTATAATATGTAGTGATAGTTTAATTTTAATAATCTATTTAGAGTCGGTAGATATATAAACTACATAAGGCTTTTTAGCTATTTTTTATTTCAAAATTCCCACAGGAACGGGCAAAATGCGGGTATAACTCAACCCAAAATTGTATCCCCAAAATCACGGGAACAGGTACAAAGTGATCAAAATCTCTTTTGTACTATTAATACGAATACATAGAAACACAAACTAAGGGGCATATTTAGTATTAATATATTTCCTTGGACGTATAACATATGGGATCGCCCGGAATATTATATAAAACACATTATATAAAAACAATCTAATAGTTAGGTCACGCGAACCACACCCGGTTACCCCCTAAGCCGCACTATGTGTTCCTAGCGCTGAAGCCAAAATTCTACTCATGGGAATAGAACCAGGCAACCGTTACTGTCACTAAGTCCTCTATCAAGTACTTTTTTCCTATTTCACCATTTAGAATACGAATAATACCTTCTAAAAACTAAATGCTCATTTATTTCGTAAAACATTCTTAGAAGGAAAAAATAATTTAATGCGTCACGCCTCCACACGGGCTCTTCGTAAATATTCCCTTTGATCTTTTGAAACTGCTTCAAATGAAACACTTGAGGTAAAATGGTGTACGTTAACGCGTGAATTTATTTCTTGAAAGAAAACGAATTAAAATTTTATACCGTAATATTAAAAGGAACAATTTCTAGGTAAAGATTACTTGATATTTAAATAAAATATTGAGGACGGAATAGTGTTTTAATTTTTCTGCTTGCTTACGAATGATTGTTCAGTATGGTAGTTTCACCCGTGGTCTAATAGATGGCGCTAGTATGACTATTTTATTTTCTTAAATATAGTGGGGTCACACCCATACATTTTGCTGAGCAGGAAAATTTCTTCCACTTTAAACAATTTATATAGATTAAATTAAATAATACTTTGCTATATAGTTAAGTTAGTAATTACTCATGGTTGGGTCAAATGTTGTTATCTACATTTTAAAAGCTAAATTTATGTAGAGATTTAAATGAAGCAATGATATCTGTTACTATTTCTAAATATTTGAATTTACCAAACCAAATCACATTTCTTAAAAAAATCATCCCATCTAATCTAAAAATAACCAGTTGATTTGTCCACCGTAAATCTTTCAATTCGATCGTTTCCTAATTTACTTAAAGGGTTCTCTAATGGGGCCTTAAATAATTGATCAGCTAACCCCGGTCAAAGTTTTAACCCAACTCCTCTCTCATTTAAAATTCAGAATGTAATACGGTGTTAAGAGAAAACATCATAAAGCATGTACGAGGCGACATTAGAAGGCATGCAGTAATTTTATAACCGATTCCATTCCGACATACATTCCGATTCGCCCCCCGTGCTATATAAGGCACGAGCCAAACGCCTTAAGAATACTTAATTTTCCACCTTTGAGAGTCGTCCGAAGCTCTTAGTCGTCGTTTGTAACCAAATTCTGCTCCCGGGATTATTTTAATGGAATAATTTACTGAGAGACCAAAAATTAAATTAACTCTTTGTGGTGTTTTGAATATTCTAGAAGGATTTGAAATAACATGTATTCTATGTAACAGTGCGGCGTCGGTACCGCGAAATAATTTTAGTACGCACTGTTGCCGCACTGCTCGTTTTGTATGAAAACACACGAACGTACGTTCACAAAACGACAAACGCACGGCTTCGGCACCGCAGCGGTCCGACACGAAACGCATAATTTGAAAGCACCCTTAAAGAAAGTAAAATATAAGCCTGTGTCTTCACTGCTGGCCAAATGCCTCTCATCTCAGAAATGATATCAGTTA
Source organism: Cyclophora punctaria (assembly GCA_951394245.1). Taxonomy (NCBI): domain Eukaryota; kingdom Metazoa; phylum Arthropoda; class Insecta; order Lepidoptera; family Geometridae; genus Cyclophora; species Cyclophora punctaria. The sequence continues at coordinate 10,349,094 of OX596168.1, forward strand.
TTGTCCTTTAAACCCTGTTTCGTTTACAATTCTCTTACAACTTCTTAACGTTGAATCTTAAGTAATCTTAACAAAGCCTATAGCGAATAAGGTACGCCTAAATAACGCAATATAAATTACCGCGCACGTCCCGTTTCCTAACTCGAGTAGAGAGCACTATTTGACAATGAACTAAATAGGCCACCACTTCGCCAATCGCTTGTTTTCCTTACAAATAAACTGAGCCCAGAATAATAATAAGCGTGCTTGTGTTAGTACGTGTACGTCTAGTTTTATTTACATTCTGAAGCTCTACATAGCCCGCATTTGCCTTGGTGCGTACAACTTTGAAATTCGACACTGGGTATGCGTGTGCTAATAAAATGAATAGGCATTTCTGTCTGGGCGGGTGTCTATGCTAATATAATATAACTGAAGCGTTTTTTTGAAGAGAAAACTTCTTGCGGCGTTGTGGCACTTTTTTATGATGAGTAAAAATATTAAACTCGCGTCGGGTCACTGAACTGATCCAAAATTCGTAAAACGTTTTGACGTTAATATTAATTTTTTTTTGTTCGTTTGATAGCGCTAGTCTCAAGAACTACCAATCCGATTTTATAATGTTAAGGTTTTTATCCCAAAAGGCATAGGCATAGTAAAACCGAAAGGCGCTGCTAGTCAGTAATATTTTGTGTTATTAAAATTTTTAAAATAATTAAAGGGAGTAAATTAACTTAATTGGCTATTTAGGTGTCTTTATACTGAGCGAGTTTTCAAGCGGCGATTATACTAATATAGCTTAAAAACACTCGTATTCACACATTTTATTACAAAAAATAGGTATATCTATCCTATCCTGGTATATCCTATTCATTATTCTGTCATCTGTAAACACAAGGCTTTTGACCTGTCGTGATTTCAAAAGCCAGTATTCTATGCAAAAGACATAAAACGTGGTTTACGAATAATTGGCGTCGAGATACAAAAGATTATATAAATAATAAATATCCTTTTTTATATTCGTGTTTAATTTGAAACGTTAAATTCAATAAATACCTATATTAATTTTCACTTTGACTGGGAGTTCTTTCAGGCGGTGCCTTTGTGGCCGTTTCATGAAAAGTTAACGAATTTTATAGGAATTTATTTATTTGAAGAGAGAGAGATATAATATTGAAACGATTAAGCACTTAATAAATTGATATACGCAACACAGCTCGTCGCGTAAATCATCAATTCCAAAGGTTGTAAAATTTATTCGATATAAAATAAACGCTTATTTAAATTTATTTATAGTACTCGGCGAAAACCATTGTCCATTAACTAAGTATAGTCGAGTAGGTTCTTTGCTTTATACTAATGTGTTGTGTAAAGCCAGAAGTAGATGGGTAATGGTTTGTGTCGGGTTTATGTTAAACTTATTTTCGTCTCTATTAATTTTAATGAAATAAAAAAATAGCGCCCATGGCGTAGTTTGACTAAGCGATGTTAGTTCATTGCAATTGTTAAGCAACGTGCAGCTTGACCCCTACTTGGATGGGTGGCCGATAGTGGCATTTCTATCTGAGCGCTACCTGAGAGCGCTACTAGTTGAGAGTCCATTGGCACACAATTGACTTGCAATAGCTCTTCAAGCCTCTATCAAGGACTTAACTTTATATAACACAATTTAAATACTAAAATAAGCTCAAGGTTATAGAAACAATAGGAGAGCCTGTAGATACCCCGGAGCTATTCCCAGAAGTCTGAAACTTTTCTAATTAAAGCGACATTTATTTTTCAAGCCGAGTCTAATGAACCTTAAGACAGAAAGACCCACTCAATTTATGGGAACAATCAGCTACTAAGCAAATTGTTTCATTTATTATAGTAAGGATTTTTTATGTTTTGATTTGTGGACAAGTTAGGGTCAACACTGCGTTAAGCGTGCGCCCGTCGCACGCGTCTGTTCACTTTTGTATGACACCGCACACGACGGGTCACTTTTGTATGAAGCCACACGCGGCGTGCGCACGCCGCGGGCGCCCGCGACGTTTCGCTTTTGTATTCATCATGTATTACTATTTTGGAACCGCGGCGTGCGCATGCTTAACGCAGTGTCGGCCCTTTAAGTATTTACATTGTCATCAACCCCCAGTAACGTGGTGATTACGCCTTATATTCTAAGTACTGTTTTCAACAAGAAATCGCTTTGCATAATGTCCAAATGTATAATCTATATGTCGGAGTGTGGCATCAGTGGCGCCACACCAGATAGCGGTTTATTACGGCACTACATTATTTTTAGTCTGTAGAAGTTTAAGAGTAGTTTGTAAATTCAGTTGACTGATGGAATCGGTAGTGTTGTTATTCCGTGACGTGAGTTCTATCTTCGTGGTGTAGTCTGTGGTATGAGAATAGACTATGTTAAGTCTGTGGTGTTACGCACTATGACAGATGACAGTGGTTCGATAGAGGGATGTGAGCTGGTTTGGTGGTCTGTGGCAGTGAGTGAGTGAGTCTATGATATGAAAAGATGAGACATTAGAGTTTTGGAGGGAAATGGAGACGGTTGTATTGGGATCAGATGGGAAACGTAGATTGGAAGGATGAGGTGTTGACGACATCACGATCGTATTGCGAATCGAGTATAGAATAGGGAAAAGATATTCTATGGCGTGGACAGGACGACTAATGGGGTGAAGGGAGGTCGTTTAGGTTCCATCAATTAATTGAATCTAGACGTATCCTAACTGTAATCTGTAATCCATGATGATCGTGTGTAAAATACAAGCAATGTCAATGTAATGAAGTCCTGTGAGTTATTATTTCAAGATCAAGACCTAGGAATCCTAAGATATCTGATGTTGTATTGGCGGTATAATGCTCGTGCTTATCCTGATGTGACATGTCCCCGATATGGGATAAATATCGCTGTTTCCCCGACATCAGAAGTGGGATAAGGATCGCTATTGCCCACTGAGCTTCCAGCAGAGAAGGATAAAGATCGCTATTGCCCACTAAGCCTCCAGCAGAGGGATAAGGATCGCTATTGGCCACTGAGCCTCCAACAGAGAATGATAAGGATGCTATATTCCCACGGGTGGACGAGCATAAACCATTTCAACCGCGGAGCTAGGTTTATGATAAGATGAAAGAATATTGAGAGCTGCAAGCTGAGCTCGTTAGTGCATATTATCGACGACGACGGCGACGACGACGACGGGATTGAAATTCATGTACCTTCCACTGGATTATGAAGCTCGTGGTATTCAGAGATATGTCTGAATCATCATCCCAACGACTATGGTGCTTTACGTAATGTTTATTTTGCAATTGGTTATAAAACTTGGAATGTTCTGTGAGTATAGTTAGTTAGTTTTCTGCTCTATTGTGGAGTTAAGAAGGTAATTATTAGCTTCCGAAAGAGTCAAGTGTGATCTTGTACGTAATGTGATATGTTCTAATATGTTTTCTTATTTTCATGTTGGTTCAATGCTGGTAATTATTGTGAGCATTGATGAACCTCGTCCAGGGAAGAACGTGGTTCTCTTCTCAATCCTGTTACCTGAGGAATACGAGGGATTGCGGTATTCCAAATTATTCAAGAATCTATCACGACAAATTCACATTGGATGTTAAATTGGTGATGTATTGCGGTAATGATTGGTTTGTTGGGAAATATCCGGTGAGCTATTTTGTGATATTTGAGTCAGTTAACATTGAGAGTTTTGTAGTGAATCTTCGTACCACTTGATAAAGTAGAAAGCTTATTGAAATTATTTTGGATGTTTATTCCGTTGTAAAATATGAGAGTATGAGTAAGGGTTTCATGTGACTATGTGACTTTTTGAGTTCAATGTTCGAACTCGGCGATGGTCGTGGTCTGGATTGACCGTACTGTGGAGTGGTCTGCTGAGACCGTGTGTTGTTGAGCAATGTGATTGCTCGTCGGCTGGTTGCCGTGACTAGACGTGACTAGACAAGCTTACTGTTACTTACTCATGGCTCATATTGTAATGTGCATTTGAGATTAATAGTCTATTGAAGTTAAAGTTGAAAATGACGTGGTACCTAGTATTCATGTGTTACATAGCATTGAAGATTCCCGATTGAGAATAATTGTAATTAACTTTTGATTGAAATCAAGAATTTAAGGAAGAACAAGCTTCTTAATAGTCAGGTTGACCGAGCGAGTGCAAATTACTGTGGCCGCGAGGTTTAGAGGAGAACGAGTACACAATATAGTGTCATTGACTGGTATAGGAAAATGCCTGAAGGGCAAGTACCCATTGTTAGTAATTCTGAGCCTTGTGATGATGAACTGTAGTCACTTTTGACTGTGTGGTATAGTTGTGCGTGTCCTCTTGAGTCTGGGATGATCACGGGAGTGACTGATCACAGGGATGATCAGGGTTATGGGTGATCACTGGGATGATCACGGGAGTGACTGATCACAGGGATGATCAGGTTTATGGGTGATCACTGGGATGATCACAGCCAGTCACAGGGATGACTGCGTATTAGGGCTACGGGGATAGCCGGACAATAGAGACACACACACTTTACTTTTACTTTGATTTGAGATTAATTTGATTTTTAATGGGTACTTGTGCCTGACGATGTTCTAGTATTATGTTGAGATAAGCAATGTGATTATGAATATTGAGATACTTAAATTTGTTCATACGAAAAGAATAATAGTTTGAGCTTAACTAAGTCTTTTGTTGAAGTAGAGTTAATTAGGTCAGGAGTGACCGAACGATGGTGATCGGTACACGTTGAAAGCTTTGAACTCTAAACGTACTTACAAGTATGCACTTGATCGTGTTAGGAAGATGCCTGTGGGGCGGGTAACAACTGACTCAGACGAAGGTGGAGACAGTGAGGTTGATTAAGTTATTGATTGTTACTGGGTTTTTATGTCGGTGGGTCAGTCTGAGACCGCACCGGGGTGCCGTAGCTGTAGCCCGTTAGAAATCGGTGTCTACTACTTGTAGTAGTCCGTGGGTACGCAGTAGGCGGTAGCTCTGGGTAGTGTGGTCGGGTCTTGCCTGGTAGCGAAGACCGTAGAGTCATGGGACGACTCGGCATTCCGAAATGGAAGTGCATAAAGGGCAAATGCGTTTGCTAAATCTTGTGTTGTGACCACGAATAAGGGCTCAGTAGTAAATCAATTGTGATTAAATTGTTAATTGTGTGTGAATAATGAACCAGAGTCTGTCACTGTTACTGGCCTCAGGGTTTTGATAGATGAAACGTTATCATAATTTACTTTGTGATTTCTTACGCAAGATGCCAGTAGGTCATGTACCAGTCGAAGTTGATGTTAATAGTGATTCTGATGAGGATGAGTAAACTTGTTTTGGTGGAAACTCGAGTAAGGACTCTATCGGCCGTATTGTGTTCGACCGTACCAGTAGCTATTACGTGGTCGTAGCCCGGTAGAAATCGGTGTCTCTTGGGGTAACTCAAGTAGTCCGTGGGTGCGCGGTGCGCGTTTAGCTCTGGCGGAGGTCGGGGTCTGCAGAGACCATAGTGTGCAGTCACAGGGTGATGCACGTGTGCGATCCACTTGATGGATATGCATAGTTGAATCGCGTTCGTGCCGTCAACACGAGCAGTCGTGTCGCAACTGCTGACTCGATGTTCGACTGAATCAACGTTTTTGCCACCTTTAATAAAATGGCAAGTACTTATAAGACGGACATTCTGCCCTCCGCGACACTGGATGGGATCGACCTCAAGAATCTAGTGCGGGATTTTTCGCTCCTTAGAGCAGAGGTCACCGCCATTCAAGCCAAACTGGAGGCGTCGGAACGTGTGGTCGCTGAATTAAGGACCGAGGTCGCGGCATTGCAAAATAAGCCAGTGACGTCGATATCACCGCAGTCAGCACGCAACGTGACCGTGCGACACGGTGCAAAGAATGACCGTAATTCGCCGGTCAGCATTTTTAACGCGGACAATACCGATGCACAGGTGAATGACCGCCCGGGCCAGATGACGTCGGCCCCCCCGGCTCCTAAACCGACACCCGTGCCTGTTGCGCCTTCGACTGCTCCACGTGTCCTCAAGCAAAAGAAGAGTTATGCGCAAGCGTTCCGCCAGCCACTACCTAAGCCTCGGCAGGTGTCCACTGCTGAGGAAAACTGTGTGGTTGCGCCGAAGGGATACAGAGCGAGAAAAGTCGACGTGGACGGCTTCACCCTGGTGGAAAAACGTCGACCAAAGCCGTCTCGCAACCAACGTGGTACCGCCGCCGCTACAGCAACAGAGGTCACTCTCCGTGTTGTGGAGCCTACCGTTTCGCTGTACATATCAAGATTAGACTCTAACACCGCAGGCGAAGAAGTCTTGAAATATGTGCAGCAGAGAGTCTGTTTTTGGACAAAGGAATCTATACGGCTCAACCTGCGGCGCCTGGAGTCAACGAGGGATACGACATTCAAGTCGTATGTGCTTCAAGTGCCTGTGAAGCACAAGGCAATGTTCTTCTCTCCCGACTTTTGGCCTGCAGGAGTGGTATATCGTCGCTTCAGGGAAGCATTTACGAAAAAAATCCCTGACTAATTTATTAGGCATAATTATAAGTATAAATGTATATATGTTAGTTTGTAAGGTATGTATGTAAAGTAGAATGTAAGCTATATTTTATTGTTGCTCGGTTTGAGAGGTATCACCTTTCCGTGACACAGTTTACACTAGTATGGGAGGTGATGTCTCGATAACTGAGCGAAATATAATGTAATTACATTTGAAATGAATAAATGAATTTGAATTTGAATAGTGTGAGAGCAATTGCGATTGCTGGTCGGCTGGAGAGCCGTGGCGATAGAGGGGCTTACTCTTGTGAAGTTTAGATTTGTGTGGTTAATTAAATTGTGTTAATTTGTTGTTACAAGCGACAGTGGTACATGGCTCTGGTTGATATTTTCTTATGGCTCTTTTATGGTTTTATTCGAGTAATTTAAAAGAAAAAACTATACAGTTACGAAGTTTCTTTATTTGAGCTGTTTGTAGAAATATGATTGGTCAGAAGTGGCCGAGGCGAACAAATACTCTCGTTGGTTATTTCTGTGCAGGTTAACCAACACACGAGGACGTGTGCTAGCAGGATGGCCGTGTCGGAGTGTGGCATCAGTGGCGCCACACCAGATAGCGGTTTATTACGGCACTACATTATTTTTAGTCTGTAGAAGTTTAAGAGTAGTTTGTAAATTCAGTTGACTGATGGAATCGGTAGTGTTGTTATTCCGTGACGTGAGTTCTATCTTCGTGGTGTAGTCTGTGGTATGAGAATAGACTATGTTAAGTCTGTGGTGTTACGCACTATGACAGATGACAGTGGTTCGATAGAGGGATGTGAGCTGGTTTGGTGGTCTGTGGCAGTGAGTGAGTGAGTCTATGATATGAAAAGATGAGACATTAGAGTTTTGGAGGGAAATGGAGACGGTTGTATTGGGATCAGATGGGAAACGTAGATTGGAAGGATGAGGTGTTGACGACATCACGATCGTATTGCGAATCGAGTATAGAATAGGGAAAAGATATTCTATGGCGTGGACAGGACGACTAATGGGGTGAAGGGAGGTCGTTTAGGTTCCATCAATTAATTGAATCTAGACGTATCCTAACTGTAATCTGTAATCCATGATGATCGTGTGTAAAATACAAGCAATGTCAATGTAATGAAGTCCTGTGAGTTATTATTTCAAGATCAAGACCTAGGAATCCTAAGATATCTGATGTTGTATTGGCGGTATAATGCTCGTGCTTATCCTGATGTGACATGTCCCCGATATGGGATAAATATCGCTGTTTCCCCGACATATATGTATACAAGAAAGTCGTGTTAGTTAAACCATTTATAACTCTAGAACGGCTAGACCGATTTAATTGATTCTTTTATATTTGTATCTTAGTGAGGAGTATAATGAGTAATGAGAATCCCGAAATGATCACGAGAACGAGTGAAACCGCGGGGCACAGCTAGTAATATGATAAAAATATAAAAATAGTAATGTCCCGTGGTAGTCACGTTGACATTCATACATTTTATATAAGCAAAGCGAAGTGATGCCACTTTGTATACACAAACTGACACGTTTCTTTAGTCTAGAGGTCTTTGCCTTTATATCATAAATCCTCTTTTACTTTATTGACATTACTAGCAGTACCTCGCGGTATTCCCCGTGTCGTTGGTTAAAAAATAGCCAATAACCTTCCTAAAGAATAAAGGCATTATTCATAACTGCTTACTAGCAGCATTTTAGCTATCAAATGGTTTGTCCCTTTCTGACATACGCTATTTTCCAAAGAGCAAAAGAGACAAAACACTCACTAACAGTGTTTTAGTTAGAGCGTTTATGAATAAGGCAGTAAGGCCGCGTTCAAACAAACAAATAATCAAACTCTTCACCTTTATTATACATATTAGTATTGATTATATACGGCAGCCTCCGTGGTCTTGTGGTTTGAGCACCCGGCTCTCGATCCGGAGGTTCCGGGTTCGATTCCCGGTGGGGATACCTCACAAAAATCACTTTGTGAGACTGTCCTCAGTTTGGTTAGGGCATTACAGGCTGAATCACCTGATTGCCCGAAAAGTAAGATGATTCCGTGCTTCGGAGGGCACGTTAAGCCGTCGGTCCCGGTTACTTTCTACGGAATAGTAGTCGTTACATGAGCCACGTCAGAGGCCTTTGGTGGCTCTATAACTCTGACACCAGGATTGGTCAGGTTGACCATCCACTCGATGAAGAAGAAGAAGATTATGAAACTTTACATTTAAGTTGTCAATATACATAGAACTGTGAGAGTTTTTCATAATTAATACCGCTTACAAATTGGATTAAAATAACAATGGACCCAATCTGAAGAAACCCTTTCAAACAAAAAATAAGTTTTGTCAAACAGAATTCCGGTATTACAATACCGTCATTAAAATCATGTTTTATATTCAACTGAATTGTACCTCCTTGGCAACAAATAAGTTTAAAACATTACTAAGTCTATAGAAGTCCATTTATTCATGCCACTTATTATCCGATATTATATGTAGTTTAAGCATTGAACTTAAAGTATTTACAGATTATGTTTTCAATACTAATATTATATAAAGAGGTAAAAATTTTAAGTTTGTTTGTTTGTATGTTCGAGGTAATCTCGGGAATTACCGGGATTAATTCTTTAGGGACTGGTCCTGGCACAATGACACTTGCCTACTGCGGGTTGGCGCTTCCAAATGTGAGCCTTGTTTAGCAAAATTTTAATGTAAAATGTTAATTTTAAACAAATTTAAAATGTTGGCTGATCTGCAACTAATTTCCTAATAGTTTAAGGACAGTTATTGATATTCGCCATTTAATCGTTTTCAAATAGCAAATCACATAAATGAATCGTGTTCATATTGTAACCTCACAGTTATACTTGTACCGGTTTGACATCGCACAAGACGGGGCTCATTATTGGCAGAGATTTCCCTCTGGACACCCTCCAATTATCCCCTTTTTTGTCACAAATTGACTGCTGTTTTGTGTAGAATACGAGCCAGTGGTTAATTAAATCGAATTCGGATTTGTTTAATATGTTACATGTATATCTACGTTACATACGTTGCCATTTAAAAATCGTTGTATATTATGTTATTTACGTTTATACTCGTAGAGATTGATTGGGTGAATTTGACGTGTAATGTACAGATAATATTTTGCGTTTTAGATACAGTAAAGTTTCTTCGTCATTTGCACGTGGGTTTAAAATTCACAACTCGTATATATATTACTACTAGCTGTGCCCCGCGGTTTCACCCACAGCGCACCTGTCCCCGTAAGAAATACGGGATAAATAGTATCCTATATCCGTCTCCTGGTTCTAAGCTACCTCCCCACCATTTTCAGCCAAATCGGTTGGAGAATACAACACTAAGCATAGCTTGTCCCAATGCTTACGATTGGTGGATCTGAAACGTAGCAACGCATCGTAGTGTAGCATAGCTCTGGTGAAAATACATCCGTGAGTTTCTTATTGACTCATTCTTGGAAGGAGAGAATAAGTTAAGCTTTGTGTTTATGTTTTAATAACTAACTTAACAACTTATGTACTCGTATATACTGGTTTCTTAAGTTTAAGGGAACACTACTCATTTTGAAATGAACTAATTTATATTTCGGAGAATTTTAACGCGCTGCTCGTGTTCTTGGATATTACTTCGGGTTTCAATGGAACTCAAGATAGTTAACCTACTTAGTTTATCATACTTTATTAATTAGTATTCCAGCCCGGTAAGCTTAGAAACGAAGACATATACCCGGACAAATTCACTCACGGTTAATTAGACCTAAACTAAGCTCTAAGCTTGTAATATGGAATCTAACTAACTGATAGTACTACATATATATACACAAATACTTTTTAAGAATATATAATTGACACCCAGACGTCGTCGCCAACAACTATGTCTTCACATATTGTTGAGTCCGGGCGGGAATCGAACCCGCAACCCCGACACAGTAAGCGCTCTCACTGCCACTGTGCCAACGGGCTTGTCATATAGGTATGTTTCTACTCTTCCCGAGAGATTCGGTAGAGAAACTGATGTTACCGCTGATATGTTGCTATGTTAATAAGTCGACGTTCCAACACCGGATTCATTCATTCATTCAGGTTTCTGTTGACGCCTTGGTGGTCTAGTGGTATGTGCACTCGCCTGTCAAGAGGTCCCAGGGTTCAATTCCCAGGTCGAGCGAATACATGTTTCCTACTTTTCAAACTCGGGTTTGAGATCACCAACCCGCATTGGGCAAGCGTGGTGATAACGCCTAATACTCCTCACTGTTCTGATATCTTCAGTGAGATGAATGACCTTTGCCCGGAAGTGGGACATTACCAGCTAATACTACTGTTATGATTGGCTGGATATTGTATGACAGTGACATATTTGACACATTTTTAATGCATTTAGTTTTCACTTGAGAGTTAAAACAAGATTATTTAACTTTGCATGTAGAGTTTGTCTAAAAAGTAGAGATAAAACGAAGAGAAAACCTTTGTCTTTAGTTGATGCTAGCCGAGCAGGTAATGTCCATATCTTATCTTTAATTTCCTGGTTTGGGTTTAAATTAGTTGACTTGAGTTTAATATCTATCATTAGTGGAAGTTATTCTTATCGGATGTTCAAGTTTCATGCGGGCACTCCCGCATACGAGTCACGAACTCGAGGACGACTAGAACAAGGTACAAAGCAATAACAATATATTTATTATTATATTTATGTCTGTATATATTCTAATCATCTTTTACGACACGACGAATTTATAAAAACTATAACAGAAGGTCGTATAGAGGCAAAGAGAGGAAGAGGAAGGCCAAGAAGGGCGTGAAGATGTCAGATGATAGAGAAGAGTGGAAAGAACTCCATCGACAAGAGCCCAGCTCTTAACTTTAAAAATATATTCTAATCCTCCTCACTGTATCTTCAGTGTGAGATGAGAGGCCTGTACCAGCCGTGGGACATTGTAGGCTATAATACTTTACTGGCCTGTATATATATAACGTATTAAAAAAAATTAAAGCCTTTCCAAAACAAACTGAATAAAAATACTATATTTTTGTACCAATTCCAGTCCTTTCATGTTTCGACCACTCAAATATTTTCGGCCGACGGTTTCATCTTATGTAACTCGTGTTGCAAACTGAAACGTCTGAACATGAAATTGGTGCACTTGTAAAATATTCAAGAGACTCTTGGAGTAGTAATTTTGGAATGATGCAAATTCCAACATTATTTTATTTACTACTAGCAGCGCCCCGCGGTTTTACCCGTTCCCGTGGGAATTTCGGGAATTTTTTTACATAAAAACCTTCCTCTTGAATCACTCTACCTATTACAAAAAACCGCATCAAAATCCGTTGCGTAATTTTAAAGATTTAAGCATACAGACAAACAGACAAACAGACTATGTAATGATTTTATTTTAATATAATTATGGAGTTGCAGCGACCTGCGGTTTAACACGTATTTTCCTGAAACTACGTTTAAGGATACACTTTGCTTTTATTTTACATTTTTATCTGACATTTCAGCCCCTTCTTCACCTACATATTATAATATTAGAAACACAAAAATTAACTTCCAACAATGGTATGTACACTTTAATCGCGTTCCAAGTAATAAATTATTATTAAATCACCTTAGTGATATTTTAAATTATATTTTAAATTTAACACTCGCAAGGTTTTATTAAATTTTATTGCATTAAAATTTAAATCTTATACGTGTGCTCTTTTGCTTATTCATTCATCATTTTCATCACTCTGATATACACAGTGGTAAAAATATTTATTAAATGAAATTTGCACAACAAAATTTATAAAACCGTTCACTTTTATTCGAAAATTTTACTTTTTTTACTAAGGACAAATCTCTGAGGGCGGTTACAGACTAGAGTTTTCTCGCAAGAACGCTTTGTGTAAGAGATTATATGAGCGCTAGGTTTAACACTTCAAATCAAACACGTGCTTGAAACGATAGACTCTTGAATCGAAAATGTTGGTCGAAAACTGCCATAATTGGTAGTCAAAAAACTACGAACTCTACGGCGTAGTACTAATGCTACGCCGTAGCGCCGTAACCTGTAGCTAACGATAGGTCACTACTTCGATATTATTGGTACAAAAACTCAGTACTTCTAATTTGCATAAGTACTAGACGCGCCCCGCGGTGTTACCCGCGTAGTACCCGTTCCCACGGGGATAAAATGTATCCCATGTGTTATTTTGATGTATAACCTATATTACTGTAAAGTTTCATCCAAATCCGGTTAGTAGTTTTTGCGTGAAAGAGTAACAAACATACATTCATAGATCCATCCTCAAAAAATTTGCATTCATAATATTAGTAGGAAGTAGGATTTGAAAATGGGCGTAAAAATCAAATATAATTGACCTGAAATACATTTTCAGCCGCGTTCGCGGTTGGTGTGCGATAAAAAAGGTCGTTACTCTTAAAAGGCTTAATTTTCGTATTCCGGTTTCAATGAATTGCTTACTCCGAAAATATTAAACTTAAACATTTTAAGCATTAAAATTGTAGAAAATTTTTAAGTTTTGTGGTAATTATGAAAGATAATTAACTTAAAATGAACATATAGTTAGTTGTGGCAGAAAATTATTTAATTAACATATTAAACCGAGCGTTTCATCATGTGATAGTATATTGAGAAAATACTATGTTTTGTTCTTATTCGAAATGTATATACTTCACTACATAGTATAAAATAAAGTCGTCTCTGTTTCGTGTCTGTTTGTCTGTTTGTCTGTATGCTTAAATCTTTAAAATTACGCAACGGATATTGATGCGGTTTTTTGTAATAGGTAGAGTGATTTAAAAGGAAGGTTTTTATGCAAAAATAATCCCGAAATTCCCACGGGAACGGGCACAACGCGGGTAAAACCGCGGGGCGCTGCTAGTATAATATAAACGTATGTCTGTTTGAATGATAGACGAACACCTCTTTCAGATTGTATGTAAATATTTTTTTTCTAAAAAATATTTATTCATTGTAACACTTCGTTTGCATATTGATATTCTAGTCTATTGGACACCCAAATTCGTCAAAAAGATAAATCGTATTCGCATAACGTGTGTCCTGACCGGAATCGAATTTGGGATATTTATTATACGACATACTAAAGTCAAATAAATTCGTTTCTTTTTCTCGCTAAGTTGACAAAATTCTTTCTGTAACTATTTTCTGTAACTCAATTTCAATATTGACAGTCTTATTTATCCTCAAATCTAAAACATTGAGACACATTTCATTATCAACTATTTCTGTTACAGTAAATTATTTAGCCGACTCGAAATCCTAATACCTTGAGGACATTGAGATATGTGACACAAAGCAAATTGCTTTATTCACGAGTTTTCAAATAAAGTAGAAATAAAGCAGTCGTAATAGGAGACAAATAAGCTGGCCTCGAACACGGACAATAAACTATTTTGCGGCTAGACTAACAATATGTCCACTTTCGACCTTCATGGCGTACGCTATACGTTCATACGGTTGCTCAATTTAAGGGTTTATAGAGTAACAAGTACTCTGAATATTTTTTGACATGATTACGGACTTACAGTCCCACCATCTTATCTGTTCAGTTGACAGCGTCGCTAGTGGAGAATTTGGTATACATAATATAAGAAATTCACCAAGAAACAAAGGTGATTAAAACATATCTTGCAAGTCAGTCTATAGATATCATTAAAATTTAAGAAACTACAATATCAATCATATAAAGCCTAACTAACATAGTATAGATTCAATATGACGCGGCTGTAGTTCCCATTTTGCCCACCTGAACAGTTAAGTTGGTGGCACTGTACTGCCTCATTTATAAACAATATATAGCACGAAGCCGCTAAAGAAGTTTCCACTTCAAAAAAATGAATGCAATATTAAGGCAATCATAGACCGACATTACTCCAGTCTCAACATCATATTATATGGCGTCTGTATGGGACGGGCAATCAAATGTTAAATAAAACACGACAAATACACATTGCAAATATAAATGCATCTAGCTCAAAGCTTACTCCAGTTCTTACAAACAGTCCGTTAATTAATCCAGAGATTTATATATTTATTTTATTATTACTTTTATGCTCTTCGCTTCAGTTTCATTTATTTAACTACATCTCACATGTGTATTAAATAAAGCAAGGAAACAAATAGCCTGCTTCATAAGACATGCACAATGGTAGAGGATCACAATGAGTTGAAGGAAGGATTATAACAATGGAACACCTGCGCTCGTCACAGCTGCAGCGATACAACCAGACGATATCTTTAGATTTAATTGTACGGGTGGAGATGAGCGGGTAGCGGAATTAATTATATGAAACTAGGTACTAGGTGATAGTAGGTATTTGATGACAGTAAGTGACGTAGTTAGATCGGTAATTAAGTAAGTTCGTGTAGGTTTTTAGCCAACCCTGGAGTTTTTAGACCATCTAAAAGCCACACGGCCTATCGATTGAAATAATTGGAACTGACGCATTAAGGTGTCTTTCCAAAAACAGCGCTAAGTAGCGCTTCTTACTATTTTGAATTAGTACATCAGGAAGAAGCCTAAATCTCACCGCAGGTATAAGAACCCAAAAAAACCTAAAACCACATAAAATATTTGTAAATAAAACAGCAGTAAACTTATTGAAATATTTTTAAAGAAAAACCGCCAATCTCGTAGCTTTGATATTATTTAAATGGCGTCCTGCAGAGCGCAACACAATTGCTACGGGAAGGCGAAAAGATTGACAATGCCATCGTGTGGATGCACCCTAGTGCACACGCTCACGTGGTCTGGATGGGATACTGGCGGCATGAAATGAACGAACACGAGGAATAGAATGGGCTAAATACAAGTACTACAAATGTAAACGAATAAAATACCTACATATATACATATACATAAAAGAAAGTCGTGTTAGTTACATTTATAACTCCAGAACAGTTATACCGATTTAAATGATTCTTTTTTAAATTTTATTTTTCTTGGTCAGGCATAAGGATAATAAGTAATAAAAATCCTGAAATTCCTACGGGAACGGGTACGCTGCGGGTGAAACCACGAGGCACGGCTTGTTTAGTATAATTTCAAAAGACGTTGGGATTAATAACAACCTAAAATGGTCTTGAATTTTAACACCGCCTAAAGGTCTCCGACGTGGTCTGACGATGTAAAAAACCGGGGCCGACAAATTTACGTGGCTTTGAAAAGTAGGAAACATGTTTTCGCTCGAATCGGGAATTGAACCCGGGACCTCAGTCTTGGCAGGCGAGTGCATATACCACTAGACCACCGAGGATATTATGTAATGTAAGTGTAATGGTAAATTGAGTGATTAAACACAAGTAACAGCTGTACTAATAATAATTGGTTTAATACTTAAGTTAGCGACTTAAGTTAGCGAAACAAACAGAATTAATTTCGCATCTACGAGTATATAAGGATAATCAAATAACATCACTGGCATTAAAAAGACTACTAATTCAAACATCATTATATTCCTCAATACATTCCTTTGAATTAATTTCTGAAAAGCGTTTACTTAACGAACAATAAAATAGATTGAGTTTCAAAGAGACTCATTAATTCATTTAAAGGTTGACTCTGGTATCACTGCCCGGGGGGCAATTGTCGAAAATTGAACGCCATTCAAGTACAACCAATTAATATATTACTTGAAATACTTTATAGTTAAGTATTTTATATAATGTTTACGGAAATCAAGAATCTAGTTAACTACAAGCACTCTGTTTGAAAGGTCAAGTTTTGTGTCGACGTTTCAATTTGAGATAGAAAATGTTTCGATATTATTTTGATTTAATCTATACTAACATAATAAAGAGGTAAAAGTTTTATGTTTGATTGTTTGTTTGTATGTTCGAGCTAATCTCGGGAATTACCAGTCCGATTTGAATATTTATTTTTGTAATAGATAGCCACATTCAACGGGAAGGTTATAGGAAATTTTTCATCCCGAAATTCCCATGGGAATGGGCACAATGCGGGTAAAACCATGAGGCGCTGCCAGTGCATTATATTGTGGCTTTAAAAATCACGGAACTTAAACGTACCATACCACATTACCAACCTCTATTAACTTCTAAGCAATATAAAAAATATATAAAATATACAGTCTGTTTTGTATCGTAAAGAGGGTCCAATAAAAAGGGTGACTATAAAGGGGGATGGCCACGGTCCACTCTTGAAAGTATCGGGACGTGCTTAACAAGCAACTTCGCGACACTAGCAAGGTTGTCGGCGAGGTCAAGTGAAAGTGAGATCGGACCTTAATATAATACGATAGACAATTAATTAAAATGCGAGCTAGTATTTCGCGTAATCTCTTCATAGACTTTTAATCTTTATCTTCATCAGAATAGTTTTTTAAATCTTATTTCAATGAGTACTACTGAGCTTTAAGTAATTACGAAATCTTTAATATAACATAATAAAGCTGAAGAGTTTGTTTGAAGGCGCTTATCTCAAAAAATACTTATTCGATTCGAATAATTCTTTTTGGAATGGATAGCCACATTCAACAGGAAGGTTGTAGTATATTTTTCATCCCCAAATTCTAGAACGGGCACAACGCGGGTAAAATCGCGGGGTACTGCTAGTGTTTTCATAAGTTTTAATCAGTCTATGGCGTATTTACATTAAATTCTAAAGTCTTTACAGTCTATCTGCTTTTATAATCAAAACAAAATATATTAAGTAGCATTGCATCATTATGGGTCCCGGTTACTTCAATCTTCAGACCATGTATTCGGGCTCACTTATACTAATTCTCTAACGCAAGCTTATGGCGATGTAAACATTAGTCCAATGATCTCGGATTGACGTTCGCATCATGTTTGCAGACTTCATAATCGGTTAAGTGTCTCGCTGACTCAGTTTAATCCGCGGTTCCTGAAGCCCTTGATCTCGAGTGTGTCGGCGGCACTTCAGTATTTGTCAATGTTGTAGGAATAAAGTCGACAGAGTTGTATTGAAAGTTGACTAACTTACTCGTACCTATATGGGATTAATTATTTCTATATTGTTGATTTTGTTAAGAACATAGTTATGGCTAATACGATTTTATATTGGTTTCTTGGAATATCGGCCGCCATAGAGACGTCCATTAAATCAACAATTAAGTAATGACGTAAATTTTCGTACATTACATGTCAAAATCACTCATTAAATCTCTACTTAGGAAGCATTTGACGTCTCTGAGTACAGTCGTATATTTTTTATTATTAGTAGTAGTTAAACTGAAATCTGATCCAGATTGAGGGGAAATTCAATTAAGTACTAGCTGTTTGGTTACGCCTCCTCAATGTATTAATATCCACAGTGAGATGAGAGGTCTTCGTCTATCAGTGTGACATTACAGGCGACTACGTTCTAGCTAAGTTTACAGTTTCAAAGTCAAATATTGCTTACAAAGCGATTGTTTATACATAAGATACACAGCTAACGAACCAATTTAAAATCGAAAACAGGTTTTTTATCAGCCGTTTAATCTTAAGCATTCGTTTCAACGGCACGACGTTACATTCAAAAACAACTTCAGAACAATTACGAACAAACAACAATTATTCGGAAACTTTGTAAAAAGTCCCGTTTATATTAATGTTGGCAACCTAAATACGAAATTTCAAGAGCGAGATAATCTAAAGCAATGACTGGTCGACGGAGATAAGCGTTTAGATGACATTGCATACACTTTTATTGAAACCGCCGTACTAACACCAACGATTAACATCAGGGATGGATTAAGGTCATAAAAACATGGGCAAATGGGCTTAACATAATTGTTGGCATTAAAAATATGCCTAACAAGGGCGGTCAGGTTTGTAATCTACCTTCATGGTGAATATTGAAAAATATAGGTACTACATACTCGTATATTCCAGAAAAAGGAAGTTCAGGAATATGTACACGGAAGGTTCATAACAATAATGAAGATCCTATTTTATACTAGCAGCGGACCAAGAAGACGAAATAGCCGATAACCTTTACGTTGAATGTGGCTATCAATTACAAAAAAGTATATAAATCGGATTTAAATGGGAGTTTCTGAGATTAGCACGTTCAAACAAAATTCAGCTTTATTATATTAGTATACAGGGATTATTTATAGACATAGTTATTCCTCATAAATAGCCTGACAGCTAATATAACTTGACCATTAGTCAGTGTCAGTGAAAAATAAACTGGGCTCTATACCATCTATATTAGATGTCAGAAAAAAATTGAATTAGATGTCAGAAAGAGGTCAGCACCTTCACAGATAATGTACGTCAAACGTTTATTAAAACCAAAACATTTGAATACCGAATTCTTAATTTAAAAAAGGGGCGTCAATATTAATTGCCCATTCACCTGAATCCGTTAAGACTAGATAAACAAAAGCTTCAATCTTAATGAAAAATCGTCTGTCAGATTGCATTTTAAGTAATTAGCTTTGTATATTGCATGTCTTTGGTTGTGTGCAATGGCGCTGAAGGCGGTGTGATAAGAGAATGGACGAATAACAAAGGCTGATGAGGCCAAGGATGTGATGGAAATGCTTAAGGTCGATTTAACATGTTTTGCGATACAGAATACTTTACGGTTTCGTGGCATTAGTATGTTTACATGCAATTTTATTATTGTTTTGTCACGAAAGTACTTGGTATTTAGATTGATATTTCCATAATAAACTTAATAAATCTTTATTTTTTTTAAAGAAATATACTTATTCATATACTTTTTCATACTTATTTTAAACTTGAGTGATTAACGTGTTTTTGGCATACAGCTTATAAGAAGATACTTTTAATTTTGAAGATATCGTAGCATGAAATGCTGTTAAAGTAAAAACATCTATATAACTACTACTTATAAAGTCAGAACAATATTATAGTACAGCTTTTGATGGCGACTTGCGTGGATTTTTTTTTTGATAGCATTTTCAGGGCTCCGTACATCAAAATGACCACAAATGGTACCCTTATATAGGAACTTGATTAAATTAAACGAGCGTCAATAATTCCATACAAAAGTTTCAAACAGAATATTAATCCATGAAAACCACAAACAAACGCTTGAAATCTCCAAACCTTGATGAATAACCAATACTAATGATTCCATGTGACATGCGGTTATCAGAGACGTAAATCCAAAGGACATCCGATGATGAACGGTGACTCCGGACTAATGATGTAGAGACCGCAAAAAGATAAATAATGAACCCTATAAAAAGTCTATTGTGAATACAGAGTATTGTACAGACGATTACAGTAATTAATTTATGATTAATTGAATTGAAATGATTAATCTTGTTGCGTTATTTGACTAAGTTAAGTTTTGATTAAGTAATGTACGGCTCAGCCGTTACTGGGATGTGTAACTGATAATGACTGTTTAAAAGCTTGATTAAGTTTTCTTTACTCGTTGTTGGGCAGCGTTCACCTTGGCTCCTACTTAAATGGATCACTAAATAGGTAATCCTAACTAATATTATAAATGCGAAAGTATCTCTGTCTGTTACGCTTTCACGCCAAAACTACGAAACCGATTTGAATGAAACTTGGTACACAGTTAGTCCTGAGCCTGAGAAAGGACATAGGCTACTTTTTATCGCGAAATTCCCGCGGGAACGGGTACAACGCGGGTGAAACCGCGGGGTGCGGCTAGTTTATAAATAAATGCTGTTATGTTTTGAAGGGCATGAGATTATCTTTCCCGGTTGTTACAATTGATAGACTATACGGAGACATGGTGATCACTAAACTAGACGGGACTAATGTAATTTATTATGAGCGCTTCTCCACTAAAATCTGGGAAAATAACGTAAACACGATCTACAACATTTTCACACTAGCGCCATCTATTGGCTTTGCAGTTAGAACCACCACGTAGAACAGCGAGTGTGTTCGTATTGATAGTTTAAATAGTATACCAGACAAAGTAGGCCGATTTCATAACAATTGATTATTTCAATGCTGATATGGATCTAATGGAATCATTGCCCGAATAAAACTAATAAAAGTTTATAATTCCTTTTAAAATCCAAAGAAATGTACTGAAAATATTTAAATCAGTCGTTATTGGTCAGATATTGAGTAACATACAAAGTTAAAACGATCACTAAGACTCCGCTTCCGAAGCGACTTAAAAAAATATAACAAACTATTTTCAAAGAAAATAAACTCTCGCTACAGTTTTCAACTCCCATGTCATTTCTAACATTGTAATTCAGAAATGAATTCCAGAATTTTCCGTTGGAATATTCCAGAATTTTCAGAAATGCACAATAGTAAAATGGTGTGGGATACTGTATCTCCCGTGGTTGTCAATATCCAACCAACACTAAACATGCAAAGTGGTTGCTCGGTGTAATATTCTAGAATGCTCTGAAGATTACACACACGTATACGAAGTTATAGTAGCAACTGTCCAACAGTTTGTGTAAGTACGATTCCATTCTAGTATTGTATTCGACTGTACCATAATAGTAAGTAAGTGTAAATTAGTGGACAACCGTGGTGTCAGTTTAGTTAAAATAGTCAAACGATTTGAACAACCGGGACCGACAATTTAACGTGGACACCGAAGCACGGTACCGCTCAGATAGAAATACCACTATCACCACCCATCCAAGTAGGGGCCGGGCTGCACGTTACTTAACAATGGCAATGAGATAATATCGCTTAGCTGAACTACGTCACGAGTGCTACATACTAATACTTGGACTCTGTTTATATAGTTTTATTAATTCTTACCGTCAGATATATCAGTCATGAGAGGGCGGACTAAAACGGTGGTTTCACAGTCACCGAAATCATCATGGCATGGGAATCATCACCATGATCAATACTAGGAACTTCCTAAAATATGAAAATGTAATTAGAACCTTTGTCATAAAAGAATCGATAATTCTCATTAACTTGTTAGCAAATATTAAACATTTGAATATTAATGATCCTCAGTATGGTTGACAAAAGTAGATAATTAGTAGAAAAAACAAGTTTTAGAGGTAGTAAATAAAATAAATTCTGAAAAACTTATAGTGGAGTTAATAACGCAGTTTTCATTACGTTTACGTCCAAACACACTCTTCAGGTTTATTATATTAGTCTGAAAACAGAATCAACAATCTAAAAAGCAAGAGCTTCCGCGGGCATCCTCTAACCACTTTTCCATTTACATAGCACAAAACTCTAGCAAAATGCACTCTCCATTTGCAACCGATGCAGAAAACCTAACTATTGGAAATCTATATTGAAACTGAAAAGTAATATTCGAAGACTAACATTACACGAAGTTCGGTGAACTTTATACATATAGATCGGACATTGTTTTGGCGAACGATTTCGAATATAACTATGACACGTGGTCGAAACGAGTTGGAAGTGAGAAATGAGAAGCGTGGTAGGGGACTTTTTGTTAAAGGTTTATTTGAAATATTCTTTGATATCGTATTTACCAGCTGTCCCCGAGGTGAGTCCAAGTTTTTCACTTTTAATAAAAGCTATATTCATTAAACTGGCTAGCGATTTTTTTAAATAGTATCAATTCAACAATTTGTTACCGTTAGGTTTTCGAGCCATTTTAATCTGTTAACTACTTTTAGCAGACTTTTCTTTGTGCGATTTGTCCCGTTTCGTAAGTCAATTTCTACCAACAATAGTAACTAGTAGACTAGTCAACTCACGAATGTTATTATCTACCTCGATTCGAAGTCGGAATTGAACCACTACTATTTGTATGTTGATGAGTAATCCTATTCAGGGAGTAATTGGTAATCTTCACTTGTATTGGGTTGTACTCGCACTTACAAACGTGAAGAGGTTATAGAGAGTACGAGAGATCGCATTGTGTACTTGTTTCTGTGAAGTTTTTTAAATTAAAATAATTGTTTTGTATTCTTAGATGTACAGGAAAGAAATCGGTATGCATTTTGATTCCTATTAAGTATATAATTTAAGGTTCAAATCCCTTTAAGTTGAAGCAAGATTGTTCTTCATTTTATTTAAAGTCCATTTGCCCACGTTTATAATCCTATCAATAATATAAAAATATAAATAAATTGATGTGCATTTTAACCTATGCTTATCGACAAATAATTAGAACTTGAATGAAGAAAAAGTCTAATTAATTAAATGAATGTTTGAACCCATAAGTGTTACGTGTCTGTAACATCGTAGCTTTTAAATGAATATATCGATTTTAATTCAATGTTTTCTGTTTCATCTTTGAACCAGTGTAATGTTTATGCTTTCAAACATTGTTGTGGTTTCAGAACCAGATTACGAAAAGTAAATTAATTAGGTAATTCCATTATAATTAGGATCGGGAGATATTACGAGTCGAGCGTATCTCATCTTGTTAGGATTGTAACGCGTATACCATGTTTGTGTGTATGACATTTAAGCTTATATTCAGACAAGGGAAGCGCATTTTTAAGAGCTTTAGGCTACCTGTCTATTACAGCGAAGCGGAGCGACAGCTTTACAATGCTTCTAAATCCTACTAATTTTAGAAATGCGAAAGTTTGTGAGGATGAATACATTATTAGACAAATTTGGATGGAACTTTACAGTAATATAGGTTAACAAAATAACACATGGCATACAGTTTATCCTGAAATTCCCGCGGGAACGGGTACAACGCGTGTAACACCAAGGGGCGTGGCTAGTAAAATATAATTATTTTATTTTGAGAGCCGGCATTATATTTATGCAAAAAGATTGTAAAGACGACCTTATAAAGTAATGTAAGATACCATATAGATTGATTGGAACTTGTGAAGATATTTCCTCGTCATTTCTGCTACATCTCTTTTTGAATAAGCTATGACGAAAAAATCGGAAATGTTCTATTTAAAGAGTACAATTTGGTCCATCAATCTAAATGCGGACTTCCTATCACAGAGGACACGGATGATTGAGTAGTCCAAACTATCGTCCTTTGTTAGCGGTCTTTGTAACAGTAATGAACAGTCTATTTCTTCATGATTACTCTTTTTCCTTCCAATCTGACAGTACAGAGTGAGTTTGGCTTCACACGTGAGATAAAACTACTATACACTAAGTTTTTATTAAGTTGAAGCGAACACTACTCATTTTGTATTGAAACTACGTTTACGGATACACTTCGCTTTCATTTAACTGACTCATGTCTTCTGTGACCACGGTTCCTGTAAAGGAGTCAAAATGTCTGATAAAATATGTAAAATAAAAGCGAAACGTAGTTTTAACACTCTATACACTTACTGCCTTATTCGTAAACGATATTTGACTTAAACAGTGAATTAAAGTGTTTTGTCTCTTTCGCTCTTTGACAAATAGTGTATGGCGGAAAGGGACAAATCATTTGATAGTTAAAGTGCTGTTAATAAGCGTTTGTGTAAGGCCCTTATTATAATAGACTAGCTGTTCCGCACGGTGGTTTCACCCGCGATCCAATAGATGAGGCTATTGTGTAATTCTGTTGATCGTGTTTACGTTATTCTCTCAGATTTAGGTCACATCCTTACATTATGATAGAGCTAGGAATTTTTTTTCTTTATAATCTATCTATATAAAATTCTCGTGTCGGGTGCGTAATTGAACTCCTCTGAAACGGCTCGACCGATTATAAATGATAAATGATAATCTTTATTTACTAAAAAGCATTACATTCTCATGAAGTTTTGTGTACATATCGGGTAGGCCTGAAAATCGGACAACATTTATTTTTCATCCCGAAATTCCCGCGGGAACGGGTACAACGCGAGTGAAACCGCGGGGTGCAGCTAGTATTAGTATAAATAACTCGATGTAATATTATACTACTAAATAGTGTTCTATAAATATAAAAACAAAATAACTAAAACGATTTTCCAATACAGTTAGTTTACCTATTCTGCTTCTAAATAAAATGAGACTTTGCTAGAAAAACTGGGATTATTCTAGAATATTAATTAAAATACAGAAAAGTTTATACATCCAATCATAATCGGCTTAACCGCTCGCCATAGGTAAACTTGCGCTCGAAGAATTTCCATATAGACCAGATATTCAAAACAAAAAATACTATTCCATTTCAATAAGTTTTACAAATATTTTCAATCTAAAATACGATTAAACTAATCCATTTCAAATGTTTTATAAATCGAGTTTTACTCTGTCGTGTGTATTTTTTCAAAATATAATTCGATGTCCCTTTCCATTACCAACTGTTTAATCCTATCCGAGAACCAGAGTTTTACTGAAACCATATTGAAATCTATCTTTCTGATCTTCGCTGTAATTTACACCAAACACCGTTGACATAAAGTCGTTTTTGCCATAATGACATGACATAATGTGAGTGAGACTCATTGTTTTACATTCGATATGCATTGTTCGAATCTCCCGGAATAGGATTTCATTGCAAATTGAATGTTTTTGTTGATATTTGATATATTGAACTGGGAATAGTGAATATTAGCATAGTTTCCTTTACATCCAGTTAATTCCAATTAGTCCTTTGAATATTGATCAAAGATGTTTTATTTATATGGCTTTTCATATTGAACTAAATCACTACATAATAGAAAACAAAGTCCCCGGCCGCGTCTGTCTGTCTGTCTGTTAGCGATAAACTCAAATACTACTGCACGGATTTTGACGCGGTTTTTGTAATAGATAGAGTGTGATTCAAGAGGAAGGATTATATGAATAAAAATTCCTGAAATTCCAACGGGAACGGGCACAATGCGGGTAAAACCGCGGGGCGCTGCTAGTTGAATGATTCATTGTGTGCGTTTTATTTTGCACATGTATCTGTTCGCTTAAACTTAAGATAAAAGTAATTAAAACAAATTTAACTGGTACTGTAAAGATGGTAACCCGATACTTATTTCTAATTAATTTTGGTATTAATTTTTAAGTGTCTACAAGGCAACAATACTCAGAATTCCTAAACTAGTAAATTTAAATTTACATTTCCCAAGGGTTGGCTACCCGAAGACTAGTTCTAACTCAATACACTTCTTTACATTGTTAATCAAACAATTATTAATTCCAAATCCGGGGCCTACGTTAACCTTTCCAACCCTTAATAATGTATGAGACCTCAGACTTTACCCTAAAATAATTTCTACACGTCTGATCTTGAGTAAAATTTTCGATCTGCGTCTAAACGGAGGTAAACATCGTTCTTTGAACATATAATTAATTAAAAACCGTTTGTTTGTGTCGGTGTAAGATATAAGAAGCTGCAGTTATATAAAGGATATATTATATAAAGGATATATCATAACGAAAATGTTTCAAACATAATTAACGCGATTACTGTGAGCGATTCGCAACCTGCATTGTAACCGTTTCCGCGGGAATTTCGGGATTAAACGAAAATGCGAAAGTTTGTAAGGATGGATTTATGTGTGTATGGATGTATGGATGTTTGCTGCTCGTTCACGTAAAACTACTGGACGAATTTGGATGAAACTCTAGAGTAATATAGGTTATACATCGGAATAACACATGGGCTACATTTTATCCCGAAATTCCCGCGGGAACCGATACAACGAGAGTAACAACGCAGGGCGCGGCTAGTTTCCTTCATAATTATAAAGTGATTTTGGTGTTAACAAACCTTCATATATCTTGGTAGAATAATAAGTACCTAGTGTTGTTTATCAGTGCGTAGTAATTACAACGTTAATTGATATCAGGAAAATAACAGATGCTTCAATTAATCTTCTGGGTCGTCTCGATAATATAGAAGCTTCAATTAGTAAAATCTGTGTTATACTAATAATAATAAAGAGATTGAGTTTCTGAATAGGCGGGAGGTTATAAACTATCCATTGAATTTTGGAGATCATATCTTGTTACGTAATAATTTACTAGCTGCGCCCCGCGGTTTCATCCGCGTTGTACCCGTTTCCGCGGGAACTTGGGAATTTATCCCATGTGTTATTCTGATGTATAATCTATATTACTGTAAAGTTTCATCCAAATCCGTCCTGGAGCTTTTGCGTGAAAGAGTAGCATACATACAAACATCCATCCTCACAAACTTTCGCATTTATAATATTAGTAGGATAGGATTACTAACATACTAGGGTGCTTTCAAATTATGCGTTTCGTGTCGGACCGATGCGGTGCCGTGCGGTACAGTGCGTACTAAAATTATTTCGCGGTACCGACGCCGCACTGTTGCCGCACGGCTCGTTTTGTATGAAAACACACGATCGTACGTTCACAACACGACAAACGCACCGCTTCGGCACCGCAGCGGTCCGACACGAAACGCATAATTTGAAAGCACCCTAAAGCAGAAAAAAAATTTTTGTTCGATTTGAAAGTACTGATCTCAGAAACTAACAATTTGGTTGGAATAATTCTTGCAATAACTAGCTACATTCAACAGGCTGGTTTTAATCTCAAATTCTTCCTGCAAGAACTGTCATAACGTAAGTAAAACCGTGGGCGCTGCAAATAGAAGACCAAAACCCTACCTCGGAAATATTATATTTGGCATCAACCACTATACAACGAGTCTCAGAACATCATTTGTCAAATTCGGACCGCTCGAGACGGCGGCGGAGGACGTCATACGTTGATATAGATAGAAGCTTAGACTTACATGGGTGTATGTAGCTGGTATGTGCAGTAAGTTCGGCATGAAAATATTGAGCATTAGTAGGTACTTTGTCAAATTACAGAATTGGAAAATTCTCATTGACATAGTTATATATAATTACTAGCTGACCCGGCAAACGTTGTTTTGCCATACGAAGATAAAGGGGTGGACCACTCTAATCACTATAAATTTATAATTTAAGTTGGACCTAATTGCACACAGTATGCAAATCAAATTAAAAATCGATTTTTAAAAATTAAAAAAGTGACACGCAATTTATGTATATAAAGGACTTTTTGAGAGGCATACGGGGGAAAAACCGCATTGAAATCTTACACATATATAGGCTTTAGTAACACACGAGATAAGCGTTAAGCGTATTTTAGTATCTAAGTAAAAGTCTGATACCGTTACATCTCCATACTTGAATATAGCAACCCAAACCTCGCATTTAACAACTTCTTCTTCATCGAGTGGATGGCCAACCTGACCAATCCTGGTGTCAGAGTTATTGAGCCGCCAAAGGCCTCTGACATGGCTCAAGTAACGACTACTATCCGTAGAAAGTAGCCGGGACCGACGGCTTAACGTGCCCTCCGAAGCACGGAATCTCTTACTTTTCGAGCAATCAGGTGATTCAGCCTGCAATGCCCTAACCAAACTGAGGAAAGTCTCATAAAGAGATTTTTGTGAGATATCCCCACCGGGAATCGAACCCGGAACCTCCGGGTCGTGAGCCGGGCGCTCAAACCACAAGACCACGGAGGCTGTTAACAACTGAATCTGCACATGCTGACTCTGACCCCAAATGTATATTTCTGCAGTGAGTACCGCCTATTAAATTCCATTACCCTATATTCTTTGTACCGCGGTATGGTAAAAACATGAATGTTTTAAACCGAGTGTTTCTTTTATAAATTCTCTCGAGTTTTAAACTAAGCTCAGGTGAAACAGGTGCGGAATTATTTTAATCGGACTCTGCGAGTTTTCTTGCAAGAACTACTGGGAGCACTTAGCTAATTAGGGTTTATTTAAAGTTTTAATTTAACAGTGCATTGTTTTTATTATGCCTTCATAGCTTCGCATTGAACCCTCGTTTTTACTCGCATAATTTCGGTTTTATACGTAAACTTTCATCTTATTTTGTTTGTTTTCAACTTTAAATAATGGAAAAGAATTTAATACGGAATTCTTTAACTAGCTCAGCTTTTTAGTGGGAGCAATCGTTGGTTAACTTAACTATAAATTCTGAACAACAGGTTTTTAATTTAACAGATGTTAATTTATAAATCTTTTTGAAAAGGTTTATTATATACAATTTTAAATGTAAATTTTAAAAGTAGGTTCTTTAAATGAAGATAATTAAATTGCGAATACAGAAAAAATAACATCTGATTCGTGATTCAACCACGGTTTTTGGGGCGGTGCTCACTTTAAAATGGATACTAGCTGTCTCGCGGTTCCACCCGCGACCCAATAGATGTCGCTAGTGTATATTTAAGCCATCTAGGGTGACACCCAAACGAATAGAAAAAAATCATTCAAATCAGACAATCAGAGAAGTTCAGTGAGACACGTACAGTAGAATTATATGTATAAAGAAGATAAGTAACGTTTTAGTTAAGTCAGTATTTAAAGCCTGTCACAGACTTAGCTATAATATATATTAATATTTTTATACCTAGGCATATTACTATATATTTTCTATACTAATTTTCGCGTGACCGCACACTCAGCTATAATATATATTTCTGTGATATTATATGCCTAGCTATAAAAATATTAATATATATTATAGCTAAGTCTGTGACGGGCTTTACTCTATTAAACATAGCATTCTTATTGTGTTATATCTATTCTCGTCAAAATCCTGTTAAAATTCTTGTCATTGAAGTAGCGACAGCATGGTAGGTTTGATTAAACTGAGAAAAGTCATTAGATGGTAATTCGCAGTGAGGTATGTCAAATAAATAAACAACGATCTTGCCAATATTACTGACGTTTGTGTGTGTGTAAGCCTGTAATGTCCCACTGATGGGCAAAGGAATCTCATCTGAAGATATAAGTACAGAGAGGAGGATTAGGCTTAATCACCACGCTTGCCTTACCCGATGTTTACGCACATAAAAACGTGTGTCATTACAAATTCAAGTGTGATTCATTACAAATACAAGTGTGATTCATTACAAATACAAGTGTGTGTCATCACAAATACAAGTGTGATTCAGGGGCGCTTGTAAAATAAAACTATAGACATCGCGTGATTGGCTCCCACTATTAATAGACGTGGTTTCAGCTCGAGTCTAAGTTGATTAACTTTGGACCGCCGTATCTCCGGCCTTCACTCATCGACGCTGATTCGTCGGAACTTCGCAAATTGTTTATTAGTAAACAGGTTCTTTTGTTACTGAGCTTCAAGTTTAATGTATGGATAAACAAGAAGATGTATGAAATAAAGAGCGATTCTATAAGGGTTCTGGGGTTCTTTTTTGAGGTGAATCTTAAATTTATAGCATTTTTGGTTGTTTTTAGTGTGACGGAAAATACATTATGCAGATACAAACAGAGAGAGTACAGAATTTGCTTAAACATAACAAACCAACAACTTGTTACATTTGTTAGTTTACGTTTACACATTACCGAACACAAAATGCTTTGATAAGATAGTTCCCTTCAAGTACAGTCATACAAGACATCTGTGACAACCGTTGCGTTAAATTATTTCAAGGGTTACCCTACATCGTCGGTATTCCTTAACTACAACATACATTCAAAAAATGGTATTAAGTGAACCAAAATCAAACGTAGAGCCCTTTTGGTAAGGGCTGTCATTTACTGTTTTTGTTTTTCGCTGTTGTGAGTGAGGCTTATTATTAATGCAATTGGCGAATGAATGAATGCCAAGTGACAAGCATTTCTTTTAAACTGCAACATTGAGCATAAGCTCTTAAACTATAATTGTGTTCTTTTTTTGAACCTTTTCTTCACCTATACCTTCTTTTGTTTTTCAGTAAACCTTATTCGCTGTCAATTTACTTTTATTTATGATTAATTGATATATGTAAAGCATGGTGATTACGCTTAATCTTCCTAACTGTACTGATTTTTAGTTGAGATGAAAGGCCTCTGCCCATCAGTGGGAGGGACATTATAGGCTCATAATAATACTGTCATGACTCATAATCAATTCATATTGAGAACCTAAACATAAGTTCAACATATTAAAAACACGATAATGGCCTACTTGATCAGAGTAAATAATATAACTGTAACATTTGCCTGTAATGTCCCACTGCTGGGCAAATACCTCTTATCTCACTGAGGATATTATAGTAAAGAGGACAATGAACTTTCTGTAATATTTTATGTCACTGAGCACCTAGTATGTACCGGAATATTGTAGAAATAAAATTAGACAATTTAAATGTATGAAAGTGTCAACCCTAACACAATAGTACGGGTACAGGACACCCCTATCCCGTAGGGTTGTCACGCCTGTGACACGTCAACCGTGTAACACCTCTTACAGAATTTGACATACCGGCCGCTTTAGAATTTGTTTCCGTATTTTGTTACATTCAACTAGAAAACAAATAAACATAAAAGTTTTTATGGAATTCGGAGCTAGTAGTTTCCGATTGGCTCAATTTTTTTGAATTAAGACTTTGAAAGGAAAAAACATTTCAGTTTTATGAATATACAATAGGAATGGACTTGTTAACAATAACAAAACATTATACACATAAATAATGGCTACAAACTGTAGCTCGTAGGCGTGCTACTGCTACGAGCCTACGCCGTAGTCCATATTCGTAGCAAAAGCCTACGTACAACCAATCTAAAGTTATCCTTATAAATAACTGCTTTGTTTTGAATACAATAGAGGTAATATGAGTTATGAAAGTCGGATAAAAATATGTAGTCGATGTAATGTCTTGACATATATTATTTTTATATAAATTAATTACACGATTCAATGTTCCTTCGATTCCATGTAATGTCAAACATGTCTCATAAACATTATTTGACTAAACAATAACAAACATTCCATCCACCTAAAATAATATACGTTGTATTCGAGTATCGATCACCGCGGTATTGTTTTAAAGACGTTACAAAGTCAACTATTCATATTAAGACTACAAATCAGTTGAGAGTTATGACCTCAAGAAGGGCTATAACCAAAAACAAATGCGCATCTGAACTAAGTCTCAAATGCACGCCAAAACGCAGCGGTTGTAGCTCAGTACTCGCTAAGTTTTGGCGGCGCGCGGACGTCAAAATGCCGCTGTGATGCGTCCAATCCTGATAATATATTTCGCGACTTTAGTGCAATGTGGTTATAGAAGTGATGTGGGTAAATTTAGGCATGGCCGACTTCTCAGGCATGGGAGGTCTAGGGCCCATTTCGGGAGAATGCATGCCCGATCTAGGGAGTTGGTGGCGCAAATCGAAGCAGAAAGAAGTAGCGAACTCGGTATGTTAATTGCTTTAATTAATGACACCTGTCCTTAAGAGATATTAGAAGAAATATTGCCCATTTAAAAGTGTTGAATTTGGTGCTGTTTTAAGGCTTTTTAGAGTAATTAACTGGTTTATTAAGAGGTGTTGAAATAGAGATAAGTTTAAATGAAACGGTAGGTGTTTTACGCTTTTCGCGACGGTGTTTTTTAATAAATAGAACTGTTTAACTTTTGCAAGTTCTTGGTAGTATAGGAGGGTATATTTTTCATATATTTGAAGGGCGTCAATTTGAAAAAGTGTATGATAAATATGAATAAATGACAATCAATACTTTCATTTTAAGCACGGTGGGTGATTACTGTACGCCTAATGTATATCGGACTTATACATGTAATCGCATAGAGATTTTTACACTAGATAGAGATACAGGCCATACTCGTGTAACTATTTAGATTATATTTTAAATGCTTCGAGATTCTATATTATAGAAAATAACATTTTAATAATTAAGTGTAAATGGTCCTTGAAAAGTGAATATCTGTTTTTTTTAATTTAGTTTACTATTAATCATCTCTTTATTTCACTAAACATTTATCTAGTTTCTACCTATAACTATATCCTATATATATATCTAAAAAATCTAAGCGCATATTGGACAAAGAAATTAAGTAAACATTTTTTATAATGAAAATACACTTCATTAATTTCTTCATTGGACTATCTGAATATAGGAGATATTTTCTTAATATCCTGTAACATATATATCCCATCGCAAGGCACACGCCATCTCACTGAAGATATCAGTACAGTAAACAGGCGATGCAGAGGTAGTAGTAGTATTAGCCTGTAATGTCTCACTGTTAGGCAAAGGCTAATCTCACTGAAGATATCAGTATAAGTGAGGAGAATCATTTCGTAATCGTCACATAGAAGCTGAATCCAAAATCTCCAATTACAATACATATACTAAAAAGGAATTTTCCTTTTAAGTTCCGTAAGTATCCTTTGCTATCCGTAATATAAATTAGATTATAAAATTGCCCAACCATCGTTCGTTAGATCATTCCCTTTTCTATTTAATCATATTTTTACATTGTTATCAACTGGGGACCAAACCTTATTACCTTTACCTAGTTCGACTGTTAACGTTACCTGTGTGCTCGTTATAATATATCCTTTTTATATTATACTAGCAGCGCCCCGCGGTTTTACCCGCATTGTGTCCATTCTTGTGGGAATTTCGGGATGAAAAATAGCCTATGTTACTCGTGGATAATGAAGCTTTCGAATGGTGAAAGAATTTTTAAAAACGGTCCAGTAGTTTTTGATCCTATTCATTACAACCAAACAAAGTTTTCCTCTTTATTATATTAGTGTAGATATTATACTAGCCGCGTCCCGCGGTGTTATCCGCGTTGTACTTATTCCCGCGGGAACTTCGGGATAAAATGTATACTATGTGTTATTCTGATGGCCTATATTACTGTAAAGTTTTATCCATTTCTATACTGTAGTTTTTTCGCGAAAGGGTAACAAACATACATACATCCATCCTCACAAACTTTCGCATTTATAATATTAGCAGTAGGATAGGATATAATGTAACAAAAGTATACACCAATTTGGTACCGTACAAAAAAATACACCAACTAGCTGTGCCCTGCGGTTTCATCTGCATTAATTCCGTCACTGCTTACCGTTTAAACTTTCCCTGGATTAGAACAAACATTTCAAAACCAGAATCAACTAAGTCAGTCGAGCCGTTTTAGCGAGTTTTAGCGAGACTAACCACGCTTGATTTATATAATATATATACATTTGAAGTATATTTTTCGATCACATCTCTTCACGACCCACCCTCACCCAACCGACAGACCTCTCAAACACAAGCCCAATTGGACACAATCGATTCGGAACATGATAGCTAATTAAAAGCGAAATGGCATTAAAACTTCACAAATATAACGACTTATCTTCAACTAAAAATAAACTTTAGCAACACGGACTAAGAACCATTTTTGAGATGATACTTCGAGTAGGTGTAATATTTCAAAGGAATTATAATTTCGAGCTGAAGATTTTCGATCAATGTTCTTATTAAGCCATAGGCAGTTTTATTTTTTACCGCCCAAGGCTTTATCCAAAAAAATACCTGATCTTTAAAGAATTCAAAGATAAAATAACATGGGCATTTTATCATTATTTCTATACAAAATATAACAACAAAGATTTATCATATTTCTACAGTAGGATTTATATCAAAGAGTAACAAGTACCATCGCACGAGTTTTCACGTTTATAAATAAAAAATAATTAAATAGTAAGTACTAAGTGCGAATAGGTTAGTAGTCAAGCCTTGTGTTGGCACAATTTTACTTTTATAATAATTTAAAAAAAGACCAGCTATTTTGGTATCTTACGTTTCAGCGAACACTACCCATTTTGAATTGAAACTACGTTTACGGATACACTTCGCTTTTTTCAGGTTCCTGTAAAGTTCCGGTTCCTGTAAAGGGGCTGAAACCTCAGACAGAAATGTAAAATATAACCGAAGTGTACCAATAAACGTAGTTTCAATTCAAAGAGACCAGTTATTTGTTTATTGAAATTTTCGATTTCGCCGAAAATCCTATTAACCGAAAATCACATATGTACCTACAAAGTCCCTAGTAAGTAAATAGTAAATGATTAATTACGTATCAATTTATTCTCTAGCGACCAGTTCATCATGTTTAAATTATCTTTTGACTATAATTCGTATGATTACGGGCAATCCGAGTGAAATAATTCAGTTACTAATTGGCTCATTATAAACAGAGACATTGTAACAGTAGATTGCTAATTATTAAGTGTATGAATATTTCTGCTCAATTAACACTCGCAATTTTGTTCGTTATTTAAAAATGTAAATGCTACTTTACAATATGTTTTATCGACTCAATGAATCTCAATTTGTCGAAATATTTTTAACGATACTTAATAACTATACATACTATAACTATAAAATAAATAATAACTATAAAATAAATAATAATAACTATAAAAACTATAATAAGAAGAAAAAGCTCTCAAATTTTACTTTAAACTATTCAAAATATTTAAAAAATACAATCCTTTTGAAATCGCTATCGCTTTTGGTTATCGTTTAACCTTTATGTTGATTTTAAGGTTAACTCTACACCAACTATAATTTTTTACGAAATATTTTTTTCTATATATGTCTCAGAAAAATACAATACAATAATGTTCATAATTTTTTAATTTACGCATTTTTAATATTTGCATAATAATATACAATCTTATCTATCAATTTACATAAAAATAATTCAATAACTTTTACAAAAAAAAACTATAAGAAAATGAAAATTTTATAGTTGAATGAAATACAGCTACGGAATGAATCCATAAAAACCGTTTGACACATGACATAAGTAAAAACTTATGTTTTATTTTACCGGTTTTATTATGGCATTCGTAGGGATCCATTAAAAGTGAAATATGTTCCCGAGTAGTTTATACGAGTATTCATTCAAGCTAATAGGATAGTATCTGTCTTTATATTACTTTAAAATTTCACCCTCTGTTCTCCTTTTATGTCCTCACTAACTGTATCCCGCAGATTTGCCCGCAAAATACCTAAAAAAAAATGGTTGCCTAAATAATATTTGGATAATATGTAGCTAATAAGTATTCCAGAGGTTTATTATAAATAATATCTGATTAAAACCTTAATTTATATATCTTTATTAAACTACTCAATTCGACATTGAGAAGAACAATATAAGTCTAACGCAAAATGCATCTAAGTGCGTTCAGACGTTGAATAGTCAGACATACTCCTCCTTAACATTTCATCTTCACTAATATTATAAAGAGGAAAACTTTGTTTGTTTGGTTGTAATGAATAGGCTCAAAAACTACTGGACCGTTTTTAAAAATTCTTTCACCATTCGAAAGCTACATTATCCACGAGTAACATTTTGCTAGGCTATTTTTCATTCTGAAATTTCCACAGGAATGGACACAACGCGGGTAAAACCGCGGGGCGCTGCTAGTGTAATATAAAGTAGAGATTATATTTTAAATTCATACTCGTCGTAACTTTTCATTGAATTAATAAATTAAGCAGTTTCCACTCGAGATATTCTTTTGTAATTTCTTCAAACAATTATTTTTGTATTTGAAATAATAAAAAAGAATGGTTGTCATTTTCAGTTCTTATTTATTGAACTATTAACTTTTGGTTGTATAAATTGATGCGGGTCGGGTGTGGGTCGGGTGCGAGTCAAGTGCGGGTTGAGTGCGGGCCGATTGCGGTCCAGTGTGACACCTTTCGTACAATAAAAATAATTCAACGTCACGCGACCCGCAACCGGCTCGCATCTGCACTATGTGTGTCTTGCACTTTAATACATTTATTGCTATTTCCTACACCAATGTTTTATTTATACGAGTATTTTAAAAAAAAATCCCATATCGGAAAAAATGTCCAAATATTTTGAATACCGCAATTGATTAGTTTTGGAGCAGATTGGAATTTAATACTATGTTAGTTTTTAGGTTCCGTTTTACTTTGAGAGCGATTGATTCAATCTATTTCACTGTATTCTGAAATTAATAAAGATAATAGACTGCCCCTGTTTCTTAGGGTGGTTACTTACATGGTCAAGAGGCAAGGCCATTTCGGCAGTATAGAGGCACATAATGCGGGCCATACACGATCAAGTGCACCGTTAAGTTTATAGCGGACTTGATGCAGCGTCTAAAAAACTTGACAGTGTAAGACTATGGGCGTGCCCACTGTCACCGTCTACTCACACCGTTAAGTTAACTGCACACCGCATCAAGTCCATTGCAAACTTGACGGAAAACTTGATCGTGTATGGCCGCTTAAGGCTGCCACACCTATAGGTTTTCTATTGTACTGCGTTAGGTAAAAATTCGACATACGGTACAGACGCTGAATTTTCGAATGACCTATTCGTCATTTTGCTTCTGACTTCCTTAAGTGGTGAAGGAATTAAAGAAAACGTAACCAACCTGGCCTCGACTTCAACTCAATTCTATTTAAGAAGCTGTTGTTTAAGAATATATTATGGTCACTAACATAACTTTGCATTAAGGAACATAATGCTATGCAATTACGGGTAAAGTCTCTTCAGCTATAAAAATGTCAAACCACTAATGATTTATTCTATGAGGCCGGTAAAAGTAGTAAAATAAAAATTAAAACTAGAAGTATGAAAGTTAGAAATTTAATTTATAAGTGTCGTTTCAACAACACTATAAATCATTAATTGACCCACATAACTCCACACGCAAACAAATTACTTAATTATGCGACATTTGCACAAAAGAACAAGAATATTGAAGGCGTAATTTTCAAATACACAGAGTTCCATTTCCCTAATTACAATTATACAATCGACAGCGAAACTAAAACTCTAATATCCTTGATTTAGAGTTTAATGTCTATGCCCAAATTGTTAAATCCACGCACGTAGCCAAAGTATACTTAAATGGGGTTATTTGAATAAGTATTCAATTTTATTAAGAGTAGGTTTATTTATATTAATAAAGGCGGCTGGAGACATAAAAACTTAAATATAAAATCGCGCGCAGGTGTTGTGTATCGGTGTGACGGAGTCTCCCGAAGGTCTAATATTAATGCTACGAGTACTCCTGTTGATGGCGTTTTTATTAAAATACTTTGATTTTATTTGTTTCAATAAATCTAGACGTAAATTGGCGATGTTTATGAGAACTTGTATACTTTTTAGCTCGCGGTAGTCAGTTATAGTGCCACGCGCTCCTGTCTGTCTTTACACGATAAGTTTGTCACTTTTAAAACTTGCTTAAAGTAATGCGTTTCTATTAAGTAATTACTTATTCAAAAGGAAAAATTACTTACATTTGTTTATGTCGCTATACTTGACCGGTTTGGCCGCATACAGTGACTTTCTTCAGGAGACCGAGTAGAACGAAATTCCGGACAAAGATGAATGAAATAAAAAAATCAATAAAATAAACCAAAAAATATCAAAACTGGTCTAGTCATTCTTAAGTTATAAGTGGTGTAAATAACACCACTTTCTTTCATTTATATAGATTAATATAAACTAATAGACTTTTTTACATTCATTCCCGAGATTCACTAACGGATTTTCGACAAAATTAAGGTATATGCATGTATATTAAATACGTTTGTAAACTAAGTTCTCTAGAGGGTATGTTTAAGTTCAAAATTAGCAAAGTTTGAGAAGGTTTTACTGACAAAAACTTAGGGATTGTCTGCTCCGAAAGTTTCCGTAAAGATACGTCTCAAAAGATTCTCAAGTAGTTTCAAATCGAGATTTTTTCTCTTGAATGTTGACTTTTTGATGTTTACTTCAAAATATATGAGTTTGGAAATTTTGAGTGACTAATTTGTTAGACAGCGATTTTTTTGGAATATCCTTATTTGATCTGTACTTGTATTTATTATTTAAGTGGTATTTGCTTAAGACGAATGCGAGAAAGAAACAATAGCAAGTTAATGAGAGTGAAAGAGAGAGAGATAGTGATAACTGCGGTTTTTTCGGTTCTAGAAACTCACAGCTTAAGCGTCTTTATTAAGTACGAGGCATTTGTCCTGTGGCCTTTAAGTCTCCATTACATACTTTTCTATCTTGACAAACCCGTTGGCACAGTGGCAAGTAAGAGCGCTTACTGTGTCGGGGGTTGCGGATAAAACGAGATACACGTGCCTTTAATAATACGAAGACTTTAATTAAAGAGTAAAAGGCGATTGGAGGGTTAAAATAAATAAATACAGGGAAGATAACCGATATCGTATTACCTCGTTCTACAAAATTGAATTTAAATAAACGTTTTTAAGGGTTGAAACTTTCTTGATGTTTGTTTCCAATATTTGGCAAAAAGTTTTGCTCTGAAGTAGGGCAAGCTTTCTAGCTCCTTAATCAATAAGTTAACTGTATTTTAAACTAGCTGTGCCCTGCGGTTTCACCCGCGGCGCCCCCGTTCCCCGTTCGTGGGAATTTTGAGATTTTTATTCCTCATTTTTCTTATATAAAAACCTTGTCCTGACAATAAGGAACACATTATAAAAATAATCATCCAATTTGGTGCAGTCGTTCTGAAGTTATGCGCTTAGCAACAGATTCAGCGATTCATTTTTATATTATAGACTAGCTGCGCCCCGCGGTTTCACCCGCGTTGTACCCGTTCCCGCGGGATTTTTGGGATGAAAAAAATAGACGTTGGCCGATTCTCAGACCTACTCAATATGCTCACAAAATTTCATGAGAATCGGTCGAGCCGTTTCGGAGGAGTACGCGAACGAACACTGTGACACGAGAATTTTATATATAAGATAAACATGTCGCTTAATTTCTGGTTCTTATTCTGGAAATACTGAAAATTTTCACATGTCTACAAACGAAATTTATTCACCACTTGGTACCTCAATAAACGTAAAATCATAAACTAGTATAAGCATCTCCTCAGATTTAACTCAGTAAGTTCAAGAAGGTTAGGTGCCAACCCTGGTATCGGAGTTTTTACATCGCCTAAAGGCCTCCGACATAGTTTGACGATTGGAACAGCCGGGACCGACAGATTTACGTGCTCTCCGAAGCACAGTAGCGTTCAGATAGAAATGCCACTATCGGCCACCCATCCAAGTAAGGAGTTGCACATTGCTTAACAATCGCAATGAGCTAACATCGCTTAGTCAAACTCCACCACAAGCGCTATTTTCTACACTAATATTATAAAGAGGAAAACTTTGTTTGTTTGGTTGTAATGAATAGGCTCAAAAACTACTGGACCGTTTTAAAAAATTCTTTCACCATTCGAAAGCTACATTATCCACGAGTAACATAGGCTATTTTTAATCCCGAAATTCCCACAGGAATGGACACAACGCGGGTAAAACCGCGGGGCGCTGCTAGTCATTAACATAGTCACACAAATAAAATCTGAGTCGATTACCTATTCATATCAGTTATAGTATAAGACATTTAAGCCATACCCTCATTCAGTTAATCCGTGTCGCTTGCAACTTGTCTGATACGTTCAAAGTTGGTTGAGCCTTGCGATAATTACGATTCCTTATGGTGGGGATTAGGGAGTTGAAACTAATGATTATTTCGCGACTCGCGTATAAAGCGGTATGTACGTAATACGTGTGTTATAACTATAAATTTTGGTTATGTCTTGTGATTATCATTTATTGAATACTAGCAGCGCCCTGCGGTATTACCCGCGTTGTGCACGTTCCCGTGGGAATTACGGGATTTTTTTTACATAAAAACCTTCCTCTTGAATCACTCTACCTATTACAAAAAACCGCATCAAAATCCGTTGCGCAATTTTAAAGATTTAAGCATACAGACAAACAGAAGACAAACAGACGCGACTTTGTTATATACTATGTAGTGACTAGCAGCGCCCTGCGGTATTACCCGCGTTGTGCCGATGTTAGCTCATTGCGATTATTAACGCGCAGCTCGGTTCCTACCTGGCCGATAGAGGCATATATTTGAGTGTTACTCTGCTTCGGTGGACACGGTAAATTGTCGATCATGTTTAGCAATCGTAGACCATGTCGAGGCCTTTAGGCTATAAAGACTCAGACACCAGGGTTAGTCGCAAACCTACTTATTTGCTTACTATACCAAGTTTCAGTTTTTAAATGCTCTCAATCTTCTTCTTCTTCTTCGTGTCGCACAAAACGCCCTTGTTTGGCGCCATTGGCGCACATGAGGACTCTCAATGTGCAGCTTTGAGAGTTCCAAGGCAGGTCAGAACGTGCTGCATGGTCTCTATCTATTGGAACGTGTTAAGAAGGAAATACTTTATTAAAAATAAAGTCACTTCATTTGTCCAATTCGCGTCAATAGGTCGAACGAAGGTCACACAGCGATCCTTTTGAAATTAATTCAGCGTGATTTCATAACAATCCCCGTCCTTGTTTATTGTTTTCGTTTCCAAACTTGACAACTGATAACGGAAACAAAGAGGGTTCTTTGTAGCAGTGTTGTTAGTAAAACGTTTCAAAGTGAAGCGCATTTTGCGTTCAATTTTCGTACATTTGCTATTGTAGGTTGAAGACCTAGCTGAGGTAACTTCGAGTAGTAGAGTTTTTAAACCTAGCTCAGTAGAGAACTAAGCTAACTAAGTAGAAAGTTCATGAGAGTTTAGTAGACTAAATAGGGATCTAAGTACAAAGCTAAGTTAACTTAAGCTAAGATAGTTTTTAAAAGGCCTTTTACTTGTCGGCTCTCGTATCCGGATAGTGTTTTAATTGCTAGTATCTTATTTCAATCATTTTCGTATTCCACACATTTTTTAAGGGCCAACACTGCGTTAAGCGTACGCGCGTGCGCACGCGGCGGTTCACTTTTGTGTGAAGCCACAAGCAGCGGTTCACTTTTGTATGAACCGCGGCGTGCGCAAGCTTAACGCAGTGTCGGCCTTAAATGCTCAATCAAAACAAAGTACGTAAAATATAAAGTAAAAATATGCAAATGAAATACACAGAGGAATGTTAACGTGTAATAAAATGGGGCTAAAACAATGGTCGGTCGCTGTTTATTATTCAAATAATACAACCTGGATGGTTATTACTTTGTTTGTATTTATTGAATTTGTTAGGAAAATACTTTTCAGTCATTCATTTCGAGTACGTCAGTGGCCAAACCGCCTAAGCTTTAATATGGTCTGACGATTAAAACAACCGGGACAGACTGCTTGACGTTCCTTCCGAAACACGGCAGCGTTCAGATAGAAATACCACTATTGGTCATCATTCCGAGTAGGGATCAAGCTGCACGTTGTTTAACAATCGCAATGAACTACGCCACGAGCGTTACAAATATTGTTTATTTGAGTTTTAAACACTATCGCATTAATTTTTTCGGTTTTATATTGTGTAAGAGCTTTTTTATCTATACTAATACATATTATAAAAAGGTAACATTTTTAAGTTTGTTTGTTTGTATGTTCGAGCTAATTTGGGGAATTACCAGTACGATTTGAATGATTCTTTTTGTTATAGATAGCCACATTCAACGGAAAGGTTAAAGGCTATTTTTCATTCCCGAAATTCCCATGGGAACGGGCCCAACGCGGGTAAACCGCGGGGCGCTGCTAGTATTATTATAAAACACTGTGTAGTACTGTGTCCAGCTGTTCGGAAAAGGTCTCCACCATCGACCTCCAGTCGTCTCAACTAGAATTCAATACAGTAGGAAAAGTTATGTGTGTTAACATACTTCGTAACATAATGCTTTAAGTGTACGTACTTCGCCTGTTGCCATTCGATTACTAAGAATCCTAAAAGGATCAAATAGAAAGAGAAAATAGATTCACATATGTTTCTTCCTACTCTTTCGTAATTTGAGACACATTTACATACAAAGATGAGTATTTATAATACATAGCTGTGGCTCCGATGTTTTCCCGGAAACTGAAAGATAAATAATGTTAAGTAATGCTGAGGGGATTTATTCAGTAAATATTGGATAAAGCTTTATAAAAAATCTAGCAGCGCCCCGCGGTTTTACCCGCGTTATGCCCGTTCCCGTGGGAATTTCGGGAATTTTTATACACATAAACCTTCCTCTAAAATCACTCTATCTATTTAAAAAAACCGTATCAAAATTCGTTGCTTAGTTTTAAAGATCTAAGCATACATAGGGCCAGACAGAGAGCTGAGAGTGACTTTGTTTTATGTAGTGAAAAAATATGAGAAATCGTTTTAGAAGTTAATTTTAATTTCATTCATCATCGCATTGTTTAAATGTGTTGAGCATTATAAATAAATAAATAAATATACCTGGACAAATTCACTCACGGTTAATTAGACCCAAACTAAGCTCTATGCTTGTAATATGGAATCTAATTAACTGATACTACTACATGTATATACACAAATACTTTATAAGAATATATAATTGACACCCAGACGTCGTCGCCAACAAATATCTCTTCACATATTGTTGACTCCGGACGGGAATCGAACCCGCAACCCCCGACACAGTAAGCGCTCTCACTGCCACTGTGCCAACGGGCTTGTCATTACGGTTGACTAGTAATTAGTAAGTAAGTTCAAGAAGGTTAGCGGCCAACCCTGGTATTGGAGTTTTTAGACCGCCTTAGGGCTTCCGAGACGGTTCACTTGGGTTACGGTATTCATATAGAACTGAAAATATAATCGTAGTGGCTACAAACAGTTCTTAATTATAAACGTGGATTCATTT
Source organism: Cyclophora punctaria (assembly GCA_951394245.1). NCBI lineage: Eukaryota > Metazoa > Arthropoda > Insecta > Lepidoptera > Geometridae > Cyclophora > Cyclophora punctaria. The sequence goes on from OX596168.1 coordinate 10,391,936, forward strand.
ATATAGTAGGTTTGTAAACTATGTATAAAAGTGATTCCCACTTTAATATTTAGACGCTAAAATATCTACGGTAAGTATCTACATAGAATGTACTATTGTTGCTAGGTATTTAGAATGTAAAAAATAAATATTTATATTCAGTTTTGGTCCCAAAGAGGCTATTTTGAATGTAGCACCCCAATGTACTAACACCCGTCTTGCTTAGTAGAGATTTATCGACCGATTTTGACATAAAATGTATGAACAATTACGTAAAATATAAGTTTTGATTTCATAAATGTCTCTGAGTGAGGCAGTTAATGTATCCTAAATCCCTAACTCAATCCCTTTGTACAAACAATATGTAAGTACTCACACTCTTGTTCCATGCCTTACAAATGTGGATCGAAAAAATTGTTCACTTGATTTTTCGAGTTTATTAAGCTTGTTAAACCTTTGTACGTACAGCAGGTCTATACACGAGTAAATAAAGGTCGTATAGGTACGAGTAGTACCCGCCGAAAGAATGTCAACATAAAACAACAACATTCTGTTTCATTTTGAACGAAGCGCAGGGTTTTTATCGGTACTTGGTTACATTTTAGGGCCAATACGGCGATGTTTTTCATAAGTTTTTGTGGAGAACTCGTAAAATAAATAATATATCTGACGCAATAAGCTATTTTAGTGCCTCTGGTATCTAGGTGTTCTAGCACCAAAGTTAACACGTTATTGTAACTGTATCTTAATTTTGAGTAACTTTCTCACTTGTATCGTTATTTTGAGTAAATTATTCATTTACAATATCGTGTTAAGTTTCTTGCTAGATAACAGATTTACCTTGATTAACATCTTGTCAATGAGTAAATACGTTTGAGTGGGTTAGTTCGAATCTTATGGGATGAAGATTTTTTTTATCGACATATGAATACTTATATATTAAAAAACATATCAAACATAAGTCCTATTTTAACTTTTATGAAATACATTTGATCATTAAGACAATTTATAAATGATATTCAATCTTAAAACTAGCAATGACATTTTAAGTAGTGAATTTAACATAGATTAAGTAATTTAAAAAGTAAAACGTTGAGCAATCTCACAATCCCTTTAACTGATAATTATCCAAGAAAATAAACTTACAAAATATTCGCAAAACAGAATTTAAAATTCGTTTTATCTAAGTACATTTATCTTACGCAAAAAGACTTGCCGAACGGTCAAAGTTCTTTCTACCACCTTTTCAAAATACATCTTATAAATAAGTTGACGGACGAAACAGGTCAAACAAACTTGAAGTTTTGCTGAAACAGCAGTATCTGTGACGGTCACACGAACCGCCCCCAGCAACTTTGAACCTCCATAATTAAAACTTACTTAGTTAATTAGAAGGAAGAAACGAGGCATTTTCTTCAAATAATTAAAATAAATACAATTTATTTATTCAACATAGAAACAAAATATTTTTCAGTCAATTACACTAATAGAAAGTAGAAAGTAAGTTTAAGTTGGTTAGCGGCAAACCTTCGTGTCGAAGTTTTTAGACCGCCTAAAGGGCTTGACATGGTCTAATGATTAAAACAACCGGAACCGACAATTTAACGTGCCACTATCGGCCTCAACAATCGCAATAAAGTAAATTTTTCAATTATATTTTACTAGCACTGCTCCGCGGTTTTACCCGCGTTGTGCTCGTTCATGCGAGAACTTCAGGATGAAAATCAGACAGACAAAAATGAATTAGAGTGTTAAATTCAGCTTTATCATACTAGCATAGATAAAAACAAAAAAGAACATTAATCCAAACTCTTGAGCTTTATATTTTTAATATTCGTATTCTTTGACACATAAAAACATACATTTTCTTAAAGTGTACAGTAATTTCGTTATTTATTAACCCAGCTATACACTATAGGTTTTAATATGGCAGTGGTAGAATACTGAAGCCGGAAGTAGCGCCGCGCCTCGTGGTATGAACTCCAAGCCTAAAAGAGTAATTGTGCCCAGGCTTCGTAACTTTAAAATGGAGTTTTCTTTGTGCGATTTTTATTATTTTTTAGGTCTAAGTGAAATATGATACCAGTATAAGAAATTGTATTTTCATGAGTTTGAGTTTTAACTGTAAGGTAGATAGTGTAACATAGTACATAAAGCGGTAAAGCGACGACAAAGTACGTTTCAAAATACATGTAAAAATAAAAATACATACATACATATATGTACAGGTCTGATTAACACGGTACGTTAAACCCAATTAATCTCTATGCTCTGAGCTCCATATTATAGAATCTAATTAACTCATGTAACATATATAATATTTACTTTATATAAATATATAATTGACACCCAGATCTCTTCGTTAACAACTATGTCTGCACGTATTGTTGACTCCAGGCGGGAAACGAACCCGCAACCCCAGACACAGTAAGCGCTCCCACTGCCACTGTGCCAACGGGCTTGTCAAAAGTATTAGCCTTTAATGTCCCACTTCTGTGCAAAGGCTTTTCATCTCATTGAAGATATCAGTACAGTGAGGAGGATAAGGCGTTATCCCTACGCTTGTCAAATGCGGGTTGTTGATCTAGCAATGTAGTATAGCATAATTTTAGTACAAAGGCCCGGTAACAAACGTATAAATAACTGAGTAACAATCTAAACAGTCCTTCCATAACACTTTTGTTGGAAGTCGATTAAAAAATAAACAAACATTTGTACCCTCCAAACTTCTACATCATAATAAAATATTTCGGATAAAAAAATTACGAACCCCGGACCCGTGCCTCGTTATCCATTGTAAAAATTCGACCCAGATTTCTAAGCATGTATCATAAAAACTGTCTGTCCGTATGCATTCATTTCGTATGAATATGTATGTAAGTTTTTATTAGGACATAGTACGCTTTGTTAGAGACGGCGTTTTGTATGTACGACGCACTTGTTATGTTAAATGATTCGGAGTATAAATACATTTTAGTTTTTAATGTTAACAAAAGGGACTGGCAACTGGTGGCTTCGAATAGAGAAGAGTGGCCTTTGCCCAACAGTGGGATGATACAGGCTAACAGTAACAGTAACAGTAATGTTAACACAGATTTTTTTAGGTGACTATCAAAAGGAAGAGTTGTTAATTCATCGGATTTTTTATGTATATTCCCCGATTACTCAAAATAGATAGACAGGATGATATGAGTCATATGTCTAGTCTATTTTAAAATCGATTTAGTACTGTTCAGGAACTCTTGAAAATCCCTGAGGTTAGCTATGGCGTTTACAGTTTATAAGTATTAAGGTATTGAATTTTTATCTATGAAAATCTATGAAGCATCCTTTCGCACAGGGGTTTGTGATAGCTTATATGATATTTTCAACTATTGAAGCAAAAGAGGCTTGTTATAAGTTTGTTGGCTAAGTGTATAGTGTATGTACGAGTATGTAGCATCGTAGTAGCTCCTAAAGTAATGGTTCGTAATTAAACAATATTTATTTATTGAAATGTTTCTTTGCTTATAAAGGTACTGTTCTTACGCCCGAACTCGAGACGTTAAATGCTTCCGTAGTAGAGATTTAACGAGTGATTTTGACATTCAAGATATGAAAAATTCCGTCAATTACTTAAGTGTCAATTTCATGGATAACTCTGAGTACAGCAGTTAGCTATAATTGAACAAAAAATAAAGGTCGGTCTTCTTCTTCTTCATCGAGCGGATGGTCAACCTGACCAATCCTGGTGTCAGAGTTATAGAAAAGGTGGTATAACAGCATTTTAAATCGTGTTTAATACTTGTTAAAAGGTATGTTAGTAAAACGTTTCCTGTATCGGGAGATTTTGCTGTATAACGAACCAGACGGCTCGTTATATATCAAAATTCGTTCGCTTTTTTCGAAGCAACGATGTTACGGAAATATACACGTCAAAATAACACCCCTCTTTTTTGTGCGAGGGTTTAAAACGGTGAGCTTCCTAATGACTACCCTACGAACAGTGTTATTAAAAGAAACGTTATATTATTATGTATATGAAAATGTTGAGCTCATTAGAACTTTGTCAGATTTAGAAATTGAAAATACTCATTGGCATGTTAATAAGTGTTATATAAATTTGAATATGACAAGGTTCTAAAATCGCTTATATTTTCATTTATTCAATAGTTTTACGTCAGTACTTTGTCACGTTATATCATTTGAAAATTCTAGTATAGTTATTTTGAGCTCATTAGTTATAGTTGTAGTTGTAATGAGTATAAGCACGCGTCTATGTATGCGTAACTATCAGTACTGTCGACAAGATCACTGTTTAACATATATTCATTTGGCATACCTCACTGCGAATCTAATGAATTTTCTCCGTTTACTCAAATCTACCATGTTGTCGCTACTTCAAAGACAATTTAGACGCGGGCCACATGGCATAGCGATATAGAGACTAGCGATACTACTTTATCTACACAAATTATGAATTAAAGCGCTCGTGTCGTGAGATACTCTACAATTAAAGAAAAAAAAGTATTCCCCTTAATATTTCACTGCTGTGCAAACGCCACATGTCTTACCGAAGATATCAGTACAGTGAGGAGGATTAGGCGTCCTACACTATTATAGAAGTGTTAATATGAAATGGTTCTAAGAATTCCCTACACCTATTTATATAGACTGCAAAATAATCAGATATAGTCAGTCTCAACCGCCCTCTTCAAACAGAAGTAAAACAAAAAGCTTTTATAGTTAAGTTGCTTTTATTCCATTCAAATTAACATATAAATGTTTTTATGGTTCTTTATCAGTCCTGTTTCTTTATTTTTAACGACTACTTAAATGGAGGTATTTGTTACTCCATAGCCCCGTACCCACGTGTGGACGTGCCTCGGGCTGTCTCGGGCGCGCGTTTGCTCGGCTGAGCACGGCTCGGCCCCGAGCCATCTGTTGTCGGTAAACTTGACGCGCTCAAAGGTGCCTCGGCGAGCGCTGTGTGTTAGGTGGGGACGGTAATGTTTTGGGTTTGCGCGCGTAGCTAGGCACGTCCACACCAGCCGAGCATTTGGCTCGCGAGCCTGTGCGCTAGGTGGGTACGCGGCTAATCCACCGTTTTGTCGAGGTTTTTTGTTTCAGGAAACTTTGTCAGGTCACGTTATTGCAGTCTAATTAGTGTTGGTAACTTTGTAAAGAATCGGAACGTTATGATGTGGAAATTGTTTTAAAATTACTTTTTAACTCGTGAGCAGAGAGTTTTCGAACAAGTTTGGGCTTCATTATAATAACAGTATCAAAGAAGTTTTCAAGCTGTTTTATTAATTATTGTGGGGTTTTTACGGTTTCGTTGTTTGGATGTCATTCTTAAACATATTTGTTTTTTAGGTTTTTTATTTTACTTCCAAACAAACTTACCAATAGGTAGACATTAAGGAACACAAAAAAAAAGAATCATTCAATTTGGTGCAGTCGATCTGAAGTTATGCGCTTACCAACACATTTTGCGATTCATTTTTATATTATAGATTCTATTAACATTATCCGCGTGACATACGCGTGACATTATCTTATAGAGTTGACATTTAGCAGCGAAAACCATCCCGTGTAATCTAAGCCTACACGATCCCATATTTCAACTCCGTTCAGTCCATAATACCCGTGACAAATACAATTCCGTCAACCAGTTTTACGCAAACAAAGTTTAACGTTCCTTCTGCAAAGTATTTAAATGGTATTCCGTGAAATCTATACTAATATTATAAAGCTGCAGAGTTTGTTTGTCTGAACGCGCTAATCTCAAGAACTACGGGTCCGATTTGAAAAATTCTTTCAGTGTTGGATAGTCCACTTATCGAAGAAGGTTATAGGCTATTTTTCATCCCGAAATTCCCAACGGAAAGGGCACAATGCGGGTAAAACCGCAGGGTGCTGCTGGTAAGTAATATTTTTGTTACCGTTTCGTGTTGAATGATATAGTGGAGTGAAACTTCGTGGCGGTGCAGATGGCAGGAAAATGCCTCGTAATAATACTGTAATTTACGATATTACTGGTTGTTCTGATTTTTGGAGCTTATTTCGAGAATATAATTGAAGCAGTTTACGGGAATGGAATTGTAGTTATGTTTTACTTCGAAATATGAATGTGATGATTGCGTTTGTTTTTATGACAGTGGACTTTTGTTTTGTTGTTTATTTGATACTAGCAGCGCACCGCGGTTTTACCCGCGTTGTGTCCGTTCCCGTAGGAATTTTGGGAATTTTTATACATATAAACCTTCCTATTGAATCACTCTGTCGATTTAAAAAAACCGCATCAATATGCATTGCGTAGTTTTAAAGATCCTACATAGGGACAGACAGCGGAAAGCGACTTTGTTTTATACTAAGTAGTGAAGTGGATTGATGAGTAATAAACCTTTGTAATGAAGGATGGATGCGTTCTGCGGGCAGCGGTCACTTTGACCTGACCGCTGACTGCAGAACGCATGTGGCAAATCCTTAAACCATTGTATGAGTAATATACCTCTTACTGACGTACTCAGAGACGTTAGCGTTACGAATTAAATAAGCAGTTACCTGACTACCAACTAGCTACTACTTGACGTAAATATCCAAAAGTGGATTGATGAGTAATAAACCTTTGTAATGAAGGATGGATGCGTTCTGCGGGCAGCGGTCACTTTGACCTGACCGCTGACTGCAGAACGCATGTGGCAAATCCTTAAACCATTGTATGAGTAATATACCTCTTACTGACGTACTCAGAGACGTTAGCGTTACGAATTAAATAAGCAGTTACCTGACTACCAACTAGCTACTACTTGACGTAAATATCCAAACGTTTTTTGTTAAAAATCTTTAATTATATAATGATTAGCCACTCTGCGTGCGGCAGTAAGTGTCATTGTCATTAAAAGTTATATAATTTTAAATGTTAAGTACTTAATTGTAATTTTTTAAGCGCAATATAGTAACAGCTTGTATACGGACGATATCTGTTTCATAACAAAAGTGTGTGTGATTATATTACGGGTAGTAGGTTACTATCACTAGAAACCTCATCACTCAGAGTATCACAGTCTAGTGTCATAAAGTACAAAGTAATGAAACTGTTTGAACTGACATGAGCACTTTAAAGTGTTTGTTACAAAGAGTTATTACTAAGGAGTGTTAAGTTACGCACTCTACCCGGCCGTCCGGCGATCCGGTCACCGGATACTCTCGGTCCTTCACCGGGATTTGTTACACCAACTGAAACACTTCAATCTCCAGCCAATTAAGTTTAATTTCCAGTTACCGATTGAATTGAGAGGCCGGGTTTATTGTTCACTTATACATCAAACATCCTCTTTATATACTTTTTATTCTTTGTTGTATATATGTCAATACCAATTTATGACCTATGAGTATCCAAATGTAACAGTTTGTAAATTTGTGTAGACCTCCGACAAAAATACGGTACTGGTTTCTTTAAGCGAACACTTTTCATTTTGAATAGTTTTGATAGATATAGTTAAAAAAATAAGGTGATTACAAACCAATGTATAATTTGACATCCTACTAGTATAATAATTTATACGAAAGTTTGTGGGTATGGATGTATGTTTTGTTATTGTCACTCTTTCACGAAAAAACTACTGGACGGATTTGGATGAAACTTTATATAGGTTATCATCAGAATAACTCATGGAATGTTTTCCCGGAAATTACCGCAGGTAACACCGCGAGACGCGGCTAGTTCATACATAAAGAATTCAACATTGTCATAATTTACTTACTGGGATAGGCATTGCTTAAAGTTTGTTAAGACCTACTAACCCTAAGTTAACAATATCAAAAAACATTCCCTACTTCTTCTTCTTATCGAGTGGATGGTCAACTTGACCAATCCTGGTGTCAGAGTTATTGAGCCGCCAAAGGCCTCTGACATGGCTCATGTAACGACTACTATCCGCAGAAAGTAACCGGGACCGACGGCTTAACGTGCCCTCCGAAGCACGGAATCATCTTACTTTTCGGGCAATCAGGTGATTCAGCCTGCAATGCCCTAACCAAACTGAGGACAGTCTCACAAAGTGATTTTTGTGAGATATCCCCACCGGGAATCGAACCCGGGACCTCCGGATCGTGAGCCGAGCGCTCAAACCACTAGACCACGGAGGCTGTTCGTTCTTCCCTAAGAAAACTATTTGTTTCCTAAATTAGTTACTAGATCCTTAAACACACAAACACTAGTCTAAAAGTCCTCCAATATTGTTCCAATGAACCTCGGTCACAAGTTCGTAGATAAATGTCTCTCCGACCAACGATCCAGATTTATCATTAACCCTATTGGGATCGGCTATCGGTCGCACTAATTTATATCCTTACCTTGTGCCCTGGGCAACTTTGTCCCTCTTATCTGTAAGGGCGTATCCATAGTAACGGGCACAAGATTGGACCAACATATTTATTGTATTTCTTGATCCTCTTGATATTTTGTAGGAAATGGAGAAATAATTATGTTATTTCGTTATGTGGTAGGCTTAGATTTGAGTTAGAATTATTGTGATAGATTAGATATTACGAGTATAATCAGATTTTTTTATTTTGTTCTGGAATGTCTATCGCACATACAAAGATCTACTCATATTTGAGTGTTTAGTACATTAAATTAGCGAAGGCATGTTGTAGTTTGAAGCGATTTTAAATCGTTACGATTGTTTAACAACGTGCAGCTTAGCTCCGACCACCTGATAGTGGCATTTCTATCTGAGCGCTTCCGTGCTTTGGAAGGTATGTTAAATTGTCGGTCTTTGTTGTTCAATCGTCAGACTATTTCGGAGATATTAAGATGGTTTAAAATATCTGACATAAGGGCTGGTCCCTAACCTACTTGATTACTTTACCTACGTAAAGTCAAGTATAAGCCTGTGATGTCCCATTGCTGGGAAAAGGCCTCTCATCGCACTGAAGATATCAGTACAGTGAGGAAGATTAGGTGTTATCACCACGCTTTTCAAATGCGGGTTGGTGATCTCAAACCCGAGCCATGTTTGTAAAGCAGAAAACATGTTTTCGCTCGACCCGGGAATTGAATGGGACCTCAGTCTTGGCAGGCGAGTGCACATATCACTAGACTACCGAGGCGTAACTTACTTTAGGTAATAGTACTTGTAATGAACGACCAGCAAATAACCCTTAAGGTACTCCTATACATAGTTATCACACATGTTTCTATTCTCTTTGTACATGACTATGCCTTTATGCCCGAGGAAAGCTATGTATGACCTTTCTTAGATATAAACCAGACTAAGAATAATAATATTAGTAGGTGAGTTTGTTTGTTAAGACTTTCAGTAAAAATTGCGAAAAGTTTGTGCCATTTTGAGTAAAAGATATTCTGTTACAAAAGTCACTAACTTAATGTGGAACTGTATACATCTGAAAAGCGTAATACATACTAATTATATTGAGTAATTCTTGTTTCGAATGATATTAAACAAGTTATTAGAACAAACATATAATTAATAGAAGCAAAAATTAATCTTCAAACTTTTTATGAGAATTACCACCTTTTATCCAAAGCGGTGAATACGGGAACAATCTGTATAAAAAGCATACCCTTTCATATTATTATACAGAATGAATTTTCAAAATTGTTTAATAAATGACAGTGTAAAAAATATATGAAAAAATACATGGACCAATTGAGAACCTCCTTTGGTTTTAAAGTCGGTTAAAAAAAATACGTGAATTCTATTCGTAAATTAAAAGCAAATTCTGCAAGTACCAAGAGAAAATGAAAGTAAATAAATTCCTGAACGTTTCCAATTTCGAATTATCTAAACATTGCCGCCGAAATTAGGGAGTAACGAAACGGTTCCGAAACTAATATCGGCACAAAGAATCAATGTAACGTCGAGTTCTCGGAATAGTCCAACTTCGATTGCAGTTCAAAAACAATGTCTCGTTTCGAAATTCGAACAGAATATTAATGCCGGGTATAGACTGATAAAACCGCAATAAAGTCTTGTGAACATATACATTGGTATAAGGTTCAAATTAATGTTTAAGATACTCGTAAAAGTTACGTGAAATCTTTCGTTGAATAATAAAATATTTGTAAAGAAATCAATAAGAAAATAATTTTTGAATTCCAAACTGTCAAACTTTACTTAAAGTTTATTTTGGATTCCTAGTCTACAAAGGCCTTTAAGCCAGACATTCTTCCTAAAAAATTCAACAGATAAAAATGGCGCCCTAAATATCTCCGCGTAAAGAACGAATGAATGATAAAATTATCTGTGAACCATCCGAGAGTCAATCAATCTTCGTCTCGAGAAAGGTTTTTTCATCGAAGTTTTTGATTCATCTATACTTTATGTAAGTTTGGTATCATTATAGAAAGTTTTACAAAGTTTTCTAAGATTTTTATCGAAGCCTATTGAAAATTTAAGTTATCGAATCAATCCATGATGGAAGTTTTAATGATGACTTACTTTTTATGGATTATGAAAGAGCGCTCTTTCATAATCCATAAAAAGTAAGTCATCGAGGGAGGTAAAACTCAAATAATAAAAGGTAACTTTGTAAAGTTGATTTCTATATCAACAACCATTTGCTGTACGAGTACATATACCTAGTAAAGGATTAATATCTTATTTGAGTTTCCTGAGCCCATGCGGTTTGTTTGTGAAACTGGTACTTTGTTTGTCTTTGCTTCAAACAAAGATACTTAACAAACATTCATTGGCAAATACAATTAATTCTCTTGATACTTATAACAATTGAAATATTTACTAAGTATTAAATTATTTAATTATTGTAAGTAAGAAAGAAAGTAACTTCGAATAGTTTAGTAGCCCTGGGTGTCGGATTTTCTAAACCACCTAAAGGCCTCCGACGTGATCTGACGCTTGGAACAACCGGTACCGATAATTTAACGTGTCACGTGATAAAAATGGTACTATCGGGCATCCACCCAAGTAGTGACGGAGCTGCGCATTGCTTAACAATACCGATGAAGTAACATCGCTAAGTCAAATGATGCCAATGGTGTTTTTACTTTGATAACCTCTTTTCTTGCCGGGAGCTGCAGGTTTGATTTCCGCCCGGATTCAAAAATATATAACACTAGCTGTGCCCTGCGGTTTCACCCGCAGCACCCCCGTTCCCGTGGGAATTTAGAGATTTTTATTCCCTATAAACCTCTCGGAGCCCGAGACCTTTCCAACGAATGCAAAACCGTGGAAATCGGTCCAGCCATTCACGCGTGATGCCTTGACCAAGGAAAACGGGTTTCATTTTTATATACATATATATATATGTCGGAGCGTGGCATCAGTGGCGCCACACCAGATAGCGGTTTATAACGTCACTACATTATTTTTAGTCTGTAGAAGTTTAAGAGTAGTTTGTAAATTCAGTTGACTGATGGAATCGGTAGTGTTGTTATTCCGTGACGTGAGTTCTATCTTCGTGGTGTAGTCTGTGGTATGAGAATAGACTATGTTAAGTCTGTGGTGTTACGCACTATGACAGATGACAGTTGTTCGATAGAGGGATGTGAGCTGGTTTGGTAGTATGTGGCAGTGAGTGAGTGAGTGAGTCTATGATATGAAAAGATGAGACATTAGAGTTTTGGAGGGAAATGGAGACGGTTGGATTGTGATCAGATGGGAAACGTAGATTGGAAGGATGAGGTGTTGACGACATCACGATCGTATTGCGAATCGAGTATAGAATAGGGAAAAGATATTCTATGGCGTGGACAGGACGACTAATGGGGTGAAGGGAGGTCGTTTAGGTTCCATCAATTAATTGAATCTAGACGTATCCTAACTGTAATCTGTAATCCATGATGATCGTGTGTAAAATACAAGCAATGTCATTGTAATGAAGTCCTGTGAGTTATTATTTCAAGATCAAGACCTAGGAATCCTAAGATATCTGATGTTGTATTGGCGGTATAATGCTCGTGCTTATCCTGATGTGACATGTCCCCGATATGGGATAAATATCGCTGTTTCCCCGACATCAGAAGTGGGATAAGGATCGCTATTGCCCACCGAGCGTCCAACAGAGAAGGATCAGGATCGCTATTGCCCACTGAGCCTCCAGCAGAGGGATAAGGATCGCTATTGGCCACTGAGCCTCCAACAGAGAATGATAAGGATGCTATATTCCCACGGGTGGACGAGCATAAACCATTTCAACCACGGAGCTAGGTTTATGATAAGATGAAAGAATATTGAGAGCTGCAAGCTGAGCTCGTTAGTGCATATTATCGACGACGACGGCGACGACGACGACGGGATTGAAATTCATGTACCTTCCCCTGGATTATGAAGCTCGTGGTATTCAGAGATATGTCTGAATCATCATCCCAATGACTATGGTGCTTTACGTAATGTTTATTTTGCAATTGGTTATAAAACTTGGAATGTTCTGTTCAATGCTGGTAATTATTGCGAGCGTTGATGAACCTCGTCTAGGGAGGAGCGTGGTTCTCTTCTCGGTCCTGTTACCTGAGGAATATGAGGGGTTGCGGCATTCCAAATTGTTGAAGAATCTATCACGACAAATTCACATTGGATGTTAAATTGGTGATGTATTGCGGTAATGATTGGTTTGTTGGGTGAGCCGGTGAGCTATTTTGTGATATTTGAGTCAGTTAACATTGAGAGTTTTGTAGTGAATCTTCGTACCACTTGATAAAGTAGAAAGCTTATTGAAAGTATTTTGGATGTTTATTCCGTTGTAAAATATGAGAGTATGAGTAAGGGTTTCATGTGACTATGTGACTTTTTGAGTTCAATGTTCGAACTCGGCGATGGTCGTGGTCTGGATTGACCGTACTGTGGAGTGGTCTGCTGAGACCGTGTGTTGTTGAGCAATGTGATTGCTCGTCGGCTAGTTGCCGTGACTAGACGTGACTAGACAAGCTTACTGTTACTTACTCATGGCTCATATTGTAAGGTGCATTTGAGATTAATAGTCTATTGAAGTTAAAGTTGAAAATGACGTGGTACCTAGTATTCATGTGTTACATAGCATTGAAGATTCCCGATTGATAATAATTGTAATTAACTTTTGATTGAAATCAAGAATTTAAGGAAGAACAAGCTTCTTAATAGTCAGGTTGACCGAGCGAGTGCAAATTACTGTGGCCGCGAGGTTTAGAGGAGAACGAGTACACAAAATAGTGTCATTGACTGGTATAGGAAAATGCCTGAAGGGCAAGTACCCATTGTTAGTAATTCTGAGCCTTGTGATGATGAACTGTGTCATTTTCGACTGTGTGGTAACTAGTTGTGCGTGTCCTCTTGAGTCTTAAATTTGTGTGGTCACGGGGATGATCACGGGTGGTCACTGGGATGATCACAGGGGCGGCTGATCACAGGGATGATCAGGGCTATGGGTGATCACTGGGATGATCACGGGAGTGACTGATCACAGGGATGATCAGGGTTATGGGTGATCACTGGGATGATCACAGCCATTAGGGCTACGGGGATAGCCGGACAATAGAGACACACACACTTGACCTTTACTTTGATTTGAGATTAATTTGATTTTTAATGGGTACTTGTGCCTGACGATGTTCTAGTATTATGTTGAGATAAGCAATGTGATTATGAATATTGAGGTAGTTAAATTTGTTCATTGGAAAAGAATAATAGTTTGAGCTTTACTAAGTCTTTCGTTGAAGTAGTTATTTAGGTCAGGAGTGACCGAACGATGGTGATCGTTACACGTTGAAAGCTTTGAACTCTAAACGTACTTGCAAGTAGGCACATGATCGTGTTAGGAAGATGCCTGTGGGGCGGGTAACAGCTGACTCAGACGAAGGTGGAGACAGTGAGGTTGATTAAGTTGTTGATTGTTACTGGGTTTTTATGTCGTTGGGTCAGTCTGAGACCGCACCAGGGTGCCGTAGCTGTAGCCCGTTAGAAATCGGTGTCTACTACTTGTAGTAGTCCGTGGGTAGGCAGTAGGCGGTAGCCCTGGGTAGTGTGGTCGGGTCTTGCCTGGTAGCGAAGACCGTAGAGTCATGGGACGACTCGGCATTCCGAAATGGAAGTGCATAAAGGGCAAATGCGTTTGCTAAATCTTGTGTTGTGACCACGAACAGGGACTCAGTAGCAAATCAATTGTGATTAAATTGTTAATTGTTTGTGAATAATGAACCAGAGTCTGTCACTGTTACTGGCCTCAGGGTTTTGGTAGAAACGTTATCATAATTTACTTTGTGATTTCTTACGCAAGATGCCAGTAGGTCATGTACCAGTCGAAGTTGATGTTAATAGTGATTCTGATGAGGATGAGTAAACTTGTTTTGGTGGAAACTCGAGTAAGGACTCTATCGGCCGTATTGTGTTGGACCGTACCAGAGGTTGTCGTGTAGCCGTAGCTCAGTAGAAATCGGTGTCTACATTGTAGTCCGTGAGTACGCGGTAGCAGGCAACTCTGGCGGAGGTCGGGTTCTGGAGGAACCATAGAGTCCAGGAGTAGACTCGGCAGTCACAGGGTGATGCACATGGGCGATCCACTTGATGGATATGCATAGTGAGAGCAATTGCGATTGCTGGTCGGCCGGAGAGCCGTGGCGATAGAGGGCTTACTAGTGTGAAGTTTCGATTTGTGTGTTTAATTAAATTGTGTTAATTTGTTGTTACAAGCGACAGTGGTACATGGCTCTGGTTGATATTTTTTTATGGTTCTGGTTGATATTCGAGTAATTTAAAAGAAAAACTATACAGTTACGAAGTTACTTTATTTGAGCTGTTTGTAGAAATATGATTGGTCAGAAGTGGCCGAGGCGAACAAATACTCTCGTTGGTTATTTCTGTGCAGGTTAGCCAACACACGAGGACGTGTGCTAGCAGGATGGCCGTGTCGGAGCGTGGCATCAGTGGCGCCACACCAGATAGCGGTTTATAACGTCACTACATTATTTTTAGTCTGTAGAAGTTTAAGAGTAGTTTGTAAATTCAGTTGACTGATGGAATCGGTAGTGTTGTTATTCCGTGACGTGAGTTCTATCTTCGTGGTGTAGTCTGTGGTATGAGAATAGACTATGTTAAGTCTGTGGTGTTACGCACTATGACAGATGACAGTTGTTCGATAGAGGGATGTGAGCTGGTTTGGTAGTATGTGGCAGTGAGTGAGTGAGTGAGTCTATGATATGAAAAGATGAGACATTAGAGTTTTGGAGGGAAATGGAGACGGTTGGATTGTGATCAGATGGGAAACGTAGATTGGAAGGATGAGGTGTTGACGACATCACGATCGTATTGCGAATCGAGTATAGAATAGGGAAAAGATATTCTATGGCGTGGACAGGACGACTAATGGGGTGAAGGGAGGTCGTTTAGGTTCCATCAATTAATTGAATCTAGACGTATCCTAACTGTAATCTGTAATCCATGATGATCGTGTGTAAAATACAAGCAATGTCATTGTAATGAAGTCCTGTGAGTTATTATTTCAAGATCAAGACCTAGGAATCCTAAGATATCTGATGTTGTATTGGCGGTATAATGCTCGTGCTTATCCTGATGTGACATGTCCCCGATATGGGATAAATATCGCTGTTTCCCCGACATATAGATATAGATTATAAATTGTATACATACGTATCTGTTGTTCCGTGTCTGTTTCACAACAGGGAAATCAGTCAAAATTCAAAAACACGGATTACCGAAGAAATAGAAAGAAGACTGAATAAAATCAGAAACTTACTCAAAACAAATATCCATTTAATACGGTGAGTTTCTAGACGCAGACAATCGCGCGTTTACGCGCGTTACATGTGAACATAGCCTAAAAGCCTCTGTACAAACAACAATACATCATGTGAACAACTGGCCTAAGTTTTAAGCTCTCACCACCAGGTAGTTTCAAAACAAACATATACACACATCAAATATAACACTTGATTATTTTCACTCAACTTTGTTTTGTTTACCCATCGTCTAATTTACTCTAGTAAAATTCGCTTCGGAAAACTAATAACAGTTGATTACCAGAATGATAACGTAAAGGTATCAGCATAGCACCCCGAACGGAATCCGAATACGCAGCTTACAAACGTGCCAAAGCATGGAACGAGCTGATTGGATATTGTAATATTTGGATTCGGATTCAGTGAGCAAATACCCTAAAGTAGTTGAGTAAGGAGTAACAAACAATCACGGGTGAGGGAGCCGAAGCTAATTCCCCTTGTTATGTGGAAAGTTGGCAAGTAAATACACTGTTTTGGAGATAAACTTAATGATAGTTACGGGAGTAGTGTAATTGTGCTTCCGCGGCGTTAGAGATCCGCTTGGATAATGGTTCGTGATGCCAAAAGTATCTAATCTGTACAAATGTGTACATAAACATATCTACCTTGATACGATGCTAACATTACACACACACATACATAAATACCGTAAAGTTCGATGGGTACTTTGACTTGGAGTTAACTAAGTAAGTAAGTTCGAACAGTTTAGGAGCCAAACCTTGTGTCGGAGTTTTTAGACCGCCTTTTTCAGAGGCTTTCCTGCCATGGTCTTTTTTTTTTTTTTTTTTTTTCTTTATTGGTTTATTAACTGGATTTTACATAATTTGTGTTAGATTATAATAAAGCAAACAGTAAGGAACAATATGTAAATCCTGCTTGAAATAAACACAGCATGCAGAACGACGTTTGATACAACCAGGACCGACAATTGAACTAGCATGCTGCCCCTAGCATGCTAGTAGCTTTCGCATACTGTTAGATACAGACATGCCAGTTGGCATAATATTGATGTGCCAGTAAGTAGCCATAGCCATGTTCTAACTGCAGGTATGCCAGTATGCTGCTACAGTTATCTTTAACGATATCGAATTCAGCCTTATTTACAGCTACGTTTTCAAAAAAAGGAGTTTACCTACAACTGCGATCTAAAAAGAGGAATGTTTTGTTAAAATGTTTGACTTGTAACTTGACTCCTCTATAGTTTTCCTCTCATAATTGCAGTGCCCCTACGGGGTGTCACAAATTACATTGTAATTTATTATGTAATATGTGTGCAATAAAGATTTGATTTGATTTGATTTGACTCGTAATTGGGTATCATTTTTTGATCGGAAGATTATCAAAAGTATTGCTTAGAATAAAACAATTTTTATAATAAACAAAATATGACATAAACTTGACATATTCAGAGACGAGAAATTCTTCCTTATACTAAAAATTTTAATTAGATTCCAGATTTGACAATTTCAGTGTTGCAACATTATGACAAATACTAAATAGTGACGTTGCGAAATTATTCGATATGGAAATGGAATACTTCCGGATCGATTCTTCTCGTTTATAATTTTACTCTCGTAAACTAAGTATATCAGGAAATTAAATATTTCTGAACCGATAATTTAGTTTTGACGATTAATTAACGATCTGAGACTTTTCTTTTATAATTGTGTGTGAAATAAATAAAAAAATGTGATCTTGAAGGAACATGACAAATAAAACAGAAAAAAAACGTTGTTTGTTTTGGTTAATGTGCTAGACTGTTCATTCCAAGTAATTATATATTGGTGTCAAAAAATATCTAGTTAAATAATAAGTAAAAAACAATGAGAAAATACATCGGATACATCTCGGATACAAAATATCGATTCGCAATGAAATAAGATATTCGTATCACTACACTACACTATTATATGTGGTATCATTATTTCACAAAATGACAGTAGCTAATGTCAAATCTGGAATCTAATAAAAATTCCGAGTATAGTGCGTTGTGCCTGTTGCCATGAGAATTTCGAGATGAAAAATAACCTATAACCTTCCCGTTGAATATTGAAAATCGGACATTTAATTCCAGGGCTCTAAACATACAAACAAACTTAAAAATGTTACCTCTTTGTAATATGTATTATGATGGTGATGAAAAATTACATCAAATAGTATAATTAAGTACCGATTTACTAAACGACTCTAACACATTAACGTTATGTTTAAACTTTTACGTTTTTAAGAAGTCCACAAATAAAACATATTTGAGTGAACTAACTTTAAGTAAATAAAGGTTTATCTATTCCTTACTCGTAATACTTTAAATGCAAAAGCGTGTTTGTTGGTTTGTCCTTCCCTCGCGTAGCTGGAGCAACGGATCAAAGGATCAACGTGATTTTATGGGCTGGAGGGTATAATAGGACTATTTTCCACCCAAAAAATAAACCACTTCCTTATAAAAATACTAGCAAGACTTTGCAGTTTTATCCGCGGTTTATTCACTATCCCGTGGGATTGTATCTATTCCCGCGGAAAACAAAAAGAGTTCTAAGTTCAAATAAGCAAAAACGAATAATAATAATTATTCTTAGATTGACTAATCAAGACTGATATTATTGTTAAGTTTCTCAAGATTTTTTGTTGGTAGCAGTCGTGGCGTTGTTTAACTAAGCAATGTTAGTTGATTGCAATTGTTAAGCAACGTGCAGCTCGACCCCTACTTGGATGGGTGGCCGATAGTTACATTTCTATCTGAGCGCTACCGTGATTCGGAGGGCACGGTAAATTGTCGGTCCCGGTTTTTTCAATCGTTAGACCATGTTAGTTTTGTTTGAACGCGCTTATCTCAGAAACTACTAATTCGATTTGAATAGTTCTTTTTGTAATGGATAGCCACATTCAAAGGAAAGGTAATAGGTTATTTTTCATCCCAAAATTCCCACGGAGACGGACACAACGCGGGTAAAACCGCGGGCCGATGCTTGTTATAAAAAGAACGTAATCAAACTCAGGCAACGTAACACTAGTATATAAAATTTCCCAGCATAATTAACAGCTCTACGCTTTAATTTTAAACAGGGTTGAAAAAAGGGTGTCCAGACATTTTAACATTTTTACACATTTCCGTTTAAAAATGAAGTGTTAATATCGTAATTTTATGAACTTTTTAATATCTCTTCATTATGGTATTATGCAAAGCAGACTGTCGACTCCTGAATGCCGGTTGTCGGTTACTAATAGCTTATTAACTGCATGTTAAATACTAATTAGGTTTAGTAATAGGATTCGTTTGATACCGCTTTTGGTTTAAACTCATTATCAGTGTTTGAATAGGTATGGGTGGCAATACTTTGTAGTTGTTTAACGAATGCCCTTGAACAATAGGTATTAGTAGTTTGTGTGCGTAAATATGCGTACCGTCGGCAAGATTGTTTACAAGCAGCGTCCCGCGGTTTTACCCGCGTTGTGCCCATTCCCATGGGAATTTCAGGATGAAAAGTAGCCTATAGCCTTCCTGTTGAATGTGGCTATTCATTACACAAAGAATTATTCAAATCGGATTGGTAGTTTTTGAGATTAGCCCTTACAAAGAAACACAAACAAAATCATTCAAACAACATTGATGTATTCATTTAACTCCTTTTTAAAATCAAAAATCCTTATGCGTCAAATTGCGAACCTCCCCCTTCAACTGTTACCAACAACTGTAGTTTTGATCCGTCAATATATTTGATGTGACAATACTTAGAAGAAACTTTTTATTATGTCAACAAGGTTAACTACCTAACATGTTTTACGAATACCCGTAAAACTATCCGAGAACTATCTTCAATATTTAAAAGGAACCTACTAAAGAAGTCACAACTGGATCGAAGTTTATTATTATAACAATATAGGTATCTATCTTTCTCTCGTAAACTCCTATACATTTTACATGAGCGTATAATAATAAAGTCGTATAGAGATTCACATAAAAAGCGTATATTTTACGAGGTTACACCGCCTTGTAATGTTTATTGAATTCGGAATTGTTTTATTTTAATACGTATTGCATTTATGTGCTGAGTTGTGGGTGACAGGAATAACTTACCCACTTTTGTTTTTCGTCGTTTCTCTCTCTGTTTTGTGAAGTGAAGTTCTCGACCATTTCATCAAACATTTCGTGTATTTTGCATTCTGAAATGAATGTAAAAATGTTGCAATCAATTGGCAATTTCCCAGAAGTGTGTTATTTTCGAAGAAAAATGATCAGTCTGCTTGCAATTCTGACTTTACGAATTTAAAATTGAAACTACGTTTCCAGAAACACTTCGCTTTTACTACATTTTTATTTGAAATTTCAGCCCCTTTACAAGAATCGTGGTCACAGAAGATTCTTCTGAACAATCACAGTCAGAGCCACAGGAGAGTCTTCGATAACCACGGATCCCATACCCAAGAAACCAGACTTTACGAAAATTAAAACAATATATCAAAACTTAACATACCACCTTATAGGTTAAACGTTAGTAACCAGTTTGCTGCGCTAATAAAATTTATATAAAGATAATTCAGGTTTCACCACCGCGACTACTAAATGGGCTTGTATTTCTACCGAGCTTAAACTATAATTTCAAGACATTTACTTTACAAAGTCGCAACCGCCCGCTTGGGTAAAGCAGGTTAAATGATAGCGTAGAGTGTTCGGCATAATTTAGGTGAATAATCTTATATATAAAATTCTCGTGTCACAGTGTTCGTTCGCGTACTCCTCCGAAACGGCTCGACAGATTCTCATGAAATTTTGTGAGCATATCGAGTAGGTCTGAGAATCGGCCAACGTCTATTTTTCATCCCGAAATTCCCGCGGGAACGGGTACAACGCGGGTGAAACCGCGGGGCGCAGCTAGTCTTTTATATTATCCTACTAATATTATAAATGCGAAAGTTTGTGAGGATGGATGTATGTATATTTGTTACTCTTCCACGAAAAAACTGAACGGATTTGGATGAAACTTTACAGTAATATAGGTTATACATCAGAATAACACATGCTCTCACCAATTCTAATACTTCTTCATTTAAAGGGTAAAATTAAGGTTGAAATAGTAGTTTATGCAACTGTCATATAAGGAAGGGTATTAAAACACGAGTGTGAGTTTATGAAACGAGCGCAGCGAGTTTCATAATAGTAACGAGTGTTTTAATACCCGTGTTATATGCAGTTGCATACACTACTTTATCTTCACTAATGCAATTAATCAAACAACAAGAGTAAAAGCTGACAATAGTTTTTCACGCGTACGTGTATTGTCACAGTGAACTTGCCGCCATTAAAATCTAACCAATGAGAGCGCAGCTGCGCGTAGGGCCAATCAGGAGCGAGCGAGATCTTACCAAAGAGTTTTGTGTATGTAGTTTCGACGAAGTTTTCACGTATAACCCAACTGTTTTCAAAAGCCAGCCTAATATCAAAATTTGATACAACTTGTATGAGGATTTTGACATAAGGCTCGCCAGGTTAATTGGTCGCGTTTTATTGATGTTATAATGAGATTTTACGATATCGATATCGATGTTTTAGGATATTATACCATCATGTGAAATTGCTTAAATTGATTGTTTTGTTGTCTGCGCTATAACAGTAGTAATTATAAGTCAAGTATTGGAAACATAAGTAGAATGTTACAACATTAGTGTAGATAAAATAAGTAAATCGACCCTGTCATAGTAAAATAAGTTGATTTTTATACAGGGTGGCTTTTTTAAATCGGTCAGTATGGGTAAGTCTGAAACTAAACCAAACCCTTAGGGCCGACACTGCATTAAGCGTGCGCACGCCGCGTGTGGCTTCATACAAAAGTGAACCGTCGCGTGCGCCCGTCGCGTGCGGTGTCATACAAAAGTGAACCACCACGTGCGCTCGCTTAACGCAGTGTTGACCCTTAGTATATGGCCGAATAAATAATAATAAAATGATGATTACCCTTGCCGTTGCCACTTAGTATGGTTTCAGAACTGTACGCTCATTTCGTAACCAAACTCTCCACAACAAAGGTTAACAAAGTTTCGAAACTTTCCTAAACTATAATGTTTAGTGACGGTAAAGGTAGCTTCACACTATAACTACGCTATACTACGTTGTTCAATTGCTATAGAACACCTCCGTTTTATATGAAAGTTGGATACTATCATCGCTATGTGATTCTTTCTTTGTTCATGGATCAACCTATGCAAATCCATGCTACAAAACTTTTGTTTTTTTTATTGGTAGATACCAAACGTATCATAGCAACGTAGCATAGCTTAAATGGAAAAGCTCCCTTAGTCTTGTGACACAGTGTGACTGTGAAAACACGGTCGCTCTGTGTTATACTTAATTAGAACGTTTTGATGAAGGTAACCAAAGTGGACTAAGTTAAATTAGGTTGGATTTTTTGTTGTAATATAGTTTAGTTCTACGTGGTTGCTGTGTCGAACTAGCCTACTAAAACGTCTTATACACTGAGTAAAATTACAAGCTAATTTTTTGAATTGAAAAGATTTTTTGACTATTATTGGACTAGGTATATTTCTATTTCCTACATATATGTATACCCCCTTAAGTCTCCGACACCGGTGACCGGACGCATTGTATATTTATATTCAACTATATTTATTATTTGATATACTCGTAATATGTACCTATACTTTATTATATTGAAGGCTTTCGTGATGATTGAGTGAGTGTAAACTAGATCAATTATTACTCATTAGATACCTAACAGCATTTCAGAGAAACGTTAATTTAAGGGCTTAACCACAATTATCACAACCACACCACATCTCTGCCACAATATGTGGTCACGTGTGAATAGTGGTATTTTGCAGTTGGGTTGTGATGCTGATTGTATTGTATATTATAGATGTGGTTATACTTACTGTAGGTACAGAAGTTGGCCATGTCGCTAGTTGTGGTTGTGGTGTGGTGGTAGTGTGGTTTTTGATGTGTTGTGGTTATGGTACGTTTAGCACACTATTATATATCTATGCCTAGCCTATACCTATATCTAAGACTAGCAGCGCCCCGCGGTTTAACCCGCGTTGTACCCGTTCCCTTGGGAGTTTCAGGATGAAAAGAAGCCTATAACCTTCCCGTTGAATGTTGGTATCCATTACAAAAATATTTTTTCAAATCGGACCAGTAGTTCCTGAGATTAGCGCGTTCAAACAAACAAATAAAATCTGCAGCTTTTGTAGTATAGATGTCTTATCTAAGTTGACAAAAATACGTTAGTGTTGTATGTTACACATTGTTCTGAAATTACTCTACCATCATGTTGCCATTAAACAGGAGCCTAACAAGAAGTGTTTAGTTACTTTTAAATTAATATGTATTTTAAGAGGAACGTAGCAACATAATAACGTGAATTAACTCGTTATAACGGTAATTCAACAAGTTTGCGATGTAACGGAGGAACGTACTCGTATAACGGCCTCGTTCACTTTTCAAAGGGTTGAGTTTCTATTGTTCCCTATTTTGTTATAATGTCGGGCGTATTTTCGTATAATAATAAGCTTAGCTAACACACCATAGACCGAAGACGTGAGTAAAAATGGAAGTTATTTACGACCTTAATATAGAAGCAATAGGTACCTTTAATGGCTTCTCGAATAATAAGTACTGCTAGTTTTTTATATTCAAACATAGAATTCCATGCAGTCATTTTCTTAGTATGTGAACTCAATTGTGACTACGATATTGTCAGACGATTGAAACAACCGTGACCCACAGTTCAACGTGCCCGCTGTAGCACGGTAGCTATCAGATTAAAATGCCATTTAAAGCCAGCATCCAAGTTGCCACTGTTGACATTTCCATTTGAGTTCCAGTAGTGCAATCCTGTCGAAATGTCGGGAAATAAAAAATAAAGTAGCTTACTTGCTTTAAAAAATTTACAACGAAAAAACCCGTATGAATACGTTTACCATATTTCTATCTGAGCTATCCAATAGGGGTCGAGCTGCACATTGTTGAACAATCCGGATGAGTAACATCACTATGTCAAACCACGCCACGAGAGCTACACCAACCAATACATGCTTTAGAGGTGTATAGCTGGAAAGCAATTCGGTGGTCTCTGTCCGTACGGTTGTACCAGTACGAAATACGACCTCAATCGGGTATCGTATTGGTCAATTCAATTACTTAGCGGATAAAAGTAATTATTCAATTGGGACCAATAGTAAAGGGACGTGTGCGTCTGGTTTTATCTAAGATTCATCGCAATGGAGATTACAATTGTAGTGAATCCATTCGACATTTTATTGGTTTTTGGTAAATCAATATAATATATAGTTTTACCTCACGAGCGCCCCTGAGTCTTGAGTAAGAAATTGTATATAATTATATTCAATAATATACCTACATACTTGTGGTAATATAAATTTGTATACGCACCAGTAAAGTTGCCTTAGTGTGGAGCATATTTTACGTACAAATTTTGTACAAATTGTCTCTGAACTAGCGACAGCATGGTAAGTTTGAGTAAACGGAGAAAACTCATTCGATGGTTATTCGCAAGGGAGGTAGAAAAAAGGGAGGTAAAAAAAGGGAGGTAAAGGAGAAAGATTTTGTTTGCCTTTGAATACCTTTTTTGACAATTTAAATACGTACAACGCGAGGAAACCTCGGACATTGCTAGTATACTTGCTAGTTACTAATAAATGTATCTTGATAACATGTTAATTTGAATTCCTCGTTTTAAAACATTTTTCCTATACAACGTTTTGAGCTCACACGGAAACTGTAGCGCTCAAATATTCCAATTATTCTGCATCATAGTACCGCTCACAATTTGTTTAACAAAGAAGTTCAAATAGTATAAAACTAGCAACGTTCAACTAAAACAGTTTCCGTTAAAAAGTCTAATAAAAATGTTTTTTAACACCGAAATAGAGCTACAGTCAAAAATATTTTTGTTAATTTTTTATTTTTGTTTGTACGCCTTTGTGATCTAAATATACTTTCCTGCCAAAACTGAGGCCCCGGGCTCAATGCCCGGGTCGGGTGAATACATGTTTCCTACTTTTCTAACATGACTCGGATTTAAGATCACGAAGCCGCAGTTATAGGCAAGCGTGGTGATTGTGCGTAATCCTCCTCACCGCACTGATCTTCGTTAAGATGAGAGGTCTTTGTCCACCTGTGAGACATAGTGTGCGGCCACAGTGAATGCGCGGTGGCTTACGCGGTGACTTACGCGGTGGCTTACGCGGCGGCGGCGGCGGAGGTGGCCACACTGAGGCGCGAGCTCTAGTAGCGATCAGACGTATATCAGGGGTTGCAAACAATTTTCGATCAACAATACACAACTAGATTTCGGGTCACGTACAAAATCAAAGCTAAAAAATGTCCTCGTGAATTACGTGTGACAGCTTATTTTGTTTACTACCGAACTGACCAAAAAGTTTTAAAACAGTTCGAAGTTCAACCTAATTACAACCATGACACCTAGCAAATCTTCAAATATTTAAAATTACTACTGTCACTTAGAAACGAAAAGACAACATTTAGTGTGAAATCAACCTTAACAACCTACAAATAAAGTATTTTATTCCCGTGTTTACCTTCCTTTCGTTTCGTTTCTTTTAGAAGAACTACAGATGGAATGGAGTCGTGTTGAACACTTAAATAATTTGTAATATGCACGTAAAAGTTTACTTAAAATTATTTATGTTTTGGGCTATCTAGGTTTGATAGCATACATACTTGTTTTCATTACGATTTTTTTGATAAACTTGATAGTATAACTCTGCAAATATAGATCCTAGCGTATATATTAAATAATAATGATCAAACTTACTGTCATTTTTGCTCTAGAGTTGAAAATTAACGAGTTATTTCAGAAAAACTAAAAAAAAATGAACTTAAAACAAGATGGCGGCGAATACTCTACCGGGATTAGTTACAAAATCGAAATTTATAAGTCCAACCACCCCCCCACGACATAAAAAAAAATCGCCCCCCGGATAAATAAATTATTACTACAAAACAAATCTACTCCATGTTTCTGCTGTTCTGTTTCACAAAATTTGCGCCAACGTTGGCCAAACATTTGTAGCGGTGACTTCAAATCAGTATTTTTTTTCAAAATTTGATATTATTTTGTTTAAAAGCTTAAAATATAACTTATTCTACATGTACTCACAGAAAGTAAGACACCCCGGCCGTTAAATTGTTTTTCCGGCCATTATTTTTGCAACTTTTTTGGCTGTGGTTCGAGGGAACTAAATAAAAGAGTGGCTCACTTTTCAAATGAGACCCTAAGCACCCAGACGTATTATTTGCGCTGACCCGAAATCTAGTGTGTATTGTTGATCGAAGCCATTTTACGTCAAAACGCCGAGCGGTAAGACCACTGGTTTGATACACCTGCCACCCGCTTGTTAAGTCGCTCGCCGCCTAGGCCCGCACTGTGGACACAACGCGCGGATCGGTGCGTTTGAAATCACCGCGCGCGGAGTCGCTCGGTCTTGTCGCGCTAGGCTTCCGCCTAGTCACTTCAGTATGGACACTTACACGCGTTTCATACGTTTGATATTTCGCGCCCGCCGTCGCCACCGCGCTAGGCCCGCAGTATGGACGCACACAATAGTCATCATAGTCCGCGTCAAAATCCTGTTTTTGTTTTTGAAGTAGTGTCAGCATGGTAGGTATGAGTAAATATTCAATAGTTATTCGTAGTGAGGTATAACAAATGAATATAAACAATAATCTTAGCGACGACGGTACTGATACGCACTGATACGCGTGTCTATACTCATTACAACTACAAGTACAGTTCAGAGTCGTTCGTGAAATAAAACCACTATACAGATGTACAACTATGCAGATGTATGTCCCTATTCCATATTCGAAAACGAATTTACGGTCTGTCATAGTAAGATCAATAAGGCATTCCCTTCTACCAATATAGAGTCACGTTCGGTCCTGACAGCGAGACATAACATAGTTATAAGGGTACGGGTGCTTTATCCTGCCTGTTATAGACCTTTAGAATACCCCCCAAATGTAATAAATAAAATCTGGACCCTTTGTTTCTAGGTCGGTTGTGTGACTCGATGACTTATTGACATGAGGACCTTCAGATTATATTTTTGGATATTTTTATTAGACCTTTTTTGTTTTATATTTTATATTGATATGAAAAAAGTTGTCAGTTTTCAAATTGATTGCTTTTTATAAATTGCCGGAGCTTTTAGTACCTAATTAGAATATTTTTTTTATGATCTCGACTGTTATCGGCCTGTCACTGTCAGTCACTTACTAAAGTAAGTCAATTACGAATATTACATCTTTACTATTTCTGTTTGAGGATCTTACACTTCGTGGGCGTAAATTAAGTTGGTGACGTTGGTGTAAGATATGTATGTATATAATTTAATATATAGTCCCCAAATGCAGTCTATCTATATATAATAGATGTTTTCAAAAACCACTACACGGATGTTCATGCGGTTTTCATCAACATACAAAGTGACTTACTTATTTATACTAAAAGTAATAAAGACAAGAAGGTATTGATTAGTCTCATAGAAACCTCTTAATTGAAGAAAACACAGCTGAATAGGCACATTAACGTAATAAACATAGTTAACTAGCACCGACTTCGGAAAGAAGGAAATCTTTTGAATCATTCACAGCAAAGAAACCGTACGAAAACTTTACCATATTAACAATTTATTAGACCGTGTACACAAAGAAAGGTAGCTTGCGCTGGTATTTTATTTTGTCCAGCGCTTATAGGAATCTCACAGCATTGGCCTACGCTTATACAAACTGTCAGCAGTAACCAGCGCAGGTAACGTGTTCCCAATCTCTATACAAATATACCAGACCAGCACCGTTGAGTCTTGGATTTCATTGACGCGAAAAATATCATGTGAGTACGTTGTACACTATGTATTGAAACTGCGAAAATTTAAAAAAGATAATTGTCATTATAACGCTGCTTCTATCTGTTTGCAGCCTAAGAATTTCTTCAGTACATTTATTTCTTTTCATATGAGAGGTTAATTAGCCCTCAGTATATAATAGTGAAGTAATTAATAGTAACATTTATCACCCGAAACCCGAAAAACACATTAAGGATCTCATCAGAAGCTTTTTCCTACATTTACAGTAGTTGTTAACTTCTTATGGGTATCCACATACGGTTAATGGCCAGCCAGCCCTTGATTTAATGCGCGTACATAAATTTGACCTTAAATTAGCGTTTACGCTCGCTTAGTTAATTCTGAAGAATGTTACTCGTTCAAAGTTTACTGTAGCAATGTAAATCTCCCATTAGCCATGTAAATGTGAGTCGTCAGAATACATGTATGTGTGCGTGTATTCTCGATGTAAGGGTACAGTAAAATCTTGTAGCTTGTTTTTGCTAAGCATAAAAGTATGAGTACATTTCGTCTCATGAATGATTCATTCACGTTTATTCAAGTATAAATCAAAATGTGTCTTGTTTCGTCTCGATTGCTCAATAACAGAGGGAAACATTGATAAGAAATCGAATTTTCTTGGAAACTTTATCAATGTCGTGATTTCTACTCTTTAAGTGGGTAAAGTCGTGTTAAGTAATTCTATTTCCAGTTTAAGGTCTTTCTTAGTAAT
Source organism: Cyclophora punctaria (assembly GCA_951394245.1). Lineage (NCBI taxonomy): Eukaryota > Metazoa > Arthropoda > Insecta > Lepidoptera > Geometridae > Cyclophora > Cyclophora punctaria. The sequence goes on from OX596168.1 coordinate 10,420,267, forward strand.
GTTTCAATCGTATCTAGGGCTCAATCGATCGAGTGGCCTGAACTCTCCACGTGTACAATTACTAAGACGTACAGATTTATTTTTCATTAAATGTTTTACTGGGTTTTTGCGAGGTTTTATCCTGTTTATATTGACTCTCCTGTCTCTACTAATATTTTTAATGCGGTAGTCTACCTACAAGCATAGTCATGACCTTGGGATAGGATATAGATTAATTTTCACAAGTAACATTAAACATTTATTAAACCCCTACGCCAAAACGGTAGGACCGATTTGAAAGTCGGTATTTTAAATTAAAAACCGGCATTGAAATTGTCCGTTTGAGGAATAGGATGCCACACACATGCACCGAACGTCAGACTTATAACACCCGTCACTAAAGTAGGGGTTAAAAATGGTTATATTAAGGAATCGCGTAAGCTACAAATAAAACCGCAGAGAATGCGTAACTTAATTAATTAACGTAATTTGCGAGGTCTTTTCAATAGTAGTAAAAAAGTCATTTTTAAAATGAATTAATATAAGGTTTAAATCAATTTGAACCAACTCAACTAAGCCTACGTGCCAGTAACTCGCCCGTTCTAAACGCGTTGACGCGTACCGCTCGTCGCCGACGCGAATTTATGTAATTGCCTGCTGAAAGCGAGATATTAATGAGTTTCAACACCAAACGGGATTCCGCTATTTGTATTAGGTATAGCAGAATTGTCCAATATGTCTCTTTACCTACTTTACATTAGGAATCGAAGTTAAATTCAGTTCAGTTCGATATTGAATTAATTTCCTTTACTTTACTGAGATTCGATTAGTGAAGGTTGATTAAGAAAGATCAAAATTGAAACATGTTTTATGGAAATAAATGTAGATTAACTATTAATGCGGTATAAAAGTCTAATACAACAAAATTTATATTGTAGTAGAGAGTAGAAATTTAGCAGTCGAGGGTCCTTACTCTGTAAAAAAGTATGAGTCTATAATGTCCCACTACAGGGCAAAGGCCTCTCATCTCACTGAAGATATCAGTACAGTGAGGAGGATTAGGCATAATCACCACGCTTGCCTAATGCGGGTTGGTCTCAAACCCGAACGATGTTTGAAAAGTAGGAAACATGTTACTTTACTTTACTCTGTATATTCATGAAATAGGATTGTCTATTCGAATAAACCCACTAATTCCTTCAATATAAAAAAGCGGCCAAGTGCGAGTCGGACTCGCCCATGAAGGGTTCCGTAGCAGCGAGTAACATAATAAGGAATTTTTGAAATAAATGTTTTTTTATTTACATTTGAGTTATTGAATGAATAATCAGTATTTTTTTGCGGTTTACGATTTATGTCGTAAAAAAAAAACTACTAACTAGACCTCGTTCAAACCAATTTTCGGTGTTAGATTACATTGTTATGTACATCATAAATATTTTTTTTAGTTTTATCATTCTCTTATTTTAGAAGTTACAGGGGGGGGGACACACATTTTACCACTTTGGAAGAGTCTCTCGCGCAAACTATTCAGTTTAGAAAAAAATGATATTAGAAACCTCAATACCATTTTTGAAGACCTATCCATAGATACCCCACACGTATGGGTTTGATGAAAAAAAAAATATTTTTTTCATTTCTAAGTATGGGAGACCCCCCTAAATTTTTTTTTCTATTTTAGTGTGAAAATATTAATGCGGTTCACAGAATACATCTACACACTAAGTTTCAACAACATAGCTCTTATAGTTTCGGAGAAAAAAGGCTGTGACATACGGACAGACGGACGGACAGACGGACGGACAGACAGACAGACAGACATGACGAATCTATAAGGGTTCCGTTTTTGCCATTTGGCTACGGAACCCTAATTATGGTATCGTGTATAAACCTGTAATGTCACACATCTGGGCTAAGGCTTCTCAACTCATTAAAGACATCAGTACAGTGAAGAGGATTAGGTATGAATGACTAAAATAGAAAAGTCTTCAAAACCAAAATAACATATATTTTAGTGTAAATTCTGTTCACCAACGTTCAGTATTAAGTATGTCCACAAAAACGAAAAGCTTCTCACAATAACTTTTTTTATGTAACTTTCGTAATATTCTGTCCATTAGTCTTTACGGACCCATAAGAAGACAGACGACCTACCCCCGCGGTAAAACGAAGCAACATTGTAGTTTTAACTTAATAAATGGCTGTGCTTTTCGGAAAAAACTACCCAATAGTACTAACTTCTGCTTTATAAAATTCAATGGAAAAAACAGACTCGTTGCCTCTATTTCAGCTTTAGGACCTTGTCACATTTATTTCAACCGTACAACTGTCAAAGTTCAAATTGTTCCTTTAAGTTTGCTTTCTCTTGATTGGTTTAACTTCTAAACTTAATATAATACTTTGTTATTAATTTGATATCGTAATATGTAATGTTTGCCCAAAGTTGGTTTGAAATAAATTGTAATTTACGGTACGTAGTTTTAAACGGTTGATTATCATTATTATTTGTTAAAACTGGAACTTACGTACAACGGAGGTTACTGTTGAGTATCCGGTTGATTATCGTAACAATGCGTTCGTTAACGTTCGTTAAAGTTCACGACTACTTACACTGCTAAATGGTAGTTAAATAAAAAGCATTGTTTCATAACATAAAAGAAAGTAGAAAGCCGCAATTTTTCTGTTTCTTACGTCAGTTGAGATTGACATTTTGAGTTAACGATTACTGATGCGTGATCGTAAGCTGACGCAACCCGTCCAATCACTTATTAAGTTAGGTATTAGTTTTAACTTTCTTCTGAGTTAAATGCAATGTGGAGTTTAATAAAAATCTGTCTAGATCTTGTCTATCTTAGTCTGAAAGCAGACAATAGTTATTGTAGTCTACTCATTCTTACACCAACAATTGCTTTAACCGAAGATTGCTCGGTGAAAACTAGTGAAGGTGCACACTAGAGATAAAACGTCTCGAAGAAGTTAACAAAGGTTTTCATAGAGTAAAAATCCATCTTAAAACTATTGTTGTGACTAAAGTTACATTCACCTATAATAATAGACTACACTATATAGTCTCTGGTCTCTAAACTCTAATTGGAATGAACAAAGTAAATGAAATCAAAGGTCATGAAAGTTTCAGGTATAACATTTAGTTTTTACGTCCCATTTATTCAATTAAAACCCGTTCAACTATTAACACTGGGTCGGTATTCACAGCGTGGACTCTACTTTATCGGTCAACCCTATTTTGTATCTAATTCGGTAATTGTCGGCCCGACGGTCGGACTATCGGTTATTGCGCTATCCTTTTATGTAGCTCATTTGGACTGACCATTTGCTTGAATTATTGAACATTAGCAGCACCCCGCGGTGTTACCCGCGTTGTGCCCTTTTCCGCGGGAATTTCGGGATAAAATGTATCCTATGTGTTCCATTCTGATGTATTACCTATACTGCTGTAAAGTTTCATTCAAATCAGTTCAGTAGTTTTAAAACTAACCACACTTTTATACAATCTTTCAACACCTCTTTCAACCCTGTTTTCGCAATAAAAAGTAGCCTACGTCCTTTCTAAGGCTTTGGACTAACTTTCATTCAAATCAGTTCAATAGTTTAGGCGTGAAAGCGCAGAAAGAGAGAAGACAGACAGACAGACTAGACAGTTACTTTAGCATTTATAATATTACGATTCACACCATTTCATTAATATCCAATAACTCATTTAAGTCGCTCACCGTTCCAGATTTAAATCTCAAACTTTTCCAACTTTGTGTCCAGAAAGAACAGGGAAGCTTCAAGGAATATGAGTAAACAAACATTCTTTTATGTAAATCCAACCAATTTTCTGGACTACTGACGTGACGAAGTAGAATCAGAATCCAATTTTCGCGGAATTGCGGAACTCAATTTAAAAGGCTGGCATTAGAAAATACTGATGGAACTTTCCTCTTCTTTATAAAGCCTATTTTTACTCATTATTAATAAACATGTTTCTTAGACGTTCGATCCGTGTTTTTTTTTCTTGGAATGTAATTACACGTAACGCCTTTTTACCTCTTACCCGCCTGTACAGTTCTTTGAATTTCCGGATGAGGTTTCCTCAAAATGCTTACTTTGTTGTGCGCGACGACAATTTTCCCGCTTGTAAAGTGATTTTTTTAATTGAGCAAATTAGCTAATAGAAGGAATGAGATCTTAATATTATTAGAATATTCATTGCTACTAATTGGCTCAACTTTGTAATTGAACATACTTCATTTGACTTTCAAAGTATTAGGGAACATTTAGAACATGCTCTTTTATATCGAGAGTTACTTTTTCAGCAACAAAACTGAGAAGATACTCGTGTAATGCTCATTACCATGTTTTCATCCAATTGGGGAAAACCAACGACTTTTGTCTGAAACCACCCTTATTTAGGGTGGTTTCAGACTAACGTTGTTTGTGCGTATCGATTTGACGCTAGTCTGTAACCGCCTTGAATAAAACATATCTATATATATAAAAATGAAACCCGTTTTCCTTGGTCAAGGCATCACGCGTGAATGGCTGGACTGATTTCCACGGTTTTGCATTAGTTGGAAAGGTCTCGGGCTCCGTGAGGTTTATAGGGAATAAAAATCTCAAAATTCGTACGGGAACGGGGGCGCTGTGGGTGAAACCGCAGGGCACAGCTAGTATAAAATATTTAAAGATATAAAATGTCTTCAAGAAGATACTTCCCACATTTCATAACAAGTTGACTTGATTTTAAAATAGGAAATCTTGAGAGATTAAGTTAAACAAACCGAAGAAAAATCGGCTTTGTTAAAAGGAGCATGCAAACGAATTCTGTCTTTCAGAATATAAAAGTATTAAAAAGTGGAAGATCCGACTTGCATTTGGTTGTGACTACTGAAGTGAGTCTATGGACATACTTAGTGCACGCACGCTATTGTACAGAAAACAATATAACAGTAGTGTTTATTTTTTCTTTTGATTTTCCATATTTCCATATGTACTCGTATGTTCATCTTTATGAGCAAACATTCAAAATAATAATTATTTTCATTGGACCCGGTTGGTGTTCATTTTTAGAGTGCTAGACTTAATTTGATTGTAAGTAGAATCAAACTCTTGCACGCAATGTACCGTATCGTGCTGTTTTCTATTTATCTTTGGGCTTTCATAAATGCGCTGAGAATTCCTGTTTTAAGTGAGACGAACCCCAGATTGATGTAATCTAGTATCCGCATTAATAAATGAGGATATAGGGGATGGAGGGATGACAAGAAGATATTAAATTTTTCTTCACAATTTTGTATCTCTTCCAGGCTGATGCTTATTAAATGCTTTATTTAGTTTCCTTGTTTACTTATTAATATGAGGGATACTTTTTGTTACGTAGCATCGTTTTTAAACTAAGATTTACGATAAGTACATCAGTACTTGCCCAAATGTCATCGCTCACTAAATTCAATCAGTTTACTAGCTAAACTGAGAACAAAACTTTAAAATTGTTTCACTAATACTGAGTGTTACACTAATACTGAGTGTTTCACTAATACTGAGTGTTTCACTAATACTGAGTGTTTCACTAATACTGAGTGTTTCACTAATACTGAGTGTTACACTAATACTGAGTGTTTCACTAATACTGAGTGTTTCACTAATACTGAGTGTTTCACTAATACTGAGTGTTTCACTAATACTGAGTGTTTCACTAATACTGAGTGTTTCACTAATACTGAGTGTTTCACTAATACTGTTGATCATGATTCGAGATCATACAAAATTAAATATGGCTGAGTTAAAAATTGCAATATACGTTGACGTCATTGATGAATAAAAACAAATATCCATAAAACTACTTCGGTTTGTTACACGTGCAAGTCCAAGAAACCATTGTATTACAGTTGTACAGTCACGTGCAATGAAATGTACACACGGGCAGATTTTCAAATAAATGTCCACTCTAAACATTTCAAAAACATATAGCCACATAACAATTCATACTATATACCCACCCGAGTTTCTCACAATAATGTATACACTTTAGAAACTGTAGCAGTTTTCACTATTTTGACAAATGGGTATTCATTTCAATGACTGACTTTGATAGTTTAGATTTTTTTTTTGTTTTTATTGTGAAGGACAGAATGAGTAATAACCATAGAGATATAGAGAGATACCAACCTATGCGCTGAGCATGAAACCTAGTGTCCCCATTAGACATTTACAAAATAAAAACAATAAAAAAACAATACCAATACTTCGCGTTGAGTGTGTGTCACGCACACATACATTTTTTTTAAAATAATATCTTTTACCTTCATATTTATTATTGTAATTCATAGTGGATACTTATTTCTGCATGTGATCGTGTATACAAATATCTGAAAACAACCTGTGTACATATTTTTGATAAACTCGGTTGGGTATATAGTATGAATTGTTAAGTGGCTATATGTTTTTGAAATTTTCAGAGTATACATTTATTTGCAAATCTGCCCGTGTATACATTTCATTGCACATGACTGTACGAGTATCAATGACTAACCGTACACGGGGTATTACACACGTTGTACCCGTTCCCGCGGGAGTTTCGGGATAAAATGTATCCCATGTGTTATTCCGATATATAACCTATATAACTGTAAAGTTTCATCCAAATCCGCCTAGTAGTTTTCCACATACATCCATCACAAACTTTCGCATTTATAATATTAGTAGGATTAAACGATATTACCCAATTGCTAGTTAATCCCGGAAGATTCTATCAAGATAGATACCAAAAGTTAATAATTAAATTACATTGGTTATTCCGTCCCTCCATCACTGTCGTCTCGAACAAAGATAAACAATAACTTATATAATCTCATGAATTTATTTCAAAGACTCTATCCCGATACCGGACTGATTAAATAAGCGATAAGCGAGATTTTCCGCGTTATTAAATAGTCTTAAAACTTCCGCGTAATCATTGTAATGAAATCTATCTATCTATAAATATAAAAATCAATGCCACTTTTCGTTGTAATGTTATAACTCAAGAACGGGCTCATCTATCCAAACCAAATGTTTAGGCTTTGTTCGGACTATTTGGTAGATGGTTTATGTGATGTTTACACAAATTGGTCGAGCGGTTCTTAAATTCCCATGGAAACGGGCACAATCCGGGTAAAACCGCGGAGCGCAGCTAGTATAATTTGAAAGAAAGTCTTTATTGTTATACCATTTGTAACTCACAATATGCTGCTAATTATTTAACTTATCTTAGTAAGAATATGATGATAAGAACCTAACTATAATATTACTAGCAGTGCCCCGCGGTTTCACCCGCGTTGTACCCGTTCCCTAAAAAGTACCCTATGTCCTTTCTCAGGCTCTGGACTAACTGCGTACCAAATTTCATTCAAATCGGTTCAGTAGTTTTAGCGTGAAAGCGTAACAGACAGACAGACAGACAGAGTTACTTTCGCATTTATAATATTAGTTAGGATAAATGCGTAAGTAACTCTGTCCGTCTGTCACGCTTTCACGCCAAACCGATTTGGATAAAATTTGGTACACAGTTAGTTCAGATCCTGAGAAAGGACATAGGCTGTTCGTACGATACGACTTTTCAGTTGGTCTGCATATACTTCTTGGCCTTCCTCTTCCTCTCTTTGCCTCTATAAGACCTGCTATAGTTTTAATAAAGTCGTCGTTTCGTAAAAGATATCCAAACATTAGTAAATAAAAAACGAAGTATATATGAATACAATGTTCAGAACAAAAGGGTTACATAAATTACCTATCTTTAACATTACAAACAGTTTCTGTTCTGTAAAGTGGTATTTAATATTAACAGATAACCCTTTTCCTTTTCGCGTGGTTTTGTGTTAGTCGGAGTTTCTGGAACAAACTAACAACAATACAAAGTATAACTTGTACGTGAGTATTAAGCAGTAAAACGTTTATTAGTTCTACTTATTATTAAACTAGCAGCGCCCCGCGGTTTTACCCGCGTTGTACCCGTTCCCGTAGGAATTTCGGGATGAAAAATAGCCAATAACCTTCCCGTTGAATGTGGCTATCTATTACAAAAAGAATTATTCAAATCGGTTCAGTAGTTTCTGAGATTAGCGCGTTTAAACAAACAAACAAACAAACAAACAAAACAAACTCTTCAGCTTTATAATATTAGTATAGATAACTGCACTCGTGTTTTGACATCAATACTAATAATATTAAGAGGTAAAATTTGTAAGTTTGTTTGTTTGTATGTATTTGAATAATTCTTTTTGCAATGGATAGCCACATCAACGGGAGGGTTTTAAAAGGCTATTTTTCATCCCGAAATTCCCACGGGAACGGGTAAAACCGGGGGGCGTTGCTAGTATCTTATAATTAATAGGGTTTTGAATTTATTTCTACATATAGGTTTTAGTGGTTAATCTAGTTGTTTCAGCCATTAGACCATGTAGAAGGCCTTAAGGCGGTCTAAAAACTCTACCATTAGACCACTAACCTACTCGAACTTAGCTTATTATTAAATAACGTAAGTCTTAACGGTATCGATTCAGGATTGATTTAGGCATAGTTGGTAAATTTTACTATTAATTGAAACGTACGTTAATGTCATTATTATTTATTTATTTTAAAAAATTATTATTTATTGAGTGCGGGGAGAGACGCTGTCGCGAGCGCTTCACCCACCTCCTGATGAAGGCTACCGTATGTGGCCGAAACGTGTCGAGGAACTCTCGACAGTAGTCTCCGTCGTACGTAAGTTCCCGTTTTAAATAAATAATAGTTGGTAAAGTAAGTATTAGCCTGTAATGTTCCACTGCTGGTGGCCTCTCTACCCTTTGCTTTTATTTTACATTTTTATCTGATATTTTGGCTCCTTTACAGGAACCGTGGTCACAGAAGTGTATCCGTAGACGTAGTTTCAATTCAAAGTGATATCAGAACCGTTGGCAATCCCTCTACAAAAAATCCAACAAAAAAGTATAACCTGAATAAAACCGCAGAGATCTGGCATCTAGAGAAAAACTTATGAAATTGTAAAAATGATCGTAAACAAAAAATATATAGTTTTTATACCAAAGAACCTCGTTCCAGTATCAGATTACAATCACTTAGTGCCCAATGTGTCTGTCTGTGACGCAATCAGATGACCGCGCCAGATACCGACTCAATTCACTCAATGTTACTCGATTCTACAGTAGACTGGTAGAAACAAGACGTTCCTTTTTATTGTTATCGTTTCTTTAAATTGGTTTCTGTTATTTTTCTGGTTATGTTTTGATACAAATATGAACGCTTGAATATCTAAGTGGGTATATTTGAGTACAATATTGACCCATTTTGTTTGGAATTGACTTCAAAAGGATTTTTTATGCTACGTCTTAATTTGTAGCGCGTAGGCGTAGTCAAACTAGTAAGTGATGTTTACTCATCGCTGTTGTCAAGCAACGGGCTGCTCGGTCCCTTCTTGGATGGGTGATCGAGTAGCATTTTTATCTTAGGGCTATCATGCTTCGGCACGTTAGGTTAGTGGCCAACCCTGGAATTTTACACCGCCCAAAGGTCTCCGACATGGTCACGATTGCAATAACCGGGATCGACAAATTAACGTGCCCTCTGAAGCACGTTAGCGTACAAATGTGCTACTATCGGCCACCCATCCAAGTAGGGGTCGAGTTATACGTTGCTTAAAAATCGGAATGAGCTAACATCGCTTAGTGAAACTACGTCACGAGCTGTAATGTTGATTGAGTTACTCAATCGAAACACAGCTACGCTCTGCTTCAATAGACACGCTAACCAACGTTAAAACGTAATTAAAAGAGGCAGCGAACCTGGTAAGATATCTGAGACGAACATCTGTATTGTTAATTAAGAAAGTTACATATCTATTTAGTAGGCATTGACTTTTCAAACTCTTACCTCTGTTACACCTCTTGGTGAAGTTTTCGAAGTAATTCCTCAGAACTAACAACAACTATTGTCGGTTAATTAGTATAGTTTTTGTAACTTAACGTAAAAAAATGATCGTTATTTCTATTTTTAAATTTTCTAAATGATTCAGGTCTTTATACTGTTATGTAGTATGGGTTATAAAAACCGATGATGGAACTAACACGAACACAATATGTTAGAAGAAACTTTTTGAAGAACAAGTTTGATAGACGAAATCATTTTACTAACAACTGTTGTAAGACTGACTAAAAACAGATTTAACTTCGTCAAGTCCGTTAAAACTGTCTGGACTCCTTGGTATAAAAATCTGTCTACTAATATAATATGAAGCTGAAAATATATTTTTTGTTTGTTTGGATGCGCTAATCTTAAAAATTACCATTCCAATTTGAATAATGATTTTTGTAATGGATAGCCTCATTCAAGGGAAAGGTTATAAGGCTATATTTATCCCAAAATTCCCTCGGGAACAGGTATATGACGGGTCAAAATGTGGTTACTTATATACTTACAGAATAAAAGTGTGAACCCACTACATATAGGTATTTTAATATGTTTTACGAAATATAACTTACGCTTCTTTTGATCCGTCAAAACAATGACTTCGATTTTTTAAATTGAGGAAGTGAATGATCTAGTTTCTTAACTTTAAAACCATTTCACTATAAAGCTTCCGATGCCATTTTTAAACATTTCAAGTTGCCGAGAATCGCACAAGTGGATCAGTTCGAAGCAATTTGCCTTTCTCTTGTGTTGGAAAGAAAAGCAATATTCTGAACTTTGTAAATTTCGCTTTTTGTTGGTACTGTTGAATTTTAAACCTTTTGTGTCGTGCTGTTTTTGATATGCAGTGTCTGGAAAAGGGTATCGTAAATTATAAATTGATATTATGGAATTTGTTCGCATGTCACTTGTTCAAGTTACTTGTATGTTTAATCTTATGTGGTGTGTTTTTATGTAGTATTGACATGTAATATGTGATATTTATTGGAACGAAGTTTCTTATCGCGCGTTGAGAAAGGGGGCTAGACGGAAAAAATTAAAACGAAAAGTTGTAACGACACTTTTTGCGTTAGAGAGAGACAGACAGAGAAACATGCGCACGCCAGAGAGAGACAGATATAGATACATGTTGGGCACTCCGCAGGCGTGCGCATGGCGTGCGCATGTTTCTCTGTCTGTTGCTCTCTCTCTCTCCCTCTCTCTCTTATAGACAGCAAGCCAGATATTTTCGTTTCTTCTTTCTATTTCGCATTGAACAGTGTGGTGTCGCGCCGATTATTTTTGTTGATAATGAATAAACTTCGTTCCATCCGGGTGTCCCTTGACACCTCTCAAGGTTTTTAGATTTTATTTACGTCTCTGTGAACAGGAATAAGAGTAAAATCCACCGTTAGGTTTAAATACTAGGTAATTAAAATCAGCTAGGACCTTAGTGTAATAAACTGTAAATAATATCGCGTCATTTTGAATATAGAATAGTCTATTTTAATTAGAAGAAGACCGTCCAAAATCTGAGTCAAATTAAACAATAGAAACTTATTACAACTTTAAAATCTACCAATAATATAATTTGCTCCACCGACCGCGTAGTTAAAAGTTAGTGTCCAAGTGAACAATTTGAAAGGCTCCTGATTTCTACTTTAACTCCGACCAATTTCAATTCGGAGGGATTTCGAAAGCATTGTCAATATTTATGAAGCTTTTACAGTTCTGTTTCGTATTATAAGCCGTATAATAGCTGTGTAAGGTGCTTATAAGGATCGCCAATAAAACTGCTCAAAGGATGGAATCGAGGATAAATGAAAATGTTAATCAAATTTAATATGGAACAGGGCAGCGTTCGCACCAGATAAAACGGTTCCGACCTCCGTTGTGGCTATGATATCTGCGATCATTTTATAATGTTCCCTAACTTTATAATTGTTAAACCGAAACAATTCAAAACCTTAGCAAACATATTTAAAAAGGATAATTGTATTTTACATTTGTTTAAGACTTATCTCTATTAATTTATCCTCATAAATAATTCTACAAAATCTGTTCAGAAACGTCAACAATTTAATTAAAACGCACATTACACAACCACGCTCCATATTTGCAGTCTACAACAGATATTTCTTACAGCGTTTAAAACTGAAATAAATTATGAGCGTTCTTTCATATTCGGTGGTTTGCGGAATTCATTTTTCGCTGTAAATCCGAGTGGCTTGTTGCGTTTTAATGCAATTAGTAATAGTCAGCATTCCGGACACGGATCTCTATACTGAGATACCGGCTTGTAATTTGTCTGCCGTTTGCAAATTCGATTACGATTTCACGGTGGATGCAGCGGCAGCGGGCTTTGTGTTGTTTAAAATAACTGATAGTGATATGGTTCTCAGTTCATTATTTAAGGTTTATATGGTTTCCTTTGTGCTTGTTTTAACATCATTTTGGTGGTCTGATTTTGTTAACTTTTATGCTGTGTTTGTGCCGTTTTCCATGAAATTTCAGTGTGTTTATTATAAATAAAATTTGATAAATAATAACAATATTACAGTCTTCTTCATCGAGTGGATGGTCAACAACCTGACCTATCCTGGTGTCAGAGTTATTGAGCCGCCAAAGGCCTCTGACGTGGCTCAGGTAACGACTACTATCCGTAGAAACTAACCGGGACCGATGGCTTAACGTGCCCTCCGAAGCACGGAATCGTCTTACTTTTCGGGCAATCAGGTGATTCAGCCTGCAATGCCCTAACCAAACTAAGGGCAGTCTCACAAAGAGATTTTTGTGAGATATTGTCCCCACCGGGAATCGAACCTGGAACCTTCGGATCGTGAGCCGAGCGCTCAGACCATAAGACCACGGAGGCTGTTAAAATATTACAGTGAATTTAACAAAGTTAGAACTAAATAAGCATGATTCTCAAAGAGCGGGCTCGTCCCGTGACTCTAAGGCAAAACAATATAATATTATACTTACTGGTTTCTCAAATCTGTCTTCTGTGACCACGGTCCCTGTAAAGGGGCTGAAACGTCAGATAAAATGTAAAATAAAAGCAAAGTGTATCCGTAAACGTAGTTTCAATACTTTAATACTAATTAAATTCACTCGTTAAATTATACTCTGTATCGTAAATGAAATATAACGAAGTGAAGATTCTGATGATGTAATCGTCAAAGCAAGCTTACGTTACATCTGTTTGTTACATCTGTTCCCCATTATTATTAATAGTTACAAGGTAAATCTTCCGAGATTGAATATCAGTATGTTATGCTTTGACGGGTAAATGGCTGTACAGATCTAATTAATTAGTTTACGGTTAGTTTGATCTTATAAAGGGTGGTTTACGGGCTATGTGTTGTGACAGTATGTTGTTATTTTGAGTAAACTATGTTTCCTATCCTCCTCATTGTGAAGTTTGGCTATCCTTAGTTAGATGACAGGCCTATGCTTAGCATTGTGATATTAGATATCTGGTTGGTACTTATTAACTTATAAGGAATTGAGTTTAGCATTGGTGGCGTAGTTTAATTAAGCGATGTTAGTTCATTATGATCGTTAGGCATCGTGCAGCTCGGCCTTTGGATGTGTGGCTAATAGTAGCATTTCTGTCTGAGTGCTATTGTGCTTCGGGGGGAACGTAAAATTGTTGGTCAAGGTTGTTTCATTCGATACTAAGTTGGAGGAATTTAGGCGGTGGAATAACTCCGGCACCAGAGTTGGCCATTTACACAAAGTTACTTTTTCAAACATTCAAATTCATACAAAAATTCTAATTCAAATACTATTAAAATTAATATTTTCCAATAATCTTCCAATATCCTAAGAGTAATTCTGTATTAGTTTTTAAATGCCAGTTCTGACACTAATGACGAAGCTAATTTGATCGTCATTTGAATTGGTTTAAATTCCATCGCGTAAAGCGGTAACTCGGCTGGAATAACGCAATTTTTATCTCGCAATTCTTACGGGAACAGGTGAAGCTGTAGAACCCTGTATGTTTATGTGAATAGGTGATAATACTTTGTTCAGAGCTGTGGTTTGGAGATATATTTTTGCATGTAAATGGAGAAGAAAATCCCACGAAAAAAAGGAGAATAACACCTTCTATGCTACTGATATAAAAAGCAGAAACTATTCGTAAGTAGATATTGAAGAAAACAAAATACATATAAGTTGTTATCGTCACAAGATTACGTATAAATAAATCCTATCTAATGGTATTCTAACTATAAAATGATGGAACAACTGCGAACCAATATTAGGCAATAAATTGTCCCTAGCTGTTGTTATAAAAGTCTGTAAATCGATATTACCACAGCATGTGGTATTTGATATATCACGTTGTTTGATAAACTGACGATATTAACATGATCTATGTGAAGCAAATAAAAAAGTAAAGTAAAATAAGAATGTCCCACTGCTGGACAAAAGCCATTTCACTGAAGATATCAGTACAGTGAAGAGCAAATAGTTTTATTATATCCTCAATCTAATTACTTTAATTTTCTGATAGTCTACAGTTTCGCTAAAACACGCTAATATAACCCACGGAAGACCGGAGTACTTGCGTAAAAACTTCGCGAAATAACCTATGATTTACATTGTTAAAATTGCAATCTTTATTACGGACAATACCAGCTCCTTAAACTACTATCAAAATGGATATATGGTCATAATTAATTCCTATTCCTTTTGACAGAAATTTCCTTACACATTTACAGCTTGCAGCCATTGCCACATGGGCCGACTAAATCATAATATTAAATGAGTTCCTTTTGTAATAAGCTTCGTAACAAACTTCTACTACCATCACATCAACACCCAAACAGAAATTCTAAATGAAATGCCTTTCTGTCACCGGATTAGATATCTATATTTACCCAAACATCATAAATCTTTCCAAGCAATTAAATTAAAATGGACGGTAGTCCCGAAAGAGGCTAGGCTTTAACGTCGATCTTCTCAATGACGCGAGTGCTCAAAATACTTCACCTGCCATTCGACCGGCACATGATCAGGTTAAAAATAACTTTAGCGAGTCGTCTTACTCATACATCGCGCCTTAAACCCTCTGAAATTGCTTCAATAAATGACGGCGGCCATCAATTCACTTGTGTATGTAATGAAAGTCGCGATTTGTCGCCCCTATAAAGAGAATCCCGTCTTTATGCCAGGATATTGCAAGATTTACAAGCAAACATCAAATTCACTTTACTGGATACGGTTTCTGCGAGTTGGGTCGCAGCTGTGACTGTATTGATTTTTTTTTTCAAAAGTTTCTCTTTGAGTTGGATAGTTTGATTTGATTTATTTAGGTATTTTGTTTTTGGCGATTTATTGGTGTAACATGTAAAGGGAATGTGAGCTTTGCTTTTCGAAGTAAATTTTGCAAAGTTTAGAATTCTGACGTATAGTTTCTTATTTATTGTTTTACCATTTCGATAAACATGTTTCAGTTCTTGAAAAGTTTGACATTTACGATAAACCTTTTACAACACTGTTTAGACGTAGCTGTAGCTTCGGCTGGAGAGGTTTTGGAATTTTCAGCGTTTTTTACCTAAAAACAGATCCTAACTTCAATTACTGCTCATAAGATTCCCTGCCCATATTTATCTTTCTTCTCTTTTTCATCGAGTGGATGGTCAACCTGACCAATCCTGGTGTCAGAGTTATTGAGCCGCCAAAGGCATATTTATCTTTTCTTTGCTAAAGCTATGTCTACACCACTAAACCTTCTGTTACTTTTTTAATTTTGTAAATAAATTTTACCATTCATAGTTATCATACATTTGCCACACTTCACCTCTCAAAGGCTTGTCGAGTGATAGCCTTATTTAATCCATTACACAGTAACCTTGTACGTGCGTATTTCGTGATGTGAGACAGTTTAGTTTTTACGACATTTTATTTAGGGGCTGTTATCTACGTGCCGTTACTCGCATCTGCTGCTTTTTGCGAAGCTCTGTTATGTAGTGTATGGGACCGTTTTAGGATATTACCTCCGACATAGGGAAGTGAATTTTGAGTGGTTATTAGTAGAAATTATGTGGATAATATCATGTTTTTAAGTTATTTGGGTTTTGGTTTAATTGAAGTCAAATTACGAAAGCTGGACATACTGTAATGATGAGCGGAGTGTGTTTGTATGTAAGATAGAGAAAGAGAAAGAGCGAGAGGGAAAGAGACGACTGAACGATAGTTAAAAACAGAATAGTAACAACAATTAGTTGTTTCCTATACTATTCAATATGCATTTTACCTAAGACGATGAATCCTTATAGCGATAGCAGAGTTAACAGATCGATCACTACTTGGATAGGAGGCTGATAGTGGCCTTTAATCTAAGTACTGCAGTGCCAGGTAGGCACGATTACTGGTCGGTCTCCGTTATTTCAATCATTACACCATATTGAAAGCTTGTCAATTGACAACATCTAACAACATAAGGCAGTGAGGAAATATGCGAAAACAAAATTCAATTTCAATATATTTCCGTTCTATTTATAGAAATTGATTTTCGTAACCAATTCCGTACATCAAATAAAGCATTAGTAAAACATATATAGATATAAATGTAATATAGTTTTAACGTACTCACACGGGTTTTTTCGTGTTAGAAACTTAATTAAGCAAGTAAACTTACTTTTTATTTCCCGACGTTTCGAGGGGATTGCACCTCTCGTGGTCGCGGGTGAACTGAAGACATTGGAGTTACCGCTGTGATGGCTGGGTAGGCGTTCCAAGTGTTGGATGTACCCTCACATGCTCAATATTAGAGTTTAACGGTGCGTTCACATTAGACTGACACACAACACTGACATTGGTCTTTTAAACTATGTGTTCAAATCGTGTAAGTTTAAAAAAGACTATAAATGTAATACATAATAAATGTTAATATACTGGTTGCGCCTCGCGGTGTTACGCGCGTTGTGCCCGTTCCCGCGGGAATTTAAAAACAACGTCATTTATTTATTAAACATGTTAAGCGCTCAATAAAATTAAAAATGCTAAAAAAAACATTGTTTTTTAGGTTCATTACGAAATGGTCTAATAAAATTAGCAATATATTAGGTTGAAGTTATTTAAAAAAGTGAATGAAGAAATTTGCTTCGCTTCTGTTATTCAAGATACCAAATATATCTTGGAAAAATGCTTTCTCTATGTTTTACTCATATAATTTAACCTTCAGTGTTTTTGCTTAAAACTAAGTAAGATTAAGATAACACAATATTTTTCTATAAAGCGTGTTGAGCAAAAAGCTAGATTGTAAAATATTAGCGAACTATATGATTGTACCTAACTTATGCTTATACAAAAATATGTTTAATAAAACGTTTTTACTCAAAGTCTTCTTAAAAGATGTATTCAAACGTGATAATAATCTTCTATATCTCGTATATGAAATTCAGAGTCCTGACTGACTGACTGACTGACTGACTGACTGACTGACTAACTGATAATCAACGCACAGACTCAACCGCTACACCTAGAAACATGAAATTTGGTAGGAAGGTTCTTTAAGTGACGTAAGTGCACATTAAGAAAGGATTTTCGAAAATTCCTACGGGAACGGGCTCAACGCGGGCAAAGCCGCGGGGCGTTGCTAGTATGGTATAAACTAGTAGCGCCCCACGGTTTTCTCTGCGTTGTGCCCGTTTCCATGGGATACAAATATCCTTTAATCTTTCTCTTTAATATGGCTATCCAAAACCAATTATTCAATACTGGTATTTCGTTTATAATATTAATCTCATAATCTTTATAATATTGATATAAATATCCTGAATGACGGAAAGATCTTTTTCTCATCATCAAGTAGATTTAGTAGACAGCTAAGTAATATCATCGCATGTTTAGCGTTCATTTAAGTTAAAACAAACTACAAAATGCCACATAGTATCTAAAACCCTTTATATCAAAATAATTAATCAAATTAATGTCACAAAAATAGCCTATTTTTATGACCTAAATACCTCCAATTTACGTTAAAGTGGCTAAAGTGGTATTTTTAAAATATATCCTGTAGAAAAGATCGTGACTCGAATGGGCGAGTAATGTTTAATTGCGCGGAAACCACTGCCACCAAGGGACTGATTTTACTCAGAGGAACTGACCAATGCCTAAGTAGACTTATTACAAGCCTTAACACCTATTATTTTAAAGGCATGATACCAAAAATCTGGCGTAAAGAAAAGTCTTTTGCACAGTCGTTTTATTTTACATGCTCGTAGTAGGCCTACGGCGTAGACCTTTGCAATGCCTACGGTGTCTACGGCGTAGTCATCGATTGCGGCTACGAAAGGCGTAGTCTACGCTTCGCCTCTTTTTATTCTTACTAAGACTTACCGCTTTATTAATAAACGCTGTAACTAAAACACAATGTTTTGTCTCTTTTGCTCTAAGGAAAATTGCGTATGTCAGAAAGTGACAAACCATTTATAACCAAAATATTACTAAAGCCCAATAAGTTTAATTAGTGCATTGACCATTTTTTTATCCAATTTAATTGTAATTTCAACCTGATTAAGTTATCCAGTTAACATTATACATACATTAATTATTCTCCTATACGCCTTTCTTTAACGTTTAATAGATACTGGAGTTTGTGTGGATAACCGTTTCACAGAGATATTAAATGAAAAGGGTAATTGTTTCAGTGTTGACTTTATTTTATGATACTTGATAGAGTTGCTTTTGTAGTTCAATAAATGTTTTATTACAGAATACAATGAATTCATGAATATATTTTGGATGAGTAATTTCCTCGAGTAGATGGTGACGGTATAATTTGGAGCTGTTTTGTGTTAGTTCCTTTATTGACTTTTATTTAGTTTACGTTTAATATAAAATTGATAGTAAATAGTTAAGATAGAAGATTAATTTGAATATTAAACTTTCTCTTAACGCTTACACTTAAGTCTGGTGTTTAAACGGATATTATACGTACAAATTTTCATCCAAGCAACTACGAGTAAAAGTAGTTTACATTATGAAACTTTTATAAAATACAGAAGTTATTCTTAACAAGTCAACTTCAAAAAAGACGAGGTTCCCAATTTGAATCTCAATTTTTGAAGAATTTGTGCGTTACTATTACAGTCAGATAAAAAGAAATTGAAATTGGAATATTGCGAGATTCTTAAAGATCTCGCAACATTCCTTGATTTTGTTAGATACTTTTCGATAAGGAAAATTTAGTGACAAAAATCCAAATACCAATTTCTTTTGTTACAGAAAGCATAGACAAATCCGGTGAAGACCCAATAGTATCAGCACTAAGAGCTTACGGAGCTCCTGACGACGAAGACGGTGCCAGAGATGCAGACTTCCAGAAACTCTTCGGAAATTTCTCACACAAAACAGAATCCACGACTGATGTGTCTCTAATAGATCACTTCGCCAATATAGACCATAGTTATGAGAACGAAACAAATGACGAAAGGAGAAATCTCACTACCGTCGTCGCTAGACCAGTCCACGAAGATGTAGTTACGAAATTCCTTAGACTAATAGAAACTCAGCATTTGATGGGTGAAAACTGTACAGCTGGTACTCATCTGAACTTAGGAGAAGGAGTAGTAGACAGATATGCTCAAGAAAGATTCAGAGTTGAGGCTGATGTAGCAGTGAATAGGGCAAATATGTTGACTAGACTTTGGAAGTATGCAGGACCGTCAGTGATGCATAATGAATACTTGCTACATGCTAGTGTACTAGCGATGGTAGAGTTTGACGATGATATCTTCGCTGCAGGAAACTGTTATGACCAGTACCAATATAAAGATTATCAGCTGTTCTGCCCGTTTGCTTATAGACTGCCTGAAGGTCCTATTCTGGCAAAAGATTTGGCGGTAGAATATAAGTATCTGAGCAATACTTCCGAATGGTTTTACATTGCGAGGAAGAATGCCGAGAAAGTTATTAAGAATTACAGCCAGTTTCGTAGAGGTGAGTTTTTAGTTATGTTCTCTAACGCCTGCAGACATAAAATGCTTACGTAGAGATTTAATTAATGATTTTAACATGTAATGTGTGAAAAATTACGAAGGCCAGGATATCCCAGCCGTTTCGGTCACTGTCTCTCTGGGTAGAAAAGAGCGAGAAACACTACGGCGCGGAAATGGTGGTGGTAGAATTTTGCGACTCATTTTTAAGAATTACCACCTTTCGTTGGATTGAATCGAAATTTTACTCCAACAGTATTCAGTCATAGTTTATTTTACATCACTCAAATTAATTGTAGAAATATGCGTTTGAAATTGTTTAACAAACTAAGTGTGAAAGTAAGGTATAGAAGACCCATCTTTGTGATTTTTTTCTATCAAGGAAATTAATAGTCAACGTGTTTCGGAAACAGTAGTATCATTAAACATATGATCAAGATTAAAAACGAACAAAAATTGTTCTTGTAACGTTAAGACTTTTGGCTAAAAAATTGTTTATAGTAGCCCGTTTTAGGAACTCATAGGCCCTTAAATAATTAAGGGTAAAGCCTTATTCATAAAAAGCTTATTAACAGTATTTCAAATCAAATGAAGCGAAGCTTACTAACATTATTTTAACTATTAAATATCCCTTTCTGACATACGCCATTTTTTAAAGAGCAAAAGAGACAAAACACACAGTGTTGTAGTTACAAAACGGTTATGAATAAGGCGGTAAACGTTTATTTCAGTTTCTATGTATCTATAAATAGGTGTATATTAAAGAAGAAAACACACATTTTCGTAAGTTAGATTAGTTTCAAAATACAAATAGATCCCCAATATTCAAACATAGATACTACCACCAATTGGATTCCTATTATGCTACGTATGTATTTGACCACAAACGGGAAACTTGTGCCTTCGGACAATATTCCTGAAACATTTGAAGGCCTTACCCAAAACCTCAGTTCGATAATGCCAATTGAGAATTTCAAAATGGGTTCAGGCAACTGTCAAAACAGCTTTGGAACTTATTGAGGCATTGAGGTTGTGGTTTGTATCATTTATAAACAAGAAATCGTTTCTTTGAAAATTTTGTTAATATTAAATGCGATCTTTGGTTTTCTTTGCAAAGAACTGTGAGTGATGTTTTTAAAGAAAATTTTGAGGTGGTAACAAATTATACGGGTGAAATCCCTCTGTAACTGTTGTACGTTTTTAATAAATAATGCGGAATTTAAAATTGGTTTGATGTTCGTATTTGTACGTTAATTTAACTGGCATTAAACTGTTTAACGTGTTTCTCATACTTTAGTTCTATCTATACTTATTTTATAAAGGAGAAGATATTTTCTGCTTAACTGAACGTATAGGCCCGACTCTACTTAATCTGGGAAAACAACGTAAGCGAGATCTATACATTGTTCACACTAGTGCCATCTATTGCGATCGCTCGTGGAACAGCTGCACTATATCAAAACTAAAGCTGCAACTTTTTTGTTTGTTTGTACATGTACGCTAATCTCTGGAATTTTTAGTCAGATTAAAAAAGGTTTTTGTAGAGAAAAAAAATGCATAGACACAAGAGTTTGTGATCTACTTTTTGTCTCGAAATTCTCACTGTTCATGGTTTCTCTGATATTCAGTTTTTATCGATTACTTATGGCTTTCAGCCTTATTACTTATTTAAACGGGCAATACCGTACTTGTTTGTTTGTCGGTACACTCGACAGTAAGGTTATGTCCCACTGTAGTGGAATTTTACAGGGCTTTACTAACAGAACCATCGTAAACCGTTTTGTAAAAATACTTTAGTTAATTTACTATTGAATCTACTTAACCAAATTCAATTTTACTCAACATTAACTATGCCAATAATACGTCAGCCAAAATCAAATAAATCGTTCCACTGGAAACTAGTTCTAGTTCTATGAACCTATAAGATATTAATTTAGTTCCAAAATTAAATTCGAGCCTTTGAAAGTGATTTCAAATACATCTATTGGCTGAAGCCAATTAATTATGTGCGCAAAACTCTTATTACATTCTAAGGCAAATATTTCGAAATCCCGTCTAGGTTAGATATTTCACTATTAAAACTACAAGTTCAGTGACATCAAATATCTGAGAAAATTTCTATCAAAATTTGTTAAAATGATAATTACTTGTGATATTTTGTCTGCTTATTTATTTTTAATAAGAGAGCTACTTAATACTAATTAGCAACAAGGTTTAGTTTTAACACACACACGATAGAGGAAATTAAAATTCTTCAAAGAAAATATGAAATGTCCATCATTAGTGTCTATGACAAACTGCTCACTTAGATTTCCACACATATCAGTAACTTAATCTTTAAATCCTCATCTCTAAGAAATTATGTACGTACAGTCAACTACAAAAGTTGATGAACAAATTCAATATTACACACCGACAGGTACACACTTATTTACGGAATCGTGTTGAAGTGTTTTGTAGGAGTAATAGTGTAAAGTGTTCATCAACTGTTGTAGTTGACTATGCGTAATGTATTTACTAACATACCTCAATTTCTTTGTACAGGATTCCACACATACACGTATAACGACACAGCACACTCTGAAAGGGAATCAGACGAGATTCTATCAGTGACGTATGAGGATGGAAAGTGGTCGAAGCCGTACTACGACTGTGGCGGCGGCAACATCTGGATGTTGACGTACACCGTGCCTTTCTTCGGTTTTGTTAATGGAACGTATTTTTTTAAGTAAGTCTTTGTCTTCATTATTAGCATTTTTTCCTACAGATGGTATAATGTCTTTGGATAAATATGGCGAAGATGACATTTTAATCCCAAGCGCAAAAAAGGGGCGTTTTAATTTGACATAGATGGGTGTGTGGGTGGGTGTGTGTGTGTGTGTGTGTGTGTGTGTGTGTGTGTGTGTGTGTGTGTGTGTGTGTGTGTGTGTGTGTGTGTGTGTGTGTGTGTTTGTGTGTGTGTGTGTGTGGGCGCGCGCGCGTGCTTGCGCGTGTGTGTGTGTGTGTGTGCGCGTGTTGTGTTGCGCATCGTAGCACTCAAACGGATGAACCGATTTGGATGTGGATTTTTAATTTGAAAATCTTTGAGTCAATCAATAACCTCAGTATTAATAATATCAAGCGTTGTTTAGTTAAATTATAAAATGATTAAATGTAACATAACTAGAATCACGAACAAAATGTTTCGAAGTAATATGAAAATACATTTCAAAAATAAACGCCCAAACATTTTTATAGGGCGTCAAAGCAATACAAAAAATGTCTTAAACGTATTGTATACGTTTGCAATATCCAAGATCGGTCCGAAGATATCTCGGCTATTCGTCTTTACAAATAGATTATTTACGTGTGTGTGATCGCATCCTATAGGGTCTGAGATGTTTTGTTTGGAATTTAAAAGTTTCATTTTAATCTCTATCCAGTCATACGAGTATCAAACATATGTAAAGAAAGACATATAAAATAAATTCTACCTAAAAAAGGTAATAATATAATGTTACACAAAACATATTTTTACAATAAACTTTAAAGATCCAAAGAGTAGATAATTTCAATTCATTGAAAAAATGTGCATGTTATTAAAATAGCAGCACAATAAATAACAGTAATATACGATTTTCATAAATAAATGGAAGCGACTTTGTATTTTACATTACTGCTAAATATAGCAGCCATATTGTGCTTAATGAAACAGAAATCTTTAGCAAAGGGAGTTTCAATAGCATAGCGAAAGCAAAACAGAGCAGAGATAATAACATATCCATGCAATAATTTTAATCACGAAAAAGCGAAGTACTCACTGCGTAAGAAAGAGATTTTTTTAGTTATAATAAGACTAGTCACGCCCGCGGTTTTACCCACATTGTACCCGTTCTCGTAAGAATTTCGGGATAAAATGTATCCCATATGTTATTCTGATGTATAACCCATATTACTGTAAAGTTAAATCCAAATCTAGTCCAGTAGTTTTTGCGTGAAAGAGTAACAAACATACATACATAAATCGATCCTCACAAACTTTCGCATTTCTAATATTAGTAGGATATTGACTTGAATTATTTCCGCAGGGGAACTAGTGGTATAGACATCGATTTGCGAAGAGTGGACATAGACCAATGTCCCTTACAGCCTGGCTCAACGCAACTGAACATATTCGCCGGGACCGACAAGTGTAAGAAGACCACCACGGAGGTAAGATGTAGTTTGAATTTGATATTTACTAATTTTTATAATTCGAACTCGCGTACAATGTTGCCAAGATTACAGCAACACATTGAAGCTCATTAATCCAGTATCCCGTGGGAACGGGAACGGGCACACCGCGGGTAAAACCGCGGGGCA
Source organism: Cyclophora punctaria (assembly GCA_951394245.1). Taxonomy (NCBI): domain Eukaryota; kingdom Metazoa; phylum Arthropoda; class Insecta; order Lepidoptera; family Geometridae; genus Cyclophora; species Cyclophora punctaria. The sequence continues at coordinate 10,444,467 of OX596168.1, forward strand.
TTGCTAGTAATTAATAAGCTCACGTCACAAGAAGAGAAAGTGGCAGAAAAGAAATAGAGAAAATAACTTGCAGTGCTCTTTATGTTAAAACTAGTCCCCGCGTTTTTAACGACTTAATGCTCGTTTCTCGGGAATTCCGGTATAAAAAAAAATTATAAAAAAAATTCCTTTTTGTTGAGCGCGGCTATCCATAATAAAAAGAATTATCCAAATCGGATCAGTAGTTTTTGAGATTAGCGCGTTCAAACAAACAAAAAGTCGATCTTCAGTTTAGTGTAGATGGAACATTTATTTTTTCAGAAACCCTGAAATACACACAAAATAAACAAATGACTATAACAAATACTAAAGTTCGTAATCTTTGTAAAAGGAACCCACGATCCACAAGTTATTGATCCACGTGTTGTGGTGAGAATTGAAAATAGGATTTTGTGGATAAAAGCGATTTATGTGCGACTTTTAAATGAAGGAGAAAACGTTCGATTTGAATTTTAAATTTCACAGATACGGTTTGTTTGTGGCGAGTGTATAATACGTTTACTCGGTAAGGTTCGAGTAGGTAAGTGGGGTTAGTTAACCCTGGGGTCGGGGATTTTAGACCGCCTAAAGGCCTCCAACATGGTCTAATGATTGGAACAATTGCGACCTCCGAAGCACGGTAGCGCTCAGATAGAAATGCCATTATCGGCCACCCATCTAAGCTGAGGTCGAACTGCACGTCGCTTAACAATCACAATGAACTAAAATCGCTTAGTCAGACTAAGCTATGAGCGTTACTCGGTACGTATGTTCGTACGTCGGTCCATTCTTGAGAAAGTTGCTATTACAACCCAGTTGTAGATTTTTACTACCTTTTCTAGAAAACGGGCCGTTGGATCTAATCTTTGGGACTGCAATTTAACCACAGAATTTAGTGTGACCATAAGGCTCTATATTACGTTTCGTAACTCGGTTCATTGTGTTGCGAAGAGAACGAAATGTTCATTCTGGCGCAATGTTTTTTAATAAAAAATGTCCTTGATATTTTCATGTAAATGCCGTCCAGTGAACTTTAGCTATAGCTTATTAGATGCCAGTCAAGTTAGCTACTTGTAAGACTTCAATATTAGATTCAGGACGTCTATTTTCGTAACACATAGAAATAAATAATTGAAGGAAACTCCAGCTTATAAAAATCCCATCAAAATCGGATACCAAAACAGAAAAATCAGATTGAACAAAATGGCACTTGTTTATACAGAAATCAAAGAAAATCTATATCCAAACAATAACATCTTTATCGTATATATGTGTAAACTGTGATACGGAATGAAATCCCTTTATTGAACGGGGGAAACATCACGCTTCGTAGATAAATCCCTACGAAACACCAGTTTCATATATTGTCCAATCAGCGATATTGCTGCCACTAGCCCAACGAATACCATGCTCGATATCTCACTGTAATATGTATATATTATTGTGTATTATATATACATTCTGAGTATACTGTACTGTGTCTATCTTATCTTATATATAAAATTCTCGTGTCACAGTGTTCGTTCGCGTACTCCTCCGAAACGGCTCGACCGATTCTCATGAAATTTTGTGAGCATATTGAGTAGGTCTGAGAATCGGCCAACATCTATTTTTCATCCCGAAATTCCCGCGGGAACGGGTACAACGCGGGTGAAACCGCGGGGCGCAGCTAGTATATGTATATATTATTGTGTATTACGAGTATATACCTATACATTCTGAGTATACTGTACTGTCTCTACTAATATAATAAAGTTGAAAAGGTTGTTTTTTGTTTCGTTTGAACGGTCTCGTGTCTCTTTGCCGTACTGATATCTTCGGTCAGATGGGAGGCTTTTACAGGCTAGTACTTTTTTCCTCTCCTTGAACGAGCTAACGGGATCTTTAAAATAAAACGTTGGATTCGATTAATTATTTTTAAACTGTATAGTTTTATGTTTAAGAGAAAGGTTCTAGGCTATTTTATTAGGTTACGTTAATAGGTTATAGGCTATTTAAAACCGTGGCGTGCGACTATAACATATGTACATACTGTTCATACTGAATGTATGTCACATAAAGCCGGGACTATATTTAACTAGCAGCGCCCCGCGGTTATACCCGCCTTGTGCCCATTCCCGTAAGATTTTCGGGATTAAAAATAGCCTATAACCTTTCCGTTGAATGTAGCTATCTATTACAAAAAACAATATTCGAATCGCACTGGTATTTTATTATATTATCGCGTTCAAACAAACAAGCTTTCAGCTTTATTATATTAGTACAGATATCTATAATTGTCTTGAGTAAACTTCTTTTTGTGCTATTATTGTAGTGTGTAGTTTGTTCTGAGACGCTGTCATTGTATGGAAAGGCGTTACTGGGCTCTTTCGGCTCTGATTTATGTTCGTATTTACCAAGGATAAAGGACTTATTTTAATAGTATGTTAAAAGGAGGAAATGTTTGGTTTTATAGTGTCTTTGCACGTAGTAAGGTAGTCGTTACATGAGCCATGTCGGAGGCCTTTGGCGGCTTAATAACTCTGACACCAGGATTGGTCAGGGTGACCATCCACTCGATAAGAAGAAGAAGAAGGACAAATCATTTTTAGGAATTCATTTTAATATTAAGGGCAACAATGTTAAACCGTAGAAAGGTTTTTTTTTAAAGCCAATATAACTGACTTTACGAAGTTAACTAAAACAAAGTTCTTAGTAAAACACTAATCCTTTGTTATTTAATATTAGATTGCACTAGCCGTGTCGGTTTTACCCGCGTTGTACACGTTCCCGCAAGAATTTTGGTATAAAATGTATCCTATGTGCTATTTTGATGTATAATCTATATTACTGTAAAGTTTTATCCAAATCCGTCTAGTGGTTTTTTCGTGAAAGAGTAACAAACATAGTAAAGCTTAAAACTTTCCTTTTGAATATAACTATCGAATACAAAAATAATTATTCAAATCGGACTGGTAGCTTCTGAAATAATGGTCAACAAACAAACAAAAAAAGTCAAAGTCTTAAAATCCAACAAGCTCTTAGATAGCTATCGTTTACTTCATTGAAAGTACTGTATCTATACAATGTCTATAGTAAATGTTTGTTCATAACAAAGTACTCCATGATAGAAACTGTAAGTCACTTTAAAGAGGATTTGCGGAATTGATGTCAGCTCCTATAGTAGCTTAGAGTAAACTTACGATGTAGACAACAGAGCTACAATGATGTAGAAGTGAATTTGAAAATTTTCTGGGTTTTAAAAACTGAACGGGGATTAAGTGCTTCCAAATGGGAACTAGCATAATATATACAGTTCATTCATTCATTCATTCATTCATTCATTTCGAATACGTTAGTAGCCTATTAGCAGTTGTTCTTTTCTACGTCAGGTTGTAATGTTACAGTTTTAGGTATGAATTTATAAAAAGTGTATTCAGTGTACCTGAGTTTTGAGACTACCCGAGTACATCAATGAAATAATTTTAATTCTAACAGTTAATACACTAACTGCCGCACTGAGAGACGTCGATTAAACCGGCATTTAACTAATTGATGTAATTTTTCATACATATGTTAAAATCGCTCATTAAGTCTATACTAAGGAAGCATTTGACATCTCTGAATACGCGCGTAAATCTCTTAGGCCTGAAACTGCGTTAAGCGGACGCCCGCGCGGATGCACGCTCGCGAGGGTCCCCGCAACGTAGCTCTTTTGTATTAAACCGCGCAGGTGCCCGCTCGTGACGAGGCCCGCGCGTGCACACGCGACGGTTGCCCGTCCGTGCGCCCTTCAGGAAGCATTTGACATCTCTGAGTACGGCCGTAGTTAATCAAAATATATACCTATTCATACATCCAAACTTTCAATAGCAGTTCATAACAGGAACAAATGCTTTGTTTGAAGCAATCAAATCAAACGCGCATGTTTGTTCAATGTGAGCAAACAGAAACACAGAGTAAGTGGATAATAGAAAATTGCATTCGTACCGAATATCACAATATTTTCATTCCATAACTAATAATTGAATTTTTAAGTTTTAGAAGTAATATTTTGCTTTGTCGGTCGAAGTATGTTCGAGTAGGTTAGTGGCCAACCCTGGTGTCGAGAGTTTTAGACCGCCTAAAGGCCTCCGAAATGGTAACGATTGAAACAACCGGGACCGACTGCTTAACGTGCCCTCCGAAGTACGGTCGATAGACCAAGTCGGGTGCTTTTAGGCTCTCTATAATCCCGGACGCCAGGATTCGCCACTAACCTTCTTGAAACGAATTAATGATGAGTCATTTTATGGTATTCATTGTATTTATTTCATAAAAAATTACTTTGAGCTTTCAGGAATCAAAAGCTCATTTTCACATATTTTTTTTTGACTGATTACAATATGTTGAAGGGCTATCAAGTATTTATAAAATTTGCCTTTACCCAACAATAGGATGATACAGGCTAACAGTAACAGTAAATAGCAAAACAACACAAAATACTTCAGCAAAACTGCTCAATTTGCTACATCACCAAAATCACCCGATAATTGCACTTACAGCTCAACTTTTGAGTACTAAGTTCACTCATATTTAGTTGAAGCTTCGACCGCGACGGCGGATGCGGTCTCATTAATTATTGCATCTAAGTATAGTAGATGAAACAACTAGTTTATTGAGCAATAACGAGTGAAGAGGTGAATGTTATTTTTATTGTAATGTATCTTTATGCTTAGGACACACGGCGACACTTGACATTAGACACTCAATGTATACATCGATTGTCTGTGTGTGTCCACTGCCGCGACACTTAGTTGCAGTTGTTGTGGCAATGTCGGTCGGTGTCTGTGTTGCAGCCGTGGAGACAGGTCGTGCGCAGTGTCCGACACAAGTGTCGCGAATTTCGAACTTGCGCGAAATTTTTAGCTAGACCAATAACCGACCAAATGTTCATGGCGAGGAAATGTACCACACTGAATTGCAGTGTCTCCGTGTAGACAACTAACCACACATAACCGGGACATTAAAATGTTTACACCGATGTCGACACAAAAAATTGCTTACCATGAGGACGCAATCTACACTAGTGTCGACATTTGTGATGAGTGTCAGTGTCGCCGTGTGTCCTCAGCATTAGATAATGTAAAAAAATAGTAAAATACTTTACAATGTCCCTTTTCTGGGTAAAGATTTCTCATGTCACTGAAGATATCAGTACAGTGAGCAGGATTAGGCGTATTAATCGTGCATGCTTAATGCGGGTTGGTGATACCCGAACTATGTTTGAAAAGTAGGAAACATGTTTCGACCTGAGAATTGAACCCTAGATCTCGGTATTGGCAGGCGGGTGCACATACCACTAGACCGAGGCGTTAACGTAATCAATATAAGTAACCCAATATAAGTTAACCTTTTTAGTAAAACAAAAGCGGTCGGATTTAGTGGCAGACCTAATGCCAAACAAACCATTAGTGGGAAGGCCTTTGATCTATTAGTGTGAGTTACTGGTTTCTACCTCTGACGTGTGTTACGTGGCTGAATTCAAATTAATATACATTAATATAAATTGAAATTGAATTAATTGGGGGGAGACCTTTGCCCAACAGTGGGACGATATAGGTTAAGGAAAAAAATATATAAATTGTATGTCGTGATTTTATGGAAAGTACTAGGCAGGACCCGCGGTGTTACCTGCGTTGTACCGTTCCCTCGGGAATTTCAGGATAAAACGTATACCATGTGTTATTCTGATATATTACTGTAAAGTTTCATCCAAGTCCGTCAAGTAGTTTTTTCGTGAAAGAGTAACAAACATACATACATCCATCCTTACAAACGATCGCATTTATAATATAAGTAGGATCCTATCTTATTATTCCTAACAAAATTATATAACGAAGAAACGAAAAATGAACCAGAATAAGGCTTATTTTCTCTCACAATACATCCTAAATATAACAACAAAAGGAATGAGTGAGTACTATAAGATTGTCACAAAAATCATATTTTCCATCAATCCACGAGAAATCTGTTCCAGGAAATCCCTTTAAGACGTCCAACATAGAACTATAAAGAGCAGACCCTTTTATTTCGCTACCCTCGGCTTGCCTACAATAACAAAAGGAGTTGTTAATTCACTAGTTTCACCAAGCAGAACCTTTGGAATTAAGAATGGTTTTGTTATTCCAAAGTTACTTTGTTTTCGGATGTAGTACATACGTAAATGTTTGAACATTATTTGTTTTAACATATCTATCGAATTGTAGATTAGTATGGTTTAGTACTTATTTTTCTTTGGGAGACGTATAGAGAAAATGGCTTTGTTTCTTTTGGTATTACGTAAAGATAAAAATATAAGTTATGATCTTATAGTTACAAAGGTTTTTGTTTTCTTATCTCGCTTCATAAAATTTTATATATACTCGTACTTCCCTATGGTTTATACATTCTGATTATTTAAGTCTGTTCATTGTGGTTCGTTCGTTTACAGAAAAGTATTTTTAATCCCATAAAACTAAACGTTGAATTTTAAGCTGATGCAACTTCAACTCTGTCCCAAAGCAGTTTTAAAAGACAAATCTCATATCAAGACACTTTCAGTTGGAATTTCCGAGTGACCCAGATTTATATTCTGAATAAATTTCAAAAATTTGCATTTCCTCTTCAGTACTTAGTATACGAAATGATAAAGTAGATATCCAAGTCCAAAAACACTGAACAAACTAAGAACTTCAATGTTGAGGTTAGATGGTAACTTAGATACGTCAGAATACCCTAAAATAACTTGACAAATGTTTTTGATATTCCAAGGTGAACTCAAGACAACAAATTGAATTCTGAACTTTCTTAGAATTCTGGCTCCTTCTATTACCCACCTACAAGTAATACCCTTAATTACACACGAAACGCGAAAAAGCTATTATTAAACATATGAAAATAGGTTAAGTTGAAGTAACATGTTAGTAACTCACACAAAAATATTTTCTTGGATCGAAGTTAAGAACAATATTCAAGTGAACATAGGTTTTCTGGTTTGGCAGCTACAAACCACGGAAAACCAAACTAATTTAGTACCATGAACATGTTAATAAATAAGTTCAGTGACATTGGATTTATACTAGTTTCTGTGTGAATACTACTCATATTGAATCGAAACTGCGTTTGCGGTAATTTAGAATTGACCTTTATGGATATAATTCGGTTTTTGTAAAGGTGCCGAAACGTCAGATAAAAATGTTAAATAAAAACGAAATGTGTCTATAAACGTAGTTTCAATTCAAAATGGACACTGGATTTCTTAAGGGGCTCCTAGACGGGCCATGTTTTCACGAAAATGTTTAGCTGCAATAGTGTGGCCGGCATCATCAGCCATCATTTACGTCTGCGATATTTTTAGTATATCCGGGATATGTTGTCACATATTTTTAGTATGGCCGATGAATGTTTAGGGTCTCGGCAATATGGCCGGAGAGTTCGCTTCGCAATCGAAAATACTGCAATATTTCTCAGCCACTTTTATTGTTGTCTCGCTTTACGGCATAAGTGCGTCCCTTTTTCATGCTACGTGAAGTTTGCCGCGATTCGTTCGAGTAGAGTAGCTATGTTCGTGTTTATCATCGTCAAACGGGCAGTTTGACATTTGGCATTGATAAATAAAGTATGCGATTTATTTGATACCTACAGGCATGGAATTAGTAAGTACTGTACGGTAGTACCATGGACTTATTACTTAGTAATAAGTCCATGGGTAGTACTTACTAATTCCATGCCTGCAGGTAATTTAATAATACAGTAATTCATAGACACATCGGCACCATTCGGGTGTTATCGTTGTTCCGAGTTTTGCCGATAGGAAAGGAGTATTCACTACATCTTTATGTGGCCCATGTAAAGACAAAATATTGAGCCATATACTGCATCAGAAATATTGCCGAGATAAATATTTTCCAGCCATATGCTGCATTAAAATGTTTTTAGTATTGCCGGGATATAGTCGGCAATTTTGTGGCCACATATTTCATCAAAAGTATGGCCCGTCTGGGAGGGGCTTTAGAAAATATATGAAAACTAATTATATTTAATCCTCTATTTAATGTTAAAAACAATGTCACTTCGTAACAATTAAAAGTCCCAGTTCACCTATTGACACAATTATTTAATTTCAAACGATTTCTTTCCCACAGCACAAAATTACGTCCACAGATCCGAACCCATCTCCTTCACGTAATTTGAGCTTTACTACGACTGAATTTATAGCAACATCAAAGGGTTTGATCGTTATCTGTTCTCCCGAAACGTCCACAGTATAACAATAAAAGAGATAAGTTATATTTTGACGCTCGGAAATGGAGAGAAACGGCAATGTTATCTGATGCCGTGTCCAATTTTAATTCGTGTTATTTAAATTAACGGAACTTTTGAAAGTGTTGCGCGTAGCACTATCTGCTACGGCTGTTTACTACGCCAGTGCTACGTCTGTTTGCTACGCGAGTTTGCTATATTTTCGTACTTTGTGACATACTGCCTTATTCATTAACGATATTTAACTTAGACAGTGTTTTAATGTGTTTTGTTTCTTTCGCTCTTTAGCAAATAGTGTATGTCGGAAAGGGACAAACCATTTGATACCTAAAGTGCTGTTAATAAGCGTTTTTGAATAAATCCCTTAAAGTTTAGAAGCAGTAGATATAGTATAGACAGTACAGTGCATTGTATTACATACTAGCAGCGCCCCGCGGTATTACCCGCGTTGTTCCCGTTCCCGTGGGAATTTCGGAATGAAAAGTAGCCTATAACCTTCCCGTTGAATGTGGCTATCCATTACAAAAAGAATTTTTCAAATCGGTTCAGTAGTTTCTGAGATTAGCGCGTTTAAACAAACAAACAAACAAACAAACAAAACAAACTCTTCAGCTTTATAATATTAGTATAGATATAGTCAGCTCGGCCATAGAATATGATGACCATTTTAGTATATGAAAATTCAATTGACATCTTCAGCTTAGAAGTTTGAATATGTCAAGGTACAGTAAGTTCAAATTTTCTTGAGCTAACTATACTTCAATTAATGATAATCATAAAAACTAAAACGGGCTTATCAAAACACTCTATAAAAATCAATTTGTTGGATTTACATACGTGTATGACCTATATTAACACATACATAGGCATGTTTTATATTATAACCTAAATAGGTCATACATTACATGGCAAAACTAGTACTCTACAGTATACTTAGTACTAGTCTAGGTTCTACATAGTCTACAATTTGAAATAGCTTACTTACTTAGTCGACAATCCACCTGGAATTAATTGACTAATGTACCTGGTAAAGTGTAATGAAACTAAGTTTGTCATGTCGAGACCCATGAAGATACCCATGTCAGACTGAGCTCGTTGTTAAAGGGTTAGTTTGGTATAATAGGTATTTATCTATACTAAAACTTGTAACTTATCTTTCCTAATATTATGAAGCTAAATAATTTGTTTTGAACGCGCTAATCTCGGACACTACCAATACGATTTGAATAATTAATTTTGTAATGGATAGCCACATTTGCGGGAAAGATTATGAGCTATTTTTCATCTCTGAAATCCTACGGGAACGAGCACAACGCGAATAAAACCAAGAGACACTGCTAGTCAAAGAATTAACGCTCAGATAGTTTGATAATAATTTGTTTTTAAGTATCTTCATGTCATACCTGAAGTGGATATTATCATATTTAACATGATTTGGGCTTCTTGTCGTTATTACCATATTCAGTGTAGTGAATTGACACCTCGGATTATGTTACCAAATTCACTTTATATTACTGATTTGTAACTAAATAATATTAATATTATAATTTCAATCATTTGTACTGCATAAAATAAAATGATAAGTAAAAAAGTGTTAGCCTACCCGAGCCATGTTTGAAAAGTAGGAAAATGTTATCGCTCGACCCCGGAATCGAATCCGGGACCTCAGTCTTGGCAGGCGAGTGCACATACTACTAGACCACCACAGCGTTAAAATAATAATACTTTTTATAAAATAGTTATTTCCATATATTTAATTTTTGCATTAAAGCTTTGTTTACGGCACCATTTTTTTTGGTTTAAGTAAATGAGTCAAAGTTTAATCCACACTCCCGTAAAAAAACAGAAACTAAAATCATTAACTGAAATAAACACAGCATTTCAACGTTTTTCTGCTTCAAACCAGTTCATTTAGTTTCCAAATCAAATATTGTCCGACAAACCTGAATACATAAACATGTTATGCAAAGGAGAGTGTAATATTAATGCGTGTGATTTAACAGGGCATAAATAACGCAGGAACATTTCCCCAAAATATAACACAACTAGTTTGTTTTACCGTTTGGTTTTACGGCGTACTCATTCCGGTGAATTTTGGAATGAAAAGTAGTCTATTCTCTTTCTCTTGAATGTAATCATAGACAGTAAAATATCTAGAAATACTAGATTAATTTGTAGAGGTAATAATCTCTGGAACTTACAGTTGAAACAAAAATTAATAGCAATTAAAATTCCGGAGAAATTCACATACGGTTTAATTGGACCCAAACTAAGCTCTAAGCTTATATTATGAAATTTAACTCATATTTATACATACTTATACATGCGTTATATACAATTGACGACCAGACATCGTCGCCATCAGTTATGTCTGCACATATTGTTAACTCCGAGCGGGAATCGAACCCGCTACCCCCGATTCGCGCTCTCAAACGCCACTGTGCCAACCTATCTATCTACGTTTGTAATTTTAACTAGAATTTAGGTGCTGCGAAATAACTTGGTTGTTTGAAATGAAATAACCGGCTTAATTCTAACTGGAACATAACTATGAGGGCTAGTTTAGAATGTAAACAACTGGAGATATTTGAGTTGAAAACTTATAAAGTTTAGTGTTTCACAGAATTATAGAAGCTTATTTTAGTCAGCATGTAAATGTATAATAGTGAAAAATGACTATTTGTGAAAGGTGTGCTGAGTCGCTGGATATATTAGTTATAACGATTTATTTGTGGAAGAGAAATAATAAAGATATTATTTTCATTTATTTTTTGCCAACCCGCATTGGCAATCGTGGTGATTATGCCTAATCCTCCTCACTGTACTGATATCTTCAGTGAGATGGGAGGCCTTTGACCAGCAATGGGACTTTTTTAAAACTTTTTGTATGAAAATGTCTGTTAACGGTTAATAAAAGTTAGTTAATAATTCAGGGCATTTGTACACAGACCAGCCTTATCACTACATAGTATAAAACAAAGTCGCTATTTTTGTCTGTTTGTCTGTATGCTTAAATCTTTAAAATTACGCAACGGATTTTGATGCCGTTTTTTGCAATAGGTAGAGTGATTCAAGAGGAAGGTTTTTATGTATAAAAATTCCCGATATTCCCACGGGAACGGGCACAACGCGGGTAAAACCGCGGGGCGCTGCTAGTTTCGTATATAGGGTTATATGAGTATATCGCTATTTCTATAATTATATCACGCTTGAAAAAAGACACACGCATGTTTAATCGAACTGGTAGTGGTTGTCTCATGTTTCGACTAACGATTAACGCTCATATTGTTTGCGTGTGTGACAAATGGCGCGTCCATACTCGTCTACATGCGATACGCGCGCTTATAAGATGCTCTGAAACCGCCCTTACCTTTTAGGCTATTATCACACGGCACCGCTTACCGCCGCGGTGTAGTAGCTTTTATAAGCGATGCGCCGCACAGTCAGACGGTGTACGTGTGTTTAGCATCAGCAGATTACTTAAGACCAGAGTCGAGATCCACACCACCGCCTGCCGCGGCGGTGCGCGGCCCCGTGTGACAATCGCCTTACGAAATAGTTATTCCAATTTCCGTGGAAACAATAATGTGTCTGACAATATGGCTCAAACCTCAGACGCTGTTAGTTAACTTAAAGTTATAAATAGATACCCAATTAATATGATTTATGATGTAATTACTGCTGGTACCTTCTCTAAGTTGGTACCGACATTTTGGTGTATAGGAAGAACATTACCTTGATCGAAATGAAACAGTTTTAATACTTCCATTAAATTCCATCATAATTAACCTTGACATTCCTTTGCAATTTAAAATTAGAATTAATCTATACTAGCAGCGCCCCGCGGTTTTACCCGCGTTGTGCCCGTTCCCGTGGGAATATCGGGATTTTTTTTTCATAAAAACCTTCCTCTTGAATCACTCTACCTATTACAAAAAACCGCATCAAAATCCGTTGCGTAAATTTTAAAGATTTAAGCATACAGACAGACAAACATAAGACAAACAGACGCGACTTTGTTTTATACTATGTAGTGATTACTTTCAAACATGGCTCGGGTTTGAGATCACCAAGTCGCAGTGGTGATTAAGCTTTATTCTCTTCACTGTACTGATATCTTCAAGAGATGCTTTTGCCCAACGGTGAGACATCATAAGCTGTTTTTTAATCTTAAATGTTCAAAGAACATTTTCATTATTGAAACTGATTTGATTTAATTTAACGAAAAATAATTCTGTTTTTAAGTACTTTATACCATAATTGTTCATGATAACAAGTTTTAAGTCGTCATATTACAAAGCTAATAAATACTGATTATGATAAATTAATCATATTTATGCTGAAACATGATATTCAAATATAATTAAACAATTTTAATTACAAACACTTGGCACGCCCTTTGAAATACTGAATTTTGTCATGAATGTGATGATATTTTCGAATTTATGGTTTTGTTAAATATTATGCTATTATTATGATATACTAGCAATTGCCTGCGACTTTGTCCACGTAGAAGTCAAAGCGGTTTCAACAATCACGTTGTTCCATACAAACTTTGCCCTCCCTTTTCACCCCTTAAGAATTTCGGAAAATCCTTTCTGATCTGATGCCTATATCAAATCCGTCCGTCTGTCACCAGGCAGTATCTCAAGAACGGTGATAGCTAGACAGTTGAAATTTTCACAGATTACACCAAATACTAAAAATAAAATAAAACAAATATTCAAGGGGGGGCTCCCATACAACCAACGTGGTTTTTTGCTGTTTTTTAAAAGTATGGATCCCTCCGTGCGCGAGTCCGACTCGCACTTGGCCGGTTTTTATACATAGGTATTGAAATGTTCAAACATCATTCGAATAATTCGTCCAACGTCGTTTACTCCGGAGTACACACTTATAACCATTAACCATTATAATTGACACGGGGTGGTATTATATGTAACTGAAATTATGCATAATGTAACGGAAAAGGGATCGCTTAATGTGTTCAAATGTAATAACTTTTAATTGCAAAATAATTGGTAGGTATTACGCAGTAATATGTTTGTTATTACACGCTGACTTCAATTTTCATTAAAACATCTTGAAATATTATAATGCCTTTATCTTTAAGGGCCTTTACTTACCCGTGAGTAGCTGTTATTTGGCTATAAAGGTAAAATAATTACCGGAGACCCCCATAAAAGATATTTAGTGGCTATGTTTAGTTTTTTAAATGATAAAATTTGTATGTTTTGTATGAGCACAAAAGATCCTATAAGGAGGGCGCTATAGCTGTAATGTCACACTTAATAGCATAGAAGATATGAGTGAAGTACAGTGAACAGGATCACATTTAATCACCATGCTAGCTTATAACATACCGTTAATCTCAGTATGTGTAGCGTAGAGTCCATAAGAGAACCTTAGAGGCTGTAACAGAGGCATAAAGGCCATAATGAAGGCGTAGAGGCCATAAAAAAGGCGTATAGGCCACACAAAAAGCGTAGAGGCCAAAATAGAGTCATATAGGCCGTAAGGTAGGCGTAGAGGCCATAGGGAAGACGAAAAGGCCATAATAAAGTCGTAAAGGCCACAAGGAAAGCGTAGTGGCCATAAGAGAGGTGTATAGGAATAGGATATAAAAAAGCATAATAATGAGTGCTTAACCGGGATAACAATAAATGTCCAAACTGAATATTAAGTGTGATGAGTATTGCATTGCCAAATGTCGATAATTCATCATTCTTATTAACATGGACTCATTATATCAGTTCGATGTGTCAAGTTTAAAACAGTAGTGAATTATTCAAACTTATCTATGTACGGAAAACTTATTGTGAATTATTTTTCTATGAATTTTGATGCTCCACCCGGGTAGCACGACGAATGTGACAAGACACGACAAGATAATAGTACTATGTGTTGATTGGTGACAATTTGACGGAAACTCGAATTTTAAATATTCTACCAATCAACTCACAGTATTTATTGTGTCATGTTTTGTCGCCTTCTGTGACATTTGTTGTGCTAGTGAGCAGACTTTTGAAAGTTAATTATTTTTTGAAGCAGACTTTTATAGGAAGTACTTTTGTATAAAGTGAAAATTGATGTTTTCGTAACAAAATTACCCATATGTAGAGCGTAATTTTAAGCTACGTTATAATTGTTTTTGTATTCAGGTCTTGTAGGGATATTTAACATAAATCTACATTAACGTAAAATGTTTTAATAATTAAATTCCACACATTTACATGTTAAACTTCACATTTTACTCCGAAACTAGATTATGTGAGTTTTGAAAATAATTTAGTTGGAATAAGTTTGTTGTCAGTAGACATTTAGACCACTATTAGGCCTCCGAAAAGGTGTAATGATTGAAACAAGAGCGACCATTTAACGTGCCTTTCTTACACTGAACCGCTTACATAGAAAACGCAATTATCGGCCACCCATAGTTGTCAACAAACACGTTGCTCAACAATTGTGATAACTAACCTAAACTAAGTACCTACGTCATAAAGTAAACATTGAGAAGTGATGTGACTTCTATTTTTGTTACAGTGTGTCCCAGTCCCAGGGTTGGGATTCAGAAGAGGGTCGTACCGCTGTGTTTGCAGAAGAGGCTTCTACTTTCCCAACACTACGGCGGAGATTAGATATTACAACGGTAGTGATATTGAAGAGGAGTATGAGAAACATTTGTTGGTACGTAAATATTTACACGCTTCGGTGGTCTAGTGGTATGTGCACTCGCCTGCCAAGACTGAAGTCCCGGATTCAATTCCCAAGTCGAGCGAAAAAATGTTTTCTACTTTTCAAACATGGCTCGGATTTGAGATCACCGACCGCATTTGGCAAGCGTGGATTATGCCTATCCTTCTCAATGTACTGATATCTTCAGGGAGAGGCCTTTGCCCAGTGGGACACTACAGAATTATACTATCTATACTATAATAAAAGAATCGTGATTATATACTATCCTTTTGTTCCTAGATCCAGAACAACCAGTACTCTGGGTTAGATGCGTTCGAATGCCTCCCTTGCGCCGAGGGTTGCGAAGCCTGTATGGACGGGTCTCCGTGTGTGGCTGCCCTCAACTGGGTGCTCCGGACCAGCATCTTCGCCCTGGCCTGCCTCATCATATCGTTTCTACCATTTATAGTCTACTTCACTATTAAATATGGACATGTTAGGGTAAGTTGACTCTGACGATTTTAAATTTAATGATTGTAACAGCACCCTGCAGTTTTACCCGTGTTATTTCCGCGGGGGAATTTTGGGATGAAAAAAAGGTTATAATCTTCAAATTGAATGGCGCTATTTATTACACACTATCAACGCCCCGCGGTTTTACCCGTGTTGTGTCCATTCCTGTGGGAATCTCGGGATGAAAAATAGCCTATGTTACTCGTGGATAATGTAGCTTTCGAAAGGTGAAAGAAATTTTTTAAAAACGGTCCAGTAGTTTTTGAGCCCATTCATTACAAACAAACAAAGTTTTCCTCTTTATAATATTAGTGTAGAAATAACTGTTTGAATCGGATAGGTTTTTGAGGTTAGCGTTAGCATTCAAATAAAACAAATCTTTTATGCTTTATTATATTAGGTAAAGAGTGTAATTTTATCTGTAGTGAATCTGAAAGTTGGTTTGAAAGTTAAGTTGTAAAGGTTGTAAAGGCTTTACACCACAATAGATATCAGTTTAAAAGGTTTATTAGTCATGTCGAATATTGCTTTACTTTGTACCCTTTATTGAAGTCCGTTGACCCTAGTTTTGGGTTAGCAACTTTATGTGTATTCTATTTTTTTAAAACACGTTAAAATCCATTGTTCTAAAGATCTAAGCATACATAGGGACTGACAGACAGCGGAAAGCGACTTTGTTTTATACTATGCAGTGAAGGTACCTTAATCTTATCTAATAGATAAATTCATTTTCTAAATATCTCCTCAAAAAAATCACGTGTCACCTTCTATGTCATAGTCAAGATATCGATCAAATTGTGTGGATTACAACTGTGAATGACAGTTTGATGAGCATGTCAGCCTGATTCACGGTGGCGATAAAAATAGAAATGCCACTAATAAACCTCCCTTGTTGCCCAGACCAAATAAAAAATCAACACTAATAGCTACAAACCATTCAGTGAAGTATACGAAAATTACACCTTGCGTATCATTCGGGGATAGTCGCACTGTGATTGGCTGACTGCCCCAAAACATACACAACCACGCACCTTGCACGCTGTATATGAATTCACTGTATATAATACCAAATCACACCATTAATTGGACCCAAACTGAGCTCAAAGTTTGTTTTATTGATTCTAACTAGCAGTTATTAATACATATAAATATCTTAAATACTACACATAACTACCTAATTACGCCTTAAATAATTGCACTACAGTTCAAACCTTCGTTCTTCTCACTGCTGCATCCTGTCCTCAAGATTTTATTCGATTTTAACACAGCACACGGTCTTGGTTCTTGTTTGGTCTCAAACTGATATTAACTACCAATCTCTCTGACCCTCCAATAAGAATAAAACTCCCCCCTATTGTCATACTATGTTAGTTTTGCCACTAAAATACGTGTAACATATACATGACCCACGTAGTGAAGTGAACTATTCTACTGTACTAAATATTTTATTGGTATGATTTGCGACAGTCAAATTGTTATACTATGATCGATATGGTTTTAGTATACTCATATACTAGCAGCGTACCGCGGTTTTACCCGCGTTGTGTTCGTTTTGGTGGAAATTTTGAGACGAAAAATAGCTTATAACAATCCCGTCGTTGTTTGTCTGTGTGGTTGTCTGTATGTCTGTGACACCTTCTCAATAGATGGACCGATTTCGTTGCGGTTTTTTTCATTTAAAAGCCATTTTCCTTGTGGTGGTCTTTAACTATATTCGGTAAAAATCGGTCCAACCGTTATTGCGTAGGGGTTTTCAACCTTTTAAAAACTTAGCGCCATCTCTGATCCTCGAACTAACCTATTTTAATCATCACTACGTAGTATAAAACAAAGTCGCTTTTTGTGTCTGTTTGTTTGTCTGTTTGTCTGTATGCTTAAATCTTTAAAATTACGCAACGGATTTTGATGTGGTTTTTTGTAATAGGTAGAGTGATACAAGAGGAAGGTTTTTATGTAAAAAAATTCCCACGGGAACGGGCACAACACGGGTAAAACCGCGGGGCGCTGCTAGTAATTAAATAATAATAATATGTTTGTACACAGGTGGTGAGAGCTGCAAGTCCAGCACTTCTCCGAATGATTGTACTTGGTGCGTTATTGATATATTGCACTACACTCGTTATGTACGGAAGGCCCACTGTGTTCACTTGTACCGCGCGAGTTTGGCTCCGAGAAGTAGGCTTCTGTCTCACTTATGGAGCTCTTATGTTGAAGACGTGGAGGTAAGAAAGTAGTTTAAGATTGTATTTATATATTTTGGGAGAGTTGACAGCTAATAATTAAGTATAAAACAATATAAAGCTAATTTAATATTCCCACAAATGATATTTATAAGGTTTTATATGATTTATATGATTATATTTATAAGTTTTTATTGGGGTTTCATTTTAATGAAAATATTATTATATTTAAGAATAATAATATAAACTGTCGTAAATATCAGATAATGATCAGAATATTTGACATTTATTATTAAAACTAGCAGCGCCCCGCGGTTTTACCCGCGTTGTGCCCGTTCCCGTGGGAATTTCGGGATAAAATGTAGCCTATAGCCTTCCTCGATAAATAGACTATCTAACAGTGAAAGAATTATTCAAATCGGTTCAGTAGTTTCTGAGATTAGCGCGTTTAAACAAACAAACAAACAAACAAACAAACAAAACAAACTCTTCAGCTTTATAATATTAGTATAGATTGTTGGTGAAAAAGTTCAGTTATTCAGAAATTCAATTTGGTAGTTTTCAATCATTAATACATTTTCGTTTTGAAATCTATCGCGTTCAAAGTCCTAACATTTACCAACCAATAATTGAAAGCATAAAAAAATATGTAAATTCGTAACCAAAATTAAAAAAAAAAAAACGTACCTAATTCCGTATCCATGAAAGCGATATACATATCATCTCGTGAAATTTTCCTAAATTAAAAACAAACAAAGCGATACAAAAACGATCAGAATCAAATTGATTGCCTTAATAATAGAAACACAATGGGATGTAAATGAACCACTCCAAGTTTCTTTGTTACGATTCATAACACGTCCCACAAAAGCTTTGCACCCCTAATTAGATGTTACAAGAGAAAAACTCAAAGGCGTACATCCATAAGTAATTACTATATTAATTTGAGCGTAAAATCGGGTTATTAGACTACGAATAACGGTAAAACAAAATTCTTCGGGACTTGATTGGTTTTGAGCGCGCCTTTATCGGAAATGTTAATTAAATTTTTTGGATCCCCTGTGGGCATGGGTACGTAGCATGTTGAAAGAGGATCGCTTAATAGCTGTGAGTCGACACTTGAATATACCTCTCAATAAGTAAGTCCGAGTAGTGGATAACCTGGTGTCGTGTTTTTAGACCGCCTAAAGGCCTGCGACATGGTCTATTGATTGAAACAACCGGGACCGTCAATGTAACGTGCTCTTCGAAGCACGGTAGCGCTCAGATAGAAATGCTACTATCGGCCACCCATCCAAGTAGGGGTCGAGCTGCACGTTACTTAACAATCGCAATCAACTAATAGTACTCAGTTAACCTCTCAATGAAACACCAACGTGGAGACTAGAGCTCAAGTTTGAACACTTAGCCAACTTAGCACCCCGCGATTGAAATAGTCCGGAGAATTGAAATTTTATTTGAGTTTGAAGTTTTTCTCTCATTGTTATGCATATTGCAGTTCATATCCACTTGGCTTTTCTAGTCTTATCTATACTCTATACTAATATAATAAAGTTGAAGTTTGTTTTTTTGTTGGAACGCGCTAATCTCCGAAACTACCAATCCGATTTGAATAATTGTTTTTGTAATGGATAGCCACATTCAACGGGAAGGCTATAAGCTCTTTTTCATTCCGAAATACCCACGGGAACGGGATCAATGCAGGTGAAATGGCGGGGTATTGCTAGTATAATTTATAAAAGTTTAAATGAAAGTATGAATTTATCGAATAACTTAATTGTCAAGTAAAAAACATTTTAAAATTCTGTTACTTTCGACCAATCATAGAAAAATCATTAAACGCCTCAGAAATAGCTAGATTAGTCTATAGACTATAGATAGACTATAAACAAAACTAGATTATGATAGATCAATGTGGTCACAGGGTTAATATGTCTCAAAAGCTGTAACATATTAAGAGTTGAATTCCCCAAAGACCTCAATTTAGAGACAAATCGATACAAACTCATTTAACGTCAGTAAAGGTCAATTTCACCATAACAATATACACCCCACATTAAATCGAACTGATGATGATAAATTCTAAAATTGATTTGCGTAATATTTCAGTATAATGATCGACATTGCCAAGGGATTCCGGAATTGTATTTCTGATACAGGTTTAATTTGATTCTGGGCCAATGTTGGTCGGAGTGTGCCGTGATAATGTTACCAACTTTATAATTATTGTTGGCAATTAACCTGGGTTGGTTCTACGCAGTTTCCTAACTTGACTTTAAGGGGAGTTTACCAACAAAATTGCCAGGTTTGGACGTATTATTTTAATAAATTTAAGCGCTGCCGGCTGCCACCACAGATTTTCTACGAACTCTGACAATGTCTAGACTAGACATACGGTAGTTTATGGCTAACGTTTTGAAACTGAATTTAACTACGGTAAAGTTGAAAATTCCATATTTTCACTATTCCGCATCAAAACCATCGGTATTTAATTTTTTTTTTTAAACATTGATCAAATACTTTTCAGTTTTGTGGTAAAAAGGCTATAAAACCCGAAACAAAAAGCTTTGTAAGGCCTAATTGAGTTCGTGGCTAAACTTATTTTTCAGGGCAATGTTATAAGGGTAATTTGATGTAGCGTGCATACTACGGAGATTATAATGTGCCAAAATAATACCAAAGCTCTTACAACACGAATTACTGACGCAACATATGAGAACAATAATCGTTATAATCACACTAGTAGCGCTCCGCGGTTTTACCCGCGTTGTGTCCGTTCCGGTAAGAATTTCGGGAACAGGCACAACGAAATTCCGTTTGGCTATTCAATACAAAAAGAGTTATTCAAATCGGATCGGTAATTTTTGAGATTTGCGCGTAGAAGCAAACAAACAAAATAAGAAAACAAATTTATCAGTTTTATTATACTAGTACTAGCAGCGCCCCGCGGTTTTACCCGCGTTGTGCCCGTTCCCGTGGGAATTTCGAGAATTTTTTTACATAAGAACCTTCCTCTTGAATCACTCTACCTATTACAAAAAACCGCATCAAAATCCGTTGCGTAATTTTAAAGATTTAAGCATACAGACAGACAAACAGACAGACACGAAAAAGAGACGACTTTATTTTAAATTATGTAGTGATGCCTACTCGTAGATGAAATTAGTAAGTACCAAGAACAATAGTCGTTATAATATGCCATTGCAGTACCCATATAGTTCAGGCACGCAAAACAGTTTCTCAACTGATTTTACTTGTCAAACGGGACCCTTCAAAACTTAATAACAGATGATAGGTACGGTACGAAAACTTCCAAACTCCAAAAGTGGTTTTGGTCGGAGTAACTCAGAAACTCATTTCACGACACCCCGTATTGTAAGATTCCTGACAATTATAAACCCTTTTCAAGTAAAGGGCTGGTCATTCCGCAAATTGACCAACTTTAGTCAACGGATGAACTCAAAAATTCTTAACAGTAAGTAGGAGAAAGTTTTTGTTCTAAGTTACTTCAATCAGTGAAGCTTTACCTTGCAGTTGGGTGTTTGGGTTTTTATAGGCCGTTACTTTACTTTGCATTTTGTTCTATTTTAATCTGGTTTCAAAAAAGGGAAAATTTTCAATTTGAATGGGTTTAATTGACTCCAAAAAGTAATGAAGGAAAGTCTGGGTTATGTTTGTTTTTATATGTATGTTTAACTTCACTTCTATGAAATATGAGCTCATTTTAAAATGACTTATTGTGTTGAGCACAGTATACAGTTTTTCCTGTCACTAAAATTGATGGCATGATTCCCAAGAAAAGGTCATCTTTTCTTATAGTTTCAGACTTGCCCATACTGACCAATCTAAAAAAATCACCCTCTATATGTATAAGTATATAACTTTGAAAGTATTCTCTATTTTATAGTATGTATTATGTATATGTATATGATAGACTTTTACTACAGTGATACCACATCAAAATCGCAGTTTTTTGCCGTTTTGTTTTACTAAAAACGGAATTTGCTTTTCCAAAAAAATTCACAAAATCTTTCTTTCTAGGATATCGGTGATATTCCAAGTACGGTCGGCAAAAGCAGTGAAGATATCCGACATGTATTTGCTACGGAGGATAGGTATTATAGTGGGAGTAGCGTGCGTGTTGCTCGCGATACGCACGCTGGTGGCGCCACCTGCCGTCATAGTAGGGAGAACTAAAGAAGACTTAAAAGCTTATCTGTGCAATACAGATTGGTGGGACCATTCCTTTACTACATGTGAGTATGTTTATGTTATGTGTCATAAAAGTTTTAAGCATGCTTAGAACCTTATCGCCTTATATTTATAATAAGACATTTTTTTAAATCATACACTATTAAGACCCAAATAAAGTTGTAAGCTTGTACCATTGAATTTATAGAATATTAATTGACGCCCAAACGTCATCGCCAACAACTATGCATATATTTTTACTCCGGGGCGGGATTGAACGCGCATACCCGCGACACAGTAAGCGCTCTTACATGCCACTATGCCACCGGACTTGTCTAACAAGTCCATAGGAATTTTATATGTTTTTAATGTGACAAAATACTAAAATGCTGTACATTTTAATGGGCTGACGGTAGCTATACTTATTAAAAATACTTAAGCGAAATATTTGGTTTATAAGGTCAATGATAAAAGGTCATGTGCCCAATATAATGTATTTATCTACTAATGTGACCGGATACCAAAAGGTCACTTACGACTATCAATTTATCATTGACTATGACTTTTTATCCAAGTCTATCGCTTTAAATAAATATATGTTTCTATACCTAATTTTTTTTAAAACTTTCTAGGGGCTTAATAACAGCATTTTAGCTATCAAATGGTTTGTCCCTTTCTGACTTACGCTATTTTCCGAAGAGCAAAAGAGACAAAACACTTAGTTATATAGCGTTTATGAATAAGGCAGTAGGAATCTAAAGACTAGTCTTAAAAATAAAAATACCGTAAACAAAAAGTAATTAAACAATAACAAAGATAATTGGCCCTCCTTCAACATAGCCCCAAACTTTATCTCATTCCAGTTCACAAGTTGAAACAAACAACAAAAGTCTAAACAATTAGGATATAAATTCTAGACATACTTTTTGAAACAATATTTATCATTGAGTAGTACGTAAATAGAAGTAATTTTTTTTGTACATTTTAATTAAAAGTGGGATACGTATTATAAATAATTATTGTGCAGTAAGAAAATAAGTAGTAGTAGTATTAGCCTGTAATGTCCCACCGGTTGGCAAAGGCCTCTCATCTCACTGAAGATATCAGTAGAAACTAAGTAGAAAATATAAATGGTATAGTCAGGGAAAATGCCATTACGTCACCATTAGAGCGAGAATGGCTTGACAATCTTAGTGTGATATTCTGACTGCATTTGTTATGCTTCCTAAAGTATCCCATACATGAAGAGATCGATCGCACGGGCAATAAACGAGCAGATCAGGCAGAATTAATACCATTTGGCCTGATTGGAGTGACGCTCTATTATTGAAACATCGCCTCAGTTCATTTTAGTACAGTCGCTTCGGTCGGCTGACACTAGCATACCTCAAAGATAGCTTATGCACGATATCAAAGCTGTTCGTTTATGGAACTCTTGACTTTGAAGTAATTATTGTTGATGAATCAGCACCAACTTCCCTAACTGTACCAAAAACTTAATCTATTGTATGAAAAAAACCATTTTATCTTAATTGTTTATTACGAGCCTTCGTCTGAATGCTGGACGAAGGCCTCTCCCATCCCTTCATGGATCCCTTTCCTGGGCGTTTTATCTTAATAAATAAAAATATGTTATGAAAATATGTATACTTGTAAAACGAGTTGACAAGCCTGCTGGCATGAGAGCGTTTACTGTGTCTCGCTTCCGGAGTCAAAAATATGTGCAGACATACTTTTTGCCGACGATATCTGGGCGTCAGTTATGTATTCATATAAATTATTTGTGTATGTATTTATATGGAGTAGTGTCAGTAGTTCGATTCTATAATACAAGCATAGAGCTTAGTTTGGGGTGTTATAAACCGTGTGAATTTGTCTTGTAAATATTGATCTATTTATATTTCAATGCCTCGGTGGTCTAGTGGCATGTGCACTCACCTGCCAAGACTGGGGTCCCGGGTTCAATTCCCGGGGCGAGCGAAAATGTTTCCTAATTTTCAAACATGGCTCGGGTTTGAGATCACCTACCCGAATTAGGAAGGCGTGGTGATTATGCCTAATCCTCCTCACTGTACTGATATCTTCAGTGAGATGAGAGGCTTTGACTAGCAGTGGGACATTATAAACTAATACTATTATATTTTAAAACATGTTATTTTTACACAGTGGAAGTGATATTCCTGGTGTGGGGCATCCGGCTATGCATAATGGTGCGGAAGGCGCCTTCCGAATTCAATGAGAGCAGGTTCATATCAATGGCCATTTACAACGAGTTTCTCCTGTCAGTCTTCCTGAACATTTCTATGTAAGTATTGACACTTGACGGAATTTTTTCCATCGCAGACAAAAGTCCATAGAGTAAGTAGTATTTTTCAAAGTAAGTGATTTAAAAACAACCATCTGTGCCCGTAGTAATACGTTCACAGAGTAAGTGTTCGAGTAGGTAGTGGTCAATCATGGTGAAGGAGTTTTTAGACCGCCGCGCCGTAAACCCTTTGAAATGTCTTTTTTTTTGTACAGGGGACTTTTCGACCGTTTGTTTGCATTTCAAACAGTTTAAAATGGTTCTATTTGAACGGGTAATAAGTCGTTAAGGGCAGACTGTGTTTTAAGTAAACTTAATGTCATCCAGCGAGTATTTTATAAGCTTAGTTTTATGTCGAACACACATAAAATTCTACATACTACAAAGATTTTTATACTCCTTTTCGTGTGTAGAGAAAGCATATCAGTAATATGCAAACAGTTTTTCCTTATTACATTTCTTTCACTCTTTAATACGCTTATTTATAAGGAAAATATTTTTATGTTTCCATAGTCTCACTTTGATATACATATTTGATATTTATCGCTGAACGAGACACATTTATCAATTGACGTCATGTGCAATGAGTAAAGTCTGAAATTGAACTTTATTTCTTCCACGTCAAAGTTCCACGTTGAAATCACTATTAAAAAGAAAAGTATGAGTATGAGTATGAGCCTGTAATGTCCCACTAATGGGCAAAGGCCTCTCATCACACTGAAGATATCAGTACTGTGAGAAGGATTAAGCATCACGTCAAAACCCCACGCTTGCCTAATACGGGTTGGTGAGCTCAACCCGAGCCATGTTTGAAAAGTAGGAAACATGTTTTCGCTCGACCCGGGAATTAAAACCGAGACTTCAGTCTTGGCAGGCGAGTGCACATACTACTACACCACCGAGGCGTGCTTTTAAATACATTACACTTTGTATTAGAATAAAACATGATGTGAAAACAAATAACACCTATAACTGAACCTCGACTAACTAAGCTAAGTGTACAAACATCAATAAATAATAGATGAGCAATTCCCTCCAAGGACACATCCCAAATTATCCCATTATCTTAATTGAAATTTATCCTTTGGGATATCGGTTGATATCAGGAAATTTAATGTTACAATTTACATAAATTTATCGCCATTGATTGGTTTCGAATCGGTTTGTAGTTAGAGTTAGATATCAAGATTTAGTTATGGAATATAAGGGCCGAAACTGCGTTAAGTGCCCGCGCGGTTTCATACAAAAGTGAACTGTCGCGTGCACCCGTCGCGTGCACCCGTCGCATGCGCCCGCTTACCGCAGCAGCCCTTAGGAACTAGCAGCGCTCTACGGTTTTATCCGCTTTGCCACTTTCTGTATAAAGAATAGCATGTTATCTTTTTCTGGAATGTATCTATTAAATAGAAAAAGAAATATTATAATCGAGCAGTTAATTCCTTAGATTAGCTCGTTCTAAAAAACAAAAATGTAACTCTTCACTTTTAACTATTCTTCTACGAGTCTATCTTTATTTCTATAAAAATCAATCATGGTTCTTTGGTCTCGGTAAAACTCGAGATTGGCTGGACCGATATAGCTGATTTTGGTTTTGAAACGTTTGTAATGCAGAGAAGGTTTAAACGGAAAGCAATGACTGAATAAATGCGGGTGAAACTGCAGGGCACAGCTAGTTCCTGTATATGTTCATTTGGCTTCCCATTAGTGAAGATTTATCTCTACAATCTCTACAAACACAATAGCAAGGTAACGTAGATTTAGCTTTGCTTTGTGTGAAAATGTATGCGTGATGTGTGCCGCAGTGAGGCATTACCCTTTTGATCATTCAACTGATATTAGGGACCTCGGGCAAGTCCCGTCTTGTTGACGTGTAATGTGGGGTATATTTTCTATAATATATACACGTAGAAAACAGAGCAGTGTAATGTCTAGATTAAAGAGTCCTTTAGACTTATTTGTGGGCGCCCGGAGACAGCGAGACGAACGTCACGGCAGATCACGCAGGCGGTGGCGGGACGAACTGGACGTCTACATAAAGTACTGGCAATTAGTGAAGAATGGAGAAGAGTGGAGGGAATGGGGGGAGGCCTTAACCCAACAGTGGGACGATACCCTCTAACAGTAATATTATCTTAAAAGTTTGTATTTTCATGTTTATGTAAACTACCAATAACAAAGGTCATAAATGACAAAGAATTAAGGAAAAACTAAAAAAATAACAGATAAAACTTAAACTTTCACGCAATAAATCCATACAATGTTTTATTGTTCCAACTTTTGTTCGAAATTACTCCCGGTGGAGCCACTATATGAAACACGTACTACGTTTGACAGCGTCGACGATCAAAGATGAAAGTTCGTGAAAAAAGTAAAGGGCGCCACACAGTGTAATATATCAAAAGATATCGGCTAGTTCAAGTGGAAGTATCATAAATCACGCTAGAGGCTAGCTTTTGCTAAAGTTCGTGATTTAGTGAAACTTTGCGCTCAAACAATTGTTTTACATACTGTTGCGAATTTAAGGGTGGTGATGCACTGATTCGTATCTGGTTTTGCTATTGAAGACACTTAAAATGTGCTTAATTAACCTTTTGTATTTACTGCACTGCAAGATTTATATAAAACTAACTTTGTATTGCCATATAAAAAATATGTTTGATAGTTTTTAATATATTTTTTATTTCACACAAAGCTTCACCTGACAATAAGAAACATAAAAAAGAAAGACTTATCTAATTTGGTGCAGTCGTTTGGAAGTTATGCGCGTGCGTATAAACATTTCAGTGATTTTTATTTAACTAATATAGATAAGAAAATATTTAAATGTTTAATTCCATTTATATCGAAGAAAGGTTCAGACTATGCTTGTCAAGATATTCACACTTTTAAAAAACTTTCTAGACGTAATGGAATATGGAAAACTTTGTACTTAAACCATAACCACTGTTAGAACAGGAAAACTGTAACTTTCAACAACAAGTTTAATACTTACATTCCTTCGAAAACAATGCAATAAATATGAACATTACACGTAACAGTACCAGATATTCGATATTCAAATATCACCCTATCACAGTTCAGCCAAGTGTGGCGACACCCTCAAAACTGATTTGAAAACATCCAGCAAAGTTGGTAAGTTCGCTAACTCCTCGAATTTCCTTCGTCCGCAGTTTTCTGTACTTCGTGACATTATGGGTATTCGTTGCAATCGTCATATTATTATAAGATTTTGTTGTGCAATATCATCTTCAGATTATTTTAGACTTTTTTTGTCTTTTTATTTAATTAATTTTCGAAGGGGAGGGTGTCATGGTACAGCGACGTTAGGTTTTTATTTAACGTGTGAGAGCTATTGTTCAGATTTTAAAAAAATCGCTAGTAGCGTTCATTATGCCGTGGTATCCCATTGTGTGATTCTAAAACTCTTAAGATATAGAGCATGCACCCACAATAATCCGAAGATGAACTTAACAAATAAAAAGTAATGATGAAATTGAAAAAAGAAAAAACGCAACCTCAATTGATCTCAAACCCGAGCCAAGTATGAAAATTAAAATTGGAAGCATGTTTCGCTCGACTTTAAAATTACTAAGGACCTTCTTGATTGCCACTAGCCAGTGCTATTAAACCACAGAGCAAAAAATCACCACACGCTGTAGCGACCTGCGCGGCGGTGATTTTATGCTCTGTGTATTAAACTATCAAGGCATTCCATAGGTCTAGTTAGAAGACCTATGACCTAGTACTAGGTTCTTTCAGACGTTAATTAGACTTCTTGTTCCAGGTTGTTCCTCCAATCACCAGCGAACCCCGACCTGCTGTACATAATATTCTTCTGTCATACACAGTTAACAGTCACATTGTTGCTCTGCTTTATATTTGGTAGTAAGGTAAGATCTTCTGAGTATTTATTTTTGTTTAGTTACTTACTTGTGGGACGATCTTATGGCCTTCGATACAGATTGGTGGGAAAAGGCGAAAGATAGTTCCTATCTTTTGGTTGGCAGTGTTTGGGGGAGATCTTTGCCCAGCAGTGGGACAGTATAGGTTAGATATAAAAATACTTGTCATAATTTTATTGTATATTACGACGGGTATACAAAGGTATATCGCTATATTAAGGTACGAGCTATATTATAATATACCAAGTTATGCATAGCTCTATTCAGGTGGAAGGACACTTTAAATGTAAAAAAATGGTCTTAGAATTTTGTTTCGTTACTTTTTAAATTGGTAATAAAAACTAACTAATATCCAACTAAAACCAAAGCACACCTAAAAACCTATTAAAAATGAAGAATTAAACGAACAACAAATATTAATGGCTGTAAAACTATAAAAGGCCTAGCAACCAAAACGTTACGTCACTAAAAAAACCATAACACAATTCTTCTTTCAAAATCCCAATGATAAGTTACACAGGAAATGAATTGGATACTGCCAACTCACTATTTCTTTTACAAAAAACTTATTTTCTTCAATGGCAACTCTTAAGAATAATAGCTACAATAAATAAAAATAAATTGACCGTGTTTCCCATTTTTCAAATTAAAAGTATTACAGTAGATCATCTGGACTCAAAGAAAGCGTTTTCTTTCATATTTCAGTCTAGTTTTGTAAAGAAATATGAGATACAACCAGTCACTTTGTAATATTAAAGAAATCTTTACTATGAACTAGAGTTAGACAGTGACGGATTCAGGATTTTAGTTTTAGGATAGGTAAAAGTATGTTAGTTCGAGTAGGTTGGTGGCCAACCATGGTGTTGAAGTTTTTAGACCGCCTCAAGAACTCTGACATAGTCTAAAGATTGAAACTAACGGGACCGACATTTCAATGTGCCCTCCAAAGCACGGTAACGCTCAGATAGAGATGTTAGTATCAGCCACACATCCAAGTAGGGATAGCATGTAGCACGTTGCTTAACAAACGCAATGAGCTAACATCGTAAAGTCAAACTTCGCTATGTGCGCAAAAAGGTAGTAGTAGAAGGTAGGCTTCATCATGGAAAACATGTTATGGGAGAACTCAAATGATGTCCGCTTGAGCCCCTAAGCCCCTCCCTTGGATCCGTGCCTGAATATAGAACATAGGTTTCTTTTACGTTGGTGGTTCAAATCCGGTGAAGAAAATGCTTAACCTGACCCAAGTTTGGGGCAAACATCGCTAAAAGTACTTATCTTTCACCTTGTTCAATTATTCACTATCGAAGGTGACGAGACCATAATATGAAGTAAAGTAAAGTAAAGTATTAGCCTGTAATGTCCCACTGTTGGGCAAAGGCCTCTCGTCTCACTGAAGATATCAGTACAGTGAGGAGGTTTCAGGCGTAATCACAACGCTTGCCTAATGCGGGTTGGTGATCTCAAACCCGAGCCATGTTTGAAAAGTAGGAAACATGTTTTCGCTCGACCTGGGAATTGAACCCGGGACCTCAGTCTTGGCAGGCGAGTGCACATACCACTAGACCACCGAGGCGTTAAATAATATGAAACCAATTTCAAAGGCACGCGACAAAATACACACTGCAATAATACTTTTAACAATCCCCAGGAACTTCAAAGAGTTATTGCAACCTTTAAAATTACCACGGCTTTTTATAGCTCGTGTAAATTTGTTATATCTTTAAAAAGTTTTGAAGAAAAGTTCTAATTAATTACCTAACCAAAAGGTGCTTTCGCTCATAATTCGCTGTAGAAATTAATAATATCCCATCAAGGTAATAGCCGCCAGTGTTTACTTTAAAATAATATTTATTTAGGACTTCAATTACGTTTTCCCGATTTATGTAATTTGATGGTTTTAGTTCAGGTGTGTTTGTTAGGTTAAAATTGGCATAAAAATATAAGATCCTTAAAGATCTAATCATTAAAGGGTATTTTACATAAATTGTACAAGTACTGATATGGTATTTTTTAAAAACTTTATAAAAAAATAGCGTTAGTTTATAACTAACTAGCCGCGGCCTGCGGTTTCGCCCAAGTCGTACCCGTTCTCGCGGGAATTTCGGGATAAAATGTATTCCATGTGTTATTCTCACGTATAACCTATATTACTGTAAAGTTTCATCCAAATCCATTTTGTAGTTTTTGCATAAATACATACATACATACATACGTACACAAACTTTCGCATTTATAATTTTAATAGGATTTGTAACTTTTACAAATCATGTAATAAGTATCCAAAGGTTAAGGTTTAATTCATTTCATAATTTCAATTTAATAAAGTTTCATTTTGAAGATATTATAGTCAATGATATTGCAGTGATTACGCAGGCGTAATGGTGAATGACGTTCGAATACCGCGGTGCTAACGCTTAATCGATCTCTATGTATCTTCGTAAAGACTTCAAAAGGTACATTAGGTACATTGACAAGCCAGTGAGCATAGTGGCATGTGAGAACGCTTACTGTGTCCTGGGTTGCGGGTTCAATTCCCGCCCGGAGTCATCAATGTGTGCCGATAATAGTTGTTGGCGATGACTTCTGTGTATCATTATTTATGTATATGACAAGATTAATACTGATACTATTACATATTTGTATATGTATATGCACTAGTATCAGTTAGTAAGATTTCATAATACAAGGCTTAGAGCTTAGTTTAGGTCTAATTAACCGTGGCCTAATTTGTCCTGTAAGTATTTATTTATTACATATAGACACTTGATATTCATTGCAATAACATTGTAGGCTTTTGATCTTCAAGCCGACACTTTGACTAATTCAGAGTAGGCAAGTACAATTGGCTCTTGCAATAACATTGATGCCAATGCCTCAGTTCAAACGCCTATGTCTTCTGCACTTAATGGCTACATTTGGATCGGAGCCCACTCCAGAATTACTGGGCCGGATAATCTGATAATAGTTAGGTGTCAACGACCTCTCTTCAATTCAGTAAAGAGGGGTTTCTATTCATTTATTCCGGGTTGAATTATTGCAGCCGGTGTCTTGTCTTGTCTTCAAACGCGTTACACCAATTGGGTTCAAGCTTGGTAAAGAAATCCAGTTTTAATTTTATTTAGAAAAGGTTTTACAAAAGGTTCGCAAGGGACTTAGTATGTGGTAGTAGGTAGGTCTAAAATAGATAGATAAACATTTTATTTCTAATTTTAAAATACTTAAGCTTTTTACGTAGCTTTTTACGTAACTGTTAAAACAAACATAAATCCAAATAGAAACAACATATCGATATTATTCTATCCGTGTAAACATAACAAACAGACATACTCCAGACCCAAAGATTAGCATAAATTGGTGCGAAGTTTCATAATACGGTCCCTTCTCCGCAGGCTTACATGGTATATAGAGGGCACGGGAAAGATGACAGGGAGAAAACGGGCAAGTTCAGGTCGAGGCCGGCAGAGTCGACTTACACGATGACTACGAATAGAAGCGCTAGGTTTTGTGACAACATGACCGAGCGAGAACTCGAGGTAAGTATGTATTATAAAAAGAACTTAGGGTATAACATTGATAGTAGTATGATTAATTGACAGTGCGGAGCCATTGAGTATGACTTTGAGTATGTATCGAGGCTAGCAGTAAAAAGAAAAACCCTATTCAGTGTTTACCTGATAGTCAGGACTGACGTTGCTCGTTCGTTAGCTCCCTATTGAAAGTAGATCGTATTAACGTAGTCTTCGAAGCTACGGACGATTAACATCCGTTTCTGAGCATTGAATACGGTTTAATTGTAAGCAATTCATATTGTCAACAGGAGGAGTTCAAAAAGATTTGCAATCAGTTAGAAAAGCTGCGCGAACGATGCGGTGCGTGCACTATAGTCGCACGACGCATCACCGCCATGCAAGATGCCGCCGCCATTCATGAGAGAAAACCACCTACAACAGATTCAGCGCCTCTCAAACTGAATACAGTGTTCAGTGCGGTCGCTGACCGACTCATGTGCACTGTCACCCCCGCAGAGGAGTCAAGCAGTAGCGGCAGAGATCTCCCCTTCGAAGCCCCACCAGCGTACAAACAAAAACCATTCAGCCCCGTGAAAAGCGTCAAAAACAGCAACGCTGAACCCAGTCATACAGACGTCACAACAGACTCGCCAAGCAAAAAGGCAGAAGAAAAAGAAGACAAACAAAACGGTGTGTTCAAAATATCTGGTGAAGCTTGTACTGATATTAGACCTCCTGAAGTGAGTAATAGAAATGGTGTTACTAAAAGTGATGGTGAAGTGAAATCTAGTCAGAGTTCTACTGAAACAGTGAGGGGGGTTCGTTCGGGGCATGCTAGAACACACGCCATTGTGATCAATTTAGATGATAAAAGTCGGTTCACAGAAGAAGTCACCGTCTAGAAGACTGTACTTATGTTTCTATTAGCTGTGTAAATGCTAGTCTATACTGTGATTATTAGATTTATTATAGTTTCGATGCATATCAGTGATGTACGAAATGCGTATGTTTGAAGTGTTAATGTTGATTTGGAAGGCAATATCGATACTTCATGTTTTATGCGAAGAATATCTAAATTAAGTATAATCAAGATTTAAGACAGAGCATAATTTTAGTATCTGAAGTCAAAATCATTATCTATTCCAATACAGCGAGTTATTTTTGTTTAATTTATCTCAGACACTACAAATCCGATTTGAATAATTCTTTTTAATTTTATGAATAACATTCAACAGAAAATTTAATGGCTAGTTTTCATCTTGAAATACTTACAGGGCACAATGGGGGGTAACCGCGGAGCCCAGGTAGTCGATATTAGAATATGCCAGCCAAAGTGATTTATGCTGAATAGATAACAAAGTAACCTTAAGCCATTTAAGATTTCTCTTCATTTCATCATCAATATTGCCTTTCAAACAAATACAATAAAATGTATACATGTTCATGAAGCAATGAAAAGTTTATGTGTTACTGTAAGTTTAAATAGTTTAACATTACTGTTAGTGTTAAGTGTAAATCATGTATTTGTAAACAATCAGTATTTAAATTTTCTGCAATAATTGCAATAATAGGTAGGAAAGAACAATTTGATAATTATTTAACTCTTTAATCATTCAAAACTTTAAATTAACTTCGAACCTTTTACAGCTTTAATTATGGATAAAGTTTAAAAATAACGATTTATTTTTAATGTAAATTGATTGCACCACTCATCCTGAGTTCACCCGCGAGTGGTTTACTAAATATAGGATTTTTTTACCAAGTAAGTCGCGGAAAACAAGCATAATCTTTTCAATTAAAGTTTAAGCAATAAGGCCATAAAAACAAACTAAAATATCTCAAGCGCTCCTCCTTAACTATATATAACACGTCGAAAACCATTTCCCGAACCAAAATCACAACATTCCGGCCAATAAGCTTTCAAACGGGAAAATCATGCAAAGCACTCCTTTCACCTGAATTATGTGGAAAAACCTCAAACAAACTATGAAGTCACGTCGCTTTGCCACCGTCCCTTAAGCTTAGATCTCACCAATAGGTGAGAAGAACGATGCAAATACAGTTTTACTTCATCCTCACTGTTTGTCTAAACGATACTATTTTAACCATGAATGTCTTATAGAAATAACTACTACTAGTCTTGTACTACAGCATCGTCTACCATGAACAATAATTAAATATGTGGCTGTTTGTGACACTTTTATTTGAACACTACCGTGTATCCATAATGCCCATAGATTTGCTAGTTTAAATTTTTTGAATTTAGAAATCTGAAAGCCGCCATTAAATATTGACAACAGTGATTAGCTAAACAGGATTGTTGGTGTTGCTATCGATTGATATTTACTATTCACACCGCTAACTTAACCTAACCTATTCGCTTTTGGGTACCCGCCTTTAGTTCGTTCACCAGTAACAGTCAGTTCTTTATCGTCGTAATATTTTCACGTGTATTCTTAGGTTGGGTGTAGGAAGTAATGGCGGTTAAAATTAAATCATTTCTTGTGATAGCATTTCGTTCAAACACGATCCTGCTAATTGGTTCGTACTTTTAATTTGAATTAGGAATTATATTTTTATGGTTTGTAGTGTTACGAATGCGCAACGAAATTGGGTTTCAGTTTGAAATAAGTAATTATCGAATGCTGATTATTAAGTACACATTTTGATAGAATCTGTTGATTAAAGATATATATTTTGATTACTCGAAATAGGGTTCGTGACAGCACCAACGAAAGATACGTTGGTAGCTGATTTTGCCAATCAAATTAAGTTTCGACTGCAAAATACATACAGCCATGCAATTCATATTGAATAATTTCAAAATTTCATGTTCGTGACATTTTAAAACCGTTTTATCGAGGAAAAATTTGTAACTTCACAACTGATTAGCATGCAACGTGACTGCGATTGCATTTTACGTGATTCACTTGGAAATTATAGGCCATTTGGTTCTAGATTTATTAGGGTAATAGCATAGCAGTTGAGGCGAAACGACTTTGTTTTATTTACATGAACTGGTTTATGTGTAAATTGGAGTAATATATTTTATGCGGGGATTCTGAAGTACTGTGCTGTTTAACTCGTCTTTATTATTTGTTCATAGGCTTCGCATTATTTGTCAAATACATATATAAAGTAATATATCCGAACGCTACCATGCTTTGGAGGACACGTTAAGCAGTCGATCCCGGTTGTTTCAATCCTCGGACCACGTAGGAGGCCCTAAGGCGGTCTAAAAACTCCGAAATCAGACTAAGCCACTAAACTATTCGTAATGAAATGAATGAGTAAAATAATAATGCAAAACATTTATTTTTAAGTTTCAAGACATTGTCTACAGATATTTTTAAAATTGGAAACGCTTATTTATACTTATGGACGCAAGATAACGAAATATATTTGACGTTCAATACTGTTAATTTTTTTTTTTAATATTAGATTTTTTGTAAATTGTATACAGCCACTATGTAAAACAATAAAATTCAAAAAAGGAATGTTTCTACCTTACAATTACGGTTGTATGTCAAACTCCTTTTAATGGTCTTCGAGTTTCATTCAATTTACAATTCGAACACTGTGAAGATGTTCGTAATTTAAATTCTGTTCAAATTTCACTTCCAAAATTTGCTTTGTGATTTAGTATAAACTAAATCACATTCCAATTTTAAAATCTTGATAAACTATTTTAAATAATAGAACGCATTTAATTAAATATTAAGATACCTATTGTAAACTAATCTAAGGTTAAAATATATTTTGTAAATATAAAAGCAATGAAAGACATCTAGTGATCGTATTTGTTTGTAAATATTCTTTGTAAATATAAGTAAAGTAAAAATGTAATAATTGCTTTTAAATATGAATGTATAATATTTTGTTCATAGTCTTCCCTAATTAAAATACTACTCAGCATTTTTAGGATAAGGATAGTCTTTTATAGACAGTGATTTTCGAAGTTAAGAAGAAAGAAGAAAGTAACACATGAAATGATCTGATGAAATATATTTCTTTTTACTACACACCTATCTCAGAAACGTAAATAAATCCCTGTCTAAAAGCTACGAGCTACGAATGACTACGACGTAGCCCCGTAGCGTCTAAAATCTCGTAGTCAAAGATTTCCGGTTCGCCAACAAACGAAAACCGAATAAAAGAAAATTTTCATAGCTTTGTATTTTAATATCGGTGAAACTTATTGAGTTATAGAAGATGGGGTTTTACTGTAACAAGCTGCGAATTATACCAATAAAAAGTATAAACAAAATGCCTTTTGAATGTTATAAAGATGTAATAATCTTTATATTAAAAACATCATAAGTCTTTGCAGTTACATTTCTTAACGACTGTTTGCATCAGAGTTTTTAAATATTCCAATAATCAACTTAATGAGTGAACTCTTTTTTAAACTTACACGATTTGAACACATAGTTTTAACGTACTCACACGGGTTTTTTCGTGTTAGAAACTTAATAAAGCAAGTAATAACTTACTTTTTATTTCCCGACGTTTCGAGGGGATTGCACCTCTCGTGGTCGCGGGTGAACTGAAGACATTGGAGTTACCGCTGTGATGGGAGGGTAGACGTTCCAAGTGTTGGAAGTACCCTCACATGGTCAATATTAGAGTTTAAAGGTGCGTTCACATTACACACCCCGCTCACGAGAATGGCCAAACAGCTGCGAACACCGAAGGATGTAATACCCTTACAGATGCCGGGTGTTTACAAAGTTGACTGTAGCTGTGGTCATTCATATATAGGTCAGACCAAGAGGACGATCGCCGAACGCGTTAAGGAGCACATAGCGGCTGTGAAGAACCGTCAAATAAACAAGTCTGCTATAGCCGAACATTTAGTTGACTCGGGTCTCAATCACTGGATCGAGTTACATGACCCTAAAGTTATTGCAAACGAGCCGCACTACTACAAGAGGATCATTCGGGAAGCGATTGAAATAAGGAAATATCCGAATTTCAATCGTGAAGACGGTTTTAAACTCTCTGCGGCTTGGAATCCGGTAATAACTTATAAGTGTTCGAGACGTGCCCAAAAGACCAAGTGCCAGGATACTGTCAGTGTTGTGTGTCAGTCTAATGTGAACGCACCTTTAAACTCTAATATTGACCATGTGAGGGTACTTCCAACACTTGGAACGTCTACCCTCCCATCACAGCGGTAACTCCAATGTCTTCAGTTCACCCGCGACCACGAGAGGTGCAATCCCCTCGAAACGTCGGGAAATAAAAAGTAAGTTATTACTTGCTTTATTAAGTTTCTAACACGAAAAAACCCGTGTGAGTACGTTAAAACTGAGTGAACTCTTTTTATTAAATCTGCATATAAGAAAATATTTCGTCCTCTCCGAACTTAAAAATAACTTACACTTACTCATTTCCGTCACACTTATTATATTAATAATATGACTCATATTTCCACTCACTCATTCATAAACTAGATTTTCAACATATTCGATATCAGTTTAATTCCTATCTATACTAATATTATAAAGAGGTAAAATTTGTAAGTTTGTTTGTTTGTATAATTGAGGTAATCTCAATAATTACCAGTCCGATTTGAATAATTCTTTTTATGATAGATAGCCACATTCAACGGAAAGGTTATAGACTATTTTTCATCCCGAAATTCCAACGGGAACGGGCACAACGCGGGTAAAACGCGGGCGCTGCTAGTATAAAATAACTGTCTTGTAAATTATAAGCAAATGTAAATAGTTCAACTTAATGACTAAAGTAAAATCTAAAAGAAGCTTTATTGTTAATTTGCAATAAGAAACCACGAGACGATGTGATGGATGTATGTAATTTTTAAATTTTGTCTTCGTCTTAAGAAGCGATGTTGAATATAATAAACGAAATTAAGTATTAAGTTTGTTTTTCATTTAATCACGTCTATATCCTAGACTATGACTCACTGTACTGATACCTTCAGTGAGACGAGAGCCCTTTGCCCAGCAGTGGGACCTCGCAGGCTAATACTCTTCTTGAACCTTTAACCACTGCAGCACTGTGGTTAAGTTGCTATAGATTTTTTCTGCGGAATTGTGTTATGCAAGGATACATAGCCCGTTTTATAGTTTAGCGATTTGGACACATTATTTAAGTATAAGCACGGGTTTTTTCGCGGCACAAAGTATTGTTTGTATTAGTATCAGTAAGTAACATTTCATGATATAACTTTAGAGCTTAGTTTGGGTTCAAGTGAGTGTGAATTTGTAAGGGTGTATATTATTATAACTACCAAAGGTTAAACAAGGAAACTGTTACTTAAATTATTTCAATGTAAGGGTCTCTTAATATAACCTTTTCATAATATTACCATACCGTCCATCATCCCCCAAAGCATTATCACTTACTTATTATACACTATTACTTGCTATTACTCACACTCCTATTGGTTGTTCCCAAAATTGGCTCCAAAAATGATTTGTAGGCTTTACCTCGAGCAAAAAGGTTGAAGTATTCCTTCGATTATGCAAAGAGGTCGTATATCTAAACTTTCGAAGATGACTTCGTAGATTGGAAAATTGTGTATTTCATCGCGGGCCAGGTCACGGGAAGATTTTGTTAGAAATAAATTAAATGGTTTGTTGACTGCAGAGCCTTCCCTTTTTGTAGGTAAACTTTGAAACAATGGAGTCTGTTTTGACAGGATATCGGAGGTTTTTGAAGTTGTTATTGGTGCGAAGAATATTAGTTAATAAAATAAAAATATTTGTTCGTAAGAAAAGGTGTCCATCCTACTAATATTATAAATGCGGATGATGGATGTATGTATGTTTGTTACTCTTTCACGAAAGAAATACAGGACGTATTTGGATGAAACTTTACAGTAATATAGGTTATACATCAGAATAACACATAGAATCTACATTTAATCACAAATTTCCACGGAAACAAAAACAGAGTGAAAACATTATAACAGCCAACTCTTCAGCTTCATTAAAAAGTTAATATACGGGATACCTCCGTGAGTGCGAAAAATTATACTGCGAATATTTATACATCGAAAACTTTATACCGACGTATTCATAGTTCGAAGACTTGTTACTGCGAAATATCTTTTGTAACATCGAACATCGTTACATCGATACCTTGTTATGCTAGTTTTCTTTGTGCAATGGTATGTTACTACAAAAGTGTACAGATACATTTTACAGATCCTAAATAATAATTATTATGGCGTTTACAATACAATATGGAAACTTATAAAGAAGCAAGTCAGTATAAACCACGCCATAGATCGATCTCAATCTGACATTTTAAGAACTTCACCAAAAAATCCTTTAAAAACTTTCGCATTGATAATATAAGTAGGGAGTAGAATTACAGCTTAGATTATCCAAAAATCAAGAATGAAAACCAAACATTTATATCTCCGTACCGCTCTCGAATTTCACTTCACTACTTGCCGGTTAATTTAAACTTTTTAGAACATTAAAAAATAACGAAAACAAACATCGCTTGAGATTAAATATTGTTCATAACAGTTGTAATAGTACACATTAGTTATTCTACCTCTATGGAATACAGGATAATATTTTTAGAAACGTTTGTGCATTATTATGCAACTGAATAAAAAATAGCGCTTGTGGCTTAGTAAATCTTCATGTACAAGTATAACAATGTTAGTAGATGAAATTGGTAAATGCATTGCCACTATGTTCCAACAATTTGTTTGAACATGTTTAAAAAATAGGAAGCGAGTGTGTTGAAGCGGAGTGCAATGATGTGGATCCCGAATCGGGATCCACATCATTGCATTGTGATTGGTGAATCGGGATTCCCGATTCACCAATCACAGCGCATTAAGATTGTCAAACAACGCATTGACATTGTCAAAATATTTTCGTAATGCATTGTGATTGGTCAGAGCTCCGCACAGCTCCGTTCGCAAACGAAACGCAACCTTGTTGTTGTTTATGAGTTGTAGCATCACGGAAATAAATTAAAATGTAATGCATGAACAGTTCCCTACAATGACCGAGGCTCCAGTGTCAATTCCCCGATTGCGCGTATGATTTCAGTTGACTTTAAGCAATGTGCAGCTCGGCCCTTATTTCGATGGGTGGCTGATAGCACTTCTATCTAAGCGCTACCGTGCTTCGGAGGGCACGTTGAGCAGTCGGTCCCGGTTGTTTCAATGTCCGACCATGTCACAGGCCTTTAGGTGGTCTAAAAACTCTGACACCAGGGCTGACCATTGACCTACCCATAAAGAAGAGATTATTTTGATGCAAACAAATGTTACTACATTTAACAAAATATTAGTTTCATCAAAACATGTATTGCCCCTAACATTGCAATTACTGCATTAAATAACAGTATTACGGTGTTATGGAGAATCTCATTATTTAATTTGCAAACGCATTTTGTCTTGTTGAGCGAAACGGTGGCAAATATGCATTCGAGTATATTTAGCACTGAACTTAATTATAACACTCTAAATAAGATCTGTTTGGGGAATAAACATTTTAATTATTATGTTTATTTTATAGAAAGTTTGAAAATGCAAGGCCTGGCAAACGTTGTTTTGCCATATAAAAATAAAGGGGTGGACCACCCTTAACATTTAGGGGTATGAAAAAAAGATGTTTCCACAAAATTTCATGAAAATCGGACTTGTCATTTCGGAGCAGTATTGTATCTAACATTGTGAGACGAGAAATTACATATTATAAAACAAAGTCCCCGGCCGCGTTTGTCTGTTTGTCTGTCGGTTCGCGATAAACTCAAATACTACTGCACGAATTTTGACGTGGTTTTTTAAATAGATAGAGTGATTCAAGAGGAAGGTATATGTATTAAAATTCCCGAAATTCTCACGGGAACGGGCACAACGCGAGTAAAACCGCGGGGCGCTGCTAGTTCAATTAATATGACTAATTTTAAGTGAACTAACTGAAGAACTAATTCCCGCAACATCATCTAATTAATGACTCGCCCCCGATAACTCCTATCAAGTTAAATATAAGTATTAATTTTCGTAATACCCACAACATTTCGTATCATCATAAGCTTGAAGTATCAACGTAAAATCAGACCTTAACACTCTTTAATAAAGTTTAATTTGCCTATCAAATGGAGGTAAAATGGTAAGAAAAATATTTGTTCAAAAATTAATGGATTTTTATTCCGTTATCGAAAGGGAAATGATTGGAATATATTTTTATGGCACGAAAATAATATAGGATTTCAGGCGGTTTACGATCGCGAAGTTATTTTATTTTTTTACTTATCTGTGAGGTTTATTTTATGACTTTTGGTTACAATGTTCTTTACTAACAGCGCCTCGAGGCTTTACCCACGTTATGTTGTATGTACCACCTGTAATTGAACCAAAGCCTGATGGGATAGTATACTTTAAATACTGAAGATGGAAAATGGTACTCAAACAAAAGAATTTGTATTATGAGTACTTTTTCTCGAAATGCCAATGATTTGACTCGCCTTTTTCACTGTCTCGTAGAAAATGTACTTACAGAATAAAAAGTTGGAAATGTTAATGTGTTGAATATCAGTCTATTATATCACACTGTTGAACAAAGGCCTCTCATTTCTTTGAAGATATCAGTATTATAATATAAAATATCTCAATTTATTTTTTGTAAAAATTCACTTTCTTCTTAAAGCCCACTTGAGTTCTTAAAGATAACTAATATGAAAGTTCAATCAGGATCACATTACAGGCCCTATTGATCGCAGTCATCCATTTCATTCAAGTGGCCTGCTATTGAAGTATGAATGGAAGAAACCAAATGGCATTAAAAATAGAGCTATCTTTTGAAAACGAGCTGATTTGTTATTAAAAAACTTTTTGATTAAAGGCATAATCTATATATAAAAATGAATCGCTGAATTGCCAAGTGCATAATTTCAGAACGACCGCACCAAATTGGATGATTTTTGTTTTCAAGGGTTCCTTATTATGAGGGCAAACAAATAAAAATGCTGTGACATAACATATATTGAAATTGTAATTAATTACTACAACGAGTAAGAATAATTATGTCTGTATTTTCAAAAGTCCAGAAGCAACCTAATTTTAAATAAGCAGAAACCTGAAGCCGCGTAAAATACGAGAGGTCTCGTAAAATATAATAATAACATAAGTTTGTGGCTTGACGTAGAATTACAGATGTGTTTTCACAGATAATTTATTTAATAAGGTCAGTTATGAACACTTTGGTAATTTTTTTTTAGTTTAGTTAGACCAAGCGATGTCAGTTCATAGCGATTGTTAAACAACGTGCAGGTCGCCCCTTACCTGGATGGGTGGCCGATAGTAGCATTTCTATCTGAGCGCTACCGTGCTAAAAACTTCGATACCAGGGTTGGCCACTAACC
The DNA here is from genome assembly GCA_951394245.1 of Cyclophora punctaria. Lineage (NCBI taxonomy): Eukaryota > Metazoa > Arthropoda > Insecta > Lepidoptera > Geometridae > Cyclophora > Cyclophora punctaria. The sequence continues at coordinate 10,486,390 of OX596168.1, forward strand.
TACTCGAAATGAAGACTAAGCATGAGTGTATGAATTAACTCACGTTCATCACTTTCAATGGAATTGAAAAATTCATATGTTCGCAAACATATTTTGTTCCAAGCAAATATTCTCAGCCAAGACAATTTCTAGTTTCTATAGCACAGAATATTATTTGATTTAATACTAGAACCAAAGCGTCTGTAATTAAGATATTTGCGGCAGCAAAACAAATAGGTAACGTGTATTGCGTTCGTGGATATGAACCAGCTCAGACAAGGTTAGATCTAAATTATGTGTATCTAGGTAAGTTTTGTGGTTTCACTAATACAGTTGGATGGGAAAACGTATATTATTCTGTAATTCAAATTTATATTATACTAAAATACTAACTTTTATTCGCGGCTTCGCGTTCTGAAGTTTTTTAGAAGTATTCGATCAGTGTGTTGATTGCAAAAAAGTATTAAAAATATTTGGGGAAATTTTGGTATTCATTATGGCATTTTGGTCATATTAAAATTCGTTTTCGGGATAAATGTTTTTGCAACGGTTTTTTGTATCTTTTAGATTTTTCTAAGTGATTTCCGCCATAAGATTAGGGTTAATGTCACCTCAATCACATAACATAATGATATCAATCTTATCGAATAATATTCTTGTATGAAATAATCTAAATACACTCCTCTACCTTACTACCCTAATCTTTCCCCTCTGTACTGCTGATATTTACAGTGAAATGACCCTATGTAGTGAGACATTATAATATGCTAATTATAATATGTTTAATGTAACATAATAAGTCTTTCTTTGTCGAAATGTCATTAATATTTTAGAAAAAATGTGTCAACGTATTTGGTGACAACACCATCTTTTTATTATTTTACGTAACAAAATAGGAAGTATAATGACGTAAATCTTTTATTGAAAAATATTAATGAACAATGAAATAGATAAAAGTTTCATTGCTTACAGTCTATGATTGGATGCGAAAATCGAAGTAACTCGAGCCAATTAAAATGATATAATTGGATCGTAAATGCAGATATTCTTTATGAAAGAAACTAAATACCTGATCCCGATAGGACCATTATTGATAGTACAAAAAACCGGCCAAGTGCGAGTCAGACCCACGCACTGGGTTCCGTACTTTAATAAAACGGCAAATAATCACGTTTGTTGTATGGGAGCCCCCCTTGAATATTTGTTTAATTTTATTTTTAGTATTTGTTGTTATAGCGGCAATAGAAATACATCATCTGTGAAAATTTCAAATGTCTAGCTATCACCGTTCTTGAGATACAGCCTGGTGACAGACTGACGGACGGACGGACAGAGAAGTCTCAGTACTATTACTAAGACTTCTTTGTCCGTCCGTTTTTACCCTTTGGGTACAGAACCCTAATAAAAATGAACGCGATATTCATAATAGATCAACAAGTGGCTGGAAAAGTAAATCTAAGTTAAATATTCCGATGGAATTGCAATTTGAACTGGAACAGACAATACAATAAAGTTTCACTTAAGTTTCATCTGTTTTCATCATTTTTTACAGCAAACTAAGGGTGTATTTCTATGCAAGCGGAGTGGAGCTGTGCGTAATACAACTGACCAATCACAACGCATTACGGAAAGGTTTTGACAATGTCAATGCGTTGTTTGACAATCCTGATGCGCTGTGATTAGTGAATCGGTCCGCTCTGTTTCAATGGGAACGCACCCTAAGCTGCTACGAATACGACTGCACCATCCACAGATCTGTGGCACCATCTAATCTTATACAAATAAATAAAATTGAAAGGTTTGTTTGTACTATTAAAATAATCGTTTTTTAATAAGTGCGTATAGATATACACGCGATACATATACGGCATATACCAAAACAACTGATTTTGACGAGACTTTTACTGGCAGGTAGCTAATGTAATAAGGAGAAACTTAGGCAACTTTAATTTTAGAATAAATAAATATTTCCACGGGAACGGGCACAACGCGGGTAAACCCGGGGGGCGCTGCTAGTATCACAATATATTTTACATGCGTTCTGTTGGATGTTTGAACAACAAGGTACGTTCACTATGTTGAAGCAATCGTAGGACTTCCCTTATTGCTATAACAGAATCAGCTATCATATTATATTACCACAAATGACACTATACGAGTAGTGTACGATTTTACAAAAACGTCAAGAAAAAATGTGTCAAGAATAATTTGAGTAAAACAAAGTGGTTGTTTATCCGATACAGCTGAGACCACAACTAAGTTTATACCGTGAAGGCAATAAGTATTATTTTCAAAATGACTACATCGAGGTCCCTTGAGGCTCATTATAAAAGGCTTATTGAGATTCTGGCGTGGTACAAACAAGTAGATGATAGAGAGTCAAGTCAAATATTTTTATTTATTTAAATATAATTGAAACGTACGTTAATGTCATTATTATTTGTTTAAACGGGAACTTACGTAAGATACGGAGGCTACTGTTGTTGTTATTTAGTACCGCAATGGTATCTTACAAATGGGGTATACGAATACTTAAACTCTTCTCAAATTATGCGTAATTAATTTCATAATTTTTTGACAGCTATTTGTCAAAATTGTATGGAATAATACCTATTGAGTTATCGTCCATGAGAGCCCGTTGATTCAACGAGATTTGAAGCAGTGCGTTTAAGCGCTGAAGCAGATTTTTTCACTTTTGTTAATTTTTTTAAAACCGCTGAATGCTTTGACTTGTCCTACTAGTTCCCGCGTGGTATCGCGGTGGATCAATACGAGCCAAGCTGAGGCCCTTAAAGCGGTCTTGTAAACGTCTGTATTTGCTACCAATCTCGGCAAATCCCCCTATCACTGATATTCATACCTATAATTTATAAGAAATATTTGTCTCCTGGTATATTAAACCAGAAAGGTCTTTTTGGTGGAAAATATTTGTACTTTTCACTTTTCTTGCGGATTTTTTCATTGGAAGAGGTTGGGGTTTTTTCTTTTAGGGGTTTCAGTATTCAGTTTCAGCTCGTTAAGGTAGGCTAGTTGTTAATAAATTACTGGTCGCACTCAGCGGTTTTACTTGCATAGTACGACGAGTGAATCTCTCTCGTGAATGTGGCTTTTTTACTTCATAAATGATGACCAAAGAATTTGCAGCTTCTTTTTGGTATCGTCAACAAATCATTTTACAGAATTTATATTATGTACTAGCTGTGCCCCGCGGTTTCACCCGCAGCGCCCGCGTTCCCGTGGGAATTTTGAGATTTTTATTCCTTATTTTTCTTATATAAAAACCTTGTCCTGACAATAAGGAACACATTAAAAAAAGAATCATCAAATTTGGTGCGGTTGTTCTGAAGTTATGCGCTTAGCAACAGATTCAGCGATTCATTTTTATATTATGTATATCGCTGTTACTAGCTTAAAGCTTAACATTTTCGTAATGCGTTGTGATTGGTCGATGGATCTCCGCTTAGCTCCGCTTCAAAGGAAATGCACCCTTAAACACTGATTCTAATGCAGTAATTAAGATTCAGTGCAGTAACTTTAACAACCCTGCTAGTATATTGCCTCTGCCTTAAGCAGGAAGCCACTTAATTTAATTTTCGTCGCCGTCGCACTGTAACACTCATTTATTTTTATCACTGGTATCGCAGCGCTCGTGGCGTAGTTTGATGAAGCGATGTTAGTTCATTGCAATTGTTAAGCAGCGTGCAAATCAGTTCTATTTAGGATGGGTGGTTGATAAAGGCATGTCGTTGTCATAAGCGTTGTCGTGCATGTAAAAATTTTGGTTCCGGTTTGTTCAATCTATAGATCATGTCGGAGACCTTGAAGCGGTCTAAGAACTCCGATACCAGGATTGACCAGTTATCTACTTGAATTTACTTGCTTATTACATCACTGGTATTGTTAACTGCTAGCTGCTAACTTTTGGCTACTTTTTCAGTTTAATTAGCTAGTTTTCGTATGCCTAAGGTTCGTTTGCAATATTGCTTATAACTAATTTGAAATAAATAAACGATTCAATCTTGATTTCGGTTATTAAGCTCAAATTACCTATAACTATTGGCATAATATCTAAAATTCTTCCCCCTTGAGCCCCCCACCGCTCCACTTCGCTTCCACAAAAACGCTCTCTTAGATAGTAGCCCAGTGGTCAATCTACCGCTGAAAGTTTCAAACTAAACCTACTACATGACCTCGAAGTAGTTGTCAGATTTAATATTTAAATGAATCTGACCAAATTACCTTAGTGCTTAATAAATGATGGTTAATGGAGTCAAGTTCCAAACTAGTTGTACTACAAACCTAGTTAATTTCACCTTTTAATCACACAAACTATCTACAAAGCTCCCACAAAAGTACTTTCATGAATGGTTACCTATTGAAAGAGCTAGTAATGTAAATAGACATGGCTGAAGGAACAAAACCAATTTAAAAATAATGTGGTCTAAGTATAGTATCGCTCTTCAATTTTAATCAAATTAAAGTATATCAATTAGTATTTGTACCCTTATTGCTGTCATTTCAGATTATTTACATTGATGATAACTTGTTAAATTCACACGATTTACATTCATTATTGCTAAATGAAACAGCACTGTACCACGTTTCCGACATTTTGAGTGGACTACACCATTCGTGTTCACTGGACGACACCACCCGGGAGATGTATTTTAATAAATAACGTTATACATTCTAACTCGATACAGTCCCGTATCATTTCGTATAATTGATGATATCATTTCAATAAGCCACTATGATTTCCGAAATATAAGTAAGTAGATTTTAGACCACCTAAAGACCTTCGAAATATAATACTTACTATCAAATCTAAATACTATTCGCTCTAGTATCGGAGGTTTTTGACTTTTTAAAGGCCTTCGATTTATAATACTTACCTAGGTACTATCAATTCTTAATACTATTAGCTCTATGAAGTGCCAAGAGTGTCACGGACCGTAACATCACCGCGGGTAAATGACATTATCTAACTAATGCAGAGAGTAAATTATGCGCAGGACGCAAGGGTGTTTATAAACGTAAGATAAATGGACTGCTGGATGCGGTACGCTGTTTAGATTAGAGATGTTTTATGAACAACGTTGTATGTCATTTGAACTAGCCAACATTAGAGTAGGCAACATTAAATAAAAGTAGCAAAAAGTGGGGCATTACGGGCTAAGCGTAATGCCCCACTGCTGGGCAAAGGCCTCTCATCTCACTGAACATATCAGTACAGTGAAAAGGATTAGTCGTAATCACCACGCTTGCCTAATGCGGGTTAGTGATCTCAATCCCGAGCCTTGTTTGAAAAGTTGGAAACATGTTTTCGCTCGACCTTGAAATTAAACCCAGGACCTCGGTCTTCGCAGGCGAGTGCTCATAACACTAGACCACCGAAGCGTTAGCTTAGCTAGCTTTCATTAAGTACTATATTCTAATCTGTGTCATTTGAACTAGCAAACATTAGAACTATTTATTAATTAGAACTTACATTAGATACTTTGTTCTAATCAGAATGTGATTGTGGATCGTAACGGTTGTTAGTAACTGCTCTAAAAGTCAACGCAACAATTATTACTAGTCAATAAATAAATACACCCCGGACAAATTAATTAGACATACACAGTTAATTAGACCCAATCTAACCTCTTAAGTGTATATTATAACAACTAAACATACTTATACACATTCATAAATTCGATAAGTGAATATATATTTCACACCAAGACGTTCGTCGCCAACATGTCTGCACATTTTGTTGTCAACGGGCGGGAATAGAAACCGCGATCCACACAGTAAAAGGACTTCCGTGCTGACGGCAATCATACCACGAGTGTCCAATGTGAATAAGCATTAGTAGTTTTCAATTCAGTTCAACTAGCCTTTTCTTTACTAATAATATAAAGAGGTAAAGTTTTTAACTTTGTTTGTAAAGACTAATCTCAGGAACTACTGATCCGATTTAAATAATTATTTTTGTAATAGATAGCCATATGCAACGAAAACGTTACAAGCTATTTTTTATCCCCAAATTCCTACGGGGACGGGTATAACGCGAGTAAATCCGCGGGCTCCTATTACTTCAAAAGTTTGTTGAAGAAAATTTTTAAAATATCAAAGGAAAGCCCCAAAACCCTGCCTTAACCTTAACCTCCCCTCAAAATGTAGAACTTGTTACAAAATATTAAACGGGTATAAATAAGGCAGTTTCCGCAGAACAATGTGTAAACAAGAAAAGTTCGGTTTAATAAACCAAAAGGTTGCTACAATAAAACGTGCAAGTTGTGAGTTACGGGGCGAGTTGCCGCATTACCAAACTAATTAGAACGGCGCCTTCACTTTAATTAGCGGACCACTTCCTTAACTGATGGTGGTGAACTTGGGGAAGGAATATTTTAAATAAATAGTTTGGGCACTCGTCTTTTTAGAGATGCTTGGGTGTACGTATCGTTTGTTCTAACTAGTTTAACTTCTCATTAATTCCATTCGTTAGTTTGATTATTGGACTAGAGAGAGTAACCTAGAAAATAACTCTTGAGATAAAACTACTAGTGGTATGGAATGAAAAATAGGTAAAAACTGTTAGCTTGCCTTATGGCATATAGGACTAATCTATACTAATATTATAAAGCTACAGAGTTTGTTTGTTTGAACGCGCTAATTTCATGAACTACTGGTCCGATTTGAAAAAATCTTTTTGTAATGTATAGCCACATTCAACGGAAAGGTTATAGGCTACTTTTCATCCTAAAATTCCCACGGGAACGGGTAGAACGCGGGTAAAACCGTAGGGCGCTGCTAGTACAAAAAATGTATTAACAAACATACAATACGAATTAAAAACAACCTCCATTTAGACGCACTTTCGTTTCTCGTTTCTTTACCAACTTTTTCAGGATTTCATACAAAAAGCAACAATAAAAACTTGTCCTCCCCTGCAATAAATATACCTTTCCCAAATTAGAGACATCCTTATTGCACCATCAAATTAAGAACAACATTTTTAACCCCTCCGGCCTCCCCTTTCATTTCTTCCCCCACCCCCTTCCCCTCCGTCCACAATTATATAATTCCTCTCGAAACGACACTAGGCTTAATTGCTTTGACAAATTCAAGGTAATTCTTTCTGAAAAAGGGGTCAAATTGAGAATTTGCGCCCTCACGGTGTCAGTGTAATTGAACATGAATCAAATTAATTATATTTTAAATAGATTTTTTGAATTTAATCCTGGTTTGGGCATATATTGCTATGCTTAATTTTGGAAGAACGCCCGTTAATATTATGTTTCAAGGGAACCGGTTAATTAAATGGTGGGATGGGTTTGGGTCGTGTATTATTTTTTTATTAAATAATAAGTTAATGTACCAAGTTTTACCATTTTTTTTATTCAAATATGATTGTTCATGGTTGGACGAAACCATTGGCTGTGTCAGTGATCTTTTTCTAGCGCTGAGAAGCTTTTAAAGTAAAACTATTAAAACTTTACAGATTGTTACAATCTTTTGTGCTCATAGTCATAAGCCGCGTACCCACCTAGCGCACAGGCTCGCGAGCCGTGGCTCGCGAGCCAGCCTCAGTAGTTTTGTTCAATTTTCACGAGGCCGCCTCGCGAGGCAGGCTGAGCCATCATAAGTCGTGTATATTCAGCTGCAGCTATTTTCCTAGCTTCGCGCGCGAGCCAAAACATAACCGTACCCACCTAGCGCACAGGCTCGCGAGCCATGGCTCGCGAGTCAAATGCTCGGCTGGTGTGGACGTGCCTCGGGCTGCCTCGGACGCGCGTTTGCTCGGCTGAGCACGGCTCGGCCCCGAGCCATCTGTTGTCGGTAAACTTGACGCGCTCAAAGGTGCCTCGGTGAGCGCTGTATCTTAGGTGGGTACGGTTATGTTTTGGCTCGCGCGCGAAGCTAGGAAAATAGCTGCAGCTGAATATACACGACTTATGATGGCTGGCTCGCGAGCCATGGCTCGCGAGCCCGTGCGCTAGGTGGGTACGCGGCTATTCGTTAATAATCGCGCTGAGTTAACATCAAACTACAACTTGCGATAGCTTTAACTTGTCAACAGTTTGTACTATAAAGTTATTATCGACTAAGATCCGAACTTCCGTACAGAGTTGCTTAATTGGAATCTGAATTATTAATCTAGGGAACAGATTAGCAGTGACAGTAACCTATCAATATGAAGAGGTTTGGGATAGGAACTCGTATGCTTGAAAACGGAGGAGTAACTAGCATTGTACTTAAATGCCAGTCAACGCATGTACAATGCACCTTGTCAGATATAGGCATGTAAGTAGTATACATACATATGCCATTAATTCTTGGTTGAGCGAAAACATGTTCCCTACTTTTCAAACATGGCTCGGGTTTGAGATCACCAACCCGCACTAGGCAAGCGTGGTGATTACGCCTAATCCTCCTCACTGTACTGATATCTTTAGTGGGATGAGAGGCCTTTGCCCAGCAGTGGGACATTACAGGTTAATACTTTTTTTGAGTAAGCAGCTGGCTATGAAAATATACCGGGAGGTTTGTGTATTCCTGTATTCTATTCTATTTATCAGAAGGCACTTTCAATTTAAGCCTTTTTTGTCGTCCTACTACGTGCCGCAGTGATGTGAAGTCGTCCGCGCACTATGTTCATTTGTTTTTCACACAAACTCACGTAGCAGGACAATAACGTTATAATTGAAAGAGCTCTAATTAACAACTCTAATCTGCAAGGATCCTCGAATAAAACATTTGAAAGTCGCGTTTTTCTTTTGTTTCCGTTTCTTTCGACGGTTACAAAGATCGAGAATTAACGTAGGTAACTAAATACTGTAAAGAAAACGAGAGGAGACAGCGCGTGCCATCAGTGAAACGTCAGCTACAATCTCGTTTCAAATGCAATTGTTTTGTGAGTCGTTCCTACCTTTTCCCCGCCAACAAAAACAATCAACCTTACACAATACAGAATAGAGATAAATTTACCTTGAACGAAATTGAAAATACATATTTATAAGTACATTATACGACAAATACACTTAAGAACAGGAAAATAGTTCTGTGTTGAAATAATAAAACTGTTTATTTAATGTTTGTTTATGCATTTTTAATGTAGTCAACAGATTGTCGACTGAAAATATTTTATAAGCAGCGTTAAGCGGGTTATTTTCAATAAAATATTGTAAAACTTAGCCGAATCCCGATCTCAATAACCTACCAATAATTTATAGCAGACTAGCAGTGCCCCGCGGTTTAACCAGCGTTGTAACCGTTCCCGTGGGACTATCGGGAATGTTTATACATATAAACCTCCCCCTTGAAACACTCTATCTATTTAAATAAACCGCTTTTAAATCCGTTGCATAATTTTAAGCATTGAAAATGCACCATAAGTGTCGCCATAGAAATAATGTAATAACTTGACCTGCTATCGACTTATTACCGCTTTATTTATAAATGCATAACAGCACTTGTGCTATCAAATGGTTCTCCCTTTCCAACATACGCTATTTGCCAAAGAGCGAAAGAGATAAAACACTTTAATACCCTATTTAAGTTAAATATCGTGTGGTTTTTTGTTAGTTTCAACACGGTAGTCTCAGAAACTGCCACTCCGATTTGAATAATTCTTTGTATTGGATAGCCCAAAATCCTTTTCCCAAAATTCCCACGGTAATACCATATAAGTAGGTACTCTTTAAGTAACTAATACAAAGACAAGTATTTCCCACAGTAAATCGACATTGACTTGTAAAAGGAAATCATCGGTCGTAATCGTCATAAGAACCTGCAAGTTTCGAACACAAACCGAATAAAATGACAATAAATTTTAAAATATGGCCAGAATGATTAAATTTTCCGTTTATAAAGCCCCTTGTCGTTGTGCCTACGATTTATCAAAACTTTTTTAATGGCACTTCGAAATAAATAGGGGTTCTTTCAAATTGTTTGTCATTTTAAAACTTGATAAATATTATTATCGTTCGAGATTGAATTAAAAGATCAACTCGCCGTTCAGGGATTACAAGAAACTTTGTTTATTACTTAATTGTTATTAATGACTTGATTGCTAAGTAAATTCTTCTTCAGTTTCAGTAACATTTGTGCACAAAACTTTTTTTTGTTTTTTACATTGTCATCCAAAGATGTTTTCAAATTTCAAGGCTAAATTAGATACTAATTCATATTTTGCTTGCAAGCCAGACAAACAAGCTGATATGCGCTGACACAGAAAAAATAAATAAAATCTTGTAAAAAGATAAAATCTGATCCTTAAACTAATTTGATCTTGTTATTCACCGTCTTTTCAATAATCAAATAAAAACCTTCTCGAAACGAATTCTCGAACGATTTTTCACGAAAAAAGCAATTCTTTCAAAGAATAAAACATTAAACATAGGTTGTACCGCATTTTTCATATAAAACAGTATCTGCCAGTCCTTTTATAAGTCTCTAGATTATGTGGCGTTAACACACGCTCCAGAAAACATTATCAAAGGGCCTTTTTAAGGTTATTAACCACCATTACGCTCATATTTAAGTGCCGTTCCATCAACGACTTTGTGTAACCTGACCTTAGTATTTTCGGAAATTAATATAATGGACACGGTCTCTTAAAAATGTGGTACAGGAAAATAAGAAGAAAATTTAATTAGAAGTTTCACTCAGAAATAAGTTGTCTGTTGCAAAATATTATTTAAAAGTTACGGGTAAGTTTATGATGTTTTTAGTTAGATATTTAATTAACATTGCAGTGAAGACGGTTGATGAAAATGAGACTTATGTTTTACAAACCGTGTCTTATTCAAACTTTTAGAATACCTACTAAAAAGTAAGTTCGAGTAGGCTAGGTCAATAGGTGTCTAGGAATGGAAATTCTAGGAACATATGTTATCATTAAGGAAATTTGATTGTATGACTTGATTTTAAAAGTCCGTTCATATTTGTTGACGTCTCGTGTCGAATCCGGATTCCTATTTATCTATACTAATATTATAAAGCTGAAGAGTTTGTTTTGTTTGTTTGTTTGTTTAAACGCGCTAATCTCAGAAACTACTGAACCGATTTGAATAATTCTTTCACTGTTAGATAGTCTATTTATCGAGGAAGGCTATAGGCTACATTTTATCCCGAAATTCCCACGGGAACGGGCACAACGCGGGTAAAACCGCGGGGCGCTGCTAGTTCATTTATATCGAGTAGGTTAGTGGCCAACCCTGGTGTCGGAGTTTTTAGACCGCCTAAAGGCCTCCGACGTGGTCTAACGATTGAAACAACCGGGACCGACATGACGTGCCCTCCAAAGCATGCTAGCCCAAATAGAAATGCCACTATCGGCCACCCATCCAAATAGAGGCTATGTTATACGTTGCTTAACAATATCAATGAGTTTACATCGCTTATTTAAACTACGCTACCAGCGGTACCTACTGATTTATCATTGACTAGCAGCGCCCCGCGGTTTTACCCGCGTTGTGTCCATTCCTGTGGGTATTTCGGGATGAAAATAGCCTATGTTACTCGTGGATAATGTAGCTTTCGAATGGTGAAAGAATTTTTAAAAACGGTCCAGTAGTTGTTGAGCCTGTTACTAATTACAAACAAGCAAAGGTTTCCTCTTTATATATTAGTGTAGATAGTGTAGAAAATTTCAAATATTATATACGTCAGTCGTTTTTAACTAATGTGCATAAATTATTCTTGGGTTTAGTATAATTATATTTATTTTAATATTTTATATCATTTACATTAATTAAAAAACTTCTGAGTATTAATATGGGGCACACCGCCTAAGCTAATAGCACGTCACATCAAATCTTCAAGACAAACAATAGCCAAAATGAAGTAAAGGCACGAAACTGAATTATAAAAGTCACCGTTCAGAAACAACAATAAAAGTTTCAACATTTTTGTGTTCTAAATTACAAAGTATTTTTGGGGACTATTTATAATGGCAGAGATTAGAGGGTAAGCAGTTATGAGTTTTATCAGCGAGCCGTTTTAAAAGGTCGGCTTCCATTTAGATGGAGACGTGATGACTCGAGATCGTTCTAAACGATTTTTAACCGATTACGTTGACTGCTGAGCGAGGTAATGTGTTTAAGAATACGATTACATAAATGAAGGTTTTCTGGATTATGTTGTGGAAACGTGTTTTAATAATAGAGTGGTGGGTTTAAAACATCGTAATTCCATTTATGGTCTCATGTTGAAGCTTTTGTCGTTCACCAGCGTCTACCGACGCCGATAAGCATGATCAACTTCGATCACATAAATATTATAAATGCGAAAGTTTGTGAGGACATATTTATATATTTTTGTTACTCTTAATTCATTGCGATCGTTAAGCAACGTGCAGCCCCTACTTGGACGGGTTCCGAAAGTGGCATTTCTATTTGAACGCTACCGTGCTTCGGTGGGGACGTTAAGCTGTCGGTCACCGTTGGTTCAATCATCACATCATGTCGGAGGCCTTTACGCGGTCTAAAAACTCTGGCACCAGGGTGGCCACTTAACTGCTCGAAATGGATGATTGAATACGAATCCGGATTCGACGCGAGACGCCAACAAATAAGGACGGACTTTTTCAATCAAGTCATACAACCAAATTTCCTAAATTATAACATACATTCCTAGAATTTCCATTCCTAGACACTTATTGACCTATAGACACCATTGAATAACCATCGGAACCCTCTATTCAAAAGAATAATAACATTTTCCTTTCCATTCCATTTGAATTTTAGTAAAACAGTCCATGTAATAAGTTGTAGAAAGTAACGTATTCATGATATGCATCAGTAGTACTGAGGACTGAGGCACTATTCCTCAAGAGGTACCAGCGATTTGCATTCCACTATGCTATGCAACCTTCAGCGAATAATTCTCAGATAAGCATGCAACCAAACTCAGGGAGAAACTTTCAAATTAATAAAGGCAGATTAAAAAGACGTTTTTGCATTTTTTGAGTGAAAATTTAATTGTGAAAGATCAAATGCATTTGGAGATGGTTAGTTAGAAGAATATAATCTACATTTTTATAAGAATTTTCATTTTCTTTGCCTGCATAAAGTTAAACTGCGGTTCAGTTAAGCTGCGGTTGTTAAAACGATGGCGTGGTCAAGCGTATAGGGTAACTAAACATCAAATTCTGGGTTTGACAGCCATATATACTCGAGAGTTTCTAGAAAGTTTTATAGGCAGGTAAAAAAACAAAACAAGAACCGAATAGGCTCATTATAATGTAAAGCTATAATAGGGTAGTGGCCAACCTGGTGGCAGAGTTTTTCACTCCTTATAAGCCTCCAACATGATAATATAGTGATTGAAAAATTGGGACTGACAATTTTCACGTGCCCTCCGAAGCACAACGGCTCATAATATGTCTGTAGCGACTATTTGGGTATTCCATGGAGGCATATCCTTCGAGTGTGTTCGCATCAGAGCTATCAAAAGCTTCATATTACTCAAAGCATAGCTCAGGAGAGAGCTTCCTAGAAATGTGTTTGGCATATCATTTCACATACGTTTGGTACGAATTCAAGGCGGTTGTTCATCAGTTCATTTCAGATAATGATACTGAATTGTAAAAGTAGAGTAATAGCCTGTAATGTCCCACTGCTGGGCAAAAGCCTGTCATCTCACTAAAGACATAAGTATAGTGAGGAGGATTAGGAATAATAACTACGCTTGCCAAATACGGATTGGTGATCTCAAACCCAAGTCTTGTTTGAAAAGTGGGAAACATGTTTTTGCTCGACCGGGAAATTGAACGCGGGACTAGTGCTCACTTTAATGAAACTGTATGTATATAGACGTATACGAAGTTGAATTCCGACATGTTCAGATATCGATGACGTTTTCATCCAAGGGGTATCCCGGTGGCTACGGGACCATTACTGCGTCAAATATCTACCGTTATGCCTCAATAACTGCAAATTGGACGAATATAATGAGGCGTATGGTGTTGCTGTCGTGTCGTTATAGAACCGTATTGAATAAGGTATTTTGAAAAGAGACTGTACTCGTGTTATTTTAGGTTTTATTTTGCATTATGTCCATTTTAAAGTAAGGTGTATTTTAAGGTTTCGTAAATATGAAATGATCTGTTATTTATGCTGAATGATTGGGTATATCTTTTACCTACCACATAAAAGAAGGGTGTTTTAGGTTTGATGGCGATGTCTGTGTGTGTATGTGTGTGTCTGTGCTATCTTAATTCTCAATCGGATCTACCGATTTCAATGAGTTTTTTTCAATTGGAAGCCAGTTATCGTAAATGGTTTAATTTTATAAATTTGACTTATTTTTGATTTTTCGTTTCATATTCAATGGTTTTATGGATAAGATTGTTTACCTTATCCATAAAACCGCTTTACGATTATATCATCGCGGTCTTTCCAATGGTTTTGTGGTTCTAAGAACCTGATACAAACGGCTGCACTTGCTGATTTTCCCGCTACCGGTTCTTATTTATGAATAAGTTAGTGATAGTTATAGAGGATACAAACAAAAATGTTTTGCAAGTGCGTGAACGGGGTAAAACCGTAGTTCGGACGTAGGGTGTGTTTCCATCGAAGCGGAACAGGGCAGTGTGAAGCTCTATCACAACGTATTATGAAAAGATTTTGACAATGTGAATGCGTTTTTTGACTTTTTCTAAGCGTTCTCATTGGTTGCTTCAATCTAAACACACTCTTAGTCTAGCATTTAATGTATAACTGACATAAACCACTATTCACAAACAAGGAAGAGGAAGTAAGTTTAACATTATTCCAGATTTGAATCAGCAAAGCGCGCCAACAGCCATTATTACAATTTCAGTTTTCACCCCATTGTTTTTAATCTAATTTATTTTATGAACGCGAAAGTTTTAAAAAATTAGTTTTCAATGAAGTTTTGGTTGTTAGTAAGGGTTGCAATTAACACAAGTGGGCCGGCAACAATAGTTGAATCGGCTTCGGCATTTTTTTTCGGGAAAAATACTGATACTGCATTCATGTTTATGAAACTGTACATGTGTATGACACTACATTATGACTGTCAGTTTTATTGATACTCCGATCCGATCAAGTAGCTTATTTAGATACTCACCTCTTTATACCCAACTCACCTCTTACACGATTTATTTTTCATTTAATTCATCCGACATTGCCAATGAATTCCATCGATGTTTCCAAGCCTAGTGGAATGCTGTTATGAGCGTGCGGTTTTGTATTCCCATATTCTTCAACATTATTCGAATTCACTTCCCGGCTGTGCCGATTAATGCCGGCTCGTGTGCATTGCAACCTTTATAAGCAAAGCATTTAGCGTACTGTTGAATAAAAACTACAATAAAATCTATTGTCAAGTGAAATTATAACAATATTATAGGCCTTATTCTTAAATGCATTTTAGCTATTTAATGGATTGTTCCTTTTACGACATAGGCTATTTTCCAAAGAGCAAAGGAGACAAAACACTCACTAATAGTGTTTTAGAAATAGAGCGATTATGAATAAGGCGGTATGAATTAAGGATCATTTGTATGAAAATGTTTAGTCAATAAAACTCATTTAATGATTACTGGTTAATTTACAAATATTATGATACCAACGTTTTGCATAATTTGATTTTTAGGGCAAATTTAGGTAATAGAATACACAGTAGATGTGCAATATTAATTAGAAAATGAAATATTGTTTTACTCATCTCTTCCCACGATACCTTCTTACAAAATTAATATAAAATTTCTGTACAAAACTACCCAGAAACATAAATTAACAAAGCCACAAAAAAACGTCCATAACATTACTATTTCGCTCACAAAATTTAATATGATAAATATTATAGAAACATTGTAATTTTGCACAAACAATTTGTTACGGGGTCGACTATAAAACGGAAGCCCAAATTGAAATCACGTACCAGACATTATGAGAGAGAGAGCCTCGTAAAAATATACTTTGTACACTGCCAGGTGAGACGTAAAGCGGATAGTTGAAACATAGATAGTCGGGAAACAGATTGAACTATATTTACCAACTATTATTGAGGTCGTAATAGTATGAAAATAGTTTTAATAGCATAATTCAATTGTTATGGTCCTTGTGTCCTTAATAGTAAAGTATGGTACGATATCACTACATAGTATGAAACAAAGTCGCTTTCCGCTGTCTGTCTAGCTGTATGTCCCTATATATGCTTAGATCTTTAAAACTTCGCAACGGATTTTGATGCAGTTTTTAAAATGGATAGAGTAATTCAAGAGGAAGGTTTATATGTATAAAAATTTCCAAAATTCCCACAGTAACGGGCACAACGCGGGTAAAACCGCGGGGCGCTGCTAGTAAGTGTATAAAATGTAATGATGTAGATTTTTTCTGAACACTCGGTGTTACCCATCTCATAGTATCAGTATGATGAATAATCCCTGGGTTATTATTGATAAAAACTGTATAAGTGTCAATAATTCAGACATTGATTGTGTCATTTTGTCAATTATGTACGATAAGAACAGCTTAATAATGTCGAAATAATAAAAAAAAATGTTGCGTCACTGGCTAAACCGTCTAAGTCAAACCAAGTCAAACCAAGTTAAACCAAGTAAAACCAAGCCAAACAAAGTCAAACCAAGTCAAACCAAGTCAACCCAAGACAACCCAAGTCAAACCAAGTCTAATCAAGTCAAACCAAACAAATTCAGTTAAAGTACTTTTTTCCACTATTTAATTTACCAGCTAGAGTCGTTTAGAGGCTGTAAATCAGTAGTTGAAGCCCGAAGCAGTAAAAAACAAAAGCAATTTGTTTGAAAATCAAAAAGCAATAGAGTTTACGAGGAGAACGTAAACACACGATCGTTTAAAACGTTGCAAACGATTTGAAACGTTGGTAACGGTGAAAGCCCAATGATGTTCTGATGTAATGAAATAGCAAAACGTGACATTAATAATAATTGTTTGAAGATACCAATTAATATAAAAAAACATTAGCACGTAAAGTTAGTATGTTGTTTTAAGAAATACTAGCAGTGCCTAGCGGTTTTACCCGCATTGTGTCCATTCCTGTGGGAATTTCGGGGTTAAAAATAGCCTATGTTACGCGTGGATACTGTAGCTTTCGAATGGTGAAAGAATTTTTAAAAACGGTGCAAGAGTTTTTGAGCCTATTCATTACAACCAAACAAACAAAGTTTTCCTCTTTATAATATTAGTGTAGACAAACAAATTGGCGCCATGATGACACCGAATTTTCTACGCGTGCACAAGCTAAACTAAACTTTTGAAAGCGCGTCTAGGCGCGTTAAGAAGCGCTTTTTGCCATTCAAGCACTTGACCTTGACCTTGACGCGCGCGTACTAAACAAAAGTCAAAAGCTTCCTTAGTAGAGATTTAATGAGTGATTTTGACATGTAATTTATGAAAAATTCCGTCAATTAGTAAAGTGTCGATTTAATGGAGGTCTCTGAGTGCGGCGGTTAGTCAAGTAAGTTTTCGTGATTAATACATTTTTGTAAGTAAATTTTTGTATAAGCGAGAATTTTATATAAAGAGAATTGTAGCGTTTGCGTATTAGAATTCGACCGCGAAGTATAAATCGCTAGTCGAATACCATGGTTATAAAATCAAAATTTCATCTGACGAAAATAGAGATTGGTTTTTCAACCCACACCTGGACCAACAAAATCGTATCGTGCGGGACTCAGTATTAAAAGTCAATAATACAGTCAAAGCTACGATACCCATTCGAGTTTATTTACTTTCAACGGTCACTTCCGATTCTAATATTTAAATAAATGTTGTAGAGTAGATCTAAAAACTGTGCCTATATGAGGACACTTTTTACTTCCGTCAAATAGTTTGTTAAACGTAAGTTAATCGTTGGTTAAAGTTCAAACTTCGAAGTGATAAAAACAGTAACAAAAAACAACAGCCTTTAACAGCGATTGGTGGGTGCTCGCAAAGGACAGGGAGGGTTGGCGATGATTGGGGGAGACCTTTGCCCAGCAGTGGGACAAATTAATTAAGTAGGCCAAAGAAAAATAACTCAGCTTGAGTTGGGAAGGCACTGAGTTCACACTACGCTGGTAATTTCAGTTTTCCTCTTTAATATCACTAAGCACATTACGCCTCAGAGATCGTAGTCCTACAAATATAATAAATAAAACTCTCTTTGCTCTGTGAGGCACAAAAAATAAATGTCCATCAGCTGAACAATAAAAAATATAACCAACATATCTTGAATCCGCTGTAGGTATTTATTTCCTGTTTTAGGGAAAAGCTGGTCTTCCAGTGATATGGTGTTCAATAGCGATGTAACATTAAAAACTATTTTTTTATTTAAGTTAAGTATCTGCTGAACTGATGGACAAAAATCTCCCCAAAAGGTCTTGAAAGGTAAATTAAAGTAAAGTAAAGCCTGTAATGTCCCACTGCTGGCCAAAGGCCTCTCATCTCACTGAAGATATCAGTACAGTGAGGAGGATTAGGCGTAATCACCACGCTTGCCTAATGCGGGTTGGTGATTTCAAACTCGAGCCATGTTTGAAAAGAAGGAAACATGTTTTTCGCTTGAAAAGAACCTTCATTAAAAGTGTTAAAAAAAGATTAAAAAACCTTTCAATTTTAAAATATTGCTATAAATAAAAATAAACATGGTTTATAGGAATAACAAACGTTTTTAAAGGAAGGATATTTACCAGAATCGCAGTGGAATATCACCCTAATCTAGTAAATTGTATAAGATTTTTTCTCCTATTGGTTCTCCGATTTCGTCAGTTTAATAAATCGTTCTGGGCCGCAGTTTTCTGTATTTTTCCGTAAGTTCCGATTTTATTTCCCCTGTATGATCTAGTACTTTTGGTTTTTTGGGCATTCGGTTCATTAAATTCTAGATATTTTATTTTATTAATTCGGTTCATTTAATTCTAGTAAGGTTTGTTCATAAAGTTGTATAAAATGTTTTGGTTTCAGATTTAGTACTAAAGTATAAAGTATTAGCCTGTAATTTCCTACTGCTAGGCTTAGGATTTTAATCTCACTGAAGTTATCAGTACAGTGAGGAGGATTAGAGTAAGATCGGGAGTAAAGAAGATGGAGTAATGTAAGTTCGTGTAGGTGTCGGAGTTTTGAGACCGCTTAAAGGCCTCCGACGTGGTCTATCGATTGGAATAAAACCAATTTTACGTTACGATCTTTAGGTAGTGTAAAACCTTCCGACACTAGGGTTGGCCACTAACGTCATCGAAGTTACTAACTTACTTAGTCAGGTAGATTCGCATCCCAAAATGACCTCTTCCCAAATATTCAACTTTTTCAAAATGGTTTATATTACCACTGACGCCGTAGTGAAATCAAATAATGCTCGACAGTGTACCAACGTGTTAATTAAACATTGTGCATTGTAACCACATCATCCCCAGTGTTTTGATATCAGTTCTCAAATAATGTGATCATTTAAATAACGAATTATTTCAACGTGTTTATCTTTTATTCAATTATTTTTGTTTAAAGTACGGTCGTGATGCAAGAAGAATTTCGTCCATTGACCTGTCTCTTTCACTAGTACTCAATAATATTACTGTCTCACTCGACTGTTCCTGTCTCACTCGCCTCGCATGGCTCGGGTTTGAGATCACCAACCCGCATTAGGCAAGCGTGGTGATTACGCCTGAAACCTCCTCACTGTACTGATATCTTCAGTGAGACGAGAGGCCTTTGCCCAACAGTGGGACATTACAGGCTATATTTTTTTTTTTTTAATAGAAAAACCTAAATATACCTAAAAGAGTAGAACTAATATACTAGCCAAGTCATCAGGGAACTATCGCTTCCTGATCCTCTCTCATGCTTTGTTCGTTCAATAAGTGTATAGTTCAATAACATGTCAATACATCACCTCAAATTACAGCTTGATAACGTTTGATTGGCCGACATAATTTCCCTTGCGATTAAGAACCATAGTAAATACATTCACATAATACTGTTTATTACTTTTTTATGTCTCAACTTAATTTAGTTTCGTAATAAAATTGGCTGTTTGCGTCAGTAAATTACGATTCTTAAGTATTGTAGGATGTTAATTAAAATGTTACTCTTTGCATTATGATATGGGGAAGTTTATTAACCAAACATAAATGGTCGAACCCGATAAAAATGTGTGTAAGTTTGAGAAGATTAGAGGCCAACCTTGGTGACGGAGTTTCAGCCTTAAGGCGTCGCATATGTTTATTGGTTGAAACAACTGGGGCCGACAGGTTAACGTGCCCATCAAAGCACGGTAACGCTCAGTTAGAAATGCCACTAATGGCCGCCCATCCAAGTGTCATCTTGATCTTGAAATAAATAGATCTTAGATAGCAAATCATATTGTGTTGACATTATATCCATGTAATTAAATGTAAAAATATCAATTTTGCAGCCAACCTTGATATAAATTACAAAGCATTAAATTATGTAGTATGGTGAAAAACATTGTTGAGCTTTCCTGCTCTGTTTTCAAAAAAGTTTTCCTAACATCATCAAAAATGTAATGCAGCATGTAGATGACGGAGAGCGTATCAAACCCACTTTCATAAAAGAATAATCGCTAAACTGCTCCGTAAACATATTAAATATTGAATCAAAACTCTGGTTGAGGGGAATGTTCAAAATCATCCATAAGTAAGTTTCATCTTCTGCCGACACTTCGGTTTAAACTCTTCGACAGTATTAAAGCCCCAAAACTTTAGTAAAAGTGTAAAATTATTAAACATTTTCACTTCCACGGAAAACAATAGGTGAACCTATAAAAAGCTCCGGAGGAATTTAAATAACACTTTTTATTAAAGGCAACATTTTTCGTAGAATTATTCAAATGTAATCTTCTATCAAAAGTTAAAAAATGCGTAAAAAATTTAAGTCTGCTTAAGACGTGTTCTGGAATATCTCTTATATTACGAGCTTTGGGTGTCACTTTTAAGGATCAGGCGGCAGTGCTTTTGCGTTATTTATGAATTATTTGTTGAATATTTTGAGCTTTATTTTAAGAAACTCAATTTGGGATGTCAAATTCACGACTAAATATGTTATTTCATAACATACCTCGTAGGTACACGTCTTCTACGTAAATAGTTTAGGGGCAAAATAAATGTAATCTTGTATATTTCTCGGACGTCATACCAGATGGCATCTGTAATAGGATTATCGTAATAATTGTATTTAATATTCAACACATTGTATGTAGTAAAGTCTTTTGAGTCCTTGAGATAATTATGTTAACCCTTTTGAGCAGCTATTTTAAAAGAACTTAAAGCACTTTAGTAAATGAGACTTTATTTATAGTCCGTTCGCAATTTTGCCGAACACTCACGATAAGTAAAGTAAATATTGGCTATTAACCAAGTCTTGTTTGACCGTATCATGGTGCCTATACAAACTATTTATAACTTTTTTTGGACTTGGCTCAACACCGTCCAGACGTGGTCGCAATCCTGCTAACAAGAAAGTGTGTACAGATCCTAAAATTGACGGCCTATTCGTCTAGCCGTTTTAGTTAAGGAACCATTACACCAGTTCTGCTACGCGGCGTTTGATATATTGTGTGAAGAAATCAACAACGCGTCAAATATTTTCGTGACAATATAATGAACATAAATGGTCCGACTAGATGAGAAACACAGATGCTTTCATCTTTTAATTAAAACTCAAAAAAAGCGGCCAAGTGCGAGTCGGACTCGCCCATGAAGGGTTCCGTAGCAGCGAGTAACATAATAAAGAAGTTCTTGAAATAAATGTTTTTTTATTTACATTTGAGTTATTGAATGAATAATCAGTATTTTTTTGCGGTTTACGATTTATGTCGTAAAAAAAAAACTACTAACTAGACCTCGTTCAAACCAATTTTCGGTGTTAGATTACATTGTTATGTACATCATATATTTTTTTTAGTTTTATCATTCTCTTATTTTAGAAGTTACAGGGGGGGGGGGGACACACATTTTACCACTTTGGAAGAGTCTCTCGCGCAAACTATTCCGTTTAGAAAAAAATGATATTAGAAACCTCAATACCATTTTTGAAGACCTACCCATAGATACCCCACACGTATGGGTTTGATGAAAAAAAAATATTTTTTTCATTTCTATGTATGGGAGACCCCCCTAAAATTTTAATTTTTTTCTATTTTAGTGTGAAAATATTAATGCGGTTCACAGAATACATCTACACACTAAGTTTCAACAACATAGCTCTTATAGTTTCGGAGAAAAAAGGCTGTGACATACGGACAGACAGACGGACAGACGGACGGACAGACAGACAGACATGACGAATCTATAAGGGTTCCGTTTTTGCCATTTGGCTACGGAACCCTAAAAATGGAAAGCGTAAACGCGGAGGCCAGTTTCTAAGGTAATAGTGAAAACGATCATCGTCACCGAAATAGGCGTGGAAATTATTACTCGTATCATCATGATGTTTAGTGTAACTGAAGCTTACCAAGCGTAGCATTGTATGACAGTAGTATTGGCAGAAAGGCATTCTATCGAAATATGAAACGAATTCGAAACACAATATTTAAAATTAATTCAAACCCAACCCCAAAACATCAACAAAACTCAGTCAAAATGTTTATTTTTGACGCCAAAACATAGTGTAATGGCCGCATCAGAATAAGCGAGGAAGCACGTTCAAAATAGCCTTGCCATCAAATTAAACCGAATAAGATAAGGGATAGGATTTTTTCAGTCACGTAACCACCATGAGAGTATCCAAAGGGAAAGAAGAGAAATATATTGAGCGTAGAATTAAGACGGTCATTTGTTTTGGCAATAGTGGGTTTCGGGGTAAAAATTATACGTTTTGCTTTTGTTTTTATAGATATAGTCGGGTAGCCCTTTGTTTTAACTACGCGGTGTATAAATGACTGTCTTTATAAATGTTGATGTGGCATTTTATGTATCTCGGGTCACACTTTGTTTTAAACTATAAATTATTGAAAATATTGTCAAATATATTGATATTATGTTATTATGAGCATGGCATAATTTTAAAATAATTTTAATTTTCATCTCTCTCTCTCTTTCAATTTCGATTTTAAGATTAAAAATAAAAGGTAGAGAAGATGTAGTCGTCGGGGTGCATCTTATTTTTTGGGTAGCAGGTTACTTTTTGTGGTAGAGCAAAGCATATAAAATACTTTCAAAGCAACAAGAAAAATATGGCTCAGGGCTTGTGATCACAACCATTCCTAATATCTACAACTACAAAAAGCTTTGTTTATTTAATGTTCCTTCAAACCTCCAACATTTATTATTTGTGAATGACTTCCTATCGATTAATTCGCATACATATTTTATTGAATTTTGGCCTAAAACTGCTGTAAAATTAACACATCGGTCCCATCAAGCGAAGGCTGACCCCGACTAACTTAGTACGATTCCTGTAGGTAGGTGGGGCTAGTGGCGTACCGACGGATCGCTCGAAATTATCGGCATCGGCTTGTTTCAGTCCGCTCTGATGGATGTTACACATAAATGGGTTACCCTCACGATTAATTTTGACGGCCAGTGGACATTAGTAGCTATATGAATGTAGAAATGGTAGCCCAAACGCGAATATCCTTTTAGGAAATGAGGTTGATGTATAGCAGACTAACCCTTGAATATTCCAACGCTACGCAAATTGTTATTCTAAAATCTTGCATCTTGTAATTTTCTTATTATTATATTCCATATTTCATTTATTTTGCGTATATAAGTACAATAAAGTTACATTGTAAGTGTAGTTTCTCTTTATCCTGTCTCATATGTGAAGCGTGCAAATATTAAGCTAGGTACTTAAATCTAATTAAAAATAATGCAACATCGCAACAAACTGTCTCCCATAGTACAGAGCATCCTAGTTTGGGAGGCAGGGACTCCTGTATAATGGTATCTAGTAACTATAACCCCTATACCCCCCACATCCACCATTCATATCTACGTACACACGCGCTCATATGGGCATAAACCATTTTACAACATTTTTGAATAAGTGTATAATTATTTACGATAAATTGGCTGTGTTTTAGTGTTTGTAAGATAATTATGTTTGTCTGTGATGTGTTTCATGTATGTACATAGTATTAAGATTAGTTATTATTATTACCAGTGTACTCATTTTATCTATATATCTATACATCTATACATATAATCTATATCTATCTATATCTATACATAATAATAAAATTGTAGAAAAGTGCTGTCTGTACATTGAAAATAAAAATAAAAAAAATAGCAGGGGTTATTGTTATGTCGATGTCGAACCCAAAAATGTAATCAACTTATTTTTTGTCTGTTTGTCTGTTTGTCTGTTTGTCTGTTCACGCTAATCTCAGAAACGGCTGATCCGAGTTGGATGCGGTTTTCACGAATATATTGTGGTATGCTTCAGTTATGCTTTAGTGTTTGTTTCATGTCAATCGGTTCATAAATAAAAAAGTTATGTTAAATTAAAGAATCACGTCGAACACTATTCTATGCTTATACATAGGCACCATTAATCTCCGCAACTATTTGACGGATTTGGTTGAAATTTTGTACCGACATATTTTAGAGCCTGGCGCAATATAAAGACTACTTTTTACCGCGGGAAAACAAAAAAAAAACGGGAAAGTAACAATTATGAATAAAATATATACAAGACAAGACAAGAGTTTAAAAAAAAATATATATGTCGGAGCGTGGCATCAGTGGCGCCACACCAGATAGCGGTTTATAACGTCACTACATTATTTTAGTCTGTAGAAGTTTAAGAGTAGTTTGTAAATTCAGTTGACTGATGGAATCGGTAGTGTTGTTATTCCGTGACGTGAGTTCTATCTTCGTGGTGTAGTCTGTGGTATGAGAATAGACTATGTTAAGTCTGTGGTGTTACGCACTAGGACAGATGACAGTTGTTCGATAGAGGGATGTGAGCTTGTTTGGTGGTCTGTGGCAGTGAGTGAGTGAGTCTATGATATGAAAAGATGAGACATTAGAGTTTTGGAGGGAAATGGAGACGGTTGTATTGGGATCAGATGGAAAACGTAGATTGGAAGGATGAGGTGTTGACGACATCACGATCGTATTGCGAATCGAGTATAGGATAGGGAAAAGATATTCTATGGCGTGGACAGGACGACTAATGGGGTGAAGGGAGGTCGTTTAGGTTCCATCAATTAATTGAATCTAGACGTATCCTAACTGTAATCTGTAATCCATGATGACCGTGTGTAAAATACAAGCAATGTCATTGTAATGAAGTCCTGTGAGTTATTATTTCAAGATCAAGACCTAGGAATCCTAAGATATCTGATGTTGTATTGGCGGTATAATGCTCGTGCTTATCCTGATGTGACATGTCCCCAATAGTGGGATAATTATCGCTGTTTCCCCGACATCAGAAGTGGGATAAGGATCGCTATTGCCCACTGAGCTTCCAGCAGAGAAGGATAAGGATCGCTATTGGCCACTGAGCCTCCAACAGAGAATGATAAGGATGCTATATTCCCACGGGTGGACGAGCATAAACCATTTCAACCACGGAGCTAGGTTTATGATAAGATGAAAGAATATTGAGGGCTGCAAGCTGAGCTCGTTAGTGCATATTATCGACGACGACGGCGACGACGACGACGGGATTGAAATTCATGTACCTTCCACTGGATTATGAAGCTCGTGGTATTCAGAGATATGTCTGAATCATCATCCCAATGACTATGGTGCTTTACGTAATGTTTATTTTGCAATTGGTTATAAAACTTGGAATGTTCTGTGAGTATAGTTAGTTAGTATTCTACTCTATTGTGGAGTTAAGAAGGTAATTATGAGCTTCCGAAAGAGACAAGTTTAATCTTGTACGTAATGTGATATGTTCTAATATGTTTTCTTATTTTCATGTTGGTTCAATGCTGGTAATTATTGCGAGCGTTGATGAACCTCGTCTAGGGAGGAGCGTGGTTCTCTTCTCGGTCCTGTTACCTGAGGAATATGAGGGATTGCGGTATTCCAAATTATTCAAGAATCTATCACGACAAATTCACATTGGATGTTAAATTGGTGATGTATTGCGGTAATGATTGGTTTGTTGGGAAATATCCGGTGAGCTATTTTGTGATATTTGAGTCAGTTAACATTGAGAGTTTTGTAGTGAATCTTCGTACCACTTGATAAAGTAGAAAGCTTATTGAAAGTATTTTGGAGGTTTATTCCGATGTAAAATATGAGAGTATGAGTAAGGGTTTCATGTGACTATGTGACTTATTGAGTTCAATGTTCGAACTCGGCGAAGGTCGTGGTCTGGATTGACCGTACTGTGGAGTGGTCTGCTGAGACCGCGTGTTGTTGAGCAATGTGATTGCTGGTTGGCTGGTTGCCGTGACTAGACGTGACTAGACAAGCTTAATGTTACTTACTCATGGCTCATATTGTAATGTGCATTTGAGATTAATAGTCTATTGAAGTTAAAGTTGAAAATGACGTGGTACCTAGTATTCATGTGTTACATAGCATTGAAGATTCCCGATTGATAATAATTGAAATTAACTTTTGATTGAAATCAAGAATTTAAGGAAGAATAGTCAGGTTGACCGAGCGAGTGCAAATTACTGTGGCCGCGAGGTTTAGAGGAGAACGAGTACACAATATAGTGTCATTGACTGGTATAGGAAAATGCCTGAAGGGCAAGTACCCATTGTTAGTAATTCTGAGCCTTGTGATGATGAACTGTAGTCACTTTTGACTGTGTGGTATAGTTGTGCGTGTCCTCTTGAGTCTGGGATGATCACGGGAGTGACTGATCACAGGGATGATCAGGGTTATGGGTGATCACTGGGATGATCACGGGAGTGACTGATCACAGGGATGATCAGGTTTATGGGTGATCACTGGGATGATCACAGCTAGTCACAGGGATGACTGCGTATTAGGGCTACGGGGATAGCCGGACAATGGAGACACACACACTTTACTTTTACTTTGATTTGAGATTAATTTGATTTTTAATGGGTACTTGTGCCTGACGATGTTCTAGTATTATGTTGAGATAAGCAATGTGATTATGAATATTGAGATAGTTAAGATTGTTGATTGGAAAAGAATAATAGTTTGAGCTTTACTAAGTCTTTTGTTGAAGTAGAGTTATTTAGGTCAGGAGTGAGCGAACGATGGTGATCGTTACACGTTGACAAGCTTTGAACTCTAAACGTACTTACAAGTATGCACATGATCGCGTTAGGAAGATGCCTGTGGGGCGGGTAACAGCTGACTCAGACGAAGGTGGAGACAGTGCGGTTGATTAAGCTGTTGATTGTTACTGGGTTTTTATGTCGGTGGGTCAGTCTGAGACCGCACCAGGGTGCCGTAGCTGTAGCCCGTTAGAAATCGGTGTCTACTACTTGTAGTAGTCCGTGGGTAGGCAGTAGGCGGTAGCCCTGGGTAGTGTGGTCGGGTCTAGCCTGGTAGCGAAGACCGTAGAGTCATGGGACGACTCGGCATTCCGAAATGGAAGTGCATAAAGGGCAAATGCGTTTGCTAAATCTTGTGTTGTGACCACGAATAAGGGCTCAGTAGCAAATCAATTGTGATTAAATTGTTAATTGTTTGTGAATAATGAACCAGAGTCTGTCACTGTTACTGGCCTCAGGGTTTTGGTAGAAACGTTATCATAATTTACTTTGTGATTTCTTACGCAAGATGCCAGTAGGTCATGTACCAGTCGAAGTTGATGTTAATAGTGATTCTGATGAGGATGAGTAAACTTGTTTTGGTGGAAACTCGAGTAAGGACTCTATCGGCCGTATTGTGTTGGACCGTACCAGAGGTTGTCGTGTAGCCGTAGCTCAGTAGAAATCGGTGTCTACATTGTAGTCCGTGAGTACGCGGTAGCAGGCAACTCTGGCGGAGGTCGGGTTCTGGAGGAACCATAGAGTCCAGGAGTAGACTCGGCAGTCACAGGGTGATGCACATGGGCGATCCACTTGATGGATATGCATAGTGAGAGCAATTGCGATTGCTGGTCGGCCGGAGAGCCGTGGCGATAGAGGGCTTACTAGTGTGAAGTTTCGATTTGTGTGGTTAATTAAAGTGTGTTAATTTGTTGTTACAAGCGACAGTGGTACATGGCTCTGGTTGATATTTTCTTATGGCTCTTTTATGGTTTTATTCGAGTAATTTAAAAGAAAAAAAAAACTATACAGTTACGAAGTTTCTTTATTTGAGTTGTGTGTAGAAATATGATTGGTCAGAAGTGGCCGAGGCGAACAAATACTCTCGTTGGTTATTTCTGTGCAGGTTAGCCAACACACGAGGACGTGTGCTAGCAGGATGGCCGTGTCGGAGCGTGGCATCAGTGGCGCCACACCAGATAGCGGTTTATAACGTCACTACATTATTTTAGTCTGTAGAAGTTTAAGAGTAGTTTGTAAATTCAGTTGACTGATGGAATCGGTAGTGTTGTTATTCCGTGACGTGAGTTCTATCTTCGTGGTGTAGTCTGTGGTATGAGAATAGACTATGTTAAGTCTGTGGTGTTACGCACTAGGACAGATGACAGTTGTTCGATAGAGGGATGTGAGCTTGTTTGGTGGTCTGTGGCAGTGAGTGAGTGAGTCTATGATATGAAAAGATGAGACATTAGAGTTTTGGAGGGAAATGGAGACGGTTGTATTGGGATCAGATGGAAAACGTAGATTGGAAGGATGAGGTGTTGACGACATCACGATCGTATTGCGAATCGAGTATAGGATAGGGAAAAGATATTCTATGGCGTGGACAGGACGACTAATGGGGTGAAGGGAGGTCGTTTAGGTTCCATCAATTAATTGAATCTAGACGTATCCTAACTGTAATCTGTAATCCATGATGACCGTGTGTAAAATACAAGCAATGTCATTGTAATGAAGTCCTGTGAGTTATTATTTCAAGATCAAGACCTAGGAATCCTAAGATATCTGATGTTGTATTGGCGGTATAATGCTCGTGCTTATCCTGATGTGACATGTCCCCAATAGTGGGATAATTATCGCTGTTTCCCCGACATATATATATTTTTTTTTAAACTCTTGTGGGAAAAAATATATCTCTATATAACTAAAATATCTCTATAATTATCTTGCGCAGTTAGGCTGTTAATTATTAAGGCTTAAAATAACGTCGTACAAGACAATGCCAAACTCTGTTCGAATTGATAACCCGTCTGATGCCGCCTCCATAATCTGAAACAGAACAGCCAGTGCCGAGAATTTGAAGCGCCCTACTTTATGCTTTTAGTTGTATTTATAAGTTAATAATATGATGGTCGTAGATACTCCATCAGGAGAGTGAATTTCTTTTTAAAATGAATCCACAAACGTCACACTCGGTAAATAGATAGTCCCTGTAAAAAGGGTTTTAGAACACAAAGTAGAAAATTGAACCACGAATTTTGTTTGGCAAAAGTTCGTTTGTTAACTTTAAATTGGTGAACCCGGTGCTAACAAAAACATGTGGTCGTTTTAACTGAAAACTTTTTAGTTTGGCATTTTTTGTAATTCGGCCAGTTACAAGTAAACTAAGCAATATCAACAGTTGACCAATTTTAAGCGAAACCTGTTAATACCTCTACAATTGCAATCGCCCATCCATCGTGTTTACGAGTATAAGAAATTAAGGATATTCAAATAATAAGCTTTGGAAAATCGTAAAATTGCATCATAAACTATACAACCTGATTACAGCACTTGTCGATTGTTGGATTCGGATTTTAATCAACCGTCCTAGTGTCGCGACATTTTATATATATTATTCATACTGTTCGGACTTCAATTTATTGGCGACAGCAAAAAATATCGGGTGCATGTGAACAGAAACACTCCTATACCAGATTAAAATTCAAATGTGACATCCAACGAGTGAAAACAGGCTTTTAACACTTGAAGATGTCTATCGCTAATTTAGCTGGTTGTACACCTGGCTTATTGGTAGTTTGCCAAACTGGACAAGTTGTATTTTTTAATTGTATAATGACAACGATAGTTTTTGGAATGTTTGTTTTGTGCAATCAAAGCTAAACTTTTATTTCCACGCGATATGAAAAGATCAGAGAATATTCAATATATATCATTCATTTTTAATAATAATGAGAATCTTTAATTACTATATTAAATTCCTACTTTATATGCGAAAGTTTGTGAGGATGGGTGTATGTTTGTTACTCTTTCATGAAAAAACTACCGGACGGATTTGGATGAAACTTTACAGTAATATAGGTTATACATCAGAATAAAACATGGGATACATTTTATCCTGAAATTCCCGCGGAAACGGGTACAACGCGGGTAACACCGCGGGGCGACGCTAGTATATAATAAGTAAGTATCAAATACTAGCGACGGACTCGTGGTCACACCGTTTTGCTACACCAGTGTGACTACGAGTAATTTATTTTCCTCGTGTTTACACTACTCTGAAAAGGATCGCACTTGACTGAATAGTAGGTATGTAGTGAAGTGCCCGATAGATAAATTAATTACGATAGACAACCGTAGGTTAACCGTAGGTTAGGTTAAGTTTTTTTTTTTGTGAATGTTTCATTAATTACTGTTGATCACACCGCAGTGTGACCACGAGGAAAATAAATTACTCGTAGTCACACTGGTGTAGCAAAACGGTGTGACCACGAGTCCGTCATCCAAATACTTTATCACAAAGAACATCAAAAAGTTCTTTGTTTTTGATTGTTTACTTTAATTTTGATTACCGAATTTATTAACATAGTATAAGTATTCACTAACATCGAATGGATTGTTTTATCTGACAAAATAAATGAATTAATAATGAAATTGATGATACTTCTGGGAAATCATGCGATCGAAGCGAGAGGCGGTAAGTTAGTCTCATATATATTTTATGACCTCGCGTGCGGGTCACTTCTCATTACTTATGAAAGTTAAGACCCCATCTCATTAGCCCACGGCTGACCCGGGCATGCTACAAACAAAATATTTATGAAATGTGTAAATATTTACCTATAGAAAGAAAGTAGGTAACCTATATTGAACTGCCAGCGCTTTTTGAAACGGATCAGCGTTGTTATTCAGCGGAAATAGTCGGTGCAGAGTTTCTATGTAATCTGCACCAGCACCGATCAGCGCTGACCGTGAGCGATTTAAGGGTGTCTTGTTTCATACGGTTCGCTATAGTAACATACGTTCGTTAAAAAGTATTTTTTAAGGTGTTAAATGTCTGTTTAAAGTCCACCTACCTAAGTCTCCCTTTTGAAAGTAATAAAAATAATTTTATTTTTTTTAGGCAACGCGGGTAGCCAGTGCACGGTACCTGGTATTTTTCAGTCTGTTTGCATATAACAATATGGACAGTACCTTACTTGGTTTCATCTTGGTTGAACAACTAGTGATTATTCTTCCTCGTGTCAATGGCACAATCAATTAATATTTTGAAGGTATACTTAAGCGCTATCCACACATTTCCGGGAACTCGTCCCTGCCGTGTTCCGTCAGGGACGGGGAAAAAATCGGTTACGTACAAATTGTATGAACTGGTTCACACAGCTCCGTGTCAGGCGTCAGTGTCCCGGAGCACGCTCGGACGCACGGTCGCTCTGACAGTGCTATCCGATTTTTGTTAAAGTTAATGATTTATCTGCAAGTGCAACATGAATACAGAAAGGTTGATAGAACTTGTACGGCAGAATGCTATACTTTACGATCTTCGTAATCCACATCGACATCGTGTTGTGTGCGTATCAGCTAACGACACAGATTACACTGATACCGATTTCCCTGATATGTGTGAACACGGGTGACGGATGGCACGTCCCTGACGGGAACACTGAAACGATCTACTCGGAACACGGATAGCCCTGACCCGGAAATGTGTGGATAGCCCTTTATCCTTATCTAGTGGCGCCTTAGTGACCAAATGAGAAAGGGCCTTTATTAGGCTTAATACACGATGTCACGCTTCCACTAAATAATGTCACGGCCTTTTTAGAAGTGACGAAACTACCGTAATAATGTGTTACAAAGTGGAAGAGATTATGTACTGGAGTATACGATGCCGGCAAAACGCTGACGGTGCATTATGAGAACCTTTTTGATCAAAGTTAGCTCCAACGAAATGAAGTTTTGGGATTATTTGAACAGCATAGATCTATCATAAATTATATGCTTTATTAATATTTTTACAAGTCATTTGATAATTCTTCTTCTTTATCGAGTGGATGGTCAACCTGATCAAACCTGGTGTCAGAGTTATTGAGCCGCCAATGCCTCTGACATGGCTGATTTGATAATTGACTAATCAGTAATAATCTATACTATTATAAAGAGGTCTAGTTTTGTTAGTATGTTTGGGCTAATCACGGGAATTGCCAGTTCGATTCAAATAATTCCTTTTGCTATTATAACTATTATATAACTATTGGGCTATATGAGCTTGTGTTGTATCTGGAAATATCCCCGGAAACGGGCAAAACGCAGGTAAAACAGCGTGGCGTGGCTTGTATATATATGTAACTAACAGCGTGTTGTGCCAGTTGCCGTGGGAATTTTTGTACATATAAACCTTCCTCTTAGATCACTCTATCTATTTAAAAAACTGCGTCAAAAACCGTGCAGTAGTATTTGATTTAATCGCGGACAGACAGACGCGGCTTGGTACTTTGTTTTATAATATGTAGTGATACTTCATAAGGTAAAATTTGAAGCTAACATTTCCTTAATAATCAGATGGGTCCAACGCGTGCACAACTTAAGTACACCTAAGCTATGCTTCAATCATTGAAGTCATAAATACATTTCTACGTTGTTTTGTTACTGGAAATACAACTGAAATACATACAATTAAGTACATAAAATTAAATATATAAAATTAGGTCCAAAGCAAGCACGAGAAATTCCTCCAAGACTCGTTAATGTACGTAGGAACACAGGTAATAGAACTATTGTTTAAGTCTTTGCCTCGAGCCTAGGCGGAACCTATGAGCTCAACTGTAGGCGTAAATACACGGAATCCTTAATTGCCCCCAGCTATCTGAAATACCACATGCATAAATCTACAAAGCTTTGTCGATCTTGTATTCGTGTATCGTGAACAATTGTGGTATTGGTTTTGGTCATTACAATGTAAGAGAAGTTGTGTTACGCTGGTATTTATAATAGACTAGCAGCGCCCCGTGGTTTTACCCGCGTTGTACCCGTTCCCGTGGGAATTTCGGGATGAAAAATAGCCTATAACCTTCCCGTTGAATGTGGCTATCTATTACAAAAAGAATTATTCAAATCGGTTCAGTAGTTTTTGAGATTAGCGCGTTTAAACAAACAAACAAACAAACAAACAAACAAACAAACAAAACAAACTCTTCAGCTTTATAATATTAGTATAGATTGGTCTTTGGTTACTACACCGTAGCATACCATCATCGTAGTAGGAACGTTTCCAACAAAAAATATTTGTATTGGAAAGTATTAGAAAATATACTAAGGTTGAATGTCTATAAAATCTACATATGTCTATTACGATATAATAAAGCTGAAGAGTGTTTGTTTGAACGCGCTGAACTCAGAAACTACCAAACCGATTTGAATCATTCTTTTTTTAATGGATAGCCACATTCAACGGAAAGGATATAGGATATTTTTCATCCCAAGTTCATACAAAAATAACGGATAAATACGTATAAAGTCTGTTAGATCGTTATTTAAAGACCTCTCAATACTCAGTATATGTAACTTATACCTATACCTAAACTACTAATTGAAACGTACGTTGATATGACTTGATACTTATACCTAAATGTGTCACTTGTTACTTATATGTTACTTTATACCTAAAGTTGAAATCAGTAAAAGTCCTCGTGTTATAACGTAGATTCTATGTCGTTAAAATACGTTAGAGTCTTGGCAATAACTTACAGTTTACGAGACGATTTACTCTTCATTTTGTCCCTTATCCCGCTGTAATGACATTGTAAAACACATATGACTTCCAAATCTAGGTTATCGGCGTATCGGTCAGGTTAATAAAACTTAATATGATATTTTCAACAGTAGGTACTTATAAACAAGGTCTCTATTATATACCTAGACAAATTCACACATGGGTTATTAGACTCAAACTAAGCTCTAAGCGTGTACTGTGGAATCTAACTAACTGATACTATTAATAAGTATAGACACAAGTACTTAATATGAATATGTAATTGATAACAAGATGTCGTCGCATACAAAATTTAAACCTTCTATCACTTAGGCTATCAAATATTCTCATCACAGTTTTCAGTAAGAAAAATCATAAGAAACGTAAAAACAGGAATTGAATTACAAGAAAAGCTCTTCCATAAATAGAACGTAGGTACTACCTACATAAAAGCCTAACCTAACATAATCTACCGAGTAAAATCCCCGAAAAATAAACCCCAAATTCTACTAAGCCTGATATACGTGGAATGTAATGTATGTATGTAGTTTTGACGTCACCTCACATGTCAAAAAGTATAGAGTGATAGAGTGTTAATGCCGCCCCTAACAACAGTCGGGGCCATCAAAAACTCATAGTCGAGTTATATTCGTCCATCTGTCTACATCTACTTAGAGCCCAAATACCAGGGCTGTCACAGTATAAATGATACTTTTTGTTTGCGAATATTCACTTTGTTTTGTCAAAAGAATGTTCTAGATTTACTTTGGTTAAGTAATGACACTTTTTGTCCGGTTTAGTTTGTGTTCGTGAGTTATTAGGTATGATAATGAAAAGCTGACAGTTGTGTTAATCCTAGCTAATATTATAAATGCGAAAGTGACTCTGTCTGTCTGTCTGTTACGCTTTCACGCCAGAACTACTGAAGCGATTTGAATGAAATTTAGTACACAGTTAGTCCAGAGCCTGAGAAAGGACATAGGCTACTTTATATCCCGAAATTCTCACGGGAACGGGTACAACGCGGGTGAAACCACGGGGCGCGGCTAGTTGGAATATAAGGCTAGTTACTTTGAAGAGTTCCGTAAGTTTAAATGATAAAAATAATAACTAAGTACTCCAAATAGTGAAAACTGCCAATAAAAAAAGCAATAACCTAAATACTCGAAACTAAATCTACATCAACAATAATTTGCATAACTACAGCTCTAAATCTTATTAAGAAAATTGATCTCACCAAAGTATTGTCCAAGTTTCTGAGGGGTAAAACGAACATCCCTGTTTACACCCTGTTTATATCCCCCGGTAACAACCTTACCATAGTAAAGGTATCCTTGGAAACAAACTTGATTCTATTTAATCGTACATTATTTAACACTTGGTAATAAAATAAACTTCGAGTAGGTTAGTAACCAAACCAGGTGTTGGAATCTTTAGACCGCCTTAGGCCTTCGCCCTGGTCTACCGATTAAAACAACAACCGGGGCAACAATTTAACGTGGCGTCCGAAGCCCGGTAGTGCTTAGATAGAAATATTTGGTACTAAGAAAGTTTGTGTTGTCAACTAAATTAGGTTTTATGAATCATTAGATTCTATTATTACTGGTACAGCCTCCGTGGTATTGTGGTTTGAGCCGGGACGGTCGGGACTTACGGTCGGGACAATATTTCGTAATATATCTTTGTGAGACTGCCCTCAGTTTGGTTAGG
The DNA here is from genome assembly GCA_951394245.1 of Cyclophora punctaria. Lineage (NCBI taxonomy): Eukaryota > Metazoa > Arthropoda > Insecta > Lepidoptera > Geometridae > Cyclophora > Cyclophora punctaria. Next base: position 10,521,962 of record OX596168.1, read on the forward strand.
ACATTGCAGGCTGAATCACCTGATTGTCCGAAATGTAAGATGATTCCGTGCTTCGGAGGGCACGTTAAGCCGGCGGTCCCGGTTACTTTCTACGTATAGTAGACGTTACATGAGCCATGTCAGAGGCCTTTGGCGGCTCAACAACTCTGACACCAGGATTGGTCAGGTTGGCCGTCCACTCGATGAAGCAGAAGACTATTGCTGGTGTTGTTTCTCAAGCTATTGTGTGTTTAGATAATATAGTTCGCCTGCTTAATAAGATAGAGTCATCACTTTTAGTACTTATATATAAGTTAAGCTAACTTAGGGCCTAATTCATAAACGTTTACTAACAGCATTTTATAGCTAAAATAAGCAAAATAAGCAAAAAAATTGTTTGTCACTCTCCAACATACTCTATTTTCCAAAGAGCAAAAGAGACAAAACGCTTTATATCAGTGTTATAGTGTTTATGCATAGGAGGGTAGTATATCAATGAAAATTTCATAAATAAATGAAAAATACAAAAGTATATTTGCTTAGTTTCAATATTTGTACATTTTACACTAAAGATATATATAATGAATAACACTTGTCAACTAATTTATTTTATTAGCCATTTTCAACAAAATATTACGAAGCATTGACGCAAAAGCAGGATAGTTTTGACCTAACAGAGGGGTTCGGAGTTGGGGCACGCAAATCTGGAAAAAGTAAACCATTTCATGGGAATATTCCAAGATTAATCTAACTTATTCGTAGTTAAACATTATTAGTTAGTCCGTGTAGGTTACCTACTGATCAACCTTGGTGTCGGAGTTTTTGGTCCAGCTTAAGGCCTCCGACTTAAGCCTTTGCCACACTTGACGGACCTTCCTTTGCCGATCTTCCGCGACGGAACGCCAATACATATTATTACAAAATATGGCGGGCACACTACGCGGAAGATCGGTCGTTCCGTCTCAGCGTAAACTATATGCAATGATATGTATTGGCGTTCCGTCGCGGAAGATCGGCTACGGAAGATCGGTCAAGTGTGGCAATGGCCTCTATTGATTGAAACAAACAGGACTGACAATTTAACGTGCCCTCCGAAGCATGGTAGCACTAGCCACTATCGGCCACCCATCCATCCGGTTGCATATTGCTTAGCAATAGCAATTAAATAACATTGCTTAGCGAAACAACGCGAGCGCTAGAGTTAAACATTACGGGGTAAAGAAGGAATTAATGATTTGCCTTATATCTGAGTCTGTTGAAGATTTTATTGAGAGAAATGACTTAAAAATATTGAACCTACTCATACTAACTACTCACAAACTGATTATGGCTATTCTACAAAATATAAACCATCCAAATTAACACAAACATCATTTACAAGACGAGGTGATTCATACTTAAGTAATATTAATCTTTAATTACTAGTAGCTGCCCCTATTCTAATCGGAGAATACAACAGCGACAGCGAATCCCTGTTAAAATAAAAATGTAACTAAAATTTACGTATTTTTTATCCTGGCTTATATATAACCTAAATCTACCCCGAATTTTATCGTCAAAATACATCAATACTTCAATGACATTAAGCCTTGTATTTATGAACAAAAGTTACTACGTTTCACGCGTTTGAAAATAAGTATTGTCATATCAATTTATTCAAAAACGTTGCGACCTAACCATTTATCGCACCCAACTAATATTATAAATGAGAAAGTTTGTGAGGATGGATGCATGGATGTATGTATCTTTGTTACTCTTTCACGAAAAAACTACTGGACGGATTTAGATGAAACTTTACAGTAATATAAGTTATTCATCAGAATAACACATGGGATACATTTTATCCCGAAATCCCTGCGGGAACGGGTACACCGCAAGGTGCGGCTAGTTACTTGTATAAACATCGACTTTCTAATCTATTCGGAATCATTTGACGTTTTAAAAGTGAATTTGATATCTGATTAAAGAACTTTGCCAAGTGTCTTAAGTACCCTGAATAATAGCTAGCTAAAAGTTTCCCTTCAAAAAACGTTGAGAAAATCCTTTTGCTGTTCACGGCAATAGATATGGGCTCATAACGTTAGTACTGACGTTACTGGGACAGGATAACTTATAATATGCCTTTAAGATACGTTTCTACTGAGGCAGAGGTTAATGAAGAGAAACTCACTTATATTAGGGGAGACCAACGCGCTTTAGTGAAGTCACTCGAGCACGAATTCACTCAAATGACTACACGATTATTACGCAAAGCTCTCCATCTATTAGCCAACAGCATTGCAATGTTTTAACAGAAATCTTTTTGCAATTTATTTTTTCTTCGCTCTTCTCAGAGGAAATTCAAATATTTCTTTCAAGCGACTTTCACTTAAAACAGTTTTACTGCCTATATCGATATAGGAATATCAAACCTATACTAATATAATAAAGCTGAAGAGTTTGTTTGAACGAGCAAATATCAAAAACTACCAATCCGATATCAATAATTATTTTTGTAATGGATAGCCACATTCAACAGACAGGTTATAAGCTATTTTTTCATTCCAAAACTCCTACGGGAACGGGCACAACGTGAGTAAAATCGCGGGGCGCTGTTGTTTATTTGTCATCACCCTTCATATTTTGTATTGAAAAATGTTGAAGCACTCACTATCGCCAATAACACCAACACAACAGGACAAGCGAGGTTGATGATAAGTGATAGCAGCGTTCGGACTACCCACCAGATACCGATAACCACTAAAATACTTGCTATCATCACCTGTTGACAAAAACAGTAATAATTTGCAGTAGTATCAGCCTGTAATGTCCCACTGCTGGGCAAAGGCCTCTCATCTCACTGAAGATATCAGTACAGTTAGGAGGATTAGGCGTAATCACCACGCTTGCCTACTGCGGGTCGGTGATCGAGTCATGTTTGAAAAGTAATAAAATCGTATAAAATTAACGAGTCTAAAGTTGTACGCAATTAATAGCTTTCATTCACATTATGTTCTGTGTAAAGATAAGGGTACGTTTCCATTGATAGGGAATCACAACGCATTGAAATTGTCCAACAACGCAACACATTGTTAAATTCTATATTTCTTCTTCTTCTTCATCGAGTGGATGGTCAACTAACCGGTCCTGGTGTCAGAGTTATTGAGCCGCCAAAGGCCTCTGATATGGCTCATGTAACAACTACTATCCGTAGAAAGTAACCGGGACCGATGGCTTAACATGCCCTCCGAAGTTCGGAATCGTCTTACTTTTCGGGCAATCAGGTGATTCAGCCTGCCTTTTTTTTTTAATGCGTTGTGATTATTTATCTATCAATTTAGCTCTGTACAACATGAATCTGCTTCACTGGAAACGAGCCGTTATGCTGCTTTTCAGTCTACAGTTTATCTGTATTAAATCTATTAAGGGCTGTCCCTAGAAGCATTTTTGGAAAAGACTACGAAAAAAAAACCCGGCGAAATTAAACCTTATTTATTGGCACTGCAAGGAAAATGGCACATATTGCTGATTCAATGATCACTAAATCATATCGCAGGATTGGAATAGAGTTCATTCTAAGCTAATTTACGCCAAATAATGGAGATAGAGCGTTGATCAATTTTTACAAAAACTTTTTTTTAAACAAAGTGCTCGACAGAAATTGATTGGATATTTTAAGGTAGGATGTTAACATACCTGTGCATCTTCATGTGAGGCGAGCCAGTTCCTAAAGGGGGTTAAGATGGAGCACCCTTCTGCTTGCTCAGTACACGTTCGCGACATTGTAAACTGAAACAACATATACAGACTTAGTAGGCAAAATGACTTCAACGGTGTAGATTTTAGATAATAACTTGGAAAACTAATAATTGAAGTTTGTGTAAAATTTGCTTGTTTGTTTGTAGCTAGTTAGGAATTGATTTTTTTAAGTTGTTCAATTGAGTACATACAAGTATAATCTTCTAATAAAATTCTATATAAACAGGACGAAAAGGAACTCTTAAAGGGGAAAGATGCGAATACATAGTAGTGCTTGCAAATCGCTCCAAGACCTAACTACTTATGATTCAATTTGCTAACCAATAAACAAATACTTCAAAAGAAACTAAAATTAACTCTATAAAAATACCACAAAACTTCTTCAATAAATAATATTTAACTGCAAGTTCAGTTTATAAATGTTAAAGCTGAGTACAAACTACAGTACGGTTTCTTGGAGCAAAAAATACGCTTGCTACTCTCAAGTGTGGCCTCATCTGTCTTATTTTGCTGTAAATTGTGGCGTAGTGGAAAGAGAAAAGTTTTCTGTACTCGATTTGAGCGAGAAAACTGATAGTTATTGAGGGGGCAATTTAAAGTTAGTGAGGATATAACTGAGGCGTCCCTATTAGCTGAAGGAACAAATTACATTGAATACAGATTTTTATCTCAATATAGAGGTAGTATTTGCTGACCATTGAAAGGTAAATTGGATTGGAGACTAATGAAAGGTATGCTAAATGATACGGGACAGACTGACGTGGTCATGGAATGACTCAATCCCGTGACCACGAGTGGTGTAATCCGCTCGAAACGTCGGGTACCTATTTTATTAAATACGTTATAATATTCTAACGCGATACAGACCCGTTTCATTTGTATAATGAGTGCAAATCGTGTGGGTTTAAAAAGTATGTAATTTAATGTATGTAGTAATGAGTGTTAACTTGTAATGTCTTATTGGTGAAAGCATCTAATCTCACTGGACGAAAGCCTCTGAAAGTCACTGAAGATATCAATACAGTGGGGCCAAATCACTACACTGTCCGGTATTAAATGATAAATAATAGGTAAAATGAGAGTCGAATAGAATAAATGAAAAAAATATGATCAATTTATAACATTATCCTATATGGAGCTTACAAAACATGATACCCAGAGCTTTGAAAAGCTTTAGAGCTTTGACAAGTTTTTGTAATAAATCTTCCTCAATCGGATTACATACTACACTTTATGATTGATTAATCACACATACACTGTTACGAAATAATCTCTCATAATTTATTTTAACAAGCTTTCGTTCCGCTTGTCTTGGTCATAAAATTGTACCAAATCCGATTTATTTTGACGGGTCCTGACCTATTTTCTCAATGAAATATTTATTGCGAAGCTTTTTGTTGTATATAACGACGTTTCCTTTTATTGGTTTCCTTGCGTACAAGTAATTTGAAGTGATTTGTTAAATTAGGAGTGCCTACGTAGGTACCTGTAGAACATGAGTATGGTATAAAGTTCAACAAGACACTTTCTGACTATCGGAAACCAACTGGGAAGAGATAGTAATTAGAATCGAACTAATACTTCGGTCAGTTGGGATTTTTCCTGGAAAGTTGCCGAGAGTTTTGAAAATGGCCAAGTTTTTTATTATTATTTTGAAGTGTTTTTCAGAGTCTGAACTTTGGTGAGTGGTAGACATTCCGCCATTTTGAAAAAATGCTGTTGCAGTTGTTTTAGATGAGTCACATACAATTAATGTGGACACTGCCTGCATCGGTATGGTTAGATTAGGTACTACGGCACATGGTTGCCCAGTACCTATAGCATATAGCTATAGCATCGTTAAATGGTCATACCGCACCTTATTTGTCTCGAGAGCTTGTCTTAAATGATGGTATATAAGTATTACGTACAGAATGTCCCAAGAATCTCCTTTGCCAATCACGCGCATCTCTATATATATTCTCTGCCATATCATTTATGATATACGTCGAGTTTATCAATGATGTATACAAGCTCCTACTAAGCGCGCCGCGCTCTGCAACCAAACATTTAGCCATTAACAATTTTGAAGAAATATGTAAACACTAGCAGCGCCCCGTGGTTTTACCTCCCTTGTCATGGAAATATTGGGACTGAAAAATGGCCCATAACCTTCCCGATAAATGCGGTTATCTATTACTTACTGAAATCGGAATAGTAGTTCCTGAAATAGTGCGTTCAAACAAACAAAACGACAAGGAACAAATTCTTCAACTTTTTTATATTAGTATAGATTTTTTGAAATAAATTGAAAGAAATTGCAATGGATGGCGGAATGAAATAGACACACGTGGCTGGGTCTATAATAGATAATGACATTAGGTAGAAGACAGAAAATAGTAGTTATTTTAACAATTTCTGCAATTTTAAAGCACAAATTATTTTGTGATTAGCAGCGCTCGCAGTTTTATCCGCATTGTGCCGTTACCGAAGATTTTCGGGATGAAAAATAGCCTTTGAATGTGGCTATCCATTACCTAAAAATAATTATTCAAATCGGACTGGTAGTGAACGTAATCACACGGATTTTTTCACGTTATAAAATTTATAACGCAAGTAAACTACTTACTTTTATAATCCCGAAGTTTCGAGGGGATTGCACCACTCGTGGTCTCGGGTGAAACGTTTGTAATCGTTCGGATCGTTCGATCGTTTGAGTCGATCGGTCGTTCCTGAGATATGCGTGTTCAGACAAACAAAAAGAAAATCAAAATCTTCACCTTTATTATACAAGTATAGATGAGTAAATAAACATGGCTGATTCATAAATAGGCATTCTAATAGTTTTCTTTCTGGTTCTGATTTAGTCAAAGTCCACGGATCTTATTATAACAGTACTAGCAGCGCCCCGCGGTTTTACCCGCGTTGTACCCGTTCCCGTAGGAATTTCGGGATGAAAAATAGCCTATAACCTTCCCGTTGAATGTGGCTATCTATTACAAAAAGAATTAATCAAATCGGTTCAGTAGTTTCTGAGATTAGCGCGTTTAAACAAACAAACAAACAAACAAAACAAACTCTTCAGCTTTATAATATTAGTATAGATTTAAGCTATCAAATAGTTTGTCCCCTTCCAACATTACGCTTTTTCCCGAAGAGCAAAAGAGAATAAAAATTGTAACAGTGGGTTAGTTATATAGAGCTTTTTAATAAGGCTCCACAAATTTAATGTTCAGTTTTGAACTAAGGTTGTGCTTCTGATGAAAGGGATTTAGAAGTTCAGTTGAACTATGTTCTATCTGAGACTGTGAAGATTATAATACTAAGGTTTTAACGTCGGATACTTCAAACGGATAGATCCATATCAACTCCCATGAACATACTATGGTCATTGGTCACGTGCCTAAGATAAATGAATACAAATCTGGCACGAATGAATAACTGTCTACTTAGGACCGGCGACTTGCCTTTGAGATATTTTGTTGTTGTTGGTCAATTGACTAAGAAAACAATCAGAAATCATTTCACTGAGTTAAGTGCTTACAATAATTTATCATTACTTATATAATAATATAAAGTTCAGAAAGAGATCAGAAGTAATTATTTTTTAGTTTTAAATAAAATAAATATTAAATAAAGACAGGATAAATTCACATACGGTTAATTCGACCCAAACTGATGCCGGTTTTTTAACAAATACCTCTTTAATTAGACGTAAAAATTTATGATTTGCCTTTTCACTTTACTATCAATAAATAAAACAGAGTTTAGGTACTTTTAAAACAATATAGTCGTTTAAAAATGAAAATGTATGATTTGATGCGCTCTCATATGATTAATATTGCCACATTTTTTTCAATAAAAGCTCATTGCAAACAGGTCACAAAATAAGCTACTTACAGAATACCTAATAACATTCTAAGGCCTCATTTACGGAGACGCGGGGCGTAGCGTATTGTATAACGCGTTTCGTAGCGCGTTGCGTAGCGTGTTGCGTAGCGTGTTGCGTAGCGCGTTGCATAGCGCGTTGCGTGCAGAGGCGTGAATTCAAATATAATTATGGCGTTGCATGAGTGCGTTTACGGCGAAGCAATTTTACACGCATTTGCTTGAAATGGAGCGTCGTCCACGACGACGCACACCGCGTCGCCCGCATGGTTATATACGGTATATCTACTACGCGGTGAACGCTGCGTGCGACGCAGCAATATCCGCTGCGTACGACGCTACGAGTATACGCTAAAGAATCCACCGCCATGCTTACGTCATGCGTCGCTATGAACAACACCGTAGATACATTGCCATATGTTTGTGTTTACGAGTGCAATATACGTGAAATGCTCGCACCGCGTCTCTGTAAACGGATACAAATGTCCAACGCTCCGCTCTACTGGTTGGCCTCTAACCTACTTGGACTTACTGATTTACTAATTTTTCCCACGATGAAACTCCGCACGCGTGTCACAGCACTCCGCGTCTCCGTTAACTAAAGGAGTTGGATTATATGAAGTACACGCCATGGTAAGACTCAAAGACGTAAGATATAAGTAGCAAATTAGTGGTAGGTACTACTAACGAGCGATATTTAGCGGTTTTGTCCCAGAAGTATCTTTACCAACCGCTTTTGTCGTCTTCATAATATTAAAAGAACATCCCTCTAACTATATGAATACCTGCTGTACCATAATTTACAAAACAAACTATACAAATGCAGAAATATGTTTCAAAAATTAAACACTACATTTTGTTACTGGAAATCTAGGTGGTCATGAGATCAACTTACTAGACTTCGCAATAAAGGGTAACATTTTGGTAAATTATTGTCGCCCATATTTATCATTCATTTGATTCAAAGATTCATTGCAAAGTATATTAATTATTTAAAAATTATATATTTTAAAAATATTATTCACTTGACATTTTAGCGTGACATGTTTAATTAAAGTGAAATAATTATTCTTTATTTCTATGATTAAAAACTTTTTAGATGATAAAAAATAGGTTTTATTTTCATGAGAATAATTCTTAAATTAACTGCTGCTACGAGTGTAAGAAATTTGTATTTATTTAAATAAAGAAAAACTTAGCCTTACTGTTTTATTAATCTTGATCATATTTCTTTACTTTAAACACTAATACTTATTACTTTATAATGCACGCCTTGGTGGTCTAGTGGTATGTGCAGGTGCACTTGCCCGCCAAGACTGACGTCCCGGGTTCAATTCCCGAGTTTCCTACACAACATTTAACATTTTTACACAAGTAAACATTTTTCCTACTTTTCAAACATTGCTCGGTTGAGATCACCAACCCGCATTAGGCAAGCGTGGTGATTACGCCTCACTGTGCTGATCTTCAGTGAGATGAGAGGTGAGATGAGAGACATTAAACAGGCTAATACGTTCTTTTAACTTTATAATGCAATTTAATTATGAGTTTACATTAACGTCAAACGGCCATACATTTCAATCTAACTTTATAGACAAAATACAAGAACCTTACAAAAAAGACTCGAAAACAACCCACAAAAACCGACTTTAATCTTGTACGTTGTTATTTTAGTGACACAAAACATTCTACTGTGTGACACGAACCCTCTTATTCTGTGAGAAAAACATCCAATATAGTTGGGAACTGTGACTAGAAAAGTGAAAACTGTAAAATACTTTGCTGTTGAAGTTGACATTTATATTATGTGCGGATTAAATCTTCTGCGCACACTTTTAAAGCTAAGTTTGTGACATGTTCCAGAGTTGGTGGGTTATGTAGGGTGACCATATTTTTTGTATGAATGAGAATTTTTTTATCTGACACCTCGGTGTTCTAGTGGTATATACCTGTCGGCCTGTCGAGACTGATGTCTCGGGTTCTATTCCCGGGTCCAGGGAAAATATCTTTTCTACTTTTTAAACACGGCTCGGGTTTGAGATCACCGACCTGCAAGCGTGGTGATTACGCCTAATCCTCGTTACTGGACTTATATCTCGACTGAAGACAACGTTAATTAAACGACAGTACTTTTACTGCTGATCTATAGACAAATTAATAAGTACTCTTATTATGCGAAAGACTAATTTTATTTGCTGTCAAAATGTCGAGCAAAGCCATTTCGAATCAAATACCTTGCACTTTTAAGTAAGAAAAAAAAGTAAAAGTCTTAGCTTTTATTTTCGGCAAAGGCCTCTAATCTTACCGAAGATATCAGTACAGTGAAGAGGACTGTTATGTTATGAAGGGGACTGTTATAGTTATATAAGAAATTATAAAAAGTTAAATAAAAGCCCAAAATAACTGTATCGTATATCCACCCTACTGTAAGTGCAGTGATAAATTAAACTAAGTTGAATGGTGACGTTTCTGCGGCCCCAGTATTTTTATTGTGGACCTCGGGTTTGGACATTTCAAAATAAATTAATTTAAGTTTACATACATAAAACGGATTACGACAAAATGTTTCACTACAAAAGCACTAACAGTGCTAATTAGGCTTAATCCTTTTATAATCCTCGTAAACAGACGGATCGGGGGTGATATAAATATAACCTGTGTGAGTCGAGAGGGGTGTCACAAGCATGTGTGTGAATTGATCTATTTAGGGCTCTTTGTAGCTCTTGTGCCTTATTTTCGACTACACGATGCTAGCTCAGTGCAATTATTAAGCAACTTGCAGCTCAGTACTTAGATAGGTTCTATTCCCAAACAAAGTCGACACTATGTGTAGAGTAGTTGTTGAACAGACGGCGTCTAGGTGTCAATAATATATTCGTATCAAGCTTAAGTATGTAAGTATGTATTTATTATTACACTACATTATACTACCTTAAACTTTAGTCGGATTTCATTTACCATGTGTGAATTTGTCCGGGTGTCTTATTATTCTTAACTAACTCGACCAAGTTTAAAAAGACTACGAGTATGTCCCGTAGACCAGTTTAAAGTGTCACCTAACGTTTATTAAAATGGAATAGTACGATATAAACCTAAAAGCTTTATAAAGTGCTAAGTGGTGAGCTGGTTTATTTCGAAAGAATAGTACATACAGTTGTTTTATCTTGCAAACGTCCTTAAGCCATACTTGTGTACAAGCCTCTGTGGTCTTGTGGTTTGAGCGCCCGGCTCACGACCCGTAGGTTCCGGGTTCGATTCCCGGTGGGGATATCTCACAAAAATTTCTTTGTGAGACTTTCCTCAGTTTGGTTAAAGCATTGCAGGCTGAATCACCTGATTGCTCGAAAAGTAAGATGATTCCGTGCTTCGGAGGGCACGTTAAGACGTCGGTCCCGCTAACTTTCTACGGATAGTGGTCGTTACATAAGCCAAGTCAGAGGCCTTTGGCGGCTCAATAACTCTGACACCAGGATTGGTCAGGTTAGCCATCCACTCGATGACGAAGAAGAAGACCAGCGTTGAACTTATTCCCACGGAAATTTAAGGACCAATTTTTTCTCAAGTCTTATCAAATCCATACAATCTTTACGTAATTTAATGTCAATGACCTGAATTACCGAGTAAGCTTCGTTTGAGATGTATCGTAGCGAACATTTAATATGAAAACTAAGTACCAAGCATCAGCAGAACTGAACCGAAGTAATCAAAAGCCCACCGTTCTCATACCGTGTACTGTTTTGTACTGATGGCACAACAAAAGCGAAATACAAAAAATGTGAGGAATCGAGAGAAGCCTTGCTTTTTTGAAGTCGATAATTATTTAGATTCGTAGTGTACTGAGTAAACAGTCACTTGTACGATTTTTATTTTGACATTTGTAAACGCCTTTAGAAACTGTCTTTTTATATTAGAATTGAGGAATTTCAGGTTTGTACATCTTGTATAGTATTGAATATTTCAAATTAAAATGACGTCTCTTTCTCGTGTTATCTTTCAGTGAACATTTCAATTTATGCGAAACTTAAGTATACTGATATGTTAATCATACGAATAAAAAGAAAATCAATTTAAAAGGAAAATAAAACAGTGATTGTTTTGCTAACGTTACTTACACGAGTGAGTTTAGATATCTGTGATATGTGAACGAACTTTGGATAAACAGTCCCTAAATATAGACAGAGGCCTTATACGCTTACTAGCAGCATTTTAGCTATCAAATGATTTGTCCCTTTCTGACATACGCTATTTTCCAAAGAGAAAAAGAGACGAAACACTCACTAACAGTGTTTTAGTTAGAGAACGTTTATGAATAAGGCACTCATGATCTTCATCATCATCCTACTAATATTATAAATGCGAAAGTCTGTGAGGATGTATGTATGACATTGTATGTTTGTTACTCTTCCACGCAAAAACTACAGAATGGCTTAGGATGAAACTTTACAATAATATAAGTTATACATCAGAATCACACATGGGATACATTTTATCTCAAAATTCCCGCGGGAACTGGTACTATGTGGGTGAAACCGCGGGGCGCGGCCTATGTGGTTTTCCATGCCCTTACCGAGAATGTAGGTTGGGTAGTTACGAATTTTTAGATTCTCTATTGTTTTAATATGAGGTTATCTTAAGTGTGTCTTATGGCTACCTAGCTACGCACCAAGGGCCCAGTGCAGCCGAACGCGAACTCCTACGTAGGGTGCAAGGCTGCGGAGCGGAGAAACGGACAAATATAAACCAATATCTCCGGAAAATCTTCGGTCAGATATTTTATGCAACCCTATTGGTTAATAATGTTCGGTTTAAAGAACTTTATTTCTCATTAAGACAATAAGTCACTTACATGAGAACAAAAAACATTAAATAAATACAATTTTTTTGCGGGTGGTTTAACATAATATACAGAGTATTTAAAAGTATTTGCAAGTTGTAGTTTTAGTTAAGACAAGTAAACAAGAAGCGAGTTCGTTTCGTTATCTAAGGGTGTGGTACAAGTTACACGATTTGTGTTTTTAGTATTTTAATTTCCAAATAGGTAATTAAATTGTTATTAAAGTTACATGTGGCATATTTATATATATATTTTTTTTTAAATTTTTTTATTTTTATGAAATTTAATATTTTATAGTGTTGTTTGTGTAATAATGATCAGTACATAGTTTCGTCTTGATAGATGTGAGTAATTAATCTTTTTTTAAAAATACATAACGAACTCGACTCCTTTACATGTTTGGGAAGTTTATTGTACAATTGTGCTCCTCCAAAGGTGAGATTATTTTTGCCATAGTTAGTCCTTATGGTGGGTAGGACTACTAGATTACCTCGACGACTCGAATATTTATTTACTTGACTTTTCAAAGTAAGTTCGGTGTGTGTATGGATAAGTTTGTGAATAATTTTGTAGATAAGAATACATGTATTAAATGTGAATAGCTGTTTTATATTTAGTATTTTTGTGTTTTTGTAAATTATCTTGGACGGGGTTAAGAAATCGTAATTATATAATATTTTGATTATTTTGTTTTGTAATATTTGAATTGGTTTTAAATTTGTTTTAGCAGCATTACCCCATAACTCAATGAGATAAAGTAAGTGGGGTTTTACCAAAGTGTTATATATAAGAGGTCTAATATCTTTTGTTGTACATCTAACTATTTTATGTAATAAGCCAATAAGCGAAGAAAGTTTGCTTTTGATTTTTTCTAAGTGGGCGATCCATTTTAAATTTTTATCTAGTGTTAATCCTAAATATTTTTCATGATTTGCTTGTTTTAAAACCACATCATTAATTTTTAAGTCAAGATGTTGAGGGATATTTTTATTTTTAGCATTAAATATTACATATGAGGTTTTTGAGGTATTGATCGTTAAGAGGTTGTATTGGAACCATTTTTGAAGTACGTTTAAGTCTTTTTGGGCCTTGTCAATAATATCATGTATATTGTTTCCAAAGTAAAATAAACTGGTATCATCGGCATATAAGGCCAGGTGACCTTGTAATCCTGCTTGGTGAATGTTATTTAAATATATGAGGAATAGTAGAGGTCCCAGGATTGAGCCCTGCGGCACTCCGCACGTTAAAGGCTTTGGTGCACTTTGATATGATCCTATTTTGACTATCTGTTGACGGTTTTCTAGGTAGGATTTTAGAATTTTTAGTACATTTCCAGTTATACCCATTTTTTGCAATTTCTTTAATAGCAGTGAGTGGCTAATGGTGTCGAAGGCTTTTTTTAAGTCAATGAACAAGCCAAGTGCTATTTCCTTTTTATCTATTTTAGTTTTGATATTGGTAACTAGGTCTATGGTTGCACCAAGTGTGTTAGATTTGGGCCGGAACCCATATTGCTGGCGGCACAGAAAATTTATCTTATTTAAATATTGCTCTAGTCTTACGTAGATTATTTTTTCTAAAATTTTAGATAATATTGGCAAAACTGAAATTGGCCTATAGTTTTCAGGATTGGATTTAGCACCTGTCTTGTAAATAGGAGAAACTTTGGCAATTTTTAAACTATCGGGAAATATTCCTTCACTTAAGGCTTTATTCAGGCAGTCAGTTAGTTTTTGGATAATATTTGGACATTTTCTTAAACATTTAATTACTTTAGTACTGATGCCATCAGTACCAGTGCTAGTATTGGTGTCCAGGTTATCTATTATTTTGGATACTTCATCAGTTGTGCAAGGGGAGAATTCCGAAAGTACATTACTTTGCATTGATTGATGAGTTTTGGGTAGAGTGTATGCGTCATTATTACGAGAAGTGGTTGGTATATTGTTAGCTAAGTGTGGGCCTATGTTAACGAAATACGTGTTGAAGGTATCACATATTTGTACTGGGTCTGTGATAACTACACCACTTTCTGTTACCAGACTTGGAGGAACACAATTTTCTACTATTTTGTTATTAGATAATGTATTAATAAGCTTCCACATTTTTTTAGGCTTTTTCTTACATTGAGTAAATTTATGGTAGAAGTAAGTGTCTCTTGTATTCCTTATCCTCTGAATCAATGTGTCTCTTTTTATTTTGAATTCATTTTTAACCTTTTCATCATTAGGGTTTTCCTTAAGTTTTTTCCACAACATGTTTCGTTCATAAATTTCATTAGTTATATTTTTATTTATCCATTCATTTTGAGGTCGATTTATAACTTTATATTTTTCAGATCTACTTTCTGTTACCATGTTGTGGATGTTTTCTTTAAACAGTTCAAAATTATTGGAATAATTGCTGAAATCTGACGTTTCTGCGCTTTTGTATAGTTTTTTGTAATCAATTGTCTCAAACATAACTTTTCGTTTTGGCGGGGGTGGCAGTCTTTTAACCTCAAGGTATATATTCTTATGGTCCGATAGAGCCGTGTCCACTATAGCCATATGAAAGTACTCTTTTACATTAGTTAAGACGTGATCGATTATTGTTTTTGTCGTTGATGTTTCTCGAGTGCAGTACTTGTGTCTAATTTTATTGATTATTTTGTATCCAGATTCTTGGATAAGAGCATTATAGCGTTTTGTTGTGTTGTCAGCACTTAGTAAGTCGATATTTGTGTCACCAAATATAATAGTTCTTTGTTTTTGCAGTAGTTCATTTTCGAAATTTTCAAGAAAATTATTAAAGTTAACGTGGTTTGGTTTATATACGGCCCCGATTCTTATTCCATACTTCCGAATATTTACACTCAGGTAGTTAACTCCATCAATAAAAGATCCTGTAGGTAATTCGTGGGTCAGATCGTTATGTACATAAATAGACACACCTCCTCCGATGATGTCAGGTCTAATATTGTAGTAATGTGAATAGTTTTGTATGTGGTATTGTTTGGCTTGTTCATCTGATCTAATCCATGTCTCAGTGAGGATAATTATATGTATCTGCTTTTTTAAAGAATGGAGGATGCATAGTAACTCTTCAAATTTTCCTGGTCTACATATGCTTCTTATATTGGCATAGAAAAAATTGAGGCCTGACTTGTAATTGTGTATACATTGATAATCATCTACTACCTCATGTGTAGTCTCTTCTTGTTTATTGCATGCTTGAATAGAATCGGGATGGTTTATTAATTTTTTGTATTCTTGGTAGAGATTATTTTAGGGATACCTTTTATATATTTGATGATGATATCCGTTTCTCCATTAGACATTCTCTGTGTGAGTTCGTTTCGTAGATTTTTCATTAGATTCTGTTGAGCAGGTGTTTGGTCGGAGTAAATCTTTATGTCACTTTGGAGTTTTTCTTTTGTGCGAAGCAGCGTCTTAGATGTGCGAGTTGAATCAAAGCATACTTTGATACTGCGGACCTTTGTAGGATTATATTTTCCAAGGCGAAATACACGAAGTGGTTTTGGACAGTCCGGAATTAAGCTGTTGAGCATAGAATTTATTTCTTTATTGTCTAGCTCACGGCTTTCATTAATATCGGATGTGTTGTGTTCCGGTATGCCGACTACAATAACATTTTTTGCTCTTGATTCTCGTTCGCGCAATTCATTTAGAAGATCTTCATTGATACTCGAAGTTGAAGTAGATGGATTTGTAGAAATGTTTGTTTTGATCGAATCTATTTCTGATTCTAGAAACTGAACTTTGGTGTGGGTTTCATCAGCCTTTGCATTTATATCAGTTATTTTAGACTTAATCGAAATTTGCTCGTTGTGAAGTGCTTCATTGGACAGTTTTATGTCGTTAAGTTGTATCTTCATTTCATTTACGCTTTCACGCATAAAATTCATAGTGGCCTCTTGTGAGGTAGTGAACTGTTGTAACATCGACATAATGTCCTTACGAAAATCTTGAAGTTCATCCTTCCAGTTACAGTTGCACGTATAGTCTGGTTGTTTGCGTTTTCTATAAGTAATTTGATGGTCTTTTGCTAATTCGTTACTAGTAGTTAAATCGTTTAGTGAGCCACTATGGCGAGTTGGTGAGCGGAGCATTGAGTTCATGACTTGGACCACACACCCTCTGATGTCACTATATCGTATTAGTGTGCGTGAGCGCACTGCGAATAGTTGAGCGGGACAAAAAATAAGAGGAGGTCTTTTTCACTCACGGGGGTGCGCGGCGCTCCTGTTGCAGCTGCTTGGTGTTACAATGCCGTTAGTTTGGCTGTAGTTTCCAACGAAATTCGATCCTATTACGTAGAACGGTAACAAGTATTTTTGCATGTATCACTATTTGTATTTTATTTAAATAACTGAGTACACGTCTGCTCTGTTAAACCACCGACGAGCGAGTAATGTTATAGAAGTAAAATTATCACGAACTTAAGACATAAACGTAAAATACCTTTTTCTCCGAAAACAGTTTTAAAATGGACCGCGAATTATACAATCAGCACAGTACTTTACTTTAAGATATTATACGATTTTCACTCACTATAACACATTGTCACGGAATAGTATTTAAAAAAGGAATTTAAAAGAATGTACACGCACGTTCGAGCGAATTACACCGCTCGTGGTCACGGGAAGACTGGTTGAGCGGTGAGTTCGAATACAATACTAACATTATTTGAAACTACCCGCATTTTTTTTCTTTAAAAAAATTGTTTACGAGCCTACTCCCACTACAGTGGAAGCTGTGTTTAGACTGACGTGAACAAAACTGTCATTTTAACTAACTTCGTAAACTGGAAGAGAAAGATTCGTCTGTATGTTTTTTGTGTATTTGTTACCTTATATTCAAATTGGTTTACCAACCGTTGTCAAAAATTATTTCGGTACCTATATGAAAGGATATAAAAGTTATCTAATTAAAGGTCAGATCATCATAGTATTAAAAAATCCTAGTCTGAAGTCGTTTAAAAAGTGAGTTTTAGTCTATCTACCATCAGATGTCAGTACTAATTATCTAGTCTAACAGAATAAAGTCTGAGGTGCTCCCACACTGCTGTTATAGAATGTTAAGTAACGTTAGTAAACATTTGTTAGCTAACATTTAATCACCAAAGTCAAAAAATGTTTTCATGTTAGTAAATGTTAATTAACATTTTTGAACAAAATTTTGTTTGTAAACATTTTATACAGGTGACGGCGGGGTATGCGGTGAATCGGGGGCCAATGCCAGATTTATCCATCAGTGTAGGAGCACTTATAACATATAACAGTTCCTAACAAAATGTAAGAATTGACAACATTTGTTAGTAAATGTTTTAGTGTTCAAAAATGTTTGTAAACATTTTGTAACAGCAGTGTGGGAGCACCTTTACTTACGCAATAAATGCTTCGCTCTTCCGTGGTTACGCCCGTACTCGGAGACGTGAAATGCTTCCTTATTAAGTGATTTTGACATTAATGTATTAAAAAATAAGTTAATTAGTTAAGTTTCGCTTTCTCTAAACTGAATGCGGCAGTTATTCATCAGACCAGGAAGACTGTCCAATTCACAGGTCCAATTACAGTTGATTGTTGTTTGTGTTGTAACTATAGTATGCTCAGTCTCAGCCTACCAACTAGGTACCTACAATGTACACTATGGTATTTCTATCCGAGCGCTAAGCAGTCGGTCCCGCTTTTTTCAACCATTAGACCATGTTGGAGGCCTTATGGCGGTCAAAATCTGGACTCCAGGGTTGACCAGTAACCTATTCGATATTAATGAAGGAGTTAAACTATTATACAATAAGTATTTTGTATTAACAAGCAGTCTGACAGCTCATTACCCATTCATAAAGTTTTAATAAGTTTTCTTGAAGTATACGTCAATCCAGGCTTTGTAAGTACATTGTTATTAAAAGCCCTTTGTCTTAACAAACCTTGTACTTTAAAGCTGAAACATTTGCAGCTTTCACTATGTTAGTAAAAGGTTATTGTTTTTGTAAGGAGTGTTTATTAGCTAACACTAAGTTGACTAAGGAACTTAAAATGAAATATTATTTACGGAAAACTACTGGATTGAAAATTAAATGGGAACTTGACAATTTTGAAACAAGATGATTTTGTTGTGATATTCTTAAAAAAGGTAATACACTTGTAAAAAGTATTAGCCTGTATCGTCCCACTATATATATAAAAAAGTACGCAAAATAAAAGATATAAAGAACGACAGCAATTTAAAAAAATAAACTTGTCTGGGACATTTTTTTCTAACAAGACATATTGGGCTTAAAAGCTTAAATCACTGGCTAAGCCAAGCCCTTATTATTTCAGAAATATTTCGTAAACAAACCCTAATACGTTTAACAGGTCTATAAAAGTACTTTAAAAACTACAGATTTCAAGTTAAGAACCTATAAGCACATGAAAATAAATTGAAATAAATGAAGTAGTATTAGCCTGTAATGTCCCACTTCTGGGCAAAGGCCTCTCGTCTCACTGAAGATATCAGCACAGTGAGGAGGTTTCAGGCGTAATCACCACGCTTGCCTAATGCGGGTTGGTGATCTCAAACCCGAGCCATGTTTGAAAAGTAGGAAACATGTTTTCGCTCGACCTGGGAATTGAACCCGGGACCTCAGTCTTGGCAGGCGAGTGCACATACCACTAGACCACCGAGGCGTTACCGTTACCGTTACCGAAATAAATGAACCCAACAAAATAGACTATTAAATGACATTTTCCAGATTAAAGTTAACAATCTTGAGCTTTTACGACACTTTTTGTGTAGAAGTAGGGAAAATAATAGAAAAAACATACAACAGTAATTTAAAATCAACTTTTAGAAAAAAGGGATTTCATAAAAAAACTCTCAGAAAAAAAAATGTTTTATGAGGTTAGTGGTCAATCCTGGTGTCGGAGTTGATAGCTTAAAGGCCTCTGACATGGTCTAACAATTGAAACCGGTTGTGTCAAGGTATGTTTGAGATTTCGTCGGCAGCAGCAGATGGCACCTGCAGACTGTAGCTTCACTTCTAGTTACTATGAAATTTTGAGCACGCGCGGCAGGTGTGTCAACTCCTGCTGTCACGCGCGGTGTCACTGCGGTGGGTGACACTCGTCAGTTGCAGTTTGCGGACGCGGTTTGCTGTCTGCGGTCACGGCGTGAAGCTACAAAAGATGGGAGGAAAATATTTTGAGAAGAACACAAATAATAGTGTAATGCTAATGCTGATGTTCAATTTTTGAAAACAATTTGGGTTGCTACGAAATGATTAATCATTTGATTCAATAGAAACTCATTATAACAGTATTGTACTATGATGCGGAGGCGGGAGTGTGCTACGATGCGGAGGCGGGAGTGTGCTATGATGCGGAGGCGGAAGTGTGCTAGTTGAATGCTATAAAAAAGGCTTAAATACATCTTTTTTTTTTCTTTTCGTCTATACCTTTTCCTACTTCTGTGCCGTCACTGAAGCTTTTACAATAAAACTTTTACTTGATGTTATTTCTTCAACTATGATAATAACAGTTTCAATAATACTCCATTAGTGGTTAAAAGCTGTAGAATATTCGACCGCCTAATAGTTTGGGCGTGACAATAACCGTAGACAAAGCAATAGTCTTAAATAGGAATTTCCAAGATGGTAAAAGAAAAACTTTGGTGTTAAAGAAAGTTGAAGTTAACAAATATTTTCACTGAGTAGTTAAGGCTATTTGCGACAAAGGTTGGGACAGTCATAAGAACTAATGTTATAAATGCGAAAGTTTGTAAGGATTTGTGTACGTATATATTAGTCGCGCCCCTCGCGCCGTCTTACCTACATTGTACCCGTTCTCACGGGAATTTCGGGATAAAATGTATCCCATGTGTTATTCTGATCTATCAACTATATTACTGTACAGTTTCATTCAAATCCGTTGTCCGTGAAAGAGTAGAAAACCATGCATACATAAATACATACTTCTTTTCATCTAGTTTTTCGTGAAAGAGTAACAAACATACATAAGAGTACATCCTCACAAACTTTGGTATTTATAATATTAGTAGGATAGGATATATACCTAACAACCCTATTGACTAGTAACTAGACTGGCCTTTGATGAACTCAATTACCATAACAAGGTGTGCGCATATTACAATGCAATTCGTAAGGCAATTGACTAAAAGGGTAATGCAATTATATTGCTCAGTTGACAATAATGCCTGATTGTCACACATGATTGCCTTCATTACCGTAAACTAGACTTGCATAACACAGTACATTTGTAATTCGAAAGCAAATTTTCCAGCAATCATTGTGTCATATAGTAAGTAACTTCGAGTAGGTAGGAGTAACAGTCGACAACCCTGGTCTCGGAGTTTTTAGACCATCTAACCGGGACTGACAATTTAACGTGCCCTCCGAAGCACGATAGCGCTCAAATAGAAATGCCCTACCGGCCACCCATCTATGTAAGGGTCGAGCTGCACGTTGCTTAACATTCGCAATCAACTAACATCGCCTAGTCAAACTACGCCTCGAGCGCTATTGTGTAATAACGAGTATTTATGTGGGTATCATTATTAAGTAGTTAACAGGAAATCCACTTTTTTAATGGAATAAAATAATGGAAGAAAAATAATCAGAAGAAAATGAACTCCTATTTTAAAGTCGGTTAAAAATCAGTTAAAGAGCAGACGCCTTAAACCATTATTTTTAAACTACTTTATTTTTTCAGATTGCCCCGTTCAATGCCTTTCAGGGCATAGACAGGCATGTTTTACTTTCCCAATAGGATTATCTTCATTATTTGAAACGCAGTGGGCGGGTCAGAAATGTCAAACACAGTGGAAGACTTTCTAGACTGTCAATGTCCACCTAAATCTTATCTTTGAATGTCTACTCGAATGAATTTAAACTGGTCTGAGATGCCTAGCTCATTGAATTGTTAAATTTATTGATAATGTTAACTGAAATATGTATTTCATAGTTTGTAAAAGATCTTTGTAGGTGTTAAGTAGTGAGTTTATCCATGCAAAATTTACTAGTGTTTTTTCAAGTATTATAAAGGTTATGGATGTCAGTAATAAGAATTTTATGTAGAGTATCTTCGATCAACAATGTTGTGTATTGTTGATCGAAGTAGAGTATAATGGTTTTCACACAATGAGTATATTTGAATGACTTTTCATTGTTTGTTGACATTTTCTTATTGTTACATTGAAATCGAAGGAAACGTAATTTAAATATGAAATAGCTATAAAGGTTAAAATCGAAAGAACTCTATAATTCTTAGATGAATTCAGATGACGTCATGAGATTCGGTGTGGCGTATGTGGATGCCTCGACCGACTTGACCGATGCGTTCCCATTCTATGTAGGACACAGAGTACTACGAGTACTGCTACTTCTATCAGCGAGATTTATTCTATCAGCACGTTAGATTTTTTTGGTACGGAAAAGTGTGCGAAGTCTCCATGACTTCGATTCGTTCGGATCGGATAGGTATGCGTTTAGCGTTAACAGTCGCAGTAGATAAGTGGCAATTGCTTCACGTTCTATTAAATTAAAGTCACAACGTAGGAGAATGTGTCAACTTGCAATAATAATTCAGGCCAAGTAGTGTGACAACAAAATACTGCTATCAAAAAACCAAACTACCCTAATTAGCCGACTACACTCCAAGACCAAAAACATAGACATATCGCCCACGCGTTCTGAAATCGAATAAACGAATTCTTAATTCAAAAACTGTTTACACGTGTAAAGAGCATGTTTATCATCAAAACTCTGGATTATTAACCTTTGAGCCTTTGAAGGAGCAATTTCACATATTGTTGGGTAATTGCTTAAGAAAGTGGTTAGGAGTCTAGACACGGTTACGTTTGTGTTTAGACAAACATGTGATGTACTCGTATTTAAATAAATCAAATAATAACTAGATGCATCTCCCAGTTTTACTCGCATTGTACTTGTTCTAAAGATGTG
Source organism: Cyclophora punctaria (assembly GCA_951394245.1). Lineage (NCBI taxonomy): Eukaryota > Metazoa > Arthropoda > Insecta > Lepidoptera > Geometridae > Cyclophora > Cyclophora punctaria. The sequence continues at coordinate 10,544,346 of OX596168.1, forward strand.
TCAATTTTCATACTAATCCGTTCAGTACTTTTGTCTGAAGGGAACATATATTCAAACATCGATATTTCATCCATACATCCTTATTTTTCGTAATTATGATGTAACACTTATTCACCGTAAACTAAGTGCGCCGTGTGTCGTGATACGATAATTAGTGTCGCAAATGTCAGACATTTATGTCGCTGTCGATGTCCAAGTAACTTAAAATTAGAACACAACTTAATTTAATACTGGCAAAAAACAAATGTTTTGGACACTTAAATTGGAGTTATATATAAATTATAACACCCGTTAATTCTACTTTCGTCCGCACCCCGAGCGAATACAATTATTAAATAAAACAAGGCGAAACATAAAACCGGACTTCTTTTGTTTGAAGTAAAAATTCACGATTCTTTTTAATAGAGTTAACTTCAATTCGGAAGTTTGTCTACAAAAACTCTGAATAGTCAATTACTCGATTTTATTTCGAGAAATGTTGAAAAATATTTGTTGCTGTTTTTGTGAAATAAAATTTGTCACTTTTAAGTCTTGTGTAATAAACATTTTTTACTTAAGGGCGCTGCTAGTCTATTTTGAATTAAACAAATCGGGAATATATCGTATTAACGAAAATATGGTGGTGCAAATCCACATCCAAAATATGGTAGGCCACTCGAGTGGTATAAAATCCGCCGTGGTCCACCATAATAGTCCACCACAATGGTCCACCACAATGGTCCACCACAATGGTCCACCCCAATGGTCCACCACAGTGGTCTACCACAGTCATGGTCCACCGCAGTGGTCCACCACACAGTGTTGGTGAAGTGGTAAACCACTCGAAACGTCGGCTACGAATTTTTGTACGTTATAGTATGAACGCGGTAGTCCCAATCTAATTATTTATAATGGGTGCAAATCGTGTGTTTAAATGTACACCTCATCCAATCTATTACTTGATGTACGCTTGTTATCGATAAGGAATAGATACATACAACATAATCGAGTACTAACAAGATACGAAGCCATTTACAGCACTTAGACGAATATCATGAATATTCCGACCGTTTAGTTTAGCTGAACTAATATCTCCAGTGAGAAACCATTTGAGAGATTAGAGCCTGCACCCAATATAGACATACCAGACTTTCGACTGACTGACTTGTTAATGAGACAGCTTTGTCTGATGTGAACAAAAATGTCTTGTCAGTCTTAACAGTTTTCGGTACAAAAATAGTCTAAGGGTTGTGTCAAATAGTTGCTTATCGAAAAAACTTTCGATAAAAAGTGCACGGTGTTGTTAAAATGTCTGTTAATTACAAACCGTTTCATAATTAAATGACATTCTGTTAAAGTTATTCGGGCGGCCATAAAAAAACCGCGATCGCGATTTTTCATTTTCTAACGTCCGTCTGTCTGAGATTTTTTTTAACGTTTAATGGTGCGTGAGCGTAAGCTGAAGCACCCCTCTTGAGATACAAAAAGTCTGTGGCAAACAAACAGTGTTATCTGTTGTATGCGCTTATTCATATTAAGTTACTCCCAAAACCAAAACATTCGTTGTCTCATGTATCAGTCGGTTATGAAACCATTTCGGAAATACTTTCCGCATATGCATAAGTGTGCATATGTGCACATGGAAGTAGTTTACATTCAAAGGATTTAAGTCAATTCTTCTCTTTTAAAGAAATCATAGACAAGAAGACTGTCTAACTACAGTCTTGACTATCTGTACGGACTCTTAACTAGCTCTTAACTTAAGTTTGTAACAGGTCGATAACTACTTTAGGCCACAGCTAGAGTAGACTCCTTTATGCACAGTAGACCCGCATGGGACTTGAAGGCGTCAAGCTTGACGAAATTGGCTTGCCGTTACCTCAGTTGCTGTCTATAGGATATTCTCGCAATATCGTCGCTTGTCCAACAGGTCAGATGTGTATGTTCTGTTATAACGTTTGTGTTTGACATTAGTTTGTACAGTGGAATGAAATGTTGACTATTTAGGTTATTGGAGTCATCTTTTATTTAAGGATTATATTTGTAATTAAATTATTAATATAGATGTATAATTAGAATATTATTATTAGATTTATCACTACATAGTATAAAACAAAGTCGCTATTTTTGTCTGTTTGTTTGTCTGTTTGTCTGTATGCTTAAATCTTAAAATTACGCAACGGATTTTGATGCGGTTTTTTGTAATAGGTAGAATGATTCAAGAGGAAGGTTTTTATGTAAAAAAATTCCCGAAATTCCCACGGGAACGGGCACAACGCGGGTAAAACCGCGAGGCGCTGCTAGTACGGGATAAAATGTAAATATTATGTACCTAAATTAATTTAATTGCCATTTGACTATCCATTATCCAAATCTGTTCAGCTTTTTTACTTTAAAAAGACGTTAAACGTTAGCTTTGCTGACGATTAAAAATCTATTTTCCAAAACTTTCACTTCTTCAACTTAAATATAGTTAAAAGATTGCGAGTTTATAAGTCTTCTTTACTTCAGAACAATACACGATCCAATCGCTCTAAATCACTCTATTGTAAAATCTTTAACAAGTTAAACAAAGTGTTAGCACATAGTGTTAAAGAAAATTTAGAGAACCAGCACATTGCAGGCGTGTACGGTGACCAAGAGGTATGATTTAAAGGAATATTTTAAAACTTATATACTTATAGAGTGTTTTTTTAATCGATTCAATGAAAGTAAGGTCAAAATGAAAAGAAATATAGTTAATAAAAAAGTGGCTGTTACATACGGACGGACAGGCAGACAGACATGACGAATCTATAGGATCCGTTTTTGCCATTTGGCTACGAAACCCTAGAAACGTAATACTTAAATTAATTGCCAAGTGTGAGTTAAAATAATATCACTGTAAAACAATGCTCATTTTGAAAAGTATTTGCCTGTACGTCTTACTTGCACTTTTTTTTTTTTTTAAATAAATAAATATACCTGGACAAATTCACACACGGTTAATTAGACCCAAAGTAAGCTCTAAGCTTGTGTTATGGAATCTAATTAACTGATACTACTACATATACATACACAAATACTTTATAAGAATATATAATATATAATTGACTAATTGACACCCAGACATCGTCGCCAACAACTATGTCTGCACATATTGTTGTCCGGTCGGGAATCGAACCCGCAACCCCCGACACAGTAAGCGCTCTCACTGCCACTGTGCCAACGGGCATTTACATGTTCAATGTACAAAAAAATTAAAAAATATATCAGTAAAATTATACTTCTCTTTTGTTTTCTAAAAAGACTAAGTTCATTGTACATACATTGTTGTTTAACGCAAACTGTTTGTGTTTAATAATAATTTATAATTAATCATCTAGGTCGAGATGGGAATGGCTTTGCATTACGCGTACGCGTGAATATATCAATTAATTTTAATAAAATTATTCAAATTTTACACAAAGGCTTTTGATAAATTACATAACGAGCTTTTTCATCAAGTAATCTACTTAATAGGTAACATAACGTTGACGACCAAAAAGTATCAAATTTAGTTTTTCAATTAGTTAACTAAAATGTTATCTATATGAATACTAGCTGCGCCCCGCGGTTTCACCCGCGTTGTACCCGTTCCCGCAGGAATTTCGGAATGAAAAATAGATGTCCGATTCTCAGGCCTACCCGATATGTACACAAAATTTCATGAGAATCGGTCGAGCCGTTTCAGAGGAGTTCAATTACGCACCCCGTGACACGAGAATTGTATATATTAGATAATAAAGATTTTGTTTGTTTGTTTGTTTGAATGCGCTAATCTCAGTCCTATTCGATTTCAATAACTGTTTTTGCATTTTTCTTTTTAACGGACAGGTTATAGGCTATTTTTTATTCCGAAATTCTTACGGTAACGGGCGCAACGTAAGTAAAACCGTGGAACACAGCTAGTTAAATATAAAAGTGTGTTTTTTAAATTTATTTTATTATAGCGGGAAAGTTGTAAAAAACTTCTATTCATAAACACATTTGACCAATTTATGTCAAAAGGCCGAAAAAGCCATACAAATAAATCTAAAGCGTCCACCTACTTCACATGTCACAAAGAAGTGTCCCACAAAATCCAACACTTATGCTTACTCCACATTGCAACTGAGTGTTTGAAAGTCCTTGAGCGCTAAAGAAAAAGTATTACGGCCGATTTAGACCGAACGAGAGTTAAGTGTGGGACGATCGGACGATAATATAATAAAATGGCTAAACCGGCAAACGATGTTTTGTCATATAAATTATTATTTTTTTAATTAAGGGGTGGACCATTGAGTCCCTTAATATTTAGGAGTATGACAAATTTCATAATCCTACTTAATATAATAAATGCGAAAGTTTGTGAGGATGGATGTATGTATGGATGGATGTATGTTTGTTGTTCTTTCACGCAAAAACAACAGAACGGATTTGGATGAAACTTTACAGTTATATAGGTTATACATCAGAATAACTTATGGGATACATTTTATCCCGAAATCCCTGCGGGAACGGGTAACTTCGCGGGGCGCAGCTAGTAATCTATAAGATGAAAAATACTTACACTAAAAAGTTTTCATTTTGCATAGACGCTGCATTAGCCCTCTTGCCCGTTGACTCAGCGATTGTATCCTGGTGTGGTGATAACAATTCTCACATTTTATTAACACGACGATTTTTATGGATACAAAAGGAAGATACAATATTTTTGAATAAGCACATTCTTCTAGTGAATGTCATTTGATAATAGAATGGTTAAAACAAAGATAATATTATCACAGCTGTGAGTTATAATATAACATAGTGTAAACATTTTGACAAGCCCGTTGGCACAGTGGCAGTAAGAGCGCTTACTGTGTCGGGGTTTGCAGGTTCGATTCCCGCCCGGAGTCAACAATATGTGAAGACACAGTTGTTGGCGATGACGTCTGGGTGTCTATTATATATTCTTATAAAAGTATTTGTGTATGTATATGTAGTCGTATCGGTTAGTTAGATTCCATATTACAAGCTTAGAGCTTAGTTTGGGTCTAAGTAAACGTGAGTGAATTTGTCCGGGTATATTTATTTATTATTAGCCGCGTACCCACCTAGCGCACGGGCACGCGAGCCATGGCTCGCGAGCCAGCCATCATGTCGTGTATATTCAGCTGCAGCTATTTGACTAGCTTCGCGCGCGAGCCAAAACATAACCGTACCCACCTAACACACAGCGCTCACCGAGGCACCTTTGAGCGCGTCAAGTTTACCGACAACAGATGGCTCGGGGCCGAGCCGTGCTCAGCCGAGCAAACGCGCGCCCGAGGCAGCCCGAGGCACGTCCACACCAGCCGAGCATTTGGCTCGCGAGCCATGGCTCGCGAGCCTGTGCGCTAGGTGGGTACGGTTTTGTTTTGGCTCGCGCGCGAAGCTAGGAAAATAGCTGCAGCTGAATATACACGACTTATGATGGCTCAGCCTGCCTCGCGAGGCGGCCTCGTGTAAATTGAACAAAACTACTGAGGCTGGCTCGCGAGCCATGGCTCGCGAGCCAGCCTCAGTAGTTTTGTTCGGCTCGCGGGCCTGTGCGCTAGGTGGGTACGCGGCTATTCTGATTAACAATTCAGCACAAATTCACACACGGTTAGTTAGACGCAACTAACCTAACTAACCAAAGTTGATGTATACGATTTACGCCCAATGTCGTGCAATAATCGTTCCGTGTAAATAACCTCCCAAGAGCCTGTCCATCGAAATGGTCGATACAGCTTTGGAAACCGTTTCAGTTTTCAAACTTCATAAATTGCTTCTTTAATATGACGTATTGGATGCTTCTGAAACGTGGCACTTTTGAAACGTTTAATAAGAGTTATAAATAGCGTATTTCTTCGTTTAGTTATTCCTTAGGATAAAATATTGTAGCAGTCTTCTGCACCATTCATTCATTCATTTCAAGTAGGTTAATGGTCAACCCTGTTGTCGGAGTTTTTAGACCGCCTAAAGGCCTCCGACATGGTTTGACGGTTGAAACAATCGGGAACGACTGATTAACGTGTAAACATAAGACGGTGTACTGGAGGCAAACTTTTTGAAGGGAGTACATTGGGTAAGTCAGTCTAAAACTGACCTGGTTGTCTGTCGTATGTACGTAGTATCTGCCTTAAGTATCGAAAAATATTTTTGGTTAAAGCATTGAAGATATCAGTTTCGTTTCTATCTAAAACTATGTGAGCGCGAATGAATGGAATTATAAAATCTGCAAACCGAACAAAAATATACTTGGAAAACATACCATAGTGCGTTAGTGTTAAAAATACCAATAATGTTTTTACGTCAGAACCGAACATGATATGCCTTTTAAAGCAATTTTCGTCATTCAATTACTGATCTGGATTTATTTTTATTTTAAAATGCATTTCATTTTTTTATTGGAAAAATTGTTCTTTGACGGAAAAGCCCAACTGTTTTTCTATTTATTAGCTCATATTATAGAAGTGTTCATATGAGGATTTTATGTTATTATTTATCACAGTTGGTTATCTTTAACGGAAATAAGAGCTATTATTTCAGTACTGCTTATTTGACTCCAATTCGATTAAAGATGTATTGAAATGAAATCTTTTTGATAATTTTAATCGTAATTTATACTTATTTTATAAAGAGGAAACATTTCTTAGCTGACAAAATGTATGGCTCGTCCGCCTTAAATTTGAGATAAAAAAAATAAAATAAAATTTCTTTATTCGTGCCATAAGTTACATTACATGATATAGTAAGATAGTAAGTACAAGGTATCTTATAGTTAGGCAACTAGGTTTTTAACAAGTCACAACTGTACCCTAGCTAGACTTGCGTCTGTGTTAAGGGTAACAGTCCCATTCCCTTGTCAATTTTTATACATTAAATTGGATGTACTTCTTATTACTTAGTTATTACATAAATAATATGATAAGAAGGGCAACAAATAAAAATTAAATTAGAAAAAAAATACAAATACAAATAAGTTTTAACATTTCTGCAATTTATGATATTATGCATATGATATGCGATAAGTTGCGATAATAATTTAAAAAAAATATAATAGGTAATAATAATGTATACCTATATATAAGGAATTGGAATAATTAATTAGAGGAAATAAGGTTTTCTGTTTCTACATACGATTTCAACATAAGCCAGTTTTTTATATGACATTTACATTGCGAATAGGTCAGTGTATGATGATGGGCGAATTTATTTATTTTATTGTAAAGATATGGACCGATAAAGTAGTGGGACATACGAGTATGGGCAAATCTAGGGGATGGGGTCTGACATGTAATGTGTTTCCTTCTTTTGTTATTCAAAGTTAGAGGTGTTCTAGAGTGAACTGTTAATATAGTGCTCAATATAAAGAGTTGGCGGACAGTTAGAACCTCGTACTCCTTGTACAAATCGATGGTAGGGAACAGGCGTGGTTTAAAAGTAGCTACTTTCAGTAGTGCTCTTTGTGCCTTTTCTAGATTTAAAAGGTGTGTCTTATAAGTCCCACCCCAAATAACAATGCCATATGATATAATAGACTGGCAGAGCGCAAAATATGTAGATTTTACTATTTGAGCAGAGGCAACGTGACGAAGTTCTTTGAAAATGTAGATCAATTTACGGATTTTTGATGACAGCGAATCAATATGTAATTTATATGTTAGATTATTGTCAATAATAACGCCTAGGTACTTGATGGAAGTGGATGAAGTTATATGAGGACAGGTGCAGGTGTTCATGCTAGGATTTAGGCAAGAGTGGGCGATTATGGGTGGTGTGAGATCAATGGTTGACCGGATTTAGTGAAGGAGTAGGTGATAAATTTTGTTTTTAAAGCGTTTAGCGTTAGAGTATTGTTCGTCAACCAGTCGGTGACTATATTAAGACCTTCTTGGGCATGTTTAGTAACCTCATCCCAGGTTTTACCATAAAACGATATAACAGTGTCATCAGCGAATGAGATAATTTTACCATTAAATAGAGAGATTAGTGCTAGGTCATTAATAAAGGCTAGAAATAGGGTAGGTCCAATCACAGAACCTTGCGGAATGCCGAAGGTGACAGGAGCATCCTCACTGTAGATACCCTTTATTAAGACTCTCTGAACTCTATCGTTGAGGTAACTTTCAAATAATTTCAGTTGTTTACCGCGTATGCCAAGTCTTTCAAGTTTGCGAAGGAGGCTAGGGATAGGGACCGTATCGAATGCCTTAGCTAGATCTAGGAATATAGAGAGTACCTTATTACTACAATTAAGATTTTCAACAATAAATGTAGTTAAATTCAAAACGGCGTCTGACGTCGACATCTTTCGTCGAAAACCATATTGGTTTGGCGAAAGAAGAAGAAGAAGAAAGAATAACGTAAGCACGATGTACAAAATGTCTACACTGGCGCCATCTATTGGATCGCAGATGGAACCACCGTGCGATACATCTAGTTTTACTACGTTTTATTCTAAGAACTATCACTTGTCAGTTCTCTATTATTTATGTTACGTTAACCTAATCTATGGAACTAAAAATGAATCGCCGAAATGTATGTACGCGCTTAACTTCAGAACGACTGCACCACATTGGATGATTATTTTTTTAATGTGTTCCTTATTGTCAGGAGAAGGTTTTTATACAAGAAAATAAGTCATAAAATCTCAATATTCCCATAGAAACGGGGGTGCTGCGGGTGAAACCGCAGGGCACAGCTAATACCAGTGTATTGTCTACCATTCAATTTTCGATACGTTATTGACAGCTTTGCACAGACAACTGTTGCACTACACTACGTAGTGATATAGTTTCCCTCCGGTGATTTATCAATGTTACGAAGGTATGACTGTAATTGACAGAACTTGACTGTTATTTCCCATAGGAACAAAGGGTAAACTTGAATGGGAACGAATGGGGTTATTACTAAAAATGAAGGGTGTTTTTTAGTTGTTTTTGTGTTGATATGAAATTGATATATGAGCCTCGTGAATGAAATTATTTTTGTATCTGAAGTATATACTATATCTATAATATAATATTAAAAAGACGTATAATTTGTGAGTTGTTTTTATGTTCTAGCTAATCTCGGGAATCACCAGTCTGATTTGGATAATTCTTTTTGTAGTAGAAAACCACATTTAACAGAAAGCTTATAAACTACTTTGCCTTCCGAAATTCCCATGGGAACAGGCACAACGTGAGTAAAACCGCGGGGCGCTGCTAGTAATAAATATTTCTTAACACCTTAATTTAAAAAAACGTTTTAACAAGATTAACAGCGAGCACGCTGCATCCATTCCCGTAGTAATTTTAGGATAAAAGGTAGACGAAGTGTTTTTGCAGACTCTAAACTATCTGCGTGCCAATTTTCATCCAAATCAGGACGATAATTCAGTAGTTAGAAGGACATACATCGTCAGAAACATTAATCATTTCGGAAGGAACTTTAGTCCCTTCAAATAAAATCTAACAATAGAGTTGTACCTTTCATAGTAATAAACCTTACAATAATCAATACTAAATATTTGATAACCTCCAGCCCCCAACTTTCCACTCCGTTTACTCTTTATAGGTGCCCTAAACATGTTGGGAATAGCTCAAATTTAAGGTACAATAAATATTTTCACACACGACGGACGTAGGAAGTTTGTCTTCAGAGACTTTTTTCTCCAGTAACGGAGAACGCTTGGAACTGTATGGCACAATCAATTAAATCCAATGTACTGTGAAATCACAGGTAAAATTAGTGCGAAATAAATTTATAGTAAATTATAAGGCGCACAAACAGTAAGAAATACGAGCAATAAGAAATAGTCGGTAATACGTCATTACAGAGTGATTATTATTGTCAGTGCGTTCGACGAATACGGTCTTCGAACTAGTTTCATTTATTTCGGTTACCGAAGTTTCACACGTATAGTCCGCCTACTGGAAATAGCTCACACTAGACAACACCTTTTTAGGTGAGACAGCTGCCGTATTTAGGCATTCCGAGTTTTGAAACGTTTGCTTTATTCAATTTAAAAATTGAATTTGGAACTCCGATTTTGACAGGGGAGTGCATATGCTACAACATCACTTAGCATTCTTTTTTAACCCCTTGAATAAAGCGATTTTTGAGATACGGTACTAGTGCAAAAGATACCTGAGGCTTTGAAGGGTTAAAGACTTGTCCTTCGCGGACTAAAGTCCTCAGTCACCTCAAGCCTTAAAGTAAAGGGTCGATGAAGTGTGTCGTATGGAAACCTCTTTGATGTTTAGTAAACAATTTATATGCAGACGGGTCTGATCAAACGTGCCTGATCAGAATCGAATGGCGATTTGTTTTATGAACGTCTGGTTTAACTAAATGGAACATTGGTCTTTTGTTGTCACTGTTACAGAGTTAGTTTATAGTATACACGGCTTTGTTCAGTATTTCAATTTATTTCAGTCGAAGTTGATTAAACCTAAACTGCCACTATATTGATATCTTCAGTGAGATGAGAGACCTTTACCCAGTGGAACATTGGAGGTTGACACTACTACAGTAGCGTAAGGGATAGCGATCCACTGCAGAAGGCTCATCTATTTTTTAGTCCGTCTATACGAAGAAAAAGATGACTATAGCTACTTAGTTGAAGTGTTTTTTGCCTATGCGGTCGCCGAAAAAACAAACTCTTTGGTTTTATTATATTAGTATATATAAAAAATCATTACTACTCGTACTTCATTAACGTCAATGCAAGACATTATAATATACAATATGTATACTAAATTTTTTCTTACGAGTCTTAAAATGTGGACTAATGTCGTCAATTTTCCAGCCGAAGACGATTCCTGATGAGGTTTAGAGAAAGGGTAACTACTCATAAACGCTTTATTATTATGTTTGCTGAAAGGCACATATTTTTCATTATTCCAAGAAAATCTATTAGAAATACTCGCTCAGTTATTTGCAACAGTTTCCTCTTTACTTAGTTTATTCCTGGATGTAATTACTTAACTTGAAAACTTACAAGCATATCTTTCAAGAAGATTCTCTTAGAGTTGAGCTTTTTCAAACTACAAGAGTTTCAACAGTTTCGTAACCCTTTTTATTAAATTAAGTAATTAAAATCAGCTAGTTAACGAATTGATGAATGCTTTTTGATATGCGTTAGGGTGTGTTTCAATAGATGTTTAATGTTAAGGTGTGTTTCAATAGAAGTTTTATTATGCAGTACTAGCCGCGCCCCACGGTTTCACCCGCGTTGTAACCGTTTCCGCGGGAATTTCGGGATAACATGTTTCCCATGTGTAATTCTTAGTATAAACTTTATTACTGTAAAGTTTCATCCAAATCCGCCCATTAGTTTTTTCGTTAAAAAGTAACAAACACACATACATACATCATATCGCATATCGCATTTATAATATTAGTAGGATAGAATAGTATTGGCGGCGATAGGTGATAGATTTCATTGCAATACTTATTTGACACAACCAAATAATTTACTTGTATACTATTCAGTAGTACGCATGCCGTCATTTCCTATAAGGAAAATATCTAAAAAAGTGTCCTATCTGTTCATTTTGTTGATTTTAATTCTGATACTGCGTACAGAAACACATAGGTAAAACAGCGTCACCCTCACAACTTACATATTTACCTGTATTTCGATACCATCAACGAAGACTACGCTAACTCCAAAAACTCATTTTCTTAGGAGAATTATTTAAAGATAATAAGAATGAGGTAAAGTTTTGATATTCTGGTTTTTTACATTTAACCATTGTATTATTAAATGTATTTGACATTAATTTAGATACAAGCAGCTATTACTTCCTTGCTATACAGAATTGTAATACTTATCAATGAGTAAAGTAAAGTATTCCAGTCCCACTGCTGGGCAAAGGTCTCTCATCTCAACGAAGATATCAGTACAGTGAGGAAGATTAAGCGTAATCACTACGCTTGCCTATCAATGAGTATAATTTGAATATTTCCATTCGTACAAAATTGCTTAATCAAATTGATATTTCCTTATTTAATAAAACTGTACCGAAGTAAAACGTACCGGTATCGGAGTAAAACTGTTCCGATTAAAACCGTTAAAAATTAATTAGTAAAAAGATTGTATTAATTTTATTCATTCATAAAACTGCTACCGGATTAATAAATTCCCATGTTTATCATTAAATAGGTCTACTATAAAATTGCATTTTCAGAGTTAACGTAGTGTTAATTACTGTAATCGATTTCTTAGGTAGTCAGTACGCTCTTATATATTACAGGTAAGTAAGCTTCTCCGAAATAAGGCTTTCTATGTTACATATCGGAGTAACAATGTCCTTTTTATATACTTTCCGTGTAAAGATGAAAGAATCCTTTCAGGGCAATGTGTCTTTTGTTTGCCGAGGTTTGAATTATATAAAGCTTTCCGCACTAAGTAAGTATCACTAAATATCGTCTTGTATACCAGAATTTCCATATTTTCATCACAAAAAGACGTTATTTCTGAACAAAAGACAGCTTAAAAGTATATATATACTTCTTTTACAAGGAGGAAGATATGTCTGCTGAAAACAATGTTTGGGCACGACCCCACTAACTGCTGCACTCACAGACGTTAATTGACACTTAATTTTTTCATGTTTTTTTTCATTACATGTTAAAATCAGTCATTAAATCTCTACAAAGAAAGCATTTGACGTCTCTAAGTACGGGCATAAATCAGGGAAAATAAGGTAAGCGCGATTTTCACACTAGCGTCATCTATTGGACCGTGTTTGGAACCACCGCGTAGAACAGCTACTTTTTCCAATACACGAGAAAGCGAGTACACATTTCAAATAACATACTCGCCCGCTCGCGAACTTGCCCAGCCCGCCGTTTTGAAACCCGCTTAGTCTAAACCACATCGTAATCACAAAAATCTCTTATAGAGTAATTCAAAGAGGTAAAGGAACAAAATGATACGTTCGCACCACAAAGATGAGGAAGTGATTACGTATACGGGAATTGGTATACTTTTATTGCTTTGATGTCGCAAACCGCCTTATATTATGGAATACTCCGTATTTCAACGAAAATGATACAATATAAACGTAGGCATCGGTAAATCTTATATTTTCTACGCACATTATTTCATCAATATTTTTGGGTTAAACAAATAGAAACACATATCATATTTTATTTGTTTTACTGTGGAATTTTTGGTTGATTAAAATCAATGTGGTCTGGAAATGTAATATCAATTGAAGTCTTTCGTCAAAGAATTATTTTTGTGTAAGATAAAAATACCTACGTCATAATATCCAGTAAGACATTTTAGAGCTTCTTCAAGTAATAAACGATTTCAGTCGTCCTGTAACGTACAAATTGGTATGAAAAATAGAACTTTGTTTAAGTGTGGGACATAGCGTACGTTAGTGTATCACGTAGCAAAATGACTCTGCAGTGCGTAGCAAAATGACATTGTAGCGCGTAGCAAATTGACACTGTACCGCGTAGCAATCTAATACTATAGCGCGTAGCAAACTAATACTGTAGCGCGTAGCAAAATGGCACTGTAGCATGTAGCAGTAAAATACAGTCACGATACTGTAACGCGTTAGTAGCGCTTTGGAAATGCAACTTAAGCAAGTTACGTAAGTTCGAGTAGGTTGATGACCAACCCTTAATACTATAGCTACAAAAAGTCGAGACGAAAGCTTTTTAATTGGAAGCCAATGGAAAATCAAGTGATTATAGCGTTGATTATTTTATTATTAACTTTAAAATGTATTATTAAAGGAGCAAGTTCACAAGCCGCGTCAAGTTAAAACCACAAATCAATCAACTTTGTCTTTTAAATTCGCCAGTAGTTTGATTTGGTCAAACTTCAACGACGCTATCGGTACGTCGAATCAAAATAGGCCCAAATATTATTATAGAAGGCCGAAGTGTTCGGTGTCCTATAGTTCGTGTCACAACTAACTCTATTACGTGGGTGTTACAGTGCATAATAATAAATTATAACAATCTAATAACGCTGCACTACGTACCAGTGGTCACAACGACCACATTGCCAGCGCCGTCTGCCGACCACTAATTGATTACCAGCTAACTTATCGCACTGTTATTTGCAGCTAAACCATTTGTAACGTTAATTATTCAATCATTCTCGTTTCTGTGGTTTTGGTTTACAACGTAAATTTAAATGTGGTGTTGAGAGTGTTGGTCAGTCTACCGCCTCACCACAAAGTCGGGAAATAATTCTTATAAAAATGTTTATCGCAGAATATAATTACTGTTAAAATTCTCCAAATATTCAACGTATAAAGTCACTGCTCTTGTTTCATTTTATTTGGATCGCCAAGTGTCATCTTTACACTAGATTGTCCTAATTACTTGAAAGCGGCAGTCGTTCACCAAATGCGGACAACCATATTTTTAACACTGTACATACATCACCGTACGTTGCAAGCGTACGTAACCAAGCAAGGGATTCTGCAGTTTCAACTTTGAATCTTGTATGACACATATTCATATGAACTGAGTTATTTGATGGAATAAGTATAAAGGATTCTTCAGCAGCATGAAAACGTTGTTATCAACAAACCCGTAGAAAACACTCCACCTTTCATTTGACCTTCCTTCCCAATACACCATTATATCGGACTGGGTAAGTGTCAAAGTTATTTAGTCCCTTATATTCTGCGAAGGCGAAGAATGATGACATGTCACTACGGAGACCCGCCGTCTGGCCAGAAATTTTGCTGCCATAGTGTTAGCAGTAGAATGTTTTTTGTAGAAATATGAATCACACTGGTTTCTTAAGTTTAAGTGAGTCTTCTGTGATCACGATTCCTGAAAGAAAAAAGTTTCGAGTATAGGTATAAATTAAACAACAAAATATAGGTAAAAAGTACAGCCAACCCGGCTCTAAAAATGTTCAGCATATTAATTACATTGTCACGTACAATTTGAAAATCCTCGTTGACATGTTATCGATAGTATTTTATAAGTTTGTATATGATAAAATTCTGAATATATTTTAATATTTTATAGATCATCTGTACCTAATACAGATTAAAACTCCGGATAGATCCGATAAGAGTGTAACGATTGAAAAACAGGGACTGAGGGACAGAAAACGTATATTATCGCTTTTGATGTTTATCTTTAATAAAAAACTGCAAAATAAATCGTAGTGGACCAAACTCTCGACCTAGAATAACACACCCGATTTCCACGAAAATGGTTTCAACTGAAGTAAATCTGTGTATGTAAAATCAGTCCTAAATAAATTATAAGCCACGTAATATGAACCATGTCTTGCCCTTAGGCTATCTGAAAACAAGCAGCAAGATCCTTGAAAAGTCTTTTCAAGAATCTTCAATTGATTTTGTTTACTTAATAGCTACTGGAGTAACCTGTATTGTGGTTGTAGTGCTCGTGTCGTAGTTTGACTAAGTGCAGCTCGGCCACCGCTTTGATGGGTAGCCGATGCTGGTTTTTCTACCTGAGTGCTACCGTGCTTCGGTTGGCACGTAAGATTGACGATCCCAGTTGTTTCAATCCAACCATATTGGAGGTCTTTAAGTGGTCCAAAACTCCAATACCAGGGTTCCACTAACCTACTCGAGCTTACGTTTTTACTGTGGCTGTACTTCAACTATGATTTATTGGCATACTAAGGGAAAATCGCAAGTGCGGACCACTCATATGTGAAATAGATGAGGACACGGGAACAAGGGAAGATGCACTAAGTGGATTGGTTCCTGAGTTATTTATGGGTTACGTTGAATTCGATTGTTTATTGTAATTGAACTTATTTCTGATTTTATGACTAAGTTCTGAAACTAACTATTAATCTTCGCTTGAATGAAAATTATAAATATAATTTCCTAACTAGGAAGTATTTGATACGGGAATAAAAATGGTAATCAATCAAAGGGCAAAAGACAGGGCTTTTTTGTCATATCAAGAGGTCATAGTTGTACCGGAGGACATGTAAAATTGTCGGCTCCGGTTATTGCAATCGTAGAACCATGTCAAAGGCTTTAGGCGGTCTAAAAACTACGACACCAGAGTTGAATACAAACCTAAACGAATTTACTTACTTAAGAAGACAGGTGATACTACAAATTGTCTAAACCATCACAAGAAGTGATGATAGGCCTTACTCACGCTCACACTTCCATTCTTACATAGCAGTTAGTTTCGTTAATACTCTTCAACGCAAACAAACAAGCGTCAATACTAAGCCATATATGAGTATATCTACGGCTAATTCTAAACAATACAATCGTAATTTCGACACCATTAACACTTCGTGTGTTTACACAGGCCTGCAAGCTAAACAGTATTAGCTATCAATGAACCGACCTGAACCAGTCATAAGCGGTTATAGGCGCCTGTAACCGGACATAAGCAATTATAACCGGTAACATACGGTTATGTCACGTCAATTCATAGACGTATCAGTAATTAGTTTAGTTACATTGAATTTATGATGTGTCATTAAACAAGGCTTGCATTAATTAGATTCTAGTTGATTTGTGACTGTCGATGTAATTGTATTAGTTTTAATTTGTCTGTAATTTGTTTTGTCTTATTAAATAAATACATACTGAAATAATTAAAGCACTTGATGTATAGTTCAGGTAGACGGTCCAGTGTTCTAGTGGCTTGGGATTCTAGACAGAGGTCATAGGTTTAACTCCCAGGTCAAACGGAGAATGTTTTCAATTTACTTTTCAAACCTGGCTCGGGTTTGAAATAAAACATCCCTAGAAGGCATGGTAATTAACCCTAATCCTCGCTGTGCAATGGAATATTATAGGTAAATAATCCTATATATATTATATTTGTGAGGATGGATGTATGTTTGTTGCTCTTTCACGTAAAAACTACTGGACGGATTTGGATGAAACTTTACAGTAATATAGGTTATACATCAGAATAACACATGAGACAAATTTTATCCCGAAATTTCTGCGGGAACCGATACAACGCGGGTAACACCGCGGGGCGGGACTAGTATTTACATATGTGTGGTTTGTATAATTTGCGTTTACAATTGGGAAAGAGATTATGCGTTAACAATCGTATATTGATGGTAAACCGCTAGTCCAAAGCGGATTAAACCGCTATACGCTTCGCTTGTGTCAAATAATTACCTTAAACACTTATAAAGGACGCTTAATACTCCAGGCATTTTAACTAGTACCCATGTCCGAGAGTTAAATTACAGGCGCATTGAAATCCAAGAGCTATTAATGAACAAAAGGTCACTTTAGAATCCAAATTGGTCAATTTTAATGTATTAAGCTTGAGTATCAAATCGCTGGGAATATTTTTACGAAATACATTTATTATCTGGTAATTTGTACAGGCCTGTTAGTAAAGTATTTAAGAAGCCTGTTCGAATGTCTTGCTTGTCCGTTTTTTAGAGGGAGATAGTCGATTTCTTTTAGTTTTTTCAACCGTTTTCTCTATCTAGCAATTCATAATATGACGTTTGACTTGTTGACACCACTGACCAACTTCACACTAGTGGTGTGATAGAGTATGGGTGCGTTTCCATTGAGATGGAACGGAGTGGTGCAGAGCCCGATTCACCAATCACAGCGCATTAGGATTGTCAAACAACGCATTGATTTTGTCAAAATCTTTTCGTAATGCGTTGTGATTGGTCAGTTGAGCTCCGCACAGCTCTGCTGCGTTTTAATGAAAAGGCACCCTAATTGCTCTACATAATAGTCACATTATAGTAAAGCCGACTGTTCCCCTCCGAATGAGGAGCCCAACATGCACACGCATAGTTTTTTTTCCTTAACCTATATCGTTTCACAGCTGGGCAAAGGTCTCCCCCAAACTCTTTCAACCCTCCCTGTCCTTCGCGGTCTCCCAGTATAGTAAGCACGCTAAGTATATTTCTTTTAAAATATTTGGCAAGAAAGTAACATGAAGGTGGTTCTTAAGTGTAAAAAGTTTTGTCCTTAGGGTCCCACATGTTTGGGCTACACCCATAAATTTTAATCGGTGTTCCTTCTTTAAACGATGAAACTTTCTATGATAAGTTTACGACCTAATAAGTGGGGGCACCCATATCCCTTTTATGTTTTACCGTTACTGTGTATAGTGCCTTATTTTGTTTGGAGAATAATAATAGGGTTATGAAAATCGGATAGACGAAATCTACATATATGTAATACCAGAAACACCTTATAGCAAGAAGAATTAATACATATTTATTGAATTAAGAGTATGTTTCCGTTGAAGCGGGTTGGAGCTGTACCGAGCTCAATTTACCAACTGGCACATGCCGTGGGCACCGAAACCACAATAACAGGTGTTCCTCAGCACCACAGACCACAAAACAAGCTCAGCACTCAGCAATCTTTTGCACATTTTGAAATGGTCAAACTGATTATACCACAGAGCATAGAAGCACCGCCCGCCGGGCCGGTAGGAGAGCGCGGTGCTTCTATGCTCTGTGAATTATACAAATGAAACATAGACTTCGTGACATACGTCTGTACTCAGCGACGTCAAATGCTTCCTTAGTAGAGATTTACAGTGCCACCAACTTAACTGTTCAGGTGGGCAAAATGGGAACTACAGCCGCGTCTTATTGAATCTATACTATGTTAGTTAAGCTTTATATGATTGATATTGTAGTTTCTTAAATTTTAATGATATCTATAGACTGACTTGCAAGATATGTTTTAATTACCTTTGTTTCTTGGTGAATTTCTATGTATACCAAATTCTCCACTAGCGACGCCTGTCAACTGAACAGATAAGATGGTGGGACTGTAATCAGTTATTTTGACATGTTAGTATGACAAATTACGTCAATTAACAAAGTGTGGATTTAATGGACGTTTGTATCGTCTGTATTTTTCCAACCAAAGAGAAAAGTTGGGAGAAAAATGTGTATTATAAAAATTCTACAAGTTTCTTCCGCGAAGTTCAGTAATCGAGGTGAAGCTTGTCGCCGTGATATTGTTATGAAATTCTTCTTACAGGTTGGTTTTGTTGGTTATGAAAATTATATTTTATGTGTGATGTGTTTGTCACTCGACGGAAAAGAGGTGTGTTGTAAGTTAAACTTCCATTTCTGTGTGTCTCTGTCTGTGAAATAGATGGACCGATTTCGATGAGATATATTTTATTCGAAAGCCAATTACTATGGGGTGGTTTTCGGTCCAGCTATTGTAGTTTTTTTACATTCTATTTTATGAATGCACTACTAAGAAAGAGCGAAGTATTTACTGCAAGGATCTTTATTTCTTGTGCACTACTCGCAGCTAGTTAGTTAACACAACAACTAAGCACTTTATCGAAAATGTAAACTGTAAGTAGGTACGTATACTAGTTTCTGAAGTTTAATCGAACACTACTCATGTTGAATTGAAACTACGTTTACGAATACACTTCGCTTTAATTTTACATTTTTATCTAACGTTTCGGTCACAGAAGACACACGGTTCCTGTAAAGGGCTCGAAACCTCAGATGAAAATGTAAAGTAAAAGCGAAGTGTGTTCTTAAACGTAGTCTCAATTCAAAATGCAAGTAGGTACTTCTTACGAAGCGTTTATTTAAAAAGCTAAACTTTACCCCGAACATAAAATTAACTGATGATTTGTTAATCTCAAAGACTCCGCTCGTTAAACCAAAGTTAACGTTTCGCATAAATAGCCTGCTTAAGTTATGTTGGCGTAAATATGGACGTTAAACGCTGATAAGAGTATAATTGGCGGAGCGTAAAGAAGTGCTTTTATTCTATTTAGTTAGAAGCTTAATTATGAGGCTGAAGGATACATTTTCAAAAATTTTCATATTATTCTCTTAAGGTAACTAACTAACTACGTACTAAAGCGTAAGACACATATAGTGTGAATGAAGGTCAGAGTGAAACCTTTCATACAAATACAAGGAATACAACGTCATGCTACCCGGACCGGCCCACACCCGGCTCGTTTCTTCACTATGTGTGTCCTACGCTTTTATGTATATCGGGAACTATGTTTTTCAGTTATACATTAGAGTAAAAACAATTCTAGTGACTTCTAGGCGTTGTTGACCCTAAACCGGCTTATCACGAACAAATTGAAGTGTACTAAATTGCATTATTTTTAACTCCCCAGCTAACAGTTAGAACTTAATTATTGTCTAAAAACCTTTAGGTTGCCTTTCCAAAATAGCTGAGTAGTGCTACGCCATACATATTAAACATAGCATAGCAGAACTTCAGTGGTAATTAAATATGGTTTACCTCATACTAGTAAACTTTTCGAGAGCCCTTACGGCACCCAACTACGCAACTCAAAACCACTGAATCGAAACATAAAAAATAATTTATACATAAAACTTTACGACCACTATGTCCAATTGAGCAACTTAATCGCCCGGAAATGTGTAAAATCGACAATATATGTCGCAGACAGGTTTATGGTACGTTTAGTGGATAGAACTATTGGCAACTTTATAGGGTTATATGATCAAATGATGTGGCGATAAAGTTGCTTTGTTTGTAATAGACTTAGGCGCTTTTGATTGATCGAAAGTATAACTACAAACATTAAACCAAAAAATTAAACAGAACTGTAACAGTTTCCCAAGTTCAAGCGAGCACATAAATCTTTTAAGCTAAAGCAATTTCCCGGGTACAACACAACACCAAGCCAAATAGTAAAGCCCTATTAGAATAAAAGTCAGTGTGTTACTGTGAAGCATGTCGTTGCATTGAAGAGTCGTGCTCCAGACGGCAGCCTCTTGGTCTTTTGCACGTTGGCTTACACTCACACTGTTGTGTAACAGAGAATGTTTACGCTTATAAAATAGGTAAAATCGTTTGTCGAATGTGGTCTACTAACATTTTTACATTTGTTAACCACCTTATAAACGCTCTATAACTAAAATACTCTTTTAAAGAGTTTTGTCTCTTTTGCTCTTTGGAAAAATAGCGTATGTTGAAAGGAGACAAACCATTTGATAATTAAAATGCTGTTAAAAAGTGGATTAAAGTTAATAGAATTAGGTTTTCTAAATAGCACAACCTCATTCATATTAGTTGAACTATAGCTAAAAACATTTTCTACAAGTATAACAACATTTATTTATTAGTCAAGAGCTATGATGATTTAGTTAGACTCACAACCATATAACATGGGGTTTATGTTATGTAAAAAAATACCTATTAAAACTCACTTTCCACTTTTCCGGTTTCATCACTATTTTAAAGTAAAATCGAGTAAGTAGCCAACATTTCCAACTCTGCCCAACCATGCTGTTGAAGTTTCTAGACCGCCGAAAGGCCTCCGAAATCGTCTGACGATGAAACAACTGAAAGTAACAATAATTTAACGTGCCTTCCGAAGCACAGTGAATTTTATGAGGAGTACCCTTACGTATGAAATACTAATTAATTTGCCTCGAAATGAGGTTCGGATTGTTTACACTATCAAAACCACATTAATTAACTCACCATAATATGAAGTACAGTCGGCCAAGAAAGTGGTCTACCACTTTTGACAAAAGTTTCTGCGAGATGTAACGATCGCTAAGGTTGACTTTTCTATGCACAATTATGTTATGACGTTTTGTCTGTTATCTGAGATGCCTGACATTTGACATCATTGGGTGACTTAGTTGGACCTCTATTATTAAATGAAAATTGACCTTGTTGTTTCATGACGTTCAAATGAATCTCAACCGTAGGGCGGTAGACCACATTTTTGGCTGACTGTACCATTTGTTATTGGTTGAGTTTTGTTATTGTTTACGACTGAATTGAAAGCCTCAATTCAACTCTTATTAAAATACTAGTCGTGACCAGCGGTGTTACCTGCGTTGTACCCGTTCCTGCAGGAATTTCGAGTTGAAATATATTTCTTATGTTATTCTGATGTATAACCTATATTACTGTAAAGTTTCATCCAAATCCGTTGAGTAGTTTTTGCGTGAAAGAGAAACAAACATACATCCATCCTCACAAACTTTCACATCTATAGTTTTAAACCATAGAGATCAAGTTTTTCTTATTATTCTCTACTTGTGGATTTAAACCATCTCATCACACCACGCCGTGAAACTACATTTGCTCAATATGTCCTATTTTACACTCTGAGAAACATAAAAATCTTTTTCTATTCGAATTGATCTGTCATCTGTGTTTTTAGTTCACATATAAAGTTTAGAATACACAAGTAACTTTAACATGTCACTGTTAAATAAACACGTGCGGTATAATTTAGCTCTAAGCTGAGATTTATCTTATACTAGCAGCGCCCTGCGGTTTTACCCGCGTTGTGCCTGTTCCCGTGGGAATTTCGGATTTTTTTATAAATATAAACCTTCTCTTTGAATCACTTTATCTATTTAAAAGAACAGCGTCAAAATCCGTGTAGTTTATCGCGAACAGACATACAGACAGACGCGGCCGGGGACTTTGTTTTATTATGTGTACTGATAGTGATCTACATACTTATATCGCAATATCGTATCGTATAAATAAAATCAGCTTGCCTTTAATCAACGCGTTAATCTCAGAGACTACCAATCTGATTTGGATAATTCTCTTTTGTGTTGGATAGTCACATTCAACGGGAAGATAATAGGATATTTTTATACCAAAATTTCCACGAAAACGGGCACAACGCGGGTAAAACCGCGGGGCACTGCTAGTCTAGTATAAATATATAGGAATATGTCATTAGCATCACTGACTATCACGTGATGATTATTATTTACAACTAACTAGCTGTGCCCCGTGGTTTCACCCGCAGCGCCCCCGTTCCCGTGAGATTTTTATTCCCTATAAACCTCACGGAGCCCGAGACCTTTCCAACGAATGCAAAACCGTGGAAATCGGTTCGTGCGTTCTGGAGTTATAGCGTCAGGAAGGAAAACACGACTTATTTTTATATATCGACGGGTCCTACGTATACTGGTGCAACTACATTTGCGCAACTTTACACGAGAGCGATCTAAACGTTCTAATGGTTGTAACTTTAACATTACTAAACATACATATTTGAAATTTTAAAATGTTATACTTGAATATTTTTGGAAAAAGACTGCATTCATAATTTTTAAATATTTTTCGTACTTTAGAAAATAGCTTCACTTGCATTCACGTTGAATGTTTTCCTTAAAATGTTACAACGCGTATACTGGTGTAAGTGGCACTTATACCAGTTTACACCGTTCTTTTTTTCATTTAAATTACACTTAATTAAATAATAAATCATTACTGAAAATATTGTTTGCTGTTTATTGATTAATACGGAAGCTAGTAATATTCACAATTTTTATTTTTTGTTCAACTTTTAACACTTGCTTCAGTTTACATAGTTCTGCAGACTACTTGTACCAGTTATCCATGTTCATACTCATATTTTCATAGTTAAATTAATCAAAAATATTCAGAAATCAAATTGCTCCTAATAATTTTCACGTACAAATCAAAGAATAAACATCGTATAAAACTAAAACAATATTATTTTTGAGTCTCATAAGAACTCTAGTTAATCTTATTACCTACTCGTATTTGGTAGTATTCATAAATTCAGTTAGATTTATTACACAATAAGTTAAGTAAAGGCTTATTTTAAGTAGTGTTTAAAATAAGTATGTGCACTCGCCTGCCAAGACCGAGGTCCCGGGTTCAATTCCTGGGTCGAGCGAAAACATGTTTCCTACTTATCAAACACGGCTCGAGTGAGAGCAAGCTTGGTGATTATGCCTAATCTTCCTCACTGTACTAATATCAATAAGACGAGAGGCTTTTGTCCAGCAGTGGGACATTACAGGCTAATACTTTAATTTACTTTTAAAGTAATTAGTGACTTGATTATGTCACAAAAAAAACTAATTCTCACACATAGTGAATGCTATCACCCTCGCTCTGCGCGTGGCCAACGACAAGAAATCTATAAGTGATATTAACTAAATTTCCAAGCAGAGTCCATTTCCATGAGGTAATTTTTTTGTTTTCTGAAGGTTGAAAGTAACTATAGTTTTATCATCCTTAGACGTTTGTCCATTTTTAGGGTTCCGTACCCAAAGGGTAAAAACGGGACCCTATTACTAAGACTTCGCTGTCCGTCCGTCCGTCTATCACCAGGCTGTATCTCACGAACGGTGATAGCTAGACAGTTTAAATTTTTACAGATGATGTATTTCTATTGTCGCTATAACAACAAATACGAAAAATAAAATAAAACAAATATTCAATATATCAATTCAAAATATTCTCCCATACGAGAAACGTGATTTTTTACCGTTTTTTAAAGTACGAAACTATCCGTGCGCGATTCCGGCTCGAACTTGGCCGCTTTTTTTAGCTTCCAAGCTGTATTTTTTTCTTAATGCCATCTGTACGATTTCGTAAGAATCGAATGCGTGAAAATATTCACACTTATCTTTTTGTGGGATGTGGAATGAGAGATTAAAATGTTTTGTAACGATGCCTCTTTATTGCCGCAGCGTTTTATCCCTGCAATCGTTTTATCCCTGGTAAAAATTAAACATTTGTCAAAAGGCACAAAGTGACAAAAGTCTATGACCAATCTAAATAGATTTTGCTCGTTTCTTTTCTAGTGTAATGAAACTTAAAGGGTAGGAACATCTTTACATAAGAGCAAACATTTTCTCTGGCAGACTGGGGTATCTTTACTGGGTGAATTGAATGTTTTCCCCTTTGATGACCTTATACTATCCCTAAACCTTGTCCAAAGTCGTATTTACAAAATTAAAATTGATATACAAGGTATTTAGCAACATGACTATTTGCAGTTACACCAGTATTGTACGTGCGCGCGGTGACGTTCGCCGCACGCATACTGGTGTAACGATCACTTGCGCTCGAGCGCCGCGCAGATCGCAACTACGTACACTGGTGCAAGTGACTTACACCAGTGTTCACAGTTCTTTACCGAAAAATAGTGTTACTTGCACCAGTTTACATTTTTTTATCTCCGAAACTATATGATTTTTTAAATATTTTTTTTCAGAATATAAAAGTATGGCTTATTTATGTACAAATTATGCAAAAAAAATGGTTAAGGTATTTTGCTGGTTGCACCAGTATACGTAGGACCCGTCGATATAGTAGATTAAAATAAAGGAAATTCTGTAGATTTAAGTATGTTTTTATGAACGTTGGTAACTCCGTCAATT